>CM069604.1:16210364-17601614 GCA_035771175.1 Paratinospora sagittata
ATGTAGGTTGAAATGAACTCACGAGGCTTCAAAAGCCATGAAAGTATAACTACAACACAAGGATCATCGTAAAAAACCAAAAATACAAGGTTTGGTCGGGTACAACCGAACATAAACTCTCGATTCAGTTTGATACAACAGAACCTAATACACAGGTTCTGTTGAACCTAACCAAACCTGTGTATTAGGTTTGGTTGGATCCAACCGAACCTTGTATTTTGTGTTTTTTTAGACGGGATGGCCCCTCTAGTAAGTTACGGTGGTCGCCTAGCCCATTTGTTGGTATTTTCGGTGGACTTCAATTCAATTTGTGTTCTAGTGCGCTATTGTCGTCATTATTGCTTCCTATCGGTGGGAAAAGGTACATCGGCATTTAAATGAGGTGGAATGTAGGTCGAAATGAACTCATGAGGCTTCAAGATCCATGAAAGTATAACTACAACACAAGGATCATTGTAAAAAACCAAAAATACAAGGTTTGGTCGGGTACAACCGAATATAAACTCTCGGTTCGGTTTCATACAACCGAACCTAACACACAAGTTCAGTTGAACCTAACCGAACCTGTGTATTAGGTTTGGTTATATCCAATTGAACCTTGTATGTTTTATTAGACGGGATGACCCATCTAGTAAGTTACGGTGGTCACCTAGCCCATTTGTTGGTGTTTTCGGTGGACTTTGATTCAATTTCTATTTCAGTGCACCATTACCCCTTTTATTGCTTCCTATTGGTGGGAAACGGTACACCAGCGTTCAAATGAGGTGGAATGTAAGTCGAAATGGACTCACGAGGCATCAAGAGCCATGAAAGTATAAGAACAACACAAATATCATGATAAAAAACACAAAATACAAGGTTTGGTTGTATCCGACTGAACCTAATACACAGGTTCAGCTGCACCTAACTGAACCGGTGTATTAGGTTTCGCTATATACAACCGAACCAAGAGTTTCTGTTCAGTTGGACCCGGCCGAACCTTGTATTTTTTATTTTTTCGGATAATCCTTGTGTTGTAGTTATACGTTCATGGCTTTTGAAGCCTCGTGAGTTCATTTCGACCTACATTCCACCTCATTTGAATGTTTGTGTACAATTTCCCACTGATCGAAAGCAATAAGGTGGTAACGGTGCACCGGAACACAAATTGAATCGAAGCCCACCTAAACCACCAACAAATTGGTTAGGCAACCACCGTAACTTACTAGAGGTCATCCCGTCTAAAAAAACACAAAATACAAGGTTCGGTTAGGTTTAACTGAACTTGTGCATTAGGTTCGACTGTATCAAACCGAACCTAGAGTTTATGTTCGGTTGGACCTGACCGAACCTTGTATTTTTGGTTTTTTACGAGGATCTTTGTCTTGTAGTTATACTTTCATGGCTCTTTGTTACACCTGTACCTTAGGATGATGTTATCTTAACCCGTAGAATACCCGGATACGCGTGTGTGTATATTTGTACGTGGTTTCGATTCTGTAGGTCCATGTATTGTTCCCAAATGGACGAGAGGATGTTAGAACTGCGTTCAAAGTGTGTTTTTACATAGGGATCAACCTATCATACGCGAAATCCCGTTGTGTATTGAATACGTAGTGGTTAAGTGAAAATGGGATGTTCTGGACAAGGAGAAACGCACTCCTGAAGAAGAAAGGCGCGCTCTTTTCGTGATCGAGAGTTATATTTTTTCACTACATCGAAAAAGCGCGCTCCTTAATGGAGAAGCGCGCTCCTTAAGAGGAGAAGCGTGCTCCTTACTCGTGCCGAGAACAAATTAATTTTTAGGAAAAAGAGAAACGCGTTCCTCGAGAGAAGGAGCGTTTTCCTCATGTTCTCGACAGTTTTTTTTTATAATATTGGTGGGGCTGTTGGCCCACCCAAGAGGGGGGTGAATTGGGTGTGATGGTCAATTTTAAACTTTTCTAATGACTTAGTGATATACATTGGTACATTGGAACTAAATGCACATACTAACCATAAAGTAAAATGCATAACAAAAAAACACACTAAGATTATAGTGGTTCGGCCAAGCCTACAACCACTACCTAATCTCCCGATTAGGATTTTCTCAATCTACTAACTGATTATCTTACGGGTGAGAACCAAACCGTTACAACTGTCTTTTTACAGGTTGAAGGCAAACCTATCCTTTTACGAGCTAAGGATGAACCGTATTTCCTTTTTTCGAATGAGGAAAAACCCATGTTCCTTTTACAGGATAAAGAAGAACTGTTTTCCTTTTACGGGATAAGGAAAAACCGTTTTCCTTTTACGGGATAAGAAAAAACCGTTTCTCTTTTACAGGTTAAGAGATAACCTATCCTTTTACAGGTTAAGAACGCACCTATCCTTTTACGAGATTAGGATGAACCGGTTTCCTACTTAGAGGTGAGGATGAACCTTTTTCTCTTTTACTGGTTTAGAGATAACCTTAATATGATTTCAATCCTGAAATCATTAATTGAACTCAGTCACTTGTCCTGGTTGTTTCAATCCAGAAACACACCAGCATTACAACACAAGATAATAATGTTGGTTCTAACTGAGTAGAACATTTTACAATTAAGCTCATGTGCATAACATTACAAAGATGTATAAATTGAAATACGTAATGTTAAGAGGAAATACACTTACAGTTCTTTACCTTTTAATGTTCGGTATTGTTCAAGTGCAGTTTCGAAAAACATATATGATATGCAAATCAATTAAGAGTTTCTTCAAAAACAATATAATACCAATGAAACATTGACGTAGAAAATGAAGGACCAGTGTAAAACATGGACACATAAGGTTTTCAAAATGGATATAGAATATAAGTATGAAAACTTCTGGCTCAATATTCAATAGTTGACATAACTACTGATGTAGTTCAAATGTGCCTTCTAATGAGCTGAAAAATGATTTTATTGTTTCAATATAGGTTATGGGGTAGCCATAAAGCTAACGTCTTGAAGCATTGAAGGGAGCTTATTAACCATTTTGAATGTAAAAGATAGTTGACCTAAGTGGTTTTTCACTTAGACTTTTCCTAGTGTTTTGATGTTAACAAACTATATAATAGGTGGTGCTAATAGTTTGATTGAGTATGTTTCAGCACCACAGATCAAAGGTAAAAGGCCAATACAAGATTTAAGTGATTTCAAGTCAACTCAAGTGGATCAAACAAAATCAAAGTCAAAGATTGGACGTGTTGACTTGGAGACAAAGATGAGAGCTTACAAGTGTACTTAGAACTAGGTTGTAATCTTTCCTTGTCTCTATATTGCTCATTTATTTTCAAATCATTCCATGCGCATATTCATAATTTCATTAAGTCAAAATGTTTTCAAAATCATCTATGTTTTGTTTACCAGTTTTATCGAAAGTCGACTTTTTATATGTTTGATCAAAATGATTTTGATTTATGTTTTGATCACAAAATTATCTCAATTTTGATGTTTTTATGTATTTTTCCAAATTACTTGGTTTTTGCATAGTCAAACCATTTTTCATGTTAGTCAAAATTTTGATATTCATCAAAATCATATTAAACCCTTGTACGAACATCAATCTTATCATAATTCAATGTTTTTAAGTGTATTTGAACTTGCTTTTTCGAGAAATCATATTGTGGACTTAGAAAAAATTTGAAAAATAAAAAGCCAAGTTTTTTTGTAAGCAGAAACACATTTCTTCTTTAAGAAACGCGTTTCCTTGTTGTCCACAGAGAAGTTTCTCAACTGAACATACAAAAACGTGCTTCCTTAAATAGAAATGCGCTTCTTGTATTCCTAGAACGATGAACTTTTCTCAGAGACAAGGAAACGTGTTTCCTTTTAAGAAACGAGCTTCTTAAAATGTCTAGAAATCGATGCCCTTTGAAATTGGACAGAAACTCGTTTCCTTTAGAAGAAACGTGTTTCTTGCTTTTTGGGCATTTCTGAAAATTTACACAGAAACGCGTTTCTCTCTTTTTGGGTATTTTTGAAATTCGAACAAAAACGAGCTTCTTTTCATAGAAACACATTTTTCCATGTTTTCCCGAGAACTGATTTTCATTGTTTTTCAAACAGAAATGCACTTCTCTTTACAGAAATGCATTTCGTACTTTTTCGGGGCATTTCTCTATAAATACACCCCTTAGCTCATTGTGAGTAACTTTTGCAAAATCTCTAGAAACTTGTGCATTTGTGTTTTTATCTTGGTTTTCAAAATCAAACAAGTTTTCACAAACTCAAGTGTTTTGTTTTTAATTTGAGAGAAAAAGGTCTTGATCTTCAAGTGTTCATCATACTTTAAGTTTTCTCTCTACTTTGAAGAAATCTCATGTGCCTTCATCTTCAATCTTTGAGAGTTCATCTTGAGAGATTTCAAGCAGTTGGTATTTTTGAAACTTGTATTATTGTTTTTCTCTCCTTATTTTCAAAAAGAAAAAGTCAAGTTTTTACAAAAATATTGTTTTCAACTAGTTTTTGAGAAAAATCATTCAAGTGTTTAATCTATTTCAACAAGTGTCAAAATAGTTTTACAAGTATTTTAATATCTCTCTTTCGGTTTCTCTCTTTAATTTTCAATTTCAAATCTTTTTGAGAGAAAATCAATTTTGATTCTTGGGAAAATTGTGTGCTTCATTTTCAAAAGACAAGTGTAACAGTTTGATTCACACTCGGTAAGTGAATCCGAGATAGTAGAATCCTAGAGAGGTTTTTCTCTAGGTGTGGACGTCGAAAATTAAATTTTCGAACTACGTAAAAATCTTATGTCTTAGCATTTTAATTTCTGCACTTTACCTTTGTAGATGTTCTATTTGATTAAATGTCTTAATTAATTTAAGGAACACAAGATCAACATAAGATAGATTTAAAATTGACCAAATTGGCCAAGACACCCAATTTACCCCCTTCTTGGGTGACTATCAAATATGCACATGATATGTACTTTTTGACGATTTGCCTTCAATTTTACTTGGTTCTATTGGAAAATGTAGTAATTATTCATACAATATGTGTTGCTATCAATGTAACTTGTTTATGTAAACTTATTTTGTGCTTTTATGAAATGAATTTATTTGAATATTATCTCTATTTGTCTTTCCTTTAATATTAGTGAAAAACCTGCTTTAATATTGATATAATTACTAGATTATTTAAATTGTACTTCAGCTATAAAATTTGTTTGTAGGTGAAGAGAATTCAAAAGAGGAGTTTAGCCAAGAAAAAAATTCATATTTGTAGCCAAAATCATATTCAGCTACAAAGTTAGTTGTAGCCAAATGACCATCTAAGCTACAAATCAAAGTTTGTAGCTAAATATTTGATTTAGCTACTAAAATATACTTTGTAGCTAAAAAATTATTTAGCTACAAAACTTGTTTTGTTGCTAAATGCAGATTCAGTTACGAAAGTAGTTGCTGTAGCTAAATATGTATATAGCTACGAAAATATTTTTCTAGCTAAACAATGTTTTAGCTACAAAAAAGTTTTCGTAGCTAAACCTTCTATCTGCTATAAGAGGAAGTTGTAGCAAAAACTTAATTTTAGCTACACAACTTGTTTTGTAGGTAAAGTTATAATGTAGCTACGACAACAAATTTGTAGGTAAAAGTTATAATTAGCCACAAAATTGTCTTTCTTTTTGAAAAAAATAATTGTCTACAAAGTTTCAGCTTCAAATTAGCTACAAAGTCACTTTTGTAGCTAAATAGAATTAGCTGTAAATTTTAAAACTTTAGCTAAAAAATATTTTCCCGGCTAAAGGTCAATTTTTTTTGTAGTTGGCCACTAGAACGAGGAAGTGATTGAATTCCAAAGACTCTGTTTTTACCAACAATATATCATTTGTAGTTTGTGCTAAAAAGCATATAATGTTGAAGAGATGCTGTGGTTCTAGGTACTTTCTGAACAAGAAAGTGAGAATACCAAAATTCTCCGCAACTTAATTTTCGCGTCAAAACTGGCTCTCGGACTCCTAAACAAACAGATAATCTATGAAACAAAAAGAGAAACCTAACAAATTAGTACCAGATTACACACGGAGTGCCTTGAACAGAAATTCATAGGCAACTACGTTTCAGTCTTCAAGTCCAGGGTTTCGGCATCATCATCAAAATTATACTTGGGTTGAATCGAACCGTACTTGATCTAGTTTCTAAATCCGTGACAAGTCAAAAATCAACCAGGCCAGGCGATTCGAACATATTTCAATGTTTTGGTTTTAGATATTTCGGGAATCCACATTGGGCGATTTGACTGGTAATTAAAAAGGGCGGTTTGAATGAATGAAGTTGTAACTTTGCCCACTCGCTTCCTAACTGCCCATTCAATTTCTAGCTTTCTTTTATTCATTTATCGGTTCATCAGTTTAATTATATATGGTCGACAAGCAGACAGCCAAATTAAGAAAAATAAAATAAAATAAAAAAATAAGTAAATAAACAACACAGAAAAGAAAAGTCCATGCTTTGACCTACGAGGATTCTTCACTCGGATAACAAGAATTTTATGGTAAAGCCTTGGGGAAAAAGTAACAATATATTGACAAATATATCATTTTGGTACGTATGTACTAGCTAGTTCCCTCTTTTTTAACCGTTGCCCCTATATATATATATATATATATATATATATATATATATATACTCACATGGCTAATTTACAAATCCCACCAATCTCACCTGCTTCAATGTCGACCTCTTATTAATTATTCTCATCAGCTACCTCTCCTTACATCTCTCTCAATTTCTTTCTCAGATCTAGCTCTGTGCTTCCACATGCAAATGATCAGCTTAACAAACCCGTCTCAAGCGAAACTGAATTTTGCATTGAGGCGAACCAATTTTGCATCTCGTCCCTCTCCGCTGAACCCTCTAACCAGGGCTTCAGCATCAACTCATCATCATTCACTACATCATCAAACCGAATCCACTGAGACCCACCTTTCAAACTTAGAGAAGCTGCTACAAAAACAAGCTCCACCAACACCACATGAAAACAACAAAGGCGACATTAAATATAATAATAATAAGGGAGTAAGACTCTTGGACGGCCTTGATCTAGCAAGAATCTGGCCAGAAATGAAAGCAGCCGAGGACATGTCACCAAGAAACCTAAACCATCTCCAACGCCTCTTATCCAACAAAGCCCCGCAATATTCCCCGCGTAATGATCTGAGTCACAAGTGGCGCGACTACCACGGCTGTAACGACTGGGAAGGCCTCCTCGATCCACTCGACGAGAATCTCCGTCGTGAAGTCGTCAGAAACGGTGAGTTCGTACAAGCCGCGTACCATGCCTTCCACTCCAACCCCGCCACCACCCCCACATCATCGACAAGTTTACATCGACACGTGGCATTGCCTGATAGGTCTTATAAGGTAACTAAAAGCCTCTACGCAACATCCTCCGTTGGATTGCCAGGATGGGTGGATGACGTGGCGCCAGATCTTGGTTGGATGACGCAGCGTTCCAGTTGGATAGGCTACGTGGCCGTCTGTGACGATAAGAGAGAGATTGCTCGGATGGGAAGGAGAGACATAGTCATCGCTTTACGAGGGACCGCCACGTGTCTCGAGTGGGTGGAGAACCTAAGGGATATCCTGGTTCGGGTTCCAACCCAAAGCCACGAAGGCCGCGCCACCATCGCCCAGCAGGCAAAGGTGGAGTGCGGTTTTTTGAGCCTTTACAAGACAGC
The DNA here is from genome assembly GCA_035771175.1 of Paratinospora sagittata. NCBI lineage: Eukaryota > Viridiplantae > Streptophyta > Magnoliopsida > Ranunculales > Menispermaceae > Paratinospora > Paratinospora sagittata. Next base: position 16,218,033 of record CM069604.1, read on the forward strand.
TGGTGTGAGTAGTACACGTGGAGGTTCGGAAATTATTCCGAGCCTGTCCGAGTCGTTGGTCAACGAAATTGTTAGACTGCTTGAATTGTACAAAGGTGAGAATCTCAGCATTACCATTACGGGCCACAGCTTAGGTGCAGCGTTGGCGTTGCTAGCAGCAGATGAATTGAGCACGTGCATCAAAAGCAACGATGATCAGGTGCCCCCGATTGCTGTATACTCCTTCGGTGGTCCGCGAGTGGGGAACCGTGGATTCGCCACGCGTCTTACGAACAATGGGGTCAAGGTGTTACGCGTGGTGAACTCGCAAGACGTGGTCACACGTGTGCCGGGGATGTTTGTAAGTGAAAGCGTGGATAAGAAGCTACGAGAAGTGAAAGCAGCTGGGTTGCTGGATGCGTTGGATAATAATATGCCGTGGGCGTATTCGCACGTGGGAAAGGAGCTGAGAGTGGATAGCAAGATGTCTCCGTATCTTAAGCCGAATGCTGACGTGGCGTGTTGCCATGATTTGGAGGCTTATCTACATTTGGTGGATGGATTCATGTCATCTAATTGTCCATTTAGAGAAAATGCAAAGAGAAGCCTTGCAAGGTTGGTACATGAACAGGGATCTAATGTAAAGAAATTGTACACAAGCAAGGCCAAGGCCCTCAACATAAACCTGAATAGAGAGCCAGCTGCTGCTGCTCAAATCCCAACTTGCCTTCCAAGTCCATCTTGATCATCTTTGTATACCATAGCACGTACATTAATATTTATATGTATACATTGTTGTAAATTTATACAATGTTGCCAAATTTTAAATGAAGATTTTAATTCAAATAAAAATATTAAAATGACCCAACAAAAATATATACCAATCTAGCTTGCATATGCCATATATGTTTCCTGTGCTTAGTATTTGTCTGGCTTGGGTTTAAATATGTATGTACATAATTAATAAAACCAGCTTGAATACGACCAAAAATTTGTATATGTTCTCATATCCAAGTCGGGCATGAACAAATACTTTCAAAACTAGGTATTTGGTTTCTATATACTCACTACAAGAAATTGTGGTTTTGAACATACTACTTTTAGTTGCAAGTTATTTTTTGTAAGTAAAAACCTAGCTTTACTCAGCGAATAATAAATTTATAAGTAATAGTTGTTGAAAATATTTTTTACTTACAATCTTAAAGTTGCAAGAAAAGATATATATTCTCTGAGTAAAGGCAATTGGCAAATAAAAATAAAGCATTAACATGTCTTTGCATTTACATGTATACTAATCATAAATATTCACACGACTAATGCTAAAACCATCTCAATAAAAAAAAATGTTTTGCTTTTTTTAGAAAAAAAAAGTTTAGTGTTTTTTAGTATTTAAGTTGCTCCCGTTATATTTTCACGAGAACGTCGCGTCTCTCGTCTCGATCTCTCATTCTCATCTCTTTCATGCTCAGTGAAAAAAGCTTTCGCGGAGAATCGTGTCAGGTAGGTCTTTCACTCTCATTCTCAATCTACAAGAACAGTTTCTCTATTTATTTTTAATCTCTAGTTTTTTAATCCTCAACGATCGGATGTTGACGCAGAGTACACTTCAAGCAGATGGAGAAGAACAGAGGCAGCGGAGGTATTATCCATTTCATCTCTATTTTTTTAATCGATTGATTTCGAATCTGAATATTTTAATTTCTTTCTTCTTCTTTGTTCTTCAATCTTACTACACGTTCCATCTAAGACGTTTTTATCTTACATTTCATCTCTAACGTCTTTTATCTTCTGCTGCCTCATCTTTTTAGGTTTTTCTGGAGCTTTTGTTTGGTATAATCTGCAAGAACTTCTGATATATGAAATGATTTGAGTTATTTCTCCATTAAAACTTGATTGTTCCCAAGCATTTGAATCCTTCGTGTTTAGACATTTTAAAGTTCGACGTATCATGCATAAATGATATTGTAGATCAATAAATCTGAAAAACAGAACAGTTTTGAGGAAAAGAAATAGCTAGATTTAGCTAGGGCTATATTATTTTTAGCAGTAGAAGTTTTTTTTTTATCAAACATTTGTTGTATCGTGCAGAAATGATTTTACGTGGAGGAAAAGAAAATGTTAAGCGATGGGAGTGTTGTTTTTTCTCTGATTTATGTCGCTGAAGTTGCATTACATGGTTGATCTTTTCTTTTGGAACTTTAGGATGAAATTGAAGACTTAGGTTAGAAAAAATAGTAATACTAATAATGATAAAATGAAAGATTTCGAACTAGAATTGGTGGGATTGGACGAACCGCACCACCAACATTTCCTATGCTGTAGGTTTTTTTTTTTCTTCTTCTCTTCCTATTGATTTTATTGTTCACGTCCTAATAAGGAGCCCAAAACAACTTACCTGTGCTTTAATGGGTTCAATATGGTAGATTACATCACTGCTAACATTTCCTATGCTGCTGCAACAATCTTCCTCTCTTAATTGGATGGTGACATTATATAATACAATGTCTGCCTTGTTCCCTGCCTTTCTTTTCTCAATGACCCATTCAATTGTTTTTTTGAAAGAAAATCTTGTATTACTATGTAGAACTCTCAATATGTCTGTTGAAACAATTATCCTCACGTCCCTTACAAGAAAATGTCCCTATTATGAAAAATTTTGATGATTACAAAACTACATTTTGTTCATCATATTACTGCACATATGACATATCTAATCTTACTTAAAGGTATCAAAGATTCAATGATGCATTATAAACGTATTAAAAGATCTTCTTGAATTGAAGACCATGATCATTTAAAGATGTTTATTTGTATGATTAGATTATGATAGGTTGTAGGACCTTCTATGCCATGTGATTTAGCAATATGCATGCCTGCATGTTTTAATCGATTGGTTGCATGTATTTAATCTAGTTACTTTATGTTTTATCGTATTTTAATCGAGAAATCAAAAACCTCTTTTATAAAGTCTTTTAGGATGTTAATGTTTGAGCAATGCCCTCCTGGACTTGATAAGTCAGGACACTGATAAAATGTTAGGGCGCTTAAAGTTGAATTGAACTGATTAATAAGGACGCTTACTTGTTAGTAGTAACCTTTTTTTTATCAACCTCTGAGAATGTCAGGACACTGACTTAGTTTCAGCTTGCTAAAAGATCCTTTTATCTTTAAGTGATTTCTATCTTTAAGGACGGTGATAAGTTATAAGTTGAATGAATTATTAGGACGCTACTTGTGTAGGAGCGCCCTCATCTTTAGAATCAACTTAAATAACTTTTAGGACGCTTACCGTTAGTCTACGCGCTTAAACATTGTTTTAAAACTGCTTTTAATAGTTCAGGACACTTACTCTTGAGTAGCGCCCTGATATGTTTTGCGTTTTAAAACAAAATAGGACGCTTACTGTGAAGTAGTGCCCTCATGCCTTAAGTCGTTTAATTGTCAAAGCAAGTCAGGACGCTTACTATTTAGTAGCGCCCTCACTTCATTGTTCAGTAGGACGCTGATGTTCTATGAGCGCCCTCAAAGGAACAAAACTACAGGAAATATATTTTTGCTATTATGACATTACTGCCATTTCCATTAACTTTTTTCAGAAACGTACGAATACTTTTCAGAACCTTTCAAAATCGTACAAGAACTTTTCAGAACTTTTTAAAATATTCTAATACTTTGTCAGAACATTCCTCTTTCATGAAATGATCAGGTGATTCAGGTGCTATCGTCGTAATACGCATTAAGCTGAATCGATCTATTTCTGGAAAGAATGTTAACGTTATATTTGAAATAACTTAGACCGCCAAAATTACTAAGTCCATTGCGTCTCTGTTATTCCTATATATACGTGCTGCCTTCGAGTAGAAAAATGAACTAATGAAATACGAAACTGATATTCATTCAAAATGTATTGACAGTTTTCGTTTGCGCCAAAACACTTTTTGAAAGTTAGTCTTCTTTCACTTGTGCTTGATCTTACGATCTTTTGAAAGAAAAACTTCAAGTCTTCTGGGTTGATCGATCTTCTTCTTTATTATTTCAAAAACCCATTAACGAAGACAAAAACTATTTGAACTTGTTTTCAACATAAATTTCATCATACATATTTCGTTGAATCTGTGGCAACAAAAGGTTCAATCCAAAGCGTTATAAGTATCACCTTGATTCTGAGTAAAGGGAATCATATCTCATTCTGTAATCAGATTGTAGTGACGGGTAAGTCACTGAGTTAGAGCAAGTGTTGCTCAAAGTTGTAAGCAGTCTTCTCACACCAGTAAGTTGAGAAACGGTAGTTCTCATACCCATAGGTTGAGAAAGTGTTCTAGTTTGATATTCACCCGTAAGAAGGTCCATAGTGGAGTTTGAACAAATCCTAACTGAGGAGGTTAGGTAGTGGATGTAGGCACGGCCAGACCACTATAAATCTTGCTTGCATTGTCTCATTTACATTTGCTATACTTTGTTTAATCTGCTTTCATTATTCCGCACAATTTAAAGAAAGGTTAAAATATGCTAAGTGTCCAATTCATCCCCCTCCCCACACACACACCCCTCTTGGACATATCTGGGCCAACAATTGGTATCAGAGCAGGTTAACCATCAAAGTATCTAACCATCTTTGATTGAGTATGGCTGGACAAAACGAAAGAAGCATTTATTTCTCAGGTGAAGGAAACTCCACTAATCGACCACCATTGTTCAAGGGAGAAAATTATTCACACTGAAAAACTAAGATTAGGTATTACCTTAAAGCCTAAGATCTAGAGATGTGAGATGTTGTGACACACGACTGTTCAACGCCTACTAAAATAGTTGATGGTGCTATTGTCTCGAAGGATATAGACGAATGGAGTGCTAAAGAAAAGAAAAGAAAAATATTGAATAACCAAACTGTAAACATTTTATTTTGCAGTTTATCAGTCGAAGAGTTTAATAGAGTTAGTGCATGTGAAACCGCTAAGGAAATGTGGAACAAGTTAGAGGTCACCCATGAAGGAACTTTGCAAGTTAAAAAGGCAAAGTTCCAACTGTTAGTTGAAAAATATGAGACCTATAGGATGAAGGAAACTGACTCGATAGCTGAGGCTATTGCTCGGTTTACAATAAACATCAATGAGATGAAAAACCTAGGAAAAATCTATGACCAAGAAGAAATTGTTAGAAAATTTCTAAGAGGCCTACCCAGAGCATGGGAACCCAAGGCCACGGCCATTGAAGAAGCCAATAATCTGGCTGAATACACTTTTGATAAACTATGCGATTCATTAATAGCTCATGAAATGAAGTTAAAAGATAAGATGAGCCTGGTCAAGGAAAAAGAAAAGAAATCTATTGCCCTCAATGCTGAAACTGATTCAGAAAATGATTCAGACTCAGAAGATGACATGGCTATGTTGTCTAGAAAGTTTAACAAGTTGCTTAGGAGAAAGAGTAAGAATAACTTTTACTCAAGGTTTCATAAAGGAAAGAAACCCGAGTTTAAACCTGTAGAGTTAATATGTTACAGTTGTAACAAACTAGGTCATATAAAAAGTGAATGCCCCATAAAATATAAGAAGAACACCAGCTCTTACAGAAAAGACTAGAAAGTTCTCAAAGCCACATGGGATGATTCAAGCTCAAGCGAAGATAATGTGGATTCAGATCACACGGCTGCATTATGCTTAATGGCAAGCACAAAGGTAAAAACTGAACCTACTGACAAATCGCATGTGTTCAACATTTATATTCAGGAGCTTAAGTCAAAACTTAGTAAAGAGATTAGGAAGAATGAAAAACTTAAGCATAGTCTTGAGGAAATTGAATTCTAACAAGAAGAGCTAGACAGAATGTCTCTAGATAATGAACAACTTAAGAAAGTTGTTGGGAAACTGAAAAATAAAAATGAAACTCTTAGAAAAGAAAAGGAAGACCTGCACTGCACAGTGATTAAATTCACAAATGGTCAAAAGATATTTGACATGAAGTTAGGATCACAAAAATGTGCATTCGACAAGACTGGACTAGGCTACACTCATGGGTCTAAACAAAAGGAGTACGACACTGTACTGACTAAGAGACCAAAATACAACAAATGTCATAGGGAAGGTCATACAATACTCAGATGCAATTTCTTACGTAGAAAGAAAAGAAAATATGCATGGATTGGAAAATCTGTTCTTACTGATGCTAACATGCATAGACCCAAACAAGCATGGGTACCAAATTCAAAAATATTTTATGTTGTGTAGATATGCAAAAATGAAGATGCATGGTATCTAGACATCGGCTGTTCTAGGCACATGTCTGGAGATAGATCTAACTTTCTGAGCCTTGAAAAGAAGGAAGGAGGAAATGTCACCTTCGGAGACGATAGCAAAGGTGATATTGAAGGCATTAGAACTATTGGTAATGATTTTCTATCCATTTTTGATGTATTTTATGTTAAAGGGCTGAAGCATAATCTCTTGAGTATAAGTCAATTATGTGACAAAGGTTATGACATTTCATTTGAGGCAAATAGGTGTATTGTCAAGCATGCTGATAAAACTGTTGCATTCATGGCATCTAGAATTAAGAATGTGTATTGCACAAACTTCAATGACATGAAGAAACAAAATGTAACATGTTTAAGTGCTATCTCTGGTAATGATGCATGGCTATGGCATAGAAAATTAGCTCATATTAATATGGACAACATATCTAGGATTGTTAAACATGATATGGCCACGGAAATTCTGAAAGGAACTTACTCAAATGACAAGGTTTGTGAACCATGTCAACTTGGAAAGCACACCAGATCATCATTTAAGAGCAAGAGGCATCAATCAACCTCTAGAGCTCTCGAACTGATTCACATGGATATTTTCGGACCAACCAAAACCCACAGCTTAGGTGGTAAATCATATTTGTTTGTGGTTGTTGATGAATTTACTCGATTTACATGGGTATTTCTATTAGCTCATAAATCTGATACTTCTGAAACATTTATAAAATTCTGTAAAAGAGTCAAAAATGAAAAAGGGTACAAAATCAACATAATTAGGAGTGATAGAGCTGGTGAATTTTTCAATAAAAATCTCGAAGAATTTTGTAACAATCAAGGTTACACTCACCATCTATCAGCCCCTAAGACACCACAGCAAAATGGTATAGTTGAAAGAAAAAATAAAACTCTGCAGGAGATGTGTAGAACAATGCTCAATGAGTATAAGACTGCAAATCATTTTTGGGGTGAAGCTATAAACACTGTCTGCTATGTGATGAACCGAATTCTGATTAGAAAAGATTTGAATAAAACTCCATATGAATTATGGAAGGGTAGAGCACCCAACATCAGTTACTTCTGAGTATTCGAATGTAAATGTTTTATTCTAAATGATAAAGTCAATCTAGACAAGTTTGAACCTAAATATGATATAGGAATATTCTTAGGATATTTTTCTCACAGTAGAGCCTACAGAGTCTTCAACAAATCAAATCAAACTGTAGAAGAATCAATTCATGTAAACTTTGATGAAAATGTTAATAAGAAAATTCTTGAGGATGAATTTAAGCAATTAAATTTTGATGACGATGAACCTAAGACAACCAAGGTTATAGATCTTGAACCTGAACCATCTCTAGAATCTTCTAAAAACTCTAGACTACTTCAAGGTCTTTCCCAAGATCAAATTTTAGGAGATCCAAGAAAAGGTGTATCCACTAGAGCCTCAATTCAAAAAGATCAAGAGCTTGTTGCTTTTTTATCACAATTCGAACCAATTAAAGTGGAAGATGCACTGAAAGATGAAAATTGAATTCTTGCTATGCAAGAAGAACTAGGACACTTTGTGCACAACAAAGTATGAGAATTAGTTCTTAGACCTTTTCATTAATCGGTTATAGGAACCAAATGGATTTTTAGGAACAAAAAGAATGAACAAGGCATCATTGTCCGCAATAAGGCTAGGCTGGTTGCACAAGGGTACAACCAAGAAGAAGGCATAGACTTCGAAGAAGCTTTTGCCTCAGTAGCAAGACTAGAGGCAATAAGAATGTTACTTGCCTACGCTTGTTACAAGGATTTTCCTTTATACCAAGTGGATGTAAAAAGTGCTTTTCTAAATGGTTACATCAATGAAGAGGTATATGTGGAACAACCTCCAGGGTTTGAGGATGCTCAAGACTCGGAATATGTGTTCAAACTCCACAAAAAGCCTTATATGGATTGAGACAAGCTCCAAGAGCTTGGTATGATCGACTGAGTTCATTTCTTTTAGATCATAAGTTTCAAAAAGGAAAACTTGATCCAACTTTGTTTGTCAAACACCACAATGATAATATGCTCATTGTTCAAAAATATGTGGACAATATTATTTTTGGTGCATCAAACAAAGAACTGTGTGATGAGTTTTCAAAATTAATGTAGAAGGAATTTGAAATGAGTATGATGAGAGAACTTACATACTTTCTCGGCTTACAAATTAAACAAATGCCGAAAGACACCTTCTTAAGCCAATCAAAGTATGCTAAGGAAATGGTTAAAAAGTTTCAAATGCACAATTTGAAATCGATTGACACTCCTTGTACTCCTGCAATCAAATTAGATAAGGATGAAAAAAGGTAAATCAATTGATTCAAAACTTTATAGAAACATGATTGGACGTCTTTTGTACCTAACAGCAAATCGACCTGACATTATGTTCAAGATTTCAATCTGAACCGAAAAAATCTCATTTAAAATGTGTGAAACGAATATTCAGATACATAAATGGCACAACAAATTTAGGAATTTGGTATTCCAAATGTACTACTTTTGATCTCAGAAGTTATGTAGACTCCGATTATGCCGGCAGTCCAACTGATAGGAAAAGTACCTCTGAATTTTGTCACTTTCTTGAATATTCTCTGATTTCTTGGTTCTGCAAGAAAGAATATTCCATGGCACTATCCACAATTGAAGCAGAATATGTTGCAGTTGGAAGTTGTTGTTCTCAAGTTCTTTACATGAAACAACAGCTTCAGAATTATCAAATATTTATTCAATGTGCTGAAATTTTATGTGATAATACTAGTGCTATTAACATATCTAAAAATCCTGTATTGTGCTCCATACTTAGCATATTCAAATAAGACATCACTTTTTACGGGATCATGTGCAAAATGGAGAAGTCGTATTATCTCATATTGGAACCAAAGAACAACTAGCTGATATATTTACTAAAGCCCTACCAAAAGACCAGTTTGTTCATATTCGCAGAGAACTTAGAATGTTCTTTGAAATCGATCTGTTGCATTTTGATGCTTACCTCCATATGGGGGAGATATATTTCACGTTACTTTACTCTTTTTGATATTTCAAAAGGGGGAGAAAGTATTATCATTGAAGCATCATAAATTCAAGAGGAGTACAACACTAAGGGGGAGTCTTAGTGATAGTTTCTGTACATTCCTTGCTAATACACCCATATCATATGAAATAAGGAACATTAGTACTACATCTCATGCATACACACATCACTTTATTAACTTGCTTTAAAGCCTACAATAATGTGTTTGAAATCATAAAAAAAAAGGAGATTGTTGAACCAATTATCCTCATGTCCCTTACGAAAATATGTCCCTATTATGAGAAATTTTGATGATTACAAAACTACATTTTGTTCATGATATTACTGCACATATGACATATCTAATCTTACTTGAAGGTATCAAAGATTCAATGATGCACGACGAACGTATTAAAAGATCTTCTTGATGACCATGATCGTTTGAAGATGTTTATTTGTATGATTAGATTATGATAGGTTGTAGGACCTTCTATGCCATGTGATTTAGCAATATGCATGCCTGCATGTTTTAATCGATTGGTTGCATGTATTTAATCTAGTTACTTTATGTTTTATCGTGTTTTAATCGAGAAATTAAAAACTGCTTTTATAAAGTCTTTTATGATGTTAATGTTTGAGCAATGCCCTCCTAGACTTGATAAGTCAGGACGCTGATAAAATGTTAGGAAGCTTAAAGTTGAATTGAACTGATTAATAAGGACGCTTACTTGTTAGTAGTGACCTTTTTTTTATCAACCTCTGAGAATGTCAGGACGCTGACTTAGTTTCAGCTAGCTGAAAGATCCTTTTATCTTTAAGTGATTTCTATCTTTAAAGACGGTGATAAGTTATAAGTTGAATGAATTATTAGGACGCTACTTGTGTAGGAGCGCCCTCATCTTTAGAATCAACTTTAATAACTTTTAGGACGCTTATTGTTCGTCTACGCGCTTAAACATTGTTTTAAAACTTCTTTTAATAGTTCAGGACTCTTACTCTTGAGTAGCGCCCTCATATGTTTTGCGTTTTAAAACAAAACAGGACGCTTACTGTGAAGTAGTGCCCTCATGCTTTAAGTCGTTTAATTGTCAAAGCAAGTCAGGATGCTTACTACTTACTAGCGCCCTCACTTCATTGTTCAGCAGGACGCTGATGTTCTATGAGCCCCTCAAAGGAACAAAACTACAGGAAATATATTTTTGATGTTCTGACATTACTGCCATTTCTATTAACTTTTTTCAGAAATGTACGAATACTTTTCAGAACCTTTCAGAATCGTACAACAACTTTTCAGAACTTTTTAAAATGTTCTAATACTTTGTCAGAACATTCCTCTTTCATGAAATGATCAGATGATTCAGGTGCTATCGCAGTAATACGCATTAAGCTGAATCGATCCATTTCTGGAAAGAATGTTAACGTTATATTTGAAATAACTTAGACCGCCAAAATTACCAAGTCCATTGCGCCTCTGTTATTCCTATATATACGTGCTGCCTTCGAGCAGAAAAATGAACTAATGAAATACGAAATTGATATTCATTCAAAGCGTATTGACAGTTTTCGTTTGCGCCAAAACACTTTTTGAAAGTTATTCTTCTTTCACTTGTGCTTGATCTTACGATCTTTTGAAAGAAAAACTTCAAGTCTTCTAGGTTGATCGATATTTTTCTTCATTATTTCAAAAACCCATTAAGGAAGACAAAAGCTATTTGAACATGTTTTCAGCATAAACTTCATCATACATATTTCGTTGAATCTGTGGCAACAGAAGGTTCAATCGAAAGTGTTGTAAGTATTACTTTGATTCTGAGTAAAGGGAATCGTATCTCATTCTGTAATCAGATTGTAGTGACGAGTAAGGCACTGAGTTAGAGTAAGTGTTGCTCAAAGTTGTAAGAGGTCTTCTCACACCAGTAAGTTGAGAAACGATAGTTCTCACACTCGTAAGTTGAGAAAGTATTCTGGTTTTATCTTCACCCGTAAGAAGGTCCGTAGTGGAGTTTGAACAAATCCTAACTGAAGAGGTTAGGTAGTGTATGTAGGCGCGGCCGGACCATTATAAATCTTGCTTGCATTGTCCCATATACATTTACTGTATCTCATTGCTATACTTTGTTTAATCTGTTTTCATTATTCCTCGCAATTTAAAGAAAAGGTTAAAATCTGCTAAGTGTCCAATTCACCCCCCTCTCTTGGACATATCTGGGCCAACAATGTCCACTATCAATTACTCCATTAATCAGTAATTTGATTGAATTCATCTCCGTCGTTGCATGCTTTTTCTATGTGCAAAATTTTCAGCTATTAAAATATTTTGCAGACCTAAATAAGAAAAGCTAAGCTATTTCTCTGTTATCTTTGCCATGAAAACTACTAAATAGGCAATCATTAATCATTTTGGCCAAGTTGAAGTCACATAATTGAACATGAACCTAGTACTTTTGAACTTGGTGAAGCCTTTTCTAAAGACTTTTTTTTGTTGTCTTTTCTCTCTCTCTCTTTCTCTCTCTCTCTCTCATTCTTTTATAAGCTCTGAATTTTTAATGGTGTATGCCTCACCTTGAATATTGGTATTATCTATGGACTTGCAATACATTGAAAGACTTCGCAGTGCTACAATTTTGCCCATGACATCAGACTATAATTAGAAATGATGTAGAATTCAATACCTAGTAGCCAAGATTTTTCACGATACTAGGTTCACACAAGGCTTGAGTTTAGGAAATAAAATTAGAAGTTAGTGTTAACCTATGCGGTTCATCACTTAGCTCGTTCCTAAATATACTGTGATAACATATATTTTGATGATCACAAACAAAGTACTTTTCAGTGCTAACAAACGTTTATCAAGAACTTATCTCTGCACTAAAGGAAAAACAAAAAGTCAAGGAACGACTCGATCAAGGAACTCAAAGCTCATATTCAACGGTCAAGTTCGTTCCAACTAAAGAACTTTTACGATCACATCCTGATTTCTAGATCACTTCACTCGGACGTTTCGATCAAGCTTCATGTCTACATCTCTCGATCAACGTTCAAGTCATTCAATTCCAAAATGCTCTTACTGAAGATCTCATAATGAAGAATTGGATTTGACGGTTATGAAAAATATGAAATACACAAGGTATTTAAGGTACATCTTGTTCTAATAGTAATTGCTCAAAATGTTTTCAAAACCATGCATAAATCATCTACATATGTTTTTCTAATCTGCATGTTTTGATCATATGTTTTACGATATTTCAAATGATCTAATATTACGTATTTAATTTGAAATCCACCGAGTTTTTATTCGCATTTATCGTAGATTTTATCACGAGTCAAAACTATTTTCAAAAAAGTCTTTTAGGACGCTAATAAGTTAGTAGCGCTCTCCTGAACTTAATAAGTCAGGACGCTGATAACGTTCAAGGTTGAATTGATTTGATTTATAAGGAGGCTCACTTGTATAGTAACGACCTCCTTCATAGGTCAACCTTTGAAGTTGTCAGGACGCTGATTCAACATCAGCTCACTGAAAGATTTCTTAAAGTTTTTCAAAGAATGTTTCTTTGAGGACTCTGATAGTTATAAGTTGAACAAACTATCATGACGCTTTCTAGATAGAAGCGCCCTCACTTTTGAGAATCAAGTTAACAACTTTCAGGACGCTGATTGTCCTTCAGTGTGTTTGTGTCTTAGTTAAAATGTTCTTAATTAATAGGACGCTTACATAGTAGTAACGCCCTCATGTTATGTTTTATGTATTAACTAGTAGGACGCTCACATAATGTAGCGCCCTCATGTGTTGTCTTATGTTTTAAAAAGGTAGGACGCTTACTAGGATAGTAGTGCCCTCATGCACTTAGTTGTTTCAAAACATAGCAGGACGCTAAATGTGCATTAGCGCCCTCAAGGTTAAGTCAGTTAAGTGTCAAAGTAAGTTAGGACGCTTACGAGTTAGTAGCACCCTCACTTAAGTGTTCAGCAGGACGCTTATACGTAATAAGTGCCCTCAAGGAACAAAACGACAAAGTTGATATTATGCATTAGGACACTAATTACGAAATCAAGACGCTAATTCAACAACTGTCACTGTCTGAACAAGTACACTATATAGGTCTGCTTTTTTAGAACAGACTTTTGCACAAATTCCTTTTCAGACTTTTCAGAGATCGTCTCTAATACATGAAATAAGTTTTTCCAAAACTTTCATCTTTCATGAAATTTGAAAAGAATTAGAATGTTAGTGAAAATTGTAGTTGTTATTTTCGTATGACATTCTAGTCGTTGTGTGTAAACATTCGTATTATTTGAACTTCAAATGTCTAACGACTATGTCCCACTAAGTCTATTAATACCAGCACTTAGGACCAAACAACTTGCCAATCTCTTTGCGTTGTGCCAATACTTTTTGAAAGTTAGTCTGTGTCAAAATGAATTTCATTATCTAATCTTTCAAAGTATTTTTCACTGATACCTACTATTACAATAAATTTTCATATTGAGTTTCAATTATACCTTATCTTTGAAAATCTGTTTTTATTGGTATCAACTCAAATTCTCAGCACTGATTTATATTTGGTATCATTCTTGCTGGAGATAGAATTTGAGAAATAGTTCAAGATATACAGTTGTACTTGAATTCATATCTTAAGTACTGTATTGAACTATATCAGTAGTTGTGTCAACTACTGATCGTTGAACGAAAAGTTTTCATACTTATATTCTATATCTATTTTGAAAATTGTCTGTGTCTTTGATTTACACCAGTCCTTCGTTTTATACGTCAATGTTTATTTGGTATATATTATTTTCGATGAAGCACTGATTTTCATATCATATCATTCATGCTTTTCGAAACTACACTTGAGCAATACTGAACATTGAAAGGTAAAGGACATAAAGTGTATTTCAACTTAGCATTACCTATTTCATATTTCATATCTTTGTAATGCTATGAACTGAGCTTAATTGTAAAGTGTTCTACTTTGTTAGAACCAACCAACATCTTAGTGTTGTAAGGCTGGTGCACTTTTGGACAGAAACAACTAGGACAAGTGAAGGTAGTTCACTTGATGATTTTAGGATTGAAATCATATAGGTTATCTCTCAACCTTTAAAAGAGAAACCAGTTCATCCTCATCCCTTAAAAGGATAGGTGTGTCCTTAACCTGTAAGAGGATAGGTTATCTCTTAACCTGTGAAAGATAAACAATTGTTCCTTATCCCGTAAAAGGATCACGGTTCTTCCTTAGCCAGTAAAAGGAACATGGGTTTCTCCTCATCCCGAAAAAAGGAAATCTGGTTCATTCTTAGCCCGTGAAACGATAGGTTTTGCCTTTAACCTGTAGAAGGGCAGTTGTAATGGTTTGGTTCTCACCCATAAGAGAATCAGTTAGTGGATTGAGAAAATCCTAATCGGGAGATTAGGTAATGGACGTAGGCTTGGCCGAACCACTATAAATTTGTGTGTCACACGTTTGCATTTTAGTATGTGTTCTAATTTGCTTCATATTCCAATATACTCAAGTACATCACTAAGTTATTGAAAGATAATTTTTAAAATTGACCATCACACCCAATTCACCCCTCTCTTTGGTTGACCAACAGTTGGTATCAGAGTGGGTTCTCTGAAAATTGGTCTAACAACCTAGAGTCTAGATCCTATGGTCAATTTAGGGTGTGTCTTAGGCTTCTCGTTTCTCGCTTATTCGAATTAAAATCCCTAGCTGTCACATCGGAGATCTGCACTTTTTGAATATTATATTCTCTGTGTAATCATCTCGATGACGTCAGCTCGTCCCTACATGCCACTTTTCATTTATTGCATGACTGCCTTTGGGACGTGTTCTGAAATCCGTCGCTTCATCTACACTTGAACCATTTGCTGTGAAATACCCTTGTCTCCTTATCTTTTCAGTTTCTCTCATGGCTTCCAAAACCCCAGCGTCTCAAAAGCGACCAAGGGAAAAATATTCTTCTTCCTCTAATGGTTTCTTCCTATCTTCCTCATCCGAAGAATCTGTAAAAGAAATCGGATGTACTGTGTATCCAAACACCCACTCCATGCCTCATCCAAGTTTCCATAGGTCTGTGCCACAACCTCCTGTAGAGCCTGAACCACCCCGTGCCATTCATGGAGAATCTTTAATTAAGAATTTCCTAAGCCAGTCTTCCAAGTCCAACTCCGCTAGCTTTCAGCTGGTTGTAGAGCTTCTTTGCGCATAGGAGCAGAGATTAAAGGAACTTGAGAGAGTCATCAAACTTCAAACGGACATGCTGATGATTCTTCTCAAAAAGTTGGACAAGTCTCAAGTTGTTCTTAAAGATGAAATTAAAGGGGGTTTTGCTTTTGCAACGAGCCAGATAAGAAGGCTCGGTCTTGTTCTTGCCTACATCGAACGAATGAGTGCAAGCATAGCCGAACCGTCTCGTCTGCCGAGATCAGCCGCAACTCGATCTCTTTATGCTCAAGGCACTCCTCGCCAAGCTTGATGTCAACTGCTCTCTGTCTGTCTGTTTGTCTGTTTTTCTGCCGGGTGTAATATTTCTTCGTTAATTTTTTTTTTGCTTAAATGGTTTGCTAGACCTTGAAAAACTCGTTACAATGTTTAATGGCTCCTTTATTTCTGAATACCAAATAGTAGTTCATTAAGCTATCTCTCCATCTTTCATTCATATTTTGATGCTTTATTATATTTGAATGATTGATCTATTTGAATTTGTGTGATTGCTATATTTCATATTCATATGCTGCATACACTAATCATTGTTCAAAATCTACTTGATTATGCTCTGTTATGCCTGCTTCTATTTGCAAAACTATTCTCGAATATTTTTGTTGTATAACTATGTTAATTTCTTGAACATGATTATCTGCCATCATAATAATGTTATCTTATTCATATTTCCTGATAAACAGCATCATGATGAAATCCTACTATGTCTTATGCAATTATCAGTTTATTGATGACATCTTTCTTGACTTGTCACATCTATCTTGAGTATCGGATATGATTATCTGTAACTGTCTGATAAATATCATGATTAGACTTATCTTGTATCTTATAATATCATGATTATTTATGCTAATCTTAAACTTGTGATATTTGATTATCTGATGATCAGGTAACACAATAGCTAGGCTGTGCTTTAATAGTTTATTTCTGCCTATGCTAGTTCAAATCATGATCATGCTTGCTCTGAACTTAGAAAATCATATATATGCATGATTCATGTTTATATATAGGCCATGTACACAACTGCATATCATACGCCTATATCTTAATTAGAATATTGCCTATACTCATGATTATTATCTTGTGGGACTATTCTTTCAATGATTTCCTGATTTTGATGCATCTACTTCATACTATCATGTTGCATCAAATTCATGGATATCTGATTTCTAATGAGTACATACCCTTCCAAATGCTCTCTCATTAGAATCAGTGAATCAAACAATCTAGGCATGCTTTAATTGAAATCACATGCCTAGTTTTGGTCCAATGAATGTATGCTATTGCTCAAATATTTTCTATGAAACTTAGCATATATTCAACATGTTTAGACTTTGATACTTGGTATCAGCATGTTTATCATATATATGTTTATCATATATATATGTTCACATGTCTAAACTATGGAGAATTTATAATTTTCCATCTCACATGCCATTGATGTTGCTCTTTAATATTATACTTTGTATGCATCAATTGACTGTTATTCTTGATATCTAATAAATGCCATGTACTTCAACTATATACTTTGCATCTTATTAGAATCATAATAGCTAGGTCCTGCTATATCATAAATTCTTTGCCTATGTTACAAGTATGCTTATGCTTGTTTACTTACATATCTTAAAGCATACTATGTGTTTGGTCTGGTTTAATTATCAAATTAATATTTATGCCAAACACTAAGAAGAATAATTGCCCATGATTAAAAATTCTTTATGAATTCATTTATCGGTAATTCTTTCTCGTTCTCTCTGACTTCGATTCCCGGCTACGTTTTTGAAATTATTTCAAAACTTATAGTCCATGAATAAGTCAATCTATTTCTCATTGTGCTTAAAATTAAGATCTTTTTTCCCACATGATTTCAGTATAGTAAACCTTACGCATTCTCACGTGCCTAACAATGACACGATGTCATAAATCATCTTGAGGGTGAATGCACAAAGTAAGGGGGGAGCTTCGCTACTCTACTAAGTCAAGGGGAGATCTTATTCTCTTATTTTCACTTTTTAGTGATATCAAAAGGGGGAAAAGAAAAATAAGAGAAAAATAAGAGAGGAATAGATAAAGGGAAAAGAATTAATATTAATCTTTTTGCTTATGCGTTTAATTTTTCGATTTGTTTGATATCATCAAAAAGGGAGAGATTGTTAACCTATGCAGTTCATCACTTAGCTCGTCCCTAAATATACTGTGATAACGTATATTTTGATGATCACAAACAAAGTACTTTTCGGTGCTAACGAACGTTTATCAAGAACTTATCTCTGCACCAAAGGAAAAGCGAAAAGTCAAGGAACGACTCATCAAGGAACTCAAAGCTCATATCCAACGGTCAGGTTCGTTTCAACTAAAGAACTTCTACGATCACATCCTAATTTCCAGATCACTTCACTTGGACGTTTCGATCAAGCTTCATGTCTACATCTCTCGATTAACGTTCAAGTCATTAAACTCTGAAATGCTCTTATTGAAGATCTCATAATGAAGAGTCGGATTTAACGGTTATGAGAAATAAGAAATACACAAGGTATTTAAGGTACATCTTTCTCTAATCGTTATTGCTCAAAATGTTTTCAAAACCAAGCGTAAATCATCTACATATGTTTTTCTAATCTGGATGTTTTGATCATATGTTTTACGATATTTCAAATGATATAATATTACATATTTAATTTGAAATCCACCAAGTTTTTATTCGCATTTATCGTAGATTTTATCACGAGTCAAAACTATTTTCAAAAAAGTCTTTTAAGATGCTAATGAGTTAGTAGCGCTCTCCTGAACTTAATAAGTCAGGACACTGATAACGTTCAAGGTTGAATTGATTTGATTTATCAGGACGCTCACTTGTATAGTAACGACCTCCTTCATTAGTCAACCTCTGAAGTTGTCAGGACACTGATTCAGCATCAGCTCACTGAAAGATTTCTTAAAGTTTTTCAAAGAATGTTTCTTTGAGGACGTTGATAGTTATAAGTTGAACAAACTATCATGACGCTTTCTGGATAGAAGCGCCCTCACTTTTGAGAATCAAGTTAACAACTTTTAGGACGCTGATTGTCCTTCAGTGTGTTTGTGTCTTAGGTAAAATGTTCTTAATTAATAGGGCACTTACATAGTAGTAGCGCCCTCATGTTATGTTTTATGTTTTAACTAGTAGGACACTCACGTAATGTAGTGCCTTCATGTCTTGTCTTATGTTTTAAAAAGGTAGGACGCTTACTAGGATAGTAGTGCCCTCATGTACTTAGTTGTTTCAAAATATAACAGGACACTAAATGTGCATTAGCGCCCTCAAGGTTAAGTCGGTTAAGTGTCAAAGTAAGTTAGAACACTTACGAGTTAGTAGCACCCTCACTTAAGTGTTCAACAGGACGCTTATACGTAATAAGCGCCCTCAGGGAACAAAACGACAAAGTTGATATTATGCATTAAAACACTGATTACAAAATCAAGACGCTAATTCAACAAGTATCACTGTCTGAACAAGTACACTATATAGGTCTACTTTTTCAGAACAAACTTTTGCACAGAGTCCTTTTCAGACTTTTCAGAGATCGTCTATGATACATGGAATAGGTTTTTCCAAAACTTTCCACTTTCATGAAATCTGAAAAGAATCAGAATGTTAGTGAAAATCGCATTTACCATTTCCATATGACGTTCTAGCCGTTGTGTGTAAACGTTCATAATATTTGAACTTCAAATGTCTAACGGCTATGTTCCACTAAGTTTATAAATACCAGCACTTAAGACCAAACAACTTGCCAATCTCTTTGCAGTGTGCCAATACTTTTTGAAAGTTAGTCTGTGTCAAAATAAATTTCATTATCTAATTTTTCAAAGTATTTTTCACTGATACCTACTGTTACAATAAATTTTCATATTGAGCCTCAATTATACTTTACCTTTGAAAATCTATTTTTATTGGTGTCAACTCAAATTCTCAGCATTGATTTATATTTGGTTTCATTGTTGCTGGAGATAGAATTTGAGAAATAGTTCAAGATATACAGTTGTACTTGATTTCATATCTTAAGTACTGTATTGAACTATATTTGTAGTTGTGTTAACTACTGATCGTTGAACGAAAAGTTTTCATACTTATATTCTATATCTATTTGGAAATTGTCTGTGGCTTTGATTTACACCAGTCCTTCGTTTTATACGTCAATGTTTATTTGGTATATATTATTTTCGATGAAGCACTGATTTTCATATCATATCATTCATGTTTTTCGAAACTGCACTTGAGCAATACCGAACATTGAAAGGTAAAGGACATAAAGTGTATTTCAACTTAGCATTACCTATTTCATATTTCATATCTTTGTAATGCTATGAACTGAGCTTAATTGTAAAGTGTTCTACTTCGTTATAACCAACCAACATCTTAGTGTTGTAATGTTGGTGTGTTTGTGGGCTGAAACAACCAGGACAAGTGAAGGTAGTTCACTTGATGATTTCAGGATTGAAATCATATAGGTTATCTCTCAACTTTTAAAAGAGAAACCGGTTCATCCTCATCCCGCAAAAGGATAGGTGTGTCCTCAACCTGTAAGAGGATAGGTTATCTCTGAACCTGTAAAAGAGAAAAAGGTTTATCATCACCTGCAAGTAGGAAACCGGTTCATCCTCATCCCATAAAAGGATAGGCGTGTCCTCAACTTGTAAGAGGATAGGTTATCTCTTAACCTGTGAAAGAGAAACGATTGTTCCTTATCTCGTAAAAGGATCACGGTTCTTTCTTAACCCGTAAAAAGAAGATGGGTTTCTCCTCATCTCGGAAAAAGAAAATCTGGTTCGTTCTTAGCCTGTGAAAGGATAGGTTTGCCTTTAACCTGTAAAAGGGCAGTTGTAATGGTTTGATTCTCACCCGTAAGAAAAGCAGTTAGTGGATTGAGAAAATCCTAATCGGAAGATTAGGTAGTGGACGTAGGCTTGGCCGAACCACTATAAATTTGTGTGTCACACATTTGCATTTTAGTATGTGTTCTAATTTGCATCATATTCCAATATACTCAAGTACATCACTAAGTTATTGGAAGATAATTTTTAAAATTGACTATCGCACCCAATTCACCCCCCTCTTGGGTGGACCAATAGTTAGAACAAGAAATGATGATATTAACTAAACAAACAAAAATGAAGGAAGAGTCAAGCAAGGTGGTTTGGTTTAATGTTGAAAAATGAACGCTATTTTTAGATCATAGTTTTTAGGAAAACAAAATTAAAGAACCTTTAGTACAGAAACCTGCTCTAATACCACTTGTTGGCCCAGTATAACCGTCCAAGAGGGTGGGTGAATTGGACTTTGCAGATTTTCGCGTTACTTTTCTAATATTTTAATTAAATGATTAAAGTGCGCAGTCGGTAACAATCCAAATAACAAGATGCAGGAAAATAAATGAACACAAATGATTTAGAGTGGTTCGGTTCCCCTTGAATCTACGTCCACTACCCAATTGCACCGATCAGGATTTCCCAATCCGCTATTGGCTAATCACTTACGGGCGGATTAGAAGCTGTTTACACTAACCAACACCAGAGCCTGGTTAGAAAGCCACTACAATGCTAACCTACATGAGGGATTAGTTAGAAAGCCACAATCTAGCCTACAACAAGGCTTGGCTAGTAGGCCACAACTTGCAACCAACTTACAGGCATGGTTACGTGTCGTACAAATAAGGTATAGTCCCGGTTGACTTAAATATGTCAACAATACATCAAGATTACAATAATATAGAAAAGTGAATAACAACACTCTCAACAATTTAAGCTTACAATCTTGAATGAGACAACAGTCACTTTCCAACCACTATGATTCTAAATGATGCAAAGAGTTGAAATATGTTTTTGTCAAATGCACACGATTCAAATATATGTAATGTAAAACAGTGAATCGAATATGTACAACTATCAAGATATTGATTTTAATTAGCAATAAGTTTAAAACTCGAGAATCATATATAACATGATGATCAAAACTTGATGATTCTAAATATATATGATAAAGATCAAGAGTCAAATAACTCAAGTATGATCACAAACTCCGATTCAATATTATATGATATTAGCATGTGAATCGAAATCTCAAACTGTTCATGAAACCACTAAACAATGAAATACGATATGAAGATCAAGATAGGGTTTCACAAACACAATCAATACAAAATCAATTTTAAAGATTATAATCTAAGCACAAAAACTGATTTGCATAAACCAAAATCACAAGAATCTAGTTGTAGAAATGTATACCCCACTTGGGAAGATTGAAGCACCAAGATTCTTCTTGTGTAAAGTTGGATGCAAGAAATCATGATCAAGACTCAAATATTGAATCGTCTTGAACGCTTGCACAAGAAAAACTCAACAAGTTTCTCAAGGTTTTGAAAGATGTGAAGAACTATTTAAAAGATTGAATCGAAAACTCAAATGTAGTAAACTTTTGCTTTGAATGAAGGATTAAATGGCTCAAGAAGTTGTTTAGGACGAGTATAAATGATGTAGAAAAAATAGCAAAAGTTTTATTGATTTTGGAAAAGTTGCTCTTCAAGTGAGCAAGTGTGATATTTATAGATAAACACCACATCGAGGCACAGGAACGCGTTTCCTTAACACAGGAGTGCATTTCTAGTTTGAAATCTGAAAGTTTTCAAATTTTCCTCCAATCAAGGAGTGCGTTCCTCAATGTTGGCCCCACCCAAGAGGGGGTGAATTGGGTGCGATAGTCAATTTTAAAATTATCTTTCAATAACTTAGTGATTTTAGAACACTGAGTAAAATACAAACGTTTGACATGTATTTATAGTTGTTCGGCCAAGCCTACATCCACTACCTAATCTTCCGGTTAGGATTTACTCAATCCATTAATTGATTCTCTTACGGGTGAGAACCAAACCGTTACAACTGCCCTTTTACAGGTTAAAGGCAAACTTATCCTTTCATGGGCTAAGAATGAACCATTTTCCTTTTTTCGGGATTAGGAAAAACCCATGTTCCTTTTACGGAAGGAAGAATCAGTTCTCTTTTAAAGGCTGAGAGATAACCTATCCTTTTTAAGGTTAAGGACACACCTATCCTTTTACGGGATGAGGATGAACCGATATCCTTTTTTCGGCCTGAGGATGAACTCATGTTCCTTTTACTGGATCAGGAAGAACCGTTGTGATTTCAAACCTAAAATTCCCTAAGTGAACCACGTCCACTTGTCCTGGTCATTTCACACTGAAACACACCAGCAAATTACAATTCAATAATGTTGGCTCTAACAAAGTCGAACACTTTAAGCACATTACATAGCATTATAAAGATATGAAATATAAAATATGTAATGCTAAGAGAAGATACACTTATAGTCCTTTACCTTCTAATGTTCGGTATTGCTCAAGTGCTGTTTCGAAAAACATGAATGATGTGTTATAAAGATTAGTGCTTCTTCGAAGATAATAAAATACCATAAAACATTGAAGTTGAAAATCAAAGGACTAGTGCATACATAGACACAGATAGTTTTCAAAGTAGATATAAAATATATGTATGAAAACTTATGGTTCTCTGATTAGTAGTTAACCAACTACTGATATAGTTCAATATAGTACTTAAGATATGAAATCAAGTACAACTGTATATCTTGAACTATTTCTCAAATTCTATCATCAGCAAGAATGATACCAAATGTGAATCAGTGCTGAGAATTTGAGTTGATACCAATATAAAAAACAAATTTTCAAAGATAGAAATATATTTGAAACTCAATATGAAAATTGTATAGGTATCAGTGAAAATACTTTGAAAGATTAGAAAAATGAAATTTATTTTGACACAGACTAACTTTCAAAGAGTATTGGCACAACACAAAGTGATTGGCAAGTTGTTTGGTCCTAAGTGTAGGTATTTATAGACTTAGTGGGACATAGCCGTTAGACATTTGAAGTTCAAATAATGTGAACGTTTTCACACAACGGCTAGAATGCAATTGCGATTTTCACTAACATTCTGGTTCTTTTCAGATTTCATGAAACAGGAAAGTTTTAGAAGAACTTCTTTCATATATCAGAGAAGGTCTCTGATAGGTTTGAAAAGGACTCTGTGCAAGTGTCTGTTCTGAAAAAGTAAACTGATGTAGTGTACTCATTCAAACAATGACGGTAGTTGAATTAGCGTCCTAATTCTGTAATCAGTGTCCTAACGCATAATATCAACTTTGTCGTTTTGTTCCTTGAGGGCGCTTACTACATATAAGCGTCCTGCTGAATACTTAAGTGAGGGCGCTACAAACTCGTAAGCGTCCTGACTTATTTATGACTTTAGACGACTTAAACCTTGAGGGCACTAATGCACAGTTAGCGTCCTGGTATGTTTTAAAATTATCAAGTGCATGAGGACGCTACTATCCGAGTAAGCGTCCTGCCTTTAAAATATAAAACAAAACATGAGGGCGCTACTACTGTGTAAGCGTCCTGCAAGTTAAGACATTTAAAAACATGTTGAAGGACAATCAACGTCCTGAAAGTTATTAAGTTAATTTCCAAAAGTGAGGGCGCTCCTATCCAGTAAGCGTCCTGATAGTTTAATCAACTTAAAACAATCAACGTTCTCAAAGAAACATTCTTTGAAGAACTTTTAAAAGATCTTTCAGTGATGCTGAGTCAGCTTCTTGACAACTTTAGAGGTTGACTAATATATAAGACCGCTACTATACAAGTAAGCGTCCTGATTAATTAGTTCATTTCAACCTTGAGCGTTATCAGCGTCCTAATGACCTATCAGCGTACTGACTTAACAAGTTCAGGAGAGCGCTGCTATTTCATTAGCATCCTGAAAGATTCTTTGAAAATAGTTTTTACTCGAGATAAAATATTCGATAAATGCGAATAAAAACTCGGTATATTTCAAATTAAATATATAGTATTAAATTTCATGAAATATAATTAAAAACATGAAATCAAAACATGCAAATTTAGAAAACATATGAAAATGATATATGCATGGTTTTGAAAAACATTTTGAGCAATAACGATTAGAGAAAGATATACCTTAGATACTTTGTGTATTCTTATTTCTCATAACCATTAGATCCAACTCTTCATTATGAGATCTTTAATGAGAGCAATTCAGAGTTGAATGACTTGAGCGTTGATCGAGAGATGTAGTCTTGAAGTTTGATCGAAACGTTCGAGTGAAGCGATCTTGAAATTGGAATGTGATCGTTGAAGTATATTCGTTGAAACGAGCTTTGACCGTAGAATGTAAGCTTTGAGTTCCTTGATCGAGTTGTTCCTTGGCTTTTTGCTTTTCCTTTGGGGCAGAGATAAGTTCTTGATAAATGTTCATTAGCACCGAAAAACACTTTGTTTGTGATCATCAAAATATACTTCATCAAGTATACTTTAGGGATGTGCTAAGAATGAACCATATAGGTTAACACTCAATATGTTTGTTGGGCATAAGAACGAGTTCTTTCAACAAGAACCATTGACTCTTGAAAATGTTTCCATTTTGCCCTTGGCAACAGGAGCGCATTCCTCCTTTAAGGAGCGCGTTCCTTAACCATGATAAAAAAAAATCATCGAGTCTCGAAAGAAAAGCTAGGAGCATGTTCCTTCACTGCCAATTGAAAGAAACTCGATTTTTTATCATTTTAGGTTTAGGACATTGTCAAAAACATAAACTAACATTTTAAAACATTTTTAAAATATTTTTGACACGATTAAGGTATAATTAACACAGTTAAAACATGAGCAATTTAATCGATTAAACCAATGATAAAAGAAATAACTTCAAAACATGTGAGACGTTAAAACCATGCAAAGTTGACAAGATAAATGCATGTTAAACACTGAACAATATATGTATGATAAACAATTATGACTAAGTGAGCATAATTATCAAACTGAAATAAGTGTATGCACGATTAATCATATACTAATGTATATGCATGAGTGTATTAAACTATATGAATGATTTTTGAAAAGATACAAATCATGTGTGATTAGAACAAGTAACAGTTACTCTACAACACTAAGATTCTAGTAAAGTAATACAACCATAAAGCTCTCGAATCTTTGTGAAGTATTGTTCCTTCCACATGCTTTGACATTGCAGTTGAATCCATTAGATATATCTAATTAGCACTGAAACAACTACGTCAAAGAGATTAGATAACACATGTATGTTGTTTGCAATCATCAAAACAAAACTGGGTGAGAGTAGTTACATCAACAATCTCCCCTTTTTTGATGATTTCAAACAAATTCACTATTGGTCTAATTGAAGCATGAAACATGATATCTCAAATGAATGAATGAGTTAAGTGAATAATATTATCATGCAACTTTTAAGAATATACCACTTAATAACTGGATTTAACATTCAACACCATGTGGAATAATCAATCAGATACCAATAACAACATACTCAAAAGATATGATCAATAAGCTCAAAATGTACATGTATATTAGTATAGACAAATCTAACATATACATGTGATCATCATAGATGTGTACATAAAAAATACAATACAATTAACAAAAGTACACAAAAAATACAAAAGTATAAGCAAAAATACAAAACATACAAAAGCATATGCAAAATATGTGTCAAACTCCAAACACTCCCCTTGAGTGTATAAACTCTCCCCCTGAGTATGTGTACATAATGATCTAGTCAATCAAACGAATCATACTAATCTCTCCCCCTTTTGAAACATAAAATGAGGGTGTGCCTATGACGGAGGTGACGATCGAGGATCAAGAGATCTGAGCCAGGCAAATATGTCTTGTGAGGTCAGGGCATCGTCCGCCGTGGGGGTGGTACCAGCATCTGCGTCAGGTATGACAGTGGTAGCAGCAGATGAGGTAGCAAAAAATGAGTCGGAGTAGATAACTAGATCACGTCCTGGAGATGGTGGAGAATTGTGTGGAAGTGAGAGCCCTAAGTCCAAAGATGGCTATACCATAGCAAATGAAGGGTGCAACCTGGGAGAAAGAATCCTCGGAGGTGCAGCTGATAAAAGGATCAAAACTAAGGCATCAGTCACTGGTGGAGAACTGGAGGATGGAGTGAAAGCTGAATCGTGACGAACAAGCGAAGTGGGCCAATGAAAACTCAGTGATGGTGTGGCCTGCTCTCTGTCGCCAAAAACATCCTCCTGGCTAAAACTAAACCCATGAGTCTTGTCTCCTGTAGATCGATCGAGAAGAATCTGAAGCAAGATTCCATGAGCATAGGCATCTGAGGCCAGATCATCATACTTCCTCTCCATGGCAGAGAAGGAAGAAAGTAATATCTGATGTTGGTCTCGTATCTTCGTTAGTATCAGTAGAACGACATCGGAAGGAGCTGAAGATGAGAGACCTGGTATATCTACTGGTGGCGCAGTACCCGAAGATGAAGCACCAGCATCTGAGAATCTCGCTCTAGCACGACAGCGTCCAAAGGGTGCCATAGCTTGAGGCTGGACTGGTGCTGCTCCTTGTCCCCGTGGATGAGTTACTGGAGGTGCACCCTCTGCTCCCTCTGTGTCAGGCTCGGGCAGCTCTATCTTCGATCAAACGTGATGAATCTGGTGCCCTAACCCTAACGTCTCCTAGAGATGTGCACCCAGTCCCGGATGCGTCCTACCTGTTGGTATTCGAGTGATTGGATAGTGTTTTCTCTAATGAAATTCTTCTTATTCGGCTTCGTCGAAACCCTAAAGTCCGTGAAGTCAACTCCCGCATGCTAGGTGAGCAATGTCACCAAAGCGCCATAGGGCAATGCCCTAGTGTAATGTCGTGTCCCGATGATGTGATTAAGGATGACGTGGGATAGGCAAATGCTGGTGCGACTATGCCTGCATTAAAGTAAGAAGGCATCCAGAGGATTAACCTTCATGGGCGAACTCAAGCGAGGTATGATAACCCTTGAGATGATGTTGTAGAAGATCTTGAGTTGCAATCTAAAGATGGTGTTGGACACAATCAACACTCCATGTCCAGGCTCCACTCCTAACATGGTCCTCAAAGCTGTGATCCAATCATAATTAGGAAAAATGATTTCGTCGTCGTCCCTAGAGTAGGAGAAAGTAGGATCGATAGAGGAAAGGCCAAATATCTCATCGAGAATGGATGGAGATATGTTAATATCAATGCCCAAAATCCTGGAGCGATAGCGAAGTGGGTCATTGCCAGAAACAAGAGCAAGCCCAGAGTAGAAAACTCGGACTAACTCAGTGTAAATGGTGTCACCGTGAGGAACCTCTCCCATTTAGATATCTTGGTGAAGTGAGCAAATAGAGGCATGTGAATCCTCATGAAGTCGTCAAAATTAACTCGGACACTCGGAGCGAGACGTCGAGTGTCAAATGGTTGAACGGCAACATCTAAAAGTTGTGGTCGAGAAGTAGGTGAAGTCGCAGGTGTAGAGAGTGTAACATCGTCATCCGATGAGGATGAAGATGAAGGTGATAAAGGTGAAGGCTCGCGAGGTGGTGGTCGTGAGGCACGGGGTCGCCTCGTGGATAGTGGAGTGGATGTGGGGGATTCCTCAACCTCTACACATCGCTGTGTAGGCTTGGGTGTGGGCGTAGATGATTCGTTGATCTCCAATCAATGTTTAGAAACAATTATTTTTCTAGGAGCCATTTTGTCAAACACTATATGTGGAAACAAAATGAACTAAAGGGTTTTGAGTGAAAATGCAAAGAAAACGAACACAAAATGACTCAAAACAATGATGGGATGACGAGGAGGTGATGGCAACGAGAAAAACAAGCTTGAGAACTTCTATTTCTGTTGGAAATTGACAAAGAAAAGATAAATTGAAAATTGATGGAAAGATAATGAAAAATGACGGTTTTGAATGAAAATGGGTTTATTAAATGGTGTTTTTGTGCATAAAAATGATGGATTTGATGATAGAAATGAAGGGAAATGAGATTGGAACAAACAAAACACAACAAAAACAAGGTAGGAGAATCAGGCGAGAGAGAGAAGTGAAAACAACAGTGAGAAATAGTGAAAAATGAGCTCTCGGGTCGACCTGACTGATTTATTATCAGTCTTAAGGAACACGTTCCTCTCAGGAGAAACACGCTCCTGTGTTATCTGCAGAACACCTTCTAATGTTCATGTAGAGGAGCGCATTCCTCTTAATAGGAACGCGTTCCTTAAGAACACAGAATACTAAATACTTTATTTTTTATTTTCTTGAATTCCATTTTGATTAAATTGATAATTTATGATTGTTCAAGAAAAGATTGGTCATTTCTAAGTAAATGATACACACATAAAATGATAAAAACAATGTAATCAAGATCATTTTCACCAAAATAACACACATGTCACACCCCACCCGAACGCGCCTAAACCGACGAGACACTCACGGGCGGGGCGCGAATGCACTTTAACAATAATCGAGTGTGCAGGAACACAATTTAGTACAAGACTGATTTCATTAATTTCAAAATATATTTGCACATGAAATAGTAAAGGGAACATCCTCCCAAAATCCCAAATGAATAAGCAAAGGGTACAAAAATGTGGGCCCAAAACTTGCATCCAGTGCACCCTAATCTCCTGTGAAAAATTGGATAACAACTGAGCGAGTAAGTAAAATAGTTCGTGAATATAACAATTAATAAAGCAAACTTCATAATCAAATATCATAAATACACATCAAAGCATCATAATCAATACAACATGTATGCATGACACCGTCTCGTATTGGTTTCATAATTTTACGGCACTTTGAGTTCACGTATCGCTGTCCGTCCAAAGGTAAACCCGAGTTCTCGGTTGTACGTACCTACCCAAGGACGTCGCCCTGGATTTGCGTACATATGTCCATCCCCAGAAAATCTTAGGTTCTCATTGTACGTCCCTCTCCAGGGAAATATCAAAAATACTGAGCATTGCTTCTAACTATTATGTGTATCATAAACCACATGCCAATGCATCAACAGGTCTGGTCTTTACTAACATTAGACAGAATTTGACAACGTCTGGTGATCCGTATCAGGGTCGATATCACTATGTGCAAGGTTAGGACATTCAGTATCTCTTATACAAGATAGCTTTCAAATAAGAGCAACCAGATCAGTCTTCAGCTTGAGAGGTGAGACACAAGGTCTACTTAAATACCAATCGTCTAGAGCAGCACGCTACCACCCGTTCACTATTTAAAGTTACTGAGGACAAGAGTAAGTCTGGTTGAGCCACATTGACCACTAATCCAACATCGCAATAGTGTAATACATGATTTCTAATATACAGGCATAAGTATGATAAATATGAACATTATACTCAATAATGTAGTTAAATGAATAGTAGACATAATGATAAATGAATGTAAACTTTAATAAAAGTTATAAGACATGCAAACCTATGTTTTGTTCCCCACCTTCAGATAAAAACTCCTTCGCGAACTGACACTTTCCCCAGAGCAAAATCGCGTTGCACTGCGAAGAGAGTCTCAAAAGAGGGAAGAGAAAACTCAAGGAGAGTGTGGGAGAGAGAGAAATCACAAAAAACAAGTGATTTGGTGTGAAAATGAGGGGGGGAGCCCCCCTTTTATAGCAAAATGATGCCCGAAGTTTAATTTAATTTATTTATTTATTTATTTATTTTGTGCAAACCTTGGGGTATTACACTCTACCCCCCTTAAAAGGATTTCGCC
This sequence comes from Paratinospora sagittata, assembly GCA_035771175.1. Taxonomy (NCBI): domain Eukaryota; kingdom Viridiplantae; phylum Streptophyta; class Magnoliopsida; order Ranunculales; family Menispermaceae; genus Paratinospora; species Paratinospora sagittata. The sequence continues at coordinate 16,248,187 of CM069604.1, forward strand.
CTCGAAATCAGTCCAAGTAGTCATGATTGCTATCAGCGTGAGATTTTCCACCGTTGTCATCGTTTGCTAGCTTAGGGTAGTGCCTGTAAGGTTCCTGAATAGCACTATGGCCGATAAAATCCTTAAATCCTTAAAGAGTCGCCACAGGTTGCCAAAGAGGCCATTGCGTGTGTGCATCACTACCTCCATCGGTATTATTTTTAGACATCTGCATAGTTATTTAATTATATTAAGATATTGTAAACAAAGTTACATCATTTTATTAATAAGTGAAAAAGTACAATGTATCATATTATCAATTATTACTAGAAAATAATTCAGGGTGTTTCTGTTTAATTGTTTCTTCTAGTTCCCATGTTGCTTCATCAACTCCGTGGTGATCCCAAAGCACCTTTACAAGTGGTATGCTACATCGCCTTAGTTCTTGAGTTTTTCTATTCAGAATTTGTATCGCTCTCTCTTGATACTTGTTTCCTTATTCAACCCGGACATTGAGCAGAGAGATGATATGTGAAGGATCAGGACGATACTTTCGAAGCATGGATACATGAAAAATGTCATGAACCTTAGACATGGACGATGGAAGGGACAAATGACAAGCAAGTTTGCCAATACGTTCAATGATATGAAATGGACTGATATACCGTGGGGAGAGCTTTCCTTTGATCCTAAAGCGTTTGACACCTCTTGTAGGATGAACTTTTAGAAAAACCAAGTCCCCCTTATCAAATTCTAGACTTTGTGCAACACGAAATCACTAATTTACTAGTGTGATATTCTCAGAAGTCTCTTGAACTAGTTCAGGCCCCAACTACGGTCGATCTGCCATATCTAACTAGCATACCGGAGATCTGCAAGGGCGACCATAGAGAGCATCGTATTGTGCCATGCCGATACTTGTTTGGTAGCTGTTGTTGTATGCAAACTCAGCCAAATGTAAGTGTTTTGCCCATCAGTCATGAAAGTCCAAAATGCAGCAGTGTAACATGTCCTCCAAGATCTGGATCATGGTGATCCTGGAGCCCATTCTATTCTGGAAGTTTTGCCAAAAGTTTGATGTGAATCGAGGGTCTCGATCAGAGACGATCGTGAGTAGTATGCCATGGAGGCACATGGTCTCCCTTTCATACAGTTCGGCAAGCTTGGCGGGGTTATCCGTGAACTTTATTGGCAAAAAGTGTGCAAACTTTGTAAGTCTGTCAATGATAACCAAGATAACATCTTGCCCTTTATTATTTCTAGGCAAGGCCGTAACAAAATCCATTGCGATGTTCTCCCACTTCCATTCTCCAATAGGTAAAGGTTGGAAGAGTCCAGAGGGAAGTTTACGTTCTGCCTTAACTTGCTGGCAAATGAGACATCGAGTAACGAAGTCTGCAATCGCCTTCTTCATTCTAGAAAACCAGAATTGTCGCTTGAGGTTGATTGATACCTCTTACTCTTAAATGATGATCTGGTGTGCTTGCCAAGTTGACATGGTTCACAAACCTTGTAATTTAAGTAAGTTTCTTTAGAAATTCTCGTGGCCTGATCATGTTTAACAATCCTAGATATGTTGTCCATATTAATATGAGCTAATCTCTTATGCCATAGCCATGCATCATTACCAGAGATAGCACTTAAACATGTTATATTTTTTTTCTTCATGTCATTGAAGTTTCTTCAATACACATTCTTAATTCTAGATGCCATGAATGCAACAGTTTTATCAGCATGCTTGACCATACACCTATTTGCCTCAAATGAAATGTCATAACCCTTGTCACATAATTGACTTATGCTCAAGAGATTATGCTTCAGCCCTTTAACATAAAGTACATAAAAAATGGATAGAGAATCATTACCAATAGTTCTAATGCCTTCAATATCACCTTTGCTATCGTTTCCGAAGGTGACATTTCCTCATTCCTTCTTTTCAAGGCTCAGAAAGTTAGATCTATCTCCAGACATGTGCCTAGAACAGCCGCTGTCTAGATATCATACATCTTCCTTTTTGCATATCTGCACAACATAAAATATTTTTGATTTTGGTACCCATGCTTGTTTGGGTCCATGCATGTTAGCATCAATATGAACAAAATTTTCAATCCATGCATATTTTCTTTGCTTTCTACGTAAAACATTGCATCTGAGTATTGTATGACCTTCCCTATGACATTTGTTGCATTTTGGTTTCTTGGTCAGTACGGTATCGTACTCTTTTTGTTTACACCCATGAGTGTAGCCTAGTCCAGTCTTGTTGAATGCACATTTTTGTGATCCTAACATCATGTCAAATATCTTTTGACCATTTGTGAATTTAATCACTGTGCAGTGCAGGCCTTCCTTTTCTTTTCTAAGAGTTTCATTTTTATTTTTTAGTTTTCCAACAACTTTCTTAAGTTGTTCATTATCTAGAGACTGTCCGTCTAGCTCTTCTTGTTGGAATTCAATTTCCTCAAGAGCTTTTTCAAGACTATGCTTAAGTTTTTCATTCTTCCTAATCTCTTTACTAAGTTTTGACTTAAGCTCCTGAGTATAAATGTTGAACTCATGCGATTTGTCAATAGGTTCAGTTTTTACCTCTTGTGCTTGTCATTAAACATAATGCAGCCGTGGGATCTGAATCCACTTCATCTTCGCTTGAGCTTGAATCATCCCATGTGACTTTGAGAACTTTCTTGTCTTTTCTGTAAGATCCGGTGTTCTTCTTATATTGTACGGGGCATTCACTCTTTATATGACCTAGTTTGTTACAACTGTAACATATTAACTCTACAGGTTTAGATTCGGGTTTCTTTCCTTTCTGAGACTTTTAGTAAGAGTTATTCTTACTCTTTCTCCTTAGTAACTTATTGAACTTTCTGGATAACATAGCCATGTCATCTTCTGAGTCTGAATCAATTTTAGAACCAGTTTTAGCATTGAGGGCAATTGATTTCTTTTCTTTTTCCTCAATCTTAATTGGACACATTGTCTCTTTTAGCTTCATTTCATGAACTATTAATAAACCACACAGTTCATCAAAAGTGTATTCAGCCAGATTCTTGGCTTCTTCTATGGCTGTAGCTTTGGCTTCTCATGCTCTGGGTAGACCTCTTAGAAATTTTCTAACAGTTTCTTCTTGGTCATAGATTTTTCCTAGGTTCTTCATCTCATTGATGTTTGTTGTAAACCGAGCAATAGCTTCAACTATCGACTCAGTTTTTTTTCATCCTATAGGTTTCATATTTTTCAACTAACAGTTGGAGCTTTGCCTTTTTAACTTGCAAAGTTCCTTCGTGGGTGACCTCTAACTTGTTCCAGATTTCCTTAGCGGTTTCACACACACTAACTCTATTGAACTCTTCGACTGATAAACTGCAAAACAAAATATTTACAACTTGGTTATTCAATAGTTCTATTTTCTTTTCTTTAGCACTCCATTCGTTTATATCCTTTGGGACAGTAGCACCATCAACTATTGTAGTAGGTGCTGGACAACCGTGTATCAAAACATCGCACATCTCTAGATCTCGGGCTTTAACGTAATACCTAATCTTAGTTTTTCAGTATGAATAGTTTTCTCCCTTGAACAGTGGTGGTCGGTTGGTGGAGTTTCCTTCACTCAAGAGAGAAGTGCTTCTTTCGTTTTGTCCTTCCATACTCAATCAAAGATGGTTAGATACTTTGATGGTTAACTTGCTCTGATACCAATTGTTGGCCCAGATATGTCCAAGAGGAGGGGTGAATTGGACACGTAGCAGATTTTAACCTTTCTTGAAATTGTGCGGAATAATGAAAGCAAATTAAACAAAGTATAACAATGAGATATAGCAAATGTAAATGGGGCAATGCAAGATTTATAGTGGTTCGGCTGCTCCTACATCCACTACCTAACCTCCTCAGTTAGGATTTGTTCAAACTCTACTATGGACCTTTTTATGGGTGAAGATCAAACCGGAACACTTTCTCAGCTTACGGGTGTGAGAGGACCGTTTCTCTACTTACAGGTGAGAGAGAACCTATTCTCAACTTACTAGTGTGAGAAGACCGCTTACAACTTTGAGCAACACTTGCTCTAACTCAATGACTTACCCGTCACTACAATCTAATTACAGAATGAGATATGATTCCCTGTACTCAGAATCAAAATGATACTTACAATGCTTTGCATTGAACCTTCTGTTGCCACAGATTCAGCGAAATATGTATGATGAAGTTTATGCTGAAAACATGTTCAAATAACTTTTGTCTTCGTTAATGGGTTTTTGAAATAATGAAGAAGAAGATCGATCAACCCAGAAGACTTGAAGTTTTTCTTTCAAAAGATCATAAGATCAAGCACAAGTGAAAGAAGACTAACTTTCAAAAAGTGTTTTGGCGCAAAACGAAAACTGTCAAATACGTTTTGAATGAATATCAGTTTCGTATTTCATTTGTTGGTTTTTCTGCTCTAAGGCAGCACGTATATATAAGAATAACAGAGGCGCAATGGACTTGGTAATTTTGGAGCTCTAAGTTATTTCAAATATAACATTAACATTCTTTCCATAAATGGATCGATACAGCTTAATGCATATTACGACGATAAGACCTAAATCATTTGATCCTTTCATGAATGAGGAATGTTCTGACAAAGTCTTCAGAATGTTTTAAAAAGTTCTGAAAAGTTGTACGATTCTGAAAAGTTCTGAAAAGTATTCGTACGTTTCTGAAAAAGGTTAACAGAAATGGCAGTAATGTCAGAACAACAAAAATATTTTTTATGTCGTTTTGTTCCTTTGAGGGTGCTCATAGAACATCAACGTCCTACTGAATAATGAAGTAAGGGCGCTACTAAGTAGTAAGCGTCCTAACTTTCTTTTGACAATTAAACGACTTAAAGCATGAGGATGCTATTTCGCAGTAAGCTTCCTGCTTTGTTTTAAAAATCAAAACATATGAGGGCGCTACTCAAGAGTAAGCGTCCTGAACTATTAAAAACAGTTTTAAAAACAATGTTTAAGCGAGCTGACGGACGGTGAGAGTCTTGAAAGTTACTTAAGTTGATTCTAAAGATGAGGGCACACCTACACAAGTCGCGTCCTGATAATTCATTCAACTTATAACTTATCAGCGTCCTTAAAGATAAAAAGATCTTTCAGCGAGTTGAAACTGAATCAGCGCCCTGACACTCTCCAAGGTTGATAAGAGAAAGGTCACTACTAATAAGTAAGAGTCCTTATTAATCAATAATTCAATTCAACCTTGAGCGTCCTAACATTTTATCAGCGTCTTGACTTATCACGTCCAGGAGGGCGCTGCTAAAACATTAGCGTCCTAAAAGACTTTATAAAAGCGGTTTTTGATTTTTTGATTAAAACATAATAAAACATAAAGTAACCGGATTAAATCAAACATGAAACCAATCGATTAAAACATGCAGGCATGCATATTGCTAAATCACATGGCATAGAAGGTCCTACAACCTATCATAATTTAATCATACAAATAATCATCTTCAAACGATCATGGTTTTTAAGAAGATCTTTTAATACGTTCGCCATGCATCATTGAATCTTTGATACCTTCAAGTAAGATTAGATATGCCATATGTGCAGTAATATCATGAACAAAATGTAGTTTTGTAATCATCAAAATCTTTCATAATAGGGACATCTTCTCGTCAGGGACATGAGGATAATTGGTTCAACATCTTATGTGCCTCGTATGTTTGGCTATGGTGTAAAACAAAGTTAGAATGTTTATATAATAAGTATAAAACTTTGCAAGTATTTCAAATGTTTTGGTTCTGGTTTTTGTGAACATACATATATACTTCACTGAAAATCCATACGAGTCATAAAAATTCCACAATTATCCTCGGTAAATATCCTGATCTAACGTTTTATCACATTCTTATGTGTTCAAACTTTTTCGCTTAGTATTTTCGACTATTATTCAAATTCGTGCGTCCCATACCACATGAATTTGGAAATAAGGGTGTCAACTAAGTTAAGTTGTATGAACACGGTCTCTATAAAACATCAGCTGAAAAGGAGTTCACTAATAATATTGTCTAAATTTATTTGTCGCATACCGTGTAAACTTAGTGATATTGTTAGTAATACAACTTTTTCCAAATTTTCTTTTCACACAAGGTCGTGGGTTTTCTTACTTCCACATTTATTTAGTATCTTCCAATTTTGTTGTGTCCCATACCACTCCAAAGTTAGTGATACAAAAGAAAGAATGATTTTAAGTCAGCCCACCAAAGATAGTCTTAAACAAAACATTTTTATCCATATAAAAAAAAAATTACAATGCTAGTAACCATTCCTGATTTTTTTTGCCTACTACCGCTTCTTTTAGACCTCCTGCTAGGTACAAAAAGACTACTAGAAGAAAGTTGATAAGTTGCTTGTTGTTCTTCGACGTTTTGCATACGTGATAACAAAATATTTTGAGTCTCCTCCATCCGAGCAATACTAGTTACTATCACATTTAACTACTCAAATGGGTTAGTCGATTGCCGCATCGATGGTTGATAGGTTGACTATCCCATAGGTGAAGGGTAGGTTGTAGGCATTGGTAGAAAGTATTGGCCATATGGTTGACTCATAGGTGGAGGGTAGTTGGTTTGATTGTACGGGGATTTCCTAACTGGAACCTCTTGGATGTTTGTATATGCTTGAGTTAAAAAGTTTTGAAACAATGGACTCATTGGAATATCCTATCTTCCGAAATTTGGTGCCGCACAACTCTGTTGCTGTTGGTTCACAGGAACTTGTGGATTTGGCTGATACGGTACCTCAGGAGTTGGAAACCTTTGGTACGTAGTATTGCCTTGGGTTGGGAGGTTCCAGGAAGGTGGATTCACTGGAACTCCCTGTTTATCCAGATTTGGTTGAGGATGATTGAGGTTATGAAAAAAATCATCCTCAGAGAATAAATGATTGGGTTGACCATTATTCTGGGTTGGGTTTGTTGTAGGGTTCGGGTTTGGCTTATTATTTGGTGCCTCCATAACAGGAATCTTGCGCCGACTCTTTCGCTGACAACGTTCATTGTTGTCAATTGGGTGTACGACTTTTTGGCGACGAAATTGAACAACTGTTCCTTGGACTCGGTGACCTCAGCAACCGTCTGGGGTTCGTGTGGATCAATGATTTTATCTCCAATTGGGATCTCCATAAGTCGTGAAATAATTTCGACGATGGTAGAAATCTTTGGCCCCCTGACCATTATCTCTAAGACAGGGCTGATCCCATCTTCTTATAGTTCCACGCAATTCATGGCTTCATAGAAAGACTTCACTAAGTTGAAGGAGACGTAACCTTCAACCTTGATTATATTTAACCATCCCAGCGTTACGAGTTTCTTGTGAAGGATAGGACGGAGGCGAAAATCTTTATTGTCAATACTCCTCATAGTCATAACTCCCATTTTGAACAATTCCGTAAGTTTGGTGGGAATTGGTTCCCGACTACTGGAAATCGTTCCTTCACTTGAGGCCATTATCTTGCTAAAAGGAAGATAAAATTGTGAAATATACAATATATATTCCTAATATTTTTAAGATTTATGCCTTGTCTATTGGACAGTATTTTATAATTTTCTCTTGATGTTTATGCCATCATTTAATCCAAATTTTTGTCATTTGCAACAAATTACATATATATATATATATATAAATTCTAACTATATAAAACTATATAGTTTTCTAGATATATATAATATAAATCTTAACTATATATATAATTCATATATATATATATTGAACTTCGGGCATCATTTTCCTATAAAAGGGGGCCTCCCCCCTCTCATTTTCATACCAAATCACTTGTTTTTTGTGATTTCTCTTTCTCTCCCACTCTCCTTGAGTTTTCTCTTCTCTCTTTTGAGACTCTCTTCGCGGTGCAACGCGATTTTGCTCGAGTGAAGACACTAGTTCTCGAAGGAGTTTTTATCTGAAGGTGGGGAACGAAACATAGGTTTACGTGTCTTATAACTTTTATTAAAGTTTACATTCATTTATCATTATGTCTTCTATTCATTTACAATGCATTATTGCGTATAATGTTCATACTTATCATACTTATGCCTATATATTGGGAATTCATGTATTACACTGTTGCGATGCTGGATTAATGGTCAATCTGGCTCAACTAGACTTAATTTTGTCCTCAGTAACTTTAAATAGTGAACGGGAGGCAGCGTGCTGCTCTAATTGGTATTTAAGTAGACCTTGTGTCTCACATCTCAAGCTGGAGACTGATCTGGTTGCTCTTATTTGAAAGCTATCAGCTTGTACAAGTGATACTGAATGTCCTAACCTTGCACGTAGTGATACCGACCCTCATACGGATTACCAGACATTGTCAAATCTTGTCTAATGTTAATAAAGACCAAACCTGTTCATCCATTGGCATCATACATAAGCACCACCTAGGGACGTATGTGGTTTATGATATACATAATAGTTAGAAGTAGTGCTCACTATTATTGATATTTCCCTGGAGAGGGACGTACAATGAGAACCCGGGATTTCTTGGGGATGGACATCTGTAAGCGAATCCAGGGCAACGTCCTTGGGAAGGTACGTACAACCGAGAACTCGGGTTTACCAGGGGATGGACAGCAATACGTGAACTCAAAGCGCCGTAAAATCATGAAACCAATACGAGAAGGTGTCATGCATACATGTAATATTGATTATGATGCTTTGATGTGTATTTATGATATTTGATTATGAAGTTTGCTTTATTAATTGTTATATTCACGAACTATTTTACCCATTGAGCGTGTAGCTCACTCTGTTGTTATCCAATTTTTCACAGGAGATTAGGGTGGACTGGGTGCAGGTTTTTGGGCCCACATTTTTGTACTCTTTGTTTATTCATTGGGAATTTTGGAAGGATGTTCCCTTTACTATTTCATGTACAAATATATTCTGAAATTAATGAAATCAGTATTGTACTAAATTGTGTTCCTGCGCACTCGGTTATTGTTATAATGCATTCGCGCCCCGTCCGTGAGTGTCCCGCCAGTTTAGGCGCGTCCGGGCGGGGTGTGACATTTAACATCTCGTATTGGTTCTGTGATTGTATGTCTCCTGAGTTCACGTACAGATGTCCATCCCTAGGTAAACTCGGGTTCTAATTGTACGTCCCTTCTCAGGAACGACCCCCTAGATTCACGTACAAATTTCCCTCCCCAGGTGATCCCAGGTTCTCATTGTACGTCCTTCTCCAGAGAAATATAAATGAATAGTAGACATAATGATAAATGAATGTAAACTTTAATAAAAGTTAGAAGACACGCAGACCTACGTCTCGTTCCCTACCTTCAGATAAAAACTCCTTCGAGAACTAGCGCCTTCCCCTGAGCAGAACCGCGTTGCACCACGAAGTGAGTCTCAATAGAGAGAAGAGAAAACTCAAGGAGAGTGAGAGAGAGAGAGAGAAATGACAAAAAGCAAGTGATTTGGTGTGAAAATGAGGGGAGGGGGGGGGGGGGGGGAGCCCCATTTTATAGCGAAATGTTGCCCGAAGTTCAAATTTTTTTATGTTTTATTTTTATTTTTGTGCAAACCTAGGGTATTACACACATATGTACATCAATAATAATTCATACATAATTAAGAATAATACATGTAAAATTATCATAGATGGTATATTCAAGTGAACATAAGATAATCATCATACACACATTCACATGAATACATTGGAAGTAATAAGATATAGATTATACAATTATGCACACATCCAACCAATTTGAGCAAATATCATAAGATCAATTTAGTATCAATGCTCAATACTGTAGTTCAATATTAAATGGATTAACACATATACGTTTGAGACACATGATCCATTTAATATAGATGAAAATTTTCATGTGAACATATGATAATCAATTCTAGCAAGCTCACAATATACACATGTACATATCATATCTCTTAATCAATGACCAAAATATTCATCATTCATAACATGATCAAATCAATTAAGTCTTAAGTATAGGAAATGAAATTTAATACTCATTTTAATTAATGCCTAAGATATTTTCAAAATCATACAAATATTATAATTGGGCATAGTATGACATGAAAAGTTTATCCAACTCATTCATTACTCAAGCATGTATATAGTACTCATCAATAACATGATGTATGCAATAAAAATAATATGACAAGTATCATGCTTAAATGGATATTAAATGCTTCAACATAGACATATCTCTTTATACACAATTAATTTATGCTTCAGCGGATATGTTCAGGCCATATGTGGAATAATACAATAGAAATATTTAAATTTAAATAGAAGTGCTACTCATAAGCGAAGACCGATCATGTAGCACTTCAAGGAACCTCGAAACTTGCATTTTGATCATCGGTTGTGTTGTTCGCGTTCTTGCTGCATCCAAGTAGTTTCCTAATCCACATTTTCCCTCTTGTAATCTTTGGAAACCTTTGAATGTAAACTTGAATATTCGGATCTTCGTCTTCATCAGTTGAGGTGTAGATGAGTGAACCACTGGATATGGCACTTACTGATTGATCATCCTCAACTTGTTCTTCTTCATCATACTGATCGCTTACCAATGATGATATTTTACTTTCATCCATTCTATCTCTGTCATCATCACTTGGTAAGTTGGCAAATATTTCTCTTCTTTCGGATGAAGCTTCACTGTCTTCTGAGGAGGTCTCAAGTTCGCTTAACACATAAAGTATTCTCTCAAAGCTATTGTTAAATTGATCACCGAACATCTCAATAAATTCGATTTTGTACTTCCATTTGTCCGAAAAACCCTCTAAGAAATACTTAACCAATATCTGATGAGGATAGGTTATCCCACAACTTTGCAAATCACTTGCTAATTCCATCAACCTATCAAGTCCCTCATCAATGGTTTCCTCATGCAAGAACTTGAAACTTTCAAGTGATCTTTTAAGCACTTCAGTTCTTGATGTTATTTCATCCTTTGCTTCTATAGATATTAGCAAGTTACAAAACTCTTCCAAGGTGAACTCCCATAGATCAAACATTTCTGCTATGCTTGAAAGTTTTTCAGCCCAATATCTTAGAAGTTTGTTAGCAAAGCAAACGAGGCTAATCCCTGATGGTATCTCTTGATCCAGGTCCTTAAGTCTTCAAGAATTGATCTGAATTTGGAACATGCTTCTTCAATTGGTTCATTATCAGGAATGTTGAAATCTTCAAATCTTTTATCCGCATCCCTAAGCCTTGATTCTTTGTTGTCAAGAGGCTCACAGTGTACGAAATGTAGCAATTCTCATGCATCCTTTGCACTCTCACGTTGGCTCACTTGTTCCAATTCTTTATCCGGGAGACTACAAAATAGGGCATACACTGCCTTGGCATTTAGGCGATACTCTTCTTTTTCTTGAATTGTCCATAGCCTAACTGGCTTATCAGGAAGAGTATATCCGTTTTTCACCATTCCCCAAATATCAACATCTTGGGATCTCATAAAAGTCTTCATGAGTATTTTCCACTCATGAAAATTTTCTTTTCCAAACAATGGTGGTCTGTTGGTGTATATGTTGTTGTCCATAGTATAATTGGTTTAGCACTGTCCTGCCATCTTAATTAAAGAAATTGTTAGATAACCTTGAGTACAAAAACCTACTCTAATACCACTTGTTAGCCCAGTATAACCGTCCAAGAGGGCGGGTGAATTGGACTTTGCGGATTTTCGCGTTACTTTTCTAATATTTTAATTAAACGATTAAAGTGCGCAGCCGGTAACAATCCTAATAACAAGATGCAGGAAAATAAATGAACACAAATGATTTAGAGTGGTTCGGTTCCCCTTGAACCTACGTCCACTACCCAATCGCACCGATCAGGATTTCCCAATCCACTATTGGCTAATCACTTACGGGCGGATTAGAAGCCATTTACACTAACCAACACCAGGGCCCGGTTAGAAAGCCACTACAACACTAACCTACATGAGGGCTTGGTTAGAAAGCCACAATCTAGCCTACACAAGGGCTTGGCTAGTAAGCTACAACTTGCAACCAACTTACGGGCCTAGTTACGTGCAGTACAAATAAGGTATAGTCCCGGTTGACTTAAACACGTCAACAATATATCAAGATTACTATTGATATAGAGAAGTGAATAACAACACTCTCAACAATTTAAGCTTACAATCTTGAATGACACAACAATCACTATTCCAACGACTATGATTCTAAATGATGCAAAGAGTTTAAATATATTTTTGTCAAATGCACTCGATTCAAATATATGTAATGTAAAACGATGAATCGAATATGCACAACTATCAAGATATTGATTCAAATTAACAATAAGTTTATAGCTCGAGAATCAATATAACATGATGATCAAAACTTGATGATTCTAAATATATATGATGAAGATCAAGATCAAATAACTCAAGTATGATCATGATCACAAACTTTGATTCAATATAATATGATATTAGCACGTGAATCGAAATCTTAAACTATTCATGAAACCACTAAACAATGAAATATGATATGAAGATCAAGATAGGGTTTCACAAACACAATCAATACAAAATCAGTTTTAAAGATTATAATCTAAGCACAAAAACTAATTTGCATAAATCAAAATCACAAGAATCTGATTGTAGAAATTTATACCCACTTGGGAAGATTGAAGCACCAAGATTCTTCTTGTGTGAAGTTGGATGCGAGAAATCACGATCAAGACTCAAATAGAAGATGTAGGAACGCTTGAATCGTCTTGAACACTTGCACAAGAGAAACTCTCCAAGTTTCTCAAGGTTTTGAAAGATGTGGATAACTATTCAAAAAATTGAATCGAAAACTCAAATGTAGTGAACTTTTGCTTTGAATAAAGGATTAAATGGCTTAAGAAGTTGTTTAGGACGAGTATAAATGATGTAGAAAAAATCGCACAAGTTTTCTTGATTTTGGAAAAGTTGCTCTTCAAATGAGCAAGTGTGGTATTTTTAGACAAACACCACACCGAGGCACAGGATCGTGTTCCTTAACACAAGAGCGCGTTTCTAGTTTGAAATCTGAAAACTTTCAGATTTCCCTCCAATCAAGGAGCACATTCCTTAGTATGTCCGTTGGGCATAGAAACGAGTTCTTTCAAGAAGAACCACTGACTCTTGAAAATGTCCCCATTTTTCCCTTGGCAATAGAAGCGCGTTCATCCTTTAAGGAGCACGTTCCTTTTTCCTGATCAGAAAAAATTTGAGTCTCGGGAAATGTCACTGGAGTGTGTTCCTCTTACAAGGAGTGCGTTCCTTAACCCTAATAAAAAAATCGCTGAGTCACGAGAAAAAACTCAAGAGCGCATTTCTCGCTATAGGAATGCGTTCCTTCACTGCCAAGTGAAAGAAACTCGATTTTTTTATCATTGTAGGTTTATGACATTGTCAAAAACATAAACTAACATTTTAAGACATTTTTGACACGATTAAGGTATAATTGACACAATTAAAACATGAGCAATTTAATCGATTAAACCAATGATGATAGCAATAAGTAGAAAACATGTGAGACGATAAAACTATGCAAAGTTGACAAGATAAATGCATGCTAAACACTAAACAATATATGTATGATAAACAATTATGACCAAGTGATAGCATAATTATCAAACTGAAATAAGTGTATGCACGATTAATCATATAGTAATGTATATGCATGAGTGTATTAACCTATATGAATGATTTTTGAAAAGATGCAAATCATGTGTGGTTGGAACAAATAACAATTACTCTACAAAACTATGATTTTAGTAAAGTAATACAACCATGAAGCTTTTGAATCTTCGTGAAGTACTGTTCCTTCCACATGCTTTGACATTGCAGTGGAATCTATTAGATATATCTAGTTAGCACTGAAACAACTACGTTAAAGAGATTAGACAACACAGGTATGTTGTTTTCAATCATCAAATCAAAACTGGGTGAGAGTATTACATCAATAGTAGTGACACAAATATTTAGTATATTTATCTCTATACATTCATAACTGGTCATAGATATTGGAATAAGCTAAAGATCAATGACCCTTTTTACTCTAGCTAGAGAAATTAAAGAAGCAGATACATGAAGACAAATAGATAGATAGGAAATTGATTAAAGCTCAAGGAAGATTAGTTTATTAATTATGGTATAACTCAAAGAGTAGAAGATCACTAAAAATTAATTGCTTAATAAAATCAATTAGAATATACCTATATATATATATACCATGTGCTCATCATCAGAGCTAGCTAGATGGGAGTTGGATATATAGCTTAGGAGCAGGAAGGCATATATTCATAATAAGATGGTATAGTCTATTTCTCTTTCATTCTTTTTCTTGTCTTTTATTTCGCTATATTATTGTTGCTTCTGATTATTGAGTTTGCTATTTGATTATTTAAGGACTAGTTTTTATTTGATTTGATTTTTTGTTTGTCAACCTACAACACTGACATTTTTATTTGCACCCTTGTAATATTCATTCATACCATTTTTTTAATTGTGCATGCGTGTTTAAGGGTCATAATATGCATTATCCTATTTTATTTTTAATTTGGGAGTTCATTTGATTCGATTTAATAATTAGGCATTTGATTTGTTGTGTATATGAATAGTGCAATGGATCGAAGTTGGATATTAGAAAGAAATAAAATTTTAGCCAAATATATTGTTGAGGTTAGAAATTTAATACAACTAGCAAGGAACCACTTAAACGAAAATAGAAAGATTCGTTGTCCGTGCGCAAAGTGTTTGAATTATATTTGGCATACTATTGATGTTGTTCAAGCTATTTGAAGAAAATGGGTTTTCTAAATCTTATACAAAGTGGATATACCATGGAGATCCTGATGAAGTTGCACTACCACCTAATGTTGAAGAATATAATGAATTTGAAGAGGATGTCGGGTTTCAAGGAGTAGCTAATGATCATTGTTTACCAATATGGCAAGATATTTTTGGTAGAAGCTATGTGGACAATGTTGTCTTAAGGAACCCAGGGATGAAAATGTTTTGATGATTTCAAACTACTCAAGTTTGTGTAATATAATGATCTTGTTAAGTGTTTTAGAACTATCGAAAATCAAGATCAAATAACAGAGCTCACAAGCCTATTAAATGTCAAAGATCAAAGTTTAAAGATTTTCAGCACTTAGAATGTAAAGCTATTGATCAAACTACTCTCAGCAAGATTTAGTCAATTGTATGTTTTGATCGATGTATTTTTAAAGGTTTTTCAAATGATTTAAATTCTCAATTATTTTAAGTGTTTGATTTGATTGATTTATTAGTTGATTTAATTGAGTTTTGCAAGTTTAAGTTAATTTCAGAAATTAGTTTTAAGTGTTCGATCAGGACACTGATTCTACATCAACCCGTTTGCTATTTTTCCAGCTTTTAAAGATTTAATCTTTAAGGACGCTGATAGTTATAAGTTGGAAAACATTCAAGATGCTACTTGACCAGGAGCACCCTTACTTAAGAACCAACTTAGTAACTCTCAGGTTGCTGATCGTTCTTCAACATACTTATCATTTTTATTAGTTAAAACATCAAGACGCTCATCACCTAGTAGCTCGCTTATGTTTTTTAGTTGTTTTAAAATGTTTTAAAACTTCAAGACGGTTACGTCCTTTGTAGCATCCTTATAGTGTTTGTGTTTTAAATATCAGGATGCTTACACTTTTATAGCCCCCTTGTGACTTTAAGTATGCTAAAACACGACAGGACGCTAACTGTTGTTTAGCGCCATCATAACTTTGAGTCATTTTCAATCGTTAAGTAAGTCAGAACGCTTACGATCAAGTAGCGCCTTCACTTCATAGTTCAGCAGGACGCTTATGGTTCATGAGCGCCCTCAAGGAACAAAATGACAAAGTTGATATTATGCGTCAGGATGTTGATTGATCAATCAGGACGCTAATCCAACGCTATCACAAAGTTGACAGTTTCACTTTTTTAGAACTTTTTGTGCTGAGAAACCTTTTAAGATTTGTCAGATATTTCCTCTAATACACGAAATCACGATTCCTGAAACCTTCCTTATTCATGTAATCTGAAAAGAATAACCAGAATGTACGTGAAGATTGTTTTTGCCATCTTCGTGAAAGATTCTAGCTGTTGTGAGTAAAAGATCATTTTGAAATTCAGATGTCCAACAACTTCATTTCTACTGAGTCTATATATACCAGCACTTAGACTCAAACCACACATCGAAGATTCATTGAGCAAATACTTTTGAAAATTAGTCGAGTTTTTCAATTTGATTTCAGAACTCAACTTGTTTTAGTTTTCAAAGTGTTTTCTTTGAAACTCTGTTTTTCAAAGGATTTTCATACTGACCTTAATATCTATCTTTCTTTGAAAATCTATTTGAAGGATATTAAACTGTTTTCTATTCAAATTTTTAGCACGGTCTTATTCATACATCATTCTTGCTGAAGAAGGAATTTGTGAGATAATTCATAGGATACAATTGTACTTTGATTCATATCTTGTAAATTGTATCGAGTTGTAACAATAGTTATAAAAACTATGGAGTACCCAACATTGTTTTTGTCTTCAGAGATAGGTACTTCTCAAGCTTGTAAATTGAGAAAGGTTTAGGTTAGCCTCACACCTAAAAGTTGAGATAGGTAGCCTGTAAGCCGAGAGGCTTAGGTTGGTCTCAAGCCTGTAAGTTGAGCTTTGTAACAATTGTTCTCACACTTGGAAGTTAAGAAAAGGTGTAACGATTTGGTTCTCACCCGTAAGAGAATCCCTTGGTGAAGAGGTTTCAAATCCTAACTGAGGAGGTTAAGTAGTAGATGTAGGCAAGTAGCTGAACCACTCTAAATCAATTATGTTGATTTTATTTAAATTTCCACATTTACTTATTGCCATTGTAATACTTTTGATTGTCTAAGTATCCAATTCACCACCCTCTTAGAGATACTTGGGCCAACAATTGGTATCAGAGCTGAGTTGCTCATTAAAGAAATCTAACAATTTCTTTGATATCAATGGCAATGTCTAGAAGTTTTGTCATGGAAGTAGGTCAATCCCTAGACAGACCACCTGTATTCAATAGAGACTATTTTGAAGATTGAATGAGAAGGATGAAATCCTTTCTACGATTTAAGGATATCAGTCTATGAGAAATGGTTCTAAATGGTTACACCATGCCCAACAAGCCTATTGAGCTATAGACAGACAAGGAGAGACTCAATGATAAATAAAACTCTCAAGCCGTTTATGCCTTGCATTGTTGTCTACCCGAGGAAGAAGTAAATAGGGTAGTTCATCTTGAAAGTACTAAGGAGATTTGGGAAACTCTCAAATGACTTGGAGATTTGGGAAACTCTCAAATGACTTCATGGTGAAAAGATAATGAATCGAGATGAAAAACTTAAAGAGTTTGAAAGGTTATTTGATTCCATCGAAATATCCGAGAATGAATCTCTTGATATGGCATGTTGTAGGCATCAATCCATCCTTGATGGAATGAAAAAACTTAATAAGAAAATATCTACCAAAATGGTCTTTGTATATTTCAGTGATAAGCTTCCAAAGAAATGGAATGATAAGCTAATCACATTAGCTAAAATAGTTGATCCATGGGAAATGAGTTTGGAAGAGTTCTGTGATCTCTTAAAAACCATGGAAGGAAGGGATGAAACCAGGAACCAAGTTAGAATGGTAGAAGAGTCACTTATCCACTTTAGGATTTTCGAAAGTAAGTCAGTTCATGATCATCTTCAACGATTTGAACGTTTGATAAATGAACTTGAACAATTTGGAAAATCCATCTCTCATTCTACTTTAGTGGAATGTTTTCTAAACAGTTTTCCTAAAAACTGGAAATACAAAATAGAATTTCTAAAAGAGTTTTCAAATCCATTTGAAATTAGTTTTCAAGAAATTGATTATATTTTAAGTGGATTAGCAACAACATTCGAGAGAAAAGACATGCTTGTAAATGTGCCAAGCAGAAACATAAGTGAGATTGTTGATGAAGAAGATCTAAGGACAATGAGTCAACACTCCTCAACAAGTACAACAAGACCACATGTACATAATGAAAGATCTTTTGATGAAGTGCTGAGAAGAAAGTTTGCATGGAAAATGAATATCTTGAAATATCTTAGCTGCTTCAACAAAAGACAAAGTGCACAAATTGAGGACTTTGCAGTTCCTTGAGGTAAAAGCCAAAATTTGTGCAAACGTATAAAAGTCATTCTATCACTGTTATTTTTATCTAAATACATTTATCAATGATTTTTGGAATTAAATGACTATATTTTTAATCATGTTTTGCTTGAAATGTTCAAATATTTGATTCACATGATTAAATTGTTGATGATTGGTCAATGAAATTTAATTATTGATATTGATTATTCATCCATAAGATATTTAAGAATGATTTATTGCATTTGATTAACATCAATGTATAAGTGTCCATGAGGAAGCTGACAGCGTTTCAAGACGCTCATTGCACCAGTAGGACGCTAACAGCGAAAAAGGACGCCAATATGCCCAAAGGCATTAGTTGTTCAAGGACGCTTATCGCAGGGAGGACGCTGATCATTTTTAATGATAGATTTATTAGGACGGTAATAGGAACTAGGTTGTGGCACGTGAGTGTGTCAGGAACACACTTATCAATTTGGTAAAGTTTAAATATGAACCTTAAGTGACTCAGTCGTCACTTTCACTATTTGATGCCCTAGGACGCTCCTTCAGAAACTGACGAGGAACCGTTCCGGAATCACTGTTGCACCTACCTTCAACTGATTTCCTCGTGTCAGCTCTTCAAATTTTTTGGTAAAATCTTGATCTTTGTTCGATTTTGAGTCTTTTGATTCCTATTTTACTAGTTTTCACCAAAGTCATTTCAATTTCCCTACTGTTGTCTTTCTGCTCATCAATGGCTCCCAAAACCAAGAAGTTTCACCCTTTCTCTGCCAGAAAGAGAGCTTCTTCACCTTCACCACCTCTAGCTAGGAGTGTGAGACAAAGAACTGAACCTACCCAAGCTGAACTAGCACCCACCGCCTCTATACCCACACCTCCAGTTGAAACCTCAACTGAAGCGTCACACTCATCTCCTTCAACCTAGAAAACCAAGAAGGGAGATAAAATAGACAAGCTTGCCAATTGAGCTGTAATTGATGGTTGTTTTGTCGACTTTTAGTTCTTCATCAACTTACACTTAGATATTATGTCTTTGTTTGAGTTTCAAGGCTGGACCAAACTACTCACCCTCAATTCCAAATGGTATCCTAGTCTTGTCAGCCAATTTTACTTGAACCTGGATGATAAGCCTAGATTAGGACTTGTGAAACAGTCCAAGGTAAAAGGAAAATCTGTTGAGATTTTTCTCAAATTATTCCCTGAAACTTTTTCTCTGCCTAGTGATAAAAGTGCCTACATTCTTTCTTTCACTAAAGGCAAATTCCAGTACCCAGGTTATAACAACCTTTCTGCTTTGAACTTGATTTCCAAGAAAAGGGATCATGTGAGAGTTGATAAGAAACTCACTAACCCGTCCTTTGAGCTCATACCCAGAATAATCCACAACATCATTGCCCATATCATTCAGCCCATGTTTGGCAGCAGGGGTAATGTGAATGAATTAGATTTATTTTTGATTTGGTGTGTTCTGAAGAAGAAGAAGATAAATCTCGCTCACATTCTCATGCATGTAATGGATACTGTGGTTAGTAGAAAAGGAGATCTTCCTTTTGGAATGTACCTCACCACATTATTCGAGAAGAGTGGAGTAAACTTCAGTGGAGAAGATAGCAAGGAGACCAGCAGATATCACTGCATTGGTCAAACCACTGTGAAGTTGATGAGATACGTTTATGTTCCTGTATTGGAAAAATGGCTCCCAATGGAAGAAGTTCCACAAGAAGGGAAATCAAGTGGAAAAGGTGATGCTCAAGCTGAAGCAAGAGCCGAAGAAGTTCTAGTAATGGAAAGTGAAGTTGCTCAAGCTTCAAATGCTCAAGTTGATCAGGCTTTGGAAGAGCAAGCTAATCTTGTTGTTGAGACTGAACATGTTGAACATGTAAAACAAGTTGTTCAAGAGGTTCGAGCTGAAGAAGAAAGTATGACTGAATCTCAACCTGCTAATCTTCAGACTAAGGCACAGGATGAACATGCCATGAAGGAAGCTCATGTAGAGCAGGTTGCTCAAATTGTCTAGGAGAGTCAGGCTGAATCTATTAATAAAGCTGAAGATGATGTGATGGAAGAAGTGAACCTCATTGCTCAGGCTACTTTTGAAGAACAATTGAATGCAAGAGAAGTTGTTGATGCAATTATGGAGGACATCTGTAAAGAAGTTGTTCAGGAGAGAGTCAGTGAGGACTCAGAAAGAACTTTTTCAATGGAATCCCAAGATCACAGAGAAATAAAATCTGATGGTAAAAAGAGTCCTGGAGAAGAAGAATCTCATTCAGTTGAGATGGAATATAAAGAAGAAAAGGGTTATGAACTTGCAATCATACCCTGCAGTGGAGTTGAAATAAAAATGGATATTGATGAAAATGATCGAAATGAAGAGTATCATGAGGCTGCTGATGATTTCAAGTAGAAGAAGTAGTGGAAGAAATTCATGAGGTGAGTTCATCTGATCAATCTGATCATTCACCTTCATACCCTTCTATCAGTAAGCCTGTAGATGATTTCTTCAAAGAGGAAGATTTCCTGAGGAAACTAAGAGAAGATCGAATCTATGTCATGTCCCAACTGATGAACAAGTTGGAACATAATCAATTGTAGCAGAAAAATGAGATATTGGTAGAAATCAGAGAATCTTTGAAGTTTCAAGAGAGTAAATAGCTTAAGGAGATGAAAGAGTACACCAATCACTTGCTTCAGGCAATTGAGATGTTGGGGAAGGTGACACAACAAATGGACAAACAATTAAGTGTCATGCAGTCATTGCCTTCATCAAGTTCAACTTTCTCATCCAATGCTGATCTTATGAAGGATATTCAAGGCAATATGCAACAGATCAAGACATTCATGAAGGCCTTTGTTGTTTCAGTTCAGACAAGATCAAAATCATCAAGTCTTCATTCACCATAGGCTAGACCTCCAGCCTCACCAAGTCACTCAGAACCAACTACAACAAGACATGCTGCGAGTGAAGTAACTACATAAGCTTTGAAAAAAATTCCTGAAGAAATTCAAAACTTAAAAGCCAAAGTGGTTGAATCCTCTAAAGATACTTTAAATTCTGAAGCCTTGCAGATAGTATTGGATGCTATCTTGGACCAAGT
Source organism: Paratinospora sagittata (assembly GCA_035771175.1). NCBI lineage: Eukaryota > Viridiplantae > Streptophyta > Magnoliopsida > Ranunculales > Menispermaceae > Paratinospora > Paratinospora sagittata. Next base: position 16,269,423 of record CM069604.1, read on the forward strand.
CTCTAGCAAGACAAATCTTGTTCCAGTGCTAAAAGCCATCTCGAGCTTGAAGGAAAGTTTAAGTGCAGCCAGGCTAGCACAATCAGAGAATAGCAGACTAACCAAGATTCTTGACTTACTTACTCGAGCATATGAGAAGATGCAATCTATAGAGAACAAAATGCCATTCCTTGCTACCACTATATTGGAGTTATCCTACACTGTTACCACTACTACTGACAAAGTTGAGGGAATTGTAGTATTCTTCGAAGATCTTTTCAAGGCAATGAATAGCAAATTGCACTCCACAGTTTGGTACATTGCCTCAAGCATGAAACGTTTTGGCATGCTCTTTCATCTGTTAGAGAAGAAGGGTATACATGTTCCTCCAGTACCACGAGCTCCAACATTCACCAGACCTCAAGGCTCAAAGAAATCTGATAAACTTAAGGGCATACTTGAATGTGAAGAAGAAGAAGAGTCTGATGAGGAGCCCCTGCACAGAACTCTCGAAGAATTTCTCCACCTCCCAATGATGCTTCTCAGAGGTTTCCCAGTCCTCATTGCAAACACCCAGTCATACCTGAGTTTATAGGAAATTCAATCTCGTCTGCATTTGTTGAGGGACTTGCTGAAAGAAAGGGTAAATGTTTCAAACTTGCTCTACCCACTGACCCTTTCAGATTTGGTGTCTCTAAGACTGCTTACGACAAGTTCATTAAGGATTCCAGAGCAAGGTAGTCCTAGTGGTTCTAAGAAGCCACGAGCACCAAGGAAGCCCAAGGATAATTCTAAAAAAAAGGAAGGCAGTTCAGTGGATCCAAGAAAGATTCGGAGGAAGAAAGGAAGAGTAAGGGCAAGGGTCCTAGTTCGAGCTAGGCCTGCCCACTTTTTGATGTTTTCAAAAGGAGGAGAAGAATGTACACATTAGGCTAAGTTAGCTCAAGTGGGAAGCTATAAGATAGGGGAGATGTACTGAATTGTATTATACTTGTAAATGTTTTGTACTGACTTGATTATGGATATATTCTTCTGACATGAATATGAATTTCTCCGTTTTCTCTTAATCTCATATGTGTTTTGCATTGAGCAATACATGATTGATTAAATGAATGCAATCATTTGTACAGTGCTACTGTGAATTGTAAGAAACTATATTCATCTATATGTCACTTAGCCCAATGGTATCTGAGTATTTGAAATCATAAAAAAGGGGGAGATTATTATCTCAAGGAACCGCAGGATGAAAATGTTTTGATGATTCCAAACTACTCCAGTTTGTGTAATCAAATGATCTCGTTAAGTGTTTCAGATCTATCAAAAATTAAGATCAAAGAACATAGCTCACAAGCCTATTGAATGTCAAAGATCAAAGTTTCAAGATTTTCAGCACTTAGAATGTAAAGCGATTGATCAAACTACTCTCAGCAAGATTTAATCAATTGCAGGTTTTGATCGATGTGTTTTTAAAGGTCTTTCAAATGATTTAAATTCTCAATTATTTTAAGTGTTTGATTTAATCGAGTTTGAAAGTTTAAGTTAATTTCAAAAATCAGTTTTAAGTGTTCGATCAGGACATTGATTGTACATGAGCTCGTTTACTGTTTTTCTAGCTTTTAATGATTTAATCTTTAAGGACGCTAATAGTTATAAGTTGAAAAATGTTTAGGACGCTACTTGAACAAGAGCGCCCTCACATAAGAACCAACTTAGTAATTCTCAGGTCACTGATTGTTCTTCAACGTACTTATCATTTTTATAAGTTAAAACATTAGGACGCTCATCACCTAGCAGCTCGCTTATGTTTTTTAGTTGTCTTAAAATGTTTTAAAACTTCAGGATGATTATGTCGTTAGTAGCGTCTTTGTAGTTTTCGCGTTTTAAATATCAGGACACTTACACTTTTGTAGAGCCCTCGTGACTTTAAGTACGCTAAAACAATGCGGGACGCTAAATGTTGTTTAGCGCCCTCATAGCTTTGAGTCGTTTTCAATCGGTAAGTAAGTCAAGACGCTTACGATCAAGTAGCGCCCTCACTTCACAGATTAGCAGGACGCTTATGGTTCATGAGTGCCCTCAAGGAACAAAACGACAAAGTTGGTATAGTTGTACTTCAATTCATACCTTGTAAACTATATCGAGTTGTAACAGTAGTTATTCAAACTATTGAGTACCCAAAATTGTTTTTGTCTTCAGAGATAGGTAGTTCTCAAGCCTGTAAATTGAGAAAGGTTTAGGTTAGTCTCACACCCAGAAGTTGAGATAGGTAGTTTTCTAGCCTGTAAGTCTAGAGGTATAGGTAGTTCTCTAGCTTGTAAGTCGAGAGGTTTAGGTTGGTCTCAAGCCTGTAAGTTGAGCTTTGTAATGATTGGTTTCACACCTGAAAGTTGAGAAAAAGTGTAACGGTTTGGTTCTCACCTGTAAGAGAATCCCTTAGTGAAGAGGTTTCAAATTCCTACTTGAGGAGGTTAGGTAGTGGATGTAGGCAAACAAATGAACCACTCTAAATCGACTGTGTTGATTTTATTTACATTTTCGCATTTACTTATTTTCATTGTAATATTTTTAATTGTCTAAGTGTCCAATTCACCTTCCTCTTGGACATACCTGGGCCAACATACATTAGAGGATCAAATACCATCTATGAGGAACAAATGGAAAGTGCAAATCGACATTCGAAAAAGTTATTTTCCAAAGTGGATAGTGAATATACAGGTTGCTCAAAGTATTCTGCATTAACATTTTTAGTAAAATTGTTAAATATAAAGGTGTTAAATCAATGGAGTGACGAATCATTTGACATGTTGAAGTTATTGATAGATGCATTTCCAAAGGGTGTTAGAATACTCGATTCATTTTCTAAAGCAAAAAGGGTGATACATGATTTAGGGATGAGTTACGAATCAATTGATGTATGTAAGTAAGACTATGCTTTGTTTTGGAAACATAATTCTAAACTTACTTCTTGTCCTGTGTGTAACGAACGAAGTTACAAATTTGACAACACACAAAAAGATAATAAAGTAGCTCACAAAAAGTTGCGTTATTTTTCTTCAACACCTCGTTTGAAGAGGTTGTAGAATTCAAGACATCTCGCAAAAGATATGAAGTGACATAAAGAGAAGACTCGAAACTGAAGGTGTTTTATGACATCCCATGGATGTACTTGCACAAAAAAAACTTTGACCAAATATATCAAGAATTCGCAAGTGATTGTCGAAATGTGAGGTTAGGGCATGCTTTAGATGAGTTTAATCCATTTGAAAATATGTCAAATGCTTATAGAATGTGGCCAGTGATATGTGTTACATATAATTTGACCCCATGAAAGTGTATGAAGGAGTCAAATTTCATGATGACATTGTTGATTCTTGGTCCAAAAGCTTTAGGAAAGGATTTTGATGTATTTATGCAACCCTTGGTAGATGAATTGAAGGAATTGTGGCAAAGTAGAGTTAACACATTTGATGCATATACAACTTTAAATTACATGCTATGATCAGCTATTATATGGATAGTCAGTGACTTTCCAGCTTATTCATATTTGCCTGGGAGGAGCACCAAAGGGTACATGGCATGTCTTGTATGTCTTGAGGACACAAAAGCAATTCGATTGAGGAATAAAATTTGGTACATCAATCATAGAAGATACTTACTTGATAACCACAGGTGGAGAAAAAGTAAAGAATTTAATGGTTCCCCTTAATTAAATGGCCTCCCGAAGTAGCTGTCTGGTGAAGAAATAATGCAAAAATTGCATAGTCTACCTCTAATAATGCTTGAAAAGGCTCCTTTCAATGAGGACAAAAAGCGTAGGCGTACAAAGTTAGAACATAATTGGTCCAAGAAAAGTATACTGTTTGAGCTAGAGTATTGGTCAAAATTGAAGTTGAGACACAACTTGGATGTCATGCACATTGAGAAGAATGTATGTGACAATGCTCATGGAACTCTTCCTAATATAAAAGGTAAAACAAAAGATACCGATAAAGCTCGCAAAGATTTAGAGAACTCGGGTATTCGTAAGGAGTTATAGTTACAAAAAAAAAAAAAAAAGTAGTAGAACAATGAAGCCACATGTAGCGTATACTTTGTCAAAGGATGAGAAAATAAAATTCCTTGAGTTTATTAAATCAGTCAGAATGCCAGATGGATATGCTGCAAAACCTTGCAAGGTGTGTTATGGATGATAGGAGAATACTTGGTATGAAGACTCATGATTGTCACATTTTTCTACATTGACTATTGCATGTCGTTATACTTCCATACTTAAATAATAATATAAGATCAACTTTGATTGACTTGTCGAGCTTCTTTAAAAAAATATGCTCAAAAACATTATATGTCAAAAACTTGGAAGAGTTGAAAAGGGGAATAGTCATTGTGTTATGCAAGTTAGAGCGAATATTTCCACAAACATTCTTTTCAATAATGGTACATTTTTGTTTGCATTTGGTTGATGAAACTCTTCTAGCATACCCAATTCAAACTAGGTGGATATATTAGTATATATATATGATGAAGGTTGTAATTGGATATGATGAAGGTTATGGGACTTTATTTAATCTTTCATGCTCGATATTGTTTTGTTATATGTAAGTGTTAATAGATAGCTTTTAATCATTCATGCTTGATATTTTTCATGCTTGATATTGTTTAATTTTAGGTGTAGTTTTAGCGCATTGTCATACCTAAGATTTAATTAATCATAGCTTGATGGTACCTCTACAATAGAGACTTATCATTTAATTGAATTCACTTTAGAATCATTTTTCATAGATGTTTTGTAACTTGTACTAATATATTGTGCATTTAAGAAAAAATCTACTACAAATGCCAAAAATTGATCGAAAAAGGTGTGGATGCAAACTAACGGGACAACCTCTACGATCAATCATCACTTGCGTCAGTATGATGATGTCTTTTCTCCTGTAAGGGAGATTGAGATGTTTAAGAAGGTTCATTGCAATGCAAAACAATGATGGATAAACATGGAAGTTGAGAGCGCTTACATGAGTTTTAATTAATGGATTTTTAGATTGATTAATGTTACTTTTATCTTTATTTGCATCTTATAATTACTTATTAATTTGTAGTTAGAGATGGTGGATGTAAGATTTGAGAACTTGTGGCCTCCAACCCAAGATTGAGTAGACTTGCCACTTGTTACAGACTTAGAGATCATGGAGCGTGTTCTAAGTCATTGCTCTGCATATTTACACGGGTGGTCTAGGATGGTCAGAGACATGTTGAGGGAGATGTCACAAGTGAGTTCTAGTTCACAAACATCTTGTTGAGGGAGATGTTACAAGTGAGTTCTAGTTCACAAACATCTAGATATGGTGGCTCTGATGTTGCAGAGTATGAGTGTCAAATGGCTAACTATCATTCCCATATATCAGATACAGACAGATATCTTGCAGCCATCAACACGTACATCTTCGCAGGCCACATCATAGTCATTGACTTAACTCGTCTGAGTGCTTACTTGATCCATAACTTTTAATTTTTTATTTTTGTCATAAACTTTGACTACTTTTTTGTTAGTTTCTTTCTCAAACTTTGTGTTTTTTTATGCAATTTCTTTTTCAAACTTTTATGATTGTGCATGTAATAGTTTCTAATCATGAAAAAAACCTTATAGGACAAATAAAGCAAGTTAAATTGGATTAATTACATTATATATAGGATAATACAGTAAATTGAACAATAACCATATTTGATGGATAGAGTTAATTATATTAAGATAATTACCTTACAATATAAATAAGGTTAATCAACGAAATTGAAATAATGACGTTATATGATAAATAAGGTTAATGAAAATGAAATAATAACTTTATAAGATAAATAATGTTAATTAAATTGAGGAAATAACCTTATATGATAAATAAGGCATAATAATAATCTTATTATGTGAATAAGGCGGATTAATTGAGAAAATAACCTTATGAGGTGAATAAGGTAAATTAAATGGATTAATAACCATAAGGGATTAATATGATAAATAAGGTCAACTCCTTAGATAAATAAGGTGAATTAGTGGTTTATAAATTATTAAAACCCATAGTGTATGCGGATTAATCCATTGAGATCACAATTAGATTATATTAGATTATAATTATTAAATTCACAATGTTATGTGAATTGATCTATTGAGATGATAATTAAACCATATATAACGATCATTAGACATAGATCAAGTGGTGCGTTCAAATAGCTAATGTTTTAATAAATGCACAGAACTCCACATTAATTATAAGGGGGTGTGTATAATATTGGTTGCTGAGATTGTTGTATATTTACAATTATGTACACTTGAGATATATGAGATATATATTTAAATTATGGGCATATATAAGTATACAAATTATACAATACAAGACAACGTGCACGTGAATGAAAGTTTTTTTGTGTAAAAAAGAATTGTTTCATTAGTCCTTTTTTCTTATTATTTGGGGCTAGCGACCAACATTGAAAATAAGTAATAATTTTTAATGACAAAGGGTTTTGTTTTTCCTAATATACAAAGGTAACTTTTTTTTTCCTTTTTTTTGTTTTTTTTTTGTTTTTTGTTCAACACAAAAGCAAACGTTTATTGATATACAAAACTATCAATAAAAATTATAAAATAGATATGCAAATCAGTTAAAACAGAAAATAAAAAATAGGAATAATTAAATAATATGTGAATAAAAGAAACTAAAATATCGGTTGAAAAGTTTTTACTATAAAAAGTAAACAAACTATCTTACTCAACCTGAAAACTAAAAAAAAACATAAAAAATGAAGTTTTAATCAATGAGATGTTGAAATAACTACTTCATAGTGAATTATCACTATTATATGCAATAATTATTTTAAAGCTTTAGGGGAGAAAAAAGTAAAACAAAAGAAAAAGAAGTAAAACAGAAAAAAAAAAGAGTAGGATGCAAGTACACTATGAATTTTAAATAAAAAAAAAATTACACTATGAACTTTTCATAAAAGAGATTTAATTTACTTACATAAAGAATCCTACAAATTGCTCCATCTCAAACCCACTCTTCCTTAATTACCTTAAACAATCATGACTCACATTTCCATCTTGATTATCTAAAATCTTAATTAACATGAACCAAATAGAACACTATTTCTAACAAGCGAAGAACACGAACACTGTGGCGACCCCGGGCCCCGGACAACCAACCCCTCAGGAAATGGCGTGCGGAATGCAGGGACGGGACGCCCGGCGTAGGCATCTCCGACCACTCCTCAACTCCCGTGAGGTGGTTGAGACCCTACGAGCCTTATCTCAAACAACGACATAATATCAAAAGGTACTAAACAAAACTACCCACCGTATTAATCATCCAAGACAAGAGATAGTCCATAAAAATGAACCATAAATAAAATCATAATCCCTACAGTCCATTAAAATTGACATACACATAAAGTCCAAAATTGTGGGTACAAATAAAAACCGTCATATGCCCACATGGTCTATCCAACAAATCCCAACTCACCCATACTACAATGTGGTAAGTATTATAATTACATAATCCAAAATACAATACTTCATAATTTAAAACACAGTTCAATCAAAATGCCTCTCAACTAACATCGAGGCTTTGGATTCCTTCGCAGGCAAGGCCCTCAAGATATAACTACTCCTTTGTCCTTATTCGGGACAGAAGGACCTGAAAGAGGAAAATGAGGGTGAGCCAACGGTGCCCAGTGAATAAAATTCAAATATGCTATCAATACTCATCAATAAATATCATGTATGCATGTCAATGTGTAGCATGATTAAAAGCTCATAACATATAGATATCAAGCATTTATAATAAGTTCGATGCAAGTAAAAGCTTATCAATTTGGATCCACATTCCACATGCATTGGGTTTCCAGTGCATGTCTATTTCACCGTACCGTTGATCCCAATCATGTTTATTTTGGGTTACTAGTGCACGTCTATTTCACCGTACCGTTGATCCCAATCATGTTTATTTTGGGTTACTAGTGCACGTCTATTTCACCGTACCGTTGACCCCAATCTCTTCCTTTCCTAAAACCCTCCTATGACAAGGTTAAGTCCCCCTATTAGCCAGATAGATGGGCCCAACCAAAGTTATAAGGTTTTCTCAAATCAATGCATCATTCAAAACATTAGAACACATTCATGCTTTTAACATACAATATATAAGTGATATGATGACATAAAAGATATAATCATAAATGAAGTCTACTCACAACCAAGCCTCGTGAGAGTATTTAACCACACACGACCACCAAACCGAATCAACCCAATCAAGATCCTGAAACATACATCAATATCCTACCATACATCAATATCCTATCATACATCAATTTCTATGCTCAATCACATAGACATTACATATCAACCCTAAATCAGCCCACATATAAACAATAGGCCTAAATCCCATCTAATCCCATCATTCAACTCAAATCACATGACTTAGGCCTCTAATGCATAGTTCTCATACATAAACCATTCTATTAATCAAAAATATTGATTTTCAATTCCTTTAGGCATAAACATGCCCAAATTGGGTCACTTGATCACAAGTAGGCCTAACCCATGATATGGTCACAACCACCAAATCAGTAGCATAATCAACCCTAATCATACTTAATTAAACATAAGTTGCATCAATTCAATGATTCTAGGCCAAAAGCATCAAAAACCCTAAAATATGAAATTTTCCATACTTAGGCCATATTGTCGATTTACACTAGGTCACCATGTTCAGCCATGTATATCACTGATTTTGCATCATGGGTTCATCAACTAGGTCAACATAGTTGACATGCAAGCTATTTGGAAAGGTCTAAGTTCATATTCTAAATTTAGGTCTAATACAAGCAACCCTACCAATTCTTCATTTACTATTCTGTTCAGATGTATCAATATACCAACAGAAATATGTAATCACAAAATCAACCGTACAGATCGAATTATATGAAGAAACAAACCTTCCGTCCAAATATCAGCCCAATCCAACGGTGGACCGAAAAGATAAGTATATTTGATGAACAAGTCTCTAATCAAACAATTTCTCCTTTCCTGCTGCAAATACTCAAACTTAGATGACTATATCACACATAATACTACATGTATAAACATCTCCACCGTTCAGAATACATAGGTATCAGTTATAAACTACATACCCAAAATTTATATCCATCCAACGATAGATTGAGGAGATCTATAAGTTTGAACGAAACGGCATGAGAAGTCCAGACTTTCCGACCAGCTTTGTTTCAGAGGTTAGATCTCTCAGACAAAACCTGTAATCAAGATCTCCACCGTTCAGAATGCAGAAATATCAGTTGTACACTACGTAACCAAATTTTATATCCATCCAACGGTAGATTAAAGAGATCTAGAAGTTTGAGCGAAATGGCGCGAGAAATCCAGACTTTCCAACCAGCTTTGTTTGAGAGGTTAGATCTCTTAGACGAAACCTCTGATCAAGATCTCCACCGACCAGAATGAATAACCATAAGCTACGAACTTGCTGACACATTTTGAGCTCACTCTGCCATGTATCCCAAAGATCTAGCTCTTTGATGAAAATGTTGCAGAGATCTTCCTCCTGCAACTCCCTCATTCTTTCTCTTCTTCTTTCCTTTCTCTTATTTTCTTTCTCTTCTTTTTTCCTTTCTCTCCACTCACCTCTTTCTAGCACTTCCTTGATTCCCTCCTTGATTCTCTCCTTGATTCTCTCCTTGATTTCCTCCTTGATTCTCTCCTTGATTCCCTCCACTCATTCTAGCACTTCCTTGAGGGCATGGGACACTTGTCCACTTTCATGCACCAACCTTCACATGTGTTGGTCTCATACTACCCATACCAACCACATGTACTTTAACCAATTTTATGCTTCCATGTATTTTAGATGTCCAATCCATTTAATACACCAAATTTTCATTCTCATTTATCCTTTTATTCAATCAATCCTAACTCATATCAATTCATGGTTTAATGGGTCCATGCATAAATAATAACATGTGCATTATAATTTAATTTAACATGACCCATATACAATTTATGATACACATATTTATATACATTATCAAGCATCAACTATACAAACATTAAACAACCATCAAACAAACACCAAACATATCAAGGCAACGCATAGAGTTTGGGCAAAGTGCAATTGGGTTATGGGCTAGATGAAATAATTTTCGGGGCGTCACATCACACCCACCTTAGAATGAACTTCGTCCTCGAAGTTTTAAGGTTAAGAAATACCTAAGCCCATGAACTTAGCAAAGTGCTCCATCATGTAGTCCTCACGCTCCCAAGTAACCTGCTCCTCGCCATGGAACTGCCATCTCACCTTAACCATCAGAATCTCGCAGTTACGTAACCTCTGGGCCTTCCGGTCAAGTATCTGAATAGGTTCCTCATCATAAGTCCCATCCTGCCTCAGTTCAATGTTCCTCCAGTCCAAGACGTGATCAAAATCACTCTTGTACACTCTCAACATTGACACATGAAAGACATTGTGGACTGCTGCTAACTGAGGTGGCAAGGCTAATCGGTAAGCGACGGGGCCAATTCGTTCTAAAACCTCGAACGGCCCAATAAATCTCGGAGTGAGCTTGCCTTTTATCCCAAATCTAGTTTGGCCCTTCTGAGGTGAGACCTTCAATAAAACTTGGTCACCCACCTCGAACACTACGGTCTTCTTCTTGGCATTAGTGTAACTCTTCTGCCTGTCTTGGGCTACTTTCATATTATGCTTGATCCTCTTAATCTTCTCTGTGTGTTCTTGTACAAACTATGGTCCCATCACCGCAACATCCCCTACCTCTGTCCAACAGATCGGAGATCTACAGGGTCGACCATACAATGCCTCAAAAGGAGCCATGCCAATACTGGACTGATAGATGTTGTTGTACGCGAACTCACACAGATGTATGTACTCCTCCCAGTTACCACTGGACTCAAGGACACAAGCTCGAAGCATATCCTCTAAAATCGATATCAACCTCTCAGACTGGCCATCCGTCTGGGGGTGAAAAGCGGTACTGAGATCTAGTCTAGTGCCGAGCTGCCTCTACAACCCCTGCCAGAATACCGATGTAAACCTCGGATCCCTATCTGACACAATCGAAACTGGCACTCCATGTAATCTGACTATCCCCCGCATATAGAGTCTACTCAGCTTGTCCATAGAATCCCTAGTGTTCACCGGTAGAAAGTGAGCGGACTTGGTCAAGCGATCAATAATAACCCAAACAGCATTATGTCTCATCGGGGTGTTGGGTAATCCCACAACAAAGTCCATAGTGACGTGCTCCCATTTCCACTCAGGAATGGCAAGCGGTTGCATCTGCCCTCCAGGCCTCTGATGCTCAGCTTTGACTCTTTGACAGATCTCACACCTCTGAATGAACTGCGCTATCTCTCTCTTCATGTCGGGCCACCAATACATTCTTTTCATATCATGATACATCTTGGTTCCGCCAGGATGAATAGCATAATGAGATCTGTGAGCCTTTTGGAGAACACTCTGTCTAAGTCGTGGATCTGCGAAAACCCATAAACGTCCCCTAAATCTCAAGGCACCATCAGATGACAAGTGCCAATCAGTAAAATCACTGCTCTCAGCCCAAGACTTGTACATCCCATGATCAACGTCAAGTCTCTGTTGGTCAATTACCTCCTGGACTTGTGTAGGCTGAGCTCTCATTTGAGCACATATCACAATCTGATCTGAAGGGGTAGCACATATACTCATAACCGTAGCCACCTCAAGTAGTCTCCACTAATGAGACATCTGGCGTGCTACCATATCTGTCTCTACCCGCTTCCTGCTCAACGCATCAGCCACTACATTGGCTTTACCTGGGTGGTATTCCAATGTAAAATCATAGTCTTTGAGGAGCTCTAACCACCTTCTCTGCCTCATGTTCAATTCCTTCTAAGAGAACAAGTACTTGAGGCTCTTATGGTCAGAATACAAAGTGAATCTCTCACCATAGAGATAATGCCTCCAAATCTTCAAAGCAAAAACCACTGCGGCCAGTTCTAAGTCATGAACAGGGTAGTTCTTTTCATGCACCCTCAACTGCCTCGATGCATAAGCAATGACCCTATCCTTCTGCATCAACACGCAACCCAAGCCAATACGAGAGGCATCAGTATAGATAACCAACTCCTGATCAGGCTCTGGCAAAATCAACACTGGCGTAGATGTCAATCTTTTCTTCAGCTCTAAAAAGGCATTCTCACACTCCTCGGTCCATACAGAGGACACATCTTTCTGGGTGAGCCTAGTCATAGGCGTAGCTATCTTGGAGAACGCTTCTGATCTCGGTCACTGTGGTAGGCCTAGGCCAACTGATAATGGCTTCAACCTTAGACGGATCAACCGAAATCCCCTCAGAACTCACCACATGACCTAAGAACTTCACTTCGGTGATCCAAAACTCGCACTTGCTCAGCTTTGCATATAGCCTATGCTCTCTCAGAGTTTGCAAGGTCACTCTAAGGTGTTCTTCATGCTCAGCCTGAGTCTTGGAATACACCAATATGTCATCAATGAAGACGATGACAAACTTATCCAGATACTGCCTAAAGACCCTCTGCATCAGGTCCATGAACATCGTCGGTGCATTAGTCACACCAAATGGCATCACAAGGAACTCATAATGTCCATAGCGGGTTCTGAATGTTGTCTTAGGCACATCCTCCTCCCTGATCCTCAACTGATGATACCCGGAGCGCAAATCAATCTTTGAAAAATACCTCGCTCCCCTCAACTGATCAAACAAGTCATCAATCCTTGGGAGAGGATATTTGTTCTTGATGGTCACCATGTTCAATTGGCGATAGTTGATGCACAACCGCAAGCTCCCATCTTTATTTTTCACAAAAAGAACTGGAGCTCCCCAGGGTGACACGCTCGGGCAAATAAAACCCTTAGCCAATAACTCCTCGAGCTGTTTCTGCAACTCTCTCAACTCGGCTGGCGCCATTCTATATGGTGCCATGGAGATAGGCTTCGTGCCAGGGACTAGTTCAATAATGAAATCGATCTCTCGCTTCGGTGGTAATCCTGGAAGATCCGCAGGGAACACATCTGGAAAGTCCCTAACAATGAAAATATCCTCGAGTATCACCTTACTAGTTTCTTCTTCATCAGGCACTAACCCAGCCAAAATCTCTCTATCTCCATCAGTCACAAATCTACCCCTTGTGACTGTCTGGTCTGAAGCTCTACCCTGTAGTGTAAACACTGGGTGTCCGGGGATCTGAAAAATGATTCTCTTCGCGAAATAGTCCACAACTGCATGATAAGCCGTGAGCCAATCCATCCCTAGAATTGCATCAAACTCTAAAAACTCTAGGACTCGAAAGTCAATAGGCATCTCAACATCACCAATCTGAACCACACACTGGCTACAGATCATGTTCGGGTAGATCCTTTCCCAAGCTACAGTACTCACCACTAACCATGTGCTAGCCCTAATGGGAGTCAAATGCAAACTATCTACCATACGTCCAGATATGAATGATAATGTAGAACCAGCATCAAATAATACATGCATAGAAGTACCACAAATAATAAGAGTACCTTCCACCAAAGTCCTGGATGCTGTCGGGTCTGGCTCAGTAGCTGCCTTCGCTGTCTCTCTGGCACTAGACTGCTGCACAAATCCCTGAGCTCTCTGAAAATTCGGACACTCAGACTTCCTATGCCCAGCCTGCCCACATTGAAAACATAAGAACGGAGCCCTGGGCGCAGATGATCCATTCTGAGATGTCGTCACATAGTCTGTGGGAATGGGGGTCTCGGTGCCTGAATAGGAATCGGGACAGGAGAGGAAACCACTGGTGAGACCATCATATCAGTCTGAACCTGGGATGCCTTACTTTTTGTCATGCCCTGGGTTGCAGAGCGTGCCCCCTACCTAGGTGTGGGCGCACCCCCTCGGGGTGAACGCATAGCCATTATGGATCCATAATATTGTCCTATCGCCACGTAGCAACCCAACCGCAGCTGGTCTACATCGAAACGATTATTTGTCCGCCACTATTCATGAATAGTGCAGGGCCTCCCTAGGAATCGAACTCGAGATCTCCCTTAAGGAGTCTAATTTCGCATTCCTAGTAACCACTGAGCCAGGTTCAGTGGCTACTAGGAATGCGAAATTAGACTCCTTAAGGGAGGTCTCGAGTTCGATTCCTAGGGAGGCCCTGCACTATTCATGAATAGTGGCGGACAAATAATCGTTTCGATGTAGACCAGCTGCGGTTGGGTTGCTACATGGCGATAGGACAATATTATGGATCCATAATGGCTAGGCGTTCCCCCCGAGGGGGTGCGCCCACACCTAGGTAGGGAGCACGCTGTGCAACCCAGGGCGTGACAAAAAGTAAGGCATCCCAGGTTCAGACTGGTATGATGGTCTCACCAGTGGTTTCCTCTCCTATCCCGATTCCTATTTAGGCACCGAGACCCTCATTCCCACAGACTATGTGACGACATCTCAGAATGGATCATCTGCGCCCAGGGCTCCGTTCTTATGTTTTCAATGTGGGCAGGCTGGGCATAGGAAGTCCGAGTGTCCGAATTTTCAGAGAGCTCAGGGATTTGTGCAGCAGTCTAGTGCCAGAGAGACAGCGAAGGCAGCTACTGAGCCAGACCCGACAGCATCCAGGACTTTGGTGGAAGGTACTCTTATTATTTGTGGTACTTCTATGCATGTATTATTTGTGGACAAATAATCGTTTCGATGTAGACCAGCTGCGGTTGGGTTGCTACATGGCGATAGGACAATATTATGGATCCATAATGGCTAGGCGTTCCCCCCGAGGGGGTGCGCCCACACCTAGGTAGGGAGCACGCTGTGCAACCCAGGGCGTGACAAAAAGTAAGGCATCCCAGGTTCAGACTGGTATGATGGTCTCACCAGTGGTTTCCTCTCCTATCCCGATTCCTATTTAGGCACCGAGACCCTCATTCCCACAGACTATGTGACGACATCTCAGAATGGATCATCTGCGCCCAGGGCTCCGTTCTTATGTTTTCAATGTGGGCAGGCTGGGCATAGGAAGTCCGAGTGTCCGAATTTTCAGAGAGCTCAGGGATTTGTGCAGCAGTCTAGTGCCAGAGAGACAGCGAAGGCAGCTACTGAGCCAGACCCGACAGCATCCAGGACTTTGGTGGAAGGTACTCTTATTATTTGTGGTACTTCTATGCATGTATTATTTGTGGACAAATAATCGTTTCGATGTAGACCAGCTGCGGTTGGGTTGCTACATGGCGATAGGACAATATTATGGATCCATAATGGCTAGGCGTTCCCCCCGAGGGGGTGCGCCCACACCTGGGTAGGGGGCACGCCGTGCAACCCAGGGCGTGACAAACACGTTGGAGATTCTATGTAATTATCTAAGAAATCTGCAAAGGTGATCCCAACTAAGAACTCGAACATCTTGTCTCTCTCGACGACTGATGATATTGAACCAAAAGTGCGAACCTTAGAAGTTGGATTAGAATCTTGCGTTTCCTGAAAAATAAAAAGCAACTTGGATTAAAGTTTGAAGCGTTTGTCTTAGATTCATAATTTGAAGCTAATTTTACCTTGAACTTATCTTACAACATTATTTTGTTTTTCAGTGATTGTTTTACTTCTGTTGTGTACAAATCCTCTTTGCTTGATCCCCTAACCGAAGATTCTCCTATTCTTCATGGAAAATTGGTTATTGGTGCATTTCAACAAACAGATAACAACAAAGCTCAAGATCCACCCCAAAAAACAAAGATTTAAAATACAAAATCCACATCATTCATCTAAAGTTCACAACTTTAATGCAAAATCAAACACACCCAACAATAAATAAGTAAAGAAAAGTGAAGAAATTAAGGAAATACCTTGGGAATGTTGAGAGATGCAGATTGATGGTGGTCTGTGCCATGTGCATACCTTGAAGAGTAGAAGGAGGGGATGATAACATTCACGCAACAGATAATAATTACAAAAATGTCAAAGATTAATAAAAAAAAAGTCACTTCTTACTTTTTGCTTGTTCACTCCCAAGAACTCGATCTCATGGCATGTGGAAGTCGTTATGAACAATTTCAGCAAAAAAACCTGATTGAATAACGCATTGGTTGAGGAAGAAGAAATTGAGGGAAGGCGACATTTTTGAATTAAACTCACATCCTTCTTTTGGAGTTATCAGATTTAGGCTGATTTGCATTACTAAACCACCCATCATTCCTTAAAATGCCAGTAAAAAAAAAAACTGCATCAAAAAGAGAATCACAGAAATCAAATTGAAAAAGAAAAACATTATTCTTCACATTAAAATAAACAACACTGACCTTTAAAGGAAGTAAGTTGAAAAAGAAAGAATAGATTTGAAGTGCCTGATAACAAAATCAGAATATAAACCACAAACTAGAGATCCAAAATTTTATGTAGTTGAAATGAGTGATTAGAAAATAGTGATAGCTGAAAATCATCGCATTCACCTCCAAGAACTTCTATCAAGGATCGAATCCAAGATGCAATTGAAAATATATAACCATCATTCTTCCACCATTTACTTTCCTTTTTCATTCATGCACTAGTGATAGTTCCCAGGTTTGCGTTTTTTGAAAAGGAGACCATTTTAGTAGTATTTTAACAGTTGAAAACTATAAAAAGAAACATAATAAGAAGTGAAACGATTTAAGAAAGGGGGTGTAGTTTTTGGAAGCAGTTGTGGTAGTTTAAAGCTTCCTTTTCAAGCTTATAAAAAACTGATAAAAATAAGGAGAGAAGTTTGCTCACGTTAGAGAAAAATAAGAGGAGAAGTTGTAGATGTTGGGAGAGAATTGAGTTATTTTAAGATTATTCAAATACATAATATTTTAGTTTTTGTATTAAATTACTTATATACCCTTCAAAAGTAAAAATTGGAATTTTAAGAAAAGGTTGAAAAAGGAGAAAAAATAGGGGCAACATAGGAATTATTGGTAAATTGATCACCCCGTGAGTTTTCACAGGTATTTGCATTATAAGTAGTATAAATAATATGTAATTGGATATATTATATGGGCATAAATTAATGGGCTAGATGCTAATGGCTCAAATAATACTACAATTGTGTGTGTGTGTGTGTGTCACACCCCAGTACACAGCACACCGCAGTGTCTAGTACCCCTTGGTTCAGTAGCTACTCAGATTGCGAAATCAAACCTTAAGAGGTTTCGAGTTCGAATCTGGGGGAGGCCCTGTACTATTCATGAATGAATAGAGTGGACAAATGATCCCGGGGGTACTAGACACCGCGGTGGGCTGTGTACTGGGATGTGACAATATTATGTGGTACTATGGCTGGGGTACGCTCTGTATGAGGTACCCATCACATCCCGGGAGTACTAGACATTGCGGTGTGTTGTGTACTGGGGTGTGACAAAAAGGCCTTATGTATACATAAGGCCTTTTTGTCATGCCTGGGTTGCACACAGTGACCCCTACCCAGGGTGATGAGTACCCCCGCAGGGCGTACTATGGCTGGAGTACGCCCTGCGGGGGTACTCATCACCCTGGGTAGGGGGCACTGTGTGCAACCCAGGCGTGACAGTGTGTGTGTGTATTAGATACCGGACGAACACGTAAAAGGTGGGATGATATTAAGAATTTGCTCATATTACTCATTTCCACAATGTTGCATTCATTCTATCTTATGTATTTACCCTTGCACGTGGTTTTGGGTGCAATTGACTCTTGTATACTGCTAAATATGATCTTTTCATTAGTTTTGATTAACCTTGCTTAGTACTAAATGTTGAACCAATTATCTTCATGTCCCTTACAAGAATATGTCCCTTATGTGAAAGATATTTTGACGATTACAAACCACATTTTATTTATGATAATACTGCAAGCATGACATATCTAATCTAACTTGAAGGTTTCGAAGAATCATTGATGCATGGTGAACGTGTTATCAAGATCTACTTGAAGACCATGATCACTTGAAGATATGTATAGTTGTATGTTTAGATTGTGTTTAGGTTGTAGAATTTTACTATCATATGATTCAGCAATATGCATGACTGCATGATTTAGTTGAGTTGATTTCCATTCAATTTGCTATGTTTGATTTGATCCGAAAATACCAAGATCTTAATCGTATTTATTGGGTTTTAAATAAAAAATCCAAAACTGGTTTTAAGTGTCCACATGATGCTAATGTCTCAGCAGCGCCCTCCAGGACTTGGTAAGTCAGGATGCTGATGAAACATTAGGACGTTGATAATGTTCAAAGTTGAAATGTACTTATTCATCACGACGCTCACTTCATTAGTAGCGGCCTCATTTAAGTCAACTTGTGAACTTGTTAGGACGCTGATTCAGAATCAACTCGCTGATTGTTTTCAAAGTTTTTAAATGTTTTAACTTTCAGGACGTTGATCGTCGTTTAGGGTGCTTAATATTTTTACGAGTTAAAATATCAGGACACTCATCATTTAGAAGCGCCCTTATGTCTTTCAGTTGTTTTAAATTATTTTTAAAAATATCAGGAAGCTTACTCGTTAGTAGCGCCCTCGTGACTTTAAGTAGCTTAAAACAAGGCATGACGCTAATTGTGGATGAACGCCCTCATGAAGTTTAGTCATTTTAATCACCAAAGTAAGTTAGGACACTTACGATTAAATAGCGCGTTCACTTCACAGTTCAGCAGGACACAAATGAACAAAATGACAAAAGTTGACATTATGCGTCATGACGTTGAATAACCAATCAAGACGCTAATTCAACACTATCACTATTCTGACACTTACATTTTTTTTATTACTTTTTCAGAACTGTGTAAAAATTTTCATAACCTTTTTAATCTTTTCAGAACGTTCTAATACTCTATCAAAGCATTCCTCTTTCGTGAAAGATCAGAAGATTCAGGCGTTGTCGTCGTAATTGAATAGAGTTGAATCGATCTGTTTTGCTAAAGAATGTATTCGTTGATTTTGAAATGACTTTGTGCGCCAAAATTTCCAAGTCCATTGCGCCACTATTATTTTTATATAAATGTTGTCTTAGAGCAGATCAAAGATCATCGATCTATCAATACGAAAACTGAAAACCATTTAAAACGTATTAACAGTTTTCACTTGTGCAAAAAAATTTGGAAGTTAGTCTTTTATTCTTTGCTTTTGAACTCACGATATTTTGAAATACATTAAGTCTTCTGGATTAGTTGATCTTCATCTATATCATTTCAAAAATCCATTAAAGAATACAAAAGCTTTTTGAACTAGTTTTTTCAGCTGAACTTCATTATACATATTTTGTTGAATCTGTGGTAATAGAAGGTTCAATCCAAAGTTTTGTAAGTATCAATTTGATTCTAAGTAAAGGGAATCATATTTCATCTTGTATATTGATATTAGTGAGTTTGTCACTGGGATAGAGCAAGTGTTCCTCGAAATTGTAACAATTTTTCTCACACCTAGAAGTTGAGAAAAAGTTCTTCTCACACCCGTAAGTTGAGAGAGTATAACGGTTCTTCTCACACCCGTAAGTTGAGAAAGTGTACCAGTTTGGTCTTCACCTGTAAGAAGATCTTTAGTGAGGTTAGGTAGTGGATGTAGGCGAGGCCAAACCACTATAAATCCTGTTGGTACTGTCTTTTTTATTGTCCTTGTGTTTATTTGTTTTACTCTATTTAATCTGCTTTTTCTTATACTTAAAAGGAAGGTTAAAATCTGCTAAGTGTCCAATTCACCCCCTCTCGGACACATCTGGGCCAACAGTTGGTATCGGAGCAGGTTAACCATCAAAGTATCTAACCATCTTTGATTAAGTATGACAGGACAACATGCAAGAAGTGCTTATTCTTCAGGTGAAGGAAACTCCACCAACCGACTGCCACTATTCAAGGGAGATAGTTATTCTCATTAGAAAATAAAGATTAGGTTCTACCTAAAAGCCTAAGACTTAGAAATGTGGGATGTTGTGACAAACGGTTGTCCAACACCTACTAAAATAGTAAAGGGTGTCACTGTCTTTAAGAAGTTAGACGAATGGATTCCCAAGGAAAAAAAAGAGAGTTGTTAGATAACCAAGCTATAAACATTTTGTTTTGCGATTTATCTGTTGAAGAGTTCAATAAAGTTAGTGCGTGTGGAGCCGCTAAGGAAATCTGGGATAAGTTAGAAGTCACCGATGAAGGAACTTTGCAGGTTAAAAAGGCAAAACTCCCAATGTTAGTTGAAAATATATGAGACTTATAGGATGGGGGAAATTGATTCGATAGCCGAGGCTATTGCTCGATTTAGAACAAACATCAATGAGATGAAGAACCTAGGAAAAAGCTATGACCAAGAAGAAACTGTTAGAAAGTTTCTAAAGGGTCTACCTAGAGCTTGGGAACCCAAGGCCACGGCCATTGAAGAAGCCAAAAATCTGGCTGAATATACCTTCGATGAACTCTATGGTTCATTAATGGTTCATGAAATGAAGATAAAAGATGAAATGTGCCTGGTTAAGGTTGAGGAAAAAAAAAGAAATCTATTGCCCTCAATGTTGAAATTGATTCTGAAGATGATTCAGACTCAAAAGATGACGTGGCTATGTTATCTAGAAAATTCAACAGGTTAATTAGGAGAAAGGGTAAGAGTGGCTCTTACTCAATGTTTCACAAAGGAAAGAAACACGAGTCAAAATCAGTAGAGTTAATTTGTTACTTTTGTAACAAACCAGGTCATCTAAAGAGTGAATGTCCCACTAGATATAGGAAGAACACAAGTTCAAAAAGAAAGGACAAGAAAGTTATCAAAGCCACATGGGATGATTCAAGTTCAAGTGAGGATGAACCGGATTCAGATCACACTATTGCACTGTGCTTAATGTCAAGCATAGAGATGAACAAAAATGAAGAACTATGGTATCTAGACAGCGGCTGCTCAAGACATATGAATGGAGATAAATCTAAATTCTTGAGCCTTGACAAGAAGAAAAGAGGAAAGGTCGCCTTCGGAGACGACAACAAAGTGATATTGAAGGCATCAGAATCATTGGTAACAATTTTCTATCCATATCTGATGTACTCTATATTAAAGGGATGAAACATAATCTCTTGAGCATAAGTCAATTATGTGACAAGGGTTATGACGTTTCATTTGAAGCAAATATGTGCATTGTCAAGCATGTAGATAAAATAGTTGCATTTATGACATCTAGACTTAAAAATGTGTGTTGCACAAATCTTAATGACATGAAGAAACAAAATGTAACATGTTTAAGTGTTATTTCTTGTGATGATGCATGGCTTTGGCATAAGAGATTAGCTCATATTAGTACGGATAACATTTCAAGAATTGTTGAACATGATCTTGCCAAGGGTATTCCAAAAGGAACTTACTCAAACGACAAGGTGTGTAAACCATGTCAATTGGGTAAGCATACCCGATCATCATTTAAGAGCAAGAGGCATCATTCTACCTCTAGAGCTCTCGAACTGATTCACATGGATCTTTTCGGACCAACCAAAACTCAAAGCTTAGGTGGTAAATCTTATGTATTTGTGATTTTTGATGACTTTACTCGATTCACTTGGGTATTTCTATTAGCTCATAAATCTAATGCATGCGAATTATTTATAAAATTCTGTAAAAGAGTTGAAAATGAAAAAGGTTATAAAATCAATATAATTAGGAGTGATAGAGGAGGTGAATTTGTTAGTAAAAATCTTGAAGAATTTTGTAACAATCAAGGTCACACTCACCATCTATCAGCCCCTAGGACACCTCAACAAAATGGTGTAGTTGAAAGAAAGAATAGAACATTGCAGGAAATGTGTAGAACAATACTTAATGAGTATAACACTGCAAACCATTTTTGGGGAGAGGCTATTAACATAGCCTGCTATGTAATGAACAAAATCCTAATTAGAAAAGATTTAAATAAAACTCTATATGAACTATGGAAGGGTAGAGCACCCAACATTAGTTACTTTCGAGTATTTGGATGTAAGTATTTTATCTTAAATGATAAAGACAACTTAGACAAGTATGAACCTAAATCTAACATAGGAATATTTTTAGGATATTCTTATCACAGTAGAGCCTATATAGTTTTCAATAAATTTAATCAAACTATAGAAGAATCAATTCATGTAAATTTTGATGAAAGTGAAAGCAAGAAAAGTCTTGAGGATAAATTTAAACAATTAACCTTTGATGATGTTGAACCCAAGACAACTAAGATCATAGATCTTGAGACTAAAATGTCTTTAGAATCATCTAAAAACTCTAGACTGCTTCAAGGTCTATCTAAAGATAAAATATTGGGAGATCCACAAAAAGGTGTATCCACTAGAGCTTCAATCCAAAGAGATCTAGAGCTTGTTGCTTTTGTATCGCAACTTGAACCAATTAAGTGGAAGATGCACTGAAAGATGAAAACTGGATTCTTCTTATGCAAGAAGAATTAGGACACTTTCTGTGAAACAAAATATGAGAATTAGTTCATAGACCATTTCATCAATCAGTTATAGGAACCAAATGGATTTTTAGAAACAAAAAGAATGAACAAGGTATCATTGTCTGAAATAAGGCTAGGTTGGTTGCACAATGATACAACCAAGAAGAAGGCATAGACTTCGAAGAAGCCTTTGCCCCCATAGCAAGATTAGAGGCAATAAGGATGCTACTTGCTTATGCTTGTTACAAGGATTTTCCCTTTTACCAAATGGATGTAAAGAGTGCTTTTCTAAATGGATACATCAATGAAGAGGTATATGTGGAACAACCTCCAGGGTTTGAGAATGCTCAAGACCCAGAATATGTGTTCAAACTCCACAAAGCCTCGTATGGATTAGTACAAGCTCCAAGAGCTTGGTATGATCGACTGAGGTCGTTTCTTTTAGGTCATAAATTTCAATAAGAAAAACTTGATCCAACTTTGTTTATGAAACGCCATAATGACAATATGCTTATTGTTCAAATATATGTGAATGATATCATTTTTGGTGCATCAAATAAAGAGTTGTGTGAAGAGTTTTCAAAACTAATGCAAAAAGAATTTGAAATAAGTATGATCGGAGAACTTACATACTCTCTTGGCTTGCAAGCAAATGTAAAAAAGGCACCTTCATAAGCTAATCAAAGAATTCTAAGGAAATGGTTAAAATGTTTCAAATGAATAATTTGAAATTAATTGATACTCCCTGTAACTTTGAAATTAAATTAGATAAGGATGAAAATGGGAAAGCGATTGATTTTAAACTTTATAGAAGTATGATTGGAAGTCTGTTGTACTTAACAGCAAGTAGACCTGACATTATGTTCAGTGTCTGTCCTTGTGCAAGATTTCAATCAGCACCTAAAGAATCTCACTTAAAATGTGTCAAACGAATATCCGGATACATCAATGGCACAACAAAATTAGGAATTTGGTATTCCGAAGGTATTACCTTTGATCTGAAAAGTTATGTAGACTCATACTATGCCGGTAGTCTAACTGATCAGAAAAGTACCTCCAAATTTTGTCACTTCTTTAACATTCTTTAATTTCTTGGTTTTGCAAGAAGCAACACTCAGTAACATTATCCACAGCTGAAGCAAAATATGTTGCAGCTAGAAGTTGTTGTTCTCAGGTCTTGTACATGAAACAACAACTTCAAGATTATCAAATATTTGTTAAGTGTACTGAAATTTTGTGTGACAATACAAGTGCTATTAACATATCTAAAAATCTTGTATTGCACTCCCGAGCTAAACATATTCAAATACGACATCACTTCTTACGGGATCATGTGCATAATGAAAAAGTTATATTGTCTCACATTGGCACAAAAGAACAACTGGCTGATATATTTACTAAGGTTTTACCCAAAGACCAGTTTGTTCACATTCGAAGAGTGCTTGGCACGTTCTCTGAGACTGATTTGTGATATTTTGATTCTTACCTTTATCGAGGAGGAGAAATACTTCATAATACTTTACTTTATTTTATGTTTTCAAAAGGGGGAGAATTAATATCATTGAAGCATCATAAACTCAGGGAGAGATTAACATTAAGAGGGAGTTCTAGTGCATTCCTTGGTACTACACTCATATCATATGAAACAAGGATCAGTAGTAATGCATTATTCACTGTATTTCATGCATATTCATATTATTATTTTAGTTTGCTTCAAAGTCTATAGTAATGTATTTGAAATCATCAAAAAGGGGGAGTTGTTGAACCAATTATTCTCATATCCCTTACAAGAGTATGTCCCTTATGTGAAAGATATTTTGATGATTACAAACCACATTTTGTTTATGATAATACTGCATGCATGACATATCTAATCTTACTTAAGGTTTCGAAGAATCATTGGTGCATGGTGAACGTGTTATCAAGATCTACTTGAAGACCATGATCACTTGAAGATGTATATAATTGTATGATTAGATTGTGTTTAGGTTGTAGAATCTTTACTATCATATGATTCAGCAATATGCATGACTGCATGATTTAGTCGAGTTGATTTTCATTGAATTTTCTATGTTTGATTTGATCTGAAAATACCGAGATTTTAATCATCTTTTCAGGACGCTAATGTCTTAGCAGAGCCCTCTTGGACTTAGTAAGTCAGGACGCTGATGAAACATTAGGATGCTGATAATGTTCAAAGTTGAAATGTACTTATTCATCATGACGCTCACTTCATCAGTAGCGGCCTCTTTAAATTTGTGAACTTGTCAGGACGCTGATTCAGAATCAGCTTGCTGATTGTTTTCAAAGTTTTTAAATTTTTTAACTTTCTGGACGTTGATTATCGTTCGGCGTACTTAATATTTTTTTGAGTTAAGATATCAGGACGCTCATCGTTTAGAAACGCCCTTATGTCTTTCAGTTGTTTTAATTTTTTTAAAAAAATATCAAGACGGTTACTCGTTAGTAGCGCCCTCATGACTTTCAATAGCTTAAAACAAGACAGAACGCTAATTGTGGATTAGCGCCCTCATGAAGTTTAGTCGTTTTAATCACCAAAGTAAGTTAGGATGCTTATGATTAAGTAGCGCCCTCACTTCACAGTTCAGCAGGATGCTTATGGTTCATCAGCGTCCTCAAAGGAACAAAACGACAAAAGTTCACATTATACGTCAGGACGCTGAATAACCAATTATGACACTAATTCAACATTGTCACTATTCTAACACTTACATATTTTTTGATTACTTTTTCAGAACTGTGTAAAACTTTTTAGAACCTTTTGAATCTTTTAGAACGTTCTAATACTTTATCAGAACTTTCTTCTTTCGTGAAAGATCAAAAGATTCAGGTGTTGTCGCCGTAATTGCTGATGCATGCAAACCGCAAGCGAACGATGTCAAGTTATAATATAGTCCGATAAGATATCGGGTATAATTTTTAGGGATTATTACTTCACTACCTATCACGTTTTAACCCTAATTTTATCTAGAAAACCAAATTCGAATGATTGAGTGATTAAAAGCAATAACTAAAACTGTTATCTCAATGAACCTCATGATATGAATGTTTTGATGATTCCAAATATCTTTAGTGTGTGTATCTAATGATCTTGTCAAGTGTTACAGATTTATCAAAAATCAAGATCAAGGAACAGAGCTCACAAGCCTATTGAACATCAAGTAAAGTTTCGAGTCTGTCAGTACTTAGAATGTAAAGTCTATCGATCAACTTACTCTCAACAAGATTTTATCGTCTGCATATTTTGATCGTAACATTTTAATCGTACCTTATGATTTCTAAAGTATTTGATTTGACTTTTAATCATGTTATCGAGCTTTAATTGAGAAATAAAAAATCGTTTTTATAAAGTCTATCAGGATGCTAATGCTTTAGCAACGCTCTCTTGGACTTGATGAGTCAGGACGTTGATAAAATGTTAGGACGCTCAAGGTTTAATTGAACTGATTAATAAGGATGTTTACTTGTAAGTAGCGACCTTTCTTTTATCAACCTTTGAGAATGTTAGGACGCTGACTTAGTTTCAGCTCGCTGGAAGCTCTTTTCATTTTTAAGTGATTTCTATCTTTAAGGACGCTGATAGTTATAAGTTAAATAAATTATCAGGATGCTACTTGCATAGGAGCCCATCATCTTTAGAATCGACTTAATAACTTTAAGGACGTTTATTGTTCTTCAACGCACTTAATATTGTTTTAAAACTATTTTTAAAATTCAGGACGCTAACTCTTGAGTAGCGCCCTCATGTGTTTAATGTTTAAACCAAAGCAGGACGCTAACTACGAAGTAGCGCAATCATGATGTAAGTTATTTGATTGTCAAAGTAAGTCAGGACGCTTACTATTCATTGTTCAGTAGCATGCCGATGTTCTATGAGCGCCCTCAAAGGAACAACACGACATAAATGATATTTTTGTTGTTCTGACATTTACATTTTTTTAGCTACCTTTTTTAGAACAACTTTTCGTACAAAATCAATTTTCTGTATTTGTAAGAGATATTCTCTGATTCATGAACCACGCCTTCTAAAACTTTCCTTATTCGTATATCTAGAGAAAATCAAAATATTCATGAATCGTGCAGTTGCCATTTTCATGATATATTCTAGTTGTTGTGAGAAAACGTTCATATTTGAAATTCAAATTCAAATGAACAATAGCTTCATCTCTACAAGTCTATAAATACAAACACTTAACAATCTATTAAGACCATCGAAAATTCTCTGAGCTAAACACTTTTTGAAAGTTAGTCGAATTTTCATCTGATTCAAAAAGCTAAGTTATTCCAGTTTCAAAGCATTTTGTTTGAATCATTACTTATTCAAAAGATTTTCATATTGTGCTAACATACTATCTTTATCTGAAAATCTATTTGAAAGTTTGAACTATTTTCACTCAAATTGTTCAGGACTATTTTAACTTATATTGTTTTTGTTGAAAGAAAATTTTGAGAGATAGTTCATAGGATACAGTTGTACTCAATTTCATATCATGTATACTGTATCAAGGTTGTAACAGTAGTTAGATAAACTACTGAGTTGATATTTCTATATTCAACAAGGTCAGGTCTTCTAACTCCCGTAAGTTGAGAGACGGTAGATCTCACACCCATAAGTTGAGAAAGCTTAGGTCTATCTCACACCCGTAAGTTGGGATAGGTTGGTCTCAAGCCTGCAAGTTGAGCAGAGTAACGGTTGTTCTCACACCCGCAAATTGAGAAAAGGTGTAACGGTTTGATTCTCACCCATAAGAGAATCCCTTATTGATAAGGTTCAAAATCTTAACTGAGGACGTTAGGTAATGGACGTAAGCACTTAGCCGAACCACTATTAATCGATTGTGCACATGTGTTTAATTTCCGCACTTTGTTTTTGCCATTGTAATAAATATTTAATTTGTCTAAGTGTCCAATTCACCCCTCCCCTCTCGGACATATCTTGGAATTACAAAAACAACTAAGTATTAAATCAAATAGGAAAAGCAATGGTAGAACGGTCTAGACATTCGACGTCACCTCACTCTCAACTATGCCTTTAAATATATATTTATCATTAAATCAGTTCTTCGTTTAGAAGTCAGAAATCCTAACATTTCTAATTCCCTCTTTTGAAGCAACAACTAGAGCATGTTATTGCCACCTTGGCTTTACTCTTTCGATGAAAAACTAAGATGATAACAACAAGTTCTATGATTTCCACCTAACGACTTCAAAGGTTCTCGATCTCCTTGTGAGTCTCACGATTCCAATCCAAGGTATCATCTTTTGGAGCATCTACCTCAAATCTATGATCATCTAATCCGTGATCAATGGATCAAAAGCATTACACCTAGAAAAATATAAATAAACTAAAGAAACTTTATTAACAATAATTAAACCATAAAAGTAGACATAGTATCAAACTTGGATCAATCTACACCTCTAGAAAGGGACTTTAGTTCATGACTAAAGACATAAAAACATGATATATACATTCGAACATGAATAAGAATCAGAAAAACAAACTAGAATGTTCTAGAGATTGTGAATAGTCTTCAGTGTAGATCTTCTTCTCCACTTCACCCTAGCGTAATCTTTTTGTTCTTTTCTCTATTCCAATGTATTCCTCCTGGAAAACCCTAAATTTTGATATATAATATGCCCCAAAGTCGTGTGGATTTAGAATTGGAAAATGGAGAAAAATCCACTTTTAATTGCCAATTTCCGCACTTTTTTTCCTTTCAGCGCCACAGTGCTTCGAGATTTCTTTCCAACTTGCATTTTAGCACCTCTCAGCGCCGTTATGCTCAGAACATCACATGGTGCATTTTTTTCTTTTTTGTGACTTCATGGACTTAGCCAATTTTTGCTCTTTTTAACTTGAGTTCTTCATGTTCCTCTTTTGCCCTTCTTATACATGTTTTCATCATCTAAAATCATGACCAACACATCTAAATACCTACAAAACAAAGCAAATCAAATCAATAACACACTAAAATATAAATTGAATCAAACTATAAACTAATAAACCAAAATAATGCATAAAAATCCAAATTATCCTAAACTAGCATATGCATCAAAACTAACATAAACACATCCAACTAATGTATAAAATGTCCTAAAACACACCTAAAACATTCTCTAAAATCTATCTAAACATGCAACTATCAAATACTCCCAAACTTAAGACCTTGATCGTCCCGAGCAAAGGGAAAACAAAACTAAAAACTCAACTAGCATATCAATCATCAAACTACCATCCTATTCTCAAACAAATTAAAAATTTGACTCGAAATATCATGCAAGATCATCATTATGGCCTCTAAGATCACATTGAAAGATAATAACTCATCGAAAAAAATTTAAGAGTGTTAAAGATGTCTAGAATTTCAATCCAACTCCTCATCTTCCATTCTCAAACACACCATCATATAGTTAATCTCATAAAACCATTCATGAAATTCATAGATAAGTGCAAGCAAGTATGAAGTGTAAGTGATCTCAAATAAATATATATAAAGTGAATCCCATAGGAAAAACTTTCGTACCACTCTCCACTAATGTAAATCACATGCCATTTAGAATCAATAGGTTTTTCTTAGGTTGTAATGTATGGCTAATGTTCAAAGGTAGGAAAAATTGGAAAAATTTATGTACAAAACACCCTAAACACTTTAATCTTTTATAAACATCCACAATATTACATTTAGAACCAAAAACCCAATTTCAGCACATATATCCTCTCTTTAAATATTCAATCTTTTCATTCCATTTCCAATTCTTTTGTTTGCTTGTTTTCTTATTTTCAAAGAACAACTACAGCCCCAAACTTATTTCTTTTCATAATCATGGGCATAACATCCTTTCCTCTCTTTTTTTCATTTTTTTTTCTCTTATTACTTTCTTTTTCAACAAAACTCATAAGCAAACTTCACATTTTTCTCTTCTTTGTCACCCTTTTTCTTCACTTTTCTTTCCTTTTGTTATTTCATCCAAATAATAACACTCCAACATGATCAAAGTTTATAAGGTACATAGGTTGAAAAACAGGAAAATTAAACATGATAAGCTCAAATTTCCTGATGTATAGGTAACAAAGAAAAGGATATTCAGCTCAAAATGGGAACTATGGATACAATAAAAAGTAAGGTAGGCTATTTGGCTCAAACTTATCCAAACATGGCCTAAATCAATTTCCTCATAGCATCCTCACTACGATTTCGCCTCAAGTGATAATCAAACTTGTTCTAGGATTTCTAGAGATCTAATATATATAACTTTACATGCACACATCCAATCTAAACAAGTCATGATTCCACAAAATCAACCACACTAGACATGTAGAGAATTTCCAACAAAGCTAAGCAAATAATCGAATCAAGCACACAGACTTAAGATATCTCTCTACACTCCCCTAAAGTTATGTTCATGTATATGTTCTCTTATCATTGGCCATTTAGAAAAATAAAAAGAATTGAATCAAATCATAATTTGTAAAATCATAGGACGTCCTAAACAAGTTTTTACCATGACAAGTCAAAAATCAAAACTTTCCCCCCAAACTTAAAACAAGCATTGTCCCTAATGCTTCACAATAAAAACATAAACAGAGAATGGATAGAAGTAACATAAATAAAGGTAGGAAAACTCCCTATAACCCAAAAGGGTTGAAGTCGCATCAACTCTCTATCCTTTCCATGTAGCACGCATGATAACCCCCAAACTTGATCTAGAACCTAGGAATGAGATAACAAAACACAAGTCATTGGTAAAAGTAGATACTAAAAAACTAAATAATCAAAATAACTGAATAAAAAAAATAGAAAACATAAAAGTAACCGATGGGTTGCCTCCCAACAAGCACTTAGTCTAAAGTCTTCAGCCCGACATTCATCAATCTCCTCAATTAGGGTCTTCCAAGTATATATCTTCCTCATGCGCGTGTTCTTTCCCATAATAGTGTTTCACCCGATGGCCATTAACTCGAAAGAAAGAGCCTTCTTTGCTACGCAACTCAATTGTACCATATGAAAACACTCTCTCAATAATAACAGGACCCGACCACCTAGACTTCAATTTACCCAGAAACAATGTCAACCTTGAATTGTATAAAAGAACCTCTTGTCCCGGTTTAAACGCCCGCTTCACTATCATCTTGTCATGCCATATCTTTGTTCTCTCCTTGTATATCTTGGCATTCTCGTATGCATCTTGGAGGAATTCATCCATCTCATTCAATTGTAGAAGTCTTTAGTCACCGAATGTCTTCAAATCACAATTTAGCTTCTTAATAGCCCAAAAAACACGGTGCTCCAACTCAACCGATAAATGGCATGCTTTCTCAAACACTAAACGATACAGAGACATCCCAATGGGTGTCTTAAAAGTTGTCCAGTAAGCTCATAAAGCATCATCAAGCTTTAAAGCCCAATCTTTTCTCTTAGTATTCACCGTCTTTTCTAGGATTTGCTTCACCTCTCGGTTACTAATCTCGATTTGTCCATTGCTTTGAGGATGGTAGGCCATGGCAACCTTGTGTTTCACCCCTTACTTGGCAAGTAGTGCATTAAAGAGCTTGTTACAAAAGTGGGATCCTTCATCACTAATGATTGCCTGAGGAGTGTCAAAACGTGTAAAGATGTTCTTTTAAAGGAACTTCAACACTACCCTTGCATCATTTGTAGTCGTGGAAATTGCTTCCACCCACTTTGAAACGTAGTCAACCACCAAGAGAATATATGTCTTCTCACATGAAGAAGGAAATGGTCCCATAAAATCTATACCCCAAACGTCAAATAGCTCCACCTCTAGGATATTAGTCAATGGTTGCTCATGTCTCCTCGAAATAGTAGCAAGACGTTGGCATTGGTCACATGTCTTCACAAAAGCATAACTATCCCGAAACAAAGTAGGTCAATAGAACCCATTTTGTCGTTGTCCTTGTAGCCCTGAAGTGACCACCATATGGAGACGAATAACAATCATGGAGAATATACTGCACATCTTCCTCTGGAACACACCTCCTAATAATTTAATCATTAAAACTCTTAAATAGCAAGGGCTCATCCCTAAGGTAGAAGCGCACATCATGTAGAAACTTCTTCTTCCTTGCATATGATAAATCCGGAGGTAAGACACCACTAGCCAAGTAATTCACATAGTCGACAGACCATAGAAGTTTCACAAACAACCCATATAGTTGCTCATCCGAAAATGTTTCTAAAATAGGCACACCATCATCTTTCTCATCTAGTTGCAACCGAGATAAGCGATCTGTAACTACTTCTCACTGCCCTTCTTGTCTCTAATCTCCATATCAAACTCTTGAAGTAAGAGGACCAATCGAATGGACCGAGGCTTTGCATCCTTCTTCTCAAATAAGTAGCAGATGGAGGCATGGTTGGTGTAGACAATCACCTTAGACCCAATGATGTAGGATCTAAACTTATCACAAGCAAAGACCACCGCTAGTAATTCCTTCTCGGTTGTAGTGTAATTTTGTTGAGCCCCAACAAGTGTCCTACTCGCATAGAAGATTGCTCGAAACATCTTCTCTCTCTTTTGCCCAAGAACCTCTCCTACTGTATAGTCGTCCGCATCACATATGATCACGAACCATTCACTCCAATCTGGTATCACCATGATAGGTGCTGAGATCGAAACTTTCTTGATCAACTCAAAAGCTTTCTCACAATGCTCATCAAACACAAATGGATTCTCTTTCTCAAATAGGTTGCAAAGAGGTTTTGCAATCTTGGAAAAATCCTTTATGAATCTTCTATAAGACCCTGCATGCCCCAAGAAACTTCTTATGTCCTTAACACTTTTTGAATGTGAAAGCTTTTCAATAGTAACAATCTTTGCCTTGTCTACCTCCAGCCCCTTAAAAGAAATTCAGTGTCCAAGAATAATCCCCTCATGCACCATGAAGTGCCACTTCTCCAAGATGTCCTCCACCAAATCAGCAAATATAGCCATCATGATCTAATTTGATCAATAAAAATCACTGGTGCAATACATAATCCAAACGGCATGTGCCGAAAAGCAAAAGTACCATACGGGCAAGTGAATGTAGTCTTCTCTTGATCCTCCGGGGCGATGGCTATCTGATTATACCCTGAATACCCGTCTAAAAAATAATAGTAATGGAAGCCCGTCAAATGATCTAATTTGATCAATAAAAGGAAGAGGAAAGTGATCCTTCCTTGTGGCCTAGTTGAGCTTGCGGTAGCCCTGTCACTGTTCTAGTAGAAATCAGCTCAATCTTATCATTCATCACCACAGTCATACCACCTTGGGTACTACGTGAACCGGACTTACCCACATACTATCTAAAATGGCATATATGATTCTCGCCTTGAGCCACTTTAATATTTCAACTTTGATAGCCTCCTTCATGGGTGGATTTAGCCTTCATTGATGCTCAATTGAGGGCTTGTAAGATTCCTCCATCAAGATCTTATGCATACAAATGGAAGGACTTGTCCCCTTTATATCTGCTATGGACCACCCCAATGCGGACTTGTACTCTCTTAAGATGCGTAATAGCTTCTCTTCCTTCACACTAGACAAGGTCGATGATACAATGACCGGCATAGTAGACTTCTCACCCAAAAATGCATAGAGAAGATGCTTCGGTAAGGGCTTCAACTCTGGTGAAGACTCTACTAACTCGGGTGGAGAAAAAGCTTCAATATTTTTCGCTTTGATGGTTGCACTCTCATGATTATAGGACTAAGGCATAATGTTGGACTTCATTATGAATTGCCTCATCTCTAGATATCGAACTCACAAGACACTTCTCTAAAGGATCTCTTGGTGTAGCCTCATCATGTACCTCGGTCACACATGCATCAACCATTTTCGTTACATCAATCCGGTGACATGTATTCCCCTCCGATGGAAATTTAAGAGTCTTGTATATGTTAAACACCACTTCTTCATCATTCACTCGCAAGGTAAGCTCGCCACGTTGCACATCTATCAAAGCTTTCTCGGTAGCTAGGAATGGTCGCCCAAGTATAAGAGGAATATTGTCATCTTCCTCCATGTCCAAAACTACAAAGTCCACCGGGAAGATGAACTTGTCCACCTTTGCTAGCACGTCCTCAATGATACCCTGAGGGTATGTAAGTGATCGATCAGCTAGTTGCAAAGATATTGTAGTTGGCTTCACCTCGCCAAGCCCCAATTTCCTGAAAATTGACAAAGGCATCAAGTTAATGCTTGCACCTAAATCACATAAAGCTTTAATAAAATTTAAAGAACCAATGGTGCAAGGTATAGTGAAACTCCCTGGATCTTTTAACTTTTGAGGTAGCTTCTTTTGTAGTATGCCACTACACTCTTCAGTAAGTTTCACAGTCTCGTAGTCCTCTAGCTTCTTCTTCTTCGTCATTACATCCTTCATGACCTTAACGTAGTTTGGCATTTGCTCCAATGCACCTGCAAAAGGTATGTTAATATGAATCTTTTTGAAAATTTCTAGAAACTTGGAGAATTGCTCGTCAAGCTTCTTCTTTTGAAATCTCTGAGGAAATGGAATAGGAGTTGAGAGTTTAAGAGGGTTATCCGTGAAAATAATAGAACCAGGCCGATAAGGCCTCTCATGTGGCTTCTCCCCCTTTGATGATTCAACTTCCTTCTCTTTACTCTACTCGGTATCAACGCTTGCCTCTTCATGCTCTTCATTGGGTGATGGTGGTGTACTTAGGCTCGAATCAGCCCCCTTTACTTCCTTTCCACTTCTCAAGGTAATGGCTTGGCATTGCTCTTTCAGGTTTACCTTAGTGTTGCTAAGTAATGATCCCCTCCGTTGGGCATTCACAGTCGTGACTAGTTGCCCAACTTGAACCTCCAAATTCATTATAGATGCCCTCGTTTCCATCATAAAGGAACCCAACATTTCTTCTACAGATGGCTTCTTCTCTTGAGCTTGATTATAAAAATCGGGTGGTTGCAATGTGTTCCTCGTGTTGGCATAAGAGAAGTTCTTGTGATTTCTGATGCTTGGGTGGTACTGATTTGGAACTCCTTGATTGCTTCTATAGTTGTACCCCCAATTGTTAATGTATTGAATTTCCTCCTCATGTGTAAAGTCGCCGCCTTTTCAATAGACGATTGTGCATTTTAAGTAGTAAGCATAACAAGTTGGTTGGCAATGCTTGACATCTGTGAAGAGAGATATGAATGGATCAACTTCATGTAAACCAACCACCTTCGTTACTATTGATCGTGCACCCGAAACCTCATATGTGTTGGTAGCCATATCCTCCAACATTTTCAGTGCTTCAGTAGCCATCTTTGTCAACAATGATCCACCGGCCGCCGCATTAACTAGTGTTCGAGTAGAAAATGTCATATCATTGTAGAAAAGCTGAATTTGTAGCCAATCTTGGAATTCATGTTGAGGACACTTCCTTAAAAGCTCCTTAAATCTTCCCCAAGTCTCATACAAAGATTCTGACTCTAGTTGCTTGAATTGCCCAATCTCAGCTCGTAGTTGGGCGGTTTTGACAGGTGGAAAGAACTTTTGAAGAAACTTTTGTACCATCTCTTGCCAAGTTGCAATGCTCCCAGGTTGCAAAGATTGCAACCATGCTCGTGCTTTGTCCCTTAGAAAAAAAAGGGAACAATCTCAGTCGTATGGTGTCCTTAGTAACACCATTCATCTTAACTGTATCACACATCTCCAAAAAGGTGGTGATGTGGATAGTGGGATCTTCAATCGGAGACCCCCCAAACTGATGTTGTTGAACCATAGAAATCAACGCCGGTTTCAATTCAAAATTGTTCGCGTTGATAGGAACACGAACTATGCTTAAATAATTCTCATTGATGACCGGTTTGAAGTAATCTCTCAAGGTCAACTGATTTTGCTCGTCCGCCATTGCTTCGGCTTCAATTCTTCTCTCCCTTCTTAGTCTTCCAAAAGTGCGTTCGATTTCGGTATCAAACGGTAATACTTCAAAACTTCTTGCTCGTTGCATAAACTCTTGAAATCCTATAAATCAGAAACTAAGAAAGAAAATCAGAGAATAAATATAAAAAATCAAAATATAAAAAATCAAAATATAAAAAATCAAAATTAAAATAAAAGTTAAAGGACACGATATTTGTGAAAACTAGTAATTATCCCCGGCAGCGGCGCCAAAAACTTGATGCGTGCAAACCGCAAGCGAATGGTGTCAAGTTATAATATAACTAATTATCACATTTTAACCCTAATTTTATCTAGAAAACCAAATTCAAATGATTGAGTGATTAAAAGCAATAACTAAAACAACTAAGTATTAAATTAACAATGCAATAAAAATCAAATAAGAAAATCAATGGTAGAACGGTCTAGAGGTTCGACGTCACCTCACTCTCAACTATGCCTTGAAATATATATTTATCATTAAATAAGTTCTTTGTTTATAAGTCGAAAATCCTAACGTTTCTAATTCCCTCTTTTGAAGCAACAACTAGAGCATGTTATTGTCACACTGGCTTTACTCTTTCGATGAAAACCTAAGATAATAACAACTCATTAAGGTTCTCGATCTCCTTGTAAGTCTCACGATTGCCTAGGTTATATTTCTCAAATTCCAACCCAAGGTACCCTCTTTTGGAACATCTACCTCAAGTCTATGATCATCTAATCCGTGATCAATGGATCAAAAGCATTACACCCAAAAAAATATAAATAAACTATAGAAACTTTATTAACAATAATTAAACCATAAAACTCGACATAGTATCAAACTTGCATCAATCTACACCGCTAGAAAGAGGTTTTAGTTCATGACTAAAGACATAAAAACATGATATATAAGTTCGAACATGAATAAGAACTAAGAAAAACAAACTAGAATGTTGTAGAGATTGTGAATAGTTTTCAGTGTAGGTCTTCTTCTCCACTTCGCTGCAGCGTAATCTTTTTGTTCTTTTCTCTATTCCAATGTATTCCTCCAAAACCCTAAATTTTGATTTATAATATACCCCAAAGTCGTGTGGAATTAAAATTGGAAAATGGGAAAAAATCCACTTTTAATTGCCAATTTATGCATTTTTTTCCCTTTCAGCGCCGCAATGCTCAAACCCAACGTCGTGGCGCTCCAAGACTTCTTTCCGACTTGCGTTTCTGCACCGCGGCACTACCGCAACACTCAGAACGTCACATGGTGCGTTTTTTCCTTTTTTGTGACTTCGTAGACTTTGCCAATTTTTGTTCTTTTTAACTTGGGTTCTTCATGTTCCTCTTTTGCTCTTCTTATACATGTTTTCATCATCCAAAACCGTGACTAACGCATCTAAATATCTACAAAACAATGCAAATCAAATCAATGACACACTAAAATATAAATTGAATGAAACTATAACTAATAAACCAAAATAATGCATAAAAACCCAAATTATCCTAAACTAACATATGCATCAAAACTGACATAAACACATCCAACTAATGTATAAAATGTCCTAAAACACACCTAAAACATTCTCTAAAACCTATGTAAATATGCAACTATCAATTACATAGAGCTGAATCGATTTGTTTCGGGAAAGAATGTATTCGTTGTTTTTTAAATGACTTTATGTACCAAAATTACCAAGTCCATTGCGTCACTATTATTTCTATATAAATGCTGCCTTGGAGCAAATCAAAGATCATTGATCTATCAATACGAAAACTGAAAACCATTCAAAATGTATTAACAGTTTTCACTTGTGCAAAAACTTTTGGAAGTTAGTCTTCTATTCTCTGTTTTTGAACTCACGATATTTTGAAATACATTAAGTCTTCTGGATTAGTTGATCTTCATCTATATCATTTCAAAAATTCATTGAAGAATACAAAAGTTTTTTGAACCAGTTTTTTCAGTCAAACTTTATCATAAATATTTTGTTAAATCTGTGGTAACAAAAGGTTCAATCCAAAGCTTTGTAAGTATCAATTTGATTCTAAGTAAATGGAATCATATTTCATCTTGTATTTTGATATTAGTGACTAATTTGTCACTGAGATAGAGCAAGTGTTGCTCGAAATTATAACGATTATTCTCACACCCGAAAGTTGAGAAAATGTTCTTTTCACACCCGTAAGTTGAGAGAGTACAACGGTTCTTCTCACACCCGTAAGTTAAGAAAGTGTACCGGTTTGGTCTTCACCCGTAAAAAGATCTTTAGTAGAGTTTGGACAAATCCTAACTGAGGAAGTTAGGTAGTGGATGTAGGCGAGGTCCCACTATAAATCTTGTTAGTATTGTTTCTTTTACTGTCCTTGTGTTTATTTTTTATACTCTATTTTCTAAAATTTGCTAAGTGTCCAATTCACCCCCCCTCTCGGACACATTTAGGCCAACACTAAAGAAATCATTCATACTCATTGCATTCATATATGTTGATTATGATGTATGATTATTGCATTTATGATGTGTGTTTGTCATAGTTGAATAATATACTATTGTTACGTTTAATGCGAGAGAATTCTTGAGTATGACCACTAAGCTAGCTTCTAACTCACTTCCCTTGTTATTTTTTAGGAACTAAAACATTGAGGAGAGAGATAGGACAAACCATATTACATGCTCAGCTTCTTTTTTTTTTTTTTGGTTTCCCACTCAGTACCCCCGCTCTTTAGGTGAAACTAACCCACGTTCGAGCACTACAGGGGCATTGGATAGCTCTTTCTAAGTGGGCTAAACTAAGGTAGGCACGAATTTTGTTATTAAAACATTTTTCTTCAACCACCTTTTAGCACAGACCCCCAACCATCTATGTTGCATTACATTAGGTATATGCTCGACTTTTAAAATGTATGGTTCTGAATAAATAATTGTTGTCTGTTTTTTAAACTTGATAATTACTAAATCATAAATCTTAAATCCTAAACGTTACAATATATTTCTTAAAGTATAAGACAATATCCGTGCCCATACCTACCTGTGCCCAAACATGCCGGTGCCCGTTTGTTGCCACCCTAAGATTGCTCATGTCACAATGCTATATAATATCTTACGTCATCTACGCGGGTACTTGAATCTTCGTGGGTAGACTCAATCTCAAGGGAATACCACGACTTTGGAATGTTTACTACATAAATAATGAAACTTGACATTTGACTTAGTGGAGATTAAATAAATTTGACTTGCTCCTCCGATCATAGAATAGTCATGTAGCCATGCAATGAGAATTTGTTATACGCGATTATTTTCCTCAGGTTCCTTCATATATTTGTTTGATTTACTCAATACATGAAACCGCGGAGGGCAAGTCCCAATAACCAAATAAAAAATCATAAATTTTCAAAAAGTTGATTTATTTTATCAAAATATATTTATTTTGTTTCTGTTCTATATATATAATTAATAATTAAATTCAACTTAAGATAATTATTAATTATACAATAAGTTATATTGAATATTGATTAGGCTTTATTATAATTTATTTTAATTACTAATAAAGTTATTTATTTATGATATAATTTTTATTTAAATATATTCAAATTTGAATTCATTCATTTATTTGTACCGTACTTTTATTTATTTGTTATTTATTTATTATATCGTAATTTTTATTTAAATACTTAAAATTTATTTGTTTTTATTTATTTAAATTTTTGAATTTTTGAAAATATTAAATATTATTAATATTATTATTTGTTTACCTTTATAATAAAAATTAAAAAAAAATTAATTTCTATATTAGTGATTATATGTAATATTTGGTTAAATAAAAATTATTTTGTATTAATTATAACTTACTAAATTTCAACGGTGATAAATTATTGGATATAGGTGGTTAATGCAAAATTGGTAGGATAAAAATTATTCTTATTTTAGATATTGGCTCATCCTTTACTACAAATAGAGAATAAACCTTTACAAGAAAAAACAAACTTATTTTACTTTTTATTTTAGAGGCACATCTATAATTTATCAACCTTTATTTTATGTAGAGGTTGACAAATTATTACCAAACACTCTAATTTTAATTAGAATTTGGAGAAATTAAAGTCACAAGAGATCTATAAGACCATGAATTTTCTACGGCTACTTTCATAAATTTTGATGCTTGGGTTGTTTGTTTCAGTCAATTTTTTCATTTTATTTCAAAAATCTTTAACTTTCAAAAGTAATAATCTCTTCCTGGAAGAAATAATTGCCTTTATTCCAAACTTAATCACTAAAAATCTTTCTATATATTTATTCGTTAACAATAGTCATAAAAAATACTCTTCTACTTTGAAAAAAACTAGTGATCAAGCAAGCTTGCTTTGACTTTAGATTCTCCTTTGTATTGGATTGAGGATTATCCTGCTGTTGTAGCTGACATTATAGTAGAGGATATGCCTCGTTCTTGATCTTCTTGAATGAAATTATATTGTTTTGAAAAAAAAAAGACTAAAATTATTCACAGGTATCCCTAATAGAAAATTTGTTCACAAGTAATTAGTAGTTATTTTGTAAAAGGCAATCAACCAAAGTTATTGCATGCATCGCCCCTAATTTTGAGGTGAAAAGTTTAAATTAAAACTCATATTACCTATTAATATGTTGACCAACGATTCTAAAAATGTTTGTGGTCGTGCTTCGAAGAAATTAACTAGTAAGAAACTAAACAAATCCTGATACGCCGAGTTAAAAAAAAAACAAATTATTGCATGCACACCTTGCCAGGTTGTTAGCTAAAATGTTATGAACTTTGAAATTTAATTAATTAAAGAACTTGAATCATATTGTACTGCACGTGTTTGGAGAAAGACAAATTAGGAAAAAAATAAGTAAAAATCTTTGGAGACATCTATCAATTATGAGGAAAGGTGCGTGAGTTGTTATATATGGACAAGACTTCATAAATTTCAAACTAATGAATCCAAACCCACCTATCTTGCCCTGCACACCTGCCCGTTGACAAGAAGCATCAGCAGCGACTCAACAACAAATTCAAAACCAAACCCCAAAATGCACTACACTACAAATCAACAATCACACCGAAGAAAAAAAAAAGAAGATGAAAACAAAGCACCGACAAGTCATTTCAACATTTAAATAATTTTACCTTCCCACCAACCACCTGCAGCCCGAGTGTATTGAGATGCTCCAAGGTTTTCCAAGTTCCCAACCAAGCAAACAAAAAACATTCAAACATGTACGGTCACTTGAAAAAAATTTAA
The DNA here is from genome assembly GCA_035771175.1 of Paratinospora sagittata. NCBI lineage: Eukaryota > Viridiplantae > Streptophyta > Magnoliopsida > Ranunculales > Menispermaceae > Paratinospora > Paratinospora sagittata. Next base: position 16,309,999 of record CM069604.1, read on the forward strand.
ATAATAAAAAGGACTAGTACGGTAAACCTGAAGGCTTCTCCATTGCCATAGTCAAAGATATCTCTTACAAACAAAAATTAAAGGCGCAAACAAAATCAATCTAATTTTTATTTATTACAAGAGTAGGAAAAAAGGGATCGCTTTGGGCATCAACTCTCTCCTTGAGGTGGTAACTACTTTCACATGCATAATTGCATCACCAAGAGATGTTTACAATCCCAGAGAAAGGATTTCAAAGTAAAAAAAAGATTAGAAAGCAATAAATCCCAAATTAAAAATTAAAAACTAGCAAAAAAATTATAATACCAGTAGTAATAGTAAAATATAAAACAGATGATAAAAAAGAGATAAGAAAGAAAACAAGTACCTTTATGTTGAAAAGTGAGGAAAGTATTATCGCTTTGGACATGTGAAATGGTGAGCCCTCTTACATTCATAAACCGAAGAACAAGCTTTGGTGTTGCCTCTGTCCAAGACACAACACTCTAACATGCACATACAAAACAAGAAGTAAAGACTAAAGACCTGAAGGTAAAGTGGTGCCGAAACACAAGAACATGATCGGTACGTTCCTCACACATTAGTTACAACCCACACAATCAAGAACAAAATAAAAGATAAAGCTAACTCCCAATAGGATATAAAAACACCACCCAAAGAGAAATCAGCAAAAAAGAGGCTCAACACCAAAACAAGTCTCAAGGGATACATACACACTACCCTCTCAACCAGCTAAGGATATCGAATCTAAGATAACTCATGTCGCGATCCCCTTCCATAGGGTAACGTCACGACCTACAAAAAATATGATATACGTCATAGACAAATATACATGATACTTTATTTGCCTTCTCATACTCTAAAATCACTAAAAAAATTTGACAGAACCTCCCCATAATTATGAGCTCTCACAAAAACCTGATAAACATCATATTCATTCCCACAAACTCAAACATGATATCATCACATGAATCATATATTATACCATATCCACATATATCTCATTTCTAAAACATTTTCATATCCATACATTTGTGACAAGTTTCCAAAACCATATATACTCCCACTACATTTATACATATTATAAGTAGTGTTATACATACAAGTCAACATGCACGTGATTAGAAGTTTTTTAATTTTAAAAAGTAATATTTACTTAGTCCTTTTTCCCTCCTCATTTTTTCGGACTTGGGACCGGCATTGAAAATTAAGTAATGATTTTCATTACTTAATTTTAAATGGTTGAGTTAAAAAAAGTTTTTTTAAAAAAAAAAAAATTGGAAAAAAAAACGATTTCTTTTGTTTTTTTGAAAAAAGGTTGTCTTTTTGAAAAAAAATAAAAATAAATAGAAGCTTTAAAGTGATTAAAAGAAAATCATAAGAATTGAGTGTGAAATATTTTTATTTTTTTAAAATCATAAGTGAATTTTTTAAATGGTTGAGTTTTGTTTTTTTTTTAAATAAAATAAAATCATAACTGATAAAAAAAAATAATCCAAAAATGTTTGTTACGTATACATAGGTGAGTAATCATTAAGTAAAATTTAATAAAATATAATTGAGATATACAACAAAAGCTTAAAAAACATATAAATTAAAGAGACTACCTATGAATGTTCTCATAAAATGGTATACGACATTTTTAGTGTATGTACTCATACATTACACATGACTCGAAGTAGAATGAATGAAAAAAATGAAATTTTTAAGTAAACAAAACTAAAAATAAATTAAATTTACAAAAAGGAGGGAATGCCTGCTACACATTAATACTTAAAGAAGCTACACGACAATAACAATTACATGATTCATCTGTTACTAAATAATCTAACAAATATCAAAGAATCAATAAATAAAAACATATTATAAATTAAGGTACTATCTATGAAAGTTCTCATAAAATGTTGACAAAACCTCACGGTATACGGCATTTCTAGTGTATGATCCATTAGTTAGTTGGGCAACTAGTTTTTTAATTAGTATCTTTGTAGTATTTCTTGACACCCCTTGCGATAAAGCTACATATAACTGTCCATGGGTAAACACATTATCTGGTAGAAATATATCAACATTTGGAATGATTTGTCCTTGTGATTTATTAATTGTTAATGCAAAAGCTAGTTTAATTGGGAACTGTTTGCGAATTAAACTAAATGGCAAGTTAACATTTTTTTAAGGTTTTAATGGTATTCGTGGTAAAAAAGCTCTTATACCTTTATATTGTCCAATTGCTATTTCTGCACCTATGATATTTCTATGAAAAACTCAACATATTAGTCTAGAACCATTGCATAACCCTATTTTGGGATTAAGATTCCTAAGAAGAATAATTGGCGAACCTATTTTGAGTGTTAATTTATGTGGAGGTAAACCACCAGAAGAAATAGAATTTAAGAATTCTTGTTGGTATAATTGTAAAACATCATTTTGTCACTATCAAAAGAGTAGTAAGTTACCTCTTCACCAGAGAATAAATGAATACATTTGTTATTAATATCACCTACTGATTCAAGTGTTAGTGTTAATATAGCCCTAGTCAATATGCCATTGTTAGAATAATAAATGTCTAAAATTTGAAAATATTGATGTTATCAAATTGAATATTGATTTATCATTTTGCCATGGAATTACCATATCATTTGGGATTTCTATCATATCATCAAGTACAAAAGTTTCATCACCATTACTAATGTGTAGAACGAAGTCACCATAAAGTGGATCATTTATTGTTCTCATGTTTTCTTGTAGTTGAAATATTTTAACTTTTTTCCAAAAGGGAGATTTAATTACACATGCATCAACAGTTTCAACTCTAGTATCATGTGGAACAATAGGTAAAACTTGACGAAAGTCACCTCCTAAAATTAATATTTACCTCCAAAAAAATCATCTACACCTGTTATATCTCTTAAAGTTTTGTCTAATACTTCAAATGCATAACGATGTGCCATAGTAGCCTCATCCCATATTATTACAGTTGTTTGAATTAAAAGTTTTGCTAGTTCTGATTGTTTACTGATATAACATGTGGAATGTGAATTCAAAACAATTAGAATTTTAAAGCGAGAATGTGCAGTACGACCCCCAGGTAATGCTATAGAAGCTATTCCAGACGTAGCTGTTGCAATTGATATCAAAATTTTATTTTGTAAATAAGCTAGAATTGCTCGATATAAAAACGTTTTTCCTGTACCGCCTAGACCCTTTATAAAGAAAATAGATGTGGCATTCTCTTCTACACTTTGTATAATATTATGAAATGCACATTTTTGTTCAAACTTTAATTTACAAAAACTTGTAAATACCTTCATGTGGAGGTATTGGTAGTTGTGGAGTTTCTTGCATTTGCCTTTGACGTCGCAGTCTGTCTCTATGTTGTCGTTGTTGTCTTTGTTGTTCTATTTCAGTTGTTCGTTGTTGACGCCTTTGAGTGAGTATGTAATACCCTAGGTTTGCACAAAAAAAAAAAATTGAACTATGGGCACCTGCCCGAACGTTTGGGCACCTTTTTGGCTATAAAAAGCTTAGGGGAAGGCGCCAGTTAAAGAAGGAATTTTTATCTGAAGGTGGGAAACGAAACAAAGGTTTACGTGTCTTATAACTTTTATTAAAGTTTACATTCATTTATCATCATGTCTACTATTCATTTACACTGCATTGTTGCGTATAATGTTCATACTTGTCATACCTATGCCTGTATATTTGGAGTTTATGTATTATATTGTTACTATGCCGGATTAGTGGTCAATTTGACTCAACCAGACTTAGTTTTGTCTTCAATAACTTTAAATAGTGAACGGGAGGCGTGCTGCTCTAGACGATTTGTACTTAAGTGGACCTCGTGTCCCACCTCTCAAGCTGGAAACTGATCTGGTTGGACTTATTTGAAAGCTATCAACTTGTACAAGTGATACTGTGTCACACCCTGGGTTGCACAGCGTGCCCCCTACCCAGGTGCGGGCGCACCACCGCAGTGGAGACCGCCTAGCCATTATATATCCACAGTATTGTCTTCATTGGGGTCCACAGAATATGGCTCAATGGGTACTCAAGTTGCGAAATCTAACCTTATGAGGAAGAGGTTGCGAGTTCGAACTTGGGGGAGGCCCTATATTATTCATGGGAGTGTGAATAATATGGATAAATGATCTCGGTGTCCGGCGTCCTTGTGTGGCATGGCTGGCCGAGATGGGACAATATTATGGATCCATAATGGCTAGGCGTTCGCCCCGAGGGGGTGCGCCCGCACCTGGGTAGGGGGCACGCTGTGCAACCCAGGGTGTGACATACTGAATGTCCTAACCTTGCACGTGGTGATACCGACCCTGATAAGGATTACCAAACGTTGCCAAATTCTGTCTAATGTTAGTAAAGACCAGACTTGCTCATGCATTGGCATCATACATAAGCATCACCTAGGTACGTAAGTGGTTTATGATGCACAAAATAGTTAGAAGCAATGCTCACTATTCTTGATATTTCCTTGGAGAGGGATGTACAATGAGAACTCGAGGCTACTCGGGGTTGGACATCTGCACGTGAATCCAAGGCGTCGTTCCTGAGGATGGACATCAATACGTGAACTCAGGCGACGTATAAGCATGGAACCATTACGAGACGGTGTCATGCATACATACATGTTGTACTGTTTATGATACTTGTTGTGTATACATGATATTTGATTATAAAGTTTGTTTTATTAATTGTTATATTCACGAACTATTTTACCCACTGGGCAATAGCTCACCCCGTTGTTATCCAAATTTTTACAGGATTTTAGGGTGGACTGGGTGGAGGTTTTTAGGCCCACATTTTGTAACCCTTCTTAATTAAAGGGTGATTTTGGGAGGATGTTCCCTCAATCATATTTTGTACAAAAATACATTCTAAAATTTATATAATCAGATTTGTACTCAATTGTGTTTCTGCACACTCGGTTATTGTTACAATACATTCGCGCCCCGCCTGTTTAGGCGCGTCTGGGCAAGGTGTGACATTTAATGGTATCAGAGAGAAAGGTCTACGGCCCGCCTAAGTCCACCTATTAGGAAAAGAAATTTTAAATTAGATATATATATATATATATATATATATATATATATATATATATCTTTAGAACTATATATATATATATATATATATATATATATATATATGAATTATATATAGTTTAGATTTATATATACATATAGCCTGTTGAAAAATTTGAATTCAATGATGACATAAACATCAAGAGGAAAATAAAAAATATTGTCTAACAGACAAGGCATAAATCTTAAAAATGTTAGGAATATATTTTGTGTATTTCACAAGTTTTATCTTCATTTCAACAAGATAATGGCCTCAAGTAAAGGAACGACTTCCAGTAGTCGGGAACCAATTCCCACCAGACTTACGGAACTGTCCAAAAGGGAGGTTATGACTACGAGGAGTATTGACAATAGAGATCTCCGCCTCCGTCCTATCTTTCACAAAAAACTCACGACTCTGGGATGGTTAAATATAACAAAGGTTGAGGGTTACGTCTCCTTCAACTTGGTGAAGTCTTTCTACGAAGCCATGAATTGCATGAGACTTCAAAAAGATGGGATCAACCCTGTCTTGGAGACGACGGTCAGGGGTTCAAAGATTTCTATCAACATCGAAATTATTTCACGACTTTTGGAAATCCCAATCGGAGATAGAATCATTGATCCACACAAACCCCAGACGGTTGCAGAGATCGTTGAGTCCAAAAAACTGTTGTTCAATGCCCTCGCCAACAAACCGTACACCCAAATGACGTACGCCCAGCTCCCAAATAATCTCCTTAAACCACCTCTTGCCGACCTTGGAAAGATCGTATTCGGCAACATCTTGCCGGAAATGGTGACTAGAGGAACTATGACAAGAGCTCAACTTCTTGTGCTATACTGCTTAGAGAAGGGAATTAAAGTCTCCCTACCTCACATCCTTATCCAGCAAATGCTACGGGTGATTCAAAACCTTACAAAGAAGGAGCTCTTCGGCTACAAAATCTTGATAATGAGGATGCTATATGAGGCAAACGTCAACACTTTTGATGAGTCTTCGAAACAAAGCACTAATGTTGTTACGACATTCTCCATCTACAAGACTTTCGTCTCAAGAGGAGGGGTGACCGAAGAGGAAATTTTTTGCGCGACTTCTAGGGAAAATAGCGGAAGAACTAGAGACAACAATGGAAGTTGTCAACAAAAAGTTGGCGCAAGATTCCTGTTAGGGAGGCACCAACTAATGAGCCAAACCAAAACACTACCATAAACCCAGCCCCGAATAATGGTCAACCCAATCATCTATTCTCCGAGGATGATCTATTTGGCAACCTCAATCAACCTCAAACAAATCAGGATGGATGGTGAGTTCCAACAAATCCACCTTCTTGGAACCTCCCAACTCAAGGCAAATACTACGTAGCAAAGGTTTCCAACTCTTGAGGTACCGTATAATATTATGAATCCACAAGTTCCTGTGAACCAACAACAACAGAATTGTGTGGCACCAAATTTTAGAAGACAAGATATCCCAATGAGTTCATTGTTTCAAATTTTTTTGACTCAAGCATATCCAAACGTCCAAGAGGTTCCAATTAGGGAATCCCCGTACAATCAAACCAACTACCCTCCACCTATGAGTCAACCATATGGCCTACCCTCCACCTATGGGACAGTCAACCTACCATCCATCGATGGGACAACCGGCCAATCAACCATCAATAGGGCAAACGACTAACCCATTTGAGCAGTTAAATGTGATAGTATCTAGTATTACTCGGATGGAGAAGACTCAAAATGCTTTGTTAACACGTATGTAAAACGTCGAAAAACAACGAGCAACTTCTCAACGTTCTTCTGGTAGTCATTCTATAGCTAATAGGAGGAGTTGTAGTAGGCAGGAAAATCAGGAATGATTACTGGCATTGTAACTACTTTTTTTTATGAAAGAAATGTTTTGTTTAAGACTATATTTGGTGGGCCGACTTACAACCATTCTTTCTTTTGTATCACTAACTTTGGTGTGGTATGGGACATAACAAAATTGAAAGATACTAAATAAAATGTGAAAGTAAGAAAACCCATGACCTTGTATGAAAAGAAACATTTGGGGAAAGTTGAATTACTAACATTATCACTAAGTTTACACGGTATGGGATGAATAAACTTGGACGATACTATTAGTGAACTCCTCTTCAGCCGATATTTTGTAGAGACCATATTTATACAACTTAACTTGGTTGAACCCTTTATTACCAAATTCATGTGATATGGGACACATGAATTTGGATAATAGTCAGAAAGACTAAGCGAAAGAGTTTGAACACATAAGATACAATAAAACGTTAGATTAAGATATTTACCGAGGCAAATCTTAGAACCTTTATGACTCATATGGAATTTCAAAAACATATGTATGTTCACTGAACTAGAACCAAAACATTTGAAATACTTGCAAAGTTTTATACTTATTATATAAACACTTTAAACCTTGTTTTATACCATGGCCAAACATGCGATGCACATAAGATTCTTTGATTCCTCAACAAAAAAACCTTACACCATACCTAGAAAAATAGGTGGTTTTATATTAAACTCTCAAACTTTTTGTTGAGAATATCATAACACTATACTTGGCTACGGTTCCTAAAACATGGTTTTATTTTTCTCCTTGACAGTGAGAAAATGTAAATCAGGAAGAAAGGAAGGCCACGCACTGTTCATCCAGCAGATCAGGCACCTCCTGAGACTCAAAACCAAGAACCGCGGCCTCCGACGACAGAACAGGCCACACCCAACACTGCCACTACTTTTGGGCAAGCAATGCGACAACCTACACCCTTTGTCATGCCTCCGGGTATGGAACACTTCTTCATCTGATTCGTCGAGGTGATGAAGGTTACAGTTCATATAGCCATCCGTGAGACCGCGGCCAACCAGGTTGTCACTGTACAGGCACCTGTTAAATCTGGGTCGGAGACTCAAACCGACCAGATTACGAAGTAAAAAGGCTACAACCCTTTATTTTTTCGAGCACCATTGATGCCGATGAAGTGCAGAAATGGCTTGATGAGTCGAAAAAGGCTCTCGATGCTATGAGAGTCGACGAGGCTCGAAAGATTCCATTAGCTTCTTACCAACTTGTTGGTGGAGCTAATACATGGTGGATAATGGTAAAGGAAGACCCAAGGGTCAACACCACAGACATGACTTGGCAAAACTTTGAGTCACTGTTTATTGGCGAGTACTTTCCTGGCGTAGTGAAGAGGCAGAGTCACCAGGAGTTCTCCAGGCTATACCAAGGCAGCATGACAGTTCGCGAGTATGCTATCAGGTTTAAGGAATTATCGGTTTACTCTCTCTCCATTATCTCAACGAAGCAAGATAAGGCCAAGAAGTTCTATAATGGCCTTCGTCCAGATATCCGACAAGCCCTGTCGATCTTAGATCTCAAGAATTACAGGGAGCTTGTCGATAAGGCCATTAGCTTCGACCAGGAGCAGATAATGAACAGGGAAAAATGACCTGCAACGTTTTTCCAACAAAGCACTCAACAAGGCAACAAGAAGAAGTCCTACAATAATCAAAACCCAGCCCTCCCAGCCCCTGTTCAAAAATATGAGGCAACGACACCTGCAGCAAAAGCTTATAACCCTGGCCAGCAGGGTCTTCAGAATCGTAATGGCCGAGGAGGCTGTAATGGCAGGGGTGGTTGTCTTAATGGCAATGGCAGGGGTGGTGGTCAGCAACACAACAATTAGCATGGCCAGCAGAACCAACAACAGGGGCCTTAGCAGCAGAGACTAACTTGTTTCAACTGCAGCCAACAGGTCCATGTAAGAAATGCCTATCCCCACCCTCAGTAACCGCGGCAACCTGTTTCTGTTATTCAAGTCCAACAAGCCCTACCTGCTGCTAACGCCCAACCCAGGTAGAACCAGCAGAACCAGGGGCAATGGCAATAGTGTTGAGCGTTTGCTATCGCTTAGCAACCCCTCCCAGATAACAATGTAGTCGAAGGTACATTTCCCTTGTTCAATACAATGGTGCATGTCTTGTTGATTCGGGTGCTACGCAAATCTTTATATCTTCTGCATTGGTAAGGCATTTAAGGTTGCATCCTGAACCCACAGACATCACAATCTATGTCTCATTACCATTAGAATATGGCACTGATGTGAAATTAAAGTGTTCTTGATGTGAGCTTCAAATGTCGGAACATATAATTTATGCAAATTTTTTTGTGATGGGCATTGATGACTTTGACATCATCCTCGGAATGGACTGGCTCGCACCATTGAATGCAAAGATCGATTGTTTGAAGAAGCAAGTTCAGTTAAACTTGCCCATGGGGGAGTTTGTCAAGATCCAGGGATCGAGGAAGTGGATACACAACTGGACTGTTGCACTCCTCAAAGCATAGCTCCGAGCACTATCCCTTGGTGATGACAATGAATCATCATCACTGTACCCTTTCGAAGTACATGACATCCCGGTTATATCTAAATTCCCAATGATTTTTCTGAATGATCTTCCTGGTCTGCCTCCAGTTCGAGAATTCAATTTTGAGATCAATCTCATACTAGGGACAGGACCCATCTCAATTCCACCATACAGAATGTCTAATGTCGAGCTGGTCGAGTTAGACAAACAATTGAAGGAATTAGAGAGTAATGGCTTCATCAGGAAAATTTTATCACCCTGGGGCGCTCCAGTTCTGTTTGTTCGCAAAAAGGATGGTTTGTTACGACTTTACATCGACTATCGCAAGTTGAATAACGCCACTATCAAGAACATATACCCATTATTTAGGATAGATGACTTGTTTGACCAACTTAGAGATGGCAAATACTTCTCTAAGATTGATTTACGATCTGGTTATCATCAACTCCTGATCAGAGAGCTGGACATTAATAAAACTGCTTTCCGAACTCTGTAAGGTCACTGCGAGTTCTTGGCCATGTCGTTTGATCTAACAAATGCACCTGCAGCGTTCATGGATTTGATGAACCGCATCTTGAGGCTATACTTAGACCGATTTGTTGTGGTCTTTGTGGATGATATCTTCATATATTCCACAACCGAGGAAGACCATAAGATACAATTGAGGATTGTCTTCCAGACCCTGAGAAGCCACCAGTTGTATGCAAAGTTGAGTAAGTGTGAATTTTAAGTGAAGCGAGTTCAATTCCTAAGTCATGTGGTTTCAGGCAATGGCATTGAGGTGGATCCTTCAAGGGTTGAAGCGGTTTTAAACTGGAAGTAGCTTACCACTGTTACTCAAATTAGGAATTTTCTTGGTTTGGCTAGCTACTAGAAACACTTCATCAAGGACTTCTCAAAGATTTATGAACCTATGACCAAGCTCACTCGGAAAGACATTCGATTCATCTGGAATGTTCACGGATAACACCGCCAAGCTTGCTGAACTGTATGAAAGAGAGGTCGTACGCCTCCATGGCATACCACTCATGATCGTCTCTGATCGAGATCTCGATTCACATCAAAGTTTTGGCAAAACTTCCAGAGAAGAATGGGCTTTAGGATCACCATGAGCACAACCTTTCACCCCTCAGACTGATGGGCAGTTAGAGAGTTTTATCCAGATCTTGGAGGATGTGTTACGATGCTACATTTTGGACTTTCATGACGGATGGGCAAAACATTTACATTTGGTTGAGTTTGCATACAACAACAGCTACCAAACCCGCATCGACATGGTACCATACGAGGCTCTCTATGGTCGCCCTTGCAAATCTCCGGTATGCTGGTTAGATATGGCAGATTGATCGTAGTTGGGGCCTCAACTAGTTCAAGAAACTTCTGAGAAGATCACACTAGTAAAGGAGTGACTTTGTGTGGCACAAAGTCGACAAAAGAGTTATGCCAACAAGCGGAGACAGCCTCTAGAATTTGATAAGGGGGGCTTGGTTTTTCTAAAAGTTCAGCCTACAAGAGGTGTCAAACGCTTTGGGATCAAAGGAAAGCTCTCCCCATGATATATCGGTCCATTTCAGATCATTAAACGTATTGGAAAACTAGCCTATCGTTTATCCCTTCCATCGTCCATGTCTAAAGTTCATAACATTTTTCACATATCCATGCTTCAAAAGTATCGTCCTGATCCTTCGCATATCATCCCTCTGGTCGAGGTACGAGTTGAGGAAGAAAATAAGTATCAGGATAAGGCGATACAGATTCTGGATAGAAAAACTCAAGAACTAAGGCGACGTAGCATACCACTTGTGAAGGTGCTCTGGGATCACCACGGAGTAAAGGAAGCAACATGACAACTAGAAGAAACAATTAAACTGAAATACCCTGAATTGTTTTCTAGTAATAGTTGATGATGTGATGCATTGTATTGTTTTGACTAATTAATGAAATTGTGGAGCTTTTTTTTTTGACAATTTCTTAATATATTGTTTCATTTAATTAAACATGCAGATGTCTAAAAACAACTTAGACAGAAATAATGAGTCATACACTCCATGGCCTGCTTGGCAACAGTAGAGACTCCTTCAGACTCTGATGCAAACCACAACTTTATCGCATCACCAACTCCCTTGCCTCAACGACAGTGATCTTTATCGTCAAAGTCAGTATGGCTTTATCGTAACAATATTGCCCGAAACAAACCTATGCCCTCATCCTAGCAAGATCTCCTACCAAAATTGCAAGGGGGCCATATTCGGGCAACTGCACAAAAAGTCATTCCACCGCTCAACCTACCTCCCCTGAAACGCTGCAACTTGCAGTGCACTACGCCACCATCTGTGAGGCAAATGTTGGAACCTTCTGAGGACGAATTTGACTCCATTTGCACTCCACTATTTGATGATATTGAGGATTCCTCCGGCCACAGTGCTATTCAGGGGCCTTACAGTCACTAATCTGATCTTGCGAATGATGACGACGGCGGTGAACCCCACGCTGACAGCAATCATCACTACACGGACTGAATTTTGGGGGCGAAATTCCTTTAAGGGGGGTAGAGTCTAATACCCTACGTTTGCACAATATATATATATATTTTTTGAACTTCAGGCACCCGCCTGAACGTTTGAGCAGCTTTTTGGCTATAAAAAGCCCCCTCCCCCTTTGGATTTTTCACACCAAATCACTTGATTTCTCTCTTCTCTCTCACTTTCCTTCAATTTTTCTCTTCTATCTTTGAGACTCTCTTCGCAGTGCAACTCGATTTTGCTCGGGGGAAGGCGCCAGTTCAAAAAGAAGTTTTTATCTGAAGGTGGGGAACGAAACATAGGTTTGCGTGTCTTATAACTTTTATTAAATTTTACATTCATTTATCATTGTCTATTATTCATTTACACTGCATTATTGCGTATAATGTTCATACTTGTCATACCTATGAATGTATATTTGGAGTTCATGTATTACATTGTTACTATGTCGGATTAGTGGTCAATTTGACTCAACCAGACTTAGTTTTGTCTTCAGTAACTTTAAATAGTGAACGGAAGGCAGCGTGCTGCTCTAGACTATTGGTACTTAAGTGGACCTCGTGTCTCACCTCTCAAACTGGAGATTGATCTGGTTGGTCTTATTTGACAGCTATTAGCTTGTACAAGTGATACTAAATGTCCCAACCTTGCACCCGGTTATACCGACCCTAATAAGGATCACCAGACGTTTCCAAATCCTGTTTAATGTTAGTAAGGACCGGACTTGCTCATGCATTGACATCATACATAAGCACCACCTAGGTACGTAAGTGGTTTATGATGCACAAAATAGTTAGAAGTAATGCTCACTATTCTTGATATTTCCTTGGAGAGGGACGTACAATGATAACTTGAGGTTACTCGGGGATGGACATCTGTACGTGAATCCAAGGCATCGTTCCTGAGGAGGGACGTACAATGAGAACCCAAGTTTACTTGGGGATGGACATCAGTACGTGAACTCAAGCGACGTATAATCATGGAACCATTACAAGACGGTGTAGCGCATACATACATGTTGTACTATTTATGATACTTGTTTTGTATACATGATATTTGATTATGAAGTTTGCTTTATTAATTGTTAAATTCATGAACTATTTCACCCACTGGGCAATAGCTCACCCTGTTGTTATCCAAATTTTTACAGGAGTTTAGGGTGGACTGGGTGGAGGTTTTTGGGCCCACATTTTGTAACCCTTGTTAATTAAATGGTGATTTTGGGAGGATGTTCCCTCAATCATATTTTGTACAAAAATATATTCTAAAATTTATATAATCAGATATGTACTCAATTGTGTTCTTGTGCACTAGGTTATTGTTATAATGCATTCGCGCCTTGCCTGTGAGTGTTTTGCCGATTTAGGCGCGTCCGGGTGGGGTGTGACAAAGTAAGTGTTCTCTAGCCTCAGATGACATTCTTTCCCAAAAGCGTTGTTGAGTGATACGATGTCGTTCTCTTTGGTGTTCCATGATAATTAAACCTTAAGAAATAAATGCAAAAGAATAAGTAATTAAATATGAAGCTAAAAGAAAAAATATATATTTATATAACACTTCTAATAAAATATTACTTTTTAAAATTAGAAAACTTCTAATCACGTGCAACGCACGGGCACGTTGATAATTAAACCTTAAGAAATAAATCCAAAAGAATAAGTAATTAAATATGAAGGTAAGAGAAAAAAAAATATTTATATCACACTGAACTATGAATAGATCCCAAATAATGGAATAGAAAGTTGAAAAAAAAAATTAAGTAATTATCTAACATTGTCATGAGAAAATTATAAAATTGAAATAAATTAGAACCCAACTAATGAAATAGAAATTTATGTTTAAAAGTAATGCATAATTTTAATATTGGAAACTTGTAGAAATGATGATAGTGAAAGGTTGAAAAAAAGTAACTAAAATATGGCTTGCGGTGGAGGGTTGGGGATGGTCTAAACATTCATGTGTGGAAAGATCCTTGGTTCCCAAGACCAATCACTTTTAAGGTCTTATTTCCACCTGTTGATGGCATAAGCAGGGTTGTAGATCTCTTAAATCCATCAGGCAGAGCATGGAATGGGGATTTTTAGAGTTTGGGTCGTGCAAGTTTTGGTTTTTATAGCAGAGGTCCCAAGTTTTTGAAATTTAGATTTTGGGTCATCTGCAACTTATTGGTCATCTTTTAATCAAATCGTTGTGACTCGGTTGGCATGCTTGGCTGTTTTGCCCCACTCCCTAATAGCAACTCACGTGACCCCTTCGGTAATCAGAGAGACCACATCGGTAAAAATAGAAACCAAAGAAATACCCTAATTGCTACCACTAATCGATCACTGATAACTAACCGATCGGTTACCTATCAGTAACCGATCGGTAACTAACATTCTGGCAGAACGGTCACCGATCGGTGATCTATCATTTACCAAAGAGCTATCGGTGATCGAACGGTTAAGCAACGGTGTGAACATATAAATATATAAGTAGGAAGAAGAGATCATCGATCAGTAAAGAAATATATAACCGGTTACTATACGGGGACCGACTGGTTAATAACAATCTGGGAATCAATGATAAAGGCTTATTAACCGATCGGTAAGAACCTATATCGACCGATTAGTTTTAAATCGACCGGTAAGAACCTTAACCTATAGGTGAGTTTCAAGGATCATTCTTTTTTTTTTTAATATTTATCTTACATTTCGTAATTCTTTTAGGGATTTAATGGGACCGCTAATTAACCGATCAATATGATTGTTAACCGATCAGTAAGAACATATAACGTTCGGTTAGTTTTTAACACATGGACCATTGACCGATCGGTTAAGAAATTTAGTGGGGATCGTTAATTAACCAATCAGTATGATTGTTAACCAATCGGTAAGAACCTACACTGATCGGTTAGTTTTTAACACATCGATCGTTGGCCGATTGGTAACTGATCAGTTAAGAAATTTAGTGGGGATCGTTAATTAACCGATCAGTATGATTGTTAACCGATCGGTAATAACCTACATCGATCGGTTAGCTTTTAACAGATAGATCGTTGACCGATCGGTTAAGAAATTTTGTACCAAGCGAACACTAATAAGGAACTAAGAAAGGAAAAAATCACATTTTATGAACTTACATTAAGACTCTAAACTAACATTAACAAAATAACATTTTAGAAAACTCGACCAAATTTTAAATTATTACAACGGATTAGTTGGTACAAAAATCTCATCCTGTGTCTTTTACAGTCGTCCTCGGTTGCTCCAAAGGACAATGATTTTCCAGAAGAAAACATTCAATGAACTTTAAAACAAAAATTCCACAATCTGAGAAATTGGGCTGCATTGGCAAATCCTTCTGTACTATGATCTCCCACAGAAACATGCCGACATCCTGGATAATTCCTGCGTACTATAATAGGTGTAACATTTTCAATCCAGAAAAGGACAAAAAAGGGACATGATTGACATTATGAGAAAAGTCTACGAAGAAAAAATGAGAAAGGACATAGTGGGTATTTTTTAAAAAGAATTTTCTCGAGATATATCATGATAAAGGATATAATTGGTATTTCTTCAAAAGAATCTTCTCGAGAACATTCTCGAGAAATTATGCATAATTTCTTTTATAGTCTATCATGTGTGTGTTTGCTCTGCTTAAACCTCCTGTTTCATTTTTACAATGAGTTCTGAACATGTCACTGTTGTGATGATTGCTATCTTTCTATCTTTTATTTCTATTTTAGTGGTTTACTATATTTGAATGATTGATTTACTTGAATTTGTGTGATTGCTATATTTCATATTCATACTACACACACTAATCACTGTTCAAAATTTGCTTGATTCATGCTCTGATATGCCTACTTATATATTTGTAAAATTCTCGAATATTTTTGTTGCATATCTATGCTGCTTTCATGAACATGATTATCTGTCATCAGTAATGTTGTCTTGTTCATATTTCCAGATAAACTACATCTTGATAAAATTTTACTACGACTAATGCAATTATCAGTTTATTGGTGACATATTTCTTGACTAGTCACATTTATCTTGAGTATCTGATATGCCTATCAGTGACTGTCTGATAAATATCATGATTGTATACTTATCTCGCATCTCATATAATATCATGATTATTTATGCTAACTTGAACTTGTGATATTTAATTATCTGATGATCAGGTAACACAATAGCTAGGTTGTGCTTTAAGTGTATATATTTTGCCTATGCTAGTTCACATCATGATCATGCCTGCTCTAAACTTAGCAAATCTTATCTATGCATGATTCATGTTTTTGCAAATGTATATAGGCCATGCATACAACTCTGTATCATACGCCTATACCTTAAACAAAATAGTGCCTACACTCATGATTAGTATCTTTTGATATTATTCTTTCAATGATTTCTTGATTTTGATGCATCTGCTTCAGACTATATCAAGATTGCATCAAATTCTTGGATATCTGATTTCTATTGAGTACATAACCTTTCAGATGTTCTCTCATTAGAATCAGTGAATCAAACAATCTAGGCCATGCTTTAATTAAAATTACTTGCCTAATTTTTGGTTTAGTGAATGTATGCTATTGCTCAAATGCCTTCTATGAAACTTAGCATATATTCAACATGTTTAGACTTTGATACTTGGTATCAGCATGTTTATCATATATATCCTCACATGTCTAAACTATGGAAAGTCTATAATTTTCCATCTCACATGCCATTGATGTTGCTCCGTAATATTATATTTTTATGCATCAATTGACTGTGATTTTTTATGTCAGATAGATGCCATGAATTTCAACTATATACTTTGCATCTTATTAGAATTATAATAGCTAGGACCTGCTATATCATAAATTCTTTGCCTAAGCTATAAGTATGCTTGTGCTTGTTCATTTAGATATCTTAAAGCATACTCTGTGTTTGGTTTGGTTTAATTATCAAATTTACATTTATGCCAAATACTAAGGAGAATAATTGCCCACGATTAAAAATTCTCTATGAATTCATTTATGGGCAATTCTTTCTCGATCCCTCTGACTTCGATTCTCGGCTACGTTTTTTTTTTGTGAAATGTTTTCCAATATTAAACAGCCTATGAATAAGTCAATCTATTTCTCACTGAGCTTATAATCAAGATCCTTCTCTCTCGTGATAGTAGACCTTACGCATTCTCACGTACCTAACTATAACACGATGTCATACATCATCTTGAAGATGAATGCACAAAGTAAGGGGGAGCTTCACTACTCTACTCATCATGAGGGTTGATCTTAGTCCCTTTTTCTTCACTTTTTGATGATATCAAAAGGCAGAGAAGAAAAGTAGAAAAAAGTAAGGAATAAGGGGGGAGAAGAAAAATAACAAAGAGAAATAGTTCAAGGGAAAACCTTTTTGCTTAATATGCTTAATTTTTTGATTTGTTTGTTATCATCAAAAAGGGGGAGATTGTTAACCTATATGGTTCATCCTTAGCACATCCCTAAAGTATACTTGATGAAGTATATTTTGATGATCACAAACAAAGTATTTTTCAGTGCTAACGAATGTTTTTCAAGAACTTATCTCTGCACCAAAGAAAAAGCAAAAGGCCAAGGAACGACTCGATCAAGGAACTCAAAGCTTACATCCAATGATCAAGCTCGTTTCAACGAATATACTTCAACGATCACATTCTGATTTCAAGATCGCTTTACTCGAACGTCTCGATCAAGCTTCATGTCGACATCTCTCGATCAACGTTCAAGTCATTCAACTCCGAATTGCTCTTATTAAAGATCTCATAATGAATAGTTGGATTTAAAGGTTATGAGAAAAAATACACAAAGTATTTAAGGTATATCTTTCTCTAAGTCGTTATTGCTCAAAATGTTTTTCAAACCCATGCATATATCATTATCATATGTTTTCTAAATCTACATGTTTTGATTTCATGTTTTTAACTATATTTCAAATGATTTAATACTATATATTTAATTTGAAACATATCGAGTTTTTATTCGCATTTATCAAATATTTTATCGCGAGTCAAAACTATTTTCAAAGAGTCTTTCAGGACGCTAATGAAATAGCAACGCTCTCCTGAACTTGTTAAGTCAGGACGTTGATGGGTCATTAGGACGCTGATAACGCTCAACGTTGAAATGAACTGATTAATCAGAACGCTTACTTGTATATTACGGGTTTTATATATTAGTCAACCTCTGAAGTTGTCAGGAAGTTGACTCAGCATCAGCTCACTGAAAGATCTTTTAAAAGTTCTTCAAAGAATGTTTCTTTGAGGACACTGATGGTTATAAGTTGATTAAACTATTAGGACGCTTAGGATAGGAGCACCCTCACTTTTGGAAATCAACTTAATAACTTTCAGGACGCTGACTGTCCTTCAACGTGTTTTTAAATGTTTTAAAAGCAGGACGCTTACTCGGATAGTAGCGCCCTCATGCACTTAATAGTTTTAAAACACAGCAGGACAATAACTGTGCATTAGCGCCCTCAAGGTTTAAGTCATCTAAAATCATAAGTAAGTCAAGACGCTTACGAGTTAGTAGCGCTCTTACTTAAGTGTTCAGCGGGACACTTATACGTAATAAGTGCCCTCAAGGAACAAAACGACAAAGTTGATATTATGCGTTAGGACACTGATTACGGAATCAAGATGCTAATTCAACTACCGTCACTGTTTGAATGAGTAGACTACGTCAGTTTACTTTTTCAGAACGGACACTTACACAGAGTCTATTTAGACTTATCAGAGACCCTTTCTGATACGTGAAAGAAGTTCTTCTAAACTTTCCTCTTTCATGAAATCTGAAAGAGAACCAGAATGTTAGTGAAAATCGCAGTTGCTCTTTTCATGTAACATTCTAGCCGTTGTGTGAAAACGTTCACATTATTTGAATTTCAAATGTCTACAGCTATGTCCCACTAAGTTTATAAATACCAAATACTTAGGACCAAACAACTTGCCAATCACTTTATGCTATGCCAATACTTTTTGAAAGTAAGTCATTGTCAAAATGAATTTCATTTTCTAATCTTTCAAAGTATTTTTCACTGATACCGTATCTACTCAAATGATTTTCATACTGAGCTTATTTCCATTCTTTCTTTGAAAATCTATTTGATCTGGTATCTACTCAAATTCTCAGCACTGATTCACACTTGGTATCATTCTTGCTGAAGATAAAATTTGAGATATAGTTCATGAGAAATACGGTTGTACTTGATTTCATATCTTAAGTACTGTATTGAACTATATCAGTAGTTGTGTTAACTACTGAACACCGAACCATAAGTTTTCATACATATATTCTATATCTATTTTGAAAACTGTCTGTGTCTTTGATTTACACCAGTCCTCTGTTTTTAACGTCAATATTTGTTTGGTATATTTTATCTTTCTATAAAGCACTGATTTTCATATCATATCATTCATGCTTTTTGAAACTGCACTTGAGAAATACCAAACATTGAACGGTAAAGGACAGAAGGTGTATTTCAATTTAGCATTACCTACTTCACATTTCATATCTTTGTAATGCTATGTACTGTGCTTAATGTAAAGTGTTCTACTACGTTAGAACCACCCGACATCTTAGTGTTGTAACAACCAGGACAAGTAAAGGTAGTACACTTGATGATTTCAGGATTGAAATCAGGTAGGTTATCTCTTAGCCTTTAAAAGAGAAATCGGTTCATCCTCATCCAGCAAAAGGGTAGGTGTGTCCTTAACCTTAAAAAAGATAGGTTATCTCTCAGCCTTAAAAGAGAAACCAGTTGTTCCTTCTTCCACAAAAGGATCATGGTTCTTCCTTAGCCAGTTAAAAGAACATGGGTTTTTCCTAATCCCGAAAAAAGAAAAAATGGTTCTTCCTTAGCCAGTTAAAAGAACATGGGTTTTTCCTAATCCCAAAAAAAGGAAACTGGTTCATCCTTAGCCCATGAAAAGATGGGTTTGTCTTTAACTTGTAAAAGGCCAATTGTAACGGTTCGGTTGTCACCTGTAAGAGAATCAATTAGTGGATTGAGTAAATTCTAATCGGGAGATTAGGTAGTGGATGTAGGCTTGGCCGAACCACTATAAATCTATGTGTAAAACGTTTGCATTTTAGTTTGTGTTCTAATTTGCATCATGCTCCAATTAACTTATGTAAATCACTTAAGTTATTGAAAAACATTTTTAAAATTGACCATCGCACCAAATTCAACCCCATCTTGGGTGGGACCAACAGGCTGCACCTAGAAGAAGAAGAATTAGAGAAATTAATCAAAAAGGAAAATCACCGCTGGTGCAAGAAATAGACACCGATCAGTAAATAGGTTAACCGATCGGTATATATGTTTACCAATCAGTTAATATGTTTGCCGATCGGTTATCAATTTTTCAGGAAAAATTTCCCAAGTGTTGCTGTGGCAACCCCTCTCCTGGTGACGTCACGACCGGCACAGAATACTATATACGCTATACCTAGACGTATACGATACTCTGTCAGCCTCTTGCTTTAGAACAATACCACAAAATCACTAAAAGTTTAGGCAGAACCTCCCCTTAAATTTGAGGTTCCACAAAAATTCCTGATAATCACATCCAATCACACAAAGACATATAATCAAATAATCAACATCATTCATATCAAACCCATTCATTTTGCTTTCTCTCATGACTTATCTACATCTCAAGTCATGCCCAAAACCAAACAAACCACAACTATCTATGTTTTATGTACATAAATACCTGTGATAGTTATATAAAATTTACAAAAGAAAAAAATAGTTAAAACTAGTCCCAAGTTTCCCAAAAATATACAAACCAAAACCTATGTTCAAAAGAAAAAGAGGAAGGTTGCACAGACTCTAAGCCTTGCCCTTTCCTTTCTGATCTGAACCTGAAAAAGTAGGGGAAAATGGGGTGAGCTCAACTAGCTCAATGAGTAAGTTCTCACAATATATTTTCATATATGCATTTATAAAAAAAACAAGTATGATATTGAAAATTTCATTCATAAACTAAATGCATCAAGAAAAGTCATATTATACATGTGTTTAAACTAAGCATGTGAATTATGCATCATTTCCATAAAAATCAAATATGCAGACTCTTTACCAAAAGGATATGTCAGAATAACACATGCCTTTACTTGCCCTATTAGCCAATAGGTTCCGACCGGCGCGTTACCCGACACTAGTCTCCTAATCTTTCTACCCTTACATTCCTCAATGATTCGGAAAGTCCTTTCCACATAACATCAACCCAAGTATTCCGGCTACACATTTCCCTGAAGAATAAGTAAATAGAAAGACAACAATGCCAAGATATTTAACCCAAAACACCCAAGGCAATACCAATGCATATATTCCATGCTCATGCTCTTAAATCACAATGCACACACACACACACACACACACACATACATACATATATATATATATATATATATAAGATGCATGCCATTACACAAACCAATTTTTATGAATAAAATGCCATAATGGAAAACAAAGGTGAGAAATACTCACAACCAATTCACTAGTCAATTTCACACATCATTTACATTCCAATTGGCTAATTGATCATACGCAAATGATCAATTTCAGTCAATTATGTCTAAATACATAATTATTAACCCAAATCACATCTAATCCACACCAATTTGGATTAGAAACACTTAACACCGTTCAATTGACCAATTTCAATCTAAATGCCTCAAAAGTACCAAATTAGATAAATCTCTACATGGTCAAATTGAACTAACTCATGCAATTCCAACACTAGTCTAACCATTATAAACCCACAACTTCACTCAATTTGGGTTCAATTAGGCAAGTCTCAAGTCAATTTAATCAATTGACTTGATTTAGGTCAAAAGCCCCAATTTTGGGCAAAATCCCGAAATCAAGCCCTAGGCTAATTTTACACTACACCTAGGCTTTCCACCATTCAAAATTAGTGAATTGGATTATCAATCACTTAGAATCAGTCTATTCAACATAGTTGACATGCAACTTGAATAGAAAACCCTAAGTTCATTTTCTAGGTTTAGGGCCATTACACTTACCTCCACAAAAAACGTGGTAAAGTGCTTGCAAAATGCACATTGGGTATAGATCTAGGTCAAGGAAGTTGTTTCTACCATAAGCAAGCTCAAAATAGCAAAATACCAACCAACCATAGGTTAGGAATACCCAAAACTGTGACCTATGGAGAAAATTACACCATTAGAAAGCTTACTCTCACCTTCAATGGTGATTTCATGGAAAGAAATGGAGAAAAACACTTACTTCGAGGTATAAATGGTGAAGACTTCCTCTTGAAACCCTAGTTTTCCTACATTCTTCCTTCTCCAATTTGTTCCCAACTCAAATAAGGATAGTAGCAACTTTTCCCTTTTATAAAATACTGATTTTTGGCCATTTTTCACTAAAAAAAAGGTCCAAAAATCATGATCAATGCCCTCCTTTAGCGCAAGAGCGTCCTCCCTTAGCCCAAAACACTCATTTTTCATTTCGCTACTACGCGTTCAATACACATTGGAATATTGCGTATAGCCAGTCGATTTCTATGTTAAGACACGTTCCAAACTCATTTTTAATATCCCTATTTCCATTTGACGCACCAATAATTAATTATCATGTAAAAACGTCAAATACATACACAAAACATGCAAAATACGAGTATTATACACATCAA
Source organism: Paratinospora sagittata (assembly GCA_035771175.1). NCBI lineage: Eukaryota > Viridiplantae > Streptophyta > Magnoliopsida > Ranunculales > Menispermaceae > Paratinospora > Paratinospora sagittata. Next base: position 16,332,659 of record CM069604.1, read on the forward strand.
ATACATACAGAAGTCCTAGAGTCAGACATTCTACATCATCACAAAATTATATGCAAAAGTGGGTCAATACAGTTGTGATAAAAAAAAATTAATTTACCTTGGAGGGAGGAGGTGGAGGGGCGGAGGGAGCATCATTAGTCCTCCTCTCGGTGGTTGGCTGCAAGCAGAAGAAGAAGATTTAGAGAAATTAATAAAAAAAGAAAATCACCGCTGGTGCAAGAAATAGGCACCGATTGGTAAAATAGGTTAACCGATCGGTATATATGTTTGCCGATCGGTTATCAATTTTTAAGGAAAAATTTCCAAGTGTTGCAATAAAAAAAAATTATTTTACCGTGGAGGGAGGAGGTGGAGGAAGTGGAGGGGCGGAGGGAGCATCATCAGTCCTTCTCTCTTTGGTTGGCTACAAGCAGAAGAAGAAGATTTAGAGAAATTAATCAAAAAGGAAAATCACTGCTGGTGCAAGAAATAGACACTGATTGGTACAATAGGTTAACCGATCTGTTATCGATTTTTCAGGAAAACTTTCCAAGTGTTGCGATAAAAAAAAATATTTTACCTTGGAGGGAGGAGGTGGAGGGACGGAGGGAACATTATCAGTCCTCCTCTCGTTGGTTGGCTACAAGCAGAAAAAGAAGATTTAGAGAAATTAATCAAAAACAAAAATTACCGCTGGTGCAAGAAATAGACACCGATCGGTAAATAGGTTAACCAATCGATATATATGTTACCGATCGGTTAATATGTTTACTGATCGGTTATCGATTTTTCAGGAAAAATTTCAAGTGCTGTGATAAAAAAAACAAATTATTTTACCTGGGGGGGAGGGGGTGGAGGAGGTGAAGGGAGCATCATCGGTCTTCCTCTTGGTGGTCGGCTGCAAGCAGAAGAAGAAGAGTTAGAGAAAGTTATCAAAAAAGAAAATCACCATTGGTGCAAGAAATATACACCGATCGGCAAATGGGTTAACTGATCGGTATATATGTTTATCGATTTTTTAGGAAAAATCTTCAAGTTTTGCGATTAAAAAAAACAAATTATATGAGAAAGTGGGTCGTTACAGTTGCGATAAAAAAAAAATTTTACCTTGGAGGGAGGAGGTGGAGGGGCGGAGGGAGCATCATCAGTCCTCCTCTCTGTGGTTGGCTGCAAGCAGAAGAAGAAGAAGAAGATTTAGAGAAATTAATCAAAAAAGAAAATCACCGCTAGTGCAAGTAATAAACACCGATCGGTAAATGGGTTAACTGATCGATATATATGTTGATCGATCGGTTATCGATTTTTTAGGAAAACTTTCCAAGTGTTGCGATTAAAAAAAAACAAATTATATGCAAAAGTGGGTCGTTACAGTTGCGATAAAAAAATATATTTTTACCTTGGAGGGAGGAGGTGGAGGGGCGGAGGGAACATCATCAGTCCTCCTCTCAGTGGATGGCTGCAAGGAGAAGAAGAAGAAGAAGAAGAAGAAGATTTAGAGAAATTAATCAAAAAAGAAAATCACCGCTGGTGCAAGAAATAGACACCGATCGGTATATATGTTTACCGATCGATTATCAATTTTTCAGGAAATATTTCCAAGTGTTGCAATAAAAAAAAATTATTTACCTTGAAGGGAGGAGGTGGAGGAAGTGGAGGGGCGGAGGGAGCATCATCAGTCCTCCTCTCGTTGGTTGGCAGCAAGTAGAAGAAGAAGATTTAGAGAAATTAATCTAAAAAGAAAATCACCGCTGGTGCAAGAAATAGAGACCTATTGGTAAAATAGGTTAACCGATCGATTATCGATTTTTCAGGAAAAATTTTCAAGTGTTGCGATAAAAAAATATATATTTTACCTTGGAGGGAGGAGGTGGAGGGACGGAGGGAGCATCATCAATCTTCCTATCGTTGGTTGGCTGCAAGCAAAAAAAGAAGATTTAGAGAAATTAATCAAAAATGAAAATTGTCGCTGGTGCAAGAAATAGACACCGATTGGTAAATAGGTTAACCAATCGGTATATATGTTTACCGATCGGTTAATATGTTTACTGATTGGTTATCGATTTTACAGGAAATTTTTTCAAGTGTTGCGATAAAAAAAAATTATTTTAAGTCGGGGGGAGGAGGTGGAGGAGCATCATTTGTCTTCCTCTCGGTGGTTGGCTGCAAGCAGAAGAAGAAGAAGAAGAATTAGAGAAATTTATCAAAAAAGAAAATCACCACTGGTGCAAAAAATAAACATCGATCGATAAATAGTTTAACTGATCGGTATATATGTTTATCGATCGGTTATCGATTTTTTAGGAAAACTTTCCACGTGTTGCGATAAGAAAAACAAATTATTTTACCTAGGGGGAGGAGGTGGAGGGGCGGAGGGAGCATCATGAATCCTCCTCTCGGTGGTTGGCTGCACGCAGAACAAGAAGATATAGAGAAATTTATCAAAAAAGAAAATCATCACTGGTGCAAGAAATAGACATTGATCGGTAAATGGGTTAACCGATCGGTAATCAATTTTATAGGAAAAATCTCTAAGTGTTATGATCGAAATAAAATTATTTTACCTTGGCGGGAGGAGGGAGCATTCTTAGAGGTTGGCTGCACACAGAACAGTGACAATTAGAAAAAATTACCAAAAAAATAAAATCAGCGATTGTGAAAGAATAAGATACCGATAGGTAAATATATATACCGATCGGTTAAATATATTTAATGACAGGTACGTCTTTACCGATAGATAAAGTCGACTTACCAATTATAATTAATTTTTTTTACCTGTGGGGGAAGAGGTAGAGAATGAGCCATTGTGCCAACATCGGCAAGCATTGAGAGGACATTATCGATGTTTTCCTGCTTAACAATAAAAAAAGAAAAAAAAATCTAGTGGTTAATATAATTATCAATCTTAGTTCAAAGTCTTCCTAAAAATAGGCAAAATTAATTACTATGTAAAGTCAGCCCAATGTAAATACAAGTCCTTCAATGTCACTCAGACTTTGATCTCCTTCCTTAGTTAGTCTAGTGGCCTCGTCCTCTACTTGAGATAATATGCTATAGATTTCACGCATGTAACAAATGACACTAGTTTAACTTCTAAAGAATCAACAGTGGTACATATGCATAAAATGGGTATCATTAATGATAGACACATGTTACTGATGTGGAACCCTATCTAACACACCTGTCCTCGCACTACCTCAAAAATTATATTTTCATTGGACTGGTTAACATCTACTGTCACGACCCACTATATGTGACGTCATGGCCGGCACGAAAACCTTCAGGTATACCCTCCGTGGGTACGCCCGGCGTCCCGTCAGCCTAAAACACATATACGAATCCCCAAAATCAAATACAGTACAATCCTAAAAACATCCATTTAACATGATCATAAATGAAATAAAATATTACATCTCCAAGTTACCAAATATAAAATTTCAAAGTTTACAAAATACTACAAACCCAACACATCCCAACTATGTGTTAATTATACATATACTAGGTGTTATCGTGTACATAATTATCAAATTACAAAATTAAATGTACAACACCTACGTGAAACAAAAACAAGGGAAGCTACGCAGTCAAGCCTTCCCTTTTCCTTTTCTATCAGATCCTGAAAGAAGAAGGTGAGGTGTGAGCTACAACCCGCTCAGTGAATGTCATTTACAAGTGGCATATACGTGCATTTAATAAAAACATGATAAGATCATAAATCATTGAAATATCATGATGACGAAATAGATTACATACATGCTAACATAATGGATCAAGTCATACATAAGACGATGTATAACATTAGTAATCATACTTATGCAATCCTAACACCTCCTGAGTACGGGGGTTCAAGGCTGGTGCGCTACACATAGTACCTGCACACACACACAATACTCGTATCCTAATAGGATTTTTGGGGTTGTGCAGCACGTAAGATTAGCCTAAACTAATCTACCCATAAACAAGCCATAAAACCCTCTGCAAGGTACACAACTGGGATCGCCGCTAGACTTATGAGAATTCCCAAAAAGAGAAAATTCCAACTAGGAGCCTCAACCCAAATTGTCATCCCAATGAATTATGCTCAAATGTATTTCATGGAATATTAAAACATGCATACCATTATACATAAGCATTTAAAACATTTCTATACTACAAAGTCACATATAAATAATCCAAAAGTAATAGAACACTCACTCTTGATTGGCTAAGTCTGCCCAATCCAATTACCAACACTCTCCAATTGACTAAACGGGTTCAAGATCAATCACAAGACCTTGAAATAACATGGTTCACACAACTGAAAATTAGTCATAAAGTGTGTCAAAACCCCATGTTCAAACCCAATCTAAAGTCAATTAGATTCTAAATTGATTACCCCCTTGAGCCAATTTCCATATTGCCCAACTTGATCATTTAGACTCAATTAAACTAAGATTGACCTTAATTGAATGTAATAGGGTGATCCCATGATCCAACCACTAATATACATGACATTCAATTATAATTAGGGTTATACATCAAGTCAATTTCATCAATTAACTAAGTCTTGGTCAAAATCCCCAATTAGGCCAATATAAAACATAAGATCAAAATGAACTAAGTCATATCAATTTAACATAGGTTCTAATATTTTAAACCCATGATTCTACTCGATTTGGGTCCAATTAAACAATCCCCAAGTCAATTTCATAAATTGACTTGCTTTGGGTCAAAAGTCCCAATTTGGGCAAAATCCCCAAATTACATGCAAAATTGCCAAAGTACATGAAAAATGCCAAATACTTAGCCTAGATCAAAATTAGTCAACCTTAGGGTGTCCATTATGAGAACCCACTGAATTCAATCATCAAACAACCCTAATCATGTCCAATTAGACCTACATTGCATAATTTTCCAGATTTTATATCAAGAGCATCAAAAGCCCCAAATCTGGAAATTTTCATACGTAGGCCATATTATCAATTTTACACTAGGCCACCATGTTCAGCCATGAATTTTACTGATCTTGCAACATGGAATCATCCACAATGGCCACTAGGTCAACATAGTTGACATGCAAAGATTTTGAAAAATTCTAAGGTCATAAACTAAGTATAGGTCATTTGAACTAAACCCTTCCAATTTCTTGTTATAAATTGGGGGTTTCACCATTAGTGTACTCCTAACACTCTCTAATCACACATATGTGACGTGCAAGACTCAACTCCAACTTTGATTTTCCACTCATCCAAGGTTCATCACAATGCATGCATCAAAATGAAACCCTCATGCTCAAAATAAAGCTATCATGCAACTAATGGAGAGATTCAAGAAATGAAGGAAAAATGCAAACCTTAGGTGTTCTTGAGCAAGAAACCACCAAGCCCTGATTTTTCCGCTCCTTTCTCTCCTCCAGAACTTCTCTCCTCTTTCTCAAGTGCAAAATGTGCAAATGAGCTGAAAAAATCGAGTCAATAGCCTATATAGAAGTGTTTGGGCCCACAACTAAAAGTTGTCAAAAAGTGTTAAAAAATCAATTTTTCTGTTGCAATACTTTCACTTAGATAGTCCAATTTCATGCACAGTACTCACTCATTTAACATCCTAACCGTTTAAAAGTTGCATGATTCTGTTACTAACATTCTGGTAAACGTTCAAAACAGTGGGATTGCGAGATGTAATTGTTTGATCAAAACTGCGAAAGAAAATTCAAAAATTCGTGAAACAGTGTTTGGAGTCTTATAACTCACAGTAGGTAACTCCGATCAAGATCTTCACTGTTCATAATAAAGATCTATCAGATACGAATGAGCTGACAAAATTTCAGCTCAATCAGACCATGGATATAGGAGATCAAACCATTGATGTAATTTGTGATAGAAATTTCTTCCTCCATGGAGCGAGCTCCACTGGATCCAAAACACCGTTTTTTCCATGTTTTGACGTCGAACGGGTCTCCGATGGTTCCAAAACTTCATGCACACTTTTTATGACCTAAAATCATGCAAAGACACTTGAACTTACGTGCTTCGAGTATCAAAATACATATACACATACGTATACGAGTACTTTACGGGTACACTATGGGTCAAAATGACGTCACCTAAAGGCACGGGTGCTACATCTACGTCCAATGGTTCCTAAAGTATTGGAAAAGTATGGATATCAGTAATGAAAATACGAAATGACAAATAACAGGAATATAATAAATTGTTAACCGATCGGTAAGAATATTTATCGATAAAAAAACTAGTTAACCGATCGGTTTACTGACGGTAAAAAGACCTCGATGGGTAAAATTTTGTTAATTGATCGGTTAGAATATTTATCAATAAAAAAATTGGTTAACCGATTGGTTTACTGATGCTAAAAAAACCAAGATCGATAATTAAGAATTAATCGAGATGAGAAAAACTTATACCGCCGTAGTAGCTCCATGAGTTGCTTGAGGGGTAGAGAAAACGCGGTAGTACGAATGCTCTCTTGTATAAGGACGTTTGTTGGAAAAATTTGGGACCAAATGTTGCAGTAAAATTTTCACATCCTATAGGTCGTCTGCCATAACAAGGATGACACGACTCATAACTTTAACCGCATTGGCTGGTACATCGAAAGCCTTAGGATGAACAGTTGCAGTTGACACTCTAGGCTCCCTACTTGCCTGGGGCGGTTCTTCTTCCATAGCAACATCCTGTTGCTTTTTTGCAATATTTTCCGGGGCAATATTAGAATTTGCCCCCTCTCCATGTTCCTCCTGCTCTTCCTCTTCTTCATCTTCAGCTTCATCTTCATTTTCAATGTCTAGTTCCTTAATGACATCTTGTCGATCATCATCATTGAACAAAGAGCCCTTGTACATCTACAGAAACACAAAGCACATTAAGAAACATAACGGTTCAGGTAATAAAATCACCAAACGGTAAATAAATAAAACATCGATCGATAAAATAATTAAACCGATTGAAAACCGATCGGTGAGCTAAACCGATCGGGAAATAAAATCAACCGAAAAGTTACGATGCTCAAAAGTGTGGGAAAATCAAAATTCAAATATGCAATTAACCGTGCAAGAAGAATGGTCACCGATCGGTGTCCAATCGGTAATAAAAATCATCCAACAGTTGAATAAGATATTGATAGGTAATTGATTCAAAAGCATTCAAAATTTTAAATTCGAAAACTAAATTAATCGCGCGGGTGGGGTAAAGTTAACCGGGCAAAGAAACACCAATAAAGAAAATTCTAAAAGGGAAGAATGGTAACCGATCAGTGTCCATTCTGTTATAAAAATCACCGTTCGATTTAATAAATATACCGACCAGTGACAAATCGGTTATAAAAAATGACCAATCGATTATATAAATTATTGATCAGTCATCGACCGGTAAATTATTTTTAGGAGCGAACCTTTGAAGGGTCAGATAGGACAGGAAATTTTTTTTCAGTCCTTTTTATATGCCTTTGCGTGTACTTCAGTATCCTTGGAAAGTTTGTCAAAGTCGTCAAGGGTTCCAAGGACGGAAACCTTTCATACACCCAGGCTTGCAACGCATGAACACATCCATATATATTGTATCTTTTCTTCTCGCACTGCGATTTCGTCGATGCCAAATTGTCTATTAAATAACCATACACAACGAGACCCTAGTGATAGTCCCTACACCTCTGGACGTCATCAATCAATGCAATATATTTCGTTGAAAGGGAGTGGTGAGTATCAGGAATAAAAAATGAGGCTAACATGTACATGTTAGCGAGCTTTTTGAAGTTGACGTCCGATAAGTCGGTGGTCTGAAGAGCAGGCAAAATATGTTTGGCCTTAACCTTGTGACTCGAAGATTCGCCGTCAAGGGGGAGCAATTTCTTTATAGAATCCAAAATTGAATCTTGAGGTGCATCCGTGAAGGTTGATTTGCGGACCTTCAACCCAAGAACAAGTGCAACATTGACCTGTTTTAAAGAAAGTTTGTTTTCCCCCAGATGGAAAACACCGTTGCCCTTATACCCCGCAACAAAACAAACCGAAGACCTCATCGTCTAATAACTTCTTTTTCGCATCAGATAAACTCCCGTAAAAGCATCAAATTGCATTGCATGATGAGAGGTTTTGCATCATTCGATCCATTGGTGTGCAGGTGGTAGCAAATGTTAGAAAAAAAGAAGAATTTTTTTCAAACAATAGCATTAGGGGTCAGTACAACAAATAAAACCCTATTTATAGGAGGGAAGTCAGAACGACTATCTTAAGAATTATCGGTTACTGAGTGATAAACTATCGGTTACTGATCGGTGAAGAAAGTGGACCGTGAAAATAAGTGGCATAATATTTACCAATACAAATAAGAAATCAGTAGAATTGACTATCGGTTAAAACATCCACTGATTGGTAAATGATCGTATAAGGTTTTTACCGATCGGTAAGACATCAACAGATCGGTACACAACCGAAAATAATTATCTATACCGATCGGTAAGAACATTGTACCGATCGGTTAAACTATTAACCGATCGGTACGCTAACGAATAAGGTATCCACTAATTTACCGATCGGTTAAACTATTAACCGATCGGTACAATGTTCTTACCGATCGGGAGGAAATCATACTGATCGATTAATAGTTATCGACGAATTTTCTGTTTATTATTTTATTATTAAGCATTATCTAATTTTTGATTAAAATCATTTAAACAACTATGAATGGAAAAGAAATATTAAAAAAAAAATGAAAAAGATTCTGTGCACTTAGATGCCTTATCAGTACCCAATCGATAATATTTATATCGTTCTGTTTATAATTTTATTATTAAGCATTATCTAATTTTTCATTAAAATAATGTAAACAACTACGAAATGGACAAGAAATATTAAAAATAAAAAGAAAGTAATTTGCTGCAACAAACTCCCTTGATCGGTAATTACAATGAACAATTGACCGGCTGGTTAAAAATAGTGCATCAGTTAAAACATCCACTGATCGGTTAATTTTCCTACCGCTCGGATAAGGTTGTTACCGATCGGTTACAAATCAAACTGATCGGTTGATAAACGGTAATTATAAACTAGTGCTTCTATTACGTTGGTTTTTTGCATGTCCTGCAGTTATGGCCATAGCCACCGCATCTACCACACTTTACATGACTTATTTCACCTTTAGATGGTATACGACACTTGGCCCTTAGGAGGAAGTGCAAGAAGACAGTCAGATGGTTGTGGCCACTGACTCTTGTCTAGCGTGGGATGAAAAAATTTCGAATATGTCATCTTGTATGTCGCAGTCATGAAGTAATTTTTGCAAAGCGAATACACATTATGATTATGATAGGCTATGGCGGCCATTACATGTGAACAAGGTAAACCATCAATGTACCATCGATTGCATGTGCATGATCTTAATCGCAAATTCACGTGATTTGTTTTGAACTCGGTGTCAATGCCATATTCCATGTTCCCATACGCAATCACAGACTTGCGGCGAAACCATTCAGTAATAGCATGAAAGTGCTCTTGCACCCTTGTTGGAACCACACCATTCATCTCTTCTGTTTTACAATGACGGTTATAATGATATTCTGCAACACAACGTCGAATTGTTTCGATCATCTTCACCTGTGGTAGAGATCTTGCGAGCTTTAACACATTTCTGTAGCTCTCGAAAAGGTTTGTGGTTAATAAATCATATCTTCGACCTGGGAACATGGAACTTGCCCAATGATTTGGTTCTGAGTCCATAATCCACTTAACCACATCTGAACCACATTGTACTTGTATTTTACCAAGGACATTATTCCATTTCATAGGTGTATATGTTATAGCCAAAGCCTAAAACAATTTTCGAGTAGTGTCATCTTTGAAGGCACTGTAAAGATTTTGGGTTAAATGTCGAACGTAGTATGTATGATGGACATTGGGCAAGATTGTTGGTACGGTTCATAGTAAACCTTGATTCCTATCAGATATCAACACAAATTAAGCATCATGACCAGTTATTCTATCTATAATGATGTCACGACCCACTCTACGTGACATCATGACCGGCACGGGAACCTTCGAGTATACCCTCCGTCGGTACACCCGACGTCCCGTCAGCTCTCGAATACATATACGAATCCCCAAATAGAAATAAAAGTAATCCTTAACAACCAACTAACATGATCATAATGAAATAAAATATTACTTCTCCAAATTTTACAAATATAAAATTCCAGAGTCTTCAAAATGATACAAAACCCAACACATCCCAACTATGTGTTAAATATACAATTACTAGGTGTTATCATGTACATAATTATCAAAATATAAAACTAAATGTACAACACCTACATGAAACAAAAACAAGCGACGCTCCGCAGTCAAGCCTTCCCTTTTCCATTTCTATCAGATCCTGAAAGAAGATGGTGAGGTGTGAGTTACAGCCAGCTCAGTGAATGTTATTTACAAGTGGCATATACGTGCATTTATAAAACATGGTGAGATCATAAAACAGTTGAAATATCGTGATGGTGAAATAGATTACATACATGCTAACATAATGGATCAAGTCATACATAAGACGATGCATAACATTTGTAGTCATGCTCATGCAATCCTAACACCTCCTGAGTACGGGGGTTCAAGGCTGGTGCGCTATACACAGTACCTGAACACACACACAATACTCGTATCCTAATAGGATTTCTTGGGTTGTGCAGCACGTAAGATTAACCTAACTAACCTACCCATGCACAAGCCATAAAACCCTCTGCCAGGTACACAACTGGGATCGCCCCTAGACTTACGAGAATTTCCAAAAAGAGGAAATTCCAACTAGGAGCCTCAACCCAAATTGACATCCCAATGAATTATGCTCAAATGTATTTCATGGAATATTAAAACAAGCATACAATTATACATAAGCATTTAAAAAATTTCTATACTACAATGCCACATATAAATATTCCAAAAGTAAAAGAACACTCACTCTTGATTGGCTAAGTCTAGCCAATCCAATCACCAAAACCCTTCAATTGACTAAACGGGTTCAAGATTAATCACAAGACCTGGAAATACCATGGTTCACACAACTGAAAATCAGTCATAAAGTGTGTCAAAACCCCATGTTCAAACCCAATCTAAAGTCAATTAGATTCTAAATTGATTACCCCCTTGAGCCAATTTTCATATTATCAAAACTAAGATTGACCTAACTTGAATGTAATAGGGTGATCCCATGATCCAACTACTAATATACATGAAATTCAATTATAATTAGGGTCAATTAGACTATACATCAAGTCAATTTTATCAATTGACTAAGTCTTGGTCAAAACCCCCAATTAGGCCAATATAAAACATAAGGTCAAAATGAACTAAGTCATATCAATTTAACATAGGTTCTAATATTTTAAACCCATGATTCTACTCAATTTGGGTCCAATTAAACAATCCCCAAGTCAATTTCATAAATTGACTCGCTTTGGATGAAAAGTCCCAATTTGGGCAAAATCCCCAAATTACATGCAAAATTGCCAAGTACATGAAAAATGCCAAATACTTAGCCTAGATCAAAATTAGTCAACCTTAGGGTGTCCATTATGAGAACCCACTGAATTCAATCATCAAACAACCCTAATCATGTCCAATTAGACCTACATTGCATAATTTTCCAGATTTTATATCAAGAGCATCAAAAGCCCCAAATTTGGAAATTTTCATACATAGGCCATATTGCCAATTTTACACTAGGCCATTATGTTCAACCATGAATTTTACTGATCTTGAAACATGGAATCATCCACAATGGCCACTAGGTCAACATAGTTGACATGCAAAGATTTTGAAAAAGTCTAAGGTCATAAACTAAGTATAGATCATTTGAACTAACCCTTCCAATTTTTTGTTAGAAATTGGGGGTTTCACCATTAATGTACTCCTAACACTCTCTAATCACACATATGTGACATGCAAGACTCAACTCCAACTTTGGTCTTCCACCCATCCAAGGTTCATCACAATGCATGCATTTTGAAACCCTCATGCTTAAAAAAACACTAGTATGCATGAACCAAAAAGATTGAAGGAAGAACAATGAGGAAAAACATGCAAACCTTAGGGATTTTGTGCAAAATCCACCAACCCTAGGTTTCCTCTTCTTTTCTCCTCTCCAACTGCTTTCTCTCTTTTCTGGCTGAGAAATGAGCAAATGAGCCTAAAATTACGTTTTGGTTGCTAAAATAGACAAGCTTGGGCCCACATCTAAAAATTGCTAAAAACTATCAAAAAATCAATTTTTTTGTTGCAATACTTGCACTTAGATAGTCAATTTCTTGTAAAATACCCACCAATTTAATATCTTAACCGTTCAAAAGTTGCATGAGTCAGTTAATAACATTTTGGTAAACTTTCAACTCAAGCCAACGATGGGATTACGATATCTAACTGTTTAATCAAAACTGCGTAAGAAAATCAGAAAATCTGTGAAACAGTGTTTGGAGTCTTATAACTCATAGTAGGTAACTCTGATAAAGATCTTCACCGTACATAATTAAGATCTATCATATAAGAATTAGCTGAAAAAACTTCAGCTCAATCGGACCACGGATCTAGGAGATCAAACCATTTATGTAATTTGTGACAGAAATCTCTTCCTCCATGGAGAGAGCTCCACTGGATCCAAAACACCGTTCTCGACATGTTTTGACGTCGAACGGGTCTCCGATGGTTCCGAAGCTTCATGCGCACTCTTAATGACCTAAAATCATGCAAAGACACTCGAACTTACGTGCTTCGAGCATCAAAATACATATATACACATATGTATACGGGTATGCTGCGGGTACACTATGAGTCAAAATGACGTCACCTAAAGGCACGGGTGCTACGAATGATCTCTAGGAACCACTTCCAACTTTCAGCGCTTTCTGACTCGACCATAGCAAACGCAATAGGAAATATGCATTTTTCACCATCATACGCAGTAGCAATCAACAAATGCCCAAGATATTTTCTTCTTAGGTGTGTCCTATCAACCAATAGAATGTTGCGCATAGTACCCAAATAGGCTCTTACAGTTGGACCAAAAGCCCAAAACATCCTGTTAAATGTGTTATCATTGTTAATGTCAAGTGCTAAAAAAATATGGGGATCCACACGTTGCAACTCCAAGAAGTAACGAGGTAAGTCCCTAAAAGACTCTTCCCACTTACCCAATACTTGATATGTTGCCATTTCTTTTGCATACCATGCCTTAAAATAGCTCAATGTCACTCTAAACTCTTTGCTAAAATCAGTTTTTATCTTAGCAGGTGTGTATGTAGGATGATTGGCAAGACAGTCCCTAATCCATAGAGCAATATAGGAACATTTGGCATTACAATGTCCACACCGCGAAACGGGAAAGAGCAAGTGTGCTTAGGCTCATATCGTTTGATCGTGAAACGATTCCAGACAATGGATGCATGTATCCTCCACTGACAATTTCCATTAATGCATCTTGCAGATACAACACCTGACTTCATCTTGGTACCCACATACTCATAGTTCTTGTACATGGCATTCTCTCTCAATGCTCTTACAAATGCTTGCTTGTTTGGCCGACAATAAAATCTCATTTCCATGTGAAACCATCCTCTTCAGATAAATAACCATCCATTGCACATTCTATGGGTACGTAATCATGTACCTTTGAACCCGTAGAGCATTGAGAAGAACCAACTTCCTATGCGCCAATTGGATCATGCAATGGTACAAAATCATCATCAACTATAGTGTTATTACGGTAATGGCACTTGCCTCTTGAAGTCCACAAACATCATGGGATAATTTACGGTAATGGCGTTACATGTTCTACCATGGTAGGTTGTTCCAAATGGTTTTCCCAAGGTGCGCGAACCACCATAGTGACATAACACAGGCACAAAATATCCCTGGAGTTGAAACATAATTAACTATCAACAACTTGTTGAATTGATCGGCAAATAACTATTATACAAATAACCGATCGATAATATCGATCAATAAATAAGGATTATAAAAATAATCGATCGGTAAATAAAGATCAAACAAATTACCGATCGGTAAATAGAGATAGATAAATAATCGATAAGTAATTAATGATAAAAGGAACTAACACTCGGTAAGTAACGATTACAAAATAACCGATTGGTAAATAATCTTCGAACAAATACTGATCGGTAAATAGAGATAGATAAATAATCGATCGGTAATTAATGATCAAAGGAACTAACGCTCGGTAAGTAACGATTACAAAAATAACCGATTGGCGAATAATGTTCAAACAAATTACCGATCAATAAATAATCTTCAAACAAATTACCGATCGGTAATTAATGATCAAAGGAACTAACGTTCGGTAAGTAAGGATTACACAAATAACCGATCGGTAAATAATGTTCAAACAAATGACCGATTGGTACCAATCGGTAAATAACGAATATACAAATAACAGATCAGTAATGCAGATTACGGTAAGGATTGGACATGATGGATGATTTTTCACTCTATCAGTTCAAATCTGTGCATGGGTGAGTAGTGCGTAAAGAGTGAGTAGTGTATGTAGTAAAGTTCAATAGGTATGGCAAAGCTCGCATAAGAGGTAATACCATCTCCCTTTAATTTTCACAAGCAGTGGACTTACCATTTTTGATAAGTGCAGCGATATGCAACGATGGCTCGAAACCTCTAACGATATGCAATGCCTGGATCTGGAGTGATATTAACGATATGCAACGCCTGGATTGGTCGAAAGCTCTTTGTAAATGAAGATGCTCTTTGTTGTTAATGAAGAGGGGTAATATACTTTTCCAATTCAACATGACATTGAGGAGACGAGTTTCTGTCAAGTGGTACGGTACACTTAACTTACCGGGGAGATAACTTAAAAAATGGTAAGGTAGCGGTATCCGCCCGGTCACAGATTGAAAATTTCATAACCGACTGAAATGATTACCAATAATTAACCGATCGTTTACTGTGTCATGATTGATTTGCTTCTTCGTTCCTTCGATTATTGCTAACCGATTGATCACCGATCGGTAATAGTTCGTTTGATGTCTAACCGATCGGTAACCGGTCAGGGGTATTGCACGATCATTAGGAAATAGCAAGTTGGGTAGAATGCTCGGTTGGTTTCCTTGGTTTCCCTTTTTACCGATCAGTGATCTCTTCTTCCTCCCTATAGATTTATAAGTTCACACCACTGCTTAACTATTCGATCACCGATAGCTCTTTGGTAAATGATAGATCACCGATCTGTGACTGTTTGGCCAGAATGTTAGTTACTGATCAGTGATATGTCGGTATGTCGGTTAGTTATCGGTGATCGATCGATAATCGGGCAAGGTATCGCACGATCGTTAGGAAATAACAATTTGGGTCGAATGTCCGATAATAACCGATAAATCATCGATCGGTGATTGTTTGGGCAGAATGTTAGTTACCTATCGGTGATCGATTAGTGGTAGCAATTAGGGTATTTCTTTGGTTTCTCTTTTTACCGATGGGATCTCTCTGCTTATAGAGGGGGTCACATAAGCTGCTATTAGGAAGATGGGCAAAACAGTCAGGCACGCCAACCGAGTTACAACGATTTGATTGAAAGATGACCAATGAGTTGTAGAGGACCCAAAATCTAAATTTCAAAAACTTGGGACCTTGCTATAAAAACCCAAACTTTCAGGACCCAAACTCTAAAATTCCCCATGGAATGTGACTCTTATCAATTCCATCTTCTCAAGAGATGATGCGAAAATCATTAAGGAAATCCCCATTTCCTTCTCTTCTTGTCCTAACAAACTGGTGTGGCATTATAGCAAGTCTGGCATATACAATGTGAAATCAAGATATGATTTAGCCTTTCAACTATCAAAAAGTGGCTTAGTTGGCTCGACAGCCTATGGGACCTCTAGTGCTCAAGAATATCATCCAAAAGGTGTTGCTATTATCTGGAAGTTAAATATTCCAAATAAAACAAAATTCTTTATTTGGAAATGCTACCATGGTCTACTCCCTGTTAAGAAGTTACTGCTAGCCAGTAGCATGATTATTAGCCTTTTTTGCCCCTTGTGTGATGATAACCATGAGAAAATCTTCCACTTATTTGTCTACTGCAAATTTGCACATGCCTTATGTTTTGCTTCCCCATTTGGCCTTGATATTAGATGCCTCCCTTTTTATTCTTTTCCTGATTTTTGGGATTTTCTATGGAAGACCTTCACTGATAATGGTTGTGTATTGGACTACTTATCTTGGTTTGCTTGTGCCTTGTGGCATTTATGGAAGACTAGAAACGCAAAACTTTTTAAAGATGCTCATTTCTCTCCTCTTGATGTTATCAATAAGGTTAATGCCCAGTTATAGGAATTCTCTTGCAGTTTGAGGCATGAGCCATCTAGAGAAGCTCTCCAATGTAGCAGACAACAACTAATATCTTTTCCAACCAGCTGGAATCTATTCTACGATGCAGCATGGGACTCTAAATCCCTTAAGACTGGTTTGGGTTGGGTCCTTGTGGATGATCGAAACCTTGTTCGTATGGAAGAATGCTGAACTGAGAATGGTGTTCTCTATGTAGAAGACGCAGAAGCCAGAGCTATTCATCGCGGATTGTTATCTATTTCAAGTTGTGATATCGACTCCTTGCAGGTCCTCTCGGATTCACTGATGGTGGTAAATAACTGCAGAAAGATAGCTGTTGGAATTTGATCATACAATTTGAGATCTTAGATTTTGATCAGATTATTATTAAGGAGATTTGATAGTTATCTAATGGGATAACCCCTTAATAATCACCTTAAGATAATTACTATTTGATAGTTATCATATCTCCACCACATCCCAAATTTGAGAGAATCAAGGAGATTTGATTATCTAGAATACCAACAAATTAAGGGGATGTGAACTTGGTAAAATACAAAAGAAAATTGCAGAGAATTTTTATTGAGTTTGAGAGTGGGGCTTTTGGACTGTGGAATACGTTGGGAACTCGTGACATTGTGGTCCCAATCACCGTGACAACACTAAAAGCGTGAAACACCCTCGAGACGTCTTGGTAATGTTTTCGCATTTCTATTTAATTTATTTCGATTTACATGATTTGTATTCGAATGATTTCTACATTGGTATTAGAGCATATATAGGTGTTCTCGTGTTGATTGATGTTTTGGTGTTATTTTTTTATTTAAAATATATATATATATATATATATATATATATATATATATATATATATATATTCAGAACTTTTTTTTTAACCGAGACAGTTTTTGTTTTCTCACCGGCCGATGAACATACCCACACGATCTCTGAAGTGAGGTTTTCGAAATGGACCGATTTGCATGTCCATAGGTGTGCCACAGTGATTGCAAAACTTTCCCAAAATCAATCAGTTAAAACCATTAAAAAAATATAAAAAAAACCCGGTCGATCGTCAAAAACCGGAAGGTTCTCCTGCGAAATACCGCACAAGCTTGATTGCCGGTTGACGGAGGTTCGACCAAACCTCTTTTCGGTGCCCCCGAGGCAACACCGTGGTGGCGTCGTAACCACCATGCCGAAACCGGTTGCAGACCAGCCGGGTGGGGAAGATGACCCACATGGGTCATCACCCACCCGGCCCGCCCTGAATTTAAAAAAAAAAAGGGAGCTGGTCCAGGCCCAAACCCAGGCCTGTACCAGGCCAAACCCAATAGGTTGGGTCTGGGACCAAACCAGACCCAGATTCGGGCCCGGACTGATCTGGGTGGGTTTGGTCTGCTGCATTGTTATTTCAAAAAAAAAAAAATTGGGTTAATCTGGGTCGTTCAATATTTTGATGGCTAAAAATGAAGGTCTTTTGGGGATTTTTGGCAAAAGTCATGAATTGTACCTTGACATATTTTTGCATGATCTTTACATCCGTACGGTTACATTTATTAGATTCATGATGTAATGTGCAAATCTGAAATATGTGTTGTTATGTAACATGAACCGTTGAATTTTAATTATTAAATTCGAATCATTAGATCGTGCATGTTTTCTCAAAAACACATGAACTGTGACATATGATTTTTTATAAAGATCTTTACATTCGTATGGTTACATTCTTCATATGACTTCAACATGCTGATAAATCTATAATTGTATGCATGATATGATCTTAACCATTGATTTTTTTCGTGATTAAAATAATGGAATTGCAACATGAATTAGACACTGTTGTGAACAGTGAACTTATTTAGTTTTTCATTCTCCTGTACGGATGATTATTTGGATATTATTGAATGATATGTTTTGCGCGAATTGTTTAAGTAATGGCTATTTGATTTAGAGAAATAGGTGATGATTGTGAACAAAAGTGACCTTTCGAACCTATTCTCTAAAATTATTTATCATTTACTTAACTAGAATTTTGCGGCAAACATAAATGTGTGTATGAATGGGTGATAGTACTAATATTTGCTATTAAAATGTCTATATTTTAGAGCCATGACTTCTGCTACCAAGAGTATTATTGCTGATTTGAATAAGGGAGAAAAGTTGAACGGGGACAACTTTGACATTTGGCATCGAAGAGTCCAGTTCATATTAGAGGAGCAAGAGGCTCTTGAAGCTTTAACCCATACCATGACTGAACTTGAACGTGGGAACACTGCTCAACATAGGCGAGATTTGGAAGCGTTTCAAAAGTGGAAACGTAAGAACAACCTAGCACTCATCACTCTACTAAGTAGTATGACAGATGTCTTGATGTGGCAATTTGAGCAGTATGAGACTGCCCAAGAGATGTGGACTGCCCTTAAAGAGAAGTTTGGGATGACCTTTGCTACTAAGTGCGACAGCTTACAATCAAGTTTGAAACGTATGTTAAACGACAACATCATACGATGAAACAACATTTATGTGAAATGTCAAACATGATTCGTGAACTGAACAATGTTGGGCATGTTGTCACGAATGAACAACAGATTCATGCAGTCGTCCGCTCTCTTCCACAAAACTGGGAGCATATGAAGATCACTTTGATCCATAATGATGGTATCAAAACATTTGAAGATATTGCTCAACATGTTGAGTTAGAGGCTGAGCGCTTGGAGGCTGCCAAACCCTCTACTCAAGCTCTGGTTGCTGAATCAACTGATTCAAAGAAAAAAAAACTACCACCAGTTTAAGAAAGATACCAGAAAGGGCAAGCAAGGTCCCACGAATGGAAAGGTTACGAAACCATATAATAACCGTCACAAAAGGGGCAAACGTGGTGGAATTAAGAAGGACAAAAAGGATAGAAAATGCTTCAATTGTGGTAACCTTGGTCATTTTGCACGAGAGTGCACTTAACCATGAAAAGAAAAGGAGCAACAGACCATGTGACGAAAAACCGTGGAGCTTTCGTAGAGTATCGTTGGATTCCAATGGGAGCTCGATGCATCTATGTAGGAAACAATAGCAAAGTTGAAGTTAAAGGGATTGGCACTTGCAAGCTGGTGCTGTGTGGTGGTCAAACCCTACTCCTGCATGATGTCCTCAATGCACCTGACATCAAATAAAATTTAGTTTCAGTAGTTGTCCTTCTAGATTTAGGTTTCAATTTAAATTTCAATGCTATTGGTGTAATGTTATACTTAGGAACTCAATTTTATGGATATGGTTGTTTTTCTGATGGTTTTTTTTTTATACTGATCACATTAATTCAATAAATGGTAGTAGTTTTTCTCTTGTTCCATCTTCTTCAAATAATGTTTTGGATGTTAATGTATGACATGCTAGATTAGGACATATTGGGCATGGTAGAATGAATAGACTTGCAAAAGATGGCCTTTTAGGCTCTCTGTCAAAAATTGACTTGCCCATATTGTTTGGCTGGTAAAGCTACAAGAAAACCATTTGGTCAAGCTTTAAGAGCCGAACAACTTTTGCAGTTGATTCATTCTGATATTTGTGGACCCATTAGTGTACGAGCACGACATGGTGCTCTATATTTCATCACCTTCATTGATGAACTTTCACGCTTTGGATACATTTGCTTGATATCCCACAAATCTGAAGCATTAGACTGCTTCAAGAAATATGTAGCTCTAGTTGAAAACCAGGTTGATAGACTTATTAAAGTGTTACGAACTGATCGAGGTCGTGAATACCTTTCTGATCAATTCAAAGAATTCGGTGATGAAAAAGGGATAGCTAGAAACCTAACAATCCCAGGCACCCCGCAACAAAATGGTGTTGCAAAATGAAGAAACAGAGCTTTGTTAGACATGGTTCAATCAATGATGTCTCAAGCAAACCTTCCAATTTCTTATTCGGGAGATGCTTTGATGACTATGGTATACATTCTTAATTATGTTCCTTCTAAATCAGTACCCTCAACTCCTTATGAGCTCTGGACGGGTAGAAAACATGATTTGAGCAATTTAAGATCCTAGGGATCAGCAGCGTATGTACACTCACCATCCCAACGATATGGAAAATTGGGACCGCGAGGCAAGAAATCCATATTTATCAGATACTCTGAACACTCAAAAGGGTATGTGTTCATAAGTGAAAATGAAAAATAAGTTTTCACGGAGTACGAATCTAGAGATGCCACCTTTGTAGAGAACGACTATCCTAGCAAACGTGAAGCAACTGAGGATCTTCCCTTGTACGAAATAGATCCAGAAAATAATAATCCTAATGCACCAACGGAGGCGATCAATGATGATGCTCATGATGAGCTTCATCCGAGTGGGAGTGTCAGATCACCCCTTATTGTTTCTGAGGATCAGTTGCGAAGGAGTACTCGTAAAAGCATACCTCGCCGTCGTTTTGAGATCGAAGGCGAAGCTTTCATGATAGCTCCACATGATGGAAATGAGCAAAGAACAATCCAAGAAGCTTTTTCATCTGATGCTAGTGATCAGTGGATGAAAGCCATGACAGAAGAAATGAAGTCAATGCTGATTAGTCATGTCTGGGACTTGGTTGATCTTTCACCTGGGTGAAAAGCAATAAGGAACAAATGGGTTCTCAAAATCAAACGCAAAGCAGATGGATCCATTGAGAGGTATAAGGCACGATTAGATGCTAAGGATTATTCCCAGCAAGAAGGAATAGATTATGAAGAAACATTCTCACCAGTTGTGAGATTTGTATCTATTCGACTTCTTTTAGCTATCGTTGCATATCTGGACTTAGAATTACATCAAATGGATGTAAAAACAACATTTTTGAATGGTGAACTGGATGAGAAAATTTATATGCAACAACTTACGGGGTTTGTAGCTAAAGACCAAGAGTGCAAGGTTTGCAAGCTCAAACGATCAATATATGGTCTTAAGCAATCATCGAGACAATGGTATTTGAGATTTCATCAGGTTGTGTCATCCTATGGATTCACAATAACTGATGAAGACCATTGTGTCAATATTAAACGTTCAAGAACACATTTTTTCTTCTTATCCTTATATGTGGATGATATTCTCCTTACTGGAAATGATATGACACTCATAATCATGATTAAAGATTGGTTGTCTTCCACATTCGACATGAAAGACATGGGTGAGGCAAACTTCATACTGGGTGTGCAAATTCATAGAAATCGTTCAAAAAGAATCTTGGCTCTGTCTCAAGAACATTATATTAAAACAATCCTTGAACGATTCAACATGCAAAATTGAAAGCCCATAGATACACCAATCACAAAAGCAATTCCCCTTAGTCATGATATGTGCCCTAATACTCCTTCTGAAAAACAAAAGATGTCAAAAGCTCCTTATGCCAGCGCTATTGGAAGTTTGATATACGCAATGATGTGTACTCGACCAGATATTTGTTATTCAGTCAGTCTAGTCAGTCGTTATCAAGCAAATCCCGAAGAAGCACATTGGAAGGCAGTGAAGAGAATTCTGAGATATTTGAAAGGCACGATGGACTTGTGCTTATGTTATCATAGTACCGGCATGCGTTTATTGGGCTACTCCAATGCTGATTGGTGCAGTGACGCAAATGAATGCAAATCTACCTCAGGATATGCTTTCTTGCTGAATAATGGTGCAATATCATGGAGTAGCAAGAAGCAGACGTGTATTTATCTACCATGGAAGCTGAGTTTGTAGCCTGCTCTGCAGCGGTACAAGAGGCTATTTGGCTTCGACGGTTTCTGCAACATTTACAAGTAGTTCATAACTCAACGAAACTGGTCACTATTTATAGTGATAGCCAAACTGCGATTGCCTACACCAGAGATCCCAAATACCATGGCAAGACCAAGCATATAAACATTAAGTATAATTTTGTTTGAGACATAATAGCACAAAGAGAAGTCTGAATGCAACATATTTCTACGCGTAAGATGATGGCTGATCCGTTGACTAAGCCAATCGCTAGAGATGTTTTCCTTGCACATGTTAAATCCTTGGGTTTGCGTAGAATATAATCAGTTTTTTTTTTATGTAACAGACTTGTTTCATTAGACCATTTAATAAATTCCTCATTGTTTATTATGGTTGTTTGTATTTGATCTATTATTACTAGCACCAACACACATAACAATATGTTCACAGGCATGATTAGCTTCCTCACACAAGCATCGCCTCTGCGCTTCAGGTAGAGCGAGCAGAGATGAGACATTTGACTAATGTTGCTTTGATTAACAATAAGTCATTTTATGATAGTATGTCACCTTGATTAAAGTTAAGATGAGGTCTATTTTTGAAGACCGATAATTGATTAACCCACTATCCATTAAGCCTGTTGTTTGGAACCGGATAAGAGATCCTTTTATTGGCGCATTAAACTGGATATGCGAGCTCTTAGGAACTCGAGTTAGACGCATAGATGCAACTAGACTAGAAATCCATACAGTGTTTTGAATTGAACATACCTCTTCTAAATAAGAGTTACTCCACTGTAGCATGTAATTTTACATTACATGTGTAAATCGACCACTTAGAAAGTGAGTGAAAGATCCATGCTTCCTCACTGTATGAGTTCAAATATGTCCATTTCTATATGAGACTAATGAGATGCCCTTCGTTACTTTTGACTACACCACGAAGTGAAGTCTTAATGTCCGCTACTTTGGTAAGTCACCCAAAGTCATGAGTGATTCGACCTTTACGGGACATTACTGGGAAAACGATTAATTCTAAATCAAGTGGTGTAAGGGCGAAAGGAAGATTCTTTAGAATCACATCTCTGTAGTATATTCTTAATTGCGCGATACTCATGTTGCATCATTTAGGAGGGTAATATACTATTAGATTTTTTTTTGAGGTTGAAGTATTGCCCTGGAGGGATAGGAAATATTTGAACAGATGTGACGAAATGAATCTAGGGCATTTTGAGGTACTAACATTCTTTTAAAAGGGTTGATGTCTCTATGCTCGCTCGTCATGAGTTACTAGTATAGAGCTTCCGAATGTAGATGCTCTCACGGTCGCACGGTCCATTAGCTTATCGCTTCCTCATTAAAGATTAATATTTGTCATTCACATCATGTGCGAGTGGGAGATAACAATGTATAGATCAAATTCGGGGCGCCTATGATGAGTTCGACCCATATACTCCTTCGTACACATCATGTGCGAGTAGGAGATCTTGGAATTTGATCATACAATTGGAGATCTTAGATTTTGATCAGATTATTATTAAGGAGATTTGATAGTTATCTAATGGGATAACCCCTTAAAAATCACCTTAAGATAACTACTATTTGATAGTTATCATATCTCCACCACATCTCAAATTGGAGAAAATCAAAGAGATTTGATTCTCTAGAATGTCAATAAATTAAGGGGATGTGAACTTGGTAAAACACAAGAGAAAATTATAGAGAATTTTTATTGAGTTAAAAAGTAGGGCTTTTGGACTGTGAAATTCGTTGGAAACTCGTGACATTGTGGTCCCAATCACCGTGACAATACTAAATGCGTGGAGCACCCCCGAAACGATCTTGGTAATGTTTCTCCATTTCTATTTACCCATTTCTATTTAATTTATTTCAATTTACATGATTTTTATTCGAATGATTTCTACAATAACAATAACTTAGTTCATATTGAACCAATCATTCAAGACATTCGGCATGCAGGACACTATTTTTTGAATGTTTCTTTTGTACATATTTGTCGTCAGATCAATACTGTGGCTCATACTTTGGCTAAGTTAGCCTTCTCTAGGGGTTGTTCCCTTCTCTGGGATCATTTTGTTGTTGATGGTATCCCCCCTGACTTTTTCTCTAATCTAATAGAATTTTAATTCCTTTGGCAAAAAAAAAAAAAAAAAAGGCTGAAAAAAAATTGGTTACTTATTCAGAAAGGAAATATAAAAGGGAAAAAAACGAAAAAGTATCTGTGACGCTGCGGCACGGAAATGGAAAAGAAATTGGATTTTTTAAATTTTTTCTCCTTTATTTTGTTTTCTTCTCCCCTTCCTCCCAACACTGTTTTAATATTTTAGCTCCAAATTTTGGTGTTTACTGAAAAATAGTTTATCATTTTTTTATAAACAACCCAAGAATTATTAGCTTAAAATTCTACACGAAATTGGTTTTTTTTAAAAGTTATAATGATAAATTTAAATAAAAGAATTATAACCCAAATAATAATAAAATTAAAAATTAACCATAAAATTGAAAAGAATTAGAGCCCAAGTTATTAAATAGAAATTTATGTATAAAGTAACGCCTAATTTAAATATTGAAAACCTGTAAAAATCATGAAAGTGAAATGCTGATAAGGTGATTTAGGCCTTAAGAAAACATGTTACTTGTATTAAAAGAAATAAAATTTAAAATCGACTGTCTGTACCGCTACAACGTTACTGTGCTACTGTGCATGTGCTGCGATGCTAAGATGTTTTAAATAAAAAGGAAAGAAAAGAAGAAACAGCATGCACAACGCTTCAGCAGAAGAAAAAATTCAAATTTTTTTTTAGAAACAACCCAAAACCTAAAAAAATTAATTAATTATATAATACTGAACTAAATTAGATCCCAAATAATGGGACAGAAAATTTACAAAAAAAAAAAAAGAAGAAGAAGTAATTGTCTAACATTGTCATAGAAAATTGAAAGAAATTTAGTTGAGTAAAAGCATAAAAAAAAATAATTAAAAAAAAAACATGAGTAGAAGGTACCTCTATAGATAGGTGTGATTCAATTAAAATCAAGATGCTTTAAACGACTTCTAATCTTTCAAAAATGCATGAAGGTTAATCGTCTTTAACACAAATAGTCAAGCCAACACAAATAACCAAGCCAAAGCACTATGCAAAGGAAAAAAGAACACACAAATCACCAAGCCAATACGATGTTTATAGATCAAGCAGTAGTAAAGAAAAATATAGTAAGATTCAAAGATTAATGGTGCGTAAGAGTGAGAATGGGTTTTTTTGTTGTGTTTTTTTTTTTTTTAAAAAAACTTTTGGAAGAGTTGTGTAGACGTTAGAGACGTTGAGGAGAAAAGTTGTGTGCCAGGTTGAGAGAGAAATAAGGGGAGAAGTAGTTGTATATATATATATATTATCCAAATACATGATATTTTAGTTTTTTGTTATCTATATACCATTCGAAAGAAAAAATTGTAATGTTAGAAACCGCTAAAGCAGGAGAAGAAATTATATAATAATTTGTTTCGTAATAATATTTGGAATAAAATTGGTAAATATAGAATAAATAAAGTTAGACCGCATTAGAAAGAAATGAAGTAATATTTTAGAAAGATAAGAATTATTTTTCTGTATTTCATTTTTAATAATATTATTTACATCATCCCTAGTGTTTGATGAGTATCCGACACCCTCTGGCTTAATCCATTTATCAAATTTTATTTTATTTTTATAGAAGTACATCTCCAAAATTCTTTCGAATTAGATTAGAGTAAAATAAGAAAATTATGTAACAATTCAAGATCTAACCGGGTTTGTCATGGAAAAAAACGTAAATGTCAAACCAAATTCCATACTCTCTTCATTTTCATTTTCTAAGTTATCCGGCAAAATCCCATAGACCTTGGAAAAACAAAAAGAAGCAAAAACAGAAAACCTTATTTCCTTGGCAATGGAAGGTATTGCACTCAAAGCCCAAAAAAAAAGGAAAAGAAAAAGAATGTATGTTGCCTAATTAAAAATGAATTCTTTTTCAAAATTTGACGAAGTTTATAAAAAGGATTCTAATTTTTTTTTTAAAAGAAGGAAAAATATTTTTTAGATAGTAAAGACACATAGTGTCACGTCCTGGGTTGCACAGCGTGCCCCCTACCCAGGTGCAGGCGCACCCCCTCGGGGTGAACGTCTAGCCATAGTAACACATAATATTGTCCAATCTCGGCTAGCCACGCCACACAAGGACGCCGGACACCGATATCATTTATCCATATTATTCACATGAATAATATAGGGCCTCCCCCAAGTTCGAACTCGCAACCTCTTCCTCATGGGAGTGTGAATAATATGGATAAATGATATCGGTGTCCGGCGTCCTTGTGTGGCGTGGCTGGCCGAGATTGGACAATATTATGTGTTACTATGGCTAGGCGTTCGTGGTACTATAGCTAGGCGTTCGCCCCGAGGGGGTGCGCCCGTACCTGGGTAGGGGGCACGCTGTGCAACCCAGAGTGTGACACATAGGTTGCACGTGAGTAAATTAATATTGCTTTATTAATTGCAATTGTTTTAATTTTTTTTTTTAAATCATTGCAAGTGATTTACATATAAGAAAAAAAAAACATAAAGAAATAAGTTTAAGAATTATTTTTCTGTACGCCAGTATTAGATCTAATCCATTTATATATCCCATCATATAATTACAAAAGTAATGGAATACAAATCATACCAAATTGATTCAAAAAAAAAAAGAAAAGAAAGAAAGAGAAGAATAAGGGTAAGAAGCATTTTGTAGTACACTTGCACCCAGTGGAGAGTTAGGTGCAGAGGAGCAAGCCAAGAAAGGAAAAAGGAAGAGGCGGAGCGGCCCAAGTGTCTGAGCAAGTGTTGGAATCATAGAAGTTTTGTCCCCATTGCTTTTTCTAACAGAAGTTTTGAAGTAAGTGTTGGAATCATAGAAGAGTTGAAGATTGAAGGCCTTTGGATTATCAGTGGTCACCAATTTGTGCCAAGCGGCATAAAATTTGAGAATAATGTAACTGAGGTTGAATGAGTTTGGAAATGAAGCTTCGAACAATCAAACATTTTCTTTTCCAGCGGCTGAGCTTCTTCTTTCCTCAAGTACAAAATAGATCTCTTCAAACTCCTCCATCACTTTCTTTTGCTCTGTACAAAGAAATAATAAAAAACCTATAAAAGAAAAAAGAAATAATAAGAAATACATATGAAGTCTGTCTGGAGACGCTCTAAGAACCGAAGGGTGGAGATTCATGTTGCCGTAGTTAGAAAAAAATTCCATCTCTCTCTCTCTCTTAATTGTTTTTTTTTTTTTTTGTTTTTTTTTTTTGTAATTCAGCATAGTGATGAGCGAAAGATCTATAATTTTCTGGTTCTTTTGTAGGCTATATGTAAAAGATCAAGCAACAATGAATCAATAAGTGATTGATAGTAGAAACTTGAGAATGGAGAAGAGATATTTACCTGTTTTGAAGATTTCATGCCTTACAGTGTAAATACTGAAGATTTTGAAGAAGAAAGAGGTAACTGTAAGTGAAGAAAAGATTTATTAATGAATTTAAGAGAAACACGATGTAGTTGAGAATTGATAAAATTCTAGGCAAAATGCCATTTCGGAAGTTTCGAAATTGTAGGAAGTAGTTTTTGTAACCTCTACTGTTCTGCACGTAATCTTGCAACATGGGGAAAGTTGGATTACGGATCTAGAATCTTGCAATGTGAGGAAAGTAGTTGCATGGGTAAGTTTTAAAAGTATATCGTTAATGGGAAACCAAAACTTTTAGTGGTTAATTACATATATGCCCCTTAAAACTTCAGTTTTAATTTTATGAAACCTTTAAATTATTAAAGAATTGAGAGGCAATTTTGGGTTTTTTGATAAAATGATCTCCTCGTGAGCTTTCTCAAGTTTTTGCATTATAAGTAGTATAGATATAGATACATACACAAAGTATGAAACTTATAAACCAACTCTTCCTTACTCATACAAACATCAACAGCTAGCAAGCACAAATCACCTTCTTCTATGGCCTTGCTTTTATCCTTGTAATCACCACCTGTAATGAAAGAGAATTTGGGCGAGCTACAATAAGCTCAATGAATAATCTATTAGTGGCATTACATATGCATTCATAATAAAATATGACATTTGAAACAATGTAAACCAATATGCAAGCAACATATAATTATCAATACATGATCAAGATTGTGATATTTTGTTGTATATCTAAGAAGAAAATGCGAAGATGTGGATCCCACTGACCATTTCAGTCAGTGTTATTGACCTATGAGTTAAAACCACCCGTTATTATTCAGCCTAATGTCAATTTGTTCCAACATTACCGGTGGTCGATTGGTTCACTGTGACAATTCTTATATCGTTCAAAAGGTAAAATATCAAATTTCGAATTATTGAGAATTTTGAAGTGAAATTGGCATCAAATCGATCGTGACTTTGTCACGAGTCCAACCCAATTGACTACGTCCAAATTGGACGTCAAACGAACCCGTGGCACATAAATTAAGTTTTTACGCACTGATATGCAAATTAAAAAAATTTGACATGTTTCATTAACATGTGTGGCATATGTCGTGCCCTTATTGGGCCACAAAAGTGCCCAATGCATTACTAGAAAGCTGTCATTGGGCTACAAAAGTGTAAATGGATGAGTTGAAATGATTCAACCGGTGACATGCATGTGACATTCAGCCTAATGCTAATTTGTTCTAACATTACTAGTGGTCGATTGGATCACTGTGACAATTCTTATACCGTTTAAAAGATAAAATATAAAATTTTGAATTATTAAGAATTTCGAAATGAAATTCGCACCTAATCGATCATGACTTTATCACGAGTCTAATGCAATTGACTACGCCCAAATTGGACGTCAAACGAACCCGTAACACATAAATTAAGTTTTAATGTGCTGCAACACAAATCAAGAAAATTTCGACATATTTCATTTAACACGTGTGACACATGTCGTGCCCTTATTGGGCCACAAAAGTGCCTGATGCATGACTAGAAAACTCTCATTGGGCCACAAAAGTGTAAATGGATGGGTTGAAATGATTCAACCCTTGACATGCATGTGACATTCAGCTTAATGTCAATTTGTTCTAACATAGATGTCACTTCTACACTCCACCTCTCCATTTCTCAACTCTCCATTAAAGACTTCAAGGAAGCTCAAGGATAGACAAGTGATTACTACATCTTTTACTCTCTCATTTGGGTTTGATTTTTTCTTCTTCTTCATTCTCTTGTCAGCTTCTTTGATTCTTAATCTTGATAATTACTGATTTTCATTGATCTATAGTTTATTATCTTGCTGGAAATGCTAGTTTGGTTGTTCAAATTTGTGTATGGTGTAACTGTTTCAACAACCCAACTTTGGGGTAGATTTTCCACTAACAAACATCATCAACAATGGCTGTGGGTAAGACAAAATGAAAGTAGGATGAATGTAGAAGAGAAATGAGAAGAGAGTAGAACGAAATAGAAGGGGAAACTAGGAGAAAAATGGGTAGGAACATGGCTGGTCGAAATGGAAAATAAGATAACTGTTGTAACAGCCCATGTTTGATTCAGTTTTACTATTTCAAAATCAAACCCATTGGAGCTGTGGGTTAGTGAGATTCAAAGTAGGAAAATAAGAAAAGATATTTTTTTTGAGAAATGGGAAATAGGATTGTAGGATCCATGCTAAAATGGGCATGGAACAGGGCCTGTTCACCATGAAAAAAAAAAAAAAAAGAGTGACAGGTTGCTTACTAGCCATGTTTGGAGAAACATTTCACCATCAAAATGAGTTTGATTGAATCTCTGGGTTTGATGAATTAAAAATAGGAAGATTGGAGAAGGGATATGAGGATCCATGTGGTGGAAATGAGCAAGGAAGATGGGAGAAAAAGTGTTGGAAAACATGCTGTTACAAGGTTAAATGAGGAAGATGAATAGTAAACGGTTGACTAATTTTGACCCGGTCAAAACCCGTTTGACTTGATCAATTTGAGTCCTATTTCATGCTAAACAAGACACTTGACTAACCCATTTTTAATAGGACTTGCCCCAAATAGGAAAAAATGAAAATGAATACATTAATGTTGGTTAAACCTTAGGCTATAATAAAATAATCTATTTTCAAAAATCTGGCTTTATTAAATTAGTGAATAAGTGCAACTTATTTTCATGTGACCTAAAATATCAACTTAGAAAAAAATATGTAGATTTGCTAAATCATAGAAATATGACAAGATAGCTCAACTAAATTTTGTCATTTTTAACCTCATAAGTCAAAATTAACTTAATTAAAGTCTATTAGACTAAATTAATTACAATGCAAATCAAAACCACCTATCTAATGGACCCAATAAGTTAATATTGGATTGAATAGATGTTTAATCAACTCAATCAAGCTATTGACTTGACCCATCTAAACTAATCAAATCTTATGAGTCCAATTAACCAATTTAGTACAACTTCAATAAACATGAGCCAATTAATTTTATCCAATCAAGCCTAATTAGGCTTTATACCTAATTTTAAATGCAAACATAGTCAAGATAAACATATACCCCAAAGATGATTTTTTTTACTATAATGCCCTTGGTATCAAATAATTGATAAAATATTAATAAATATAACTAAAATCTTAGTAAAGCTTTCCGCCGTAAAAACTCAAAGATATTAACTAAAATAAAGAAATAAAAATATGACTATTTTTCCTGTCATATTTTTCCTATATGACTCTAAGGCTGGAAAATGTTACCTGTGTAACGCATGTAACATGTCCCACTTTATATATTGGACATAAGTTTTTATAAAATAATAAACTATCATATCAAATAAAGCATACCCTAGTTATCATATGGTTTTGTCGATATTTTAAATTCGATGGTTTATCGTGAATATTCGTCAGAGTTTTCCTAGGCTATCGATTAATTGACAAAGGCGGTTGATCCCCATCCTTTGAAAATGGATTAGTGGTCAGTAATATTTATCTAAACCGGTTACACGACTCCGTTATCACACATTGACTCATTTAAGAGAAAATGATTGAAAGATTTATAAATTGATACTTTTCCTAAAGAAAATAAACAATATATGATTAGCTATTAAGTGGTTGATTAATTGATTACTGAGATTTGATTTTAGCATCGTATAGGAAAATTATATTTCAAGAAAGATAATTTTCATAGAATATCCTACTTATACTTTATATGCATTTACATGCATTTATGCATAGTTTTCCATTTATGGATTACTCGCATATTGCTGCATTAATCAAACTTCCAAATGATAAAATGTGATTAATGATTAAAAGAATGGAGTGATCAGACTCTAGGATACATGTTTGTCTGATAGGCATACACACGAGGGTCATGTCGACCCTGGATCTCTAAAGTATCTGCAAATGTTGTATTACCGTTTGACCAGTGGATTAGTGGGTCAACCGTTTGACCAACGGATTAGTCGGTTCCCATTCCCTCCCAACGAGTACATCCAGTAGGGGTTGTGCTACTTGGATGTTGAGTGGATTGTGAGTGGTTGAGTGCGTCTGGCCAGCGTAGTGGCTACGAGCGTTTCATGCGAAAAATTTGAAGTTGAGAGTAATGGCGGCTCTGTCCAGAGGTAAATAATTCAGACTTCTAACGAGAACCTCCTCACTCGGTTAATACAAGGAACAGGATACCCTGACTGGGGTGTTGTAAAACCAGTCGTATAGCTAGTGGTCCAAAGAAAATAATTAATAGGACGGGGTTATCATCGTGGCTAAAGTGAAAACTTAAATAAATGCTAAGGGATCGGACTCCAAGGCATGTTATTGATTAGTATGCTTGTTATTAGGAGGATTCATGAGGCACACTGTGTATGGGTGTAGATGTTCTGACTTTTCTCCTATGTATTATCACTGCAATTTTTATTATGATGATGTTAAATTGGCATACTGGGCATGCATTATTGAGGTATTCTGATTATTGTTTCAAGATCATACAAAATTATAATTCTTTTATGTATTTTATTTGCTTGTTTAATTCTCATAATTGATAAATGGTAAATGATGATTTTCTTTGTAAGATATTGAGAAATTAACTTGCTCATTGGCATAAATCCTGCGATTTAGAAAATTTAAGACAATACCAAACATAGATTGAGAAAAGAAAAAAAATAATAATAAGAATATGGATATTGAATCCAAAATTGAGGTATTAGTAGAAAAAGAAATAATACCTAGAATCATCTTTCATGAAATAAAAGTAGAAACACAGTTTTACAAGGAAAACTTCACCAAATCTGTAATTATCCCTTCCCTCCCTTAGTGAGTGGGTTTTGGAAGTGGTAGTTACTTGCGAGCCATGTGGATTTAGGCTCACCCTTCTTTCCATGTTATCATTTTTCAGACGTGGTGACTGAGACTCAGGAGGTTGAGGGCCAATCGTTTGAGACGGAGGCACTGGGTGATTTTTACTACGACTATCAGGGTGAGGAGGAGCCAGTTGTTGTTGTTGACTACGTTGATCTACTGCCTGGGGAGTAGCACGTAGCATTTTGACTTCTCTTTTAGGGTATAAATACCTTTTGATCATTTTTGTAACTATGGTGTCATGATATTAGCTTTTTCCCTTGCCACCATAGGACTGTAACATTGAACTCGATCTTAATTATGGTACCATGTTGTATAAATACTTTAGATTCTGCTGTGTATGATTCTTAGTTTATAATTGTACTCTGACGATATAACATGTTGGGATGTTAGGCTTGTTGTATATGCATCCACACATACAACGCCACACAGACTTGTGAAAAAAAAAACTCCTTTTTAAGAGCAGTTTGTGACAAATATACAATTTGCGCTACTCTATACATTTTAAACAATGCATAAGTCAATAAAAACATTTTCTCTCAATTAGGTGTATGAGCGCGTCTCTCCTTACTATGCATATATAAGGAGAAATCAACCTCATCTAATCATCCACTCCGATCATTCCAGGGTCTCATCCTGTCACGACCCACGATGAGTGAAGTCATGACCGGGACGGAACCCCTGGGTATAACCTCCTTCGATACACCCGGCGTCCCATCAGCCTAATATAAACAACCTAATAATCATAAATCTCATACATGTATCCCAAAACATATGGACATAATCAATTCATTAAAATAAATCACACTCCCAAAAAATGTGAACCATAAAATTCCCTAAGTCCATAATAAACAAAACAAAAACTAACCATAGGCACAACCCATTTATGTGTTAATTATAAATACATAGTTGTTATTAAGTACATATTTACTAAAATACAAAAATGTACAAAAACACCTTCGTCGCAAAAAATGCAAAAAATGCTCCTCAGTCAAGCTTTCCCCTTCCCTTTCCTATCAAACCCTGAAATAATAAGAATGAGGAGTCAGCTACAACAAGCTCAGTGAATGTTTTCTACAAGTTGCAATATACATGCATTTAAAAAAAGCAAGACAAGATCATCAAAAACATTTAAGTAACATGGTGATATACAAGATTATACACATGCCAAATATAATGCATCATGTCATTACTTAAGACAATGCATATCATTCTTCTAAACATGCCAATGCAATCCTAACACCTCCTAAGTAAGGGAGATCAAAGGCCTGGGTTCGCGACACTTAGCGCCCGATCTAACCAAACAATACTCGCATTCTAATAGGATTTCTAGGGTTGTGCAGCCCATAGGATCAGCCCACCACTATAAGTACTATGCCCAAGTCGTCCTTGTTGGTCCACCCAAGAGGGGGGTAAATTGGGTGCGATGGTCAATTTTAAAATTATCTTCCAATAACTTAGTGTTGTACATGACTGCATTAGAATTGGATGCAAAATATAACACAGACTAAATTGCAAACGTCAGACACACAGATTTATAGTGGTTCGGCTAAGCCTACGTCCACTACCTAATCTCCCGATTAGGATTTTCTCAATCCACTAACTAATTCTCTTATGGGTGAGAACCAAACCGTTACAACTGCCCTTTTATAGGTTAAAGGAAAACCTCTCCTTTCATGGGCTAAGGATGAACCAAATTTTTTTGTTCCAGGATGTGGAGAAACCCATGTTCCTTTTACGGGATAAGGAATAATCATTTTTCTCTTATAGGTTGAGAGAAAACCTATCCTTTTACAGGTTAAAGATGCACCTATCCTTTTACGGGATGAGGATGAACCAATTTCCTACTTGCAGGTGAGGATAAACATTTTTCTCTTTTATAGGTTAAAAATAACCTACTTCTTTTTGTGGGATAAGGAAGAACCGATTTCTTTTTTACAGGTTCAGAGATAACCTTCATGATTTCAATCCTGAAATCATTAAGTGAACTACCTTCACTTGTCCTGGTTGTTTCTATCCAGAAACACACCAGCATTACAACAATAAGATGTTGGTTGGTTTTAACGTAGTAGAACACTTTATAATTAGGCTCAGTACATTGCATTACAAAGGTATGAAATATGAAATAAGTAAATGCTAAGTTGAAATACACCTTCAGTTCTTTACCTTTCAATGTTCGGTATTGCTTAAGTGCAGTTTCGAAAAGCATGAATGATATGATGTGAAAATCAGTGCTTCATCAAAAATAATATATACCAAATAAACATTTACGTATAAAACGAAGGACTGGTGTAAATCAAAGACACAGACAGTTATCAAAGTAGATATTAAGATATTAAATATAAGTATGAAAACTTTTGGTTCAATGATCAGTAGTTAATGCAAACTACTGATATAGTTCAATACAATACTTAAGATATGAAATCAAGTACAACTGTATGTCTTTAACTATTTCTCAAATTCTATCTCCAGCAAAAATGATACCAAATATGAATCAGTGCTGAGAATTTGAGTTGATACTAATAAAAATAGATTTTCAAAGATAGAATATAAATGAAGCTCAATATGAAAATTGCTTGTAATCGTAAAGGTATCAGTGAAAAATACTTTGAAAGATTAGATGTCTAAATACATTTTGACACAGACTAACTTTCAAAAAGTATTGGCACAATACAAAATGATTGGCGAGTTGTTTGATCCTAAGTGCTGGTATTTATAGACTTAGTGAGACATAGTCGTTAAACATTTGAAGTTCAAATAATATGAACGTTTATACACAACGGCTAGAATGTTATATGAAAATGGCAACTGCAATTTTCACTAACACTCTAGTTCATTTCAGATTTTTTGAAAGAGGAAATTTTATAAAAACTTAATTCATGTATCAGAGAAGATTTCTAATAAGTCTGAAAAGGATTTTGTGCAAAGGTCCATTCTAAAAAGGTAAACTTACGTAGTGTACTTGTTCGAACAGTGACTGTAGTTGAATTAGCGTCCTGAGTCCATAATCAGTGTCCTAACGCATAATATCAACTTTGTCGTTATGTTCTGTGAGGGCGCTTATTACGTATAAGCGTCCTACTGAACAACTAAGTGAGGGCGCTACTAACGCGTAAGCATCTTGGCTTACTTTGACACTTAAACGACTTAACCTTGAGGGCATTAATGCACAGTTAGCGTCCTGCTATGTTTTAAAACAATTAAGTACATGAGGGCGCTACTATCCGAGTAAGCGTCCTACCAGTTTAAAAATATAAAACAAAACATATGGGCGCTACAATTATGTAAGCTTCCTACCGATTAAAAATATTTTAAATAAGACACAAATACGTTGAAGGACAATCAGCGTCCTGAAAGTTACTAAGTTGATTCCCAAAGGTGAGAGCGTTTTTATCCAGATAGCATCCTGATAGATTGTTCAACTTATAACTATTAGCATCCTCAACGATACGTTCTTTGAAAAACTTAAGACATCTTTCAGTGAGTGAAAGTAAATAAGTTTCCTGACAACTTCAGAGGTTGACTAATAAAGGAGGCCGCTACTATACAAGTAAGCGTCCTGATAAATCACTTCAATTCAACCTTGAACGTTATCAGCGTCCTAATGAACTATTAGCATCCTGACTTATCACGTTCAGGAGAGCGTTGCTATTTCATTAGCGTCTTGAAAGACTCTTTAAAAATAATTTTCACTCGCGATTAAATATTCGATAAATGAGAATAAAAACTCGATAGATTTCAAATTAAATATATAGTATTAGATCATTTGAAATACCGTAAAACATGAAATCAAAACATGCATATTATAAGAACATATGTAGATGATTTATGCATGATTTTGAAAAACATTTTGAGCAATAATGATTAGAGAAAGATATAACTTAAATACTTTGTGTATTTCTTATTTCTCATAACCGTTAAATCCAACTTTTCATTAAGAGATCTTTAATAAGAGCATTGTAGAGTTGAATGTCTTGAACGTTGATTGAGAGATGTAGACTTGAAGCTTGATCGAATCATTCGAGTGAAGTGATCTTAAAATCAGGATGTGATCGTTGAAGTCCTTTTGATTGAAACGAACTTGACCGTTAGATGTGATCTTTGAGTTTCTTGATCGAGTCGTTCCTTGGCTTTTTGCTTTCCATAGATGTTTTGATGAAATCTTGAAAAACGTTCGTTAGCACCGAAAAGTACTTTGTTTGTGATCATCAAAATATACTTTATCAAAGTATGTTTAGGAACGAGCTAAGTGATGAACCGCATAGGTTAACAGTCCTATCTATACACAAACCATAAAACCCGTTGCCAAGTCCACAACTAGGGATCACCGCTAGACTTACGAGATTTCCCAAAGAAAATCACAACTAGGAAACCCAAACCCAATTGCTAACACTATTAGACTATGCTCAAATTCATTTCATGAATTCTTAAAACATGCATAACACATATAAATCAATTCAAACACTTTATATAATACAATGCCACATATATAGAATCCAAATGTAAAGAAACACTCACAAATCAATTGGCTAGACTAGCCAATCCAAATCCAACCACTATGAGTACTAGGATGTCACCAAAACACTCCTATACACCTCTACCTCCAATTGGCTTAATTGGGACACTTGGATCATTCACAAACCCTGCATATACATAGGTTCGTTCTTCATTAAAATCAGTCCAAGTGCATGACATTCAACATGATTAACCCCAAATCAATAGCCAATTAAGACTCTAAAATGGTTGCACCTATGAGCTAACCCATATAGCTCAAACAACCCATTTTATATCTAATTAAACCACATTTAATCCAAAAGAATGCAATAAGTTGATTCCCATGATCCAACCATCATAATACAATGCATTCAATCATAATTAGGGTCAATTAGACTAATCCCCAGGTCAATTTCATCAATTGACTTAGTCTAGGTCAAAATCCCTAAATTTGGGCAAATCCCAAAATTCATGGCAAATCCTCAAATTCATGGCCTAAGACAAATTTGCACTACACCTAGGGTTTCCAGCAAGCAAGATCAGTAAATTGAACCATCAATCATTCACATTTACCCATTAAATCAACATATATGACATGCAACTTGAATGGAAAATCCTAAGTCCATAACCTAGGTTTAGGTCAAATACATAGCTAAACATTAATTACACTCGTGATTCAATGCACTGTTCGGATGTAACAAACTGACAAACGAAATATCCAATAACTAAATTAATCTTGCAGATTCAAGAACATCAAGAGACAAACCTTCTGTCCAAAATTGAGCTAAATCCAACCGCAGATCAAAGAGATATGCCTCTTTGATTAAGACAACTCTAATTGAACGATTTCTCCTCTCCTGCTGCAAATACTTGAACTCAGACAATTATATCTCACAAAATACTAACCAGGTAACATCTTAACCATTAATAATGCAGCAAGTTCAGTTGGGAACCATCTGCTGAAATATCACATCCATCCAATGGTAGATTTAGGAGATCCAACAGTTTGATATAAATTGTGCGAGAAATCCAAATTTTTCGACCAGCTGTATTTGGTAGATTATATCTCTCAGAAAAAAACTCGAATAAAGATCTCTACTGACCAAAATGAAGAACCATAAGAGAAGAACTAGCTGACAAATTTTCAGCTTGATCTGACCACAGATCTAAGAGATCAAACCTTTGATCAAAACGTTGCTAAGACTTCCCTCCAAGCACTTCCTCTCTCTTTCTCTTCTCTTCTTTTCTTTGAACCTTACTCTCTCAAAAACATCCCCCAAGGAAGAAAATGAGAGATTGAGACACATGTTGCACCCACATGCACCCATTTTGCCAAGTGTTGATCATGCTCCAACACCATGCCAAGTGTTTGCTTAAGGGCTTATTTGTTAGCCACATTGTCTTTACCCAATCACAACCTCATATGTCAGTTGTTAACCAATCCACTAATTCCAACAATTCTATCATTTTTTCATTTATTTAATAAATACATGCTCATTTCAAATCATGGTCCAATTGGCCCCATTATACAATTAATAACACATACATTAATATTAATATGTCACTATTAATATATTACTTTAGTGATGTGTATTATTATCACTATCAATGTCATTAGCACATAAATGACAATATTA
The DNA here is from genome assembly GCA_035771175.1 of Paratinospora sagittata. Classification (NCBI taxonomy): domain Eukaryota; kingdom Viridiplantae; phylum Streptophyta; class Magnoliopsida; order Ranunculales; family Menispermaceae; genus Paratinospora; species Paratinospora sagittata. The sequence goes on from CM069604.1 coordinate 16,371,187, forward strand.
ATAATGATAATTCTCTAAAATATCATGCAAAGACACTTGAACTAATACATATCAAACATCAAATACGTATACGTACACATATACGGGTACTCTACAGGTCATGATGACATCATCCTAAGGTACAGGCATTACACATCCATTGCTAGGAACTACACCAATGCCATGAATACTTACTCCGTACTCATGCGAGTCTTTGAATCTAGAGATTTACCCCAATGGAATTCATCACATACCTTACTTACTCTAGTAAGCCTAAGTATGTTCGATGTTCAAATCACATTTTAATGCATTCAATTCACAATGCAAATCATTCATGTCATGCTTACATTTCATAAACAAGGTTTATATATACAATGCCACACATAAAACTAAAGGTAGGAATACTCACAAACAATGGTGTAAAGTCTTACACCAAAACACTTATTTTACACACTTCACAACACGAATAGCTCAACAGCTCACTTGAACATTCAATCCTACACAAGCAGCTTACTTGTGTATCCTATCCAAATCACCAATTCACCAGCTTTTTCACAATTCTCTGCAATTACCATTACCAATTCATTTTTAGTCAAAATCTAATCATAATTCACAAAAAAAAACACATTCAAATCAACACACAAACCCATTCCCAAACCCTCAGTTGCTTCATCACAGCTGGGTTGGGAAACACCAATTTCAACCATCAATTTTCACAAATTTAACCATCAATGAACTCAGGATTTATAAAGAAACCAATTACCTATCAATTGCACATCAATTGCCTTGATTTCTAGCTCAAACCCTCATTTCAGTCCACTAATCTAACCATTGAAAACACACAAATCTCACATATGTTGTGCAAGTTGAAGAGATGAATTTAAATATATGAATTTAAATTCGTTAGATTCCATTAACCTAGCTCATTCCCCTTCGTTCCTTTGGTTTTCTCTAACTCCAGCAAGCTCAAATGAGCTGGAAAGGTCAAGAAATCTCATTAAAAACATGCACAACCGGCTCACCGACCATTTAAAAAATAGTCAGGACGCTGAAGAACATGCTTTTCCCTTCTAGGAACGCGCTCCTCGCTGCCCAGAAAACATAATATTGTTGAAATCCCGTGAGGAGCGCGCTTTTCCCCTTCGAGAATGCGCTTCTCTAAAAATTCTAGAAAGCAAGAGCGTGCTTCTCCTACCAGGAGCGTGCTTCACAAAGCTTTTGGTGAAAAATTTTCTAAGTGTTGGGTCCCAAATGCTATACCTAGGGTCCAAACACATCTACCACCCTAGTATACACACATTTACGTTATTCTAAGGTCGTGTACATATGTATACGCGTACAAATACATCTAGAAACACGTACAAGTCAATGTATAAGTTTGACTTACAATTACGGGTGTTACAACTCACCACTCTGAGGACATCCACCAAAGAGATACAAATTTGATAAACACTCAAAGAGAGTAATTTTCATTCAAATATCATAAAAAACGTTCTCTAGTCTTACATTAGAGTCATATATATAAGACTATATTCTTGGAACAACTTTTCATGTATGGGAAACAAAAAAAAAATAAAGACTAGTCTTGGAACATCCCTTAAAGCATGGGAAACACAAGAAAATTAACTAAAGACGTCAAACTCTAAGAAAACAATTAATACTAATCAAACCGTTAACAGTTGAACAACTGGAAGAAAAATAGCAATAACTGTTATCACAGTAACCCTCATGACCCATGAGAGATATTTTGATGATTACAAACCACATTCCTATACTCATATGATGATGCATGAAGAACAAGAGAATTTCATGTCGTGATTGAGGTGAAGATTGTGCTGATCCAAGTTCAATCGAGCTACTGATATTATTTAATATTATAGAATGATTTACGCTTGTAAAACTTCAACCGTCACATGCTCAGCAAAATCAATTAACTTATAAGTCCTTCACATGATTTTGAAAGTCTTTGATTCTTAGAGAAAATGAGTTTGATCGATTTATTCAAACATTTTCAAATGAATTTCAAACTCTTTAAATATTTCTCTGAGTATTTGATTTGATTCGAAAAGTACAAAGTTTGATTTGATTTGATCGAATTTCAAAAGTGAAAAATTAGAAAAATTTGGATTAGCGTCTATGAGGATGCTGATGGAGTGTTTGGACGCTAATGCAGTGGCTAGTAACTTAGTATCAAGCCAACACTGCAGGATGCTACCTCTCCATCAGGACGCTACTCATTTCTGGAAACATTTAAACATATTTTCAAGTAGGACGCTGATACTTGATTAGTGTCCTTTCTGAGTTTCTGGAAAATGGGAAGTTAAGTTCGTTAGGACGCTAGTGCAGATTAGCACCCTCCTTGAACAAACTAAGAACAACTTGGCTCACGGGTTGACGTTCGAGTAGGATGCTAATGTCACTCCAGGATGCTAATCAACTAACTTGACCTTCTGAATTTTGTTGTTTCAGGACGCTAGTGTCACAATAGGACGATAATGCAAAACTTTCATCTGAACAGTTTTTCACTTGTGCACTGTCCACTGTCCACTTTTTCTTAGCATTTCTATTTTCAAATAAGCACATGTTTTTCATAAATTTTCAACGTTCTTATTGACTACATTTTAGTGAAAGTTTATGACCATTGCATTGGAAGTTCAAATCAAAGTATTAGGGTTTTTGGGAGATTGAAACCCTAAACTTATTCTATATATATTACAACATTGCGCCAAGAACAAAAATAAAAAAAGAGAGATATTCTCTAATGCACTGAAACTCTTTGAAAGTTATTCAAACTCTTGTTTTGAATGGAAAACAAAAATCATTACTCTGATATTTCTTGTTGATCTTAAAACTCCTTCTGGATTTATCGATTCTATTTCATACTTCATCAAAATCCAATGAAGGAAAAATGAACAAACAAGCTCAATCTTTCAGTCGTGATCAAACTTCTATCTTTGCTGAAACTGTGATTGACTGAGGTTCAGAATCTGGTCTGTAAGTATTTCTTTGGTTCGTGGTAAAAGAATCATATCCCTAACTTGTATTTCATTGATAAAGTGGCAGTAAGTCACTATGGTTATTGAGCTCGTGTTGCTCAAGGTATAACAGTTGTTCTCACACTTGCAAGTTAAGAAAGTGTAAAGGTTTAATCCTCACCTGTGAAGAAGGTTGTATAGTGGAGTTTGGACAAAATCTTAATTGGGGAGATTAGGTAGCGGAGGTAGGCAGGAGCTGAACCACTGTAAATCTTGTGTGTTCATCTCTCACTTCTTTCTATTTATTGTCATTTGCTGTAACTATTTCAAATTTGTAAACTATTTTTATTGAAAGGTATAGCCTGCTATTTTGTCCAATTCACCCCCCTTTTGGACATTTCGGGGCCAACAATTGGTATCAAAGCAGGTTCAATACACATTCGATGAACTATGTGGTTCATTGATGGTTCATGAGCTCAAACAGAAAAGCACCCAAGTCCAAACCAAGGCAGAAGAAAAGGGAAAGATAGTCATTGCCCTAAACGTTGACACCGAATCAAAAAATACCTCAGAAAGTGAGAGTACTGATGAGGATATAGCTATGTTGTCTAGGAAGTTTAATAAGTTGATTCAACGAAAAGGAAAAAGAAAGCTCAAACCCAAAGTTCCTCAAAGGAAAGAAGTTTGGAGCTAAGCCCACCGAGTTGATTTGTTTTGGTTGCAACAAACGAAGTCATGTCAAGAATGATTGTCCTAACAAATTTGAAAGAAGTTTCAGCTCGAAAATGAAGGACAAGAAGGTATTAAAAGCTACTTGGGATGACACAAGCTCAAATGAGAATTATTCAAACTCAGACCATAACAAAGCAACTATTTGTCTTATGGCAAGCACCGAGGTAAAATCTGAACCATTTGATGATTGTGATGATCTATTTAATCCACTTGATTATGACATTGTAAAGACCAATCTAGAAAAAGAGATTAGAAAGAATTCGAAACTCAAAAGAAGCTTAAAGGAAGCTCTTGAAGAGGTTGAATCTCGACATGAGAACCTTGATGAACTATCCCTTGATAATGAACAACTAACAAAGTTGGTTGATAGGTTGGAAAGTGAAAAAGAAACACTCAAAAAGAATGTAGAAGACTTAACCAATGTAGTTCACAAATTTACCCACGGTCAAAAGACGTTCGATATGATGTTAGGTGCTAAAAAATCTGCATTTGACAAAACAGGAATAAGACACACCCAAAATAAAAAGACTATAATAAGTTGTTGACCAAAAGGCCTACATGTTATAAATGAAATAGAAAAAGTCATACTATGTTGAGTTGCACACTTGAGAAAGTGAAAAAGAGAAAGTTAGCATGGGTAGAAAAGAAAATTCTTATTGATGCTAACATGCATGGACCCAAAGCAACATGGGTAACAAAATCAAAAGTATTTTATGTTGTGTAGATGAACAAAAATGGAGACATTTGGTATCTAGACAGTGGATGCTCAAGACCCATGACTGGTGACAAGTCAAAGTTCTTGCGCATGGAAAAGAAGAAAGGAGGGAACGTTATGATCGGAGACAACAACAGGGGTGAAATTGGCACCATTGGTAACGATTTCTTATCTATATCTAATGTACTTTATGTTAAAGGCCTTAAACATAATCTCTTGAGCATAAGTCAATTATGTCACAAGGGTTATGGAATTTCATTTGAAGCAAATAGGTGCATTGTTAGGCGTTCTGATAGTTTAATTGCATTCATAGCATCTAAGACTTAAAAATGTTTACTTGTAACGACCCTAGACTTTATCTTACGTATTGTCAATGCCATTACCCAACTCCACGTGGTCGTATATGTATTTCTCCATTCTTTGGGGTAAGTTTATGTATTTGTATGTATTTGCATGAAATTGTATATGATTGTGTGCATTATGAATTGTATATGGGCCACATTGATATAAATACATGTATTATAAATTTAATTTGGGTCATATCAATATGAAGGTATGTATTAATGATTATATATGGGCAATACAAATATATGAGTATTATTTCACATGAGCCATTGGTCCATGAAAATATGTGAGTTGGTTTAATTGAATATATGAGAGAGAAATGAAAACTTAGTTGTATTAGATTGATTGGGTGTTAGATTACATGGAGTCATGAGATTAGTGGAATGACACATGGTTAAGGAATAATGAGTTGAGCAAATACATGATATGGTGTTGGAGCATGAATTATCACTTGGCCAAATGGGTGCATGTGGGTGTAACATGTGCCTCAATCTCTCTTTTTCTCCCTTAGGGGGCGTTTTTGAGAGAGTAAAGCTAAGAGAAAACAAAAAGATAGAAAAGGAGAGGAAAGGGAAAAGAAAGCTTCCTTGCAGTATTTAGCATAAGATGCTAGATCTCTTTGATCCATGGTTGGATCAAGCTTAAAATTGGTCAGCTTGTTTATCTTTTATATCTCTTCATTATGGCGGTGGAGATTGTAATCGGAGTTTGATGTTAAGAGTAATAAACTTCCAAATACAACTGGTCGAAAAATTTAGATTTCTCGTGTAGTTTAGATTGAACTTTTTGATCTCCTAAATCTACCGTTGGATTGATCTGATATTTCAAAATATGGTTCACAACGGATCGTTTTGCATTATGAACGGTTTAGATATTGACAGGACTAGAATTTTGTGAGATATAATCATCTGAGTTTAAGTATTTGTGGCAGGAGAGGAGAAACCGTCTAATTAAAATTGTCTTAATCATAGACGCATATCTCTTTGATCTGCCGTGGATTTAGCTCAATTTTGGACAAAAGGTTTGTCTCTTGGTATTCTTCAATATGAATGGTTAATTTGGTTATTAGATATTTCGTTTGGAAGTTTGTTACATCCGAACAATGCATTGAATTAAGAGTGTAATTAATGTTTCTAATTTCATTATTAAAGGTGTTTACATGTGAAGCCATGTATTTGACCCTAACTCTAGAAATGTGACCTATGTTGCATAAATTGACATGCTTGAAACATTGGTAGTGTCAATTGAGGAATTCTCATGTTATGGATTGTTGATTAGTTTAATTTGGCCATGTTGGCCTATTGTAGAGATTTCCCTAAATTGAGAATTTTGATGCAATTGATTTGAAATTGGTAAATTGAGCATGGGATGGAATGCAAGTGATTTATGTTGGCCTAGGCCTAGACTTTGTACGATCATGTAATTTGGCATGATGGATGCCTATGAGTTGGACATTTATAATTTGGAGTTGAGTGTTGAATTGTAGGGATTTGAGGATTTTATGAGAATTATGCAATTGGGCATAATTGAACTTGGAATTGATCAATGTATGTGAATTTGATTCATTTCAGGAACATTAGAATGGTTTGGCCAATTTGGGAGTATTTGGCTTGGGTAAATTGGCTTATGGTTGGTTGTGAGTATTCCTTACTTTATTTCTCCATTTATGGCATTATACTTATATGAAATGAAATTGTTGAATGTATGCCTCATTGTATATATGCATTGTATTTATGATCATGCGAATGAAATTTCATACATTGCATTGCCTGTGTATTTTGGATTGAATACTCAGAGCGTGGTGGTTTTCCTATTTACTTGTTTATTGGGGAATAGTGTCACCGAAGTACTTGGATTGGTACTCCACGGTGGGGACTTTTCGTTTTACCAATGAATGCAAAGGTAGGAGAACGTGTTTGGGTACTATGCTGACCTGTACCCTGTTGGCCTAGATGTGTCTGAGAGGGTGGTGAATTAGACACATAGTAGATTTTAACCTTTCTTTTAAACGTATGAAGTAATGAAAACAGATTAAACAAGTATGATAAATCAAACATAATAATAGTAAGACACACAATATTTAAAGTGGTTCGGCCTCGCCTACATCGACTACCTAACCTCCTCAGTTAGGATTTTTCCAAACTCTACTAAGGATCTTCTTACTGATGAAGACCAAGCCGTTACACCTTCTCAATTTACGGGCTTGAGAATAACCTTTCTCAAATTTTGGGTGTGAGAACAACCGTTACGACTCGTGCAACACTTTCTCTAAACCAGTGACTATCCAGTCACAAATACTAAGGTACAAGATGAGATATGATTCCTTTTACTTAGAATTAAAGTGATCCTTACAAAGCTTTGGATTGAACCTTCCGTTACCACAGATTCAACAAAATATGTGTGATGAAGTTTAGTTGAAAAACAGGTTCAAAAAGATTTCGTCTTCTTCAATAGATTTTTGAAAAGATATGGATGAAGATCAATTAATCTAGAAGACTTCACGTATTTCAAAATGATCGAGAGTTTAAAGTAGTGAGTAGAAGTATAACTTTTAAGAGTATTTGCACAAGGAAAAATTGTTTTAAAGATTTGGGAATAGGTTATTAGTTTTCTCATTTTTTGTATATCTTCAATCTGCACTAAGGCAACATATATATAGAGATAGCAATGGCGTAATGGACTTGAACTTTTCAAGTAGAGTTTTGGCGCACAAAGCTATTTCAAACAACGAACACATTCTTTCTCGAAACAGATTGATTTAGTCTGTGCAATTACGGCGACAACACCTAAACTTTCTGATCATTCATGAAAATAGAATGTTCTGATAAGTATTGGAACATTTTAAAAGGATTCAAAAAGTTCTGAAAAAGGTTTTGAATAGTTCTAAAAAGTATATCATAAAAAATACAAATACCAAATTTATGACAGTGTTGGATTAGCGTCCTAATTTGTCAATCAACGTCCTGACACATAAAGCCAACTTTGTCGTTTTGTTCATTGAGGGCGCTTATAGACTGTAAGCATTCTGCTAAATTGTGAAGTGAGGGCACTACTGGAAAGTAAGCGTCCTTACTTACTTAACGTTTAAAAACACATAAAGTTTTGAGGGCGCTATTTAAAGATAAGCGTCCTGACTTGTTTTTGAAACACTTAAAATAACAAGGGCGCTACTAATGTCATAAGTGTCATAACATTTAAAGTATGGAAACATAAGAGCGCTACTGGAAACGTAAGCGTCCTGATGTTCAAGACTTTTAAAACGACCAAAAACATAAGGGCGCTACTGGACAGTTGGAGTCCTAATGTTTAAAAACGACTAGCGAGCTGATGTTCAATTAGCGTCATGATAAGTTCCTTGGTTGATTCAATGAAGGCGCTACTGACAAAGTAAGCGTCCTAATAGATATGAACTTTTCAACCTTGAACATTCTCAACGTCCTAATATATCATCAGAGTCCCGACTTACCAAGTTAGGATAGCGCTGCTGAGATATTAACGTCCTGATAAACACATCAGCATCATGGTGGACACTATAAAATAGTTTTGACATTTTTCAATCTTTAAAGCTCGATAAAACAGGATTAATATCGGTATGTTTGAATCAAATCTATTATAGAGATTTCATTATAAGTGATCAAAAAATATTTCGAAATCAAATCGACTAAACCATGCAATCATGCATATTGCTGATTCATACGATAAAAGAGGTTCTACAACTTAAAACGATCTAATAGCGCATAGATATGACTTCGAACGATCATGGTCTTAAAATTGATCTTGATAGCTCTTTCACCATGCATTGTCGATTCTTCATATGAGCTCTCATGCGAGATTAGATGTGTAATGCATATAGTATTATCATAATTAGAATGTGGCTTGCAATCATCAAAATTTTTTTCTTATAAGGGACATATTCTCGTAAAGGACATGAGGATAATTGGTTCAACAATCACTCATTTTTTCTGATCTCAAGCACAAATCCATAGGCTTTGAAGCAAGCTAAATATTGACATTAATGCATGCAATACAATGATAATGTAATGCCCGTACCTTAGGATGACGTCACTTTGACCTATAGTGTACCCATATACGTATACGTAAACATATATGTATGTGTATATGTATTTTTATGCTCGACGGGCGTAGGTTTGAGTGTCTTTGCATGATTTTAGGTCATAGAGAGTGCGCATGAAGTTTCGAAACCATCGGAGACCCGTTCGACGTCGAAACATGTCGAAAACGGTGTTTTTGATCCAGTGGAGCTCGCTTCATGGAAGAAGAAATTTCTGTCACCGATTACATCAATGGCTTGATCTCCTAGATCCGTGGTCCGATTGAGATGAAATTTTGCAGCTCATTCTGATAGATATTCATTATGAATAATGAAGATCTTGAATGAAGTTGTCTACTGTGAGTTATAAGACCCCAAACACTGTTTCACGAATTTACGAATTTTCTTGCGCAGTTTTGATGAAACAATTGTATCCCGCAATCCCACCGTTCGATTAAGCTGAAATTTTACCAAAAATTTGTTAACTGACTCATAAAACTTTCAAACGGTTAAGATGTTAATTTGTGAGTAGTTTGCAAGAAATTGATTATCTAAGTGCAAGTATTGCAACAGGAAAACTGATTTTTGACAGTTTTTTACAACTTTTAGTTGTGGGCCCAAGCTTGTCTATTTAAGCTATTAACATGATTTTTTCAAATCATTTACATATTTTGCACTTGAGAAAGAGGAGAGAAGTGCTCGAGGAAAGAAAGGAGAGGAAAAATTAGGGTTTGGTGGTTTCTTACTCAAGAACGCCTAAGGTTTGCATTTTTCCTCCATTTCTTCCTTGAATCTCTCTATTAGTTGCATGATAGCTTCATTTTGAGCATGAGGGTTTCATTTTGATGCATGCATTGTGATGAACCTCGGATGGTTGGTGTTCCAACCCTAGGTTCTAGTTTCATCTACACCTTTTAGACTGTTTATACCATTAATGGCCTTCCTAGACCTCAACCAACATCTAGTAAGTGTTTTCCAACCATTGAATCCCGAATTTGTGAGGGGTGGTGGAAAGCCAAAGTAGGAGTTGAGTCTTGCATGTCACATATGTGTGATTAGATTGTGTTAGGAGTACACTAACGGTGAAACCCCCAATTTCTAGCAATAAATTGTAGGGGTTTAGTTCAAATGACCTATACTTAGTTCATGACCTTAGATTTTTTCAAAATCTTTGCATGTCAACTATGTTGACCTAGTGGCCATTGTGGATGATTCCATGTTGCAAGTTTAGTAAAATTCATGGCTGATCTTGGTGGCCTAGTGTAAATTGGTAATATGGCCTAAGTAGAGAAATTTCCAGATTTTGGGGCTTTTGATACTCTTGATATAAAATCTAGAAATTTATGCAGTGGAAGTCTAATAAAGCATGATTAGGGTTTGTTGATGGTGAAATTCAGTGCTTTCACTTGTTGAAAACCCTAAGTGTTGTGTAAAATCGGCCTAGGGCTTGATTTTAGGAAATTATGCCCAAATTGGGATTTTTGACCAAAACCAAGTTAATTGATTAAATTGACTTGGGAAGTGTCTAATTGGACCCAAATAGAATGAAATTAAGGGTTTAGAATGGTTGAAATTGGGGTTAGAATTGATTGACCTAGTTCAATTTGACTCCATGCCTATTGTATAGATTCTTCCCAAATTGGGGCATAGGCTATGTATTGGCTTAACTTGGGTTTAAACATGGTGGATTAGCATGGACTGATTTTTAGTTATGTGAACCATGTGTAATGCTGGATTTTGATTGACCCGATTAGGCCTATTGATAGTCGTAGTGCATAGGAGTGCTTTGGGAGCATCCTAGTGCTTGTTTGATTGCAAATTGGATTGGCTAAGTCTAGCCAATCAAATTGTGAGTGTTTCGTTTACTTGTGATTTTTATATGTGGCATTGTAGTATAAAATGCTTTAAATGTTTATCTAATGTAATATACATAATTTATTGAATTCATGAACTGTATTTAAGCATAGTTAGTCGGGAAAGCAGTTGAGTTATGTGCATTCCTTAAGCTTCGAATTTTTTATGGAATCCCATTTGGCTGACTGGGAATCCTCAATTGTGGACCTTGCAGAGGTTTTTTATGGGTTGTGTACATTTGGATTCACCTAGGCATGGTGCTTGCCTTGGTGGGCGAATCCTATGGTTCATGCAACCCTAGGAATCCTAATAGATACGGGAAAGAAATCGGTCGGGCATGAGTTTCGCGTACACATGGCCCTTGTACTGATTCTTACTCACGAGGTGTTTAGGGTGCATATGCATGTTTATAAATGATATGCATTGTCTTGTTTATGACATGATACATTAAATTGGCATGTATGTAATCTTGCTTACTCTCATGATTATTTAAATGGTTTTAATGATCTTTCAATGTTTTAATTAAATGCATATATATGTTGCCATTTGTATAGAACATTCACTGAGCTTGCTGTAGCTCACCCTCACTCTTATCCTTTTAGGTTCGAATAGGAAAGAGAAGGGAAAAGCTTAGCTACGGAGCGTTTTCCTGTACACATTTTGATATAGGTGTTCAATACTTTTGTATTTTGTTAAATATGTACTAAATAACACCTATAGTGTGTATTTAATATTTAGATGGGTTTGTAATTCATGGTTAGGTATTATTTTGTACTTTTGGTCATTATGGACTTAAAAAAAATAAAAATTTATGGCTACATTTTAGGAATGTAATATTATTTGATTATGTCCAAGTGTGTTATTGTTGTGTATTTGGGGATTATAGTGTGTATTAGAAGGCTTATCAAGTTGTCGTGTATGTCATGGGAGGGATATACACGGGGTTCCGTGTTGGTCATGATATCACGTATCGTGGGTTGTGACAACTTTGGTATCAGAGACATGTTGTTTTAGGTTTAAAACCCTTCAAAAGAATAAAAGACTTAAAAGATATTATGATTGGCTAAAAAGAATAAAAAACTTAAAAGATGTAGGCTACCTTCAGCGACATGTGGGCTTCTGAGGCTGACAGAATGAGGTTGGCCAGGTTCAAACTTGTCGACAGGGCTCATGATTGGAGACTGAGACTAAACCGCATGGTTGATGAGATTCAGACGTGGACCAGTTTTAAAGAACTTTTCTACGAGGAGTTCTACCCGAGATCAGAGTGCTATCAGAGGAAGATCTTGTTCATGCACCTGACCCAGGGCAGTCGGTCAGTGAGGTAGTACGAGTAGGAGTTTAACCGCTTGGCACTCTTCGCTTTTGAGATGGTGTCGACTGACTACCTTCGCATGCAAAGGATATGAGATGGGTTCCGCGACCGTATCCGTTAGGGTTTAACACTTGCCGTCGTTCAGACTTACACCCAGTCAACTGCAGAGGCTCACTCCCGGATAAGGACGTCAGTCACAGTATAGGCACCTACAGTTCCTTGAAGACAGACACAGCCAGCGGGGTCAGCTGGTTAGTTGTATGGTAAGAAGAGCCAAAAAATAAAAAACCTAGGTTTGGTGGCAGTAAGTACGAGGTATCAGTAGCCTCCGCTCTAGTGTCAGTTGCACCACCAATTCCAGGCCAAAGTGTGCATATGACAGGCAGGCCCCGGCAGCAGCAGAGTTCAGCTAGGTACAGTGGACAACAGACAGCCAGAGCAGAGTCGCAGGATGTATCATCAGCGCCTAAGGAACCGAGGCCGATTGTATGTTTCAAGTGCAATTTTTTGGGGCACAAGAGGAATGAGTGTCCACGCAGAGCGTTTACTACACAGTTCAATCCTACGCTAGTTGCTACCAGGGAGCAGGCCCGAGCTGTTACACAGTCAGATCTAGAGATTAGCAAGCAATTGATCAAAGGTACTATCAGCATTTACGATTCTTTGATGTATGTCTTGATTAATGCTGGTTCTACTCTATTTTTTATTTCTGGTAGTATGGTAGATAGATTGAGATTGTCTACTGTTAGGACTAGTACGCCGTTGATTTTGAGTACGACAGCTGGTGAGAGGATTTACCCTAACATGGTATGTGTGAGATGCATTGTGAGATTCGAGGGCCACGAGATGTCTGTCGACCTTAGTGTCTTGGAGTTCCTTGAGTTTGATGCCATTTTGGGTATGGATTGGCTGCCAGCGTATCACGGTCACATTGATTGCTTCAGCAAGAGGGTTGTCTTTCAGATACCCGGACAACCAGTCTTTCTTTCTCAAGGCAAGATTGCATCAAGACCACCTACCCTGGGTACATTAGCCACGAATGATGAGGTAGCTATGGTGGCTAGTTTGAGGCTAGTGGATGATGTGGGACAAGGCTTTCAATTAGCAGACATTCTTATAGTCTACGAGTACCCAGAGGTTTTTCCTGATGAGTTAGTTGGCTTACCGCCTAAGCGAGAGCTAGACTTTATCATTGAGCTAATGCCCGAGACAAAACCCATTTCCATCCCACCGTATCGTATGGCACCAAAGGAGTTGAATGAACTCAGAGCCCCTTGATAAGCTGATGGGGAAAGGATTTATTTCCCCTAATACGTCACCTTGGGGAGCGCCCGTGTTGTTCGTCAAGAAGAAGGACGAGAGTCTTCGATTGTGCGTAGACTACCGTCAGCTGAATAAGCTGTGAAGAATAAGTATCCACTTCCTCGCATTAATGATCAGTTTGACCAACTGATTGGGGCCAAGTTCTTTTCGAAGATTGACTTGAGGTCTGGGTACCATCAGTTGAGGATTAGAGATGAGGATGTTCCGAAGACTGCTTTTCGGACGAGGTATGGACATTACGAGTTCTTGGTGATGCCCTTCGGGTTGACTAATGCACCAGCTATGTTCATGGATCTAATACAAAGAGTATTCAGACCGTATCTCGACCAGTTCATTATAGTCTTCATTGATGGTATTCTAGTATATTCTAAAACTAAGGAGGATCATGAGTGTCATCTCAGAGTTACTTTGCAGACATTGTTGGAGCATAGGTTTTATGCCAAGCTGAGCAAGTGTGATTTTTGGATGACCGAGGTGAAATTCTTGGGTCATGTGGTTAGTGCAGAGGGTATTTCAGTTGATTCTGCTAAGGTTGAGGTGATCATTGGTTGGCCAAGACCTACCACAGTGATAGAGATTCGTAGCTTTCTGGGTTTTGCTAGCTATTATAGGAAGTTCGTGAAGAACTTCTCCACAATACTAAGCTAACTCAGAAGAATGTGACCTTCACGTGTTCGGATGCCTGTGAGAAAGCTTTGAGTGAGTTGAAACAGTGGTTGACTACAGCTCTAGTGTTGATTCTTCTAGAGCCTGGGAAAGATTTGGTAATTTATACGGATGCATTACTCATAGGTCTGGGATGTGTACTGATGCAGGAGGGTCGAGTGGTTACATATGCATCTAGACAGCTTAAGGTGCATGAGCACAACTACCCTGCGCATGATTTGGAATTGGCCGCTATTGTGTTTGCACTAAACCTATGGAGGCATTACCTGTATGATGAGAAGTTCACTTTGTTTTCCGATCATAAGAGTTTGAGGTATCTTTTTTATCAAAAGAAGCTGAATATGCGACATAGGAGATGGCTCGAGTTACTTAAGAATTATGATTTCTCTTTGGAGTATCATCCTGGTAAAGCCAATGTTGTGGCTGATGCTTTGAGCCTAGGTAAGCAGAGACTCAGGTGGTTATTTTTCAGATGGCCCAGTAGTGGCATCTACTTGAGAAAGTGACTATGATGAGTATACTCTCGGATGCACCACGTACTGAGATATGTGCTCAGATGCACGTGCAGCTTGCTGATGCCCATATTCCGCGGGTTAGGGATCTACTATAAATTGACTGTGCACATTTATTTATTTTTCGTACCTATATTCTTGTCATTGCATTTAATTTAAAATTGTTTGAGTATTCAATTCACCCCCTCTTGGACATACCTGGGCTAACAATTGGTATTAGAGCAGTGTTGCTCTTCAAAGAAACTTCATAATTTCTTTGATATCAATAACAATGATTAGAGACACAGTTGGTTGATGTCCATAATGTTTTTTATATGTCTATGTTGAGGAAATATCATCCAGATCTCACTCATGTCTTGGATGTAACCCAATTGCAAGTTAGGGAGGACACGACATATCTGTTATCTCAATCAACCCCATGATATGAATGTTTTTATGATTCCAAATATCTTCAGTTTGTGTATCTAATGATCTTGTCAAGTGTTTCAGATTTTTCAAGAATCAAGATCAAAGAACTGTGCTCACAAGCCTATTGAATATCACAAAGTAAAGTTCCAAGTCTGTCAGTACTTAGAATGTAAAGTCTATCGATCAACTTACTCTCAGCATGATTTTATCGTTTGCATATTTTGATCGTAACATTTTAATCGTACCTTACAATTTCTAAAGTATTTGATTTGATTAACAGAAACAATGATTCTTATCGAGCTTTAATTGAGAAATCAAAAATCATTTTTATAAAGTCTTTCAGGACACTAATGTTTTAGCAGCGCCCTCTTGGACTTGATGAGTCAGGACGCTGATAAAATATTATGAAGCTCAAGGTTTAATTAAATTGATTAATAAGGACGCTAACTTGTTAGTAGCAACCTTTCTTTTATCAACCTTTGAGAATGTCAGAACACTGACTTAGTTTCAGCCCGCTGGAAGTTCTTTTTGCGTTTTAAGTGATTTCTATCTTTAAGGATGCCGATAAGTTATAAGTTAAATAAATTATCAGGACGCTACTTGTGTAGGAGCGCCCTCATCTTTAGAATCAACTTTAATAACTTTCAGGATGCTTACTGTCCTTCAGTGCACTTAACATTGTTTTAAAACTATTTTTAAATATCAGGACGCTTACTCTTGAGTAGCGCCCTCGTGTGTTTAATGTTTTAAAACAAAGCAGAACACTAACTTCGAAGTAGCACCCTCATGATTTAAGTCGTTTAATTGTCAAAGTAAGTTAGGACGCTTACTATTCAGTAGCGCCCTCACTTCATTGTTCAGTAGGACGCTGATGTTCTATGAGCCCTCAAAGGAACAAAACGACATAAATGATATTTTTGTTGTTCTGACATGTACGTCCTTTTTGCCATCTTTTCAGAACAACTTTTCGTACAAAATTAATTTTTTGTATTTGTAAGAGATATTTTTTTGATTCACGAACCACGTCTTCTAAAACTTTCCTTATTCGTGTATCTGGAGAAAATCAGAATATTCATGAAATGTGCAGTTGTCATTTTTGTGATATATTCTAGTTGTTGTGAGTAAACGTTCATATTTGAAATTTAAATTCAAATAAACAACAACTTCATCTCTACAAGTCTATAAATACAAACACTTAACAATTTGTTAAGACCACCGAAAATTCTCTGAGCTAAAATATTTTTTGAAAGTTAGTCGAACTTTTCATTTGATTCAAAAAGCTTAAGTTATTCTAGTTTCAAAGCATTCTATTTGAATCATTACTTATTCAAATGATTTTCACACTGAGCTAAGATTTTATCTTTATCTAAAAATCGATTTGAAAGTCTGAACTGCTTTTCACTCAAATTATTCAGCATTGTTTTTACTTATATCATTATTGCTGAAAGAGAAATTTGAGAGATAGTTCATAAGATACAATTGTACTCAATTTCATATCTTGTATATTGTATCAAGGTTGTAACAGTGGTCAGATAAACTACCGAGTTGATATTCTATATTCAACAAGGTCAGGTCTTCTCACACCCGTAAGTTGAGAAAGCTTAGGTTTGTACCACACCTGTAAGTTGGGATAGGTTGGTCTCACGCCTGAAAGCTGAGCAGTGTAACAGTTGTTCTCACACCCGCAAGTTGAGAAAAGGTGTAACGGTTTGGTTCTCACCCGTAAGAGAATCCCTTAGTGATAAAGTTCAAAATCCTAACTGAGGAGGTTAGGTAGTGGACATAGGCAAGTAGCCGAACCACTATAAATCGACTGTGCATATTTGTTTAATTTTTGCACTTGATTTCTGCAATTATAATTGTTTTTAAATTGTTTAAGTGTCCAATTCACCCCCTCTCTTGGACATTTCTGGGCCAACAATATCCAGAACAGTCGATCCAGATCGTAGCCAGATGAGTTCAGAAACTCAGGAATAAACAGATTCCATTGGATAAGATCAGATGGAAGTTTCATGACAATGAAGAGCAAACTTGGGAGCGAGAAGATCAAATGCGAGAGCACTTTCTAGACCTGTTCGACACTTGAGGTATATTCCTTGATTTAAATTTTGAGGACGAAATCCCTTAAGTTAGAGAGATTGTAAAGCCTCGTATTTATGAGTCTTACCTATACGTTGACTTATACGTGTTGTCAGGTGTATTTGTATGTGTATACATATGTGTATGGCCTTAGAATAGGGTGAATGTGTGTATAATAAGGTGGTATTTGTTCTTGGACCCTACACATAGCAGAAAAGACCATCACTTAGTAAAATTTTACCTAGAACATGGAGAAACACGTTTTCTCTAAGAGAAACACGTTTTCTCTAAGAGAAGCACGTTTCTGTAGAGAAAATTGAGAAATGCAATTTCAGGAAATCCTCGGAGAAACGCGTTTCTTAGAGAGAAGCGCGTTTCTATAATGAAAACCCGAGAGCTAGTTTCTTTGGAAATTTTCAGAGAAACGCCTTTCTTTAGAAGACACATTTCTCATTGAGCTTTTAATAGAAACCTCGATTTTTGGGCACAAGGAAACACGTTTCCTTGGGAAGAAGAACGTTTCTTTGTGGGCCTGACAGTTTTTAAAACTGGTCGGTGTGGCAGTTTATGCTTGATCTAAGCTGAAAATTCGATGCTTTTTGCTCATTTGCAATAGAAGAGCTAGGAAAACCAAAGGAACGAAAGGGGAATAAGAGAAACTAGCTAGGGCAACCAAAATCCAAGGTAAGGATTGGTTGTTTTTAGTTGAAAATCATTAATTTGAATTCATCTCTTCAAGTTGTTGCACATATGTGAGATTTTAATGATTTCCATGGTTAGATTGGGAGATTTGAAAAGGGGGGTTTGAGCTAGAATTGTGTGATTTGCATGGTGAAATCAAAGGTAAATGGTTCCTTGCTGAATTTAGAGTTGATTAATGGTGAAATTGACAAATTTTCATGGTTGAACATATGTTTTCTTCAACCTTGTTGTGTTGAACCAGTTGGGTTTGAGAGCTTGTTCAATGATGTTTTAATGGTTGGTAATTGATGGTAGATGATTGGCAATGTAGAATTGCAGAAAAATTTGTGGAAGAAATTGATGAATTGGACAACTTGTGCAATAAGGAGATTGTGTTGTAAATGGTGTTGTAAAATTATGCAATTGAGCTAATTGAGTTGAAAAAGTGTAAAAAAGTGTGTTGGTGTAAGTTCTTAGACCAGTGTATTGTGAGTATGTCTATCTATGGTCTTATGTGTGACAATGCACTTATAAAATTTTGTTTTTATGAAATGTAAGCATGTCATGAATAATTGCATTGTGTATTGAATGCATTAAACCTTGTTTTGAACATTGAACATACTTAGGCTTACAAGAGTAAGAAAAGTATGAGATCAATTCCATTGGGGTAAGTTTATAGATGAGGCCCTAGAATGATCGGAGTGGATGGTCAGATGAGGCAGATATTCCTCGAATATGCATTAAGAGGAATGATGCACTTATGTACCTGATTGTGAGTATTTACTTGTTTGTTTATGCATTGTATAAAATGTAAAGAGTGGCGCAAATTATATCTTGAACATGTATTGTTATTATATGTTGCTTACATATATGTTTTATACTGATTTACATGCCACGATTTATTTAAATGCATATGTAATGCCACAAATAGATTATTCACTGAGCTTGTTGTAGCTCACCTCACTCATTTTTATTACAGGTGGTGACTACAAGGACAAGGACAAGTCTACAGAGGATTGATTTGTACTTGTTGCTTCTTTTGATGTATGTATGAATAGGAAGTTTGGTTTTTATTTCAGTATTTTATATATGTATATATGTATCACTACTTATGATATGTATAAAAGTAGTGGGTGATGTATGGGTTTGGAAATATGTGAACAGTGTAATACATATGGATGTGATAATGGATTTATGTATGGGATAGTAGTTAAGATATGAACATGATATGATGAGATGTTTTATGTGTATATGATTTTAATATACATGTGGATATGAGTTATATGATGTTTCTAAGGATGGTTTAGAAATGAAATTGATATGTTTTGTGGATTATTAGGTGTATGGGGAACCTCATATTATGGGGAGGTTCTGCCAAATTTTTTAGTGATTTTCGTGTGTTTTATTAAGAAAGAAGGGTAACAGGGTATCGCATACACCTATATATGACATATATGATATTTTGTGTCGGCCGTGACGTCACCCTATGGAGGGGGTCGCGACAGTTTCTGATCACAATATCATTTCAATTGACTTCGTAATTTCATAATGTAATAAGCCAAAAATTAAAATAGGAAGTCCTTCTAAATTTTTCTTTTTTGCCCCAAAAATAAATGAGTGACATAAAATATAAGGCATTAACTGCCACTATCAATCTTGTTTCATTTGCCAATATATTAATTGCTCTTTAAGAGCCATCAATAATTTATCTCAACCTCTTTTTCTTTATCGAGGCTTAATAAAGATTAATTATTTGGTGATACAACATGTATCCGACCATTGACTTTTTTATTTCATACGTAATGCAAACACTTTATATTTAATTATTGATTTATTTCATTAACTTTTTCACTTTCTTTGTGTTGCAATAATGATTGTATCATTCCACTTTTGTAGAATAGTAAATATACTTGAAATATATGACTATAACCATATTTTCAAAAATTGTAATCATCATGGTTCTCGCAATAATCTCAATTATGGCTTTTGCAATATTAATTTTGTTCCAAGATAATGGCCTTTATTTTTTCATCTATTCTCGTGGCCTTTACCATATTCATTTTTAGCCATAATTATGGCATTTGCCATAATTATTTTTCACATTCATGATCATGATTATATTTATTTCTTATTCATGATCATTAATTAAAATATTATTCACTTCCGGGAATTGATGATTTTTCATCATTTTTTTTTTCAAGAAGACTTGAACACCCACTTTATTGCTACATTAATAACATATTTAAGGTGAAAAAAATATTGTCTTCTTTAATATATATTTTTTTTCACATAACTTTGATATTGCAATTTGATAATAGAATTTTTGGATCAAAGATCATAATATGCATATTTCTTTGATGTTGCAACTTTAGATGCAACCAATCATAATAAGCTTCTCAGTCTAGCTTTTGGCTAGATTTTTTTTTTGGTATAACTTCATGTTATAAAATATTTTCTCCACAACCTTTTGTCATATGAATCAAAATATAATAATATAGGTTCAAGCTATATGATTTCTCTACGTAGATTGAGACTATGAATAAAATATAAAAT
Source organism: Paratinospora sagittata (assembly GCA_035771175.1). Taxonomy (NCBI): domain Eukaryota; kingdom Viridiplantae; phylum Streptophyta; class Magnoliopsida; order Ranunculales; family Menispermaceae; genus Paratinospora; species Paratinospora sagittata. The sequence continues at coordinate 16,391,375 of CM069604.1, forward strand.
AATGTGTACATATATTTTGGTAATATAAAATAACTCAATTAAATGAAAGAATAAAATGTACAATTTTACCACCAATATACTTTTTCAATTTAGAAAAGTAATCTCCAATTTTAACTTTCATGCTGATAATGTGTTGTAAAATAAATAGAGAATCATTACAAATAAATAAATAAAAAGAGACATGCTTGAGAGAAGAAATAAAATAATAGGGGAGAGATTTCATTTTCTTATTGATCTAAACCTGTATAAGCCTCATGTACATCTTGTGTATTTTGTTTACAAACCGAACACCTCTTTGTATAGGCTCTTGGCGATAATAAAGGTTAAATTGCATTTACAACTCACAAATCAATACTATGGGTTACAAAGTTAATTCCATAACTTGAAATATGTAACTTATAACTAAATACAATAATTACAAAGTAATTTCATGAATTAGAGGCTATGGAATATCACATAATGGTATTTAAATATATTTATAACAGCTCCGGAATTATAACTTTTATATATATATGTGTATATTTTCAAGAACCTTTTATGTGTATCCTTCGCTTCAAGGAATATAATTAAGTTATACAGAGGGCTATTTGAGTCATTTGAGTCTGGAATAGAACTGATGCGGAACCTTCAAATTTGCTCATCTTCCCCTTCCTCAAACTTTCTCGGCTTTTCTCTTCTTCATCATCTTCTTCTTCTGCTTTAGCTTACTATCTAAGCTTTCTCTCACCCTTCCTTCCCTTTTTGCCCTTTCCACATTCCTTCTCCTTTGTAATCTCCTCTCCTATATTTTGATTGAAGCTTCTCTTCGTTCCTTCTTCATTCAATGGCAACTTTAGACGACGCTTATTATGTCCAACCTCCAGAAATCCCACCTCAAAACCCGCTCCTAAAACACCAACCTAATTATAAGCCTACCAAGTTGTTATACTCCCATTTCCTCTACAAATCTCTAATAGTCGCAGTTCTCCTTCTCCTGCCACTCTTCCCTTCTTCACAAACCCCTGAATTCATCAACCAAAACATATTCACCAGAAGTTGGGAACTTGTTCATCTCATCTTCGTTGGTATCGCCGTCTCATACGGCCTATTCAGTCGCAGAATTAACGTCGTAACAGACAAGGAAAACCACCGGCCACGAATCGATAATACTCATACCTATGTCTCCAGAATCCTTCAGGTTTCTTCCTTTTTCGACGACGAGGAGCCCGAAAACCTGTCTCGGTATTCCGAAGATAACAAGACTTGGAGTTGTCGGTATTCTCGCGAAGACCCTGGAATTTTAGATGACGAGAATAGAAATGAGGATTCTGCTGTTGCCGATGATAAGCTAAGGAGTTGCAGCAGCGGTGGTAATAAGCAGCAGCTTCTTTTGCCTCTCAGGAGCTTGCGCTCCGATAAGGCAGTCAACAGTAACGGGTATTCGAGGTCTCTTAGCAGGTCGACGTTCTTAAATCTTAATAAGAACGCTCGATCATCAAGTGGGAGTTTGGATTCTGTTGATTTGGAGAAGTTGAAGGGAAGCGTTGTTCTTCCGTCTCCGATTCCATGGCGATCAAGGTCTGCAACGATGGCGAAGAAAGAAGGTGGAGTTGTGAATTCTCCTCGTCCATCAATCGAGGAAAGTAGTTGTTGGTCTTTTCCGGTGATCACCAATTCTTCTATGTCACCTTCACCGAAGAATCTCTCCCCTCCTTCACCCCCTCATTCACCGGAAATTCGAGCCAAGAACGTTTACAGGTCTCCACCGCCACCACCGCCGGCCCCACAGCGTCCCTTTGTTTATAAAAGACCTCCACCAGCCACAACGAGGTCTAGTACTTGTACTTGTGTCTTTCCATCTCAGAGTAGTAGTACTATGACTTCTGAAGAATTGAAGGATTTGAGCAGAAACAGTACTTGCAGTAAAGATGCGCCAGTATGTAGTACAAGCAACGGAAAGCTGAGGCTGGATCCTTTGAAATCAGAAGCGCAATCGAGAGGCAATGTTGAAGTTTCGACACTGATGATGAGGAAAAACTCATCAGCTGGACCAATACGAGAAAAAGATCCAGTCGTTGAAACACCGAAGGTGAAGAAGGAATTTAAAGGAGATAACAAGGAAATTGAACAAGTGTACTTGAAGGAAAAAATAGGAAGCAAGAAGACAGGAGGAGGATTTTATCAACCTAGGTCGATGCGCAGTAGTGATGAAAGAGTGATCAGTTGCGAGAACACCACCATCCCTGCTGGATCGGAACAGAGGTTCACGAGCAGTAGGTACGAAGCAGCGGAAGAGAAGAAAGAAATTGGTGACAAGTTGGTTATTGTTGAATCTTATGAAGAGGATGATTCGGATGGCGAGGCCGAAGAGCACCACCAAGCTGCTGGAAGCTCAAACGCGGTACAAGAAATTAATAACACTACTACTACTAGTCATGAGGATGTGAATGAAGTTGATAAGAAGGCTGATGAGTTCATAGCCAGGTTTAGAGAGCAGATTAGACTTCAGAGGATTGAGTCTATAAAGAGATCAAGCCGACAGCATAACCTTCGAAACTCTGCCAACTAAATTTAGCTCCAAAGCTTCTTCTTCTTAATTCATACAAGATCGAATCCAAATTTATCTTCTATTTTCCTATTAACTTTCTTATTTTTCACCAGAATATTAGAGCTTTTAAAATTTTTTCCCATCCATCATCAAGGTTAGCACGCTCTACGTCTCATTGTAATTTTGTTGTTATAATAGGTTTTTTTCTCCTTTTTTTTAAAAAAACTTTCACCAGGAAATAGTTTTGCACGGTCTACATTAATTTCATCATTGTAACTGGTGTTATCATAGTTTTCGTTACTTTTCTTTTCATTACTGCTGCTATATGTAAAACATACAGAAATGAGTTCATAAAGTTAGAATAGTATTTTCTCTCTTTTTTTTTTTTTTACTATATATATCAATGACAATGCATTGAACTAGAGATAAGCAGGACCCAATAAGTGAGTACGTTCATTAGTGGGGTTAAGTGATCTTATTGGTGGGGCGTGTGGTCCTGTACCAACTTCTGTAGCATTCACCCTCAAAATGGCACATTGAAAAAACTTCAACATGTAAGTGACTACTACTAGCTATAATCACCGGGATTTTGAGTTAGATTGCCACAAAAAATTAAAAAATGTCATTTTGAAACAGAAATAATGACCTATTTTTCATAAGTTGACCAGTCAACGCCTAATGAGCAGATGACGTGGAGCCATGTGAATCCCGGGTCTGTTGACGAGGAAATTCCATACTGAAGGCGCCTTTAGTACAAAAAATGCGCCTTTAATATAAAATCTTATTTGTACTGAAGGTGTCTTTTGAGAAGACGCCTTCATAACATTTCCTCGTTAGCAAATCTGAGATTCACGTGGCGCCATGTTATCTGCTAACTAAACGTTAACTGGTTAACTTACGAAAAATGGATGTCCTAAAATCATGTATACTCATCATTTTTCATATGAGAAATAAAAAATTGTTTTAGCAACCTTTATGGCACCATTTCATTATGTCCTCCAACCGTGGGTAAATGAGAGCACTAATAACCCTTGAACAACCTCACAGAGTAAGTTATAATAGGTATAGGACAAATTAGAAGTACTTTAGAACACTAGTCAATATACCATATGAAATATGAAAAGAAAAATGCTAAACCTACGCCCCCGTCGACATCATTTCTCAATTCTTAGTGATGTGGCAAATGCCACCTAGATGTCACTTAACCATTTTTCTTTTTTAATTATGAGCACGTTCATTTATTTCCCTTCGTTAATGTTCTTTCCATTTTTTCCCTTTAATTCTTTTTTTATCATTAATCACAAACTTAGAGAAATTAGATAGGCCGCTAGATGTTCCAAAAAATGAGTAGAAAAAATTGTAATTTTTTTCTCAAAAAACAAATATATAAATATGAAATAAATGACTATTTGATAATTAAATATTTTCTATAACAATGCGGGTAATTGTATAGGTGCATCTAATTAGGGGTGGCAAAAAAGTGGGTTTGGATACAAAACGATACAGACAACACTTGATAGTAACGAACTTATTGCATATTCGTACTCAGTTCGCTTTTAAAATGGACACGATTTTCTTGTCTATACCCGTTTGTTTTTAAAAAAGGGCTACTCATTTTGTCCAATTTTTATAATTTTCTTTTTTGGAAAAATATTTAATAAATTTTAAAATAACATAAATAATTTACAAAATCATAAAATTTCTTATTTCAAAGTGAAACAACTATTAACTCATTTTATCATTTTACGAATATTAATGATCAATCAATAAATATTTCTTATTTAATTATATATACAAAAGTTTTGAAATATTTATATTTTTAATGTTATATAATTAAATTTAATTACTATAAATAGTATTAATCTTATTAAATAGTGTATTTAAATAAGTATCTATATACATTAAAGTATAATTGATAAGTAGGTACACTACAAGAAAAATAACTTTTACTAACGAAATTTAATCGTAAGTAAAAGTCCAAAATTCGTAAGTAAAAGAATTACTTACGACTTTTGTTGTTATTGTCACGAAATTGGTTTCGTAAGTAAATCACCGTAAGTAAAAGTTTCAGTCACGAAAAAACAAATCGTGAGTAAAAGTTATGTTTTACTTACGAAAAATAATCGTGAGTAAAAGTTATTTTCGTGACTAAAAGGTGACAAAAATGAAACAGTTCTGCACTTTTGCTTACAATTAATATCGTAAGTAAAAGTATTAAATTCGTAAGTAAAAGGTTAGGTTTCACTTTTACTTACAATTAAATTCGTAAGTAAAAGCAAAAGGTTATGTAAGTAAAACTTTTGTTTCGTGACTAAAAGTTGACAAAAATATAACAAATCTACATTTTTACTTACAATAAAATTCGTAAGTAAAAGTAAAAAATTAACTACTAAATATCATACGAAGCTATAAAATAACAAAATAGCTAATAAAATAATTTTTGATAATATTTTTTGAATTTTAATTTTTACAAATAATAAGAATTAATAATAAAAAATTAACAATAGAAGGAATGAAGATTAATTTCATTCATCAAAATTATAATTTTTACAACTAAAAAGTTGTGAAGTAGTATGTACAGAAAATGAAAATTTGCACAAGTCAAAATTTGCAAAAGTAACAAAATGTATTAACATGTCTATCATGCAAACAAACAATAACTAAGATGTGGTCTGTCGAAGTCAATAATGATGGCGGCAAGATATCCTCTTTGAACTGACGAACGTCATCCTCAATACTTGTAACCCTAAGTTTTGTCACTAGATGCTTCATCTCCATGTTGTTCCGATCTCATGAAGATCCATGTGTACATGAGAAAGCTCTTCATATTTTTTTTCATAAGCCTTTTGCCTTCTTAACATGTCCTTTCCGATAACCGGTGCAATAGCTCTTTCAATTGTGGCAGGACATGTGAAGCACTAAAATCTGGTCCAATCCGCGTACAAATTTCTATGAGTGTTGTAGCAGCAACCTAGCCAAAAGCAAACAGACGTTGTTACTAACTTAACACAGTCTACAATAGTTACCTAAAAGAATCAGTTTTGGAGAGCACTTTATCTTCAATTTCTGAAGTAGAGTTCCCAACATAGCAAACAAAGACAAAAGGATCTGTGTTCACTATAGGGCTCTCCAAGTAGCCAATCCAGCTGTTCCTCCACAAACAGAAAGATTTTGCAAACCCCACTTTATCAGGAGAAATACTTTTAACAAGGAAATTCCATCTTACCTCATAAATCATCAGGCTTTTATCATTTTTAACAAGAGCACACCAGTTTGCAATTATAAACAAGCAATATGAACCACCAAACAACTATGTAGCCGAATGGGACAGCAAAAAAAACTAAAACTGTGATGTGTAAAGTACCTCAAGCACTGGAAGGTCCAAATGTGACTGCTTGAGAACTTGAACATGGAGACAACTTCCATCCTATAAGAACATGATAGATTAGACATTTTCCAAGAACTCAAATAGGTATGATAATGTCCAATAGCAAAAGATAAAAATAAGAATATTTACTTGAACGAGCTCCTGGACGATCAATGAGCCAAATGTATCAATTCTAACCAGGACATCAATTCCATCAGCACAAAGTCCTTTTCCAAAACAGTGAATCAGGGGCAAGAGTGTCTGGATCAAGACTTAAAAATTAAAGAATAATCAGAAACACATCTTACTTTTTTAAAAATGAAAAATCTTCGTACTTTCCAGTCAATAGAACAATCACAATGTAATACACTAAAAATCACACCTGATGAAATGTAACTGATACTCCCAAATTCTTATGAGTCGAAACTGACAAATTTGCAACAACTAGTGGATGCATCATCTCTAGATATGCCTGTATACCAACTCGATTCCACAACTCACGAACGAATGAATCTTGAAGTAGAGAAGCCTTTAAATGTGAATAATCTACAGCCTGAAATGAATTCCCATTAAGTAGGTAGTTAAAAAGCAATGTACACTAATTGTAATTCATACTAGCCTGCAGAATATTCTGGATGGCAGGCAAGATCAAAGTCTTTATCGCCTGAGGTTTCAAGCACTTCATGAACTCAAACAATGAAGATGGTTGCAATCGCATTTTGATTTATCCTTAAATATATTGCTCTCAATAAAACCGTGGCCACGTTTAACTCAAATAAGAGTATCCCAAAATTGCAGTACTAGAATTTTTAATCAGCAAATTTGGCACTTATGTTGCAATTTTGATCTTGTAAAATCTTTATAGTTCAATAAAAGGAAGCCTTGGAAACAAGAGGAATACCAGGAGCAACACAAGAAACAGGAGAAAAATTGAGCAATTGAGAATTAGAAGAGGAAGCTTTATCAGCAAAGGAAAACTGAACTCATCAAACACTTGAATATGGGTTTTTTTCCAACACTATGAATCAAGCATATAAACAACAAAGCATCATCAAAGAAAGCACGTGCTTTCCAACAAAACAAGCCAATTTCCCTAGGGAATTCACAAGCCTAGGAATGGATTTGGATTTGAGTGGAAAATAAGTGAACAACATAGAAGGTTCTGTCTAGGAACAAGTTAGTTTAAAATTAAAAAGGCTCTACTACATACATACGATGGTTGTCAAAGCTTAAGCATGGATCAACATAATTCTCACCATTACAAGAATAAGAAGCAAAAGTGTTTGGTTTTGGACCATAGAACCAGTACTTGAATGCCTGAAGCAAATAAATTGAAGCTAAACAAGGCTAAACCAAACTAAGAAAAGATAATTGATAAAGGTCACAAACACATAGATTCATTCAATGTTCTATTGGTACCATTGTTGTTGAATTTATCAGGACCAAGTCCTGATCTAAAAGTGTATTCATTTACTTGTACTGGTTTTTCTTCTTACACAACCTGCATTGACAGTTTGACACAATGTTCTCTAAGCACAAAGCAGGCAAATTCTAGTTTGTGGGGCAAAGTTTGAACATGGAAATCCAAGGGTGTAAACATGGATGATACCAGAAAGCAAGAAAAAACATAATATTGTATCCATGGCAGCATATACTTTTACTTGAATTATTTCAGAGGATATGCCCTCAAATAAGGATTATTGAGCGATTTTACCGAGAGGACTGAACAAAAACCACCAAGAGATATACGCTTATAGCAGGAAATATGAAAAGAAAGTGCGAGAAACTTTACAACATGAATTTCAGATTAAAATCAGTTACCCTTTCAAGGGGCATAGGAGAAAAGAAGCACTTAATTTGTGTCATGTAGTGAAGGGATTTTGATTCTGAAATTTCAGTTGAATCCCAGAGATAATATGAACATGTCTTTCGCAATAAAAAAACATGACTTTTTTCAAGAAAGACTTCTGAGCACTTTTCCATAATTCGAGCAAGAAAATGATTTTGAGCATTTTTCCATAATTCGGCAAGAAGAGAATTTCCAACTTGGGTATTATTATATTAAGATTGCAAGCACTTGACAAACAAAAGCGCAATTCATCATTCTCTAAAATTAAACCAAAAAAAAAAACTATATTTCCTTACATTACAAATTGTTTCATACCTCAATTATTCCACAGAAACGCCGGTAATCAGATTAAACGGTGCAAAAAAGCTACCTGAATTTCCGACTTCTTACTGTATAGCTTGGATTAATAAAAATGGAAAAGAAATAGAAAATAAAAACAAAATTTTATTTTGTGTTCAAGAAAAACCTTCAATTCCAGGTTCAAATCACCGGACTCTAACCAAGAACTAAATCCAAACTAAACCTCACAAAATTAAAAGAACTCTCAGATTCTCTCAACAACATCTCCAAAAAATAAATCAACTGAAAAACACTCCAAAAACAATCAGAATCCCCAATCGCCTACCACATTAATACCCCAAACGACCCAAAATCACCAAAAATCCATCAAATCAAATCTCTTCCAAAAAAAAATGAATAACAATCAGAAGAAGAAGAAAGAAGAGAATAATAATACCTTGCAAGAACAACAGATCCAAAGCATCAGTTTTTCCCTTCTCTTTTGCCTGTATAAAAGATTAGAACAAAAAGATTAACATTTCAACAAGAAAATGCGAGAGAGAGACGCATAAAAGCATAAACCACTTCGCACGCCTTCACATCACTTCGCACGCATAAAAGCATAAGCTCAATATAAGGAAAGAAGACAAAACCTGCTCAGAAATGTTTGGCGCAGAAATGTTTGGCGCAAGAGATGAAACAGGGGAAAGAAGCGGAGCGCAGAAATGTTTGGCGCAAGAGAAAACCTGCTCAGAGTTTTCGCTAACGCTGCCTCAACCAGAGAGAATGAGAGGGAAAGAAGCGAAAGAGATGAAATTGGGGAAAGAAGAGGAGCGCAGAAATGTTTGGCGCCCTGCTCGTGCTCGTGCTCGTCTTCTTCGCTATAGTTTTCGCTAACGATGCCTCAATCAACAAAATGAGAGGGGAAAGAAGCGAAATAGATGAAACAGGGAAAAAAGGGGTTCGCGCGGGCGGGATGAAATTTAATATTTTTACTTACGATAAATATAGTTTTACTTACGACATAAAACGCGTAAGTAAATATTATCTTTTAACAACGACTTTTGTTTACAATTTAAAAAAATCGTGAGTAAAAAACGGTTTTACTTACGAAAATTAAAATCGCTACTAAAGGTCTCGTGACCAAAAATATTTTTTCTTGTAGTGGTATTTAGTATGTGTTTTGGAGCATGTTTTAGATGAATTTTATGGTGTTTAGTTCATATATTACGTTAGTTTATCATAAATTAGGTTATTTGATACTTTTGTCAAGTTTTGGTATTTTTGCATTATTTCAGTTTGAATTTTTATAGGTTAGTTCATGAGATTATAAAAGGATGATACTCACTTAATTTAGATTATTTTGAAGGTGTTTTGATGTGCTTAAAGTTGATTTGGAAGTTGGAAACACGTTGCATAAAGTTTGAACAAAGATATACGTGTATATCAAATAAAAAAGCATGGAAATTTGGCTAAGTCCACAAGTCAATGGTTGGGTGCCGCGGTGTCCAGGATGGGCGCCACAGTGCCCAGGTCGTGCAATGGTGGTGGAGCAAAATAGTGTGTGGGCGTCGCGGTTCCGGGCCTCGACAAATTTTAGAAAGTTTCTTATTTCGGGTGTTCGAGCCATAACCTCCTCAATACAACTCCAAATTGGACGTGATTTGTTTCTATGGACTCATGATTATAAATAGAACATTATGAAGAGGATAGAGTGGAGAACAAAGGCAAGACGACTAGGGTTTGAAGCAAAGAAGAAGATCAAGCTTGAAGATTGTTGAAGATTCTCCTACACTTCTCTACCTTCTACCTTACTTTTCTGGGTTTAGATTTATGTTCATCATGTTATTTCATGTTTTTATATCTTTAGTTATGAACTAAATCCTTTATCTAGAGGTGTAGATTGATCCAAACTTAATACTATGCTTTAAGTTTTATTGTTTGATTATCATCAATAAAGTTGCTAGTTTATTTATGTTTTTCTGAGTTTAATGCTTTTAATCCCTAAGCCAAGGATTGAATGATTCTAAACTTGAAATAGGTGCCCGAGAGGGGGTATTTTGGGTTGGAACAAATAAGATGTAACTTGGGTGATCGTGAGACCGAGAAGAGATCAAAATATCCCTTGAAGCCATTGAAGAGAATCACAGATCTTAATGAGTTGTTAGAGTTTTGGGTTTTCATTGAAAGAGTAAAACCTAGGGTTCTAATAACATGTTCTAGCTGGTGCTCAAGAAAGGGAGTTAGAGAAGTTAGGATTTTCGGCTTATAGACGAGGAAATTGCATTGATGATAATCCCATATTCATGCATAGTTGAGAGGGCGGTGAGATTGAACCTCTAGACATTTTTATTATTGATTTCTTTGATTTTATATTGCATTAATTTAGTTGTTTAATTCACTCAATCACTCGATTTCGATTGTTTAGATAAAGTTAGCATTAGGAACATTATAGCTAGTGTTAGTAATAATCCTAGAGGACAACAACCTGATTTACTTATCGATATATATTATAACTTGACGCCGTGCACTTGCGATTTTGCACACAACAATTTTTTTGCGCCATTGCCTGGGATTAGTTACTAGTTTGCACTAATATTGTGTTAGCTACCTCAGATTTTAGTCTAGATATTTTTTTTACATGTTTATTTCTAGTTTAGTTTTATTTTTTTACTTGGTACTTTGAAATTTTCTTCTTTTCTTTCATGTAGGTGTTCCAAGTTATATGTGGAGGGCGAAAAGCTTTGAAGTTATACCATTCGACCCCGAGATACAAAAGACACTTGGAAGACTTCGAAGAGAAAGAAGAGAAGAAGTTGAGGCAATGGCAGAAGAGCAAAATCAGTTGACCTTGAGAGACTACTTCAAGCCGGCCATCAATGATAATTATTCAAGCATTGTTCGTGTTCCTATCAATGTGAACAACTTTGAGTTGAAGAGAAATAGGAGAAGAAGTTGAGGCAATGGTGGAAGAAAAACATCATTTAACCTTGAGAAACTACTTCAAGTCAGTCATCAATGACAATTATTCAAGCATTGTTCGTGTTCCTATCAATGCGAACAACTTTGAGTTGAAACTGGCATCGATCTCGATGGTACAACACCACCAATTTGGTGGATCTTATTGAGGACCCAACTATCCACATCACCTCCTTCTTGGAGACGTGTGAAACGATCAAGATGAATGGTGTTACTAAGGACACTATAAGGTTGAGGTTATTCCCTTTCTCTCTAAGGGAAAAGGCACGAGCATGGTTGCAATCTTTACAACCGGGGAGCAGAGCAACATGGCAAGAGATGGTGCAGAAATTCTTGCAAAAGTTTTTTCCTCCAGCCAAGACCGCTCAACTAAGAGCCGAGATTGGGCAATTCAAGCAACAACAGGCGGAGTCATTTTATGAGGCATGAGAACGATTTAAAGAGCTTTTGGTGAAGTGTCCTCAACATGGATTCCCAGATTGGTTACAAATCCAATTCTTCTAATGGCATGACATTCTCCACACGGACATTGGTTGATGCGGCGGTTGGTGGTTCACTCTTAACAAAAATAGCCACCGAGGCATTCACTTGTTGGAAGATATGGCCACAAATACGTATGAAGTTCCAGGTGCAAGATCTATGGTAAAGAAGGTAGCTAGTTTGCATGAGGTGGATCCGATATCATTTCTATTGGCTCAATTGTCTAGCATATCACATCAACTTGTTGCACTTACTACTCAAGGTGCTCAACCTTTTATTGAAAAGGCGGCGGCTATAAATATGGGATATTCGGGGAGAGAAATACAAGATGAGCAAGTTCAATTCATAAACAACTGGGGGTACAACAACTATAGGGGTAACCAACATCTACCAAATCAATACCACCCAAGTATTAGAAATCCTAAGAACTTCTCTTATGCGAACAATAGGAATGTGTTGCAACCTCCACCGGGCATTTACAATCAAGTTCAAGATAAGAAGCCATCCTTATAAGATCTATTGGGATCGTTTATGATGGAAACAAAGTCTTCAATCAAGAACTTGGAAGTTCAAATGGGCCAACTTGCATCAACAGTGAATGCCCAATCAAGTTTAAGAAAAGAAGTCTTTATAGGATCTATTGGGTTCGTTTATGATGGAAACAAAGGCTTCAATCAAGAACTTGGAAGTTCAAATGGGGCAACTTGCATCAACAGTGAATGCCCAATCAAGTTTAAGAAAAGAAGTCATCCTTGTAAGATCTATTAGGTTTGTTTATGATGGAAACAAAAGCTTTAATCAAGAACTTGGAAGTTCAAATGGGGCAAGTTGCATCAACAGTGAATGCCCAAGTGACACCAAAGTGAATTTTAAAGAGCAATGTCACGCCATCACTTTGAGAAGTGGGAAGGAAGTGAAGGGGGATGATTCTAATAGCCAACACATTGCATTTCCACCACCATCTAGTCAAGAGAATGAGGAGCCTAGCAAAGAGGCTAAGTTAAGTAAAGACAAGGAAGAGACATTCGAGGGGGAGAACACAAAAGAGAGGCCTTATAGGCCGAGTTCTATCACATTTCCAGATAAACCTCCTATTCTCAAAACTCTTATTCCTTTTCCACAACGATTTCAAAAGAAGAAGTTTATGAGCAATTCACCAAGTTTCTTGAAATTTTTAAGATAATTCATATTAACATTCCTTTTGCAGATGCGCTGGAACAAATGCCAAACTATGTGAAGTTCATGAAGGATGTTATGTCAAAGAATAGGAAGTTGGAGGACTATGAGACGGTGAAGCTTACGGAGGAGTGTAGTGCCATACTACAAAAAAAGCTACCTCAAAAGCTAAAGGATCTAGGGAGTTTTACTATTCCTTTCAACATTGGTATTTTGAATTTTAATAATGTTTTATGTGATTTAGGTGCAAGCATTAACTTAATGCCACCCTTTGTTTTCAGGAAATTGGGGCTCGGTGAGGTGAAGCCTACTACTGTCTCCTTACAATTAGCGGATCAATGTCTTAAATATCCTTGGGGTATCATTGAAGATGTTATAATGAAAGTGGATAAGTTCATCTTCCCGGTTGACTTCCTGGTATTGGATATTGAGGAAAATGGAAACATTCCCTTGATACTTGGGAGCTATCGAGAGAGCATTGATAGATGTGGAGCTTGGTGAGCTTACCTTGATGGTTAATGAAGACAAAATGATGTTTAAGATCTACAATACACCAAAATCTTGCGAGAAGAAGAATACTTGCCACCGGATTGATGTTGTGGGGGTAATTGATGAGTGTGCTACCAAGGCTTATGGGAAGCCTACACCGAAAGATGCCTTGGAGCATTATGTGAACAAAGTGGAGAATTTAGATAACCCTCCTCTCTTGGTGTGAAAGGGCCTATATTTGATGCCTCATGTTGAAGAAGAAAAGTTGTTGCATACTATGATTGAGCATAAGCGGATAGATGAATCTCTTTCTCGAGTCAAGAAAAAACGACTAAAGCATTTTAAGGGCCAAGATGAAAGGAATGCGAAGGTCGTGCTTCTTGATGATCCACCTTGAAGAAACGGAGATGATAGTCGGGCCGAGGACCTTAAACCAAACTCTTGTTGGGAGGCAACCCATCGGTTTCTTTTATTATTTTGTTTATTTATTTGGTTTATTTAGTTGCTTAGTATTTACCTTTTGCCAATGACATGTCTTTTACTATCTCTTTCCTAGGTTCTAAATCAAGTTTGGGGGTCCTTGTGCAAGCTACATGGAGTGGATGGAGAGCTTATGTGGAGACTTCAACCCTTTGGGTTCAAGGGGGCTTTCCCACCTTATTTTTCTTATATTTCCATCCATTCTCTGATTATGTTTTTATTGTGAGGCATTGAGGACAATGTTTGTTTTAAGTTTGGGAAGAGAGTTTTGATTTTTTACTTGTCATGGTAAAGATGTGGTAGTTATAGGTTAGGATGTCCTATGATCTTACAAATTTTGATTTGATTATAATTTTTCCTTAATTTTTTTTAAATGGCCAATGATAGGAGAATATGTATATGAACATGACTCTAGGAGAATGTCGAAAGATACATTAAGTTTGTGTGTTTGATTCGACTATTAGGGTCACGACCCCCTTCCGTAATATCATTCCATTTCATAATTCCCAAGTATTCATGATATCATAACCATACTCTCAAAAGACTTCTATTCATTTCAAGTCTCAAATATATCACATGTACCTTTCTCATTTATGTACAACTCACTAGTCATTATATACATAGTCTAGTGTTATATACATATGCATATATCAAAGTAAAATGTACTAATCCCATCTCCTTATGCACACATACTTACATTAGCAACAAACAGGCTCAAATCACTTTTCTAGAGCCTTCCCTTTTTCTTTGTAATATGCATCTATAATAAAAAGGGAGTGGGGTGAGCTACAACAAGCTCAGTGAGTAAACTATCTACGATATTATATATGCATTTATACAAAATCATGGCATGTAACATCATATAAAACTCGATATGCAGATCACATGTAAGTAACAATACATGATTCAAATACATTTTTCACCACTCTATACATATCATACAATGCATAAATAGCAAATTCTCACAATCAGGTACATGAACACATTTTTCCTTCTTATGCATATCAAAGGAGAAATGCCTCATTTGACCATCCACTCTGATCATTTCCAAGGGCCTGACCCATAAGTTATTTTCTTACAGATTCTCCCTCACAAGAATTGATCTCGTGCCTTTCTTACATTAAGAAGCCTAGGCATGTTCGATGTTTAAAATAAAGTTTAATGCATTCTAGAAACAACGCAAACAAATATGATCTCAATTCATAAAACAAAGTTTATACTACAATGCCACACATAAAAACCAAAGATAGGAAATACTCACAAAGATTACAGAATTTGACTAAGTCCACAACCTCTACACTTAGCTCAAATTGCCAACTTTTTACTTTGCACATTTTCCACAGCACAAACAATCCACTTGTCTTGTTGTCCATTATCTCAATTCATCAATTCTATTCACAAATCTTTGCAATTCAACATTATCAATAATCCATAATCATTTGCCAATCATAAACACATTAAGAAGACAACAATTCATTACTCAAATGGGGTCCCAAACCCACAACTGTTTCTGCACAGTTGGGTTGGTAGAACCCACATTTCAACCATCAAATTTCTTCGATTTAACCATTAAAGAACTTAGAAATGATCAAGAGAACAATACCTTCCAATTATACTACAATATCTCTTATTTTCCAGCTCGAAACCCACATTCAACGAAGTCTGGAAACACATTTCTAACCATGGAAAATCAACAAATTTATCATCAAATTAACCACAAAACAACAAGGAACCACTTACCTATGGTTTCTTTCAATAATTCATCGATTATCCAACTGAAACCCTCTTTTCCAACTTCCAATCTAACCATGGAAATCACACAAATCTAACATATGTTGCACAATTTGAAGAGAGGAATCCAAATCCATGAATTTTAACCAAAAATAACCAACCCTTACCTTGGATTTTGGTTGCCCTAGGTTGCTCCTCTTCTTCCCCTTTCTTTCCTCTGGTTTTTTGCAATTCTTTCTGGTGCAAATGAGCAAGAAAGATCAAGAATTAGCGTTAAAATACATGCAAACCGCCACACCGACCATTTTAAAAAAAATTGTTCGACCCACAGAGAAGTGTGCTTCTCCCCTCTAGGAGCGCGCTTCTTGCTACCATGAAAACATATTTTCAACTGGAAACCCATGAGGAGCTCACTTCTCCTTTCCTAGGAGCGTGCTTCTCCCTCTTAGGAGCGCGCTTCACAAAGCTCTTGGTGAAATTTCACTAAGTATAGGGTATTTTGTGACACAACTAACCTTCCAGTGTACCAATAACGGTACCATACTTATATTTTCATCATTTTAAGGTCATGTACATACGTATACGCATACAAATATGCCTGATAATGGGCATAAGTCAACGCACAAGTTTGACTCATACATATGAGACGTTACAATTAGCTTAGCTTTGTTGGAAAACCTTTACATGTCTAGTGTGGTTGATTTTGTGGAATCATGACTTGTTTGGATTGGATTTATACAAGTAACGTTATATATATTAGATCTCCAGAAATCCTAGAACAAGTTTGATTATCACTTGAGGCGAAATCCTAGAGAACATGCCATGAGAAAAATGATTTACGCCATGTTTGGATAAGTTTGAGCCATACCTTATTTTCGATTATATCCTTAGTCACCCATTTTGAGCTTTATGATCTTTTCTTTGTTACCTATACATTAATTCACTTGAGCCAGATATGTTTAAATTCCTTGTTTTCAACCTATGCATCTTATATGCTTTGATTATGTTGGAGTGTTATTTTTTTTTTTTGAAATTGAAAAGGGGGAATGAAAAAAAAAAAGAAATGGAAAGAAGGTGATGAAGAAGAGTATATTGGGAATTTGCAAAGTTTGCTAGTAAAAAAAAAAAGAAGAAGAAAAGAAGAAAAGAAGAAAATGATGATATGCCAATGTGTTGAAAAGAAACAAGTTTGGGGGTGTAGTTGTTCTTTGGAAATAGGAATGAAAGCAAACAAAAGAATGAGAATTGAATGGAAAAGTTGAATGCTTGAAGTTGATATATATACTCATTATGTGGTTTTTGGTTCTAAATGTAATGTAGTGGATGTTTGTAAATGATCAAAGTGTTTAGGGAGTTTTGAGCCTAATTTTTTTCAATTTTCCCTACCTTAGAACCTTGGGCATACATTACAACCTAAAAAAGACCTATTGATTTTAAATGGCATGTGATCTACATTAGTGGAGAGTGGTATAAAAGATTTGCCTATGGGATTCACTTTATATATATATTTGAGATCACTTACACTTTAGACTTGCTTGCACTTATCTATAAATTTCAGGAATAGTTTATGAGATTAACTATGTGATGGTGTGTTTTAGAATGAAAGATGAGGTTAAGTGAGGAGTTGGATTGAAAATCTAGACATCTCTAACACTTTTGAAATTTTCCGATGAGTTATTATCTTTTAATGTGATCTTAGAGGCCATGATGATGATATGCATGTTATATTTTAAATCAAATTTTAATTTGTTTGAGAATAGGATGGTGGATTGATGATTGATTTGTTAGTTGAGTTTTTGTTTTGTTTTTCCTCGGGACGATCAAAACCCTAAGTTTGGGGGTGTTTGATAAGTAGGTATTTAGTATGTGTTTTGTGTTGGCCTAAGTGGTTCATTACTTAGCACACTCTATAAAGGTTTTGATGCTTACAACAAATAAACAATATATTACTTGGTGCTAACGTTTCAATCAAGGATATATTAAAGGACCTCAAGAAAGCAAAAACTAAAAGAACGATTTGATCAAGGACTTCACAATCACATCATACGATCAACGATCATGATGCTCAACTCAAGTGCGAAGTTACTAATGAAGACCTCATAAAGATGAGTTGGATTTAAAAATCATGAGAAGAACACATAAAGAATGTAAGGTATCTTTCTTTATTCTTTATTGCTCAAACATTTTTCAAAACCACGCACAAATAACTTGCACACATCTTTCAAAATCACACATACATTTCTTGCATGTTTTGATCGATATATTTTAAAGGTATTTCAAATGATTTAATTTCTCAATCATTTTAAAGTGTTTGATTTGATCCAAAAATACCGAGATTTTAATCGTATTTATCGAGCTTTAATAAAAAAATCAAAAATCATTTTTAAGAGTGTTTCAGGACGCTAATGTCTCAGTAGCGCCCTCCTGGATTTGATGAGTCAGGACGCTAATGATACATTAGGACACTGATAATGTTTAAGGTTAAATTGTACTTATTCATCAAGACGCTCACTTTATAAGTAGCAGCCTCATTTGAGTCAACTTGTGAACTTGTCAGGACGCTGACTCAGTATCAGCTCACTGAAAGATTTTTGAGATTTTAATTTTTTAATCTTTAAGGACGTTGATAGTTATAAGTTGGAAAACTATCAGGACGTTGCTTGAATAGGAGCACCCTCATTTAAAACATCAACTTAATAACTTTCAAGACATTGATCGTTCTTCGGCGTACTCACTGCTTTTACGAGTTTTTAACATCAGGACGCGTACTTGGTAGTAGCACCCTCGTAACTTTCATGACGCTAATTGTGGATTAGCACCCTCACAAAGTTTAGTCGTTTTAATCGTCAAAGTAAGTAAGGAAGCTTGCGATTAAGTAGCACCCTCACTTCACAATTCAACAGGATGGTTATGGTTTATGAGCACCCTCAAGGAATAAAATGACAAAGTTGATATTATGCGTCAGGACGCTAATTCAACACTGTCACGATTCTGATACTTACACTCATTCAGATCACTTTTCAGAACTGGCATATGCACAAAACCTTTTTTAGATATGTCAGAGATTTTCTCTGATGCATGAATCACATTTCTTGAAACATTCCTTATTCATGCAATCTGAGAAAAACCAGAATGTTCGTAAAAATTGCAGTTGTCATTTTCATGAAAGATTCTAGTTGTTGTGAATAAACGTTCACTTTGAATTTTAAATTCAAACAACCAACAACTCTATTCTACTAAGTCTATAAATACTAGCACGTAGATTCAAAACAAACAGTCGATAACTTTATTGAGCCAATACTTTTGAACGTTAGTCGAATTTTCAATCTTATCTTCAAAAGTTAAAACTGCTCTCGTTTTTCAAAAGTGTGTTCTTTGAAACTTTACTTATTCAAAAGATTTTTTCTCTGAGCTTAATATCTATCTTTCTTTGAAAGTCTATTTGAATAATACATAACTGTTTTCACTCAAATTCTCAGCCCTGTTTTATCTCATAAATCTTGTTGATCAAGGAATTTGAGAGATGGTTCATAGGATACAGTTATACCTTATTTCATATCTTGAAAATTGTATCGAGCTATAATAGTAGTTATGCAAACTACTGAGTACCAAACCAAAAGTTTCTTGTTTATGAAAACTTCCCATATGTTTTATCTGATCAAAAAACCTTTTGTGTTTGTTTATGTTCACGCTCGCTGTCCTTTGATTTGAAATTCAATGTTTGATCGAGTTAAAGAGTTTCTGAAGAAGCATTTGACAACTGTTTTTCAAGAAACAATCATACAAGTCTTTTGAAACTACACTTGAGCAATACTAAAACATTGAAAGGTAAAAGGATTGTAAGTGTACTCCTCTCAGCATTATGCGTTTAATTTTACGTATCTTTGTAATGCAATGTATGAGCTGAATTGTAAGTGTTCTACTCAGTTAGAGCCATCATCACTACTTAGTATTGGTGTGTTTCAAGATTGAAACAACCAAGTCTAGTGAATTTAGTTCACTTGACAATTCCAAGGTTGGAATCTTAAGAAGGTGTATCCTCCACCTTGATGTAGGATCTATCGGTTCTTCCTTAGCCCACAAAAGGATAAGTTTTCCTTGAACCTGAAAAAGAGCATGTGTAACGGTTTGGTTCTCACCCGTAAGAGAATCTGTTAGTAGATTAAAAAAATCCTAATATGGAGATTAGGTTGTGGATGTAAGCGTGCCGAACCACTATAAATATGTTGTCTCCTGTTTCCTACATTTTCTTCATAGTATCATGTTAAGATTGTTCAACTATATCCCTTGTATTCAAGTATTTCACTAACATGTCAAAATGTTTCACCATCATACCCAATTCACCCCCTCTTGGGTATAACCAACATTTTGGAGCATGCTTTATTTGAATTTTATGGTGTTTAGTTCATATATTAGGTTAGTTTATCATAAATTAGGTTATTTGATAGTTTAGTCAAGTTTTGATGTTTTTGCATTATTTTGGTTTGGATTTTTATAGGCTAGTTCATGAGATTATAAAAGCATGATACTCACTTAATTTGGATTGTTTTGATGTGCGTGAAGTTTATTTGGAAGTTGGAAAAATGTTGCATGAAGTTTGAACAAAGATACATGTGCATATCAAGTCAAAAAGCATGGAAATTTGACTAAGTCCATAAGCAAGAAGAGGGAAAAAAAAGGCACAGAAACAAGTGGCTGGGCACCGTGGTGTCCAAGATGGGCGCCGCGGCACCCAGGTAAAGCAATGGTGGTGGAGCGAAACAATGTGTGGGCGTCGGGCTATTATATGCAAACCACAAGTGTATGGTGTCTAGTAGTAGTAATAACCGATGAAAATCGGGTTGTCGTCCTCTAGGATTATTCACCTCACCAATTACCGTTTTCCCTAATCTTTAACTTTATCTAGCAAATCAAGTTGTAGAATTTCTAGTATTTAAACAACAAATTAATTGAATCAAAACAAATCAACAGTGGAAAAATATCAATATATATGAGAAAATCTAGATAATCAACTTCACCCAACTATTTTTAAGTATTTTAGACATGCCATTATCAAATTCATTTTCTAGTTTATAAGTCAAAATCCTTAAGTCTTTAATTCCCTCTCTTGAGTGTCGAATTAGAACGTTTCACCAAAAATAGGGTTCGATTTCTCAATAAAACCCGTATTCTTAACAACCCATTAAACCTTGAGATTTTCCTACAACTTCAAGAGGTATCGTAAATCTCTTGATTCTACCACAATCTCAGGTCTTAAATCCCTTATTCCAACCTAGGAAACCCTCTCACGAGTGCCGCCTTCCAAGTCTAGGATCAATTAATCTGTGGCCAAAAGATTAAAGGCATTAAACATAGATAAACATGAATAAACTTAAGAAAATATTATTGATAATAAACAAAACCTAAAATCAAACCATAAACTATACTTTAGGATCCATCTCCTCTCTGGAACAAAAACTTAGTTCATAACTTGGACTAATGAAACACATTACATGAAGAAAGACATGAAAATAGACATTAAACACAAACTAGGCCTTGAAACTGGTAGATTTCTCCCTTGTCTTCAATGAAGACTTTTTCGAGTTCTTTTTCTCCTAGTTGTCTCTTTCTCTTCTCCAGTCTATTCTCTTTGAAAAACCTTAAAATTTGATATATTATATCCCAAAGTTGTGGAGAATCAAAATTAGAAAGTGTAGCAAAAATCCCCAAAATTCGCTAAAATTTGCGAAACTGTAAAACTCCCCTGGCGCCTCGACGCCCAAGTGTAACGCCTCGTACAACAAATTAAACATAATCGTTGACTTATACGTATTGTCAGTCATATTATACGCGTATACGTATGTATATTGACCTTAGCTTAATGAAAATACATGTACTGTAGGGTTGTTGGTACACCAAGATGTTAGTGTTATCATAAAAAGTCCCATACTTGGTGAAAATTTCAAATCTGGAATGCAAAGAGAGCGCTCCTGAGGTGAGTTCCATAGAGTAGGAATTTCAGACTTTCGTAAGAAGTGCGCTATTGAGGTCAAAACACGAGACATGAGTTTTCAAAAACTTTTAGAGAAGCGCGCTCCTCACGGGTTTGGGTAAAAAATTCTGTTTCTGGGCGAAGGAAAAGTGCGCTTCTCGCTGTCTGACAGTTTTTAAAACTGGACGGTGAGACTGTGTGCATGTTTTTAAGTAAAATTGCTCGATCATTCCAGTAAATTTGAGTTGTTGGAAGTCAAGAAAGAGCAGAGGAACGAAAAGGAAAGGAAAAAAAAGGGTTTGAAGGATCAAATCAAAGGTAAGAACTTGATCTTTTGAGCTAAAACTTCTAGTTCTGAAATCCCCTTGTTGAGTTGTTCAACATATCTGATTTTAGTTGGATTTCCATGGTTAGATTTGATGATTGAGAAATATGTTTTGGTGCTGGAACATTGAGGAATTGAGGTGTAATTGAATAGTATGTGGTTCATTAGTGTTTAACAAGTGATTTGGGTTTGAAATCCTGTACAGTTGAAGTATTTTAATGGTGGAATGAACCACCCCAGCTGTTGAAGCAACTGTGAAGCTCCATTAATGGAGGTTTTATTTAAGCTAAATGGGTTTTATTAGATGATTATGATTATGAGTAATTGAAATTGTATAATTAAGATGGTTTTCATTGAAAATTTGCAGAGAATGTTATTAAGGATTGAACATTGGTGATTTGTGTAATGGTTGCAAGTGAACACTTGTGTTGGAAGTGTGCAAGTGATTTGATGATAATGTGAAGATCAAGAACAATTGTGCTGGAAATTATAGTCTACACTGACTTAAGAGTATTGTTTAATCACTGTGAGTATTTTTTCACTTCTTGGTCATGTTGTATGGCATTGTACCTATGAGATGTTTTTAAAGATAAGAATGTTATGAATAATATAATATATGATTTCATTACTTGAATTCATGAAACAATATTTCGAAAAAGAAGCATGTCTAACTTGTAGGAACATATTAGAACATGAGTCATTTCAGGAATGAGTCCCGCATGAGTAATACCTTGAGTATCTCATGGGCTTAGTGGGTGTCTTGAAATTGATAGGAATGAAATTGAGTATGAGAGGACAGTTAGGCTACCCTTGTTTGGGTTGAACGATGGGTGAGTCATGCTCTATACTCTGAAGGTGGGAGATGAATGAGACTTTCAATGGGAAAGTATATATGTTTCGAAGTATATATGGGTTGAACGACGGGTGAGTCATGCTCTATGTCTAAATACCTACTTATCACGGGCCTCGACAGATTTTAGAAAGTTTCCTGTTTCGAGTGTTCGTGTCATAACTTCCTCAATACAATTCTAAATTGGACGTGATTTGTTTCTATGGACTTGTGATTAGAAACAGAACATTATGAAGAGGAAAAAGTGGAGAACGAAGGCAAGACGGCTAGGGTTTAAAGCAGAGAAGAAGATCAAGCTTGAAAATTGTTGAAGATTTTCCTATACTTCTCTACCTTCTACCTTACTTTTCTGGGTTTAGATTTATGTTCATCATGTTATTTCATGTTTTGATGTCTTTAGTCATGAACTACATCCTCTATCTAGACGTGTAGATCGATCCAAACTTGATACTATGCTTTAGGTTTTATTGTTTGATTACTATCAATAAAGTTGTTAGTTTATTTATGTTTTTCTCAATTTAATGCTTTTAATCCCTTGGCCAAGGATTGGATGATTCTAGACTTGAAATAGGTGCCCCAGAGGGGGTATTTTGGGTTGGAACAAGGAAGATATAACTTAGGTGATCGTGAGACCGAGAGGAGATTGAAATATCCCTTGAAGCCATTGAAGAGAATCACAGATCTTAATGAGTTGTTAGAGTTTGGGGTTTTCATCGAAAGAGTAAAACCTAGGGTTCTAATAACATGTTCTAACTGGTCCTCGAGAGAGGGAGTTAGAGAAGTTAGGATTTTCAACTTATAGACGAGGAAATTGCATTAATGATAATCCCACATTTATGCAAAGTTGAGAGGGCGGTGAGATTGAACCTCTAGACATTTTTATTATTGATTTCTCTGATTTTATATTGCATTAATCTAGTTTACCTTCTAGTTGTTTAATTCACTTAATCACTCGATTTTGATTGTCTCGATAAAGTTAGTGTTAGGAACGTGATAGCTAGTGTTAGTAACAATCCTAGAGGACGACAACCCAATTTACTTATCGGTATATATTATAATTTGACACCGCACGCTTGCGATTTTGCACACAACAATAACTAATATATATTACTAATTCAATCTATTGTAAAAGTAAATAAATAATATAATCAAAGAACATTTTATTTAAAACCATGATCTTTTCATTTAAAGATATTTCTTAAATAAATACTAACAATAATATAAATAGAATTTTAAGTAAGATTTCCATTATAAGTAATAAATGTCATATGCAAGGTACACGCTTACCCACTATATGGTTTGATGAATAAAAATTAAAATTTAAAATTAGTCATCGTATAAGTAATAAAAGCAATTTAAAATTTGTTCATATTTTTTTATATTTTTTCTTATATATATATAAACCGAGTATCAGTTTGTCTATTTGGCAATGTTCGTACCCGACCCATTTTTAAAACGGACATGAAACTTGTGTCTATACCCGACCCGTTTCGAATAGGTCCGAAACTATTTTGTCACCCCTACCTCTAATCATATGTTATTTGAAAATAATTCAAAATTTGTCTAAGATTTTTTTAATTGATTTTTAAATTGTTTTTAAATTTTTTTTAAGGTATAGACATAACATCAAACTAAGTAGACACGAGGCCAAATGATACTAGATCCTTGAATAGGGCCAAGAGGTGGGGACATTGAGGGGGCATATGGGCCAAGAATATGGACTATGTGAACTAACTTTTATGATCAAACTCAGGGCTTTTGGCCTGATTGCCCTTAAAAAATAAAAAAAAATTCACAAATACCAAAACGTAAATAATGACTGTTTTGCCCTATTTTGACTATTCAACGCCCAGTCAGCCGACACACAAGCGCCACGTGGGAGGGGGAGCTGGAGATGTTAAGGAAAAGACGTCTTCCTCTGTAATTTTTTTTACATGGAAGACATTTTTTCAAAAGATGCATTCCCTTTAAAATATATATATTTTTTTAAGGGAAGGCGTCTTTCTAAAAGACGCCCTCCCTAAACCTAATGCTACTTATACCTGCTACATATATCTTCACGGATGCTTCCCTCACACCGGGGAGATTGTCTCAGTAAAAGCTATCCGCAATAAGCAAACCGGTCAATCTGAGGGTTATGGTTTTATTGAGTTTGTAAATCGTGCTACTGCAGAAAGAGTTTTGCAGACATACAATGGGACACTTATGCCCAATGTCGAGCAACCCTTCAGACTGAACTGGGCAACTTTAAGTGCAGGAGAGAGGCCCTCAGATGATAGTGCTGACTTCACCATATTTGTTAGAAATTTGGCCTCTGATGTTACTGATTACACACTACAAGAAACATTTAGGGTTCAGTATCCCTCTGTTAAGGGAGCAAAAGTGGTCACAGATAGAGTAACAGGGCGTTCTAAGGGCTATTTGTTTGTTAGATTTGCAGAAGAAGGTGAACAATTGAGTGCTATGAGTGAGATGAACGAAATGTTCTGTTCAACAAGACCCATGCGCATTGGCCCAGCTACAACGAAAAAGAGTGTGGGAGGTCCAAAAGCTCCATACCAGAACGCTCAAACGATTCAGAATGAGAATGATCCTAACAATACAACCATATTTGTTGGTGGTTTGGATTTCAATGTTACGGATGACCACCTGAGACAAGTTTTTAGCCAATTTGGGGAGTTAGTCTATGTGAAGATACCAATAGGAAAGCGTTGTGGATTTGTTCAATTTGCTAACAGAGCTTGTGCAGATGAGGCTTTATTGATGTTGAATGGAACCCAGTTGGGATGCCAAAACATTTGGCTTTCATGGGGTCGTAGTCCATCAAACAAGCAGGATTCATCTGCTATATACCGGGTGGGGTCGTATATATATATATATATATATTTAAAGGGAAGACGTCTTTCTAAAAGACGCCTTCCATTAAAAAATAAAAATAAAAATTTTAAAGGGAAGCAGTCTTTTGAAAAAACGCCTTCCATGTAAAAAAAAATTACAGAGGAAATATATATATATATATATATATATTTTAAAGGGAATGCGTCTTTCTAAAAGACACCTTCAATTAAAAAATAAAAATAAAAATTTTAAAGGGAAGCCGTCTTTTGAAAAAATTCCTTCCACGTAAAAAAAAATTACAGAGGAAAAAGACGCCTTCTTAACATCTCCAGCTCCCCCGCTCATGTGGCGCCTGTGTGTCGGCTGACTGGGCGGTGAATAGTCAAAATAGGGCAAAGCAGTCATTATTTACGTTTTGATGACATTTGTGAAATTATTTATTTTTTAAGGGCAATCAAGTTAAAAGCCCTCAAACTCACTTATTGAGTGAAGATAATTCCCTCTAAGGAGATACTCGAACGCCCAACCTAACGAGTAGGGGATCGGATGTCAATTGTTAGAATAACCTGATGTTGGCCAATATTTAGATCCTTGATAGCAGTTAAACCTCACTTAAAAAAGCAATTGACGAGGACATTAATATATGGATAAGTGTCATTTTTCACTTTAACAAGACATAAATTTTGTGTAAGAATGTAAGCTAATTGGTAATGAATGGTCAAAACTGAAAACATTAAAATTAGAATTCTCTATAAAGCAACTTTGCATTGTGTCAATGCAACAAAAATAAGTGATTTGAAAAAAATCAATCATTCGAGAAAAGAAAAGAAAAGAAGATAATGTGCATTATTTTGAAAAAATATATACTTAGGATCTTAATAATATTAGGTACTCCTATTAGTTGATAAAAAAGGTACCACTATTTATCACAAATAAATTAAATTAATGAGCAATATATTTGACTAATGGGCAATATTTATTACGATTAAATTGAACTTAATTAGAAAATCTAATATTAAATAATCGAAAACTAAATGAAAAAGAATAAAGAAACAGAAAAGTTAAACTACAAGAATGAAGTATAATTTTTTAGAATAATGACAATAAGAATATATACTTGAATTTGAATTTTGAATGACTCTCCCTTAAGGGGGGAATCCCCTCTTTTTTTCTTTTGTCCCATATCGCCGAGAAGGGATGGGATGAGGGGGAGGGAGGTTCTCCCTTATAAATACCCTTCTCCCCTCATCCACTGTTTCCATTCTAATCCGCAAATGGTTTTCCAATTTTGGAAAGAAGCCTTGAGAGTTCTCTTTTTAGTAATGTATATCTATTGATGTATATATATATATATATATGACTAAGGGGTTATCGGCCAGTTGGGTTGATGTCGGGTTTATTTTTATAGACCCAAAAATTGACCCGACCTTTTGGGTGTGCGATCTCAATCACTTGACCCGCCCGATTAAAGTGTCAAAACCCACCCGAACTTGATCTGGTCAGTCGGGTTAATCAAGTGGGCGGGTTAAGCTTACAGCCCTAGGCATGTGTGCCATGTTGTTCCCCTCTCTAGTAATATTATGAATAGAAATGTTAGGCCATGCATGTAAAAGATGCTTGTAGTCCTCAACTAGTTCTCCTTCCCCAGTGAAAAGATGATTGGCCCTTATGATGGCGGCCATAACCAAAGAGGAATCGCCTTCTAAAAGGTCAATGGGGGTCCTAGTCTCATGAGCCAGTTCCAAACCTCTTTTGATTTCCAAAAGTTCAGCTACTATCGTAGAGAAGTTCTTATGGAAGTTCCTTGCAATAGTTGCCACTATTTGACTAGATGAGTTCCTGATTACATCACCTACGCTTATCACACTCTGTTCAACTCTTATACTTGCATCAAAATTAAGTTTCAACTTATGGAGAGGGGGAGGCCGCCACCTGCAATCCGTGTTATGGGAAAACTAAGAAATATAATCATGGGCTAATTGGTATTCATAAAATGATAAAGTTCTATGAGCAATCGATTCAGCAGAGGAGACCTTCTCATTAGCAAGATTGTTGTTCCAATCGCCCCAAATACACCAAACTACCATGATCATCCTTTCAAGCGCATCTTTACTTGAGGATAATATCAATTCCTTAAAAGCTCCAGTGTTCCCATATTTCTCTTGTTCTAACACATTTGTGACAGCTTGAAGTGATGATTTGGCCTCTGACTTGCATATTCCACATTGGGAAGAGTTCACTATCTTCCTTTTCCAAAGGTTTGCATAAATGATAAGACATTGTGGATTAGTCTCTAAAAAAATATTGACTTTTGGAGGGAGAAGAGTTTGCCATATTTTATTCCACATTTCTGAGTTACTATCCCTTTGAGAATTTCAGCCTGGATCCTTCTTTCCATAAGAGTTCAATACCTGCGTTTTACACTACAGAGCCTATTCTTTGAAAAATGTCAAACAAGATGATCAAGAAGTCCTCTTCTACTAAGGAAATCTTTAATATTTCAGTTACATCCACATTAAGAAGGGATTCAATTAATTTCTCGACATCCCAATCAAAATTAGTAGTAATAAATTTAAAACTTGTACATACACTATGACTAGTGGGAACAAGAAGTTATCAAATTGAAGGTGCTAGGCCAAGGGACCCAAGAGCCATTGGACACATGCACACTCAAACCGTTCCCAGTCTTCTAACACAACCCTAGCTCCAGGAGCTCTCTCCCCCAAAGAATGCTACTTCAGATTTGGGAGGCATCGTTTTTAGCTTGAGCTTGCCCAAAATTTGATCTTGGGAAATATTTGGCTTCAAGGACTCTTTGCTACCAACGACTGTTGGTTCTCCAACAATCTCCACCACTATTTTGCCAATAGTGTTGACCTAAGTGGTTTTTCACTTAGAATTCTCATAAGTGTTTTGATGCTAACAAACAATATAACTATTGGTGCTAATGATTTTATCAAGTATGTTTTAGCACCAAAGATCAAGTCTAACGTCAATACAAGACTCAAGTAACCTCAAGCAAAATCAAGCGGATCAAGTTAAGACAAGTTCAAATCTTGGACGAATCAAGGTGAAGAAAAGAGGATGAGAGATCGTTTCCATTGCGTTAGTCTTATAGGTTGTAAATCTACTTGCTTTTACATTACTTAATCTTTTCAGAAAAGACTCGTGCATGCACTTAGTTTTCATTAAAAATGTTTTCCAAGTGTCAAAACATTTTTCATTTATGTTTTTTAACTATTTCATAATTGTTTGAATCATGTCTGCATCAATTTTATCAAAATCACATATTTACAAGTTTTTCGAAAACTTATTGGTTTAAGTTTTTCGAAAACTTATTGGTTTAAGTTTTCAAATCTAACTTGTTTTTGAACTTAGACTAATCTCTTTTGTTTGAAATGATTTCAAATTTAATCACTAAAATTTATGTATTATAATCATGTTTCATCATCCAAACAATGTCATAAAATTTGAAGTCCAAAAACCAAGTTTTTACCAAACTCCCTTTGTCAGATTGGCTTAAGCTGGTGCTTCGACCAACATGCTAGTGGGCCACTTTCTAGGTTTTTCTCTTCGGTCACATCGACCAATGTGCTAGTACATTGGAACAACATGCTAGTGACTGTCGGGATGCAATTTTAAAAGTCGGATTCTCGAATTTGAGTCTCGAACGACTAGAAACTTGTGTCTAACAGCTAGTGCTTAGTTCTAACTTATAATTATATGCACTTAAGCCATTTTAAATACAATAGAGACACAAATGTGAATCTAGGGATTGTTTTGCAGAATCAAATCATTCTCTATTTTTTAAAACCCTAGAATGAAAAATAGTTGAACAAATGCATTGATTTCAAGCAATCTTTTTTAGGATTATTTAAAGCTTCTTCAAAATCATTCTCTTGAGCAACATTGAAGCAAATAAGGTAATATCTATGATTGTAAGGTCCCTCTACCATTAAGCTTCAAATTTCATATATTGTAATTGTTCTAGTTGCATGAAACAAACTCTATATTCTCTATTTTTTAGTCTTTTGGATTGTTTCTAGTTGAAACAAACCAAGTCATGTGATTATGATATCACTTGTTATTCTAAGGTTGGAATCTCGGTGTATTTTCACCCTTTATCTTGAAAAAGGTCAAGTAGTTTTTCCTTAGCTCGAGAAAATAATAGGCTTGTCTTGAACCTTTAAAAAGACATGGTAACGATTTGGTTCACACCCTTAAAGTGAACTAGATATAGTGGAATCCTAGAGAAAGTTTCTCTAGACGTAGATGTAGGAAAAGATTTTTCGAGCCAAGCAAAAATCTTTGTGCCTCTTATTTCTGCACTTTACATTTATGCATATTAATTTTTAGAGCCTCAATTTGCATTATTTAAAGGATTCCACTAAAGAACTTATAATTTGTCAAAATCTGCCTAAACACCTAATTCACCCTGCCTCTTGGGTATCCAACAAATAGGGCCTTATTAAAGGCCTCTTAAGGACTCGAAACCCATACCTGTTTTAAGTTTTGCCAAGCAAAGTTGATCCCACATTTTTCATTGAATTTTTCGTCCCTTTTCGAAGTCTTCCCAAGAAAATCGAGACTTGAGATAGTTGATTTGATTGTAAAGGTGTTTGGGCACTCGAAAACAACTCATAGGGTAAACAGTTTGAGCTTGGGCAATGTCTTTGATCAAGACTTCTTTCTTGTCTGCAGAGAACAATTTCATCTCCCATTGTTGTAAGGTCTTTGAGTCGTGCTTCTTTGGCTAATAGAGGGGAGACTAAGGTATTGTGTTTGGAGTGCACACTGTTGAATCTTCAG
This sequence comes from Paratinospora sagittata, assembly GCA_035771175.1. Classification (NCBI taxonomy): domain Eukaryota; kingdom Viridiplantae; phylum Streptophyta; class Magnoliopsida; order Ranunculales; family Menispermaceae; genus Paratinospora; species Paratinospora sagittata. Next base: position 16,421,525 of record CM069604.1, read on the forward strand.
TCTTCCCATGAAATGTCCTCTTGTCTCCGCATTTACTTTGGGACTGAAATATATGGACAATTTATTGAAGTTGACTTGATGACCAGAGGCATCCTCAAACATTCTAAGAGTTAACTAAGCAATTATGTTTTTAACAAAGTTTGTTTTATACAAATCAAGAAATTCTCAGAAAATAACAAGTGAGATGAGGATGAGCTTCCTTGAGCAATTTTGAGCCTGGCTAATGTGATTAGCTTTTCGACCTTTTACAATAAGGTTGTGAGACATTCATCACAGAGAAGGGAAAGAAAGGGAGAGAGCAGGTCTCCTTGTCTAAGGTCTCTAAAAAGGTGAATACAACCATAAATGTTTCCATTAATCAGGACTGAAGATGATACTGATGATACACATCTCATTATTAAATCAACCACAAGAGGGAAAACCTCATCTTCTTCATATGGGCACAAAAGAAGGATTACTCGACTCTGTTGTAGGCTTTACTCATATTGTGTTTTATCCCGACATAGCCTTTGTGCTGGTGTCTCAAATTTTTCATGCAATGTAAATGTTCAAAGGAAAAAATGATATTATCAGTTTGGTTTTCCGATATAAGTTGAGGAAGGACAGTTTTCAACCTGTTTGCTATCATCTTAACCATGATTTTGTATTTTACATTGCATAGACTAATGGGGTGAAAGTCAATTGGCTTAGATGGTTCTTTTACTTTTGGGATCAAGATTGTATAGGTTTGATTGAATCTACTAATATCACCATGATAAAATTAAGGCAAAAAAGGCAGGCATTACATAACTTATTACCTACAATATCCCAATGGTGTTGGTAAAATAAAGTTGGGAGGCCATCAGGCCCTGGGCTTTTAATCGACAACATGGAAAATGTTGGCTCAGATTATAGTCCAAGAAGGGGATTGAATTGGACTTAGTAGATTTTCGTGAAACCTTACTAAACACTTAATGGAAAAGATAAATAATTAAACAAAGTGCAAAAAGAGTAAATAATGGACACAGTGATTTAGAGTGGTTCGGCTTCTTCAAAGCCTACCTTCCCTGCTTGACCTCCCCAGTCAAGATTTCTCAAACATCCACTAACTTTGATTCAACTTACGAATGTGAATCAAACCGCTACAACTTGATCCAACTTACGGGTGTGGATCCTACCTAACTTTGATCCAACTTGCAGGTGTGGATCCTACCTAACTTTGATTCAACTTACGGGTGTGAATCGGACCGTTACAAACCGGTACCTCCGGTTAGGAATCTTCCCAATTGGCTAACCAGCCAGTTCCAATACAAATGTGTTTACAAAGATGGAGAGATTGTTCTATACCAAAAAATTCTCAAATGAAGTACAAGTAAGAATGAATATCTTCCAAATGATGTACAACCAAAGTATGAAATATGATGCACAAGCTGTGATGAAGGAAGAAACTCTTGGATTTTGATTGAGAAATAATGAAGATGAAGTGCACAATCAAAAACTCTTTTCGTGATCACTTTAAATCCCTTGAAAGATGTCTTCTCAAAAGTGAAGATTAAATGCACAGGAGACTTCTTCAAAGTAATTTGTAGACTTGAAAAACCAACTAGAAAAGCTTGGATGAAGTACTTGAATAACTTGAAGAACTTGGAGAACTTGAAAGCTTTTCTTTTCAAAGATGGAAAATAAAAAACAATTCAAACACTCATTTAAAACTTGTTTTCCTTTTGAAAGATGTAGTGAACTAATTTTAGCACAAATGTCTTTCTTTCTAATTAAGATTTCTCAAAAGGTTGCTCATAATGAGCTAAGGAACATATTTATAGAAAAATATTTTTGAAAAAGTAAGAACCTTGGTTCTATACACAGAACCTTGTTTCTGTTTAAAATGAACTTGAAAATAGTTCTCTGTTTTCAACACCTAAACGCATTTCCTTTGAGAAAAACGTGTTTCTGTGTGAAATTTTAGAATTGCCCAAAAAGGAGGAAGTGCGTTTCTGTGTTCATTTCTTGAGTGCACACTTTTGAGAATTTTGTGGAAATGCGTTTTTGCTCGATCTAGTGAAATTTTCACCAAGTCCAAAAGAGGAAACGTGTTTCTGCTTGACTGAGTGAAATTTTTACCAAGTCCAAACAAGAAACGCGTTTTTGCAATACACAAAAACTTAAACATGTTTTCTTTTGATATGTGTGCAGTTAAAACATGTTTTCTCGATCAAACAAGTCTAAATACACTTGAATACACTGAATCTGATCAAATTAAAGAAAAAACGAGTGTTAAACTCATTATGGATGAAAAGTCGAACTTTTGACTAAATTTGAAATCAATTTGACTTTCAAAAATAGTGACTTTTTCAAATCAAAAGTTAAATACATTCAACTCAACTTCAAAACAATACAATTGAAGTAATTTTATGATCAAAACACAAATCAAGATAGTTTTGATCAAACAAGCGAAAAGTTGACTTTTGGTCAAAATAGTTGACTTCGCAAAAAATAAGAATGATTTTGAGATATGATACATGCATAGACTTTGGTTGACACAAGTAGAAAGTATTCTACAGCCTTGTGGAATCTAAGCAACTACATTACATAGATGTAACCTTGATCGTCCGATTACTTTAATCCACTTTGAGCTTTGACTTTGATTTTTTGGTGAACTTTACATATATGATCATTTAAATACTGAAACACCTTAGTCAAACTGATTAGTATGCAAAGAATGTTGTTTGCAATCAACAAAACATAAGGGGGTGAGGGTCAATAAGTCAACAAAAAATAGGGCAGATTTTACTTTTGATGTTGTGAAAGGTCGAAGTAGTTGTTGATCCATCGCCTCTAATACTAACGTCGCAACTGTTGGCCCAGATATGTCCAAGAGGGTGGTGAATTGGACACTTAGTAGATTTTAACCTTTTTAAAAATTCTGTGGAATAATAAAAGCAGATTAAACAAAGTATAGCAATCAAATACAGCAAATGTAAATGAGACAATGCAAGCAAGATTTATAGTGGTTCGGCCCCGCCTATATCTACTACCTAACCTCCTCAGTTAGGATTTGTTCAAACTCCACTATAGACCTTCTTACGGGTGAAGATCAAACCGGTATACTTTCTCAACTTACGGGTGTAAGAAAGACTATTTCTCAACTTACGGGTGTGAGAAAACCGTTTCTCAACTTTTGGGTGTGAGATGACCATTACAACTTCGAGCAACACTTGCTCTTGTTCAGTGACTAACCAATCACTGCAAATTTAATACAAGATGAGATATGATTCCTTTTACTTAGAATCAAAGTGATACTTACAAAGCTTTGGATTGAACCTTCAGTAATCACAGATTTAGCAAAATATGTATGATGAAGTTTATGCTGAAAATAGGTTCAAAGAGCTTGTCTTCTTTAATGGATTGTCAAAATAATGAAGATGAAGTTCAATCAATCCAAAAGACTTAAAGTCTTTCTTTCAAAAGATCGTAAGATCAAGCACAAGTGAAAGAAGACTAACTTTTGAAAAGTTTTTTGGCGCAAGTGAATATTGTTAATACGTTTTGAATGAATATTAGATTTCGTATATCATTATTTGTTTTTCTGTTCTAAGGCAGTATGTATATATAGGAATAACATAAGCGGAATGGACTTGATGATTTTGGCGCTCTAGGTTATTTCAAATACAACGTATACTTTCTTTCCAGAAATGGATCGATTCAGCTTAATGCACATTACGCCGATAGTACCTGAATCGTCTGATCATTCCATGAAAAGAGAATGTTCTGACATGCTTTTAAAACGTTCAAAAAGTTCTGAAAAAGTTGTTGTACGATTTTGAAAAGTTCTGAAAAGTATTCGTATGGTTCTGAAGAAAGTAACAGAAATGGTGCTCTTGTCAGAACAGTAACATTTGTTGAATTAGCGTCCTTACACATAATATCAATTTTTGTCGTTTTGTTCCTTGAGGGCGCTCATGGAGCATAAGCGTCCTGCTGAACATTGAAGTGAGGGAGCAACTAAGTCGTAAGCGTCCTGACTTACTTTGACACTTTAAACGATTCAAAACATGAGGACGCTAATAGGACGCATTGAAAACACGAAGGCGCTACTCAAGAGTTAGCATCTTGAAATTTAAAATCAGTTTTAAAACATTGTTGAGTACGTTGAAGGACAATAAGCGTCCTGAGGGTTATTAAGTTGATTCTAAAGATGAGGGCGCTCCTACACAAGTAGCGTCCTGATAATTTATTCAACTTATAACTATCAGCGTCCTTGAAGATAGAAATCACTTGAAAATATAAAGAACTTCTAGCGAGCTAAGACTAAGTCAGCGTCCTGACATTCTCAAAGGTTGATAAAAGAAAGGTCGTCACTTACAAGTAAGTGTCCTTATTAATCAGTTCAATTCAACCTTGAGCGTCCTAATATTTTATCAGTGTCTTGACTCATCAAGTCCAAGAGGGCGCTGCTTAAAACATTAGTGTCCTAAAAGACTTTATAAAAGTGGTTTTTGATTTCTAGATTAAAGCTCGATAAAACATAATGCAATCGGATTAAATCGAACATGCAAACGATCGATTAAAACATGCAGGCAACATATCACTAAATCATATGACATAGAAGGTCCTACAACCTATCATAATTTAATCATACAGCCAAACATCTTCAAATGATCATGGTCTTCAAGAAGATCTTAAATAAGTTTGCCATGCATCATTGATTCTTTGAAACCTTTAAGAAAGATTAGATATGGAATATGTGCAGTAATATTATATACATATTTTTGTTTGTAATCATCAAAATATCTTTCATATTAGGGACATATTCTCGTAAGGGACGTGAGGATAATTGGTTCAACAATCTCCCCTTTTTTTATGATTTCAAACACATTACTATAGGCTTTAAAGCAAGCTAATAAAATGATGTGTGTACGCATGAAATGCAGTACTAATGATCCTTGATTCATATGATATGAGTGTATTTCCAAGGAATGTACTTAAAACGTCACTTAAACTCCCTCTGAATATATGATGCTTCAATGATATTACTTCTCCCCCTTTTGAAATATCAAAAAGAGTAAAGTATCATGAAATATGTGTCCCCCTATATAGAGGTACGCATCACAAATCAGTGTCAGAGAACATGCCAAGTTCTCTTCGAATGTGAACAAACTGGTCTTTTGGTAGGGCTTTAGTAAATATGTCAGTCAGTTGTTGTTTGGTTCCAATGTGAGATAATATGACTTCTCCATTTTGCACATGATCCTGTAAAAAGTAATGTCTTATTTGAATATGCTTAGTTCGGGAGTGCAATACAGGATTTTTAGAAATGTTAACAGGACTAGTATTATCACACAAAATCTCAGCACAGGGAATAAATATTTGATAATCCTGAAGATGTTTCATGTAAAGAACCTGAGAACAGCAACTTTCAGCTTCAACATATTCTGCTTCAGCTGTGGATAGTGCCACGGAGTGTTGTTTCTTGCGAAACCAAGAAATCAAAGAATTTCCAAGAAAGTGACAAAATTCGGAGGTATTTTTCCTATCAGTGAGACTGCCGGCATAGTTAGAGTCTACATAACTTCTGAGATCAAATGAAATACCTTTGGAATACTAGATTCCTAAGTGAGTTGTGCCATTTATGTATTTGAATATTCATTTGACACACTTTAAATGAGATTATTTAGGTTCTGATTGAAATCTTGCACAAAGGCAGACACTGAACATAATGGCAGGTCGACTTGCAGTTAAGTACAACAGACTTCCAATCATACTTCTATAAAGTTTTGAATCAATTGATTTACCTTTTTCATCCTTATCTAATTTGATTGTAGAGGTACAGGGAGTATCAATCGATTTCAAATTGTGCATTTGAAACTTTTTAACCATTTCCTTAGCATACTTTGATTGGCTTATAAAGGTGTCTTTCGGCATTTGCTTAATTCGTAAGCCGAGAAAGTACGTAAGTTCTCCCATCATACTCATTTCAAATTCCTTCTGCATTAATTTAGAAAACCCATTACATAATTCTTTGTTTGAGGCACCAAAAATGATATCATTCACATAAATTTGAACAATAAGCATATTGTCATTGTGATGTTTGATAAACAAAGTTGGATCAAGTTTTCCTTTATGAAACTTATGATCTAAAAGAAATGAACTCAGTCGATCATACCAAGCTCTTGGAGCTTGTCTTAATCCATATAAGGCTTTGTGGAGTTTGAACACATATTCCGGGTCTTGAGCATCCTCAAACCCTGGAAGTTGTTCCACATATACCTCTTCATTGATGTATCAATTTAGAAAAGTACTATTTACATCCATGGTATAAGGTAAAATCCTTGTAACAAGCATACGCAAGTAACATTCTTATTGCCTCTAATGTTGCTACTGGGGCAAAGGCTTCTTCGAAGTCTATGCCTTTTTCTTTGTTGTACCATTGTGCAACCAATCTAGCCTTATTGCGGACAATGATGAAAAGGTCTAGGAACTAATTCTTATACTTTGTTCCGCACAAAGTGTCCTAGTTCTTCTTGCATAGCAAGAATCCAATTTTCATCTTCCAGTGCCTCTTCCACTTTAATTGGTTCAAATTGTGATACAAAAGTAACAAGCTCCTAATCTTTTTGAATTGAAGCTCTAGTGGATACACCCTTTCGTGGATCTCCTAAAATATGATCTTGGGAAAAACCTTGAAACAATCTAGAGTTTTTAGAGGATTCTAAAGATGGTTCAAGTTCAAGATCTATAATCTTGGTTGTCTTGGGTTCATAATCATAAAAATTCAATTGTTTAAATTCCTCTTCAAGACTTTTCTTATTTTCATTTTCATCAAAATTTACGTGAATTGATTCTTCTACAGTTTGATTAGATTTGTTGAACACTCTATAGGCTCTACTATGAGAAGAATATCCTAAGAATATTCTTATGTCAGATTTAGGTTCAAACTTATCTAGATTATCTTTATCATTCAGAATAAAACATTTGCATCTGAATACTCGGAAGTAACTAATGTTGGGTGTTCTACCCTTCCATAGTTCATATGAAGTTTTATTCAAATCTCTTCTGATTAGAACTCAGTTCATCACATAGCATGCAGTGTTAATAGCTTCACCCCAAAATGATTTGCGGTGTTATACTCATTAAGCATTGTTCTACACATCTCCTGCAGAGTTCTATTCTTTCTCTCAACTACACCATTTTGTTGTGGTGTCCTAAGGGCTGATAGATGGTGAGTGTAACCTTGATTGTTACAAAATTCTTCCAGATTTTTATTGACAAATTCACCAACTCTATCACTCCTAATTATGTTGATTTTGTAACCCTTTTCATTTTTGACTCTCTTACAGATTTTTATAAATGTTTCACATGCATCAGATTTATGAGCTAATAGAAATACCCATGTGAATTGAGTAAAGTCATCAACAATCACAAACACATATGATTTACCACCTGAGCTTTGGGTTTTGGTTGGTCCGGAAAGATCCATGTGAATCAGTTCGAGAGCTTTAGAGGTTGATTGATGCCTCTTGCTCTTAAAATCGGGTATGCTTACCAAGTTGACATGATACATTTTGTTTCTTCATGTCATTAAAGTTTGTGCAATACACATTCTTAATTCTAGATGCCATGAATGCAACAGTTTTATCAGCATGCTTGACTGTGCACCTATTTGCTTCAAATGAAATGTCATAACCCTTGTCACATAATTGACTTATGCTCAAGAGATATGGATAGAAAATCGTTACCAATAGTTCTGATGCCTTCAATGTCACCTTTGCTGTCATCTCCGAAAGTGACATTTCCTCCTTTCTTCTTTTCAAGGCTCAGAAATTTAGATTTATCTCCAGTCATATGCCTTGAGCAGCTGCTGTCTAGATACCATATATCTTCATTTTTGCATATCTACACAACATAAAATACTTTTGACTTTGGTACCCATCCAAGTTTGGGTCCATGCATGTTAGCCTCAGTAAGAACAAATTTTTCAATCCATGCATATTTCTTTTTCTTAAGACATTACATCTAAATATGGTATGACCTTCCTTATGACATTTTTGGCATGTTGGTTGTTTGGTCAGTAAGGTATTGTATTCCTTTTGTTTCGACCCATGAGTATAGCCTAAGCCAGCTTTGTCGAATGCACATCTTTGTGATCCTAGCAGCATGTCAAAAAACTTTTAACCATTTGTGAATTTAGTCATGGTGCAGTTCGGGTCTTCATTTTCCTTTCTAAGAGTTTCATTTTCAATTTTAGTTTCCCAACAACTTTGTTAAGTTGTTCATTATCTAGAGACATTTTGTCTAGCTCTTCTTGTTATAATTCTATTTCCTCAAGAGCTTTTTCAAGACTATGCTTGAGCTCTTCATTTTTCTTGGTCTCTTTACTAAGTTTTGTCTTAAGTTCCTGAATATGAGCAAAGAGCTCATTAAGTTTGTCAATGAGTTCAGATTTTACCTCGGTGCTTGCCATTAAGCATAGTTCAGCAGTGTGATCTAAATCCGCTTCATCTTCGCTTGACCTTGAATCATCCCATGTAACTTTGAGAACTTTGAGTTCTTCTTATATTTAGTGGGACATTCGCTCTTTACATGACCTGGTTTGTTACAACCGCAACATATTAACTCTACAGGTTTAGACTTGGGTTTCTTTCCTTTGTGAAACCTTGAGTAAGAGCTATTCTTACTCTTTCTCCTAAGCAATTTGTTAAACTTTCTAGACAACATAGCCATGTTATCTTCTGAGTCTGAATCATTTTCAGAATCAATTTCAGCATTGAGGGCAATAGATTTCTTTTCTTTTTCCTCAACCTTGACCGGGCTCATCTTATCTTTTAACTTCATTTCATAAACCATTAATGAACTGCATAGTTCATCAAAAGTGTATTCAGCCAGATTTTTGGCTTCTTCAATGGCTGTGGCCTTGGGTTTCCATGCTCTGGGTAGGCCTCTTAGAAACTTTCTAACAGTTTCTTCTTGGTCATAGATTTTTCCTAGGTTCTTTATTTCATTGATGTTTGTTGTAAACCGAGCAATAGCCTTAGCTATCGAGTCAGTTTCCTTCATCCTATAGGTCTCATATTTTTCAACTAACAGTTGGAGTTTTGCCTTTTTAACTTGCAAAGTTCCTTCGTGGGTGACCTCTAACTTGTTCCATATTTCCTTAGCGGTTTCACACGCACTAACTCTATTGAACTCTTCGACTGATAAACTGCAAAACAAAATGTTTATAGTTGGTTATTCAATAGTTCTCTATTCTTTTCCTTGGTACTTCATTCTTTTATTTCCTTCGGGACAATAGCGCCGTCAACTATTGTAGTAGGTGTTGGACAATCTTTTGTCACAACATCCCACATCTCTAGATCTTGGGTATTTAGGTAGTACCTAATATTAGTTTTCCAGTGTGAATAGTTTTCTCTCTTAAATAGTGGCGGTCGATTAGTGGAGTTTCCTTCACCTGAGAGATAAGTGCTTCTTTCATTTTGTGCTGCCATACTTAATCAAAGATGGTTAGATACTTTAACGGTTAACCTGCTCTGATAGCAATTGTTGGCCCAGATATGTCCAAGAGGGGGGTGAATTGGACACTTAGCAGATTTTAACCTTTCTAAAAATTGTGCAGAATAATAAAAGCAGATTAAACAAAGTATAGCAATCAAATACAACAAATGTAAATGAGACAATGCAAGCAAGATTTATAGTGGTTCGGCCGCGCCTACATCCATTACCTAACCTCCTCAGTTAGGATATGTTCAAACTCCACTATAGACATTCTTACGAATGAAGATCAAACCGGTACACTTTCTCAACTTACGGGTGTGAGAACTACCATTTCTTAACTTACGGGTGTGAGAAGACTATGTCTCAACTTATGGGTGTGAGAAGACCGTTTCTCAGCTTCCGGGTGTGAGAAGACCGTTTCTCAACTTTTGGGTGTGAGATGACCGTTACAACTTCGAGCAACCCTTGCTCTTGTCCAGTCACTTCAATGGATTGTCAAAATAATGAAGATGAAGTTCAATCAATCCAGAAGACTCGAAGTCTTTCTTTCAAAAGATCGTAAGATCAAGCACAAGTGAAAGAAGACTAACTTTCGAAAAGTGTTTTGGCGCAAGTGAAAATGGTTATTACGTTTTGAATGAATATTTGTTTTCGTATATCATTATTTATTTTTCTGCTCTAAGGTAATTCATATATATAGGAATAACATAAGCGGAATGGACTTGATGATTTTGGCGCTATAGGTTATTTCAAATACAACGGATACTTTCTTTCCAGAAATGGATCGATTCAGCTCAATGCACATTACGGCGATAACACCTGAATCGTCTGATCCTTTCATGAAAAGAGAATATTCTAACATGTTTTTAGAGTGTTCAAAAAGTTTTGAAAAAGTTATTGTACGATTCTTAGAAGTTCTGAAAAATATTCATGCGGTTTTGAAGAAAGTAACATAAATGGTGCTCTTGTCAGAACAGTAACATTTGTTGAATTAGCGTCCTTGCGCATAATATCAACTTTTGTCGTTTTATTCCTTGAGGCGCTCATGGAGTGTAAGTGTCCTACTGAACATTGAAGTGAGGGCGCTACTAAGTCGTAAGCATCCTAACTTACTTTGACGATTTAAATGACTCAAAACATGAGGGCGCTACTTCGCGGTTAGCGTCCTGCTTTGTTTTAAAAACATTGAACACACGAGGGCGCTACTCAAGAGTTAGCGTCTTGAAATTTAAAATCAGTTTTAAAACATTGTTGAGTACGTTAAAGGACAGTAAGCGTTTTGAGGGTTATTAAGTTGATTCTAAAGATGAGGGTGCTCCTACACAAGTAGTGTACTGATAATTTATTCAACTTATAACTATTAGCATCCTTGAAAATAGAAATCACTTGAAAACATAAAGAACTTCCAGCGAGCTAAGACTAAGTTAGCGTCCTGACAATCTCAAAGGTTGATAAAAGAAAGGTCGTCACTTACAAGTAAGCGTCCTTATTAATCAGTTCAATTCAACCTTGAACGTCCTAATATTTTATCAATGTCCAGACTCATCCAGTCCAAGAGGGCGTTGCTTAAAACATTAGTGTCCTGAAAGACTTCATAAAATTGGTTTTTGATTTCTCGATTAAAGCTCGATAAAACATAATGTAACCGGATTAAATCGCATATGCAAACGATCGATTAAAACATGCAGGCATACATATCGCTGAATCATACGACATAAAAGGTCCTACAACCTATCATAATCTAATCATACAACCGAACATCTTCAAATGATCATGGTTTTCAAGAAGATTTTTAATACGTTCGCGATGCATCATTGATTCTTTGAAACCTTCAAGTAAGATTAGATATGCCATATGTTCAGTAATATCATAGACAGAATGTGGTTTGTAATCATCAAAATATCTTTCATATTAGGGACATATTCTCGTAAGGGACGTGAGGATAATTGGTTCAACAGCAACCCCATCGAGAACTTGGTGTTTGTTAGGATTCGACTTGGAGTTTCTGAAAATGGATTTGAAGTAGCTTTCCATTACTCTATGGCCTTTTGAGCGTGGTCAATTTCAAGTTTAGCTCCAGGAGATGCAAGATTTGTTTTCAAGCTGCCCCTTATCCTTTATAGTCCTCCAATCTTTTGCCTGTCGATTTCCCTAAACTCCATCAGAATTCCTTAAACCACTAATGTAGTTATTTTTCTGTCTTGTTGAGGCTTTGAGTGAAAAAAAGTGTAGTGTTTTTATCTCCCTGCTTCAACTAGCATGTTTTTGCTAGTTGCCCTAGAACTTTTCCTCCTTCAATTGTGATTTTTCCATCCTTGCTTCTAAGTGCTTAATACTTTGACCATCCAGTTTAGTGAGAATAATTTTGCATAAAACTTGATATCTAGTTTAAACATGATTATTACTATTTAAACATCTTCAAATCATTTCAAGTGGTTGGTTAGTTACTAGGGAGTTTTAAGTCACGGAAGTATGGAACAGTGTTAGGTGTTAGTAACAATTTGGTTCCCCGCCCCCCCCCCCCCCCCGCAAGAAGCAGAATTAGGTTTAGTGGTTAATTGAAATCTTGGAAAAGAGTTCCAAGTTGTGGATTGTAGGCGAGGGTGTCGAATCACATTAAAATCTTGTGTTGTCCATTTTTCATTCTTTGCATTTACCAAACTTGCACATCAGCTTAGAGTAGATTTCAAGTTGTTAGTCATCAAGAATAAGGCATGAGGGCTCGATGTCTTAATGAGCTCCTTCCTAAGTAATAGCAACCACTATCCCCTCAATAGCATTTAGGAGAATAACGAAAAGCAAGCGACAAGGTTGTCACGGGGACATCGAGCTCCATGCTCTAGCTAACAAATTCTGACACTCTCTAATAGTCACCATTGTATACCTACCTAACATGTCCAAGATTATATACCAATGTTAAAAGGTAGGTGGCCAACCCTGTTGACCTAAGTGGTTTTCCACTTAATTTTCTCCTAAGTGTTTTGATGCTAATAAACAATATAACAAATGATGTTAATGTTTCTATCTACTATATTTCAACACCTAAAGTGGAAAAGAGTCAATACAAGATCAAAGTACTTCAAGTCTCTCAAGCAAAGGATCAACCGCATTCAAAGCTTGGAAAACTTGAAGAAAAGAAGAATTATGAGGTTGAGAGTCCTGTTTATGTCTAGAATTAGGATGTAGCCTACTTGCTCTAGTTTGCTCAATCATTTTCTTTAAAACTCACACATGCATTAGGTTTTCTTTAAAAATGATATTTAAATGTTCATACATGCATTAGGTTTAGAACTTAGCTTTCAATCCATTTTTGAAGAGTTTTCAAAATGATCTCTAAGTGGTTAATGATCAAATTATGTATATCTCAATCATATTTCATCACCAAAACATTTTCATAATGTTTAAAATTCAAAAATCAAAGTTTTAGACATTTTTGGTGAAGGCGCTCTAGTATAGTGGCCAGCTTGCTAGCACTGTCACCAGCACATTGGAGCTATCTTACTATATGAGCATCAGCGCGCTAGCCAAGAGCGCTAAAGCCTGGGTTCTGAAAAACTCAAGATTCTATATTTGTGCTAACGTGCTAATACAGAGCGCCAGCGCGCTAGTGACTGTCGGGACGTGACTCCAAATATCATATTTTCGATTTTCGTGGCCCCAACGGCTAGTGCTTGTCTCTAAATTATATATACATGCAAAATCAAATCATGTGATTTTAGGGAGTGTTTTCCAAAATCAAATCATTTTCCCATTTCAAAAAAACCCTAAAACTTAGAAATGTTGATTTGAAGATTGAATTTCAAACTTTTTCATTGTTCATTACTTAAAGCTTCTTCAAAATCATTCATTTGAGCAAATATGGTAGCAAGAAAGGTATAAAATCACTGTAAGGTCTTTCTTCACATCGAGCTTAAATTTTCTTGTATTTGGGTAATTGTATTATTGAGCTTATTGTACTTGTTCTATTTATTTAGAACAAACATTTTAATCATTGTACTTAGTCTTTTTAGTTTATTTTTAGTTGAAATAAACCAAGTAAAGTGAATTTGATTCATTTGTGTTCCAAAGAATTCGGCTTTTGCTTTGCCATCGAAAAAGGAACAAGTAGTTCATTCTTAATCCGTTAAAATGAATTCAACTCTTCCTTTGCCCTCAAAAAAGGAACAAGTGGTTTGCCCTTAGCCCGTGAAAATGATAGGTTTGTCTTAAACCTTCAAAAAGACATTGTAACGGTTTGGTTCACACCATTGAAGTAAACCCAGTATAGTGGAATCCTAGAGAAAGTTTCTCTAGACGTAGAGTAGGAAAAAAAAAATTTTAACTACGTAAAAATCCTTGTTTGCATTTATATTTTATTTTATGCACTTTACTTTATGCATTTTGAATTAATTTGAGTATTTAACTTAATCTAACCAGAGAAAGTTATTCTAGGCATAGAGTAGGAAAAAGTTTTTCAAATTATGTAAAAATCCTTGTTTGCATTTATATTTTATTTTCTGCACTTTACTTTAAGCACTTTGAATTAATTTGAGTATTTAACTTAATCTAATTAAGGATTTCACTAAGGACTTAGAAAATTTCAAAACTAGCCCTTACACTCAATTTACCCCCTCTTGAGTGTCCAACAAACCCTATGTCATATAGGTACCCAAACAATCAACTCCAAATGCATGCAAGTAATTTCATTCCACTCATTTCAGTTTATTTCACTTAATAGGATGAGCATCAATTCCTTTCTAAATGTCATTGATTTAAGTATCGGAGTGGCTTTGATTGGCAGCGCAGCAATGTTACTAAGCCTTTGAAGATGTTCATTTGTCTTGCGGGGCAAGTTATCATGTCAAAGCATGGTAAACTAGTTGATTTTCTTAGCAAACCATACTTGAGTCAAATAATAAAAGAACAATATCAAAATGGTCATCCTTGTACGAATGTATGTCCAACCATTACTAAGTTAAAACATGTATACTCATCAACCAAAATCGATTCAAATAGATTACACAGTTAATGCTCCACCTTTTTGATATTATAATAGTATAGTTTATTGTTTTTAATATTGTAAAAAATATTTAAAAAAAAAAAAGAATTATCTGATTTTATATATATTCAATACCTTCAAGTAAAGAAAGTAAAGAAAATGAATGCAAACTAGTAATTTCAACATTGATAATAATAATAATAATAATAATAATAATAATAATATATTATTATTATTATTATTATGTTAAAAAGTAGTTTAAATACTAGATTCCTGCATGAGTTTGCTACTTAAAAGATTGTCCTCTTGAAAAATTCTATTTCCTTAATGCTGAATTATTATGGATAAAGAAAGTGTCAAAATTGGTAGTTTCAAAATTTGAAGGATGCTGTTGGGATTCTCCTTTTGGGGTTCCTACGCTTTGTTTCGTTGGATGTGTAGAAAGTCTTGTGCGCACGGAGAAAAGGCTCTAAAATCTGATTTCGCTTTCCCCAATATTTATATTTCAAAAAGACCATTATTCTTCACTTTCGGAGAGAATATATATATTTTAGATGCTGTTGAGGACTACGCAAGCTCTTGACACATGCAAGGATAATATATATTATTACTTGCAAAGTAGAAGAGCGCACTTGCTTTATTAGCCTTTCTCTGCGTCATGCCTAGATTCCTTGAGCGCACTTCCGTTGAATTAAAGCAATTTCCTTTCGGCAATTACTTCTTTTCATATATATCCCATTCAACTGCAACTAAAATTTACCATTGAAGAAGTTTATTATAACACTACAATTTCCTGTCAGAATATTGTCCAAAGGAATTTTTTAGTTACGGCCCACTATGAAATAATATAAGAAATTGATATGAATATATATATTTGGCATTTCTTAGAAGTTGGTGATTCTACCGTCTTAGAAATCTTTTATTTTTCAACAGGGCACCTTATGTATCGTCGGTTTTTGCTTTTCTGACACGGACAACAACTTCACCGAATATTTAAAATATGGCAGTTTGAAGTCAACAAAACTTGTTAGAACGAGTACATTAACATTGAGTTCAATCCTTACTAGCAAGATGTCTTTCACTATAGGGGTGAGTAGGTCACCCGCCAACCTGACCCGACTCAGACCCGAACCAAAAACACCGGGTTGGGTGTCGGGTTAATGAAAAAACTTACCCGTTTAACCAGACCCGACCCGTCTTAATTAAATACTAAAAAACCCATTCTTTTCTCTCTTATCCCTTCTCGGCAACACCGTCCCCCTATTTCTCTTTTCTCTCTCTTTTCTTCTTCTTATCTTCTTTTCTCTCTATTTGCAACTCTCCTTCTCTTATCTTCTTGTCTCTCTCTTCTTCTCTCTCTGCAACTCTCTTTCTCTCTCTCTTCTTCTTCTTTTCTCTCTCTTTGCAACTCTCTCCTTCTCTTATCTTCTTCTCACTCTGCAACTCTCTCTCTATGTAACTCTCTTTCTCTCTCTTTTCTTCTTCTTCTTTCTCTTTCTGTAACTCTATCTTTCTCCCTCTATCTTTCTTTGTAACTCTGCTGGCCTCCCTCCCTTCTCTTCTCTCTCTCTCAAACCCTAAAGCGGTGCGCTCCTAAACAAAAACCCTCCCACCTCCCTACATTCTCGTCGAGTGACCCGAACGACTTGACCCTCCAACGGGTCAGTTGGGTTAACCCCTTTTATCCCATGAAATCGAGTGGCATCAGGTTGCAAATGATGCCACCCAATAGGATCGGGTCGGGTGGTGTTTGGGTCCAAACCTGATCCGTGCCCACCCCTACTTCACTGGTGTTCACATAGAGATCAAGTAGAGATGGAAAGAGGTTTTTAGAGAAGAATACAATAAAAACACACCATTAGGGGGCATCGTATAAATGTTTGTTTGGAATAATATTCTTTTTTCTTTATTTTTTGGTAATCTAGGTGGTGTCCTCCAAGCTAGTTACATGCACCATAAAGACTATGTTGGAAAATGGGCATCGCAACACGATTTTTCACTAACTTTAAGCAAAATTTTAAGTGGAACCTACATGTGATTTTGGGTAAGACCACGTGAAAGATTAATCTCTAATATGCAGAGATTAAGAATATATAATTATTTGGCTATACCCATATGAATGAGAAATTGAGATTAGAGTAGCCTACTTGATAAGTGTAAAGTGGTGAAAATTGGTAAACATTGTTTAGTCTCACATAGCAAAAATAGAAGAGAAACATGTTTCCTTATAAATTATAACTAGTGACATTCACTTGTCTTAGCTTAACCAACACACAAATTAAGAAGGCATAAGGGTGGTGCTTCGCAGCGAATAGGCGACTTAAGGGGCACTGAGCGCACAACACCTTGCACTTCACACATGCGCATTGTTGTAAGGAGCTGGGAAGCTTTTCATCTTCAAAAATCAAGGTAGATCGAAAAAATCAGATGCGTTCGTGAAGGAGAGATCTAGATCATTTGTTGGGGATGTCCAAATTCAAAGAACCTGATCGAGTGATCAGAGCCGCTGGATCGCATCCGTTGTGATCAAGGGCAATCCAACAATGCGGGATTGAGTATGCTGACCGCAACCATCAGATCTTTCCTTTAGACAATCGAGCGTGATCCAATGGTTTATGATTAGATGCGTCGATCACCACCGTCAGATCGCATCTAATTGCAATCAAATGCATTCTGACGGTGCACAAATAAACAGCCACCAAAAGCCTATAAATAGACCCCTCCAAACCTCAAAAAAATCATACAAAAATCTCAAAATACCTCAGAATTTCCTCCTCTTTCATTCTTTTCTATTTTCACATTTATGTTGTAAGAGTTTACTAGCAATGATTGGTTCGAATATCTTTATTATTGTAGTGTTGTAATAATAAGAAGAAGATTGTTGTATCTTGGGAGACAATTGTCACATACCATTAGCACCTTGGCGGGACAAAATTGTCTTAAGAACATTAAGTAAAGCTCTAGCCTCGATCTAAAATTCTCGTCTTTGATCTGCCTAGCAATTTATCTAAATTATATTAGAGGAGTGTTGTCCCAAGTAACCATAAATAGTTAACGGGAGGTAGTTTACTGCTCTAGAAGAGTGGTTCTTAAGCGAGACCTTACATATTGCATGTGACTCCACTACTCAGCCTGGGGACTCCACTACTCAGCCTGGGGACTCGCCTAATTCATTAGATAAAAAATAATATAATTCGTGGAGACTATTCTGCCTTGAATGAGCAAACCTAAGAGGATATGTGGCATCTCATTCAATGGTGTGTAAGCTCTTACATATGGCCGTGAGACAAGAACTTCACCTCGGACACACGATGAAGACCTTCTTAAGTCTCAAACTCAAAACCTCATAGGAAAAAAATTATCTTCCTACCAATCCAACTAGTAGAAAAATACAAAATTACCAATATAAGTTGAGAAATTAATTAATTATATTAACCGGTAAATGTTGAATAAAATAAATTTTTCACCTTCATATATATGTGTGTGTGCGCTTGCACGTGTGTGTTTATGCATGTATGTATATATCAGGAAATACGATGAATTAAAGAAATCATTTTCTTTAAAAAAAAACTTCAATTATGAGTCCTACAATAACTTACACATTTAACTAAAAACTATAAATGAAAGTGTTACGTTACTGAACCAACATAATGTTTTATGTGTTTGATGTCAATGAATCAATTCCATGGTAGTTCTAAACCACTTAGAAGGGTACAATCCCTAATCCACAATCCAAATGCACCACTCTTGATTCACATACCAAAGATAGAAAGTTAGAGAAGATATTTTGAGAGAGATTGTTGAGATACACCGGATAATCAAATGGGGAAAGGCCAATTTAAATTGGTCCATCTCACAAATGGTTACAACTGTATATGTGGGTGGTTGCACCCACCCACATCCCACATTAGATCAAGACTATCGACGAACTCCTACTCACACATAATGTGCATCAACAAAAATACACACACATATGCACCTTTGAGTATTGATCCATATGTGTGAGTATCTTCTCTCCCTCTCCCACATACTGTGTCTAAATTTGTCTAAATGAATCATTTTATAATATAGCAAATGGACTATGCAACTATAAGACCACATCCGAGTGAGAGCTCTACAATAGTTATGAAATAGAGTCAACTTAAAGGCATCATAGAACAAAATAGTGTCTTATATACACTTGATTTATTTGGTCACATTTGTTCATACATTTTTTATGACTTAAAGAGTTATGCATGAACCCACAAATCAGCAATATGTATGTTGCAACCAAATCAAAGCAACAAAAGAGATTGTGATTCTTAATTTAGAGTAGTGATGTTTAAAACAAAATGATCTTTCTTTTACCCTAATAATAGTACTTAATAGAAAAATAAATCCTTTCCTTGCATAATCCCTTTGAAATCGAATCAATCATGACCACAATCAACTTGCCAAAGTAGTTATCATTAATTATCTACTCTAGAGTAATCAAAATTATTAAGGTTGTTAATATTTATATGCGTACTTGATACACATAGTTAAGAACCTACTAGGAAAACAAGATGATCGGTCTTCTACAAGGGACAATAAATAAATAAATAACTAACAAAAGTTGAAAAAGAAGATTAACAAGAAGAAATGGCCAGTAACAAGACTTCCTTAGGTTTTTCTGGTTAGGTTGAGTGTCGATCATAAACTGGTTTGGATTAAGGAGAAATTACCAAAGAAAGTTTTCATACTAAGTATTGACTAGGACATTGAGGAATGGCTCGTCAAACTCTCAATGGATATTCAATTGTCTAGGAAGGTGATAAAAACTTGTGGGGCAAAAGTTGGTGTAGTGATAATGGAAACACTCGTTAATAAGCGTGGGGCTTATATGAAGGTGTCGAAAGTGGAGAAGGGGTGGTCCAATATGAAAATCATTCTGGAGGAAGGTGGTAGCTGGAAGAGCTTTGGCGAGTGTCTGTAGCAAGCCATGCACGCCGACGGAGTTGCTTCTAATCAGAAAAGAGAAACGGGTGCTAAGGGGACGTTTGCAGGCCATGGCTACGTTGAGAATGTTCAAAAGCCTTATGATGGGTCGGCTATGCAAGGATGGGTTAATGAATATTTGAGTTTAGCAATGGTATTCTTCCATCATTTCTCGTCACACCATGGAAGAATATACAATCCTAAATTTTAGAGTTCTTAAAGCGTCCGATCAGTTTGTCAGTCATGGATGATGATTGCGTTCTTGTGTGGTGTAGAAACAAGAAAGAAATGAGGGGTGTCTTAGAGGAATTCCAATCACCAGACCTCGAGGTGGCAATGTGGGAGGCGTTTCGCAGCGGCACAATCAGTTTATGCATTGTCACAACAAGTGGGTATAGGTGGAGGGCATCTCGTATGAGAGTTGGGGGTCACAAATCTTCACAACAATCGGGGAATGGTGTGGTGGTTTATAGGAAGTGCACAAGGATACTGAATCACTATCTTTCTTCAGATATGCAAAACTTAGAGTTTGGGGAATGTTGGATGGGTACGTTCCGGAGTTTTCGACACTTTTCATTAATGGAACTCATGTCAAAGTGAAAAATTTTCGACTCTCTTGTCGTCGATGAAGGGGCATGCAAAGGAATAAAGAGGCTGAGAGAGGTGATCGTAGTCGTACACAGAAGCAGGGGCCAAATCTGGAGAAAAGACAACATCGAGATAATTTGACGGTGTTGAAAGGCAATCATGTTTGGCGGGAAAAGGTGATGGACATCCCTAAGAAGCATTCAAACAAGAAAAAACCACTATTGGCCGAGGGTGATACGACTGCAGTTAATGCTTCGGGACGTGTCGATTCAAGGAACAACCATGTTCATTTGAATTGCAGATCGGCGTTAAGTGGGGCAGTGCGTATGCCCCAGAAGTCGGGGATGGATCTTCCTCCAATGGTAGTGGGCCCAAATGAGACGGGGCCCAGTAGAGCAGAAGTGCAAGCCCAGGATCGGTCGTGCAGGCTTTCTAGTGATAATGGACCCATGGATGCTCATCTAGAATATATGCTCCAAAATAATGTTGTCCATCACACTGATGGGTTAGTTAATAAGGAAGGTGGGCTTAGCGGTTGCCCAGAAGTGCCCAGGATGTTGAGGGCTTCTTCACCCAGTCACGTGAGCGAAAGACAGTTTAGCTAAAACGCTAAACATTTGGGATTGGCTGGCTTTAAGCTTTGATACGATGTTTCTTTTCGAGAGGGGGATTATTGCTTTCTCTTCAGAAGTCGAGATTTCATTGGAAAGGAATACGCATCGAGCTGAGAAGGGTGTGATTGACTTTAGCACGGTCTCATCTTGACCAGCAGGCCACTTTCGGAAGAAGATGAAGATTCAGCAGGCAGAGGTTAATTCGGGTAGCCTGTCCGTGCACCATCAAATGAGCAATGATGAAGTTGTTGTCGACTTGGAGGACGAAGGAAGCAACTGGGGCAACAACAAAGATGATGGGGATAATGTTGGAACCTAGGGACGAGAATGATGGTCTTGTCAATTCGTTCCTTATGGCAAATCAAGAGGCATAACCAGTGGTTGTTCCAGAGGCTAGCGAACAGGTATGTCTACTTCTTGTACCTCTACTATTGGCTTTGGATAATGTTTATTTTGATGTGAATGCTTCCCTCTTCTCCCCCCCCCCCAATATTGAACCACCCAGCCAAACCATAGTTGTGCAAATGTCATTCTCCCACCTAGCCCTCTTCTTCTTACTCCTTCTGATGAGATGACTAGAGTTCCAGCCACGTTTCCAATTTCTGCGTCACGAGCGAATTTTGGTTTTGATGGCAATTGGGCCTTGACTCTGACGGGTAGACAGTTACCAATCAAAATGGACGACATTGTGGTAGACTATATGGGGCAAATGAACCTTTAGGCAAGTAAGGTGTAGAGAAATCAGGTGTTGGAATGCTTAAAAAACTTCAAGGGACCAATTAACAGGGATTTTCTTAGTAGAGAATTAATGTTTAGGAGCAGAAATTTGTTGTCCAAATGAAGAAAATATCATGGAATATTATAGGATGCGGGGCTAGCACGAAGAGAAGGTCAGTCAAGAGGTTGTTGTGTAGAGAAAATCCAGATATAATTATATTAAAGGAAATAAAAGAGGCAAGAGTTGCAGGGTTAAGCGTTCTTTGTGATGATAGGTGGTGTGTGGCAGGTGACTTTAACACCACTAGGTACATGCATGAGAAATTAAATAGCAGCCGCCTGACTCGTAACATGCATGAATTTGATCATCTTGTTGGTGAGTTTGGGCTGAAAGATCCTCACCTTCGTACTGCTAAGTTTACGTGGTCCAACTTTTGGTCCACCCCAATCTATTGCCGCTTTGATAGATTTTTGTTATCAACAGGGTGGGAGGAGGTTTTCCCAGTGTACAGACAAAAAGTTCTCCCAAGGTTAACATCGGACCATAGGCCAATTGTTATGGATACAGGGTCAGTCAAATGGGGATCAACTCCTTTCAGGTTTGAAAATGTGTGGATTTTGCACAAAGACTTTAAACGGAATATGGGAATTTGGTGGTCATCTATGGCGGCAGATGGAAGAGCAGGCCATCAGTTCTTGGTTAACATGAAAGAACTCAAAGATCATCTTAAGGTCTAGGACCAAGAGGTTTTCAATTCGGTGGCAATGAAGAAGAAGGAATTGGAAGATCTCATTTTCAACTTTGATATGATGGAGGAATAGGGTAACTGGAATGGGGAGTTGGAAGTACTCAGGAACATGATCAAGACTGAACTTGCCGAGGTGTGCCTTAAGAAGGATCGTGTCACATTTCAGAAAGTTAAAATTAGGTGGCTCTTGGATGGAGATGTGAACTCCAAGTTCTTCCACAATTTATTAAGGAATAGGCGTAAAAAAAACATTATCTCGAGAATTGAGAAGGAAAATAGGGAATTGACTTAAACAAAACCGGAAGTGGTTGAGGAGATTGTACGATATTTCCAGGATCTTTACACATCACAGGTGTCACATGCTTGGGAGAAAAGTGTTATCTATTAGACTGAGATCAGTTTTTGAGAAAACCATTGAACCTAACCAATCAGCTTTTGTTCATGGGAGACAAATCTTGGATTCAATGATTATTGCTACTGAAGTTGTAGAGGATTATAGAGCAAGGAAGAAGCCTGGTGTGGTGCTGAAGGTTGATTTTGAGAAGGCATATGATTTAGTAGAGTGGACTTGTCTTCAGTTTGTGATAAAGACAAAAGGTTTTGGTGATCAATGGATAAGGTGGATCACAACTTGCATATCCTCAGTCACTTACGCTGTTGTGGTCAATGGGTGGCCAAAGGGAAGTTCAATGGCGAAAGAGGCCTTCGTCGGGGGGATTCACTTTCCTCATTCCTATTTACATATGCGGCGGATGGATTAGGAAGACTCCTATCAAGGGAAAATCATTTCCAAGTAATCAAAGGGTTCTTAGTGGGCACCAAGAAAATTAACGTCTTGCACTTGCAGTTTGCTGATGACACACCCATGTTCCTGGATGGGGGTAAGGAGAACGTCGTAAATGCTATAAATATTCTTCATTACTTTTCCACAATTTCAGGGTTGAAATTGAACTTAGCTAAAAGTCAAATTGTAGGCATTAACATGGACCCAACAGTATTATTTGACATAGCATAGAAGGCGGGGATGTGGTCACTTCGGTATTTAGGATTACCATTTGGGAGGGACCCTTTGAGCCATCAATTTTGGGCCCCGGTTTTGACTAAGATTTCCATTAGACTCGATGGGTGGAAGATGACCTTCTTCTAGAGAGGGGGTAGATTGGTTCTTATCAGGTTTGTGCTGTCAGAGCTTCCTACATATTATATGTCCATCTTCAAAGTTCCTTAACGAGTAGCGTCACAGATTGAAAAGATGTTCAAATCTTTTTTGTGAAAAGGGGTTGATTCAGGTAGTCAGGTGCAAAAAATTAAGTGGAAAGATGTTTTGATGCCAATATCCAAAGGAGGTCTTGGGATTGGAAACATTTCCAAGAAGAATGTTGCCCTTGGTGCCAAGTGGATTTGGAGAATATTGTCAGAAAAAGAGTCATTATGGTCCCAAGTAATCACAAGTAGGCACGAGAAGGTGGAAGTTTGCCAAGCACATGCTAGAAGTATCAAAGCTACTTATCGTAACCTATGGAAATTTGTCTCCTCTTTAATACTAAGTCTCGCCCCTTTTCTTATAGCTTCAGTAGGAAACAAGCTTTCATTCAAATTTTGGGAAGATAGGTGACTTGGTGATAATAGTGTATCTCACTTATGCACAACCGTCTTATCTCAAATTTCTTTTCCATCCCCCCAAACACATCAAGCCTTTGGAACCTACATCTTTGTAAAACTCCCCCTCTTAGAGTTCAACCCAAAATCACTATCTAGCCTAGAAGTCATTTCCCTATCTGAGGGCCCAGATCATTTTAAATGAACTCTGGATCTGTCGGGTAAATTCTCTTATAAATCTTGCTATGAGTATCTTATCGATGACACATCCACCTAGCTTTTCCTTATGCATCACACATTTGGTCTAGACAAATCCCTTCCAAAGTGAAGGTCTTTGGGTGGCTACTTGCTTGTAAGAAGATAAACACTGGTGGGATGTTGCAAAGGCGTTTCCCTTCCGTGTGTTTATCTCCACACTACTATTTTTTGTATGCAGGAGGAAGAAACCATTGAGCATATGTTTTTTACCTGTACCATAGCTCAGAGGTTGTGGTCTATGTGGTTTAGTTTCTCAAAAGGTTTGGTGAGGATCCCTTCCAACGGTGTGGAAGGTTTGGTACGTCCATGTTATGTCCATTCTTCTAAGGGGGTGAAGGAGGTTGGGACGATTGTTGCTTATGCTACACCATGGTGTATTTGGAATGAGCGAAACAACAAGGTTTTTCGTAATAGGTGTAGGTCAATTTCAAGACTATGGGATGAGGTTAAGATGAATGCTTGTTCTTGGGTTATTGCTTCCCCTTTTGCAAATGGTTATTCAATCTTACAATTGTGGAGGGATCAAAATGCTTGTTGTAATTTGTGTCATCTATTTGAGGTAGCTGGCAACAAGGGTTGTTACAGGTTGTTTTGTTACGATTTTGGGTGTGTTTTGATGTAATTACAGGGGTCAAATTGTTCTCAGTCATGAGAACTCCTTGTTCTCTGACTTTAGGTTGTAATTCCGCATGTCTTATACATAATAATAATTATTGTTTCTCTCTCAAACAAATAGTCGAGACCCTACCAAACAACTATAGCTTTTAAATTAAGCAGTTCTTAATAACCATTATAAATTTAATCTACACCGCATCATACACATGGGGGAGTGTTAATGCTTTTGATATACATAATCAAGCCCCTGCCTAATAACTATAGCTTTTACGTTAATTATTGGTTTCTTACAAAATGGCAATGATGTAAGTCATTGGATATAACTTCTTATTAGGACTCACATAGTGATGAAGGAGGGTCTCATTCATCACTTCCTAATATAGTTGGCAAAACACACGTTAAAAGAATACGTGACATGTTAAGAGTAACTCTTTAGATTTGTAAAAGGGTATATTTTATTCAAAACATTACACAGAT
This sequence comes from Paratinospora sagittata, assembly GCA_035771175.1. Taxonomy (NCBI): domain Eukaryota; kingdom Viridiplantae; phylum Streptophyta; class Magnoliopsida; order Ranunculales; family Menispermaceae; genus Paratinospora; species Paratinospora sagittata. The sequence continues at coordinate 16,446,544 of CM069604.1, forward strand.
CTTAGTTTGGTCCCCACTTAGAATCCACAATCAAGTTTTATATTCCAAATTAAGCACCAAATAGAAGATCTTGCAATTTATTTTTAGAAACGAGCATAATGGAGAATTGGATGTTCATTATTGATCGATATATAATCTCATCTTAACTTCAACAAAGGTTACATTACAATCACATATCTAAGTTTAAGCTCAAATGTTTCTTCTATATTAGTTTAGGTTGACAAAATAATAATAAAAACAAACGTAAATACGTGAATACTATCTTTTCTAATTGTTAAGTTGTTAATATTTCTTTTGAGATTTTTTTTTTATAATTATTTCATTTTTACTATTGATAGTTTTTTTCTAGTAGAAAGTACGTTATAAAGTATATCCTTTTGTGAATTGAATGAATAAAAAGAAATGAATTTTAATAATTTTTCTTATCAAATTTAATATAAAAATAGCTAAAAATATGATCTCGAAATTAATACAAATATTTATTTATTTATTTATTTGCTTGTTTACAGATTCAATCAAGAACACGTATCAATCAAGAACACGTAAGTACCCTGCATCTCATGATTAATAAACAATGTTCAAGTTTTAGCTTCCGATGAAATTTTCAACTAATCTTTCCCATGAAAAGTGGTAGAAAATACGAAAGTAGATGGATGTATGAGATTCTTCATCTTTAGTATCATTGTATCTTTCGTAACCAAACCATATCTGATAGCTCCATATTGCAAAATCTGTAGGGTGGTTATGCTAGTAGTATTTAAAACTGTAAACAGAAGAAGTTATAAGCCGTCATGCTGCTAAATACAAAACAGTAAAATAAAGCAAATTGTCGTCAACTTTTTTACTCCTTTCTTACACCTGCTCGACCTTAATCTGAAATAGATAGTTATACAATATTGCTAAATACTAAACAGCACTGTTCGCATGCAGTATGTTCATTCCTACTCACTCTTAAATAAAGAAAGTGTAACATTGTAATTTTGATACTCACTCTGCAGTAACATTAACACAACTATATGAAAAGAAAGACGAACGTTTCCATCTGCTACCTTGAATTGTATTGTATAGCAAAATTAACCAACTGTGTTCTGTTCTGTTCACAGAGATTTGTACTGCTCGATCAAAGAAGAGGCATGTAGGCGTGATGTAGGTATCACAGTGCACCCCAGACTTTGAAGATAAGCAATCTGAATTACAGTACACAACCAAACATAAACCGATTAATGGAAGTTGCATGCTTCTTATTCTAACAGATGATGCAGAGTTGAGATAATGAAATATACTGAGAATTATTTCCGCATGCAATGTGTGTATGTGCTGCAGTTATTTTCATTGGAAATGTTCATAGCTTTTAAATTAGATGATGACATAAGAGAGTTGCAAAAAAGCTAAGAGTTAAATCCCCTTTTGGTCAGTCAATTAAAACAGAAGAGTGACACTTCACCTTTTGCCTTACAAGAGGGTCTACACTTGCTAAACTTGAGCAGACAATTCAATTGCACCCTATAACTACTATGCTACCCGGCCACACTAAAAGTAAAGCTTCCTACGCTCAATATCAATGTTTTATTAACCTTCTATTTTAGACCTGATTGCTCCTCAACTTTCTTTTTTTTTTAAAGAAACAAAGATATTTATTTATTGTTAATAAGAGATGATGTACAAACGTGAACAAGGAGTACACCACAATAGCCAAGCATATTACAATACACCAAACCCAATCACCCAACCATGATTACCTTACATTCTCATCATACAGACATCTATCCCACCCCAACAGCCACTCCGAAATGGAAAATTCCATATTCCAACTTTGCCAAAATAATTACCCAAGATTAAAAAATAGTCATCCTTACCTTTGTTTGACCAATCAACTGACCACTTGGGCAAGGGTGACATTTTCCTTTTTTTTCGCCTAATGCCATGTGGAAAGCATTAACGCCTTCAAAAGGCCCTTCTACAAAAAACAGTCTAAAAATGCCTTTAGTAGAAGTTCTTTTTTTTTTTTTTTTTTATCTACTCATTTATCAAGTCACCCTATTAAATATCATTGGGTTTTATTTATTTATTTAGGAGACCACAAAATTAGAATTTAGAAGAATGGATTCCAATGTTAAGGTGTAACAGAAATTTAACAATAGCCCCAAAATGCGAATGACATAATACAAGTGTAATGCGCCTTTTGTGGCATGTTCAAAGTATATAAACAAGGATGAAAAAAACTATGAAAAAGAAATACAACCATCATGTGCCACACCATGGGCATCTCTTGTTATGATACAAACTAGCTCTTGTATATGTTCTCACATGTGGCTGTATAGAGGTACGGGTACCTACATCCTCACCTCATCAACATCATCAAGAATTGAGGATCATCTTCCTATCGAACAACTTCAATTGCATGTCTTACATGCGCTTGTCCTCTTCCTTGTCCTCATCGACCTATGCTCCTTGCATGCAGCCCCTAAGTTTCTACCCCTATGGCATCAAATTACATGGGATTGATCTCAGCCTATATGACTCCATCCCCATGTAATCAATTGAATCTCTGGTTGTGTGACACTATCCTCACACTTCTCTGGGTTGTTGTGGCCTCCCAAGTTCGCAAGTGTCGAACCCAACATGTGAGATCCCATCAATGGAAATAAAGCGATCTCCTTGCAATGGAGTTGGGGCCACTGCAGATAATTTGTCCACCTAAGTTCTTAGGGCAGTCAGGGTTTTGTGGAATGATGTTGACCCATGTGTCACTATCCATATCAAGCGGTGCTCTGCATGCATGGTAATGAATGCAAACTCATTATCACTTGAATGTCCTACACATCAATTGTGCATTCATAGCCTTGACACGCAAATCAATCCACGCCAAGTTGTTGACCTAGGCAAATCAACTCGCGTGTCACATGACTGGGGCATAGACTATTTCATGCTGAATTAGAGCAGAACTCAATTTAACTTATGCCACTCAATCTAGTGTCGATTAACTCACGTGTCACATGTCTCGGGGTTTGTTTCCTAATGCACAACTATCCACCTAGGAAGCATCCTGAACGATGTTTCCCAATCCCCAAATATCTTCACTATTTCTGTCCTCTTTGCATATCACACTATCCTGTAACGCACCTCATACCCAAATTTGTTCTTAATAATTTGATGAATTGCCGCTACTAAAGTTGATGGAACCCTCTCAACAAAAATGTGCATCTCACTAGATGTAAGCACTGAATCTAGCTATGAATGGTGTTGGGATATATAAAGAAACACACGTCGTGGTGCGGGCATATAATGAATCTCAAACAGTTGTGTCCCCTTGTGCTTGACTGCCTTTAGCCTCCAATAGAAACTATCATTTCACTTCCTACACTTAACTACTCACACATTGGGTCCCAAATCAATCTCTAATGTATTGATGATGCCTAGCAATGCAACACCGCTTTTTACAACATATTTCAAATCTTACTTGCTAGTGAAGATCAATCCTTTCGAAAGCTTTTGTGCCTCATTTCAACCCTAATGGTATGATTGTTGCCAAGAATATTGGGGATGAATATTGGGGATGAAACCTCGTAGCCTAGCACATTGGGTTCTAGTGTAGCCTCCATGCCCTCCAACTTATTTTTTTTGATGCTCGAATCCTGCATCTTTTGATGCCAATATATATATATATAAACTTAAACTATCTTCATCATCGTCACTTGGTACTTGTGCTTCAAAGTGCAATAATCATAATTATAGCCACATCATCAAAGAGATGTTCATCTAAGAAGAAGCATCATCATTATCATTGGTGATGTACTTATTTGTGCTTAGTGCATATACTGATATGTTGAGTTACCAACTTCAATGGGTGGCACTACACTAGGTCCAACATTTTTCATTGGTTCTTGTGCACCAAGTCCATCAACATTTACTTACCTGTGTGGATTGTCGCTCACATGGGCTCGAGTCGAATCATTATTGACGACATCTATATATATATATATATTTCCATAGTATTAGGCGGGGGGAGCACCAAGACCATGGCAAATGTCCCTTAGATGTTGCTCACCTCCAATTGGTGACACAATATAGTTTGAAGTACCACTACCCAATAACAATGGCCACGCAGATGCTAGACTTAGTCTCACATGAATACGTCCTTAACACAAGTTGAATTAGTTCCTTAATTTCTTCTTGCCTAATGCCAATTCTGACTCTTACATTGCCAACTGGAGGACTATGTTTAAGCCACCTTGATGGCTAATTAATATTCTATCATAATTGTAGCACATCATAATGAAAAATCTATCTTTCAAGTAAGCATAGCAACAAACATAATCATCATTATAATAAAGATATTAATATTAGTTATGACTAAAAAAATCTTTTCTTAAAAAAATTATATTAGGTATAACTCACATTAACAATTTTCAGTTTTTTAATATTATATACATATAAGAAAATCAAAGTAATTCGAAAAGAAAGATGAGGGTAAAAAAGAAGAGAAATGCCAATAAATTCAAAGATTTTAACTACTATGTCATATGATGGTTTTAACGTACCACAAAGGATGCAACAAAAAAAAAAAAAATTGTTTGCATCTAGTGTAGAACTGAGAAAATTAATTTTGTTATTTTAAAAAAATATGAGAAAAAATTGAAAATACCCATAAAATTGAAAGATTGAATTAGAGGACTTAAGCCATAATAGTTTCAAGGCAAGTTTATCTAGTAAATACACATCAAATGAACTAACAACAAACAACAGAGGATGCATCCAACAACAACTTTATTTAACAAAAAAATTAAAAATATTAATTAAATTAACATGTTACAAACCCCACACACGCATATAGTTTAAACTTGATGTATAATCTAAAATATTTAAATGTTTCAATCACAAAAACTCATATGATATTAAGCTATCTTGCATTGAATCTAATGTATAGAAGCATTATTCAGTTTTTTTTTTTTCTTTTTTTTTTTTAATATCTAACATTGCAAATATTCGGATTGCTAAACTTTCCAAAAGCATAGAGCCATATATTATTTGAATGAAAAGGATGGATAACTTTGATCAGAGAGTTTCAAAGCCATTAATGTGCTGGATAAGAGTGATTTAGTGATAGAACTCCAACATTGTAGCACCTCACCAACACTGTACTCCAACAATGTCATTGAAACTCTCCCTAGCCCCAACTTGGTTCTTTTTTTAAAAAAAGAAAAGAAAAAAGAAAGCACATCATATGAAAGAAAAATCACCTTTCATGATACAGAGTTCAATAAAAAAAGACTTTTGAAAGCATTTTAGCCTTCAATATGCCATTCAAAAAAGAAAATTCTCTCTCCCCAACCCAAATGGCCAATTGACCGGTCAAACATGGTAGGGATGGTAGTTTTTTCAATACTTGGTAAAAATGGCATTATATTGGCAAAATTGGGAAATTAGGTCAAAAGCCCTTTCTATGAGCCAGAGTTCCATACTTTGGTAAATTTCTTTTCATGAATAATACAAAACCATTTGGATGCATACAACCAAGCCATCACAAATGAAACAAATAAAATTGATATCACTTGTCATTAGAAATATTGGTGAGTAGCTTAGGGTACAAAATCAATCTAAGCCTTAACTTCCATGTTGGTATATAAACATGGCTTTAAGCAATCTCCATACATTATCTCAATTGCCAGGTGATACGAACGATTGGATATTTGAGGTTTGAGATTTAGACTTGCCTGATACACGTTCCTTATTACAAGGTTCATGTATCTAGGGTTCACCTAGAGTCATAAAGTGGAACGGGGGTTTATTGTCGTGAAATGAAGTTTTTAACTATCAAAGTTTACAATACATAAGAGAAAAATCAGGAGATCGATCTTAGCTGGTAGTCTATGACATCAACTACAAAACAAATCCTCTTGATACTTTCTAGACGTAGTTTTTCATTAGTAGATATCAAGAGCATAATAGAGCATTTCAAGAATGGGCTAACAAGCAGTACATTTTTATACTTTGTTGAGGAGCTTTGTAGAACTTGTTTTATTGGCAAGTCACCCCAAAAATATGCATAAGCTAGACATCAACTATGAATCCAAGTTGAAAGCCATTTAGAAATCTTATCTATAAATCCTACTTTAGATATTTTAGTCATAACATTTGAATCCAATTATATACATAGCTACCTGTTTTGATGTAGCAGCAGATGAACCCATTGCATTCTCAATCCTTAGTCTCATGAAATGTTCCTAAAAAATAAAAAAATAAATAAGCCAAAAAGATTAAAATAGATATGAAGTTCTTAATAAATGGATTCAACCACAAGCTAAAACTTGATCAATACATGCATGGGAAGAAAAGTGAAATGTGACAATGTGTTAACAATTTAGCAAATATCTCTCAAGGTAGGAGAATTGAAAACATGCTAGGAACTACTTCTTATGTAATATTACTATGAAGCTCACATGATTAATATCAAATTAAGTAATAATCTCAATTCTGAAGATACCAATTGATGATTCTGCCTGTCTCCAATAATTACAAACTAAAAATCATCTTATACCATACTGGAGAAGGATGTGCACTCATTTATCTTCACATTCAGTAATTCCTTGAATATTTTCCTTTGTTTTTTTTTCTCCTCGATACATGACTACATTGCCCTAACTAGGATGAAACCTATTTGCTTAAAGTAAACATGGATCAGAGCGCTTCCAGATTGTGATCACTTTTTATATTGTAAACAATGAAGATCATGAATTCTAGCATGACAACTATTCTAGACCATTTATCATTGCACGAAAAACACCTCAAGTCAACATTGCAAACATTTAAAATAAATAAATTGCATGCCAAGTTCAACAAATGTGAGCAAGGATCAAATATTCAAATTTTCCCTAAACTTCGATCCCTTAAAATTCGAAATTAATTTAGGAAAGTTCGATTTGACATGGAGATTTTTTACAAAAATTTGACAATGTAGAGAAGTACAAAGAATTCTATTTAATTGTTGTACAAATTTATTTCTTTAGATATGCTAAAGCGAACATAATTATATACTTGAAATTACTTGACACATATTGCATGTGTAGTGAAGTAATTGACTACGTGGTCGAATATTTGACAAATTAGTTGACTACGTGTAAAGGAAATATAATTTTGCAAAAGAGTGCTCCCAGGAGTGATATAGTCGATTAGTAAATATGAAGTGATCAACTAAGAAGGGCATGTAGTCAACTACTTGAAAGGGGATGGTTGACTACATGGTAGAATAATAGAAAAACAAAAAAAAGGATGATGCAGAAGTTTTGATGGATTAAAATCATGTTCCTAGATTAAAATAGATCCTTCTAAGCTAGAAAACAAAAAAGGAAAATGAAGCAAGAAAGAATGGGAAGACATAAGAAATATATATATATGAATGCTTTAGTTATGAGTTATATTATTTAAGACTAAGGTAAATTAGCAGTGATGTTTGAATTGATTCACTTGATGAAATTTAGATATAACAAAATAAAAATTCCATATTTTCTATGAATTTGAATAAAAAAGTAATGATATTAGTGTTTTATAATGATTAATATGGTTTTGGTGTCGTTTGAAGTGTTGAGTGGAAGTAGTGAGTGGAATGGCTAGAGAGTAGTATACCATAGTGCATTTTATAATTCTTCCAAGTACATTCTGGAACCACCATAAGCAAACTTACATTATTTATCACCAATGTCATCATAATTATTATAATTTGTATGGATCGGGCATATGAATACATGGCGAAGTGAATTGCATTTGATGTTAAATATGTTTCAATGTTTTGAACGTCACTGTGAGGGAAGAAAGGGAAGAGGCTTCTCTTATGAGCATATTGAAGAGACGTCACTTGTCGATGGGTGAGGATAGAGTGTGTTGGCCTAGGGATTCATCTGGGATGTTTACCACCAAATCTTTTTTTTTTTTTAAAAGAAACGATAAGATGTTATATATGTATAAATCTGTATGTAAATAAGCTATACAAAAGGTGGACCCTAACTTGAACCACAACACAAATAAAACTACACAAAATTGCCCCAGCCCCTGAGCCATTCACTCAAAGCAAACCCATTACACATGAGGACCATAGCACCGCTAAGCACACAACCTTCCAATGGTCTCTCCATAAGGAAGGACTATTTTCCATAAAGTGGAAAATATTTATGGTGGGGCCCACATCCCCCATACCGCTCATGACCGGGAAATGGGCGCACCACCTACTCCAAACCTCCCTGGAGAAGGGACAGCTCCAACATAAGTGTTCGACGGATTCCACATCCTGTCGACACATATAACACCATGAAGGGGATAAACACATATTTGAGAATTTTTTTTGCAACATATCCCCCGTATTGATTTTCCCATGGGCAGTTATCCATCCCAAGAACTTAACCTTTGATGGTACCTGTGCATTCCATATTAGGTTATGAAAGGGGAAGGAGGCAACAAAGGGGACATTAAGAATAGCTTCGAAGAAAGACTTAGTAGAAAATGAACCCGAGGAATCCCAAGGCCAAAGAATTCTATCGTTGTCACCTAAAGGATAACAACCCTCCAGACAAATTAGAAGAAACCCCAATTCCTGTTAAGCCCTAGGAGAAAGATTTCCCATCAAATGCAAATCCCAAGACAAAGGGCCCCCGACCCCAGACGCAAATCTTTTACAGCCATAATTCTTGACGAGCCATCAGTGCCCCCATTTCATCACCACCATTCCATTTGGAAAGTACAAGTTCCTTCAAAGGTCAAATTCTTGGGTTGGGTAACGACTTCCCATGGTAAGTTGAATACTGATGATGTGTTGCAACAATGGACTTCATGCATGTATTTCCCCACGTTGATGCTATCTTTGTAGAGTGTCCATTGCCTCAAGAGTTATGGAGGAGATGGTGCATTCATTTCCTGATTATGGAGAGCGAGGAATCTCATGGGACAGATTTCATCAACATGCTTCCTTTCATGGATCGCATACAATCATCATGGAAAGGTCACTGGCAGGTTGTTTGCTTGGAAGTATAATGGTCCATTTGGAAGGAGAGAAATAGGAGCGTGTTTGACGGTGAAGAAAATCTGATGGTTGTAGTTTGGGACAATTCTCATTTGTTAGCCTCTTTTTGAGTAGCACATGCCAAGTTGGCTAAGGGTTATACTCTTAATGAACGAATTCGGGGCTGGGGAAATATTTTAAGACCATAAGAGATTGTGGAGTTTAGTCCAATATTAGTGATGGCCTTTGTACCAATTTTTCTTACTTATATATGTGTGTGTGTGTGTGTGTGTGTGTGTGTTTTGAATGATGTTTTGGGTTGAAATGAGATTGGAGGTGTCTTACCTCTTATTCATGTCTTTGGATAGAACCTTACATGCAGATTTTAACTTCAAGTTTGGGTAGTTGAACTTGATGTGGTAGGACATGTAAAAGACCAAATGAGGAGGTATAATTTAGGTCTAGTGCATTTTCTTGGAATAGTCCCTTCTTAGTTGGTTTAGATTTGGGCACTTCATAAATGAATCTCGCTAAATCAAATTTAAGGTTGAGTTGCATTTCAAGGAAAAATGTCCTTGCTAAATATATGTAGCTTCAGGATATGGCATTTTGATGAGAAGGCCGCACTAAGCTCAATCATAAAATAAGGGAATGACTAGAGATGAGGAAGTATGAGTACCCTACAACCTTATTGTCACTCATATATTTGAATTGAAATTATGCTTTGAATAGCGTGACCTATTTTACTTTCCAGGCTCTTATTGTTATGAGATATGGATGACTATCATGGTCAATATAAAATTAGAATTCATGTGGAATTCATTATTGGGGTGTAAATTACAAGTAATTTGAAATCTATTTACTTGGCATAATTTTTTTAAAAGAAACTAAATATATTGTATATATGTAAGTAATCATTACAAATCTGTACAAAAATGTCCACAAGACCATTACCCTATACAGATACAATATTTCCCCAACCCCTTTGCCAATCCACTAAAGAGTATCCCTTAGCCAGATTACTATTGGCAATCCAAAAAGAAGAGAGGAGATGTGACTTCTCCCACACTTCAAATGCCGGAGAAAACTCATCGAGGAACACCCGATTGTTCCTCTCCTTCCAGAGAGACCATAAAACTGACAAACACACCACCTTCCAATGATCTCTCCATGATGAATGAACTTTATCCAAAAATGGGAAGATATTTACATACTCTTCCACCTCAATCTCACCATACGTAATAGGAAAGTGAGCACGCCATCTACACCAAACCACTTTGGCAAATGGACAACCCCAACATATATGGAGCACAGACTCTAGATCCTAACTACACAAATAACACCAAAAAGGGCATAAACACCTATATGGAAATCTTTTTTGCATCATACCCCCTCTATTCAATTTTCCATGGGAAGTGAGTCAAGCGACCCACCCCAAGAATTTAACCTTTGATGGTACAAGAGCTTTCCATAATAGACTGTGGTAAGGAAAAGTAGGAACATTAGAGTGGTGGAGGATTTTTTAGTAGAAAGATTTTGTGGAGAACAATCCGGATGAATCCCAAGGCCAAGAGACTCTATCCTCATCCCCGAATAGGTGACAACCCACTAGCATCCCAAGCAATGACACCACATCTTCCTCCCAAGAGTGAGCATTTCTCCTTAAACGTAAATCCCGGGACAAATGACCACCCTCCGAGTACCGCACAAAATCAATAACAAGTTTATTATGAGAGGAAGAACGACGATAAAGGTTAGGGAACAGTAATTGGAAAGTGTCAGTGCCACACCATGGGTCCTCCCAAAAACGTATCGAATCACCCTTCCCAATTTTACGTCTAATCATTAGTAAGAAGATGGGATACACAAATGAGATGAACTTCCAAGGGCTCCTAAAAGTGGCTCTAGCAACTAACCCAACAGCCCATTGGTTATCTCGAAGCCCATGCCTGCTACAAATGACCCTTCTCCACAATTGATCCTTTCCACATGAGAATCTCCATAACAATTTACCAATCAGCACCTTGTTTTTGCCCGAAATATTGCAAATGCCCAGACCTCCCTGCTCAGTACTCCTTTGAACAATTTTCCAAGCAACTAGATGAGCCCCATGTAACCTTTCTTCATTCCCCCAAAGAAAATTCCTCATTAAGTGCTCAATTTTACCTGCCACCACCACTAGAATTCGAAACACTGACAAGAAGAATGTAGGAAGAGCATCCAATACTGACTTAATCAGTGTAAGCATGCCCCCCTTTGAGAGAAAACTTCTTTTCCATCCATCAAGCCTCCTTGAGACCTTATCAATCACTGGATTCTAGAAATCCAACTTGGACGAATTACCCCCGAGTGGCATTCCCAAATATTTCTTAGGCCATGAGCAAGTGGAGCACCCAATTTGATTTGCCAACTCTTCTAACCACTCCTGACGAACACTAATTCCCGCCAACTGACTCTTAGACATATTGATAACCATGCCTGAGAGCCAACAAAAACATTTGACCACCATGGATGCGTTACGGATACAACTTTCGTTTCAATCCAAGAATAAAAGGGTATCATCGACAAATTGTAGAGTAGAAAAAGGTAAGGGATTGCAAACGACAAACTTTAGAGATCATTCTAGACTGTATTTGTGGAACTATTTGGATTATCTTTAACATGTATGATTTATGACTCAAACTAATGTAATTCATTATCTTTTTTTGAAGTAGAAACAATATTATATACCCAATACCCCTCCCACCCGTATCCGCCCCTTTGGGACGACTAATCCCACACCAACACAACCTTACCCCAAGGCCCACCCAGAGACGTCATCCACCACTGCGAAGTCGAACCCAGGGGAACGAATAAATCTGGGACGCCACCCGACTCGAACCCTCAACCTCCATCAAGCTGCAACACGTCCTGAGCCACTAAGCCAATGCCATGTTGGCACTAATGTAATTCATTATCATGATTTAGCTAATTTAAATAGAGATTGGAATGGATGCGAGTTTTTTATTCTAAGTCAATCGATTGAGGATTAATAGGGTTTCAATTATTCCAAAGGTTGGAGAAATTGGGATTTTACATTGGTGGGTATTAAAGTTTCCAAAATGATGGAAATTGTGTTCCGATAGAGAGAAAAGAAAAGGTAATAGGAATAAGAAAAGCTAACAAAGGCTAAGTTTGTGCATAAGAAAGAAATTGAGGAAGGTCAATAGGAGTGTGACCATTCAACACTAGTACAAAATAATAGAAATTGTGCAAACTAAATAACAAAATAGAAGACAATAAAATAATAAAGCAATGTCATTAAGTGAATGTTAAAATATGCATTGGAATTACTCATTACATAGTTTCTTTAGACATAAAAGTAAATAGGCTAATTCCCATCATAATTATAATTTTGAAGTTTAATTGAACTTATACGCTATGTGTGACTCGAAGTACAACTTTATTGAAACATCAATTTGTAAAAAAGCCTAATTAATCTTGGACTTGAATCTCCATATGTAATACAAATATAAAGATACGCCAACATGATTTACATCAAGGATTAATAAAAGCAAAACTAAATTTATGAAATGTCAAGCGATACAAGTGGGGAGATGGTGAAGAGACAAATATTGAAATTTTAGACAAAATACAGGAAAATATTAGAGGCCATGGGTGTAGAACTTAAAACTATTTTGAGTTTTTGAAAATAGACATGCTTTGGATAAGTTTTAGTTGGGCTATTTCGGGAAAAATTCTAAATTTTTTTTATGAGTATGACTCTAGATTTTGTGAAGGAAACAACAAAACAATTTTATGATTGTTTTCTGAAATAAAACTCAAAAAAATTGTTTCTAAAATTTTCTTTTCAAAAACTATTTTTGAATGTTGATTGTTGAATCAAATAGGCTACCATTTTAAATTATGATTACATTGACTTCTAGACCTCCACTTTCATGTCTTATTACTTTGTAAAACTATGCTAGATTTAGAACCAAATTCTTAGCTAGATAGTCCAACTATATAATAATCAGTTGTGCATCATTTTTTTTATTTTTTTTTTATTTTTCGTAATATAGAATTTCCACTTCCAGATATTTAAACATTTATTGCATTCAAAGTTTTACCATCCATCCCTGCAGTGAAAGCATCAACAAAGTGAAGAAATATTTTCATCTGTAGCATTGCAGTAAAGAAAAAATAGTAAAAAAGGAAATTGTAAAGATACCTGTTTTTCTCTCATTAAATGGGCTCGTCTATCTGCGGGAATTTTTTCCCATCTTAAAACCTGCAAAATGAAAGTCCTTCAATAAGCTCTAGTTGTCAAATTTACATGCTAGAGGCAATAATCTATCCTTGTAAACTTATTATTTTGGCCTATTTTGACAAGGTTGCTAAATGTAAAAACTTGCTTCCAATGTAGTTCTTGGCACTTAAATTTTAACAACTCCCGAAAAGTGGGCTGAATGCCTTTTTTTTAATTATTGATTAATACTTCCTCAGTGCCTCATAACTTTTTTTGGTATATTAGTCTTTCAAGATACAAGTCAGAGATAGTAACTAAATTACATGCCTATTGATGGTGAACTAGATAGAACATTTCTTATTTGCTTGTTTCTCACTTCATTTACAGAAAGAAAAATTTCATGGTAGCTGTAATCAAACATAAAACAAGCATCTAATATGTGAGAATGCCAATTCAGCGATGGAAATTTGTTTTTTAATCTTCAAGTACCACTCCAAGGATTGCACATGGAAAATTCAAAAGCAGCATGACAGAATTGCCTCTAAAAATGCATGCCAAAAATTTTGGATTTTCTCAATAGCATAACTAGTTATTTACAAAGGGAAATGACGAACTTAACATGCATCAAGACCGCTGGATTGAAGATGCAATGCAAGGGGCAAGCCCCAACAAAAATGAGGCACAAAAGTAAATAGTAAAATGTACATAACCAATCATTTGCACATTTAGAAGTGTTCTCTTAAAAAAAATAAAAATCCAAAATGCACTTTTTTTTGCTAATTCATGAAAAAATGTTTGTTGTCCTCATGAGTGTTGAAAACTTGAAATTAGAGAAATGGCATTTTAAATTTGTAAGATCAGATGTTCATGAAAAGATAATTGCCCAAAGCTTTTCTTACATATTTAACACTTACTCAAAAAATGGTTTTTTAGAAGTATTTAAAAAGTGCATTTTCTAAATATAGACATCCTTGGTTCATTAGTTAACCTAATGTACTTGTATCACTTTTGATTTCAAATCAAGAAAAAAAATTGACAGAAGTAATGTCTCAAGTGGACTCACATATTCTGCATATTGAAAAGCTTCATCACAATGCAAGCAAGACTTTAGAACCCGCAAAGCATCCTGAAAAGACATGTAAAAGTATAAGAGAATTGCAATGACAAATTTAAAATGCATACCTTAGAAAAAGTACCTGACTGTCATATTCATTCCACAAGTTACACAACAACTAAGGTTGCGTTTGGTATGCAATTTAAAAATAGTTTTCAAAAAATAAAATATGATTTCATTTTTAGTTGATTTGTAGTTTTGGAAAATATGTTTGGTATCGTATTCAAAAAATGCTTTTTAAATTTGGAAAACCAGGAAAACTTGTTTGGTTGTTCAAAGATTCACACAAATCAAGTGCAAAAAAAGCTTATGTGGGTCCCACCAATTACAAATTAACCAAAAGAAAAACTCAAAAACAACTTTTCTATGTTTTCTAAAAAGAACCCTTTTTCTTAACTTTTTTCTAAAAACGTTTTTTGAATCACAACTAACCAAACAAATTTTTCATAACTTTTTTCACTTTTTGTTTTTAAATACAAAAAACCAAATTTAAAAACGATACCAAACGCAGCCAAAATTTTCCCTTTACTTTCCATCCATGTTAGCAACATATTTACAAACCAAATGAATGCATAAGATATTCCTTATTGCAAAAGATTGATAAGCATCCATGAATATTAATGATGTAACAAAGAAATATGAATTACACATTAAACGAGATCCAAACAAGACACAAAGCATTTTGTCAAAGCCATGCATAAGAATTTTCAACGAAAACAATGAATTTTTTTCACATTGTAAAACCCACACAAACACATCAGGCAAAACAACTGAACAATTTTTGGATGATTTAAAGAGTCACCATAAACATTTTCTTAGAAGAAAATCAAGAGGATTTTGACTCCAACTAAAAGTCTAAAACTCTACTCTAGCCATTAGGGGAGATAGAGAAGAAAATAGAGTATATCTCCTTATTCAACAATCTCTTGCTGATATAATGTGGCACGAGGCATCAACTTGCACAACCTAATAGGTCACTCGTTGAAACTAGTAATCAAACAACTCAATCAGAGTAAATAAAATGACTTATAGAAGTTTCAGATAGTAAAGAAGTTGGCATTTACAGTTATCTTCTTTTTTTTTTTTACATATGTCTAACTATGCTTCTTTCATTTTGACTTCTAAATGCCAGTTATGCAATTGATAAGGTTACAATATACAACTTCAAACTCTTTTTTTTTTTTTCATAAGAAGAGAATATTGAAGATTAACTACACGTAAGTACTTCATATATTTAAAAAATGTTTTTCACGATAGAATAGATGATCATCATCACCATTATTGTTGTTTCTATTGACGCAACGGTTCATATTACTACATTGTGACTTAGAGGTCACAACTCACAAGTTCAAACCTAGAAACAACCTATCCACTATGGAGGTAAGGCTGTGTATCATCCCTTCTAGACCTTGTATTGGTGTAAGCTCATTATACCATTGCCCGCACGTGGTTACATGTGTTTAAGCGCTAAGGCCTACCCATACCTTTGAAATTTGGATTTAGTTCGAAAAATATGAATTGAAAATAGATTATGTAACGAATTCATGCATGACAATGTACAAAGACAATTAGAAAAGTTTTGTTCTCAAGGATATTACCATGAGTATATATTGGTGAAAGGAGACATAAACCTACTCTCGCGAAAAAAATATGAGTGTGTATTGGTAATAGGAGACATAAACCCACTCTCGAGAATACTAACTTGAGTGTATCGAGGATATTAGAGTATAACTCTGTTAATCTAAGCGGTTTATCACTTAGCACATCCCTAAATATACTGTGATGAAGTATATTTTGATGATCACAAACAAAGTACTTTTCGGTGCTAACGAGCGTTTATCAAGATCTCATCCCAGCACCTAAGGAAAGCAAAAAGCAAGGAACGACTCGATCAAGGAACTCAAAGACATATCCAACGGTCAAGATCGTTTCAATCAAAAGGACGCCTACTCGGAAAGTAGCACCCTCATGCACTTAACTGTTTTAAAACATAATAGGACGCTAACTGTGCATTAGTGCCCGCAAGGTTAAGTCGTTTAAAGGGTCAAAGAAAGTCGGGACGCTTACAATTTAGTAGCGCCCTCACTTAAGTGTTCAACAAGACGCTTATACGTAATGAGCGCACTCAAGGAACAAAACGACAAAAATGATATTGTGCGTCAGGACACTGATTACGGAATCAGGACACTGATTACGGAATCAGGACGCTAATTCAACTATCGTCACTGTTCTAATAAGTACACTGCATCAGTCTACTTTTTCAAAACGGATTTTTGCACAGAGTTTTTTTCAGACTTATCAGAGATCCTCTCTGATACATGAATTAAGTTTTTCTAAAACTTTCTTTTTTCATGAAATCTAAAAAGAGCCAGAATGTTAGTGAAAATTTCAGTTATCATTTTCATATAACATTCTAGCCGTCGTGTGTAAACGATCATATTATTTGAACTTCAAATGTCTAACGGCTATGTCCTACTAAGTCTATAAATACCAGCACTTAGGACCAAACAAACTCAGCAATCATTTTGTATTGTGCCAATACTTGATAAGTTGAGTTTTATATGTAGTAATTTGTAGGATTTTTATTAGTTTTCTAGAAACATTTTTCCAATTTCTAGGTGTTTTTGGCATATGTTGCATATTTCGTGTCTTAGGTTCATTTTAGTGTTTTTGTGTGTTTTAGAGGTTAATTTTAGTTGTTTTCATGAATAAAATGCATTAGGTTAGTTTAGGAAAATAAATATGATTTTTAGGAATTTTTCCTAAAATTATTAGTGTCATTTTCATGTTATCACATTTCATGTTGCATTTTTAGTACATAGTTGCATTTCGAGTTTTAGCATGTGATTAGTACGGTGGATTTACTTGCTTTTGTGTGATGTTTTGTAGGTGAATTAGAGCTTCAAAGTGTGGTGAAACGAGGTTAAAACGAGGTTAAAACGACGAAGAAAAGTAGCCAAGAACATGTGCGAGAAGTATGCAAGGAAGTGCGCAAGAATGAAAAATAATCAAGAAATAAAAAATGGCAAGATGTCGTCCTGGGCGCTACAGCGCCCAGAACACTGAAAATCAGTGTTAAAAATCAGTCTCGGAGCATTGCAGCGCTACCCCCTCGAGCACTGCAGCGCTACCGCGAAATATTGGATTTTTTCAATTAAGTTTTTGGGCAATTTTGGCAATTCGAATCATAGGCGAAGTAGGGCATATTATATATTATTTTTTAGGGTTTTTCGATGGGAAGACACTGGAGAAGAGAACAAGACGACTCAGAGGCGAGGAACGCGAAGATTCCACTTGGAAATGTTAAGAAAATAAAATAACGAACGACACAAGATGTAACGTGGTTCGGCTCTATGGCCTACATCCACGGGAGAAAAGAAAAGATATTTATTCTTGTGTAATGTCTTAATGGAGGGACTCCATATATATAGACATACAGGGCTATGTACTTATAGCTACATTTACAACTTTAGTAACTGTTATATTCCTTAAAGGAAATAAATCTTTAAAGAAATAATTCTGTACAGGAAACAAATCTACATAGGAAATAAATTTGTATAGGAAACAAATCTCAACACTCCTCCTCAAGCTGGTGAATAAAGGTTTACCATTCCAAGCTTGGACACATTTGCTTGAAATGCAGTATGATTTAACCCTTTAGTGAGCATATCGGCGAGCTGATTATTGGTAGACACATATGGAGTACAGATCAACCCACTGTCAAGCTTCTCTCTAATAAAGTGTTTATCAATCTCTATATGCTTGGTTCGATCATGTTGGACTGGGTCATGGGCAATGCTAATTGCAGATTTATTGTCACAATAGAGTCTCATAGGGCCATCCCAGTGTATCTTCAAAGCTGTCAAAATTATCTGCAACCATAATAGCTCACAAACCCCTTGTGTCATTGCTCAGAATTCTGCTTCAGCACTAGATCTGGCCACTACATTCTATTTTTTACTTCGCCATGTCACCAAATTCCCACCAAGAAACGTACAATATCCAGTAGTTGATCTTCTGTCAATTACTGAACCAGCATAGTTTGAATCAGTATATGCTTCAAGAACCATTCCTGTGTGTTGTTTAAATAGGATGCCCTGTCCTGGAGTCCCTTTAAGATACTGTAGAACGCGATTAGCTGCTTGCAAATGAATATCTTTAGGATTGTGCATGAACTGACTTATTACACTTACTGCATACGCAATATCAGGTCTTGTGTGAGAGAGATAGATGAGTCTTCCTACTAGTCTTTGATACATCTCTTTATTAACAGTTAGCGCTTCTTCAGCTTCTCCAAGCTTGTGATTAAGATCAATAAGAGTATTCATTGGTTTGCATGCTAGTTTCCCTGTTTCTTTAAGAAGGTCTGTAATGTACTTCTGTTGAGAGATAAAGATTCCCTGTTTAGAGTGTGCCACTTCAATCCCTCGGAAGTATTTCAATCTCCCTAGTTCCTTGATCTCAAATTCCTCAGTCAAACACCGCTTCAAATTTTGTCTCTTGTTTTCATTGTTTCCTGTCATGATGATGTCATCAACATACACTAATAAAGTTGTAACTCCCCCTGAAGTCGAGTGCTTAATAAATAGAGTGTGATCTCCTTGGCTTTGTTTATATCCCATACTTGTCATTACTTTGGCAAACCAACCAAACCATGCCCTCGGAGATTGTTTAAGTCCATACAGGGCCTTTTTTAATTTGCACACTTTATCAGTGGCGCCAAATCCTGGAGGCACTTCCATATAGATTTCTTCCTCTAAATCCCCATGTAAAAATGCGTTTTTTACATCAAATTGTTGCAGATCCCAGTCATAATTAGCTGCCAATGACAAAAGAAGTCTCACAGTATTCATTTTTGCAACTGGAGCAAATGTCTCTTGATAATCCACACCATATGTCTGAGTATATCCTTTGGCTACCAATCTTGCCTTGTAGCGCTCTAGAGACCCATCTGCTTTGTATTTTACTGTATAAACCCATTTGCATCCAACAGGTTTCTTTCCTGGAGGCAAGTCTACCAACTCCCATGTTGTATTTTTCTCTAGGGCATCCATTTCCACATTCATAGCTTGTTTCCAATTTGTATTAGATAAAGCCTCGGATAACGACGTAGGAGTCTGGATATTATTCAGGCTGGTAAGGAAACTCTTATGGGTTTGTGAGAACTTCTCAAAGGACACAACATTAGATAGTGGATACAAGGGATGTTTAGTGCATTCGCTTGTTCCCTTTCTAATGGCAATGGGAAGGTCATTGTCAGGTTCAGAGGCTAAAAGATCATTGTTAATTTCAGGAACTAATGGAATTTGTAAGGAGGGTTCAGGATTTGTTACCTCATTCTCAGGGATTGGTTCAAATTCTTGAGCTTGCATCGGTTCAAGAGCTGCGGCTTTATTCCTTGAGTACACTTGTCCAGTCATCCGATCCTTAGGTTCGTCATTGGGTACAGGGGGTGTGGGAGATTCAGGTTTGGTTTGTTGGAGAGTAAAGGGGTCAAGGAGGGCAAAAGGGTTATCAAGGGAGTTCCGATCCTTATCTTCCATGATGACATTCTCCCCCGGAAGAGGAGGAGCGGTAAAATAGGGCTCGGGTTCATAGAAAGTGACATCGGCTGAGACGAAGAATTTCTTTGATGGCGAATGATAGCATTTATATCCCTTTTGAGTGGAAGAGTATCCGACAAAAACACACTTAAGAGCTCTAGGGTGAAACTTTCCCCTGTTGGGTTGGTGAACATGGACAAATGAAACACACCCAAATATTTTAGGTATAAGATTATTGGAAATTTTAAGCTTAGGATAAAATTGACGTAGCTTTTCCATAGGACTTTTGAAATCAAGGGTCCGGGATGGTAGACGGTTAATAAGATGTGTTGCAGTAAGGACGGCTTCCCCCCAATAGGACTTAGGCATATTATGCTGAAATAAAAAGGCTCGGGTTGTATCAAGTAGGTGACCGTTTTTTCTTTCAGCAACTCCATTTTGTTGTGGAGTGTGAACACAGGATGATTCATGAATGATCCCCTCGGTTTGGAAGTAATTGGTCAATGTTTGATTAAAATAGTCTCGAGCATTGTCAGATCGAAATCTCTTGATTTTAGCACCAAACTGGGTGTGTATCATGTTATGGAAGGTAGGGAGAATAAAGCTCACATCGGATTTTTGTTTCAATAAGAATATCCACGAGACTCTAGTACAATCATCGATGAAGGACACAAACCATCGCGCTCCAGGAATTAGGTATTGGAGAAGGACCCCAAATATCACTATGAATGAGATCAAAAGGATTTGAACTTCTGTCATTACTAAGTGGAAAAGATATACGCTTGTGTTTCGCAAGTTCACACACTTGACAATGAAAATCTTCAACATTCAGAGATTTAAACAACAAAGGAAACATGATTTTAAGAGATCTAAAAGAAGGATGGCCAAGGCGGCGATGATGGAGCCATAACTTTTCTTTATTGGAAAGTTTGTGCTCAGAGAGAAATGAAGTGGTACTCTGGATAGGATGTACTGGCGTCTCAAGGTAATACAACCCGTCCTGTTCCTTAGCATGTCCAATCATCGTCCCCAAGTCCTGGTCCTGAAATGCACAGTAAGTAGGGAAGAAGGTCACATTACAACTCAGATCATGGATCAGTTTTTTAATAGAGATAAGATTGGTAGATAGTTTAGGAACATGAAGAACATTTCTGAGTGTAAGGGTGGGGCTGATGTGAACGTAACCTATACCATCAACTGTGGTTAAGGATCCATCAGTTGTGGCTATTTTCCGACTACTAGGACATGGGCTGTAGGTATGAAATATATTGGGGGAATTGGTCATGTGATTAGTAGCACCAGAATCTATAACCCAAGAGTTAGCAAAAGACTTATCCGAGACGTTAAAGCCAATAAAAATAGGAAAGTTACCTGAATGGGTTTGTCAAGGGTGCCAAGTAAAGATTTCAATCTTTCAATGTCGTCTTGGCTAAATCCGTCTGGCACCGGGGAGGCTGTAATTGTTTGTTCAGTAGACAGATGTGCTTGTCCACTGGTCTTTTGTTGTCCTCCATTGTAACCCCATTCTTTACTGGAAGTTGAAGGCTTGCCATGAAGTTTCCAACACTTCTCCCTGGTATGTCTAGTCTTCTGACAATAAGTACACCTTGACAGTTGCAGACGAAAACAGTTGCAGATCGAAAAAGGAAGACGATGAACAGTGAGACGATGAACAGCGCAGACGCGATTTGCAGCAACAGTTGTAGACGAAAACAGTTGCAGATTGAAAAAGGAAGACGATGAACAGCGAGACGATGAACAGTGCAGATTTGCGTTGCAGAAACACAGCGGCGGCAGCGAAGATGCAACGGGCAGCAGCAACGGTGATGAAGATGGAGGATTCCAACAGCGACGGCGATGAAGGCCACCCAAGAGGATTCCGGCGATGAAGGCCGAAACAAATTTCCCAGTAATAAAAACTAGGTCTCTGATACCATGTTAAGAAAATAAAATAACGAACGACACAAGATGTAACGTGGTTCGGCTCTATGCCTACATCCACGGGAGAAAAGAAAAGATATTTATTCTTGTGTAATGTCTTAATGGAGGGACTCCATATATATAGACATACAGGGCTATGTACTTATAGCCACATTTACAATTTTAGTAACTGTTATATTCCTTAAAGGAAATAAATCCTTAAGGAAATAATTCTGTACAGGAAACAAATCTACACAGGAAATAAATTTGTATAGGAAACAAATCTCAACAGGAAACAAGGAGAAGATTCAAGTCCCAGGATTTTGAGTTTGCTATTCAATGTTTATTATTGAGTGTTTCTCCATTTCTTGTGTTGTTTTCCTTCAAGCCATTAACTAGTTTTGTTTTCGAGAGAAGAGATGGATCTGAACTTGAATATTATGGTTTAATATTAGATTTTGTTTATTATCAATAAAATTTTCGTAGTTTATTCATGATTTCATATTCTTAATGCTTTCGACTTCTTGGCCACAAACCGAATGTGTTTACTCTTGGAAGGAGGCACTCGAGAGAGGGTTTTCTAGGTGGGAAAAGGGGGATTATGACATAAAATTATTGTAGAATCGAGAGGTTTACAAAGTTCCATGAAGTTGTAGGAAAATCAAGCAGTTTAATGGGTTGTTAGAACTTAGGTTTTATCGAGAGATCAATCCTGGTTTTTGACAATACATTCTAATTCGGCACTCGAGAGAGGGAATTAGAGACGAGAGGATTTTGACTTATAGACTAGGTAATTGATTTGGTGATAAGCATGTCTAAATTACATAATTGAAGGGTTAGGTGAAATTGATTCTCTAAATATTCCCGTACATATTGATCTTGCTCACAATTCGTTCAGTTTAATTAGTTTTATTTGTTAGTTAAATACTTGAATCCCTACAATTTGATCACTAGATAAAGTTAGAAATTAGTGAAAACGGTAATTGATGAGGTAAACAATCCCAGAGGACGACAACCTGATCTTCATCGGTTATTACTACTATCTGTCACCGTACACTTGCGGTTTTTAGTGAACAATACTTTTTGAAAGTTAGTCGGTATCAAAATGTTTTTAAAACATCTAAACTTTCAAAGTATTTTTCACTACTACCTTACGTTTTCAAAAGATTTTCATATTGAGCTTAATTTTCATTCATTCTTTAAAAATCTATTTGATCTGGTATCTACTCAAATTCTCAGCACTGATTCACACTTGGCATCATTCTTGTTGAAGATAGAATTTAAAAAATAGTTCAAGATATACAGTTGTACTTGATTTCATATCTTAAGTATTGTATTGAACTATATCAGTAGTTGCGTTAACTGCATATCACTGAACTTGAAGTTTTCATACTTATATTATATCTATTTTGAAAAATGTTTGTGTCTTTGGTTTACACTAGTCCTTCGATTTTCAAATCAATGTTTATTTGGTATCATATTATTTTCGAAGAAGCACTGATTTTCATCTCACAACATTCATGCTTTTCGAAACTGCACTTGAGCAATATCGAACATTGAAAGGTAAAGGATTGTAAGTGTATTTCAACTTGGCATTACGTATTCATAGTTCATATCTTTGTAACGCTATGTAATGGCTTAATTTTAAAGTGTTCTACTCAGTTAGAACCAACATTATTGAGTTGTAATGCTGGTGTGTTTCTGGACTGAAATAACTAGGACAAGTGAATGTAGTTCACTTAATGATTTCAGGATTGAAATCATGTAAGGTTATCTCTGAACATGTAAAAGAGAAAAAGGCTCATCCTCACCTGCAAGTAGGAAACCGGTTCATCCTAATCCCGTAAAAGGATAGGTGCGTCCTTAATCTGTAAAAGGATTGGTTATCTCTTAACATGTAAAAGAGAAACGGTTGTTCCTTATCTCGTAATAGGATTGCGGTTGTTCCTTATCCCGTAAAAGGATCGCGGTTGTTCCTTATCCCGTAAAAGGAAATTGGTGTTCCTTATCCCGTAAAAGGATCACGGTTCTTCCTTATCCCGTAAAAGGAAATCGGTTCCTCCTTATCCCGCAAAAGGAACATGAGTTTTTCCTCATCCCGAAAAAAGGAAATTTGGTTCATCCTTAGCCCGTGAAATGATAAGTTTGCCTTTAACCTGTAAAAGGGTAGTTGTAACGGTTTGGTTCTCACCCGTAAGAGAATCATTTAGTGGATTGAGAAAACCCTAATCGGGAGATTAGGTAGAGGACGTAGGCTAGGCCGAACCACTATAAATCTTGTGTGTCTCACGTTTGCAATTTAGTCTGTGTTCTAGTTTGCATCCAATTCCAATACACTTATGTATATCACTAAGCTATTGGAAGAGAAATTTAAAATTGACCATCTCATCCAATTCACCCCCCTCTTGGGTGGACCAACAAACTCAACCCTCAGGGATACTACCATGAATATGTATTCATGACAATAAAGCAGGGTCATACCCTCGGGAGTACTAAAATGAGAGTGTGCATTTGCATAGGGGATAAGCATTAAGGTCTCATGAGATACATAACAATTATGCATTGATTAGCATTCATGACTTATATTTGGAAATGCATATTGATGGTTTAGAAATGGAATTTTATGATGACAATATGTTTTGGAAAACATATGCTAGTTTTGAAAGGCTATATGTAGAGTAGTGGTAGAGTAGAATAAGTCCATAAAGGACGAGTCTACCTCGCTTGGAGTATCTAAGTATAACCACTTCTAAGTGTCTGCATTCTCTAGTAGCTTTTTAAGTTTTCAAAATTTTCTTTATTATATTTGATGAGGCAACTTGCCATAAACTCATAGACACAATTGGTATTAGAAGATCAATTGGTACATGTTTGTAGTCGACATGAAGTTTAGCCTTTAAATTTCAAACTTGATCCCCTCCCAATAACTAAAATTTAAGAAAGAATAGAAGCTAGCACGTTTATTCTAGCATTAGTTGAGGAGTTATGGAAAAAATTAGAAACTATAAATAGAAAAAAAGGTTTAAAGTTTAGGCTTGGAGTTTCAAAACTTGGACCTCTGATAAATAATTTCAATTAGAAATTTACAACTTTAAGAAAAAGAACTAACATGTTTATTCTAATATGAGTTCAAGTGTTTTGGAAAGACAAGAAGATATAAATAGAAGAAGGGCTTAGGTTAAGTCGTATGGTCACAAATAGTGACAACTAAGCATCACATACCCTTGAGGAGTAAGTCTCAAGGCGTAAGCCTCATGTAGATGAGGCGAGTTTCAATAGGGTACCATTGAGGCATAAGTCCAAAGGTTATTGAAGGCGTAAGCCTCAAAGAATTTTTAAAACTATGATTTCATAGATTACTAATAAGGTTATTAGGACATTGGTATCCTACAAGGGTGGAGCCATTGAAGTTATAGCGTACACGTGCGTCAAGATACGTACAAACTTTAGCATTGATGTATCCAGGGGGGTTGGGGTCTCAGATCAAATCCATTACAGCTAGTTTTAGGCAACATAGAAAATAAATGCACTTGTGAGGATAAAGAACCTTAAGGGCTTAAGGGCTTAAGGATGAAATTGAATGTAAAAGCCTTGTCTATCATATTTTCTTACAAAACTAGTTCCAACATTGATGTAGAATCAACCATGATTGACAGAATCGTGAATCGGAAATGAATCGTTGGGGGTTCTCTGAATCGAATCGGGATTTGAATCGATGAATCGTAAGATTCAGGATACGAGTGTGAATCGTATATAAATTTTAGTTTCTAGAGACATCTATTTGTATTCTTAGTGTTATATTAGATTTTCATTGTAAAGTTTAATATCTTGTTTTTAATTTGTGATTTATTCTATTAAATCTAATCATTGAATTTCAAATTTTATCATACAGATCTTAAAATGATAAAATATCTAAGATTTTGAAGACAAAGAGCTTGCGGCTCGCGCAATTGATAGGTTGTAGCTTTGCACAACAAATGGATCAAAATAAAAATTAGGCAAACAAATACATGTTGATGTAAAGTTACTAAAGTAATAAACAAAAGTTCAAACATCAAAGTTCAATTGTAACTAGTAAATTTGTTACAGAACACAATAGCACAAAAGAAGAAGAAGAAAAACAAACGAAAAAATAAATAAATAAAACGTTGTTGCGTGTGCGAAACAGACGGAAAAAAAAAAAAAAAAAAAAAAAAACGTGTGCATGCTTTCATCGTTTTGGAAGTAAAAACTCAAAAGAAGTTGGAGATCTAACATTTTCTCTACAAATCGATGCAACCAATGTCGATTTATCTTGTTTAAAAGTGAACAAATCTCGTCTCCGAAGCTTTAGGAACGAAGAAAAACCGAGATAGAAAACTTGATTTTTTTGTCGCCGTGATAGATTTCCAACCTGCAAGCACACTTCCAAGTCTCCAACGATCATTTTTTAGTTGGATTGAAGAAGAAAGAAAAGAAATCAAGCAAGATTTGCCGAAAAAAAAAAAAAAACCCCAAAACCCTATCACGCGAGGTAGAAGATGCAGAGAACTAAATGGTTAAAAGGGTTTTTTTTCGTTGTGGAGCTCTAATACGGGAGTGCCAAAAAAAAGCCCCTAAATCGAGCTGAATTGGGCTGAATCAAGGAGAATCGCACGATTCACTGTGATTCTATGAATCGTGCAATTCTCCTCGGTTCAGCCCGATTCAGGGGCGATTCAGTGGATTTCTGATTCATACGTGTGACTCAAATCGCTGGGGTTGAAGCGAATCGCGAATCGTGTGAGTCGTGATTCGGTCAACCATGGAATCAACAACTACCAACGCAAGAAGATCTGATCTTCTCTTATGCAATGACTGATTCAGATGAAGAACTTTAAAATCCTTTTGATAATTCCTCAATATTTGATGAATATGTGG
Organism: Paratinospora sagittata; assembly: GCA_035771175.1. Lineage (NCBI taxonomy): Eukaryota > Viridiplantae > Streptophyta > Magnoliopsida > Ranunculales > Menispermaceae > Paratinospora > Paratinospora sagittata. The sequence goes on from CM069604.1 coordinate 16,473,237, forward strand.
ATAAAACTGAAAAAGAGGATTATGTTGAAGTAGAAGCAGATGAAGAACCTGAGTATGATATTGGTGATGATTTAGTAGATGAGTAGGAATGCCAAGCGGGTGATACTGGCCCGTTGCTTCTAGTTTGGCACCTTTGCTTAGCACCTCGCCGGCAAGATGACTAGCTACGACATAACATCTACCAATCAACTTGTAGTATTGGAGGCAAGGTCTACCTAGTGATTGATGTAGATAGCTGGGAGAATGTTATTTATGTTGACGCAATGCAGAAGTTTGATTAGTGAAAGAGAAGCATCCAAAGCCCTATAAACTAGTGTGGCTGAAGAGGGGTAATGAACTCATCATACCATAGTTAATTTCTCCATTGGAAGTAAATACAAGGATGCTACCTAGTACAAGCCTCGAAAACATTGTTGAAAGCGTCGCCTAAAGTTACCGAGTTATATTCGCTTTCCTAATGTGTTTAATGTGGAACACCTTGGTCCAATCCATGATACTACTTAAAAGCAATGATAAGGGAGACTAGAATCTCAATCTCGAAAATGGTAAAACAAACAAATGAATTTCGTAATATCCCTGCCCTTCCCACTGCTTTCTGCTTCTCCCTAGGCTGGAGTGAAGTCCAAAGAGCGAATTTTTTCTAACATGGGGAGAATGATGCAATGCAACAGGAGTTAGAATTTATTTATGGCGCAATTTGAGCATCCAAAGAAACACTAGATGGGTATAGGGTCTTTAAATAGAGTTTTTCTATTTTTTAATTTTATTATTTTGTAGAAAATTTACTATTTTCTTTAATTTACTAATTTTAGTAAATTTTCTAATTTTTTTCAATTTACTATTTTCGGTAAATTTACCATTTTTGGTAAACTTATTATTATCTATAAATTTACTATTTTAAGCAATTATTTTTTTATTTTTAGTATTTTTCTTGAATCAGGAAATTAGTCTGTTAAGAGCATATAAACCATTGCAAGCCTTAGGGCAAAACAATTTAATTTTTTTTTTTTAGAAGGCACTTGCACAAGAGGACCCAACTTATGCTACCTGGGATGCAAAAAACTCGATGGTCATGACTTGGCTTGTAAACTTCATGAATGAAGACATTAGCTCTAACTATATGTGCTACCCAACATCTACGGAACTCTGTGAAAACGTTAACCAGATGTACTTTGATGTGGGAAACCAGTCCCAAGTGTATGAATTGACACTAAAACTTGGTGAAGTGTGACAAAGCGAAGACAGTGTCACTAAGTACTTCAATTCTCTGAAATGTTTTAATATAGATCTGGATCTGTTCAACGATTATGAATGGAAATCTCCAGATGATTGCAATCACTTTAAAAAACCGTGAAGGATAGTCGGATCTTCAAATTTCATGTTGGACGCAACGTTGAGTATGATGAAGGGGGAGAATAATAGGCAAGAAGCCCCTTCCTCCCTTCTGTGAAATTTTTTCTGAAGATAAAAGAGAAGCGACCCACAGGAATGCTATACATGGAAAAAAGACTTCTAATGGATCTGTTGAGAAACCTCTGCTCTTGTTGCCTCTAATGTAAACACTAACAGAACCATCACCAATGTAAGGAAAATTGATGAAAAACCTCGTGTTTGGTGTGACCATTGCAACAAACCACGCCATACTCGAGAGACTACCTGGAAGATTCATGGGAAGCTATCTAATAGGAAAAGCAGAAGACCAAGTGATTGATCCAACCATGCAATTGCATAAACAAATGAAGTAGAGACAAGTTCCTTCAAGAGAGAGCAGACTAATCATCTTCTTAAACTATTAAAGTGCAATTCCTCATCTGGTATTCCTAGTGTTTCTTTGGCTCAAATAGGTAGTGAACAAAATGCCCTATCATGTAATTTTCATTATGCCCATTGGATTATTCATTCAGGTGCACCTGACCACATGACAAGTTGCTCTCATTTATTTAGTACTTATTTACCATGTTCTAGTAGTGAAAAAATTAAAATCACCGATGGAAGTTTCTCAACAATTGCAGGGAAAGGTCTTATAAAATTATCTGAGAATATAGATCTTAAATTTGTTCTCCATGTCCCAAAACTTGCATGTAATCTTGTCTGTGTGAAAATTATCCAGAGATTCTAATTGTCGTGTTACATTCTTTGATTCTTTTCGTTAATTTCAAGACCAGAGCTCGGGGAGGATGATTGGTCGTGCTAAGATGATCGATGGTTTTTACTATTTTGAAGATAACCTCTTCAGTAATACAAAAGCTCAAGGCTTTAGTAGCATGAGATTTCTTTTTGTTCATGAACAAATAATGCTTTGGCATCTTAGACTAGGACATCCTAGCTCCTCCTATCTCAAACACTTTTTTCCTTATTTATTTAAGGGTTTGGATTGCTCATATTTTCAATGTAAAAGTTGTAATCTTTCAAAAAAGTCACCGTTCTCCATATTTATCAAAACCTTATCGTACTTCAAAACCATTTTATTTAGTTCATAGTGATGTATGGAGACCTTCCAAGATCACGACTATTTTTGGTAACAAATGGTTTGTTACTTTTATAGATGATCATACTCATTCGTGTTGGGTGTATTTGATGAAAACAAAATCTGAAGTCGAAACATTGTTCAAAGATTTTTTCAAAATGGTTGAAAATCAATTTCAGACAAAAATTAGTATTCTCCGCACTAACAATGGAGCATAATAATTTAATAAGAACTTAGGAAATTTCTTGAGAGAAAAGGCATTCAATATTAATCTACATGTGTTGATACCCCTCAACAAAATGGGATTGCTGAAAGATAACATAAACATCTACTTGAAGTGGCTCGCGCTCTAATATTTTCAATGCATGTTCTGAAATATCTTTGGGGAGAAGTCGTTTTAAAATATAGTACACCATTAGAGTGCCTAAATTTTTTTTTCCTTAATCACGAATACACTCTAACTTTGCTTTAAAGGTGTTCGACTGCACTATATTTGTTCATATACCCTGCCAATTTTGATCTTAGTTTTATCCTCGTGCTGAAAAATGTGTTTTCTTAGGTTAGGGTCCAAACAAAAAAGGATACAAGTGTCATAATCCTTAGACCAAAAAACCCATGTAAGTATGGATGTCTATTTTTTGGAAAATCAACCTTATTTTCAAAAAAAAATTCTCTTCAAGAGGAGAACAAAAAAGTAGAAGAAAATTTTTGGGATTTATCCCCTGTACCTTTACCTTTACCAAATACAATTCTTTCTAATCCAGACTCCTCCCAAATTTATCTAGATATGGGAAATGATAGGAATACTAGTCCACAGATTCTAAATATAAGTGTATCACAAACAGGGGGAAAAATACTACAAAACAATCAACATACTAAGCTTCATGTTTATACTAGAAGAGGCATTCAACAAAAAGGCAAAGATCCATCGATCACTTGTGGACAAATCCAATCAGAATTTCTGGAAGATGGTTCCTAGAATATTCTAGGTAATCTTATTTTTTATTCAAATTCAATCCCTAATTCTTCATCTGATGAACAATCTGTCAAAGAATTCTCATATCTTGACATCCCTATAATCATTAGGAAAGGAAGCCAATCATGTACCACTCATCCCATTGCCAAATATCTATCTAACAAGAGGCTTTCCCATAACAATAGGGCATTTACTTCAAAAATCTCTCACTTGTTTATCCTAAGAAATATTCAGGAAGCACTTGTTGATTCGAATTGGAAATTAGCAATGATGGAAAAGATGAATGCACTACGAAAAAGTGGTGCCCAGAAAATAGTTAACTTACCGGGGGAGAAGAAAATAGTTGAGTGCAAATGGATATTTACTGTGAAATGCAAGGCTGATGGTAGCATTAAGAGGCATGGTTCAAAAATTCTCCGAAATTCGGCGAACTTCTACGAATTTTTTCCCTATTTTTTACCACCGAAGTGCGAAGTGGATGTAAAATAAAAAAATGCAAAAAATTGCCAAAATAATTCGATAAAATTCAAGAAATTCGACAAACTTGATAAAATTTTTATTTTTCAATTAAAAAATGCAAAAATTCGACAAAAATTTCGATAAAATTAAACAAAGTTCGATGAAATTCGACAGAGAAGTAAAAAACTATTATCTCATCAATAGAAAACAAAAAAATACCAATAATTATGTATTATTTTCAACTTCATCAACCAACATAGCAATATAAATTTTATAAAATAATTTAACAAGCTAACAAATTATGTAGTTTATGGGATATGTTTTACCAAGAAGAGAAGAAAAGAAACAAATAAATAAATAAATAAAGTTGAAATAATATAAAAACTTAAAAATAAATTAAAAGAGTTCCTAAAGCCATCTTCTTTTAGTTAACTCTTATGAAACAAGATTAAAAAATAATACATTTAAATAATAAACTAACAAATTAAGCATGGTGGAATTCAAACTAGCAAAGTATATGGTCGAGAAGCAAGCTACCACAAAATTAAATATCAAAACAAAGAAAAAGGAATTAAGATCAAAAGCCACAATTTCAAATTCATCAACCCACTTAACAAGATTGATTTTGTTAGGTCACTTATTAGTATTTTTATGTATTAAAAGTGTCTATTTATATTATTTTTTAGCTTATACCACAATAAATCTAGATATTTAAGCATATATGCAAAAAATTCACTAAACAAAAATTCACTAAACTTCTCTAATTTAGCGAATTTTTACAAAAATTCTCCATGTCGAATTAAACTTCTTCGAATTAATTCCAATTTTCAAGTGATTGAAGTGAAGTCGAAATCGAATTTTCGATCCTTGTTGAAAGGTACAAGGCAAGAATAGTGGCGAAGGGGTTCACACAAACCTATGGAATTGACAACCAAGAAACATTTGCTCTGGTAGCCAAGATAAACTTTGTTTGAGTATTATTATCCTTAGTTGTAAATTTAAACTGGTCCTTACACCAATTGGATGTAAAAAATGCATTCCTCAATGGAGATTTGGAAGAGGAAATCTTTATGAGCCTACCACCTAGCTTCAAGGAGAAACTGGGAAAAAGATAAAGTGTGCAAATGAAACAAATCCTTGTAAACAGTCCTTGCGAGCATGGTTTGAACGCGTTGGGAACGTTGTAAGGAGCTATGGTTATTGTCAAAATCAAACAGATCACACCATGTTTTATAAACATTCTAAAGAAGGCAAACTTGCCATTCTAATTGTTTATGTTGTTGATAAAATCTTGACAGGAAGTGACGATGAACTAAAGAATTGAAAGGAAGACTTGCTGATGACTTTGAGATCAAAGACTTGGGCACAATGAAATATTTCCTTGGAATGGAATTTTCCAAATCTAAGGACAATATATTTGTCAACCAACGTAAATACATTCTTGACTTACTTGGTGAAACTCTCCTTGGGTGTAAAGCTGCTAAGACACCAATCGAACCCAACCAAAAGCTACAGTCTGCTAAACTTGTTGATGTGGTCAACATGGAGCAATAGCAAAAACATGTTGGACGTCTGATTTATTTGTCACATACACGCTTGGATATAGCATTCGCAGTAAGCATGGTGAGCCAATTTATGCATGCACAAGGCCAAGAACACTTTGATGCAGTCTACAGAATCTTGAGATACTTGAAAGGGAACCCAGGAAGAGGACTATTTTTTAAAAATCGAGACCACCTTCAAGTTGAGGCCTATAGTGATGCAGATTGGGCTGGGAGTAAATGGATAAACGATCAACTTCAGGCTATTGCACCTTTGTTGGGGGTAATCTTGTTACGTGGCGAAGCAAGAAACAAAATGTGGTAGCAAGAAGTAGTGTAGAGACAGAGTTTCGACCAGTTGCTCATGGAATTTGTGAAATAATTTGGATTAAAAGGTTGTTGTTAGAAGAATTGAATGTTTTTGGGTCTTTACCCATGAAATTATATTATGACAACAAAGCAGCTATCTCTATTACTCATAACCCGGTTCTTCATGATAGTACAAAGCATGTTGAAGTTTATAAGCATTTTATTAAAGAGTAAGTTGATAATGGACTGATTTGTATGCCATATATTTCAACCTCCGACAAGTTGTTGATATACTTACAAAGGGACTACATAAGAAGCAGTTTGACAAGTTGTTTGACAAGCTGGCCAAAGATGATATTTTCAAGCCAGCTTGAGGGGGGTGTTGGAAATTAGGAAAGATGTTGCCGATATTGCTGGATTCGAAGTTCCTTATTTAATTCACTGCTAATTTGATGTTGGATTCCAAGCATAGTTGACAGAATCCCGATTCGAACCCGTGAATCCTATGATTCGCGATTTGATTCGCCCTTTATCGATCCGAATCCCACCTATGAATCCCAATACCTATAAATCCCCCTTGTATCAGTGTGAATCCTACGATTCATGATTCACGTGTGAATCGCATGATTCGACGATTCAAACCAATTCAAGGAACTTTTTTTAGCTCCTCTTGTTCGCACTCAACAACAAAAGAAACCTTTTTTTTTCTGTTGTGTATTTCGTATTAACTAACTGATTACGTTTTTTTTTTTGGTTGATAGATTTTATTTATTTATTTATTTTTGACTCGACATCATGCTTTGAATCAGTTTTAGGTGTTATTTTGGACAAAGTTTGTTTAATTTAAATTTTGTTTCAATGTTCGAAACTTCAAAAATTAAAATTCAATGATTAAATTTAATAGATTAAATCAAAAATAAAAAACAAGATATTAAAATTTATAATGAAAATCTAATATAACATGGAGAATACAAATAAATGTCTCTAAAAACTAAATTTGTATATGATTCACAATAGTATCTTGAATCCTATGATCCATCGAATCGAATCCCGATTCAATTCAAAGGGACCTCCATCGATTCACTTTCGACTCACGATTCTGACTACCTTGATTCCAAGTTTAGTATGTTGCTGAGATGCCAAGCTCAGTATGTTGTTGAAATGATGCTGAATTCCAAGTTTGTATTTAAAATTTCATGGATTATGTAACTATAAATTTATCATCCTCTATAAAATAGGAAAGCCAATATGTATATTACTATTTCTATTATTTGTATACTTATATAAGAAGTGAACTATGAAAGCGATTAATTATGTGGAAAAATAAGGAGAATATATTTGTTAATTCTTGATTCCTACTGAGAATCCCAAATACCTAAAATATTCACTCATTGGTATCTCTTGACTTCCTCCAACCATCACTCTCTCTTCATTTGTATTTCAACTTCCACTGAAATTACATTCAACGTATTTAGTCTTAATCCGACTAATTTTCAACACTTTAGATTCCAAGGCCTCTCCAAACTTTTTGCTCAACATTTACTCCAGATGTAGTTTCATCAATCAGTACTATATCATCAGCAAATAGAATACACTATGGAATCTTCTGAATGTTTTAAGTCCATTCATCCATAACTAGAGCAAAAAGTTAAGGCTTAAGGAGATCCTTGGTGTAAACCTACTATAAGTGAGATTTCGTTAGTTTCTCCTATTGTTGGTTTTCCAATGGTTGTTGCCCCATCATACATGTCTTTTATCAATTCAATGTACCTAGTTGTAACCTTTGTTTTTTTTAATACCCACCATATTATTTCTCAAGGTACTCTATCATAGGCTTTCTCTAAATCAATAAAGGCAATATGGAGGTCTTTCATCTTCTCCTTATACCCCTGTATCAACCTCCTCAATAAATAAATAGCTTTCATAGTTGATCACCCAAGCATAAATCCAAATTGATTGTTTGACCCAAATTGTTAGCTCGTACACTATTTTCTATTACTCTCTCCCACAATTTTATTGTATGACTCAAGGTAGTAAAAATCGTGAATTGGAACTGAATTGGTGAGGGTCTCTCTGAATTGAATTTGAATTCGAATCGTAAAATTCAGGATACAATTGTGAATCGTATATAAATTTAGTGTTTAGAGACATTTATTTGAATTCTTAATGTCATATTAGATTTTCGTTATAAATTTTAATATCTAATTTGTCATTTGTGATTTACTCTATTAAATCTAATCATTGAGTTTCAATGTTCGAAATTTCAAGCATGATTTCCGTTTCAAGCATGAAACGTAATTTAAATTAAACAAAGTTTGTCCTAAATAACACCTAAAAAAGACTTAGAGCATGATGTCAAGCCAAAAAAAAAAAGAAATCAAAATCTATCAATCCAAAAAAATGAAATACGTTAGTTATCACAAAACACGCAACCAAAAAAAAAATTGGAAAAGAGGATTTTTTTTGTTTGTTGAGCACGAAAATGAGGAATAAAAAAAAAAGCCCCTAATTCAGTCCAAACTGCTGATCACTAATTCAGGGAGGGGTCACAAGTATTGGGATCCATAGGTGGGATCCAGATCGATGGAGAGCAAATCATAGGATTCACATATTTGAAACAGGATTTTTTCAATAATTGGCACAATTTTGGATATCTCCTTTATTTTTATATGTAGGTATTAAGATGTTTTTCCTCCAATCATGAAACATTCTCCTAGTTGCTACAATCCTGTTAAACAATTTGGTTGACCACAAGACTTCAATTTCCCTTAGGTCAATAGGAATAGCAGAATAGCCTCTAGTCTTAAAGCATCTGCATTTTTCATTTTTCTCAAAGTATTTTTTACCTCAAGCATGCTAAAGCTATGGAAGAACTTATTAGTGTCCCCCATATGTTATAAAATTTTCACTATACTACGAATATTATAATAAAATTATATTGGACAACAATTTTACGTTGAAACACTTAGCCTCATAAAGAAATTCATTCCAAATAATTTTATCTAGGTTAATTGATCTTAAAGCATGTTTTAAAATTCTATTCAATCATTCTATATTCCCTACATTGGAAACAAATACAAGGAATTTGATACTTGAACTCTTTGATATAAATGATGTATTTTCCACTAGGTGAGAGTCATGCGAATTAAGATACTTAAATTTTAAATTGCTTAATTACTTTTTGGGATTCATTGTTAGATTCAAGGCCATTAAGATTCACATCAAGGATTCAAATTATTTTTCTATAAATCAAATCACGATACATAAAGTTTATATGTTTGAGACAGTATTTTACAAATTTAAGAGTAAAAATATAAAGTAATGAATCAGTTAAAAAGATATAGGCAATATTTCACAACTAAATCATAATAAAATAAAAGATGTACCTTGTGTTTGTTTGTCTTGATTCTCAAACGCTCATCAATTAAAAATCCAATCTGAAATGTTTAAGAAGCACTTGAAACAATTGTTATAGTTCCCATGCTAAATATCACAACTACTAACACTGCCAACAAGATGTATCGAAAGTACATACGACCATGTTGTTTATTGCAAAGATTTCTTGTTGCATTAAATACAATTGTCCCGCAAAAAATATGCAAATCTATATGAACAAACAAAGAAGTCAAGACAAACATTATACTAACTTACTAGTTACTATGTTCAGTGTGATAAAAATCTCTAATAGCATTAACTATAAATGTCGAAAAATGAATAAAAAAAATAATATACCAGTCATGAAGCAATAAAGCAATCATGCATACTAGCACTTACTTTGTGATGCAAATACCTCAACAATCATAAACATTTGAAATGAAAGAAACATATAATTAGTGCGATAACGGGAGCAAAAAAATCTTTCTACATTCCCAACCAATTTCGTACCTACAACGGCAAATGGAACATTTGAGGGATAAAGGGAGCAAAACAAGCTTTTTACATTCCCAACCAATTTCATACATACAATGGCAAATGGAACATTTGACCAACAAAACCAATGGCAACCCAAGTATTTCATTGGCCACCCACTCATAGCACACCCGATACTATCAGCCATCATCCCCAACTGCTTATGACAAATATTAATGCCAGCCATATGACTTTTAACCATATTGATAGCCATTCCTGACAACCAGCAAAAGCATTCAACAACCATGGACGCATTACGAAAACAACTTTGATTACCGTCTAGAAAAATCAAGGTGTCGTCTACAATACAAATTGAAGGTGTGTGACCTCCACACGCTCACGCCCTACCCAGAAGCCTGCTATCAGTCCAACGTCCCCTGGCTTTATCCAACATTCTTCCTAACACATCCACAACCATAGTAAATAGAAAGGGTGAAAGAGGATCTCCCTGTCGTAGTCCCCTTTCTCTAAGAATTTTACCACGAGGCCATCCGTTGACAAAGATTGAGTATGTCACCAACAACAAGCAACCTCGGATCCATTTCCTCCATCTTGGGCCAAATCCCTTCGTCTTCAACACAAAATTCAAGAAATCCCAATTAACCATGTCATATGCTTTCGCAAAATCAAGCTTGAAGACAACCCCCTTTTTCTTTGTAGATCTATAGTCTTCCACCAACTCCTTAGCAACCAATACAACATCCACAATTTGACGTCCCTATACAAAGGCCATCTGATTCCCAGAAACTGTATCCTACAACACACCCTTCAGGCTAATCGCCAACACCTTGGCAATGATCTTTTAAAGACAGGTGATAAGACTAATAGGCCTAAAATCCATAACTCGCCTACATATAGTCTTTTTAGGAATAAGACATACATACGTTTCATTAGTACTTCCATTGATGATCCCATTATGGAGGAATTCCACCAACACCTTCATGAGATCATTTTTGATAATATCCCAACAACTTTGGAAGAAACTCATGGTCATGCCATCCGGCCCAGGAACCTTTGCCCCATCACAGTAAAAAACAGCTTGCTTCACCTCCTCCATTTCAAAAGGCACTTCAAGCTCTTCACTAGACTTTGAACTGACTGGGCACCCATCAATACCATCGACCCCCCATCACTACTCCTCGAGAAGACGTCGTGGAAGTGGTCGAGAATTTCTTCCACAATCTCCATGTCCACTTTTATTAAGGAACCGTCAACCCGCTCCAGTCTAGAAATAGTGTTAATAGCCCTTCTCCCACTCATGATTGTGTGGAAAAATTTAGAATTGGCATCCCCATTTTTAAACCACCGAAGCCTGGAATGTAGCATAGCAGCCCGATCTTCCTTCCCACAAAGACTCCACAACTCAACTTTAGCAATCGCCCAGTCACGCACCAAAACCTCATTCCACTCAGGCCCCGCTTCCTTCTTATCAAGCTCCATAACAACACCTTTGAGCACCCTTCTCCCAACCTCCCACCCCAAAATCTCCTTACCCCACCCGTGAAGTCTAGAGGTCGGCAACTGCTGTGATCGGCAACCTCTGTGACATCGGTTCTGGGTGCGACTTCATCGAACTGTGATTTCGATCAACAAAATTACTTTTTTTCCTTGCCGTGGCTGTCTGAATTTTTTTTATCATGTCAATTGAGAATACTATTGTTCGCTTCACTGGCAAGAATTTTCCTACGTGGGAATTTCAATTTAAGATGTTTTTGAAAGGGAAGGAATTATAAACCCATATTGATAGTTCTATTCGAGTTCCCACTGATGAAAACGAACTTGCCCAATGGGAGGTCAAAGATGCTAAGGTGATCTCCTTCCTATTGGGAACGATTGAGCCCCATCTTGTCACCAATCTTCGGTGTTTTCCTACGCCTCAGGCTATGTGGGACTATCTACAGCGTGTTTATCACCAAGACCACAGCGCTCGAAAATTTCAATTGGAATTGGAAATTAGCAATTTCAGATAATTTGACTATTGAGCAATTTTATTCTGGTTTTATTAATCTTTGGGGCGAGTATTCTGCTATTGTTCATTCTAAGATTCCCGCTACGACACTCGCGGCTCTTCAAGCGGTTCATGCTGAGAGTCAGCGTGATCAGTTCTTGATGAAGCTTCGACCTGAATTTGAGCCTGTTAGAGCCGGTTTATTGAACCGTAATCCTGTTCCCTCTTTGGATATTTGTTTGGGAGATTTACTGCGTGAAGAACAACGGTTATCCACTCAGATGAGTATGACTTCTGCGAAGATTGTTTCTGAAGCTGTGAATGTAGCCTATGCGGCACAAGGGAAAGGAAAGAACAAGTGCAATGTTTCAGTTGCAAGGAGTTCGGTCATATTGCTCGCAACTGTCCTAAGAAAGTTTGCAACTACTGCAAGAAAGAGGGTCATATCATCAAAGAATGTCGAGTGCGGCCTCAGAATCGCCAATCCCAAACCTTTCAAGCTGTTGCTCAGCCCTCGCCTTCTTCTGCGCCCCCCACTATAAGCACTGATTCATCTGTTCTCACACCTGCCATGGTCCAATAGATGATTGTGCCCGCTTTTAAGGCTTTAGGCCTGCAAGGTACGGGTACTAACTCCACTTCTTCTTGGATTGTTGATTCGGGCGCTTCTAATCATATGACTGGTCGTATGATTGGTCTCCATGATGTTCGTAAGTATGGAGGCACGCGAAATATTCAGATTGTTGATGGCAGTACTCTTCCTATCACTGTTGTTGGTAATTTGGGTTCTTCATTCCAACATATTTTTGTCTCTCCAGGATTATCTACCAATTTGATTTCTGTTGGACAATTGGTGGGTCATAACTGTGATGTTCATTTTTCTCGTGGTGGTTGTCTTGTGCAGGATCAAGTGTCGGGGACGGTGATCGCAAAGGGGCCTAAAGTGGGACGTCTATTTCCTTTACAATTTTCTATTCCTAGTGTCATTTCTTTTGCATGTACGACTACTGCCAATAATACTGAAGTCTGGCATAAGAAATTGGGTCACCTCAATTTTGTTGTCTTGACTCATGTTCTGAAACATGGTTTTTTGGGCAAAAACAAAAAACGATTCATTTAATTCTTCTCCTGTTTCTTTTGATTGTGCTACTTGTCGTCTTGGTAAAAGTAAAACTTTACCTTTTCCTACGCATGGTAGTCGTGCTTCTAAATGCTTTGAGATTATACATACTGATGTTTGGGGTGTAAGTCTTGTTGTTTCTCATGGTCGGTATCGTTATTTTGTGACATTTATCGATGATTTTAGTCGATTTACTTGGAGATATTTTCTTTGTTCTAAAGGTGACGTGTTTTGTATCTTTCAAAGCTTTGTTGCGCTTGTCGAGACACAATTCAGTACATGTATCAAAATCTTACACTCCGACTCAGGGGGAGAGTACATGTCCCATTCGTTTCAGACGTATCTTCAGAAAAAGGGGATCATCTCTCAGCGTTCTTGTCCTTATACCCCTCAACAGAATGGAGTCGCTGAACGTAAGAATCGTCATCTCTTAGATGTCGTTCGTACTTTGTTGATTGATTCGTCTGTACCGTCTAAATTCTGGGTAGAAGTTTTATCTACTGCTGCCTATTTGATCAATCACTTGCCTACTACCACTCTAAATTATGATTCTCCCTATTTTCGTTTGTTTGGCATTTCTCCTGAGTATCAATCCCTTCATACTTTTGGGTGTGTTTGTTTTGTTCGTTTACCCCCTGTTGATCGTCACAAGCTTGTTGCCCAGTCTGTCACGTGTGCCTTTATGGGATATAGCTCTACTCAAAAAGGATTTATTTGTTCTAATGCTCATGCAAATAAATTTCGAATCTCTCGAAATGTGATTTTCTTTGAAAATCAATATTTTTTTCAATCTCAGGTTATTTTCGATCCCTCTGTTGCTCTTCTTCCAGCTTTTGATGATGTGTCTTCTTCTATTGAGCGGTTTAAACCAGGTCTGGTGTATCAGCGACTTCTTCCACCTTCTCCAACGCTCCTTCCAGACACTGATCTGATACCTGATTATGCGGTTCCTATACCTCGACGCTCCACTCGAGTTACACATGCACCTGATAGGTATGGTTTTCCTCATACCTCACTCACTGCCACTCTCGATAATGTTTCTGTTCCTCACTCTTATGCCAAGGCAGCTTCCCAAGCATGTTGGCAGCAGGCCATGCAAGAAGAGATCCAGGCTCTTCAAGAGAATCACACTTGGGATATTATGACTTGTCCTTCTGGTGTCAAACCGATCGGCTGTAAATGGGTGTATTCAGTTAAGTTTCGATCTGATGGCTCACTCGACAGATATAAGGCTCGTCTTGTGGCTCTTGGGAATCGTCGAGAGTATGGCATTGATTATGCTGAAACATTTGCCCCCGTTGCCAAGATGACTACCGTTCGGACTATTTTAGCACGTGTTGCTTCACAGGGGTGGTCTCTCAGGCAGATGGATGTGAAGAATGCTTTTCTCCATGGAGACCTAAAGGAAGAAATCTATATGTCTCCACCTCCCGGCATGTTTACGACACCTTCCTCGGAGGTTTGTCGGCTACGCTGGTCCTTGTACGGACTGAAACAGGCTCCACGCGCATGGTTTGATAAATTCCACTCTACTTTGCTTGCCTTTCAGTTTGCTCAGAGTCAGTTTGATTCCTCTTTTTTTCTTCGTAAGACTTCTGCAGGAATTGTGTTGCTTCTGGTATATGTCGATGACATTGTGATTTCTGGCTCTGATACTGAATTACTTCAGCAGTTGCAGCATCTCAAGACCTCTTTTCAGATGAAAGATCTTGGTCCTTTGTAGTACTTTCTTGGTCTTGAGGTCCAGATACTCCGTCTGGTACATTGTTACATCAGCACAAATACACACAAGAAGTGATTTCCTTGGCTGGTCTCCAATCGGGTAACTCTGTTCTTACCCCCTTGGAGGTTAATCTCAAGCTATTTCGTGAGGAAGGCAAGCTTCTTTCAGATCCATCCTTGTATCGGCAGCTCGTTGGGAGTTTGAATTATTTGACGATTACTCGCCCTGACATTTCTTTTGTTGTGGAGCAGGTCAGTCAATTTATGCAGGCCTCTCGACATCTTCATCTAGCTGTTGCCCGTCGTATTATTCGATATCTGAGGGGCACCTCTTCACATGGGTTGTTCTTTCCTAAGGATTCTTCCTTACAGTTGGTGGGATATAGTGATGCTGATTGGGCTGGATGTGCAGATACTCGTCGTTCTGTTACTGGATGGTGCATGTTCTTCGGAAATGCACTCATTTCCTGGAAGAGTATCGTGCTATGTCTTCCGCTTTCTTTGAGATCACATGGCTTCGTGGGTTATTAGGAGAACTTGGCTTTCCTCAGCTACATTCCACTCCTCTTCATGCTAATAATACAAGTGCTATTCAGATATTTGCTAATCCGGTTTTCCATGAGCGTACAAAACATATCGAAGTCGATTGCCATTCCATACGAGAAGCCTTTGACAAACATGTGATTGCTCTTCCTCACATTTCTACCGAACGTCAGACTGCCGACATTTTCACTAAAGCTCTTTCTCGGCATCGACATCAGTTCTTGATTGACAAATTGATGTGTTTTGATCTACCAGCATCAATTTGAGGGGGGATGTTACGGAGATAATTTAGGATCAGAGAATATTTGATTTTCGATATTTCAGGTTTGCGATATTTCAGGATCAGAGAATATTTGATTTGCGATGCGATATTTTAGGATCAGAGAATATTTGATTTGCAATATTTTAGGGATGTTTTCTGTTACAGCAAGATTGTAAATAGCAGATAATTAGGCTGTAAATAGGGATGATACTTATCTTGTACGCCGGCAAATATGGCAACTTTGATGTACATTCTCTTCAATATAATGAAAGGAAACCCTAAGCAAAGGGCATTCAGACCAATTTTGACACAATCAACCTACTATCAAACCTCAGTGGAACTGGTCCCCATCTCGCTTTGTTAGTGTCCAATACAACCAGCCAATGATTAGAAACAAATCTACCCCCCACCTCCTACTTATGAAAAGGAAACATCTCCACCCAACCCACCCCCAATAGAAACCTGTCAAGCCTACAACAAACAGGCTGTGCTCGAAAGTTACACCAGGTAAATTCCCCATTAATTAAAGGGTAGATTAATAATTAAGGGCGGATCAATAAGGGTACAACAAACTTAAAAAATAGTTTTGTATTGAGAACAACCTGAAGTTAGAATGCAATAACTTGCATCGAGTATCTATAACAGTTAAAAAGCATGAAAAACATTGTAATACCTCATGAGGTGGAATCACATAATTTGTCCTCAAATAGAACTACCAGTTAGAGAGCATTGATAAATGTTCATTCACCCCTTTTTGTCGTCACTCATGAAACAGCATAGAAAGAAATTAAAGGTTTCTATGCCTACCCATGTGGAGTAGAAGTGCTAACAGAAAAAATGTTCTTCTAGCAAATATTATATTTTCTTAGGACTTTATGCATCAAGAAATTATCATGTGAGAAAATTGGTCAATAGATAGGAGTAAGGATTATGTTGAATGACATATTAGTAGCTACAGAGTAAACTAAAAGAAAATAGTATTAATAGGAGGACAAGAACAAAAAAAAATTCCAATTAAAAATTGGACCAAATCATATAAAACTCAAAAGTAGTTGTTTTGAGAAAATTGGTCAGGTGTCACTTAATCGCTTATTTACAAGGCTGTTATGGTATAGGTTCCTTAACCAAATTAGATAGGTGTTGGTTCCCCCTAGATGGTGGGGAACATTATGGACATAGGATATGTGGAAGACCGCGGTACAAGGAGGAAGGTGATTTGGAACACTGGTGTTTTGCCTTCTATGGAAGCAACAGAAACAAAAGCTCTTAAAGGAATGCTACTACAATATGGAGATGATCTAGGAAACTATTAGGGTCAAGATTTTCGTGGGCTAAAAATAGACAAGGAATTCAGGAATGGGCCTCTCCTAGTTCTATTGAGATATGGGCCCTTTTGCTTTAATTGTTGCCACTTGGTTCTTTTTTTTCTATTTATCCTAATTCCTACCTTTGGTGAATTCTTGAGGACTTCTTATTCTCCCATTTTGGACCTTACTTTGTTCATGAATGAGTAATGTTTTGGTCAAATTATTGAAAAAAAGAAAACAACAGTTGCAAACCAAACATTGTCCTCAAAGGACATGGCCAGTATTGCACTAGAACAAACACCATAAATCTTCCATCTTTGACAACCATAAAGAACAAACTATTGTAATATTCTAAGCAACATTAAACATCAAACCAAAGAAGATTTATAGAATGATATAAATAAACCTTTGGATAAAAAATGTGAATTTGATTTAGTTATAGAACAATAGGGCAATTTCCTGGTGCTTCAGCAACAAGGAAATTTGACGGATCATCGAGGAGTATAGACTTGACCCATTTTGGATGGAAGGAGTAACATATAAACAATACAAAAATGGAATGTTAATTTTAGTGGAAAACTGGACAATATATTTTAAGGAGGATTTGCTAGAGGTATAATGCACCAAGGCTTTCATTCTACTTTTCCACTTGTTCAAATTAAACACTAGGTTAATACCAAGCTTCAACCTCAAATACACTTTCATCTACAATATATGTATCTTTAATTACATATGTTTATTTTTAAAATTAATATATGGAATTATATAAGTAAAGGACACTAGTTTCAAGACACTTATTCAGCAATGAAATGTAGTGCATGTCCATTTCTAAATCGAAATACAATACATAAAGTGCAACAAAAAAAATTGGGTGGTAGAAACAATGGAAGGGATGTGGCAACATGCATATAGCATATTTCACTAAAGGTCAAGGGATGAAGGGTATAAAAAAAAATGTAGCACTTTGCATGAAACAAAGAATGAATTAATAAAAGGAAACCTTGTCAAGCAACCGTTTAGGGTCTTTAAATGCTTTCTTCTTTGCCCATTGATGGAATAATTGGGAAACCATTGATCGATCTTCAACATTGAACCTACAAAACGATGATCATTGATATGAAAAGCTCAAAACAAAGCATTGGATGAAACTAAATATTAGTTGATTCTAGTGAAACACCTTTTGAGAAAATTATTCCCATTAGATGTTTCTAATAGTGTTATTGACTCATTTGAAACATTGTCCTCGGCACAAATGCATGAAGCATTACTTCTGGTGGCATCCATTTTAACATGTTGTTCGTCTCTTGGCACAACATCAGCAAATTCATTAGTTAGCTTGGAAAGATCTGCATGAGAATTTCTCAATTCTATCAAAGGAAAATCAGCCTGCAATAAAGAACAAATGACTCGTCAAATACTATTAGAAGAAGATGAAATTACAACAAAAATAACATACCAGCCGTATTGATAACAACAGATTCGACAGACAAATATCATGGAATCAAGAAATGAAATTATGAACTATCAAGTTATCAACACTTTTTCAACATATAAAAGAAATTTAACGGTTATCTAGTTGTATGATTGTATCACCAATGAAAATCTTCATATTTACATCTAAAACATCAAGAGTACAAAATTGTAGAATGATTTTCACATGAATAAAATCCAATTACCCAAAGGATCCAAATTCTTCCATAGAATGCTTCGCCTGAGGACATCTAAAGCTCTTTAGCCAAATTGGAAAAAGAAGATGGATCCTTGCTTGATGATGTGGAAGATATCAGTCATGAAATCACGGATCATTGCAACAGAATGTTTAATGACAATAAATCCTCCCCATGGGGCATTGAGAGCATAAACTGGAACGGTATATCCCAGGATCAACAACAATGGCTTGAATAGCCATTTGATTTGGAGGAAATCAGAGGGGTTGTCTTTCACAATGATGGGGAAAAAGCTCTGGGACCCCAAGGTAATTAAAAGCACAAGGTGCACTCAAGGCGATGAGACGCCCTGTAGCCTGAGGAGCAAGGCGCAAGGTGAGGCACACTTGAGTAAAGTGAGGCACAAAATTCTTAAAAAACTTAATTATACATATTAATTTTTGGTAAAAAAATTCAAAATAGATAAAAATCAATAAAATTTTTAAAATTTTCCAATCATACATCATAATGCTTATAATAGCATTAATGTTTCTATTTCATAGTTGTTCTTAATATTATTTTATTTCTTTTCATATTTAAAATTTAATTGAAGAAACACAAAAGCAAGGAAGACCAAGTAGCAATTATAACGCCTTTGTAACATCATCTTATTGTTGTTATAAAAACGAAACACAAGTTTCCTTCAATGTTTTATGTTCTATATTTTTTATCATGTATATTTATTCAAAGAAGAGAGAGAAAAAGTATATAATACAATACTTATTTCCTGATTAAATATATATATATATATATATATTTAAATGAGGAGCAAGAAAGTGAGGTGCACTAAGGCACACGTCTGAGGCGCATTAAGGCGCACACCGAAGTTAAAGTGCCCTGTCTGTCAAGTATCAAGGCGCGTCTAAGGGGCACTAAGGAGCACGCTTTGATAACACTGTCGGGACCTAATGGATTCACAATGTTATTTTACCAAAAAAATTGAGAAGTGATAAAAAATGATTTACTTAAGGTGATGGAGGCGTTCTATGACATCGGGGTGGTGAACAAATGCACAAATGAAACATATATCAGCCGAAATACCCAAGAAGGTGAATTCCACAAAGGTTGGCAACTTTAGGTCCATCAATCTCACTACAAGTCTATATAAAGTCATTGCCAAGACATTCGCCTCAAGACTAAGGAGGGTCATTCATTCAAAAATTGTCAAGAAAGATATGGCTTTTGTAAAAGACAAGCAAATTATTGATGCAATTCTACTTGCAAAAGAAGCATAGGATGACCAAGAAACAAGGAATTATGTTCAAAGTCGACATCACGAAGCCCTACAACTCTATGTTATGGAAGGTTCCTAAAGGAAGTTTGCAAGTTGGTAACGGTATCACTGTGAGTAGAAATTCGTTCTCTCATCATATATGTATCATCATGGATAAAAATGTTATTTTGGCATTGTGAATCATAATTATGAAATTATTCTGTTATGTATATTATATGCTTGGAATGTCATGATATGGATATGGGGATTGGTATATATGTTTTGCATGTGGTTTTCTTGGATGGTGTTCATGTAGGTAGTTAATGGGATAGATTACCATAGTCCAAGTGTGGGTGCGCTCACACGGAGTTGGACTTTCAGGAGGCTCCTAATGAGTGGAAAACTGTAGGACGAGCCTATTCGACAGTAGTCATATAATGTAGACTTGATACATGAATAGAATCGGGTTCACCATTATGGTTATCAATGGGGTCTACAAATATAGGTGACTCAGGTTTGGATGAAGAAGATGGAGATAACTAGGGTGCAGATTTTTGGAGGTTAATGAAAAAAGGGTTACTGAGAAGAGAATCTCGATCCTTGTTTTTCAATATGGAACTCTCCCCCTGAAGAGGAGCAAAGAAATAAAGCTCACTCTCATTGAAAGTAACATATGTCGAGACAAGGAATTTTTTAAATGGCCGATGGTGGCATTTACATCCCTTTTGAGTGGAAGAGTAGCCGACAAAGGCACATTGAGAACTCTTGATCTAACTTAACCCTGTTTTGATGGTAAACATTGAAGGTCATAAACAAACATCATAGGAATGAGATTGTTTCAGGTTTTGAGGTTAGGATAAAACTGTGATAGCATTTTCAGAGGACTTTCAAATTTTAGGACTCAAAAAGGTAGTCGGTTAATGAGGTGTGTAGCAGTTAGGACAACTTCCCCCCAATAAGACATAGGGACATTGATATGGAATAGGAATACCTAAGTTGTAACAAGTAAGCGAACATTTTTCCTCTCAGCTATGTGGGAAACAGAGTTCTATAAATTAGAAAGATTGTGTATTTAGAAAGTGTGTGCATATGGTAGAATTAGAAATTTCTGTAATTATAGGTATCCATGGGAATAGGGAAAATTCCTTTTTATGTTCCATAACAATTTTATATATAGGGGTGTGTGTACAAAGTTCAGCATCAAGGAAAAACATTACTTTTCCAATTACCTTAATTTTTCTACATGGTATTAGAGCATTAAAGATCCAAAGAATTACTATCGGCCTTCATCTTCAAAATTCTTCAGACTCGGCCTTCATTGTTGAAACAAGTATCCCAGCCTTCATCGTCATTTTTTTTTCTTTTTCTCAATCATCATTGACTGCTACTACTACTCGATCGTTTTGCAACTCCTTCATCGAGTTATCACGATCGTATCATTTTCATTGATGTTGTCGTGCCGCTGCAACTACTTATTTTCATCATTGTTTCCAACATCTGTAACTCAGATGTTGCCTTCGTTTACAACATTTCAAGATCTTCCCATTGTTTCCACCAGCGCCTTGACTCTCTCTCAATTTCGACCCAATATCTCTCTCGCGATTTTTATCTCTCGCCCCTTCTTTCTCGATTTTGACCATCTCTCTCTCTCTCACGACTTCTCTCTCTGGCACACAAAATATATATCTCTCTCTCTCACGACTTCTCTCTCCCTCGTCTCTCTTGACTTGTCGCTCTTTATTTTTTCTTCTTTTATTTCTTTTTCTTTCATTCGACCCAAAAAATAAAAAAGGAAAGAAAGAAAAGGAGAAAAATCAAAGGGAAAAAGAAAAAAAAGGAGAAAAAAAACAAAAAGAAAAGATAAAAATGTCGGTAGTATCAGAAACTGTAGAGTCCAAGGAAGTAGTGTCCAATCATGGAATGGGGGAACTACAGACTATCCAACCAACAAACAGACTCAATGGGAAGAACTATTTAAAGAGGTCTCTGCTTGTGCGTACATTTTTTAAGGATAAAGGAAAATTAAATCATCTTCTAGGAACCAGACCCGAAGAAAGGAGGTCCTCAGTTCAAGGCATGGAACAATGAAGATTCGATGATTATGGCGTGGCTGTGGAATTCAATGACACCAGAGATCAGTGATACGTGTATGTTCCTGACCATCGCTAAAGATATATGGGATCCCATTCACCAAGCATATTCCAAGGCACTCGATGCAGCCCAAGTGTATGAAATAAAGGTCAAGACGAGAGCCACAAAACAAGGAAATCAAACGGTCATTGAGTACGCCTATATGTTGAAGAATATCTGGCAAGAACTAGATCATCACCGATGTCTCGAGACTAGATGCCTTGAGGATGCAGTAATTCTCAAGAATTACATTGAAAAAGGTGAGTCTATGATTTCTTAGTAGGAATTAATCCTAAATTTGACTAGGTTAGGGTTCACTTAGCAAGGAGTTGCCAGCACTAAACGAAGCCATCTCCATTATCAACCGAAGAAAGTAAAAGAGGTGTCAAGCTCGAACCTCAGAAGATGGAAGGTTCGGCTATGGTGGCTAATTGAGGTAGTGATCAGAAAACAGGCACTCAAAGAGTTCAATCATCAAAGGTTCCTAACCAGGACAATAAGGATAACCTATGGCGCACTTATTAGCAGAAGGCTAGACATACCAGGGAGAAATGCTGGAAACTCCATGGCAAGCCATCAACGTCTAGTAAAGAATGCGGCTACAAAGGAGGGTCACAAAAAAGCAATGCACACTTGTCCACTGACCAGCCAGTTGCTGAGAACACTCCGGAGCAAGTAGGATTCAATCGAGATGAGATTGAACGACCACGCGCTCTTTTTGGCACTCATGAAAAACCCTCAGGTACCTGCTCATTGGCACATTTGGGTAAGTTTATGATTTCTATTGGATTAAACGTCTCAGATAAATCGTTTGCCACCTCTTAGGTCATAGATTCTGGTGCTATTGATCACATGACTAATTCCTCTCATATATTCCATGCCTATAACCCGAGTCCAAGAAGTCGAAAAATAGCCACAGCTAATGGGTCCTTAACCACAATTGCAGGCTTAGGAGATGTCCACATTAGTCCTACTCTTACACTTAGAAATGTACTTCATGTTCCAAAGTTGTCCACCAATCTAGTAAATATCCAAAAGCTAACACATAATATGAATTGTAATGTGATTTTTTATCCTACTCACTGTGTATTTTACGACCAACATTTGGGGAAGACGATTAGACTTGCTAAGAAACAAGATTGGTTGTATTACCTTCAGACACGGGGGAATCCTACCAAGAGTACCTCTTTGTTTCTCTCCGAGTTCTATCTCTCCAATAAAGAAAAGATTTGGCTTCATTATCTCCGACTTGGTCATCCCTCCTTCAGAGCCCTTAACGTCATGTTTCCTTCTTTGTTTAGGACACTAGATGTTGAACATTTTCGTTATGAAGTGCGAAAATTGGCGAAACACAAACGTGTACCCTTCCCAATTAGCAATATAAAAAAGTTTCAATTCTTTTGATCTTGTTCATAGTGATATTATGGGTCCCCCCTCCTATTCCAAATATTTCTAAAGCACGATGGTTTGCGTCTTTCATTGATGATTGTACTAGAGTCTCGTGGATATTTTAACTCAAACAAAAGTCTGATGTGAGCCTCGTTCTCCCAAATTTTCATATTGTTGTAAAAATAAAATAATGAAAGACACAAAAATGTAACGTGGTTCGGCTCTAAGGCCTATGTCCACGGGAGAAGAGAGGGAATATTTTCTTATTCTTGATGATGTCTAAATGGAGGGACACCATATATATATAGACATACAGGGCTATGCACACATATAGCTATAATTACAATTTTAGTAACTGCTAAATAAAACAACTAATAAAATTATCATCTTTCCTTAAACGAAATAAATCCCACAGATTTTGCTCTTCTCCACAACACATACCGTGGTGCAACATCAATTTGGAGCCAAAATCAAGAGATTCTGATCCGACAATGAAAGAAATTATTTTAATCAGACCCTAACCCCATATTTTCAAAAGGAAGGAATCAGTCATGAATCACCGTGTATCCACACCCCACAACAAAATGGCATTGCCGAGAGGAAGAATGGCCACCTACTTGATACAACCCGCGCATTCCTGTTCCAGAACCATGTACCTAAGTCTTATTGGGGGGAAGCCATCCTAACTGCTTCACATCTCATCAACCGAATACCTTCTCGAATCCTTGGTTTTAAGAGTCCTATGGGAATGCTGTCACAATTTTATCCTAACCTCAAAACCTCAAACAACCTCATTCCTAAGATTTTCGGGTGTCTATCATTCGTCCAAGTTCACCATCCAAACAAGGGGAAATTAGATCCAAGAGCTCTCAAGTGTATTTTTGTCAGGTACTCAGCAACTCAAAAGGGATATAAATGCTACTTACCACCATCCAAAAAATCTTTTGTCTCGACGGATGTTACTTTCAAGGAACGTGAGTCTTATTTTCTCCATTCATTCTCTTCAAGGGGAGACCTCCATCATGGAAAATAAGGATTGGGATTCTCTTCCCAGTAATCCTTTTTCCATTAACCTCCAATCGTCCTCGGAACCCAATTCATCTGCACTCTTTGAACCCATTGATGACCAAGGAGGCGAGCTTGAATCATCTACTCTTAAGGATCAAATGACTAGCAAAACATACTCAAGGAGAAACGCTGCAGTTCCTAAACCTGTGCAAGTCCAAGAATCTTAATCAATTCTTGAAAATGAGGTAATAGTTTATGAACCCCTCTTACAAATTCGATATGAATCTCAACCTGAAGTAGAAACTTATCAGAATTTTCCTATTGCCATTAGAAAGGGAACTAGGGAATGCATTAAATGTCCCTTGTCTCTGTACTTTCATATTGTGTCCTTTGAAAAAATTTTACCATCCCATAAAAGTTTCCTTCCTAGCCTGAACAATATTCGAAATCCTAGTCTTAAGTACAGAGCAGATGGATCACTAGAGCATTATAAGGCAAGATTAGTAGCGGAAGGATATACTCAGACTTATGGTGTAGACTTTCTTGAGACATTTGCCCCAGTTGCCAAGATGAATACATTAAGGAATGTTCTCTTTGGTAGCTAATTATGATTGGGATTTACAACATTTCGATGTAAAGAACGCTTTTCTGCATGGTGACTTGGAAGAAGATATCTATGTGGAAATTCCTCCTAGATTTGGAGGCAACCTACCACTGAAAAAGTATGCACATGGAAGAAAGCTCTGGATGGACTTGAACAATCTCCAAGAGCATTGTTTGGTCGATTTACTAATGTGATGAAAAATATGGGATACAGGCAAAGCCAAGGGGACCATATTTTATTCATTAAACACTAAACTTCAGGGGAAGTTACCATTCTTCTGGTGTATGGAGACAACATTATTGTGACTGGGAACGACGGAAATGAGAAACAGAACCTGAAGCCGTGTTTGACCTGAGATCTTGAGATCAAGAACCTGGAAGGTTGAATTTTTTTTTCAGAATTGAAGTTGCACACTCTAAGTAGGGCATCTTTATCTCTCAACAAAAATACTTTTATGACCTTCTTAAGGAGACAGGGGAGTTGGCATGTCGATTGGCAAGTACACCAATTGATTCTACTCACAAGCTTGGAGAAGTTGAAGAAGCTACTGCTGTCAATAGAGAGATGTATCAAAGATTGATCGGGAAACTCATCTATCTCTCTCACACAAGACATGATATCACATATGCAGTGAGTGTGGTTAGTCAATTTATGCAAAATCCCAAAGAGGTTCATCTGCAAGTTGTTAATCGTATATTACAGTATCTTAAAGGGACTCCAAGGTAGGGCATTTTATTTACATGAAGGGCAGGATTAGTTCTGGAGGCATATACAGCTGCAGAATATGTCGATTCCGTAGTTGACAGGAGATCGGCCACTAGGTATTGTACCTTTCTTGGTGGGAATCTAGTGACATGGAGAAGTAAGAACAAGAATGTGGTGGCTCGATCTAGCGCCGAAGCGAAATTCAATGCAATGGCCAAAGGGCTATGAAGACTACTATGGTTGAGAATCATTTTGAAAGACCTAAGGATTAAGTGAGATGGCTTGATGAGACTCTATTGTGACAATAAATCCGTAATTGACATTGAACATAATGCAGTGCAATATGATCGAACAAAGCATATTGAAATTGACAGACTCTTTAAGGAGAAGCTTGACAGCGAACTCATTTTCACTCCATATGAGTCTACTAATAATCAGTTGGCGAATGTACTAACCAAAGGACTAGATAGTGCTACATTTCAAACATGCGTGTCCAAGCTGGGAATGATAAACCTTTATTCACCAGCATGAGGGGGAGTGCGGGAAACAGAATCTCTATAAATTAGAAAGATTGTGATTTGGAAAGACTGTGTATTTAGAAAGTGTGTGCATATGGTAGAATTAGAAATTTCTATAATTATAGGGATCCATGGGAATAGGGAATTTTCTTTTTTATGTTCCATAACAATTGTATATATAGGGGTCATTGTACGGAGTTAAGCATCAAGGAAAAACATTAGTTTTCCAATTCACTTAATTTTTCTACAAGCTACCCTATTTTCTTGTGGGGTGTGGGCACAGGATGATACATGAATTGTCTCTTCCTTTGGAAAGTATGGAGTCAAGGCTAGAATAAAATAGTCCCTCGCATTGTTAGATAAGAATTTTTTTATTTTGGCTCCAAACTAATTTTTCACATGTTATGAATATTTAGGTGAACGAAGCTCACATCAAATTTCTATTTGAGTAAAAATACCAAATAGACTCTAGTACAATCATTAATGAAATTAATGAAAGAAACAAACCAACATGCATCAGCAACATTAGGAATAGGAGACATACCCCAAATATCACTATGAATGAGATCAAAAGGATTTGAATTTCTTTCATTGCTAATTGGGAAGGTTACACGCTTATGTTTCGCCAGTTCTCACACTTCACAATGAAAATTTTTAAAATCTAGTGTCCTAAACTATGAATGAAACATAACCTTAAGAGTCCTAAAGAAGGGATGTCCAACTCTGCGATGATTAAGCTAGATTTTATCTTTGATTGGAGAGAAAGTGCTCAAAGAGAAATGATGAGTCGCTCTTGATAAAATTCGTTGGTGTCTCAAGGCAATTTAGCCCATCCTATTCCTTAGCAAGTCCAATCGTCTTCCCCAAATTCTGGTTCTGAGATACGCAATGAGTAGGATAGAAAATTCAGCCCGTCAATGTTAGCTTTTGTATAAAGACAAGATAAGTGGACCACTTTGGAACATGAAGAACATTTCTAAGTATAAGTGTAGGACTAATGTGAACATCTCCTATGCCTACAACAATGGTTAAAGATCCATCAGCTATGCCTATTTTTCGACTACTTTGACACGGGTTATAAGTATGGAATATGTGGGAGGAATTAGTCATGTGAACAGTGACACCAAAGTCTATAAGCCAAGAGTTGACAAAAGTTTTATCCAAGATTTTTAATCCAATGAAAATAGGAAACTTACCCTAATATGCCCATGAGTAGGTACCTGACTCAAGAGAGCCAAGTAGAGTTCTCAAACGTTCAATCTCATCCTGATTGAGTCCTCCCTACTCTAGAGAGTTCTCTACAACTGGTTGTATTGTGCAAAAGTTGTCTTGTCCACTGCTTTTCGGTTGTCCTCCTTTGTAGACTCATTCTTTACTCAACGTTTATGGCTTGCCATGAAATTTCGAACACTTCTCCCTAGTATGGCTAGCCTTCTAGTAATAAGTACACCATAGGTGGTTCATGTTATAGCAATTTGGGACCTTTGACAATTTAGCCTTTTTGTGATCTTAAGTGTCGGTTTTTTTATCATTACCTACTATAGCTGAGCCTTCCATCCTCTGAGGTTCGAGCATAACACTTTTCCCACTTTCTTCTACTCGAATAATTGAGATAGTCTCGTTTAGGGTTGGCAACTCCTTGCTAAGTATCTAAAACCTAACTTGGTCAAATTCAGTATTGAGTCCAACCAAAAAATCGTAGACTCTGTCTTTCTCGATGTAATTATTTAGAATTAATGCATCCTTGGGGACTTTAGTCTCAATGCATTGATAATGATCAAATTCTTGCCACATATTCTTTAGCATATTAGCGTACTCTCTTACTGTTTTAGTTCTGTTTTCTGTTGCTCCCATTTTGATTTTTATTTCATAAACTTGTGCTGCATCGAATGCCTTGGAATAATATGTTTGGCGAATGGAATCCTAGAAATCTTTAGTAGTAATCAAGAACATGCACGTATCGCTGATCTTTTGAGTCATTGAATTCGACAGCTATGTTATAATCATCAAATCTTCATTGTCCCATTCTTCAAACCAAGGATCTCCTTTCTTTGGTCGAGTTCCTAGAACATGACTTAATTTCTCTTTACCTTTCAAAAAGGTACGAAGTACGAACAAGCTGAGACCACTTCGGGTAATTCTTCCTGTAGAATCTATAGGGTGGTCAGATATTTTGTAGTTCCCTCATCCCGTGATTGGACGCTACATCCTCGGACTTCACAACTTCTAATACTACTGACATTTTTAAAATCTTTTTTTTTTGGATCTGCTTTATATTTTTTGAATTCGATTCCCAATTGTATGAGCCTAGACCTCTAATACGACATGGAAAAATTAAAACAATTGGGAAATAATGTTTTCCTTGATGATTAGTTTTATACAAAGACCCCTATATATAATGCTTGTTCTAGAACACTAAAAAGAAACTTCCAAATTACAACGGATCCCAATAATTAGGGAACTTACTAATTCTAAAATATTCACAACTATATTCACATTTTTCCTAATATGTGACATTCCTAAATTACACACATTGTGTTTCCCACAATTCTTCTTCCAGAAAACTGTTTGCCCTAGGCCTTACAATACATACCAACTAACCATAAAATTTACAAGTTTAACAAATTACTAAAAATAGTCAAATTTACTAAAAATAGTAAATTTACAAAAAATAGTAAATATGCCAATTTGAGACCCTAAACCCAACTACAGTTTTGTAGGTGCTCATACAGTGCCATAAACTAATTCAAAAACTATAGGGAAAAAATAAACAATAGTTTTTTGGAGGCATACGCTACGATGAGGTCTTCAACCCCTTCTTTCTATATTTTATTTCCAAAATTCAAGTCGAGGTAAACTCTTTTCAAAATTTTATTTCCATGTTCAACTAAAAATTACAACTTCTATTGATATTAGAGTTAACAACATTAATATGATTTTAATGCTTAGATTTCAGCACAAATTTGTTTATACATGCATATGAAAAAAAAATAGCGATTACAGTATTACTCTAAGGGAAAGGTATTAAAATAAAACTCATGCATAGTGACACTCATAACCATTTCCAAAGACAAAATAACTCAAATAAAGAGCATCCCTTGATATATAGCACATCTCTACTATGAACATAAGAGAGAGAGAGAGAGAGAGAGAGAGAGAGAGAGAGAGAGAGAGAGAAACTACTAGTTGAACGCACCTGAACCTCTAGAAGGTGACTTGGAATTTCTTTCAAAAAACTTGAAGGTTGAAGCAACTGAAGAGACACATTTCATTACTTAAAAATAAACACAATGAAACATGAAAGTAACAATTGAATCAATACACAATCAAACCTGCCAATTTGTATCCATTACAACATACAAAATATAAAGCTTTTTGCGTGCACGAGTCATCGCCACATAAAAGAGGCGGCGCTCCTCCTAAATGACAAATTAATTGATGGTTCAAAACAATATATAAATATTTTGAAAAATAAGATATCAAAATCATTCCCAAAAGCATAAGAGCTCACCTCACAAGTGGTCCCATTTTGTTTTGCAAATCCATTAAACTCATGCAATAAAGGAATCTCTGTTTCATTTGTCTAAATCAAACACATAAGTTGTACTTATGAAACATCATTAACTACAAATCTCATAAACTAATGTCAAAAGAAATGGAAAAAAACAAAACATTAAAAAAAATACAAGCTACATGACATAAGATAAGCATTCTATTGGATTACACAAATATCAAATCTTTGCCTTTGGCATCATGCCCCAAAATTGTAGTTTAATACGTAGAGCTTGATCAATATTTTTAGATAGAGCATTTTACTTATAAGTTTGTACTTTAAAATGATTGGCATCATGATTTTATAGAGTTATTGGCCTCTTGCACATTGCCACATTAAATAACCACTATCGAAATAAATGATTAAAATGATATAGTCTTCTGGCCCTAGCACATTAGTCAACCTAATATTTAAATGATAAAGTGAGCTCTGAAATACCTGCGCATTTGGTTCAATTGTGTTAAGGAAAATTGAATTAAATCTGTGTTGGATGCTCTTCCCACTTATTTCTTATCAATTTTTAAGATCCCAACGAAGGTGGCGGATCGAATCGAGAAGCTCATGAGGGATTTCTTATGGGAGAACGTTGACAAGCTGAAGGGGTCTCATCTTGTTGCATGGAGCATCGTGCAGAGGAAAATTGAACAAGGCGGCTTGGGTATTGGGAATTTAGCTTCTAGAAATCGAGCCCTGGCAGGAAAGTCGTTATGGAGGTTCCCAAGGGAACAGGATTAGTTATGGGGAAAGGTCATTTGAAGTAGGCATGGCCTTCGAGACAACTGTAGGGATGCTGGGATTGCTCATAGATCTACATTTAGGTCTCCTTGGAAATTCATTCATTCCATCTACCCAATCGTTGACCCTTTGATAAGACTTAAACTTGGGAGGGGTGACTCAATCCGCTTCTGGGAGGACCTTTGGTGTGGGACCGAAACCTTTCAAACTCTTTTCCAAAACCTTTATCATCGTTCCTTGTCCCACAACAAACCCATATTGGATTTTATTAGAAGTCCTGGCCGTAGGAATAAATCTTTGGGGGTGTGGGACCTTCATTGGAGTAGCAATTTCTTCACTAGGGGGGTGAGGGATGTGGAGTCTTGTTTCAACATGTTAGAGGGATGAGTTTTGTCGAAGGAAAACGATAGAATTCTTTGGCCATGGGATCCCTCCGGCTCATTTACAACCAAGTCCTTTCATGCAGCAATCATTAACGACCCTAATTCTCCCCCATTTCCTCATCACAACCTTCTTTGGAAAGCTCAAGTACCATCAAAGGTTAAGTTTTTGGGGTGGGTGGCTGCCCATGGAAAGTTGAACACTGGGGATATGTTACAAAAAAGATTCCCAACCATGTGCCTATCTCCATATCGGTGTTATCTTTGCAATCATCATTCGGAATCTATTGATCATATGTTTTGGAGGTGTTCTTTCTCTAAAGAGGTGTGGGGGAGATGGTTCCACCATTTTCCAATTAGGTATGGAGCTGAGGCTGAAGAGGAGCAATTTAACATCTTCCCTTTTATCAATAGCATTCAACCCGTGTGCAAAAAGCATTGGAGGGTGATGTGTCTGGCGGTGTTGTGGTCCTTATGGAGGGAGAGGAATAAACAAGTGGTCGATGCGAATACTCATTCGGCTACCAAAGTGTAGGAGAACTCCCATCTTCTAGCTCATTTGGGTCAGCAACAGTAATTTGTCTAAGGGTTATTCCTTAGGGGATTGGTTCAGAGGGTGGGGTACTTTTGTATAAATATGGATATCTTATGGGGGGAGGCTTTTGGGTGGTTGAGATGCATAGTGACTTCGAATTTTCATTCTACATTACAAAAAATAGGATAAAAAATCACATTGCAACTTAGATCATGAGTGAGCTTTGTATTGAGACAAGATTAGAGGAGAGCTTTGGTACATGAAGTACATTTCCAAGTGCAAGTGTTGGGCTAAGGTGAACATCTCCTATGCCTGCAACTGTGGTTAAGGATCCATCAGATGTGGCTATTTTTCGACTACTTGGGCATGGGTTATAGGTATGGAATATATGGAAGAGTTGGCCATGTGATCAGTGGCTCCAGAATCTATAATTCAAGAGTTGGCAAATGATTTATCTGAGACTTTGAATCCAATAGAAATAGGGAACTTACCTGAATAGGCTAATGAGAAGGTACCTGAGGGCTTGTCAAGAGCACCAAGTAGAGTGCGTAGTCGCTCTATCTCATCATGATTGAATCCTACTTGTTCCAGAGAGGTCTGGGCAACTGGTTGTTCAGTGGATAAGTGTGCTTGTCCACTGTTTTTCTGATGTCCTCCCTTGTAGCCCAATTCTTTATTAGATGTCGATGGCTTACCGTGAAGTTTTCAGCACCTCTCTCTGGTATGTCTTGCCTTCTAACAATAAGTACACCATAGGTTGTCCCTGTTATCTCGGTTTGGGACCTTTGATAATTCAGCTCTTGGAGTGTTTGTCTTCTGATAATAAGTACACCATAGGTTGTCCCTGTTATCTCGGTTTGGGACCTTTGATAATTCAGCTCTTGGAGTGCTTGTCTTCTTATCAGAACCCCGATTAGCAACCATAGCTGAGCCTTCCATTTTCTAAGGTGCAAGCATAACACTTCTTCTACTTTCTTCAGTCCGAATAACAGAGATAGTCTCGTTCAGGGTTGGCAACTCTTTGCCAAGAATCTGAACTCTCACTTAATTAAACTCAGTATTGAGTCCAACCAAAAAATCATAGACCCGATTTTTATCAATGTAGTTTTTTAGAACTACAGCATCGTCAAGGCATTTAGTCTCAATACATCGATAATGATCAAGTTCTTGCCACAGATTTTTCAGTATAATGCCATACTCCGTGACTGTCTTGTTTCCTTGTTTTGTTGTTCCAGTTTTAACCTTGAATTCTTACACTTGGGCTGCATCATGTGCCTTGGAGTATGTCTAGTGAGCGGCGTCCCAAATATCTTTAGCGGTGGTCAGGAACATGCATGTATCACTAATGTCTGGCGTCATCGAATTTCATAGCCACACCATTATTGATGCGTCTTCATTATCCCATGCTGCAAACTGAGGATCTTCAGGTTTTGGTCCAGTGCCCAAAAGGTGACTCAATTTCCCTTTACCCTTTAAAAAGGTATGAACCAGTTGAGACCACTTTAAGTAATTTTTCCCATTGAGTCTGTATGTTGCTTGAATATTTGGTAGTTCCCTTTTCTCCGTGGTAAAAATTATTTCTTCGGACTACACAGTGTCTAAAATGACTGACTTTTTTTTTTTGGTTGAAAATTGCAATGGGACGGGAGGCGCAACGGCGAGACGGCAGCAGCAACAGCAACAACAACAAACGCTGCAACGACAGCAACAACAACAAAAGACGCAACGGCGACAGCAGTGACAACGGTGGGTTTTGCAAAGAAGACGGCACGCCAAGATAGGTTTCGCGACGGCGATAACGACAATCAAGAATAGTGTTTCTCTAATGGTGATGAAGGCCAAATAAGATGATCTCATCTCGGCGATGAAGGCCAAGTTGGATCAAGTTCGACGACGAAGGCCAAAGATTCTCAGTTGTTCAAGCATAAAGCTCTGATACCATGTAGTAATATAAACAAGAAAAAGATGTAACGTGGTTTCAGCTCAATGGCCTACGTCCACGAAAGAAGTGGAGGGATAAATCTTATTCATGGTGTTGTCTCAATGGAGGAGCACCATATAAATAAACATACAGGGCTACGCACACATATAGCAAGGATTACAATTTTAGTAACTGCTAAATAAAACAACCACTAAAATTATCATCTTTTCTAAAAGGAAATAAACCCCATTGATTTCTCTCTTCTCCGCAACAATCCACTTATAGTTAGTTACAAACATGGTCTTGCCTTCTTCCGTGTTTCCTACACCAATATTAGTGTCTTAAGTCTTTGTTCCTGATCTTTGCTGAAAAGTCCTATATTAAATTTGTTGTCTTTAGATACATTGTCCAATAAATAACAAGTAACATCTATTTTATACAATTCATTATTTGAAAAGGTCAAAATCTAAAGGACTTTTCCTAACTTCAGGCAGTTCCTTCATACGACATGTATTTAGTTCACAATTAAAAAACCGAATAAGTTAAATAGAACTTTGAGGAAGTTCAAGACCTTGCATGTGATATAGTTCCCAAGTAACCAGTTCGTATTGTTCAACATGGTCAAAAGCAATATATTAAAATAATACATGCATTGATGTAGTTGTATTTAGTTTGGAAACAAATAAAAAGGAGTCAAATTCTTTTCAATTTACTGTTGACACAACCCAAGCTAATCCAAATGTCATACTTTTTTAATCTTTAGATATATCAAATTTGAAAGTACATTTGAGAATGATTGTTTGGATGAAGTTCGCATAACTTTGGCTGACAAACAGAAAGGTAGAACATTCTACAAAAGCATTACAATGAAAGCAATTTCATATAAGTTGAAAACAGATAAAGCAAAAAGTAGCACAACTTAGTAACAAACACAGGAAGGATACACACGTATACACAGACATAAATATATACATATACACATATACATACATTCATACATAGTTACATACATACATACATAAATACATATATACAGGAGAGAAGGATTATAGGTTGTAGCAAAATACCTTTACGATGAAAACAATGTCCCACTCCAAACCTTTTGACTAGAATAGAAAGGGGAGAAAGTAAGAATGAATCAAACACAATAAAATTTATTGAATTAAAACTTACATGTGAAATTAAGCAAAACCAACATTGCACTTTTTTTAAAAGAACACCTGATGAATTGTGGTTAATGTAACAGAATCCTCATTGTCCTTCCTTTTAGAACGAAAATTCTCTATCTCCCTTGAGGATATGTAGTCAACAAAGGCCTTGAGTATACTACTACACCCTTTTACATCACCTGCAGAATTTCTTTCAGATTCTGAAAATTTCAAATGTGTTGACAAGAAATTGGCAACATCATCCAACAAGTATTGAAGGACCTGCAAAATAATATACCCAAAGTCACACTACTATCATGTACTACAAACTCATAATGCTTTGTTTTTTTTCTGAAAAGAAACTAAAAACTATACGTATATAAATTTATGAGAAAAATCGGTACGAAGGCCATAGCTTTGATGGAACAAAACTCCACAATCTCTTATGGTTCTACAAAATTTTCTCAGCCCCAAATTCATTCATTAAGAGTATAATCCTTAGCCAACTTGCTATGTGCAACCCAAAAGGAGGCTAACAAATGAGCATTATCCCCAACTACAGCCACTGAATTCTCTTCTCCGTCGAACACCCTCTTATTCTGCTCCTTCCATATGGACCACAATGCAGCCAAACAAACGACCTAGAAGTGACCCTTCCATGATGGTTGTGTGCTTTACATGAATGGAAAGATGTAAATGATATTTGGCCCACGGGTTTCCTTGCTCTCCATAACCAGGAAATGAGTGCACCATCTCCTCCATAATTCCTAGGCAAATGGACACTGCCCAACTTATATGGCCAACTGATTCCAACACTTGTCTACAAAGATAGCACCAATGTGGGGAGAGATACATGTAAGAAAACCTTCGTTGCAAAACATTACCAATATTCAACTTACCATGGGAAGCTACCCAACCCAAGAATTTGACCTTTGAAGGTACCTGTGCTTTCCAAATGGAGTGATGGCGATGAAATGGGAGTCCAGATGGGTCTTTAAGAAGTATGGCAATAAAAGATTTAGTGGTAAACATCCTAGATGAATCCCAAGGCTAACACACTCCATCTTCATCCTCCGACAGGTGACAACCCTCAAGTATGCTAAGAAGAAAAATCGCTTCCCTTTCTTCTCTCACGGTGACATTCCTACCAATATGTAAATCCCTAGACAGTGACTCCCTTCCCCCATGGGTCGAAATTTTAACAAACTCATAAGCGGGTATATTATGAAGAGACGAGAGATTGTGTAGGTTTGGGTAAAGTTGTTGATAGGTAGACGTACCGCACCACACATCCTCCCAAAACCAAATCATATCGCCTTTGTCAAGCTTAAACCTAAGCAAAGGATGAAAGATAGAATGGACATAAGATATAAACTTCCATGGGTTCCTACAAGTAGATCTATTGGCAGGCCCAGCATCCCGCAAATTGCACCTTAAACCATGTCTGCTTTGGATCACACTTCCCCACAGTTGATCTTGCTCTCTACGAAATCTCCATAACAACTTGCAGACCACAGCTTTATTCCTTTTAGAAATGTTCCCAACAGCCAACCACCCTGTTCGACTTTTCGTTGCACAATATTCCAAGCCACTAAATGCAAGCCCTTCTCCTTCTACTCACCCTTCCACAAGAAATCCCTAATTATCTTTTCCAATAATGTCGGTATCTTCCTTTATACATGGAATAAGAATAGAAAGTAAGTAGTCAAGGCATCCAATACCAATCTCATTAGTGTTAGTCTTTTCCCTTTAGACAAAAAGCTTGTCCTCCATCCATCAAGCATCCTCGAAACTTTGGAAACAAAGTTCAATGTGTACTATGATCTACCAAAACATTGATTATATGTAGTAATGATTTTTTCCATATTTGGTGCAAGAAATCATGATCAATAAACTATACTTTGAATATCCAAACCAAGAATCAAAAACTTTTTTCACCATACACACCGGTAAGTTAAAGTCTAAATAAATTTTGAGCATTCAATTTAAATAGGGAAGCCCTCTCTACACAAATGGAGTCACTTCCCTCCTTAAATCAATGTTTTAGTAACCTTTTCAATTTACACCCTTTGACTCTATCACTAAATTTTTCCAATAAAAGGTCTTCCCAAACCAAGACCGACCAATTATGGCACTTAACAGTGAATGTTGTCCAAGCAACACACACTGTCACAACGGTCAAGTAGTTTAAACTAAGAACAAGGAGCAAAATCTCAATTTACCCATATACACTGGACAATCAAAGTTCAAACATTTTTTCAGGCTTTCAATTTAAATGGTGAGGCCCTCAGCCCTTTATAACAACCCTCAATTTCTCGCCCATTTCCTTTATTTGGTTTTTCTATAATACCCTTCATGTTGTCGATTTGTGACCTTTGGATGCAGACCATAGGTGGTAAACTAAGCGAGGATCAAAATTGAACTTAGAACGAAAAGCGCCTAATGAGCACTAATAGTCATCTATAAAAGAGCAGAACAGTCGACTAAGAGCCCATGTAGTTGGTTAGGAGAGTCCCAATAGTCGACGTAGAGCTACAAATCACAGTCCTTCATAAGTAATCAACTACAAGTATCAAGTACTCAATTAGAAAACCTTGAGTGGTCAACCAAAAGGTTCGAAATAATCAACTCAAACGAAGGCAAATAACAAATTGTATCAGACATGAACTGGTCGACTACATGGAAAAGTAGTCGAGTACTCCACAAATTCTAGTATATAAAATGCAAGGTTTCGAACATCATTTTCTATTTTCTCAAACACTCAAGATCAACAGAGGAGAGAAATGGAGTTGATAGGGAAGTTCAAAAGGGCTAAGGATATTACTTCAACAGAGAATTTGGATACCATTTAGCTCGTTTCCAACGTGTGGAAGTAAGGTTTCTACACATTCCAAGTTCTCTCTTTGAGAGTGTTCAAACAAGCATGTTGCAGCATAGCATTTAGGAATGAAACACATCTGATTTCAAGCCCAAAATCATATTTTTTTGTGTTCTAAACATAGGAAATGACCTACAAAGAGGTCAAATTCAAGTTCACTCCATTCTAGAAAATGGAGTGGAACTCCTGTATACAAAAAAGTGGAACCTAAAACTATGACTTCAGGACTTAATGGGGAAGGTTTCTAGGGAATGTATGTTGATCCCCCTTTGTGGATGAATCCAAGGGCTAGTGAAACATTGAGCTCAATTCCAAGGGTTTGAAAGGGGGTTGTTTGGTAAGCTTGTGCCTGCTTTGAAATGGGTTTCTACATGACTTAAAGTGTTGGGCTTGAATGTTAATGATATTTATGTTTTAAACACCTTCAACCTATTTTTGTAGAGAGTCCACATGATAGTATACCTAGGCATGTTAGGTTTTGTTGTTCAATGCACTAGGGTGGAAAGTCCCACAGTATCAGAGAAGTGCTTAATCGAAGACTGGTTTCTTACTACATTTGGATGAAGGTTAGAATCTCGTCATCGTGAAATTCATGGAGGCTATGCTAACACACATACCAAGACTAAAGGAGAACTACTAGTATTATGATGCCCACAATCTTCACGGTAGGGAGGCTTGCATACATACAAACAAAGACCATTATTAGCAAGATGATGCAATGCAACAAGAGTTCAATTTTATGGTGCAATGCGTACACCCAAAGAAACACTAGTGAGGTGTTGGGGTCGTAGGAGAGTCCATTTCACATTCTGTAGCTTCCATACTTTTTTCTATTTTATATAAGTTTTCATATTTCGATAAATTTACTATTTTTTGCTAAATAAATTTACTATTTTTTGACAATTTTGCTAAATTAGGAAATTGGTTGGTAAATTAGTATATAATCTATTGTAAGCCATAGTTATCAAAATCGTGAATCGAAATCAAATTATTTGAGAGTTTGTGAATCAAATTAAGATTTGAATCGATGAATCATGAGATTCATGTATACTATATGAATCATGCATAAAACACATGTAAGTATATTATAAACAAATGGGATTTAACCTATAATTTGGTTATAACCAATCTATTTGGTCCTAAATTCCTAATTGTTTATTTTATATACCATTGTTCCCTTGGATATGATTTTTAGAATTAATTTCAAAAAATTATCTTTTGTTGAATATTTCATCCGCATGAAAGTTAGCTCATAGTAAAGAAATAATAACATTTTGGTTAAATGGTTATGAATCATGCCCTAAATTCCTAACAAGTAAGTATTAGTGTAGACAAGGCGAGCTCAAGCATGTGCCTCGGTCGCACCTTGAGGGGAACTGCAGGTGCTATGCCTCAATATTTCACAAGCAACGCATACCAAAAAGGTATGCACCTTAGGTACACCTCAAGACGACAGCTTAGTGCACTTCATTTTTCTGCTCCTTTTAAATAAAATAAAATAAAATAATATTTAATCATTACATAAATGTGGTATTATATATTACTTTTCTCTTTTGTTTGAATAGAAATACATAATACATAGTACAAAATATAAAACATTAAAGGAAACTTAAACTACACTTTTATAATAACAACTTCTTCTAGAGGCATCAAAAGTGCTACTTGTGCTTCTTGATATTATGTTTTTTGCATCAATTCAATTTTGTTTTCTTTTCTTTGTTTTGAGAATAAACAAAATTTTTATTGATTTAATTGTAAATATAAAAAAATAAACATAATAGTTATATACAACTATTAAATAGAAACATCCCATATAAACAATATGATGAAAGATGATAAAAATTAAAAACTTTCATTGATTTTTGTCCTTTGTGAAGTTTTTTTTGCCAAAAATGGGGCAATAATATTAGTCGATGTATAGTAGAATTTTTCTAAATTTTGTGCGGCACTTTCCTCAACCATGCATCTCACCTTGCCCCTCCAGCACTAGGCCCCCTCATCACCTTAAGGCGCCTTGCACCATTAACTACTTTGATAATTATATATTTATTGAATTGACATAGTACATATTAAGTACTTAAATTTGACAGTTAAAGCATGAAACTTTAAGTCTATGATACACAAAATATATATTTTTACTTTTGGAAAGATACTTATTTTTTAAAAAAAAGAAACTAGAAATATTATGTATATATATATATGCATGTATGTATGTAAAAAAAACAGCCAATATAGCGCCAAGTACAAAATAGGCCCCACCATGGACAACAATACAACAATTACAAAAAATTTCCCCACCCTCTAAGCCAATCCCCCAGAGCATACCCATGAATCACAATAATCATAAGACTCTAATCAAGAATCGTATAATTTGAATCATAAATTGTAAGATTCTACCATGTTTTGAGGATCTAATAAAAGCATGGTTCAAAAATTTCCCGAAATTCGGCGAAATTCCACAAATTATTTTCCTTTTTTTACCATCGAAGTGCGAAGTAGATGCAAAATAAAAAATGCAAAAAATCGTCGAAATACTAGATCAGCTCTAGTAAGCTATCTAAGGGCTATAGTATTAGCGAGTGGCTTAGGAATTGGCAATCTAGTTTGGAATCACTGTAATCAATTTTCTGGGGATAACTCATCCCCCTGAAAACATTTTGTATGTTGTACCTAGCAGCACTTTTCCCACTTATATATATAAATATATGTTTCATGTAAAAAAAAATAACAAAAAATTAAAAATTAGTATTCCTCAAGTCCAAAGGCCGAAGGTGAGAACATACATTCCAATCAAACTAAAGCAGCTAGGAGAAAGCTACTGATAGACTGAAGCCAACAGCTACTGCCAAACATTACATGCATTTCAATCGTACCGTACCAAAAATGTGAGCACCTCATGTAATACCCCTAGTTTATACAAATATATATATATATATATATATATATATATATATATATGTGGGCATTGCCCGAACGTTCGGGCATGGATTTTCTATAAAAGGGGTCCCTCCCCTCCCCTCCCCCCTCATTTCTCACACCACAACTCTCTCCTCTCTCTCTCTCTTTGAGTTGGTTTCCTTCACTCTTTTTGTGATTTTCTCTCTCTTAGAGACTCTCTTTGCAGTACGAAGTTGTTCTCCTCGGGAGGAAGCGCTAGTTTTGGAAAGAAGTGCAATTTGAAGGTAGGAACGAAACATAGGTTTGCGTGTCTTATGACTTTTCATAAAATTTTCATTCATTTATCATTATGTCTATTATTCACTTACGCTACATTATTGTGTATAATGTTCATACATGTCATACTCATGCCTTAATATTTGGAGTCCACGTATTACACTACTACTACGCCGAATTAACGGTCAATTTGACTAAACCAGACTTAGTCTTGTCTTCAGTAACTTTGAATAGTGAACGGGAGGCAGCTTGCTGCTCTAGAAAACTTGGTATTTAAGCGGGACCTTGTGTTTCCACCTCTTGACCTGGGGACTGGTCTGGTTGGTCCCATTGAAAGTTGTCTGCTTGTATAGGTGATACTGGACATCCTAACAATGCACGCGGTGATGCCGACCCTGATAAGCATCACCAGACGCTGCCAAATCCTATCTAAAGTAAGTTAAGACCGTACTCGCACATGCATGGTCATCATACATAAAATAAGAACCACCTAGGGACATAAGTGGTCTGTGATCTATAAATTATTTAATGGTGCAATTGTGCCCACTATTATTGATGTTTGCCCTAGAGATGGACGTCCAATGTGAACCCAGGATTACCTGGAGATGGACATTTCTACGTGAACCTAGGGCGATATACGGTCACAGAGCCATTACGAGACGGTGTTATGTATACCTACTTGTTAAGCTATGTTGCACTATTTATGATGCTATGTTGTGTATACTTGATGTATGATTATGATGCCTTCTTTATTAATTGTCATATTTACGAACTATTTTACCCACTGGGCGATAGTTCATCCTGTTGCTAACCATTTTACCGAAGTCTAGGATGGATTGAGCGGAGGTGTTTGGGCCCTCATTTTGTACTCCCTTACTTATTTGTTCAATTAGTTAGGGAGATTTTTAGGAGGATGTTTCGTCATTATTGGCGGTTTCAGACCGCCTAAATTCTGTACAAAATACATTCTGAAATTAATGAAAATTGACTTGTACTTGAATGGTGTACCAGCGCACTTGATAACTGTTATAATGAATTCGTTCCCCGCCTGTGAGTGTCCTGCCTGTTTAGGCGCATCCGGGCGGAGTGTTACACCTCGCGCACAACTCACCTAAACAACCTTTACCTTGACCCTTCTTTTTTCTATACTTAAGAATTCCTTACCTTAACACAAACTCTTGTCTTCTATAAAAAACCAATAGTTAAGGTTTATGCCGTTAAGGTTTAAGTTAGCAATCTGATTAATTTCATTTAGATTACTTTACCTTAATGCAAACTCTTGTCTTCTATTTGTTGGTTGGGACCCAAACTGAACATTCAAACTACATCCAGTAGGAATTGAACCATGCTTACTCCCTCTCTAACTATAATCTAAGTTCTTCCTCCTCTCCCTATCGACTTAAGTAGCTTTGCCTCTATTCCCTCTTTATCCAATAGTAACAATGTCATAGAAAAACGTTGTGAACCAACATGGAATGCACAGCACTAGATAAAAAATTCCTTTCTTACTAAAAAATGTACTTTGGAATAGGGAACCTATCTAAAAGAGAACAACCAGTTGCTTACCAGTGGATTTCTAGTCCATGGATTCTATAAGCATGCAACTAAAATTACAATTGAATCATCTACAACTCAAAAAACACGTTAAGGTTGATGGCTGAGAATTTAGCACTAAACAAGTAATTATTAACCCACATGTGCTTCATATCAAAGTTACCAACATTTCCAATCCATGTATTAAAGGAAAAATGAAGATACTCTATTTTGCAACAAAACAATGAGACCAAACAAAGGGATTTGCAATCTCAAAGATCAATATGACTAAAGATTGTGTAAACATACAGATCGAAGATCCATTTCTTCATTCAAGAATTTCCCACCATCAACGTCCAAAACAGCCCGTTGCTCAAGCAGATATTTCTACAAAATAGAATTTTGTCAAAGCTTATATAAGTGGCAACAAGAAAGCAACCACGTGCAACATATTGAACGGAGGAGTATCAATTAGATGGATATGTAATTTACAGAATCAATGCCAAAATATTTTATGCCAAAGCCCAAGATTTTTTTCTAACATCAATGTTGCAATGTATATTGAGACCCTTGCAATTGAAGCTTACACCAGAATACTGCAAAGACTTTTAATTTTTGATATTGTCATCTAAAATGTAACATATCGTTGACATCAACAATGGAATGAATGAATTATTTCAAGCAAACAATTTTAACAATAACAATATTTTAACAGCAAGTTCAGAAATGACTGATTTAGTTTTAAAAAATGATTAAATTAATAAAAAAAACTAGCAAGACTCTTTGTCTGAACCTTGTTGGTAAAAGAAAGCCTTCCAAGTAAATCATACAAGATGGTCAAAAAATTCTTGAAATCTTAATCATTTTAAGCAAGATGAGACGCCGTTTATTTCACACAAATGACAGAAATAAGCTCTATGTTCCAATATGAATCAGATTTATGGATATTAAAAAAATCATACCAGATATAATATAAATAAACTTTCTAGAATTAGGATCACAAAGGGCTCGTGAGAATCAGATAATGAACTGAAACATTCTGTGACCTATGAAACATATTTCTCATAAACATGTCTAAATATTAACAAACATATAACTAACAATTTTAATTTCATGTAGTTGGGAAAAAGGCTTAGTGAGATGATTATATAACAAACAATTTTAGCACCAAAATAAATAATCTAAAATTGTAAGAATTTAGCATACTAGTTAATATGTTTTCAATGTACAAGGAAATAAAGTTTGACCTCTTGGGATACATTGATCAATTATCAAGACAATTGACTTGCCAAAAAAAAGGCAGTGTCATATAAAACTCAACCTAATTTATCAAATCGCAATACGTAGTAATATAAAGAAAAATTTCAACTAGTTCCTAATTCTTACACCAACAATGATATCCAAAATATTTGCAATTTAGAGCTATACTAAAGAAGCAACATTAAAAACAAAAACAAAAAAGAATGGAATAGAGAACTCTGCTTGTATCGAGCATATTTGCATACTTTACATATAGTAGACCCCAAGCCCAAACAAAGGAGGGTTGCATATCGCAGCAAACAACCAACATAAAAAATTTTAAATCAACTATGACATGATCTATCAAATCAAACTATGCAAAGGACTAGGATGTAAATATAGACTTAACCCTTGATAGAACAAAATGGAGGAAGTGGATTGATGTAGCTAACCCCTTGTACTTCAGAAAAGGCTTTATTGAGTTGAGTTGAGATAATGAATGAAAATAGAGTAAAGAATAAAAAATTTAAAAAAAAAAAAGCAAGTAGGAAATGAACCAAATATGCAAACAAAAAAAAGTACAATCAGCCATAAGTACTACCTAGGTGTTTTGCAAGGATCAAAAATTCAACTTTGCCTTGGACTTTGATCACTTGAAAATCAAAACTAATTTGGGGAAGTTTAATTCGACATAAAGAATTTTTGTAAAAGTTTTAAATTAGAGAAGTTTAGAGATTTTTGGCATAAATGCTAAAATATCTAGATTTATTGTAATATAAGCTAAAAACTAATATAAATAGACACCTTTACTACATAAAATCAATCTTGTTAAATGGGTTGATGAATTTGAAATGGTTGCTTTTGGTCCTAGTCCCTTTTCTATGTTTTGATTTTCAATTTTGTGGTTGTTTGCTTCTCAATCATATATTTAGCTAATTTGAAATTTCATCTTGCCTAATTTATTAGTTTATTATTTAAGTGTACTGCTTTTTCATCTTGTTTTATAAGATTTTAACTAAAAAAATGGTTT
Source organism: Paratinospora sagittata (assembly GCA_035771175.1). Lineage (NCBI taxonomy): Eukaryota > Viridiplantae > Streptophyta > Magnoliopsida > Ranunculales > Menispermaceae > Paratinospora > Paratinospora sagittata. Next base: position 16,517,199 of record CM069604.1, read on the forward strand.
TAAGAACTCTTTTAATGTATTTGTAAGTTTTTGTCTCAATTTAACTTTCTTTATTTCATTATTTTTGTTTTTCTTGCTTGTTTTCTTTCTTTTTTCCCTAAGGCCTATCCAATAAAATACAAGATTCGTTAGTTTGTTAGATTTTTTTTTCTTTAATTTATATTGTTATGATGATTGATGAAGTATGCATAATTATTGGTAATTTTTTGTTTTTTATTGATAAAATAACACATGTTTACTTCTCTATCAAATTTTATCGAATTTCATATTGAACTTTTGCATTTTCTAATTGAAAAATTAAACTTTTTATTGAAGTTTATCAAAATTCGTTAAACTTGCTGAATTTTATTGAATTTTTTGGTGAATTTTTGCATTTTTCATATTAAATTCACTTCGCACTTTGATGGTTCAAAAAACCAAAAAAAAAAATGTCGAATCTCGGTGAATTTTTTCGATTTTTCAAACCATGGTGATTTGGTACCTAATTTTCTACGCATTGAACTAGTCATCACTCAAGTAATGCCTTGACAATAGTTTTTAAAAGGATCAAATATACTATTACTTCGTAAATTGTAATATTAGTGACAAGTTTGTTAAATCAAGCAATATATTGAACCTTTTGGAGCCAATATAATAAAAATACGACTTACAAAATAAAGAAATAAGAAAAACTAAATATAACTACAAATATTGAAACTCTTTAAATATTCAATTTTCCCAAATCAAACTTATTTGATACTAATCATATGATTCTTTAGGAATGTTTGGAATGTTTGAGAGAAAAACAGGAATAGGGGTAAATAATGAAAAGGACCATGTTTTGTTTTATATCTCCTCTAAAAACTTACTTTCCATTAAAATATTTTTTTTCTAAAATTTTATGTAACACTAAACTTTTTAAAATTTTCAAAGATCTTCCTACAACCTACGTTGTGAAGAGCAGACCATAATGCAACCTGAGGTTGCTCCATTGTAACTTGGGGGTTAAGGATTCAAATCTGAAAAATGTCTCTCTAACGCAAAGGTAAAACTGCTAAAGCATCCTTCCCCAAGCCCCACAATGATTTATTTGGCGAAAGTAAGAAAAAATTACAGAGATTTTTTACAAATACATGCATGTTATTTCCTAATACATAATTGCAAATTAATTATAAGATTTATCTATCTATATCTATATGTATACAGATAAAACCAGTCTCGCATTTCATTTCTATATCAATTAAGGCAAGTTTAGAGAGATTAACGGTAATGGCCACCGCTCTCCACTTAAGTTACTAAAAGGCATTATTATATGTGAAATATAAGGACGGTACATAGAATTCTAAATAAACCAAGAAAGTTGACCAATCTCAAAGTAGCACAACAATGTCATTATGTCAGGACGACATATTCACTTTCAACAAAGCTAAGGGCATCTTTCCCAATGTTCGAAACTTCGACTTCGCCCTACACTTCGACCTTTAAAAATCAGAATTAATTCGGGGAAGTTCGAGAAGTCTTGGAGAATTATTGTAAAAATTCGCCAACTTAGAAAAGTTTAAAGAATTTCTATATAGATGTTAAAATATGGATAAATACTATTAGAAATGATGAAAACAAACATAAATAGATATTTTTCACATATAAAAGTATAAATATAATGGTTTGAAACATGTGTTTTTACATTAACAATGTTTAACGCACATCGCACATGTTATGAATTTTATATTATTTACTTGTATCTAACAATTTTTTTTCTTTTTTTCAGGTCAAGAGATTTATGAAGGATTTAAGTTGAATTCAATATGCTTCAATTTCAAAGTGTTGAGACTTGATAGGCCATTTCCTAAAAGAACGAAGCAACATTTTATTTAAATTTAACCGTTATAGTTAGTAGCTCTCAAAGACTTATTTAAGTTGTAGTATCATTATTTGTATATTGTTTAAAATTAAGATTTATTTATTTTTCATGAATATTTTTTAATGTAAAAGATTTCATGTATATTTAATTATTTATTAATTGTTTATAAAATCTATACATTTAAAATTTGATTGTGGTTTTTTTGAATTATTATTATACTATTATATGTTATAGAAGAAATTGAATGCAAGCTAATTGACCGAAATTAGTTAAAATATAATGCATTTTCACTTTATTAAAAAAAAAAAAAGAAGATACTAGTGCGAAGATTACACCATGAGACATACTCCACAAGCACAAGGACAGCAAAAGAAACAACCCTGCCAAAATTCAAAGTCGATAGATCAACATGGACCAAAAGAACCCCAACACCCACCACCTCAAAGGAAACCCCGGGCCCTACAAACAACCACTCCAACTCCTACTCCAATCAGAGATGGAAAACCCACCACTCAAGTTAGAATATGCTACCCAAGTACAAAGACTTAATAAGTCTTTTACAAATACAAAACTATATCCACATTGATCGGCGTCCTTCTTCCTCTCTACTTTCAGTTGAACCCCTTGGAAATATTGATGTTCAATATAATTACAGTACTATGCCCTAACATCATGCTGTAATAATAGTTTTGTAATCATCAACAAACTTCTCGTACATCTGTAGGTCAACTCTGGTTAATACTCCCAAGCGTGGATAAGCAGGATAACTAGCACCTTGATATTCAATCCATCTGGTAGGCTTTACGCCACCATAGTTGTGATCACGGGAATAGTCACTTTGATACTCATGGGGCAAGACCAATCCAGTTGGTCTTACATTATGTGACATTGATGTACTTTCAGAAGAAATGTTGCCTTGATATTCATCTAGCATTATCCACCCCGTTGGCTTGATACTAATATTTTCTTGTTGATTCCAACTGTAGCTCCCATGAGATGACATGGCTTCATTATTATCATATTCTTGTTGTTGATATCTTGGGTAGCTATATGATGATGGTGATGATGATATGGCTTCAGTGTCACCTTCCATGCTCATGCTTCCCATAGCCAATTCAATATTATGAATATTTGTATGTTTTGATTCAGACGTATGACCAAGCCTTTTACGTCCATATGTTTGTCCATGCATTGATGATGGGCGAGATCCATGATCATATTGACTCTCTCTAGTAAATGGACTCATTTGCACCTGGCTTTGTTGTTGCCTCTGACCCTGACTCCGTTGTTGTGATGCTCACCATCGCCATCATCATCATCATTATCATCATCATCATGACCATCATTGGTGTTGTCATCATCTCCATCAGCCTCACTATCACTAATTGATGATATTGAATATCTTGTTGCTAGGATATTAACTTCTATGGCCATAAATTCATCAACATTAACACCCATCTCTACTGCAATGTCCGGACTTGGTCTACCACCTGGTTCATCCATCAAAGGTTGATTTGCATCCTTAACCCACTCATACAAGGGATTCTCATCTCCTTCTTCTAAAAAGATTTCTGTCAAATCAATGGGATCTTGAGGAAGACCAAGTTCCGTATTTGTCCTTATATTTTTTGCCCGAAGTCTCATGTTATAGTGAACAAACACTAACTTTTGCAATCTTTCGTGCCCCAACCTATTTCTTTGTTTGGTGTGAATCAACCCAAAAGTACTCTAATTTCTTTCACACCCTGAAGAAGATGCAGTTTGTGACAATATTTTTACAGCAAGTACCCTTAAATTAGGGGCAGAGCTCCCATATAAATTCTACCACTCAGCTGCCAAAAAAAAAAGAAACAAAAAATAAATAAATATTAGAATTTAAAAAAATTATGATATTAAAACATATAATATGATTTTATCACCTGGACGCATATTTTTTATTCCGCTCTGAGCAACTGATGATCAAAATGATCCCACTGCATCTCGAAAGAATTTTAACTACAAAGAATAAATATATACCATATGAACCTCAATTAAAGAAGTTATGACGTACTATATAGTTATAAAATTATAATGTAATCATATCTTACTTCACTTAATGTATGCGCTTGTTTACCACCTTCAGACAATAATTTTGCAATGACTTGGTTTAATGCATCTACCAAATTTGTCACGCCTGGGTTGCACACAGTGCCCCCTACCCAGGGTATTGGCTCAGTGGTTACTCGGATTGCGAAATCAAACCTTATGAGGTTGTGAGTTCGAATCTCGGGGAGGCCCTGCACTATTCATGAGTAAATAGTGTAGACAAATGATCCCGGGGGTACTAGACGCTGCGGTGTGTTGTGTACTGGGATGTGACAATATTATGTGGTACTATGGCTGGAGTACGCCCTGCGGGGGTACTCATCACCCTGGGTAGGGGGCACTGTGTGCAACCCAGGCGTGACAAAAAGGCCTTATGTACATAAGGCCTTGTACCCATCACATCCCGGGGGTACTAGACACTGCGGTGTGCTGTGTACTGGGGTGTGACAAATTTGAACTTGTTCCAATCTGATGCTTATATTGATACAGAGAGTTCAAGAAGTATGCTGAAAATATTAACAAATATAGTTAATCGCATTAATTTATAATATAAAATTTAATATGTTATAAAAAAAAATTCAAAAATATACCTACTTGGTGGAGTGGGTGACAGAGTTGGCTCGTCCATCTTCTTTCAACAATTTTTAGAATCCATTTGTATGAACGAGGAGTTGCAACTTTGATTGGTTCCTTCATTAACCTTATGGCTTCATATAATGATCCCATTGTTAGTGTTTTATCTCCATCGACCATCCACAACACTTTCACAATAGGATCTAAAGAGTTCACTACATGCCTTGCATCATCCCAAAAACTCGTTCTAGCCACTATTTCTTCAGCCTCTCTTGCCTTTGGAGTTCTATTATGAGCATAGTTTGCCCATTCTCTCGATGCAAACATTTCTTTTAAACCTTGTTTTTTTTTCAAGAATGCTTCTTAAAGCAATGTAGTTGGTGGCAAACCGAGTGATCCCTGGACGAATTATGTCACCACCACATTTTTCTCTCATTAAGGCCAGCACCGAATGATGATTATAAATATAATTTGTGATTTTTCTGGCCTGATCAACAACTTTTCTAATCGACTGCTGATTTCCAATATCTTTTAGCATCAGATCGATGCAATGTGCAGCACAAGGTGTCCAAAAGAGATTGTATCTCTCCATCATTTTCTTTCCCGCCTTTACAAATGTCGATCTATTGTCCGTGATTATTTGGACGACGTATTCTTTCCCTATGCTCTTCACAACATTATTCATTAACTAATAAATGAATTTTGCATCTTTTTTTTTCTGCTGAGACATCAACAGATTTATGGAAAATTGATTTTCCATCACAGTATACTATAAAATTTATTATTGACAATCTAGTTGGCCCAGTCCAACCATCGCACATTACTGTCACACCATATTGTGACCAACTCTTCTTCAATGTTTTAATATAGTCTTGCAATTCATTATACTCATCATCAAGTAATCCATGCATAAGCTCATATGCCGAAGGCCCCTTGAAACCTGGTCCACACCTTGCAATTTCATTAATGGTTGGTTGGTAATATGGATTGTCGGTAGCAACATTTGTTGGGATACTGCTACAGAAAAAAAATTTAGATATCATTTTGTTTAAACTTTTTTTCACACTTCCACCCCCAAAAGCTTCTTTAAGCTTTTTTTTGTCTAGAACTGGGTCTAGAAAAAATATTAGGGTCTAACAGGAGACCCGGCTGCCATGTACTTGTTGTGTGCAAAAGGCCACCCCCACGTTTTTGTTGCCCTTGTGGGTCTTGCCTGATATTATCACGTCACGATGAACTACCTCCTACCTCTTGAAATGATAAACCAAAGTTGTCTCATCATATTCGTTGTCCATTGTTGTTCAGCATCCCATCGACAGCCATAAAGTGTCTTACTGCTAATCTATGTTGCGCCTTTTCATAGTCTGTCGTACAATCAGGAGGATAATCGATGTCTGAATCATCATCATAGCTACACGGTGGTTGTAACAGAGCTTCTGTAAATGCTTTTCTTTTCTTTTCCTTTTCAATTTTTTCTTGTACCTTTCCACGTAGGGACAATTGCAATTCTTCTCTAACGTTTCTTGGACATTGCTTACATTTTGTTACATTTTTGAAGCCATCTGCTAAGTGTTGTTTCAATCTAGTGACTCCACCAGATTTGTTCACATGATTACAATATATACATCTTGACTTTTGCCTACTCCCATCAACAGGTTCTCCGTGGCTCCATCCAATATTGAGTCCTTTTTGAGGTTCAAGATTCACATTGAAACTAAATATGCACAAATTCTTCAACCTGTATGTAGTCCAATTTCAACAAAGTAATGTTAATATAAAACATGTTAATACAAATCATATCATTTATATTTATATACTATATATATTAATGTATATGTATATGAATGTAACATACATACATACATATATATATCTGTGCGTGTGTGTTGATATTTATATAGTATATTATACATAGTATATTAAATATAAATATATATAATATTGTAATACCCTAGGTTTGCACACAAAAAACAAAAAAAAAATTGTTCGGGCAACCTGCCCGAATGTTCAGGCGCCATTTTTCCTATTTAAGAACCCCTCCCCCCTCCTCATTTCTCACACCAAAATCACTCCTTGTGATTTTCCTTCTCTCTTTCACTCATTATAAGTTTGTCTTCCCTTTTGATACTCTTTCCGAGACTCTCTGTGCGGTACAACGTTGTTTTGCCCGGGGGAAGGCGCCAGTTTTCAAAAGAGTTTTTATTTGAAGGTGGAAACAAAACATAGGTTTGCGTGTCTTATTGTCATACTTATTATTGCGTATAATGTCATATTGTCATACTTATGCCTGTATATTTGGAGTTCATGTAGTACATTGTTGTTATGTCGGATTAGTGGTCAATCTGACTCAACCAGACTCAATCTTGTCCTCAGTAACTTTAAATAGTGAACGGGAGGCAGTGTGCAGCTCTAGACGATTGGTATTTAAGTGGACCTCGTGTCTCACCTCTCAATTGGAGACTGATCTGGTTGGTCTTATTTGAAAACTATCCGCTTATACAAGTAATACTGAATGTCCTCACCTTGCACGTAGTGATACCGACCCTGATAAGAGAGAGAGGGGTTTGTATTATATGTGTTAATATATATATATATATATATATGGTAACATATATATAGATGTTATATTATATACTATATGTATAGATGTAACACTATATATATTAACATATATGTTTATATTAGTACATATATATAGATATGGTAACATATATATATATATATATATATATATATATATATATATATAAAGAGAGAGAGGGGTTTGTATTATATGTGTTAATATATATATATATGGTAACATATATATAGATGTTATTACTATATGTATAGATGTAACACTATATATATTAACATATATGTTTATATTAGTACATATAATATATATATTAACATATATGTTAATATTATATAATATATATATACAATATATATATATAATAAAAACTTATATTTTCTCAAAAAAAAAGGAAAAAAAAAAAAACTCAAACGTTAAAATAAATAAAAAAACCCTAAAACAAACCCTATCCTGTCGTTTTTTTTGGCCGTCGTCCCAAGGCTCTCAACGAAAACCTGCAACTCCTCACCAACTCGCCGTCTCCTCTCCGTCGGTCGCCCGTCGCTGCAACTCACAAGCTCGAAGTCGTCGTCGCCTCGTCACTATACTTCTTTTCTCTCTCGTCGACCCCGCTGCAACTCAAGAAACTCACCGTCGCCGTCGCCGTCGCCGTCGTGGGTTATTTCTTTCTTTCTTTAATCCAAACTCTTTCTTGAATCTCTCCTTCAATTTTTGTGCAATGGTTAGATTAGATGAAGTAGATTTATAGATCACGAGTTCACGGCGAGTTCTTTTTTTTTTTTTTTTTTTTTTTTTCAATCGCACGGGAGAATATTTCGTACGAAGAATCTCTGTGCCGCACAGAGATTCTTCATACGAAATGTCGACATTTTTGTCGACTTTTTGTATTATTGAGTTACAAATCAAAAAAAAAAAATTGAACTTCGCCAAAGTTAGCAATTTTTTGCGAATTTCGCCCATTTTTTCGACAATTTTTTGCATGTTTTTCCTTACCTTCCAACACTAGTTCGATGGTTAAAAAAATCGAAATAATTCATCGAATTTCGCTGAATTTTCAAACCTTCATCCTTCCTTCCCTATTTCTCAACCTTAAGATGGCCTTTAAAAAGAATATTTCAGATACATATGCATCATAGAAATCAATCATGCATTGGGATCTTAAGTTCTCCAATGGGAATGCTTTTGGCATTAATAATACCTTTTGTGAAATTTTAATGTGTTATCAAAACCTAAAAGAGTACAAAAACTGGCACAAGTAATAACAAGAACCATCCAAAGGAAAAATGACTTGTCTAACAAGGGAAGTTCAACCTTTATTACAAATAAATAGCCATCCACTAGAAATAGATTTTACATGGAATTGGATCAAATATTGATTGGGTCTAATTTAATTATAAATAGCACCCCAAAAGAATCATAGGCATGGCACACTACGAAGTCATTAGTGAATTTGCTATTAGCTATGAATTTGTCAGGCATAAGATAACATTTTCATTACCATTGGCCTTGTTTGGAGTAGCTTTTATGGTAGCCTATAGCATTTGTAGAAGTGATTATAAAAGGCATTCTTCTAAAAGAGCTAATGAATATTCATTCAATTAAATTTTAAAAAGTGTTTTATCATATGTAAGTAGCGAAGGTAAGGCCTAGAAATCCACACTATCATACTTGAGTAGCATTTCACTTTCTTTTTCTCTTTTCTTTTTCTTTTTCTTCTGAGGAAATTTCCACTCTACGCAGAACGAAGATACAGAAATTTGACAATATAGATCATTGCCTTCTTAAATATATAGACAATTTATTGCCATTTAGTCAACAAAATCATTTTTTGATGGCCTTGGTGTTGAGGATCAAAAGGCATACCTGAGGCAACATGTTCGACACTGATGTTACGACAGATGAAATTGATTGTTCCTGCGACAACCAAGTGATGATAATGACTACATTATGTCATATAAAAATTCCACAAATAACATTAGAAACAATGATTTCTAAAACAAGGCAAGACCAAAACAGATGGGCACCTTATTTAAGTGCAAGCGACTTCAGCCAAGAGAAATTTGTTCATAAAGCATAGAGAAATTATAAGCAAAGACGAGAGCAACATGTGGTAAATCAAAACGCAAACTCTATTTCGAGTCTTTGATAAAAGTTCAAAGTGTGTATAGATTGATCAAAATTGCACCATGTGTGAATGAAGATAGGGCAGTGATCCTTAAATCAAGGGTTAGGTGGTTTAAGGATGGGGATGCCAATTCGAAATTCTTCCATACGATTATGAGTGGTAGAAGGGCTACAAATACCATCTCCAGGTTGGAGAGGAATGATGGGACTGCCATAGAGGAGGAACAAGCGATTGTGTCATAAATTATTGACTACTTCCGTGGTATATATTCACGAGATGGGAACTGTGTTTGGGGTGTTGATGGAATCGAATGGTGTCCAATTAGGGTGGAGGATAATCATGAAATTGAAAAGCCCTTTGACGAGGAGGAGGTAAGACAGGTTGTATTTGAATGTGAAGGAATCGAAGCTCTTGGGCCTAATGGTATGACCATGTGCTTCTTTCAAAATTGTTGGGATGTTATCAAGGATAACCTTATGAAGGTGATGGCGGAGTTTTTTCACAATGGGATCATTAATGGTTGTACCAATGAGACATACATTTGCCTGATCCCTAAAAGGATTATGTCCAGAAGGTTGTTGATTCAAGGTTGATCCTCTAGAATTTCTAAGATCTAGTTAGTTATTAGAGTTTCGATACTTCTAGTATCAAAATTCTATCCATTTGGGAACCCTTCGTGGTTAAAAATTCTAATTCCATGAGTAGAATTTGGGTCCAAACACCCACATTGTCAAAAACCTTCAAATCTAACTTTTCAAATTGATCTTGACCCTGTTAAGTTTCTACGTAAATTTGTAGCACTCCCATCTAGGTTCAGACGTATTGCTCGGTTGCTCCACTATTGGGCAATTAATTTATGGAAATATTTGTGATCCAACCAACAATTCTCAAAACAAAAGGGGGTGGACGCCATTTGCTTTGAAAGTTATCCAAGACAATTGAGCAATGACCAAAGACAATTCATGTTTTCACCTCCTATCTGTTGTATCGAGCGAAGATTGATTCCATCCTTGAGAGAATAGAAATTTGTCCAATCTATTGCATACCTATATCACCCTAAAATTGGACCAAGTGAGTCCAAACCATTGTTTTAAAAATTGTTTGACGTGTACGCCTTGAGGCGCGCCTCAAGGTGAGGCGCTTCCTAGCATCACAATTCCATTTGTCTAAATTGCGGAGTAAATGGGCTTCCAAATGTGGTATTTCGTTAGAAATCCTTTTAGGACCTTGGATTGTCACTTGAGTTTGAATTTCATATTTTTGTATGTGAAAAGAAGTATAAATATCTCCATATACCAAATATTCGCTAATGAGTACCCAAATCTATTTGTCTAGATGTGATCCAAGCGGCTTCAAGTGCCTGAAGAACATACCTATCAAAATCATGGCCTTGATAAAATATTCCCTTCATTCTTCCTCTATGTTGTTTACGAAATTTGGTTCTTTTGGAGTTGTAGTTGATGGTTGTTTTTCAATTCCATCTTTATTGTAGAACCGGACACGAGCTTTTCTTCTCATCCAGCTCCTCACGAATAAAATGATTCATGATTCAATATATTAGAGATATACGAGTATTTAAGGAATAATACATTAAATCATGCATACTATTTACAGAGATCTAATCTAATCTGTCACATAGGAAGTTTTATATTTTGTTTGTATATACAATTCTATCTAAATTTCTATTAGAGTATTATAGATAGAATGTTTTTTCTAATTAATTAATGATTCTTCGTTTTTGGTTTTTTTTTTTTTTATTATTTTTACTTTTATTGAATATTGAATTGTCCAATACTTTGCGATCCAATAAACCAATAAAATAAGTATCAGTGTTTCGCGGGTAAATATTTACTCTTTCTTTATCCGTTTCATTTCATGACTTCTCAGAATAAATGGATTGGTTCTTAGTTCAATAATTAATCAATTCTTCAATTATCTTTCTCTTTGAGAGTAAAATTCAGTTTTTCTTAGTTTATTTTTTTATCTTTCTCTTGAATCCATTGATTCAAACACGCTTCCAATAGGTTAAGTGGTATCACAAATGAGAGCCTGTTACTTTCATCATCATGGTTGAAAATAATTTAACTTATGTCACGCATGAGCAACTAAATCAAAAGTTCAAGGAATTTGAAGATCGTTTGCTCATAAAGTTTCAAGAGATGCATATCTCCAACAATGAAACGCACTTTGGGAAAAAAAAGGAAGTAGAAGACTTGGCCAAAACCAAAACATTCAAAGGTGATCAAGCACATTTCAGCCACGTTGCAACCTTTTAACCTCCCTCCCAACCCTTCCATCTTGCTGCCTCCCCTTCCCAACATCCTCTTAATCCATCTTCAAGTCTCCACTTCTACATCATTCCCAGATCTTCCTCAAAATTCCATAAACATGGATGATTCTATTTCAACATCCAATCTACATGTGTCAGCTGCTGAAAATTATGAACATTCACAAAGCATGCAGCCAATTAACCCCCAACAGCTCCATTCTTCACATGTCCAACAGCTCAAATCACCAATTATCTTTATCTTTGAGTAAAATTTAGTTTTTCCTAGCTTATTTTTTTTTATCTTTCTCTTGAATCCATTGATTCAAACACGCTTCCACTACGCCTAGTGTCTTCATCATGAAACTAAGCAACCCCCAAACTAAAGGTTGAACTAATTGCGCAAAATCTCACTCTTGTGCCTCGACCTTTTGTGATCCCAGTTGTTGTGCTTGTACACCTTCCATTCGATCTTAAGGAGAGATAGATTCATCATTTGCAAAAGCTTGGCCACCTCTTCCATTGATATTAGATGCCCCCTCTCCATTTGAAAATCTACTGACCATCAAGATCTTCCTTTGTTCCATCCTAGGCTACAACATTCTTCTACACATAACAATCATAGGATGGGCTAGTTGGTGTTCCACAAGGGTCATGGGAGCTTTCAGGATAGAGGGGAGAGCGAAGCTCATTAATTGCTTCAAAAGTTACAATAGACTAACTTACCCGATCGGTTGGATCATTTTAAACTTGCTCGTCAATTGGGAAGGGTTGTCAAGACAAGATCATTGTAACCACCTTCTTGATCTCCATCATCACCTTCCTCCATACTTGAAGAATCCAACTCAAATCATTTGAGGATTCTATGATGATTGCGTTGCTTACCTTGTCACAATTAGGGAGCATGCCTAGTCCATCTTCAAGTTTAGATGTAACTCCTCCTTGCCATCAATGCTCCAATGAGGTTGTTCGGTTGATGTTCGTTGGGTACTTCCTCACATTTGTATAATCTTTCTTCTTGCAATAGCTTTTAATAGTGAAGATTCATGCTCTTCATTGTCATCCTCTGCTCTAAGGATGGAGGACCCTTTTTGTTTCTTCTCCCGCTACTTATATTGATTACTGGAGTTATTGAAGATCTTGCCTTCAGTAAGAGAAAACTTGTGCTTCGACTAGGGTAGGCCCAAATCATAGATTATTGGTGTTGTTGGACCAATTGTGAAAACTCACATCCAGGCTTGATTGTTCTTATATAATCCATAAGCCTATTTTGAGTGTTTGGAGACCGGTTCTATGAACTATCGTCATGTTCCATGGGCCTAGCCTATCTAATATCAAGGAGTCCCTCCAAAGGTCTAAAGAAGGGTTTGAAAATTGCTACAGCTTCATGTAAGCCTCAACCCATCTACTCTTTCTCCAATCTACCATTTTTCTTAACATGTGCCTTAGCATAATACCTTGCGTTGATAGGTGTCCCGTCACAATGAACCACCTGCTTGCTTCTATCGATGAAGGTTTGATGTCTCCAAATTTTAACCGTTGGGCAAAAATTGTCTCATCTCAGCAAGTTGGTCACCCTCCAATTTCTAACACACATGGTCTTCTACTTTGTCTCTTACAATTGAGATGTCCTATTTCCAACCAGCAATAATGTCAACAAGCTATACTTGCATCCTTTGATTGCCAAGTGGGATGTCCAAAAATTCTAGTAGTAATCCATTTCGTGACTCTCTGTCCTTCATTCTAGCCAAAGTCTTGTTGGTCGATAGGATTGAGCCCTTGTCAAACTCGATAATCCCTCCACATAATTCCTTGATCTGTTGACAAGGTGTCGTGTCCCAAAGTTTTCCATTCCATTAGCATTCGTCCATCCCCAATCTAGCTTTTCGAGCATAGGTACATTTTGTTGTCATATTGAAGTTCTAGTTGCCTCACTGTTACAATCTAAGGGATGGGGTTTCGATTGTTTTGTCGTCCAACATCAATCCCTTTTCTATTTTGCTTTCATAACTCAAGATGGCTCTACCCTCCCCCACCACAAATAGCATAACCTCCTACGGAGATGCGTCCTCATATTATTCTCAATTCCCACCTAGCCATCCCTCACGTTGTTACAAAAAACAATTGCGTTGTTGCACTTCGTTTTCTCTAAATGCCCATAGGGCTAGTTCTCCTTTGTTTTCCCATCTACACCATAACATTTAATATAATGTAACCTCTAGGCCCTCCCATTGTTTAGAGAAACGTTCCTCCAAGACAATCACCAGACATGCAAATTTTTCTCAACTTTGGTTAGTTTCAGGAAACTCCCCCTTTTGTCAATGTAGCCCTCCAAGATGAAGATGTTGTCTCTGCTTCTATGTATCATTTTGACACTCCCACGCTTAACCATTATCGCTACTTTGGTGTTGTGTTTAAGATTCATTGCACCACTTCCAGGCTCACCCATACCTGAAAGACGAAAATCCATGTTATCTCTTTCAACACGATTGACCCCCCATGGCTATAGCAAAGTTCAAACCTCTTGAACGTTGTCTAGAAGCATTGTGAAAAAACCTTGTTGAGTAGCTTCGTCACTCTAAGGTTAGTTCCTTGGTGTCTTAACTCCTTACTGTTGTCGAGGATCCTCACTGTCGTAACAGGGTTCTATTGATTAATAGAGTTAGCATCTAATCATCAATCTGACCATGGAGTCCAATTTCAGATAAAACGTACAACCCTCCATGTCGCCTTCTCAAGTGAGTGTTCACATCACTTCAATGTTGATGCTTTAAACATGTAAAATTACGGTTTGTCTTTCCATTTTATAAGATCCATAAATGGCACAAAAGCTTCTACAATCATTTTCAAGAGGTTGGAATTGAGTCAAGAACATTATTAAGAGCAAAGGATGAAACCAAAGTAATTCAACAAGTTGATGAGATTTTGTTATGTAAATGTTATTCAAAAGTGAAAAGTCACAACCACCACTATAGAGAAAAAGAGAAGTTACATTTTGATGATGTTAAAAATACAAAATTGAGTAGTTTTCTATATGGAAATGACAAAAAATAAGTATATTGTAAAGTTGTAAAACAATTAACTTCACAATGCTGAAATGAATTGTTCTTCTTACTCTGTGAACAAGTTTTGAAATCATGTCTAGTGCACATAACACCTTGCGTCCTTGGGTAAGTTGACTCCTAAATTATTTGCAAAAAAGAAAAAAACATCAATCAATATATAAATAGATTGACACTCATGAACCATAAAAAAAAAAAAAAAAAAAAAAGAAGCTAACATTCTTTAGAAGTCAGAATTGGCTCATCACTTCATCAACAAATTGACCAAAGAAAATAATATGACTAGCATAAGAATCATGAAGGAATATTGTCAAGGCGTTAAAGCAATGACTAAGCAATTTACATTGTTTAGGCAAAGCATGCATAATCATCACCTAGGTGACAAAAGTTAAAGAAATCTTATAAAATAAACATAATATTTTTCCTACTATAAATATAATACCACCATTATTTCATATTCTATAACCTTACTTTATGGAACTTTGTAGCCATTAGAATTATGTGTAGTAGGTTACGTACTCCATAACCTCCAATTTATAGGATTGATTTTGTAACCATCGAATTTATGTATATAATGTAAATGTAATTTAATCCCCTCACTATAGCCAAGAACCTATATAAAGGGGTGCTTGTATTACAAGCAACGTACACAAGATCTACGCAAGTCTAGATCAATCGGAATAAAATTGCTCCCCCATTTCTTTTTTTCTTCTCTCAAACTTGTCTCCTTTATTTGTTAATTTGTAGTATTTCTCCTTCATTTTCAACAAGTTATCAGCATGAATGTTCTGAAAAACCAAGGAGACTACTTGTCTAGATTGTAGAAGATATAGCGCGTTAAACTTTGTGTTCTATTATTTTGGTTTTATTAGACATATTTTGTTAAGTTATTTTACATAGCCAAAAGCTATGTAGATATTATTTTATATTTTGTTCATAGCCTGCAGATATATTGTTATTTTTTTTAATCACATAGCCTAAGGCTATATAGAAAAATCATATAGCCTAAAGCTACATTGTTATATTTTGATTTGCATTTCCTGAAGCTACATAGAAAATATTTTATAGCCTACAACTACAAAAAAAATTCTAGCCAAGAGCTATACGATCAAATGCACCTGAAGCGGCAATATCAAAGCTATGTGAAAGAAATTATTGAAGAAGACATTATTTTTTCACCCCGAATATGCTCCTGAAGTAGCAATAAAGAAAGTGTTGAAGTTTTCTTAAGAAAAAAAAATTGTGATGAAAAGTCACCAAGCTTGTCCAGCTGATTCTATGCTATTCTTGAAGTGAATGTTCATAGATTGAAAATGAATATGATAAAGGTCATGATCATGGATGAGAAAATAAATCTGGCAAAAGCCATGATAGAAAATTATTTTGGGAACTATGATAGTTACAGTTATTGGATGTATGATAATTGTCATTTAAAATATATCTAACATTCCACCAAAAGTAGAAAATTTTATAGCAACATCAGAAAAATTTCAAGGTTTATGGAATAAAAGACTGGTCAACTGATCAAGTATATAAAAGTATTTGCAATAGATGTGGAATAAAAAGGAATTAGTTGCATAAGTATTATACGACCAAATGATTGATCTTTGTCAAGCCTCAATAAAGAAAAAGGGGTTGAAATGAAAATTTATTCATGGCACTAGAAGAACAAATATATGTTTTCAAATAAAGCAAAATTTCACATTTATAATGTTTTATGCTATACCAAATCTAGAAGATCTTGATCGATTCTAAAGATATTTGAGAAAATAGATATCACATATTCAAAGAATATATTTATATTGCTTCATTTATTTTTTAGCAAAAAGAGAAATTTGGAGGGGCTTCTTACTTTAATTTTTGGCTTATATCATGAATTTATGAGGTCAATTGAAAAGTATTATGGTCATGAACCAAAAATTCTAGATCCAAATATATTCATATTTTGGCATAATTGGACCAAGACACAAGAACCTTAATGATGCTTTGAATAATGGTATAATTGGCCAAGTTTCAGTAAAGGAATTTTCCTGCCATTAAGGGGAGAAAAGCTAATTATAAAATTTTGGCATGTAAAATTGCTATAATGCAATATAAGTCAACATGAAGCAATTTCCCGCCATTAAGGGAAAGAAAGCCAATTTCAGAAGAATAACGTTTAAAATTGCTAAAGTGCAATATGAGCTTATATGAAGCAATTTTCCCATCATTAGGGGGGGAGGGGGGGCGCCAAGTCAATTCTAGAGAAATAGCATGTAAAATTGTTGAAGTACGATATAAGGCAATGTGAACTAGAAGTTTATACAATAAGACAAAATGAACTAGAAGTTCGGTACATGCTCAATCATTTGCAAATGAATTCAGTAGATAACTACTGAATCTTACTTTAAGCCATTAAATTATGTAATTTAACATGTTTCTATGCAGATAACCGCATTTGTATTAACATATCTAGAAAGAAATATAAACCTTCCCAACATTTAAATAAATTATATACATTCTTCTTATCCGTGTTGGTTGTATTACTGATTTAAATGCTAAACTCTTTCAAAGTACAGAATGAAAGGAATTTTGGAAGTAATTAAGTGTAAATGGGGAAAAGGGAGCAGGTGATTTGAACTCATCAAAGAAGTTAACTAGCAAGATATGAATGATTAAGCTTGAATGTTTGAACCAGAACCTCTTGAAGGTGCCAGATAGCTTCGCAGTAAAGATGTCATTGGCAGCTGATATAAAGCTACATTTCTTTACAGTGGATATTTTGTCAATATAATCAACCACCTGCAAGTAACCACTCATCCTTGATCTCAAAAATGAAAATCATCGCCAAAAAATTGTGCATTGTGAATAATTGGAAGAAGGACAGCATATAAAAGTGATGCAGAAGAGATAAATGATAAAAGTACCCTCTTCTTTTCTTCCTTCTCACAGGGTAATAAAGCTTTGAACGCTTGACGAAATGGCCCATCATCACAACCTGGCAAAGTTGTTCTGAGCATGGCCATAATGGATTTGATTACCTAGTACAAGAAAAGAACAAATTTAGACTCAACTACAACACTAGTCTTATATACACTTTAGTAAAACTGTAAAAGACAAGTAACTGTAAAACCAAAAACTGAAACCATAAATTTAAGAAAAAAAATAGAAGATATATAAAATGGCATATTGGCATTTATAATGCTCCCAAGAATTTAAAAAAAGGTTCAAACTTAGTGCAATTTCTTCAACTACCCATAAAATGCAAGGACAGAGATTTGTGTCAAAATCATAAAGAGTTAAAAGACCATAAACATAAGATATTTTTTATGAGAATGAGAAAAGAGTACACAAAAAATAAAAGGCAATGGTAGACAAGGAAGAGAATATTATTGCCAAAATTATTGACATCTTCAAGATGTCTTCATCCAAGAAAATCAATTCTTGGGAAGTAGAGAGTCTTGATTTGAAGCCCATATCTTGGAGAAGGATTGATTAGAAATTCGTTTGAGGAAGAGGAGGTGAAAACTTCAACTTTGATCCCAACCCTTCATCCTCATTCTCATGACCACCCATAAAATTCTAAGGCATCACACATGAAGGATGACATCCTACAAGTTGATCGTAAAACATTTAGCAAGGATTAACTACTACAATATTGATGACTCATTCTTCGAGTCGCTGATGACGAGACTTTGCAACACAAGTCGGTCCTCTTTTAAGTTCTTCCCTTTTTCTCTAATTTGGATTTTCTATTGTATTTCTTATCGTTGCAAATATTCCCGCTGCCATCCTAAACATTATATCAAACATGACTCTTCAAATTGTTGTTATATCTTTAGTATATACCAACCTGTCCCTTATTTTTCGAATACTTTTTTTTATTTTAAGTATTATTGATATGAAATTTTAAAAAATGTGGAATATGGTTTACATTTCTTAAGCAAGATTTGGCTTTGTATGGTGAAATATATATCTAATTACATGTGCAGTATATACTCAACTCAACCCAACTAAGCCTTTTTCCAAACTACATGGCGTCGACTAATTATATATGCAGCATATGCATCCATAAATTTAATCAATTATTTGCTTGGAGAGCTATAAATATTTTTTTTCTCTGCCTAATCATTGATTGGGCATCATCTAACCTAGATAATGCCAATCGCTGGGGCACACATTCTCATACTCACTCCTAGATAATGCCAAGCACTCGTGGTGAGACTTGAATAATACATAGGCCAATTCAACACCGTTAGGGTGTGACAGTTGTGACTTCTAGTATGGGTTGATGAGGCCAATAAAAATTGGGCAATGCAAATCAACAAACATTAAAAGTATGACTCCCTTAGCTCTTTCTTTTCTTTTCTTTTTTCGAAAGCTCATAAAACAAAAGTACAAAACTATTTCTTTTTTCCATTTGTTTTCTAATACTTTATCGAGATGGGAAGAATTATATCAATCTACTTTTTCATTTTCATCTCAAGCTCACTATCACTAGAAATTCATGCTCCAAAAATCATGAAATTATGAATGACAACTACAAATCGGAAAATAAGAATGCCAACAACCTTTTTCCTATAGAAGGCCACACCATGAATGTTAAATGGTATCTTTCTATCACGAAAGGCTGTTTGGAACACTTTCCCAGAGATCTGTAACATTCAAGACAAAGGCATTACCCAATCAAGACCTATCTGCAGTAATGCATATAGATTAATAAAGGAAATGGGATAGAATTTACCTGTCTGCGGTAAAGAATAGCAATGTTGGAATACGAGCACTTCACATTTGAAACATTAGACACAGTTTCCAAGATTTTATCAACAACAAAAGCACACTGAGCATCCTCGTTGTGACATTCCTTAACAGTAATCTGAATATTATTGACCAGATAGGTACAATTCGATTATCAATTGCAAGAAAATGGGGAAATTGTAATCAGATATTAAACCTAGCATACAGGTGTCTTCAACAAGGATACCTTGTATCCAGAGGAATTATCAGTGAAAATTTCCTTTAGCTGGCACCTTTTCGCATTGTTGTGAATAAGAGCTGATGCAGCCTCCACAATACAACGCGTAGAACGGTAGTTTCTGGTTAATCTAATCTGAAACATCGAACAAACAACTGAAGATAATGTTATTTCACGCCATGACAAAGTGAAAATGCTAACAAACAATCCTTATTAGCCGGTGACTTTCTAACCTCGAAATAGGAAACTAGTGACAAATACTTAAAAGTAACAAAACTAAAATCAAAAGTCGTGGAAAGGGAACAAAAGCAAGACCTCTCTGTGATTTGGGAAATCTTTACGAAATGAATCAAAGCCAGATAAATCAGCCCCATTGAAACTGAAAATGGACTGCAGTTGAGCACACAAATTTGACATTAGAATGCTCCAAGGATCTGAAGAACAGAAACCAGAAAAATGCAAGACAAGTCACCTGATCTTCATCGCCAACTATTGTTATGCGATTATGAGATCCAAGGGTCCGCAAAAAAATATATTGCATGGTGCTCGTATCCTGAAACTCATCTATCAAAATGGCTTTCCATAAGTTCTGGCACTCATCATACACTGACATAAGAAAGTAAAAGTTATTCAAGAATGCAAAAACAGATGAGAAGCTACATGATTTAGAAAAACATCAACAGGTAGCAGAAATGTGAACCTTCTGGAGAATCAGTGAGAAGCTTCACTGAACAGTTGATTAAGTCATGGTAATCTAGAGCATTACAGGATGCTAAAATACTGTCATAGTTCTCAAGAAATTTAGCCTGGTTCAAATACAAATTGAAGAATGTTGAGCATGTTAAGCAACAAAGATATATGGAACAATTTCACATTGGCTTACTCCTATCTCGTCACCCATTGTTTGGCATGTCGCAGGCGACTTTCCAGAAGCTTTAGCCTGAAATATAAAACTTGCATCATAAAACTAATTGAATAACTTCATCATGCCAATTACATGAGAAGAGTTAATTATGGAGATAGAGGGCATCAAAGCATTTGGTTTCCAAACCTGACATCTAATCAAAGCATTTTGTCAAACATCTAACCTAGTTCTATTCAGGTTCAAGCTTTGGTTTTCAACTTCTTTTGGTTTCTAGAGGGCATCAAAACAAAAACTAAAAATTTTCCATAAAGTGAGAAATTGTGATTTAAAATAGAAGTATTAGATGTTATATGGTTGAAAACAATGCATCATGAAGTCTATTTGATTGAATGAATTTCATGTTTAATTCACCAGCATGATTCAACAAAGATTACAGGTTTACACGTGCTGTCACACCCCACCAAGGACCCGTGTAGACCGACGGAACTCACACAGACGGAATGCAAGAAGATACAACAGAATACAGAATGCGCAGAAACACAAAAGGAAATTTCTTTCATTAATTATATAGAATTTGGGTACAGATGCGAGCATCATGAAGACTGCCATTCAAGGGAACATACTCCCGGATCACCCTAATTGATACAACAAATAGTTGAGGTATACACAAACTAGGGTCCATACAACCCTCGTCCAGACCACCTCAGGCTCTTGTAAATGATAACAACGGGATGAGCCATCGCCCAATGGGAAAGGTAGATATTCTGTGGATTATGTCAATTTATAACGAGTTCATCATAATCATAATCATAAGATAAACGCAACACAGTCATCATCAATCATATAAAATGCATGAATGGGTAGACACGCACAACACACCGTCTCATGGAAATTCATGGCCAAGTACCGTCTTGGGTTCTCGTATAATGTCCCTCTCCAGGATCCGTCCCGGGTTCTCATTATACGTACCTCGCCAGGGAATAATGTAAACCAGTCCATACGACTCCTTTCCAGCTGGATCATCAGAGTTCCAGCAGAGATGTATCTCATGGGGTCAAGTCATAACAGGGCATCTGTGCCGATAATCAATTCCAAGGGCCAGAATACTCATGTACCTAAGTGGTTGTGTTGTTTACCAGTATGCTATACATGATCCAAAATGCACATGTATATATCTCGGGGCGATCTCCATCCTTGACTGGCATATTTCTATGTACTACACTAGTACAACTCTTATCAATTCAACAGGGTCCAGTGTCAAGTCCTGCACTGATATGACTAGCCTATTGCACATGTGCGGCAGATCTTGAGCCCAAAGGACAGGCATCATCAATATCATGCTTACTGTTCATGTGCAGCAGCTCTTGAGCCCAAAGGACAGGCATGTGGAACTTTATATCTTTTTAGGCTAGCTTTCAATAAAATTAACCAGACCAGTCCCCAGACTGAGAGGTGGGTCACACTGGGATTAAAAAAATCCCACCCATCATTTTATCCCGCTGCTACGCAATAAAATAATCCCGACCAAAACATCAGGATTATTTTATCTCGCACTGATTTTTTTTCTTTCTTTCTGCGATTCTCCTTCTTTAAAAAAAAAAAATCTGGTTTTGCGATTTGCAAAACCAGCAATTTGCTGGTTTTTTTTTAATTTAATTTTAAAAAAATTAAGTTTAAAAAAAATTATTAAATTAATTTTCATTCTAATCCCATGTGTTGTTGCACCAAACACAGGATACACTATTTTTAGTCTTATCTTATCCAATCTCATCCCATAAAATTAATCATATCATATCCTGCGCACCAAACGAGCCCTAGGAGAAAGGCTTTGGGGACAAGTGGAGTAAGTAGATTAATGGGCGTTTGAGATTTGTATCCTAATTTGTTTTCATCAATGGAAGGCCTAAGGGAAAGATCAAGGACGAGAGGGGCTTGAGGCAAGGGGATCCCCTCTCCCATTTCCTATTCACTCTAGTTGTAGATGTCTTGGGAAGAATCGTTGATAAGGCCAAGGACTCTAAGGCAATTACAAGTTTTTTTGTTGGCAAGGATAAGATTGTGGTCCCCTATCTCCAATTCCTAATGACAAGGTTCTTTTCGTCGAGAAGGATGATTTCAGCCTCCCCTATCTCCAATTCCTAATGACAAGGTTCTTTTCGTCGAGAAGGATGATTTCAGCCTTCTTAACACAATTCTCCTCATTTGATGTTATTGTTGGGTTTCAAGCAAAAAAAAAAATTTTAAGAAACAAAGCAAATTGTATATATATATGTGTGTGAGTGTGTGTGTGTAAGAAGATCCAACAAAAACAAACTTTGGAAGGATATTTGATACAGCACTTCCAGATTTAGTGATCTCTTTCCTTCAATTTATAGGTTGTCCAACAAACCTGATCATCCTATTTGTGATTTCTTAGTCATCCCGAAAAATAGTGCGAGTGGTGGGATCTCCTGGTGCTTTCAGGTGCACAGGGAGACTTCTGATAGAGATTGCCTTGAAGCTTCTTCCCTCCTTGACATCCTTGATAGTGTTCACTTGTCAGATAAGAATGGCAGAGTTCTATGGCCATTAGAGTCATCGAGAGTTTTTTCTTCCAAGTCCTTCATGAACCATCTTTGTTCTAGTCAGCATTCGAGTCCGATTTTCACTAATTTTCTGCATGATTTTATCTGGAATGCTCATGTTATAACAAAAGCCAAATTTTTGGGATGGACTATTGCTCATGACAAGTTGAATTGTGCAAATATTCTTCAGAGGCATTAGAATTGGTCTCTTTCTTCGATTTCACCTCATCCCTTATACTTTGAATTTGTTTCGACATGTTATTACTTTTCAAAGAGCCAATTAGTAGGGATTAATATTTATGGGACTTGCTTGCAAGCCGTTGTTGTGCAAGTTGGGTAGTTGCTACTTCTTGGCCATGAAATTCAAAGGATGGACTAGATGCTTTCTATATAAAGAGGGTAGGCTTACCCTTATTAGGTTTCTATTGGATGTTCTCCATGCTTACTTCTTGTCCCTCTTCCAAGTGCAGGTAAGGTGGTTGGACTTATGGAAAATGTTTAGGGATTTCCTTTGGAAGGGTGAGGAGAGTGGATCAAGGAAGCCTTAGTATTGGCAACAACATTAAAAGGAATAGGGCGTTCGTTGGAAAGTGGTTGCGGAGATTTTCTCAAGAGCAAGATTATCATTAGGCTTGGGTTGTAAGGTGGAGATATGGGATGCAAGGTAACCTTAATGACATTAGCCTTGCCCCTAGGTCTACCCTAAGGAGTCCTTCCAAGTTCATCTTCCAGCTCAATCTTTCTTTAATCCATTGGTTAGACTTAAATTGGGTAGAGGGGATAGGATTCATTTTTGAGAGGACACTTAGTGAGGCAATTCCAGTTTTGCAAGCTTTACCCCAACCTGTACCTATTGTCGACCCTTCATGACAAGCCAATTTCATCCTTCTTCTTGGCCACCTCTAGTGGAAGTAGGGAGGTCCTTCATGGAATATCCATTTGGGTAGAAACCTCACAAAGAGAAGAATTGGAAGAGGAGGTTTTTTTTAATCCCTCTCTCACATCCAACCATTTGATGAAATTGATGGTATTTGTTGGCATTGGGTATTTTTCAAATAGGTTCACAACCAAATTGTTCTATTCCATTCTTGTTGAAAACCCAACTATTTCCAGTTTTCCTCTTCATAATTTGATTTAGGAAGTGCATGTACAGTCTAAAATTAGGTTCTTAAGTTGGGCAACCTTGGTAAGTTAAACACCGGAGATGTTTTGCAAAGGAGATTCCAAAATTTGTGCATTTCTATTTAGAGGTGTTGCCTTTGCAAGGAAGATAATGAGTCAATTACCCATATCTTCTCCATTGCCCGTTCTCCCTAGATGTTTGCAGCAAATGGAGCTCTCATTTTCCAATGACTTCTCTACAAGGTGAAGGCCCCAAGGGAAGAACGTTTTTTATCAATTGGATTGTGTCCTACCCAAGTAGAAGAAACACTGGAATGCGGTTTGCTTGGTTATCGAGTGGCGTATTTGAAAAGAAAGGAATAAGGAAGTCTTGATGGGTTTGAGTCGAACACAAGGGGGTGGGAGAAATCCCACTTTTTTGGGTCTTTTTGGGTTCAAACTATAAGTTGTCCATGGGTTATAGCTTTAGGGGTTCCTCTCTTTCTCTCATATTGCACACACACACACACATAATCTTTAGTTTCTTCTCAAAAAAAAAAAAAGAAAAAAGAAAAAAGAAGAAGAAATAAGAAATAAGAGGAAGAGACTTCCAAGGAGCTTGATCCAACATTCCAGAGGAAGAAACCACATATTATAGGGGCAATCTTCTCTCTTTTACATATTATTGAGATTACTCGTGCATGCATCATGATTTGAGCTTGTGGTTTAGCATTAATGCATACTTCATATTATGTACTTATACCTATACATGCTTAGCCAATGGACTTGGATTTTGCTATGGCTTGTGAGCCTCGCGTTGTCATAAGTGTAACCAATTGAATTTTGGGTGATATGACATGTGGCATGTGAACAATTGTTTAGGAGAACTTAGAGGGCAGCATATGCAGGAGGGCCTTACTTAAGAAAATGCCCAGGCCATACATGCTAAATAAACGGCCATGCTTGGCTACGCAAGCTACTCATTTTTGCCTTCAAGTCACAGACCGAAGGTGATGTTCATGACTAGAGTTCTATGAGTAATTGAATGTGTCGAAATGTTTGGTTGCTTGCTTCCAATCCTTGATTATGTTCTAATATTCTTTATAACATGTAGAAATTGAGGTTTGACCTACTAGGCTTTTAGCTCACTTTAATTTATCATGCAAGCTTTGGAGAACCTAGATGAGCTCAATTTCATTTTGGAGCACTCATGGATCGAAGAAAAGAACAAATTTAGATTTAGATTTAGAATAGTTTCCACTGCATTTCCTTGAACATTGTAACATACTATATTTTGTATCAATGTTCTCAAGGACACGACTAGTCCATCGCCGAGGCAATTTGGAACTAAATCACCTAGGCCATACATAAGACAAATCATGGGGCTCTTTGAAATTTTTAAAAAGTATAAGAGGGTCAATGTAAATATATAAGGCATAAGGTTCTTTGTCTTAATATTGTTACAATATGATTGGGTATCTAAAATATTAGCATAACTTTTAACTCAAGTGTTTTACTTGTATTCCTATTATGAAAGTTATCTTTTTTTATATTCTAATTCTGGTTTTTTTATTTTATTTTTACTATATTGCTGCAAATATTTTCCATTTTGTTATACCTATATATAATATTACATCAAAAGTGGCTCTTTAAATCAATGGCATAAATTTATGATTTTTGGACATGATTTCATTTAATATGAAGTGTTGATCATTTTAAGACAATTTGACATCCATTATAGAACACAGTTAGATACATATAAGTCTATGTATGAATTATCCAAGGACCTATAAATAATTAAATAATTATTCAGGGAACTAGAAATAAATATTTTTTATGGCCTAGGCAACGTCTAGGCCACATCTTGCCTAGTTAGGGCAAATTGTCTAGACATCTCCTTGGCACCTTGAAACCACTATTTTGTATTTGTAAGCTCCTCAAGCTCCAAGTCTATTAATGAATTCATTAATGCTTATTGCATATGTACATTTTTATAGGCAATCATAAACATATATCTAAAGATTAGTCTCATAATAATTGATTTATTCATCATACTTACATTACAAGTGTTAGGACATTGAACAAAAAGAGTTTTATATATATAGGCAATGGTAAGGTTACTCCATTGTGACTTGGAGGTCATGGTCATAAATCTAGAAATAGCATTTCCGTAAAATAGGGACCATTTCCCAAGCACATAATGGTTAGAACCTTATGACTTGCACTCTTTCTTTAATTAAGACTTGGGTGACTAGAATATGTCTACTTCACAAGGTGCAACTATTTCACAAGGAGGATGCCAATAGAGTAATCACCAAGAAACAACATAGGGCAACCATTTCACATATCTTGATTCTATCATCAATAAAATAGACAACGCTACCTAGTGACTAGGCTTGATGGTTTAATTGACGGACTACTTCTAGCATGCTAAGTGACAAATGCATTCAAATCAAAGTATTAAATCATTTTGACCAAAGTCACCAGATAGCAGTAAACTAGTAATGCTTTATGAAGCTAAATGCTAGAGAAATTACGAAATATGTTCATAGTGTGCTCAGAAAAGATGAAATGTAGCATTAACCTTGGTCACAAACTTCTGCCACTTTTTTGACTTATCCTTGAAGCATTGTGCAGAAGTCAAATCAGCAGCGCAATGGCCAAACTTAGAAGCATCAAGATTTTCTCCATTGTTTACACTAGTTTCCAATAATCGCACAGCTTCAATAATTGCTCGCCTTTGTTGAGCATGCCCGTATATTAGAAACGCAGATGTTCGTCCCAGCCTATGATATTAAAAGAGTAATATTTAACAAATTGCATAAATGCCTTGCAATCATTGACATAAGTTTCACTAGAAGAGTTAGCAGTTAGCAAAAAAAAGGAAGAAAAAA
This sequence comes from Paratinospora sagittata, assembly GCA_035771175.1. NCBI lineage: Eukaryota > Viridiplantae > Streptophyta > Magnoliopsida > Ranunculales > Menispermaceae > Paratinospora > Paratinospora sagittata. The sequence continues at coordinate 16,544,106 of CM069604.1, forward strand.
GATAAAGAGGAATGCGGCAACCAAATATTAAGAAAGTCGAGTTAACACCCACTTGTTGATCTTGTCACAGAAAAAAGATATCATGCTGCAAAGCGGGGGATGGATGATCTAAATTAATGTAGGGAAGATCCTCCAGAGTCTCTTTTGGCACCTTCAAGTCTTCTCATTCGCATGATATCATGCATTCAGGGCATGTTCAATCCAAGTTTTAACAAAGATCAAAAGCCAGAAATAATTGTATAATAAATTTGTAAAGTTTATTGCATGTGTTTGATTATCACCAGTCCGCCCACATCCAATTATGTATACTATTGTTTAAAAAGATGAAAACAAAAAACATCAAAACTTAGAAAATAGTTCAATTTTCTCGATAGGAGTCTTAGAACACAATTATCCATCATACATGTTTTAAAGGTAGACAAAGACTTCGTATTAGAAAGACCTTGTCACATAGTAAGGAGGCTCTCAAGCATACACACTGTTGAGATAACGAATAATAAAGATCGCAATTCCCAGGAAAAAGATTCTACAGTCAAAACACATTGTAAGTAAAGATAAAAACATCTATGAATACAAAAATCAAAAGATAGGCATACTTCTTGGCATGTGAACGACAAAGTTGCAAACAAAATGAATGGAATGTGCTGATAGTTAGTTCCTTTGCTGCTTCCTTCCCCGCCACTGCTCCAATCCGACCTCTCATCTCAGATGCAGCTGCAGTTGTAAATGTCATGGCCAAAATGTTGGCAGGAGCAATTCCCTAATAACACAGTAGAAGATAAGAAACAAGAATAAACATAACCAAATACAAATCAGAAATTCCCCATCCAGCAATACCTTGTAAAGAAGCATCAAAACTCGCCCAACCATCATAGAGGTCTAAATCAAGACCAATGGAAGTTACAACATCATCCATTAACATAAATTACAAAGAAAATAATAAAAAATAGAGCATATTATAATATAGCAAAAGTGGAAATTAACACCTTTCCGCTTCCTGGACCCGCTACAATCATCAGAGGAGTGGAGATGTCACTACAGGCTGCTTCCCTTTGCTGATCATTCAAAGAATCCAAATACTTGGAATACACCTCTGGTAAGTTTTCAACATTCACATCTCCACCCATAGCATCTGCTTCTATTCCTGATTCAGCCTCATTCTTTACATCTAACACACCTTCAGTTTCCAACACATTATTCACGGTAACAGACAAAAACCTAGTTTGATCATCATTATTGATCTCATCACAATTTAAGCAAGAAGGATTGCTACGAGGACCTGGATTTCCTGTCTTGGTCGCAGACCTCTGCTCGCATAAAGCATCAATTTCTTTTAAAATGGCTTCATCAATATCATCATCGATATCATCCACCAAATGAGATTTATCATTTAGATTAGAACACTCATATTGGGTTTTCAATCTTGACATGAATCCATCATCGTCTATAGAAACCTCTGATATCATTTCAGAACTTGATGTGCTATAATTTGAGTTTGCAAGAACAACTCCTTTAGGGGGAATTGTAAATGGTGAGGCCACAGATAACTCGTTAAGAGGAAGACGGGGGGATTTTCTTTTACTTTCATTTCCATCTCTGGAAACCCAACAAAAAAAATTTATAAAAAAGTAAAAAAGTGAGTTACTAATTTATCCGCTTAAAACGAAAGGACTGAATTGTACAAGACATTTTCCATTAAATTGTAAGTTGGAAATATACTGACATTAGATTGTGGTGTGTGGAGATGGGTGGAGAGCCGAGGGAACGTTTTCGAGCTAAAAGAACTTTTGCAGCCCTGAAATTTGAGGAGATTCGAGCCTTCTGTTCTACTGAGATTGTTTGTTCCAAGACGTTCTCTTTGTTCATTTCTTTCCGAATGCTGTCAGGAAACCAACTCGATTCTTGCACAAGAAACTTTGAAGACAAGGAAATTATTCTTAAAAAATTGATAGGTTAGGCGTTTCTACTTTCAAGAGAGCAAACCTTACCACAAATTATATGTCGGAAATGAACGACGGAAACCCTAGAGGGACAATCCCATTTCGGAAGGTTGCTTGCGCTTGTTTGAGTTTCCCGCTTTTTTCCATATGGAGTGCTTTGAAATTTGGTGACACAGTGTCATTGATTCGGTTTGGATCGGCTTATATCTTAAACCGTAATTCAAACGGATAGACATCGAATTGCAAAAATTCAAACTGAAATCGATCCGATCATAGCCACTAATCAATCCGAACAAATTCGGTTCGGTTCGATTTGGATCAATCAATTTCAGTATTTTAACTTATAAAATATATTTTTTATCAAATAATTTTTTTACAATAATTACAACGTCAAATGATAATTTAAACGTTTAAAATCTACATCAAAATATTTATGGTCTAATATAAATGCAACAATATTATCATTCTTTATCATAAAGATAAAAAATGATTAATTTACATCTTATCTCACAAAATTAAATAAAGTAAAATAAAAATCATTAAAGTGTAATTGTCAACATCCTTCCCAAATTCAATTCCAAGCAAACATCCACATCAATAGAATATCTCAGCATCATTTTCTTAGCAAGATCAATTTCTAATGGCATTATTTCTTCAAGACTTGAAGGACCTTGGCATTATTTCTTCAAGACTTGAAGGACCTCACCTGACAATGCAAAAGAACTTTTTTAAAATGCATTTTCTTCAATTTTTTTATAAGAAATTAATCATACTAACATTTTGCCAAAAAAATAAAAAATAAAAAACTTGTGCAAACAATAACAACCAATACGAGCAACTTACCTACTCATACAAATCTTCATAATTCACCAAGTTAAAATATATGCATATGTTGTTTATGCATATACTATGCATATATATATTAGTAATCATTATTCATCCTTTTATCACTAAATGCTATTTCTTATTTTCTCTACTAGACTTTTCTTATCACCTAAATGCTATGTTGTATTACGAGCCCAAAATCTTTGGCTCTGATACCTTAAAAGTTGTCACACCCTCAATATTCTCTTATTTGCAAATCACTTTAATAGGTGATTCGATGATAAATAGCAACAAGAGAAAATTTTAAGGTTACAACTTTGGTAAGTCCCAAAAAACTCCGCTTTATTAGCACAACTAATATTACAACATTATTCGGTGTTTCCTGCATATACTATATTTTGTACATATTTATGACTCAACTAACTCACAAAAGTGCCTGAACATCCCGGCCTTTATATACAGTGATAAGTTAGTAAGAACGACTTATTAGTAGTTTATCTACAATTGTACATTATTTGCTGACTATATCTTCTCCATTCCTTCTCTTTCCTACCAGTTTTCGTCCACATTAACTTCCTAAAGATAAGAGTTGAATAGGATGAGCTTTAAGCCCAGTGGGTCCCCTAGTGGGTTTCCACACTTTAAGCAAACCATTAAAGTTAATATTTCTTAACGGAAACATAAGCAATATAATAGCAACAATTGCACACATACGCACATAGAAATTTTACCAATAACTGAATGGAACATTTTATGAAATCTGACATAGTAAGCTGCATTTAGCAATCATGCAAGGGCCAGCTTCCAGCCCAAATAAACTGTATTTAGCAATCCAGCAAGGGCCGGTTTTTACCCAAGTAAGTTGCATTTAGCAATCTAGCAAAAGCCAGCTTCCAACCCAAATAATATTTTACTAGTGAAAGTAAAAACATGTGCATAACTTCAGCATGAATATAAAAATTAATGAAAAGACTAGAATGCACAAACCATAGGTTCCTCCCCACCTTGAAATGAATATTACAACATCATTTCTGTAAGCGTTTTTTTGAAAGATAGAAAATACAAAAAGAGAGTTGGAAAGAAGTTTAGTTTGAAAGAAATTTTGAAAATTTCAATCTTATTTATAGGATGAAAATTATGGACTATTCCCGAAATGCCCTTGGAGATCTTATTTAATTATCATCTCGGTTATGTGCTCAGTTAAAGTCTTGAGAAAATTCTTTTGACTTAATACCAACTATATCCTTTTTCACTTTTATCCTCTGACTTTTCTTATAATATCAATTTTGTCTTTTTTTGGCTTTTAGGTGAAAATGTTACTGTCGCAGAGTCGGGGTTGCAACAGAATTAGAAAGTTTCTAATTCGTTGCGGGTTTGAGTTGTGGGACTTGGAACGTCCTATGAACTTGGGGCTATATATACACCATTGTTTTAGGGTTTTCAAGGCATCATAAAGGAGAGAACAAGGCAAGATGGCTAGAACGAAGTGGAGATGAAGAGATCAGAGTTGGAGACAACCAAGAGATATTCGAATCCAAAGAGTTCTAGTTTGTTATTTTTATGTTGATATTCAAGTTTATAACAATGTTCTATGGTTTTATCTTCCAAGTTATGAACTAATTTAGTTTTCTAGAGGATAGATGGATCCTACACTAGATTTTATGTATTGAGTTTGGTTTATGTTTATTATTGATTGAATCTTCATAGTTTATTTATATTTCTCATTGCTTAATTTTTTTAATCTCTTGATCATAGATTGAATGATATTAGACTTGGGGGGTTGCACTCTAGAGAGGATTCTTCGGGTTGGAACAAAATAAGTATAACCTAAGATTATCATAGAATCGAGAGATTTATGATATCTTTGGAAGTTGTAGGAAGAATCACAAAACTAATGAGTTACTAGGGTTTTGGTTTTTATCGAGAGATCGAAATCAAGCCTTGGTGATATGTTGTACTTCGGCACTCGAGAGAGGGAATTAGAGTCTTTAGGATTCTTGACTTATAAACTAAAAGAGGATATTGATAATAGACATAGCTAATCTACATAGATGATGGTTGGGTGAAGTTGAACCTCTAGACTTTTCTCTATTGATATATATCCATTGTTTAATTGTTTTTATATTTACTTTTCTTTCATTGTTTAAATTACCTTAATTCTACATCTTGATTGTTTAGATAAAGTTAATAATTAGTGAAAACGATATTTAGTAATTAGAATACAATCTCAGAGGACGACAACCGGATATCTCATCGATTTATTATTACTCGACATCGTACACTTGTGGTCTTGCATGTAAAAGTTTTTGGCGTCGTTGACGGAGATTGTTTATCTCCATTTTTTCTAATATCATTAGTAATTGATTTAAATTTTAATCTAGACATTTTTCTGAAATGGAACACCGTCCAGATGAATGGCGTGATTTAGGAGACGATTAAATTGAGATTGTTCCCTTTCTCTTTGAGGGACAAGACGAAGTCTTAGTTGCAAGGGTTGTTACCCAAAAGTGTTGCTGCATGGGAGGAATTAGTTCAAAAATTCCTTCAAAAGTTTTGCCCACCGGCAAAGACGGCCCAACTACGAGCTGAAATTGGTCATGTCAAAATGTTGGAGTCTGAATCACTATATGAGGCATGGGAGCGGTTCAAGGAGTTATTGAGGAAGAATCATATATCCTTTTCTGAGGCTAAGGATGAACCACTTGTTCCTTTTGCAAGATAAGGAAGAACCTAATTTCCTTTTCGCAGGCTAAAGAAGAACCACTTGATCTTTTTTCAAGGTAAAGGATAAACCTACCCATGATTCCAACCTAGGAATCATTAAGTGAGTCAAACTCACTTGACTTGGTTGTTTCAATCTTGAAACACACCAAACTTGAATTACAAGATTACAACGATTAAAATTGTTCTAACTAAGTATAACTCTTTCAGTACAACTCATACATCAAATTACAAGACATATAACAATTAAGCTCATAATGAAGAAAGAGAGGGATAGAGATATTGTTGGCCCAATATTACATTCCAAGAGGGGGGTGAATTGGACTTGGCGGATTTTCGCATTACCTTTCTAGTATTTTAAGTAAACAAGTAATATGCGCAGCCGGTAACAATCCAAATAACAAGTCCAGGAAAATAAATTAACACAAATGATTTAGAGTGGTTCGGTTTCCCTTGAACCTACGTCCACTACCCAATCACACCGATCAGGATTTCCCAATCCATTATTTGTTAATCACTTACGGACGGATTAGAAGCTATTTACACTAACAAACACCAGGGCCCTGTTAGAAAGCCACTACAACACTAACCTACACAAGGGCTCGGTTAGAAAGCCACAATCTAGCCTACACCAGGGCTTGGCTAGTAAGCCACAACTTGCAACCAACTTACGGGCGTGGTTATGTGTCGTACTTATAGAGAAGTAAATAACAACACTCTCAATAATTTAAGCTTACAATCTTGAATGAGTCAGCAATCACTATTCCAACTATTATGATTCTAAATGAAGTGCAATGTTGAAATAGTTTCTCAAAAATACATGCAACCGATTCAAAGTATATTTATGCAAGTTCAAGAATCGTAGGCATACATGTATTTCTAAATATTGATTCTAAGTATGATTAATGAAGCACAAGAATCAATATGCAAGTTAATGTTCAAAACTTATTGATTCAAAATAATCAATGTTCAAGCATGTGAATCCATATACACAAGTTATGATCAAAACAATTGATTCAAACTATATATGTATTAAGCACAAGAATCGATGTAAATCAAACCACATGAAACCACTATCAAGATAATATAAGATGAAAGCACAAGTATGGTTTCACACAAATGATTTTGATAATGTATTAAAACAAGCAATAAAAATTGTTTCTACTCAAAGCACAAACAATAGAATCGAAAAAGAAAAGTTACCCAACTTAGGTAAGATAAAGTTCGTCAATTCTCCAAGGTGTATGTGGTTGAGAGATTCCTCTTTCAAATATGATCAAGATCAACAAGTATGTGATGAAAAACACTTAAGAACACCTTGATCAAACACTCTAGAACTTCTTTCTAGTTTCTTAAAGATTTTGGAATGGTTAGGAGAACTCTTCGAAAGGTTGAATCAAAAACTCAAATGTAGTGAACTTTTGCTTTGAGTAAAGGATTAAATGGCTCAAGAACTTGTTTTGGATGAGTATAAATGATGTAGAGAAAATTGCACAAGTTCTCTTGATTTTGTAAAAGTTGCTCTTCAAATGAGCAAGTGTGGTATTTATAGGTGAACACCACACCAAGGCACGGGAACGCATTTCTTAACACAGAAGCACATTTCTGGTTTGAAATCTGAAAACTTTCAGGTTTCCCTCCAATTGAGGAGCGCATTCCTCAATATGTTCGTTGGGCATAGGAATAGGTTCCTTCAACAAGAACCACTAACTCTTAAAATTGTTTCCATTTTGCCCTTGGCAATAGGAGCGCGTTCCTTTCCCCTGATCAGAAAAAATTTGAGTCTCGAAAAATGTTACAAGTAGCGCATTCCTCTTACAAGGAGCGCATTCCTTAACCCTGATCAAAAAATCATTAAGTCTCAGGAAAAAGCTCAGGAGCGTGTTCCTCACTATAGGAACGCATTCCTTCACTGACAAGTAAAAGAGACTTGATTTTTTATCATTTTAGGTTTAGGACATTGTTAAAAACATAGATTAACATTTTAAAAACATTTTGAAACATTTTTTACACGATTAAGGTATAATTAGCGCAGTTAAAAATATGAGTAATTTAATCGATTAAACCAATGGCAAAAGCAATAAGTACAAAACATGTCAGATGATAAAACCATGCAAAGTTGACAAGTTGACTACATGTTAAACAATTATATATGATAAACAATTATGACTAAGCGATTGCATAATTAAAATATACAATTAAAACATACAATTAAAATATATAATTAAAACATACATGTGTTACTGTATGATAAACAATTATGACTAAGCGATAAGTGTATGCATAATTATCAAACTAAAATAAGTGTATGCATGATTAATCATATAGTAATGTATATGCATGAATGCATTAAACTATATGAATGAATTTTGAAAAGATGCAAATCATGTGTGATTGGAACAAGTAACAGTTACTCTACAACACTAAGATTCTAGTAAAGTAATACAACCATGAAGCTCTCGAATCTTTGTGAAGTATTGTTCCTTCCACATGCTTTGAAATTGCAGTTGAATCCATTAGATATATCTAGTTAGCACTAAAACAACTACGTCAAAGAGATTAGATAACATAGGTATGTTGTTGGCAATCATCAAAACCAAACTGGGTGAGAGTAGTTACATCAACATATATCACTTTCAACCTTTTTACCTTTCAAAGATTCAATATTGCTCAAATGCGATCTTTAAAATGCTTGCATGATGATCTTGGAAAAATGGTTGTTAAATGCACTTTAAAAGCCTTTGACTCGATCAAACACCAAATCCAAAATTTTTGAGAATGAGAAAATAACTTTAAAAAGATGAAGCTCATTTTCTCTTTTTGAAAAACTCTTTCAAAACTAGAAAACCTTAGAAATCAAGATAATGTGTTTGAATCTTTGTGTGTGCTCTCTTTCTGGTGTAAAATGGCTAGAACAAGTGTATAAATAGATGGAAAGCAATTACTCGCCATTACACTTAGAAATATGATCGTTGGTGCGCTCAGAAATTCAAAAATTTGACCGTTGAAATTCTGCAGTTCGCAAGGAGCTCACTCAGGGAGGGCGCTAATATCGCATCAGCGTCCTGGCGAATGCAATCTCCATATTTCCATAATTTTAGGGAGGGCACTAATATTGCACTAGCATTTTGATGGACTGCACTACCAGTTTCCAGGGTGCTAGAAGAGGGCGCTACTTGACCATTTGCATCCTACTTTGAACACATTGAATTCAAGCCCATAAACTAGTAGTGTCCTGATGGCTTCAATAGCATCCTGTAGTGCTGGCTCGTTATTAAATGACAAACCACTACAGTAGCGTCCTGGATCATCATCAGTATCTTGAAATACACTAACTGTGATTTTTATGATTTTTCAAATTTTGAAACTCGATCATAACTAATCAAAACTGTTGGCCTAGATATGTCCAAGAAGGGGGTAAATTGGACCCGTAGCATATTTTAACCTTTCTTAAAATTGTGCAAAATAATGAAAGCAAATTAAACAAAGTAGAGCAATTATATACAATAAATGTAAATGGGACAATGCAAGCAAGATTTATAGTGGTTCGGTCGTGCCTACATCCACTACCTAACCTCCTCTGTTATGATTTGTTCAAACTCCACTATTGACCTTCTTATGGGTGAAGATCAAACTCGTACACTTTTTTAACTTACAGGTGTGAGAACTACCGTTTCTCAACTTACGGGTGTGAAAGGATCGTTTCTCAACTTACGGGTGTGAGAAGACCGTTTACAAATTTGAGCAATACTTACTCTAACTCAGGGACTTACCAGTCACTACAAACTGAATACAAGATGAGATATGATTCCCTTTACTCATAATCAAAGTGATACTTACAAAGCTTTGGATTGAACCTTTTGTAGTCACAGATTCAGCAAAATATGTGTGATGAAGTTTATGGTGAAAACAGGTTCAAAGAGCTTTTGTCTTCTTTAATGGGTTTTTGAAATAATGAAGATGAAGATCAATCAACCCAGAAAACTTGAAGTTCTTCTTTCAAAAAGATTGTAAGATCAAACACAAGTGAAAGAAGACTAACTTTCAAAAAGTGTTTTAGCGCAAATGAAAATTGTTAATACGTTTTTAATGAATATCAGTTCCATATTTCATTAGTGGTTTTTTTGCTCTAAGGCGGCACGTATGTATAGGAATAACAAAGGTGCAATAAACTTGGTAATTTTGGCGCTCTAAGTTATTTTAAATATAACGTTAACATTCTTTCCCGAAATGGATCGATTCAACTTAATGCGTATTACGACAATAGCACCTGAATCATTTGAGTCGTTCATGAAAGAAGAATGTTCTAACGAAGTTTTAGAACGTTTAAAAAGTTTTGAAAAGTATTCGTACGTTTCTGAAAAAGTTAACAGAAATAGCAGTAATGTCATAACAGCCAAAATATCTTTTCTGTCATTTTGTTCCTTTAAGGGCACTCATAGAGCATCAGTGTCCTACTGGACATTGAAGTGAGGGCGCTACTTAATAGTAAGTGTCATGACTTATTTTGACAATTGAACGACTTAAATCATGAGGGCGCTACTTAGCAGTGAGTGTCCTGTTTTGTTTTAAAACTTTTGACACACGAGGATGCTACTCAAGAGTAAGCGTCCAGAACTTTTTAAAACGGTTTTAAAACAATGTTAAGTGCGCTGACGAACGGTAAGCGTCCTGAAAGTTTTTTAATTTGATTCTAAAGATGAGGGCGCTCCTACACAAGTAGCGTCCTGATAATTTATTCAACTTATAACTTATCAGCGTCCTTAAAGATAGAAATCACTTATAAACAAAGAGATCTTTCAGCGAGCTGAAACTAAGTCAGTGTCCTGACATTCTCAAAGGTTGATAAAGGAAAGGTCGCTATTGCCAAGTGAGCGCCCTTATTAATTAGATCAATTCAACCTTGAGTGTCCTAACATTTTATCAGCGTCCTGAGGGCGCTGCTAAAACATTAGCATTCTGAAAGACTTTTATAAAATTAGTTTTTGATTTCTCGATTAAAGCTCGATAAAACATAATGTAACCAGATTAAATCTTTCATGCAACCTATCGATTAAAACTTGTAGGCATGCATATTGTTGAATCACATGACATAGAAGGTCCTACAACCTATCAAAATCTAATCATACAAATAAACATCTTCAAACGATCATGGTCTTCAAGAAGATCTTTTAATATGTTCGTCATGCATCATTGAGTCTTTGATACCTTTAAGTAATATTAGATATGTCATATGTACAGTAATATCATAAACAGAATGTAGTTTTGTAATCATCAAAATCTTTCATAATAGGGTCATATTCTCGTAAGGGACATGAGGATAATTGGTTCAACAATCTCCTCATTTTTTATGATTTCAAACACATTACTGTAGGTTTTGAAGCAAGCTAAGAAAATGATGTACGTATGCATGAGATGCAATACTAATGTTCCTTATTTCATATGATATGAGTGTATTACCAAGGAATGCACATAAAATATCACTAAGACTCCCCCCTTACTGTTAAACTCCCCCTTAGTATATGATGCTTCAATGATAGTACTTTCTCCCACTTTTGAAATATCAAAAAAAGTAAAGTAGCATGAAATATATCTCCCCCATATATAGAGGTAAGCATCAAAGTATCACAGACCGGTCTCAGAGAACACCCCAAGTTCTCTGTGAATATGAAAAAATTGGTCTCTTTGTAAAGCTTTAGTAAATATGTCAGCCAGTTGTTCTTTGGTTCCAATATGAGATAATACAACTTCTCTTTTTTGCACATGATCCCGTAAAAAGTGATGTCTTATTTGAATATGCTTAGTTTGGGAGTGCAATACATGATTTTTTGATATGTTAATAGCAATGGTCTTATCACACAAATTTTCTGCACATTGAATAAGTATTTGATAATCCTGAAGTTGTTGTTTCACGTAAAGAACCTGAGAATAGCAACTTCCAGCTGCAACATATTCTGCTTCAGCTGTGAATAATGCAATGGAATGTTGTTTCTTGCAAAACCAAGAAATCAAAGAATTTCCAAGAAAGTGACAAAATTCGGAGGTACTTTTCCTATCTGTTAGACTACCGGCATAGTCGGAGTTACATAACTTCTGAGATCAAAAGTAGTACCTTTGGAATACCAAATTCCTAAGTGTGTTATGCCATTTATGTATCTGAATATTCGTTTGACACACTTTAAATGAGATTCTTTAGGTTCAGATTGAAATCTTGCACAAAGACAGACACTGAACATGATGTCAGGTCGACTTGTTGTTAAGTACAAAAGACTTCCAATCATGCTTCTATAGAGTTTTGAATCAATTGATTTACCTTTTCATCCTTATCTAATTTGATTGCAAAAGTACAAAGATTATCAATCGATTTCAAATTGTGCATTTGAAACTTTTTTACCATCTCCTCAGCATACTTTGATTGGCTTATGAAGGTGCCTTTCAGCATTTGTTTAATTTGTAAGCCGAGAAAGTATGTAAGTTCTCTAATCATACTCATTTCAAATTCCTTCTGCATTAATTTTGAAAACTCATCACATAGTTCTTTGTTTGATGCACCAAAAATGATATTGTCTACATATATTTGAACAATAAGCATATTATCATTGTGGTGTTTAATAAACAAAGTTGGATCAAGTTTTCCCTTTAAAACTTATGATCTAAAAGAAATGAACTCAATCGATCATACCAAGCTCTTGGAGCTTGTCTTAATCCATATAAAGCTTTGTGGAGTTTGAACAAATATTCCGGGTCTTGAGCATCCTCAAACCCTGGAAATTGTTCCACATATACCTCTTCGTTGATGTATCCATTTAGAAAAGCACTCTTTACATCCATTTGGTATAAGGGAAAATCCTTGTAACAAGCATAGGCAAGTAACATTTTTATTGCCTCTAATCTTGCTACTGGGACAAAGGCTTCTTCGAAGTCTATGCCTTCTTCTTGGTTGTACCCTTGTGCAACCAATCTAGCCTTATTGTGGACAATGATGCCTTGTTCATTCCTTTTGTTCCTAAAAATCCATTTGGTTCCAATAACAGATTGATGAAAAGGTCTAGGAACTAATTCCCATACTTTGTTTAGCACAAAGTGTCCTAGTTCTTCTTGCATAGCAAAAATCCAGTTTTCATCTTTCAATGCATCTTCCACTTTAATTGGTTCAAATTGTGATACAAAAGCAACAAGCTCTTGATCTTTTTGAGTTGAGGCTCTAATGGATACACCTTTTCATAGATCTCCTAAAATTTGATCTTGGGAGAGACCTTGAAGCAATCTAGAATTTTTAGAAGATTCTAAAGATGGTTCAGGTTCAAGATCTATAACCTTGGTTATCTTGGGTTCATCGTCATCAAAGTTTAATTGCTTAAATTCATCCTCAAGACTTTTCTTATTAACACTTTCTTCAAAGTTTACATGAATTGATTCTTCTACAGTTTGATTAGATTTGTTGAAGACTCTGTAAGCTCTACTATGAGAAGAATATCCTAAAAATCTTCCTATGTCTGATTTAGGTTCAAACTTATCTAAATTTTCTTTATCATTAAGAATAAAACATTTACATCCGGTGTTGGGTGCTCTACCCTTCCATAGTTCATATGGAGTTTTATTCAAGTCTTTTCTAATCAGAACTCGGTTCATCACATAGCAGGCAGTGTTCATAGCTTCACCCCAAAAATGATTTGCAATGTTATACTCATTGAGCATTGTTTTACACATCTCCTGCAGAGCTCTATTCTTTCTTTCAACTACACCATTTTTTTGTGGTGTCCTAGGGCAGTGTAACCTTGATTGTTATAAAATTCTTCGAGATTTTTATTGACAAATTCTCCACCTCTATCACTCCAAATTATATTGATTTTGTATCCCTTTTCATTTTCGACTCTTTTACAGAATTTTATAAATGTTTCACAAGCATAAGATTTATGAGCTAATAGAAATACCCATGTGAATCGAGTAAAGTCATCAACAATCACAAACACATGATTTACCACCTAAGATTTGAGTTTTGGTTGGTTCGAAAAGATCCATATGAATCAGTTTGAGAGCTCTAGAGGTTGATTGATGCCTCTTGCTCTTAAATGATGATCGGGTGTGCTTGCCAAGTTGACATGGTTCACAAACCTTATCATTTGAGTAAGTTCCTTCGGAATACCCGTGGTCAAATCATGTTTGACAATTCTAGATATGTTGTCCATATTAACATGAGCTAATCTCCTATGCCATAGCCATGCACCATTACCAGAGATAGCACTTAAACATGTTACATTTTGTTTCTTCATGTCATTGAAGTTTGTGCAATGCACATTCTTAATTCTTGATGCCATGAATGCAACAGTTTTATCAGTATGCTTGACAATACACCTATTTGCCTCAAATGAAATGTACATCAGATATGGATAGAGAATCTGTACCAATAGTTCCAATGCCTTCAATATCACCCTTGTTAGCATCTCCGAACGTGACCTTTCCTCCTTTCTTCTTTTCAAGGCTTAGAAAGTTAGATCTATCTCCAGACATGTGCCTTGAGCAGCCGTTGTCTAGATACCATATATCTTCATTTTTGCACATCTACACAACATAAAATATTTTTGATTTTGGTACCCATGCTTGTTTGGGTCCATGCATGTTAGCATCAGTAAGAACAGATTTTTCAATCCTGCATATTTTCTTCTCTTTCCATGTAAGACGTTGCCTCTAAGTATTGTATGATCTTCCCTATGACATTTGTTGCATTTTGGTCTTTTGGTCAGTACGGTGTCGTACTCCTTTTGTTTATACCCATGTGTGTAGCTAAGCCAGTCTTGTCGAGTGCACATCTTTGTGATCCTAACATCATGTAAAATTTCTTTTGACCATTTGTGTATTTAATCACAGTGTCGTTCAGGTCTTCCTTTTCTTTTTTAAGGGTTTGATTTTCATTTTTCAGCTTCCCAACAACTTTCTTAAGTTGCTCATTATCTAGAGACAGTTCGTCTAGCTCTTCTTCTTGGAATTCAATTTCCTCAAGAGCTTCTTCAAGACTATGCTTAAGTTTTTCATTCTTCCTAATCTCTTTACTAAGTTTTGACTTAAGCTCCTGAATATAAATGTTGAACTCATAAGGTTCGTTAGTAGGTTCAGTTTTTACCTTTGTGCTTGCCATTAAGTACAATGCAGCAGTGTGATGTGAATCCACTTCATCTTCGCTTGAGCTTGAATCATTCCATGTGGCTTTGAGAACTTTCTTGTCTTTCCTGTAAGAACTGGTGTTCTTCTTATATTTTATGGGACATTCACTCTTTATATGACCTGGTTTGTTACAACCGTAACATATTAACTTCATAGGTTTAGGCTCGGGTTTCTTTCCTTTGTGAAACCTTGAGTAAGAGTTATTCTTACTCTTTTTTCTAAGTAACTTGTTGAACTTTCTAGACAACATAGCCATGTCATCTTCTGAGTCTGAATCACCTTCAGAATCAGTTTCAACGTTGAGGACAATAGATTTCTTTTCTTTTTCCTCAACTTTGACCGGGCTCATCTTATCTTTTAACTTCATTTCATGAGCCATTAATGAACCGCATAGTTCATCAAATGTGTATTTAGCCACATTCTTGGCTTCTTCAATGGTTGTGGCCTTGGGTTCCCATGCTCTGGGTAGGCCTCTTAGAAACTTTCTAACTGTTTCTTCTTGGTCATAGATTTTTCCTAGGTTTTTCGTCTCATTGATGTTTGTTGTAAACCGAGCAATAACTTCAACTAACAGTTGGAGCTTTGCCTTTTTAACTTGCAAAGTTCCTTCGTGGGTGACCTCTAACTTGTTCCAGATTTCCTTAGCGGTTTCACATGCACTAACTCTATTGAACTCTTCGACTGATTAATTGCAAAATAAAATGTTTACATCTTGGTTATTCAATAGTTCTCTTTCTTTTTTCTTGGTACTCCATTTGTCTATTTCCTTTGGGACAGTAACATCGTCAACTATTTTAGTAGGCGTTGGACAGCTGTATGTCACAACATCCCACATTTCTAAATCTTGGGCTTTAAGGTAGTACCTAATCTTACTTTTCCAGTGTGAATAGTTTTCTCCCTTGAACAGTGGTGGTCGGTTAGTGGAGTTTCCTTCACCTGAGAGATAAGTACTTCTTTCGTTTTGTCTTGCCATACTCAATCAAAGATGGTTAGATACTTTGACGGTTAACCTGCTCTGACACCAATTGTTGGCCCAGATATGTCCAAGAGGGGGATGAATTCGACACTTAACAGATTTTAACCTTTCTTAAAATTGGGCGGAATAAGGAAAGCAAATTAAACAAAGTATAGCAATTAGATACAAAAAATATAAATGGGACAATGCAAGCAAGATTTATAGCGGTTTGGTCACGCCTACATCTACTACCTAACCTCCTCAGTTAAGATTTGTTCAAATTCCACTATTGACCTTCTTACGGGTGAAGATAAAACCGGTACACTTTCTCAACTTACGGGTGTGAGAACTACCGTTTCTCAACTTACGGGTGTGAGAGGACCGTTTCTCAACTTACGAGTGTGAGAAGACCGTTTACAACTTTGAGCAACACTTGCTCTAACTTAGTGACTTACCAATCACCACAAACTGAATACAAGATGAGATATGATTCCCTTTACTCATAATCAAAGTGATACTTACAAAGCTTTGGATTGAACCTTCTATAGTCACAGATTCAGCAAGATATGTGTGATGAAGTTTATGCTGAAAACAGGTTCAAAGAGTTTTTGTCTTCTTCAATGGGTTTTTGAAATAATGAAGATGAAGATCAATCAACCCAGAAGACTTGAAGTTCTTCTTTCAAAAAGATCGTAAGATCAAGCACAAGTGAAAGAAGACTAACTTTCAAAAAGTGTTTTAGCGCAAACGAAAACTGTTAATACGATTTTAATGAATATCAGTTTCGTATTTCGTTAGTGGTTTTTCTACTCTAAGGCAGCACGTATGTATAGGAATAACAAAGGTGCAACAGACTTGGTAATTTTGGCGCTCTAAGTTATTTCAAATATGACGTTAACATTCTTTCCCGAAATGGATCGATTCAGCTTAATGCATATTACGACGATAGCACATGAATCATCTGATTCGTTCATGAAAGAGGAATGTTCTAACGAAGTTTTAGAACGTTTAAAAAGTTTTGAAAAGTTGTTGTACAATTCTAAAAAGTTTTGAAAAGTATTCGTACGTTTCTGAAAAAGTTAACAAAAATAGCAGTAATGTCATAACAGCCAAAATATATTTTCTGTCGTTTTGTTTCTTTGAAGGCGCTCACAGAGCATCAGCGTCATGTTGAACAATGAAGTGAAGGCGCTACTAAATAGTAAGTGTCCTGACATACTTTGACAATTGAACGATTTAAATCATGAGGGCGCTACTTACCAATGAGCGTCCTGCTTTGTTTTAAAACTTTTGACACGAGGGCGCTACTCAAGAGCAAGTGTCCTGAACTTTTAAAAATAATTTTAAAACAATGTTAAGTGCGCTGACAAACGGTAAGCGCCCTGAAAGTTATTTAAGTTGATTCTAAAAATAAGGGTGCTCTTACACAAGTAGCGTCCTGATAATTTATTCAACTTATAACTTATCAGCGTCCTTAAAGATTGAAATCACTTAAAGACAAAGAGATCTTTCAGCGAGCTGAAACTAAGTTAGCGTCCTGACATTCTCAAAGATTGATAAAGGAAAGGTCGATATTACCAAGTGAGCGTCCTTATTAATCAGATCAATTCAACTCTGAGCGTCCTAACATTTTATCAACGTCCTGAGGGCAATGCTAAAACATTAGCGTTCTGAAACACTTTTATAAAAGCGGTTTTTTATTTCTCAGTTAAAGCTCGATAAAACATAACGTAACCGAATTAAATCTATCATGCAACCTATCGATTAAAACATGCAGACATGCATATTGCTGAATCACATGACATAGAAGGTCCTACAACCTATCATAATCTAATCGTACAAATAAACATCTTCAAACAATCATGGTCTTCAAGAAGATCTTTTAATATGTTTGCCATGCATCATTGAGTCTTTGATACCTTTAAGTAAGATTAGATATGTCATATGTGCAGTAATATCATAAACAGAATGTAGTTTTGTAATCATCAAAATCTTTCATAATAGGGGCATATTCTCAGGGACATGAGGATAATTGGTTCAACAAAAACATGTAATTTTTGGATCAAATCAATCTTTTTAGAAAATATTGCAAGTAGTTTGAAATAATCTTGAAATACTTTGAAATCACATCAAACACTTTGAGCATCAAGATAAAGACTTGAAAACATTTGAAATCATTTTCCAATAATAAAAACATGATTGAAAACATTAAAATCATTTTCAAATAGATTAAACATCATGATCATTTGAAATATGATGATTTTGCAAAAGCCTTATGCATGTATGATTTGAAAGGATTGAGCAATAAGAAATAAATAAAGTACATCCTAATTCTAGACTTACATATCTTTCTCTTAATCTCAATTCTACTCTTCTTGAAGTCTTCAATCTTTGTTCATGATGTTCATCATTAAAAGAGCCTTTGATCTTGAATTGAGCTTTAAGTCCATTTTGTACTTGTAATTCGTCTTCCTTCTTCTTTTTGTTTGTGGTGTTGAAACATGCTTAGTTCAAACATTAGCACCAAATGGTATATTTTTTGTTAGCATCAAAACACATAGGAGAGTGCTAAGTGAGAGACTACTTAGGCCAATACCATCATCTAAGTATTAGAGTGAGACTCACTCCTCATTATCATACATGAGGGTAGCGCCCGGCCTCTCAATACTCATTATCAAGTAACCATTCTTGGGTTTCCATTCCTAACTATGACAGTACCAGTGACCATAAGTGTTGATCAACCACTCATGCGAATCTCATTCTTAGTAGGTTCCCCCCAATGAGAAGGTTACTAATGTCTAAGACCCACTTTGGCAAATCCAAGACATGCTCCAATTCAAATCTTTTCATGCATTCAAAACAAAAATGCAATTACACTAGCATGCTTACATTTCCCAATGATATTTATACATATAGTGTCATACATAAAACCACATGTAAGAAATACTCACAATTAACCAAGTTCCACACTACAGTCAATTCTTTACACAAACTACTCACACCAAATTCTATTGCCCATACCATAATTCAGCCAATTTCAAAATCAAATCTCTCTAAACATCATACAAAAATCAAATTTAATCACAATCCTCAGCTAATTTACACTAAAATCCACCCTGGAAAATGATCAAACCCTCGACTGCTTCAGCTGAAATAGGGTTTGATCGTCTCCTCCAACCAACCCAGGTTTCATACAAGTTTGCTTCAAATGCATTTTCCATCAATAATCCATTTAGAAACATAATTAAGCAATTATACCCACGAGATTCATACTTCTAAAATTCCCCAAATTCGTCCAACCATCACCAAATCCATCCAAATTCACATATGTGTTATTCTAATTAACCCCATGATAGATATTTTGATGATTACAAGCCATTCCATGTGTAAAACTAATTTCTACTTTGAGTGTTTTTGTTAACCTATGTGGTTTATCACGTAGCTTGTCCCTAAATATATTGTGATAACGTATATTTTGATGATCACAAACACAGCACTTTTTGGTGCTAACAAACATTTATCAAGAACTTATCTCTGCACCAAAGGAAAATCAAAAAGTCAAAGAACGACTCGATCAAGGAACTCAAAGCTCATATCCAACGGTCAAGTTCGTTTTAACTAAAGAACTTCAACGATCACATCTTGATTTCAAGATCACTTCACTCGGACGTTTTGATCAAGCTTCATGTCTACATCTCTCGATCAACGTCCAAGTCATTCAACTCTGAAATGCTCTTATTGAAGATCTCATAATGAAGAGTTGGATTTAATGGTTATGAGAAATGAGAAATACACAAGGAATTTAAGGTATATCTTTCTCTAATCATTATTGCTCAAAATGTTTTTAAAATCATACTTAAATCATCTATATATGTTTTTCTAATCTGCATGTTTTGATCATATGTTTTACGGTATTTCAAACGATCTAATATTACATATTTAATTTGAAACCCATTGAGTTTTTTCGCATTTATCGTAGATTTATCGCGAGTCAAAATTGTTTTCGAAAGAGTCATTAGGACGCTGATAACGTTCAAGGTTGAATTGAATTGATTTATCAGGACGCTCACTTCTATAGTAGTGGCCTCCTTTATTAGTCAACCTCTGAAGTTGTCAGGACGTTGATCCCGCATCAGCTCACTGAAAGATTTCTGAAAGTTCTTCAAAGAATGTTTCTTTGAGGACGCTAATAGTTATAAGTTGAACAAACTATTAGGACGCTTTTTGGATAGAAGTGCCCTCACTTTTGGGAATCAACTTAGCAACTTTCAGGACGTTGATTGTCCTTCAACGTGTTTGTGTCTTAGTTAAAATGTTCTTAATTAGTAGGACACTTACATAGTAGTAGTGCCCTCATGTTATGTTTTTAACTAGTAGGACGCTCACGTAATGTAGCGCCCTCATGTGTTGTCTTCTGTTTTAAAAAGGTAGGACGCTTACTCAGATAGTAGCGCCCTCATGCACTTAGTTGTTTTAAAACATAGCAGGACGCTAAATGTACATTAGCCCCCAAGGTTAAGTCGGTTAAGTATCAAAGTAAGTCAAGATGCTTAAGAGTTAGTAACGCCCTCACTTAAGTGTTCGGCAGGACGCTTATACGTAATAAGCGCCCTCAAGGAACAAAACGACAAAGTTGATATTATGCATTAGGACACTGATTACGGAATCGGGACGGGAAATTCAACAACCGTCACCGTCTAAACAAGTACACTACATAGGTCTACTTTCTCAAAACAGACTTTTGCACAGAGTCCTTTTCAGACTTATCAGAGATCGTCTCTTATACATGACATAAGTTTTTCCAAAACTTTCCCCTTTCATGAAATCTAAAAAGAACCAGAATGTTAGCGAAAATTACAGTTGCTATTTTTATGTAACATTCTAGCCGTTGTGTGCAAACATTTATATTATTTGAATTTCAAATGTCTAACGGCTATGTCCCACTAAGTCTATAAATATCAGCACTTAGGACCAAACAACTTGCCAATCACTTTGTGTTGTGACAATACTTTTTGAAAGTTAGTTTGTGTCAAAATGAATTTCATTATCTAATCTTTCAAAGTATTTTTCACTGATACCTATATGATTACAATAGATTTTCATATTGAGCTTCAATTATACTTTATCTTTGAAAATCTATTTTTATTGGTATCAACTCAAATTCTCAACACTGATTCATATTTGGTATCATTCTTGCTAATGATAGAATTTGAGAAATAGTTCAAGATATACACAGTTGTACTTGATTTCATATCTTAAGTATTGTATTGAACTATATCAGTAGTTGTGTTAACTACTGATCGTTGAACCAGAAGTTTTCATACTTATATTCTATATCTATTTTAAAAATTGTCTGTGTCTTTGATTTACACCGGTCCTTCGTTTTATATGTCAATGTTTATTTGGTATATTTTATTTTTGAAGAAGCACTGATTTTCATATCATATCATTCATGCTTTTCGAAACTACACTTGAGCAATACCGAACATTGAAAGGTAATGGACTGAAGGTGTATTTCAACTTAGCATTACCTATTTCATATTTCATATCTTTGTAATGCTATGTACTGAGCTTAATGTAAAATGTTCTACTATGTTAGAACCAACCAACATCTTAGATTTGTAATGCTAGTGTGTTTCTGGATTGAAACAACCAGGACAAGTGAAGGTAGTTCACTTGATGATTTCAGGATTGAAATCATATAGGTTATCTCTGAACCTGTAAAAGATAAACTGGTTCATCCTCATCTCGTAAAAGGATAGGTGTGTCCTCAGGCTGTAAGAGGATAAGTTATCTCTTAACCTTTAAAAGAGAAATGGTTGTTCCTTATCCTGCAAAAGGATCACGGTTCTTCCTTAACACAAAGAAACATGGGTTTCTCCTCATCCCGGAAAAAGGAAACTTGGTTCATCCTTAGCCCGTGAAAGAATAGGTTTGCCTTTAACCTGTAAAAGGGCAGTTGTAACGGTTTGGTTCTCATCCATAAGAGAATCAGTTAGTGGATTGATAAAATCTTAATTGGGAGATTAGGTAGTGGACGTAGGCTTGGCCGAACCACTATAAATTTGTGTGTCAAACTTTTGCAATTTAGTCTGTGTTCTAATTTGCATCATATTGCAATACACTTATGTAAATCACTAAGTTATTGGAAGATAATTTTTAAAATTGACCATTGCACCCAATTCACCCCCCTCTTGGGTGGACCAACAGTTTTAGTCATTGAGCAGAAAGTTCAATCAATTAAAGCTGAACCACTCCATCCCAAGATGAGTATTGAAGAATCAAATCAAGCTATGGACAATCAAGCATTGAGCTACAAGAATTATCATCTTGTGTATTTGTTTTAGATTGTGTTTAGGTTTCTAAAACCTACTCAATAGTTGCTCAACTTGATCTCGATTTTGTTTTTCTCAAAGTTTTTTTCTTTATGCTTGCAAAAGTTTTGATCTTTTTCATTTGATTTCAAATTATTGGTTTTCAAGTTGTTTTAATCATTTTGTAAGTGTTCAATTTGATCCAAAATGATTTTGAACTATTGGTTTTTTAAAAGAAAAAAAGCTTAAAATTTCTCAGTTTGAACAAGATGCTCAAGGTTTAGTAGGACGCTCATATTAGTGGCCAAATCACTTAAGTCCATCCGGCCAAGTACTGTAGGACGCTTCTACAATAGTAAGATGCTCAAATTGTGTATGAAATTTTGGGAAAATTTTTGGGCAGTTACTGCAAGACACTCGTTGAGCCATAGCGCCCTTACCAAATGATTGAGAATTTTATTTACTTTTGGTTCACATCCTTCAGGACGCTCACTCTCTAGGAGGATGCTCACTCTCTAGGAGGACACTCACCAACGACTTTACTTCTTTTAAGTCATGTTACAGTGGCGCCCTCATCCTTTGTTAAGACACTCATGAACCTTATGTCAGAAACTTGACATTTCTCTTATTTCTGAAAAAGCTGAATTTTTTATTTTTTCCTTATTCGTGTAAACTCCTTTTTATTAGAATTCTTCAACAGTTCCCTAGATACCATTTCCATGAAAGAGTCAAGCCGTTTGACTTGAATTTCGAATTACTCTCAAAACGATCTCAAGATTCAAAATTCAGAATTGGCACTCTCATGTATTATAAATACAGACTTTGAGCAAGAGATTAAAAAGACTTTTGAAAAAAAAAATTGCACTATTTAAAAGTTAGTCAATTCTTAAAACATTTTTCTAAGCTGCAAACTCTGTGATTTTAAAATTTCTCTTTGGAAAATTTGAACTTCGTTTTACATCTTTTCAAAGCATCCAAAGAAAGAGAAGTAATATTTTACTCTTCTCAACCACTTCTAAACTTCATTATCTTGCTGAGCATCTACTGAGTAAAGGTTCAAAGATTCAATTGTAAGTATCTCTGAGATTATCTTATATAGGAAATCTCGATTTTTTTGTTATATCTGTAAATTGAAGCAGCTACTTAAGTTGTTTGTTTATCCTTAGATAAGGATAGTTTAGGTTGACTCACACTCGTAAGTTGAGTGATTTAGGTTGACTCACACCCATAAGTTGAGTGATTTTGGTTGACTCACACCCGTAAGTTGAGTAAGATAGGTTGGCTCCCACCTATGAAGCTGATGTTTGCCCAGGTATGTCCAAAAGGGGGCTGAATTGGACACTTAGATAATTAAAATTAATCCAATGGAAAATAATAAAGTGCGAAAAAGTAAATCAATTTACACAATCAATTTATAGTGGTTCGGCTACTTGCCTACTTCCACTACCTAACCTCCTTAGTTAAGATTTTCAATTCTCTTCCCTAAGGGATTCTCTTACGGGTGAGAACCAAACCGTTACAACTTTTTCTCAACATCTGGGTGTGAGAACCACGGTTACACTGCTCAACTTGCAGGCTTGAGACCAACTTACACCTCTCGACTTACAGACTAGAGAACTGCCTATCTCAACTTCTGGGTGTGAGACTAACCTAAAACATTCTCAACTTACAGGCTTGAGAATGACCACTTTGTTGAACAAACAAAGATAAGTATTCAGCAGTTTGAATAACTACTATTACAACTCGATACAATATACAAGATATGAAATAAAGTACAACTATATCCTATGAACTATCTCTCAAATTTCTCCTTTAGCAAGAATGATGTGAGATTGAAATCGTGCTGAAAATTTAAGTAAAAATAATTCGACAAATTTCAAACAGATTTTCAATGAAAGATGTATGGTAAGCTCAATATGAAAATCCTTTCAATAACACTTGTTTCAAAGATAACACTTTGAAAACTAAAACAGTTTTGAACTTTGAAATCAATTTGAAAATTATACTAACTTTCAAAAGTATTGACTTTGTAAAAAAAAATTTGTGTTGTGTTTGGATTCTAAGTGCTGATATATATAGACTTAGTAGGGACAAAGTTATTGATCATTTGAATTTGAATTTCAAAAAAAACGTTAGCTCACAACAGCTAGAATCTTTCACCAAGATGGAAAAAACCATCTCTACGAACATTCTGATTCTCTTCAGGTTGCACGAAAAAAAAAAGAAAGTCTCAAAGAACATGATTCATGCATCAGAAGAAATTTCTAACAAGTCTGAAAAGGTTCTGTGCATAAAAAGTTCTGAAAAGATAAACTGAAAAAGTACACTGACGCAGCTTTATGACAGTGTTAGGTTAGCGTCCTGACGCATATAACCAACTTTGTTGTTTTGTTCCTTGAGGGCGCTTATATATTATAAGCGTCCTGCTGAACTATGAAGTAAGGGCGCTACTGGAACGTAAGCGTTCTGACTTACTTAACGTTTAAAATCGAATAAAACTGTGAGGGCACTATTTAAAGATAAGGGTCCTGACTTATTTTTTAAACACTTTTAAAACACAAGGGCGCTACTAATGGCATAAGCGTCCGAACATTCAAAGCATGAAAACATAAGGGAGCTACTAAAGACATAAGTATCCTGATGTTTAAAACGATCTGCAAGTTGATGTTCAATCAGGTTCCTGATAAGTTCCTTGGTTGATTCAATGAGGGCGCTACTGACAAAGTAAGCGTCCTGATAGATATGAACTTTTCAACCTTGAACATTATCAACATCCTAATATATCATCAGCATCCTGACTAATTAAGTCTAGGAGGGTGTTGTTAAGACATTAGCGTCTTGATCAAATACTTAAAGACTAATTTTGTAAAATAATTTTGTCTTTTAAAACTTAGTCAACTCAGCTGGAAATTCGATCAAACTAAATACTAAAACAATTTAGAGATTAAATCTTTTAAGAAAACCTCTCAAACACATCGATCAAAACATGCAAATATGTTAAACTTGCTAAGAGTTATTTGATCGAAAGTTTTACATCTTAAGTACTTGAAAACTCGAGAATTTGATCTTTCAATAGACTTGTAAGCTCTATTCTTTGATCTTGGTTCTTGATAGTTCTGAAACACTTAATAAGATCATTAGATACACAAACATGAGTAGTATGGAATCATTAAAACATTCTCATCATGGGGTTCCTTGAGATAACACTTGTTAAGTTGGCAAGTTTGGGAAGAGTGATCCTTAGTGAAGTTTGGGAAATCCTAACTGAGGAGGTTAGGTAATGGAGGTAGGCTCATAGTCGAACTATTATAAATCCTTGTGTATTTTGTTCTTTATTTTTTGCACTTTCATTATTTATTTGCAAATTATTTTGAAAGGTAAAACCTTCTAACTTATCCAATTCACCCTCCTCTTAGACACATTTTTGGGCCAACAATATGTTGAATAAATGGAAGAAAAGAGTAAGAAATCACAAGTTTCAACCCAAAAGTCACCAAACTTACTTTAGAAATTGCCAACCTTAGTTTACTCTTCCTCTTCTTTCTCATTCCCCCCTTTTCCTCAAAGAAATCAGCTCAAATGAGCTAAAAAGTACGACAAAATCTCTTTTATTAGCGAGGAAAGCACCACATCGACCATTTTTAAAAAGCTGTCAGAAGGGCCAAGAGCGCGTTTTTCCTCTTTTGAAGCGTGCTCCTCCTTGCCCAAAAAAACAGGTTGCTTCTTATTTTCTCAAGGAGCATGCTTCTCCAATGCTTGGGAGTGTGCTTCTCCCAATTTCAGAGAGCATGACTTTTCAATCCACCACTAGAGCGCTTTGCTCTACCCAGGAGCATGCTTCTACTCCAAAACCAGAAAAATCACCATACTTTATAGCCATCTACATACGTATATGCATATAAATATATCTGGCAATACGTACAAGTCAACATAAAAGTTTGACTATGGGCATGGGGTGTTACAACATCCCATGATCGTGTCATATGCTGGCTGCTTGCTCGAGCAGACAATACATGACTATCCCATCTCTCTCATGTCTGATCATATAAGGTGTATGTCACTTGGTATTGCTTCGCTCTTGGACCTCTATTTGCTTGTACTGGATGAAGAGGCCTTGATGGAATTGTTTGGACGTAGGAGAGTTGACAAAGAACCTTATTTAAATGGTAAGGTTCCACAACTTCCACGCACTTGATGCACCTAATACAAAATGCAACCTCGAAGAGGAGACGATTTGATCTCAGACATTGGTATGGATCCCAAAAAACCTAAAACATGTAATACAATATAATTAGATTCATCAACTACTCTAAAATTTATAAAATCATATTAACAATTAATTACAACTGTGTAACAATAGACAAAGCATTTGATATAAAAAATCCAATAATAAACTTAACTGACCTTCTCAGGAGTCAGCCAGTCAAGTGCCTCACGTAATGTGTACACATAATTTTCAATTAATCCAATTTCTTTGGTTGGGATCCATTTTTCAGCTTGTTGAAGGTTGTTCGTATATGAAGGGTTAGCATGTGGATGAATTAATTTAAAGTGCTCATAGCACCAAGCCTAGAAAACAAATACATGTCTTGAAGTCTTACAATAGACATTTCGCTCGAAGTAGTATAAACTAAAAAAGAAGTGATCAAATAGAAAAATAAAGAAAGGCATACCTCCGGTGAGATATCTATGAATTCCATAAACTTTATGTCTAGTGATGAATCCTAGCTGACGATATAACAATGCTAAACACGCAGCTCCCATGAGTATGAACTAATCATGTCCAGGTCCATCAATAATTGTAGATAAGTGTTAAAAAACCATGTTCCAGATTTGTCCATAAACAACGTGTATCCCAACAAATACAACAAATATGCCCTTGTTGTGCACTAGACTGATGTGTAAGGGTTATTGTTTGTCTTAGCCTAGCAAAAATGCTTCTTAAGCTAGCTCAAGGTCACAAATTGCTCTTTTGTCTCACACTACTGACAGATTCATCAATTACAATACCCTTCCTAGATTTTTCAATGAATTTTTCGTGAGAAGGCTTGGAAACACCAAATTTAAATGGATCAAGAGGTGGAGTGGGTTTGAAGCCTTTTAGTTTTCCATTCCCCAAGACCTTGAGCAAAATCAGGAGAAAGTGTATGACCTTTAAATTCTGGCCTGATTGGTCTCTTGCGTTTGGGATCAAGAAAGGTCTCTGATGAGGGATCTAGGGCTGGAGACACTCTTCGACTGATTTTATGTAACGGCTCTTCATCAAATGCTTCTTCATCTTCACATTCTAATATGCCAAGAAGTCTGTCAGACTCCTTAGGTCCTTGAGGGCGTGTGAAAGTTGGAGCTCTTGGTGCAGGTGGAACTTTTGTTAACTTATACGGTTCATCACTTGCTCATCTCTAAATATACTGTGATATAGTATATTTTCATGATCGCAAACAAAGTACTTTTCAGTGCTAACGAGCGTTTATCAAGATTTTATCAAAGCACCTGAGGAAAGCAAAAATCCAAGCAACGACTCGATCAAGAACTCAAAAACTTATCGAACGGTCAAGATCGTTTCAATCAAAAGAACTTCAACGATCATATCTGGATTTCAAGATCACTACACTCGAACGATTCGATCAAGCTTCAAGTCTTCATCTTTCGATCAACGTTCAAGACATTCAACTCAGCTCGAAGTTCACATCGAAGATCTCATAATGAAGAGTTGGATTTAATGATTATGAGAAATGAGAAATACACAAAGTGTTTAAGGTATATCTTTCTCTAATCAACATTGCTCAAATGTTTTCCAAAACCATGCACAAATCACTTGCATACTTGCATGTTTTGATCATACATTTTACGATATTTCAAATGATTTAATTTTTTATATTTAATTTGAAATTTACTGAGTTTTTATTCGCATTTATCGTATATTTAATCGCGAGTCAAAACTATTTTTAAAGAGTCTTTCAGGACACTAATGAAACCGCAGCGCTCTCCTGAACTTGTTAAGTTAGGACGCTAACGACTCATTAAGAAGCTGATAACGTTCAAGGTTGAATTGAACTGATTCATTAGGACGCTTACTTATATGGTAGCGGCCTCCTTTATTAGTCAACATCTTAAGTTATCAAGACGCTGACTCAGCATCAGCTCACTAAAAGATTTCCTAAGTTCTTTAAAGAATATATCTTTAAGGACGCTGATAGTTATAAGTTGAACAATCTATCAGTACGCTTTCTGGATAGAAGCGCCCTCTCTTTTGGGAATCAACTTAGTAACTTTCAGGATGTTGATTGTTCTTCAGCGTGCGTATGTATTTGTTTAAAATGTTTTTAATTGGTAGGACACTTACACTGTTGTAGCGCACTCATGTTTTATTTTACGTTTAAAAGGTAGGACGCTTACTCGGATAGTAGCGCCCTCATACAGTTAATTGTTTTAAAACATAGCAGGACACTGACTATGCATTAGTGCCCTCAGGTTTAAGTCGTTTAAGTGTCAAAGTAAGTCAAGACGCTTACGAGTTAGTAGAGCCCTCACTTAAGTGTTTAGCGGGATGCTTTATACGTAATGAGCGCCCTCAAGGAACAAAATGACAAAGTTGATATTATGCTTCAGGACACTGATTATGGAATTAGGACGCTAATTCAACAACTGTCACTGTTCGAACAAGTACACTTTATAAGTTTGTTTTTTCAGAATAGAGTCCCTTTGCACAGAGTCATTTTCAGACTTATCAGAGATTTTCTCTGATACATGAAATAAGTTTTTCTAAAACTTTCCTTTTTCATAAAATTTGAAAAGAACCAGAATGTTAGTGAAAATTGTTGTTGCCATTTTCATATAACATTCTAGGCGTTGTGTGTAAACGTTCATATTATTTGAACTTCAAATGTCTAACGGCTACGTCTCATTAAGTCTATAAATACTCGCACTTAGGACCAAACAACTTGCCAATTTGTTTGTATTGTGCCAATACTTTTTGAAAGTTAGTCTGTGTCAAAATGTTTTTCCTTATCTAAACTTTCAAAGTATTTTTCACCGATACCTTATGTATTCAAATGATTTTCATACTGACCTTATTTTCATTCTATCTTTGAAAATCTATTTGATTTGGTATCAACTCAAATTTTCAGCACTGATTCATACTTGGTATTATTCTTGCTGAAAATAGAATTTGAGATATAGTTCATAAGAAATACAGTTATACTTTATTTTATATCTTAAGTATTGTATTGAACTATATCAGTAGTTGCGTTAACTACTGATCACTGAACCAGAAGTTTTCATACTTATATTTATTATCTATTTTGAAAATTTTATGTGTTTATGATTTACACTAGTCCTTCAATTTTCAAGTCAATGTTTATTTGGTATCATATTATTTTCGAAGAAGCACTGATTTTCATATCACATCATTCATGTTTTTCGAAACTGCACTTGAGCAATACCGAACATTGAAAGGTAAATGACAGTAAGTGTATTTCAACTTAGCCTTACGCATTCATATTTCATATCTTTGTAATGTTATGTAGCAAGCTTAATTGTAAAGTGTTCTACTCAGTTAGAACCAACATTATTGTATTGTAATGCTAGTTTGTTTCTGGACTGATACAACCAGGACAAGTGAAAGTAGTTCACTTAATGATTTCAAGATTGAAATCATGTAAGGTTATCTCTGAACCTGTAAACAAGAAAAAGGTTCATCCTCACCTGCAAATAGGAAAACCAGTTCATCCTAATCCCGTAAAAGGATAGGTGTGTCCTTAACCTATAAAAGGATAGGTTATCTCTTAACCTGTAAAAGAGAAACAGTTGTTCCTTAACCTGAAAAAGGGTAGTTGTAACGGTTTGGTTCTCACCCGCAAGATAATCAATTAGTGAATTAAAAAAAAATCATAATCTGGAGATTAGGTAATGGACGTAGGCTCGGCCGAACCACTATAAATCTTTTGTGTCTCACGTTTACAATTTAGTCTATTTTCTAGTTTTGCATTCAACTCCAATACACTTATGTATATCACTAAGTTATTGGAAGAGATATTTAAAATTGACCATCGCACCTAATTCACCCCCCTCTTTAGTGGACCAACAACTTTGACACCCTTCTTCTCCAACAGATGAAAGAGCATTGCAAAACGTTTCATGCTAGAGGCAATATACCACACGGTAGAATGCAGTCTATTGTTCATTGCCTTGAAGAGGTCTTCAAAGAAGCCTACTACTCCTTCCACTCGATCTGCTGCTGTGATGACAGTGTAAGACAGATTCATAATGCTTGTGGCAAGGAAAGGTATCTTGTTTTCCAAGTTGTGAAGTTTTTCAAAAGCTCGAGTAACCAAGTCAAGAATCTTGGTTAGTCTATCATCATCTCTTTGTGTTGGCCTTGCAGTGTCTAAATTCTCTTTCAAACTAGAGATGGCATGTGGCACTGGATCAAGCGTTGTCTTGCTCGTTACTTGATCCAAGATAGCATCCAAAACTAATTGCAGAGTGTCAAAAATGGACTTATCTTTAGAGGATTCAGCCATTTTACCTCTTAAGCTCTGAATTTCTTCAAGAATCTTCTTCAAAACTTCTTTAGTTAAGCCACTTGTAGCACTACTTGGTGTAGCTTGCATTGTGTGAGTTTGAGGTCGGCTGGATATTGTTAAGAAGCTGTCAATCTCGAGGGAACACTAGCAATAAAGGCTTTAATGAATGTCTTAATTTGTTGCATGTTCTCATGAATGTTCTTTATAAAATCATCATTTGATGATGAAGTGGAGCTCGATGAAGGCAATGACTGCATGACACTTAATTGTGTGTCCATTTGTTGTGTTATTTTCTCGAGCAATGCAGTTGCCTTGATCATGTGAGAGTTGAATTCTTTTATCTCATTAATCTCAACTCTCTCTTGAGATTTCAGAGATTCTCGGATCTCTGACAATGTCTCATTTTTCAGCTGAACTTGATTCTATTCTAAACGAGACATTAGCTAAGACATGACAAAAATCAGATCTTCCCTCACTCTTCTCAGGAAGTCTTCCTCTTTGAAGAACTCATTTGTTGGCTTGCTGGTAGAAGGATAAGAAGGCGTCTCATGATTAGATGAACTCTCGTCATGAAAATTTTCCATTTCATCTTTTTCTTGAAACTCAGCATTGGCCTCATGAAAATCTTCCATATGATCTTCTTCATCAACTTTTTCATTCATGTCATCTCCCTAATAGGGTATGATAGCCAGATCATCACCCTCTTTATCATGACATTTTTCACCATCAGACTTGGTCTTTTTCGAGTCTTGGGATTCCATTGATACAGGAATATCGAATGGAGATGGTGATCTGGAGATGGTTTTATCTGTGTCCTCACTGACTCTTTCTCTGGTGATTTCCTCCAAGATTGCATCAGCGTATTTTGCCTCATTTAGTTGTTCTTCAACAACAGTCTGAGCAATCTGGGTCACCTCTTCCATGAGATGTTCTTCAGCATGAACAGCTTGCTCGGCATATTCAATTTCTACATCTTCAATTAAAATATGCTCAATGTCAGCTGTGGGAACAACTTGCTCTTGCACATCCTGTTCATCTAGAGTAGTCGAAGCTTGGGCAGCTTCATTCTCCATTGTTGTGACATCTTCTTCTTTCGAGTCAACTTTTCCACTGGATTGTCCTTCAAGTGGAACTTCTGACATTGGAAACCATCTTTCCAATGCAGGCACATACGTGTATCTCATCAATTTCACAGTGGTTTGACCAATGCAGTTGTATCTGCTTGTCTCCTTGAAGCTTTCTCCACTGAAATCGATACCACATCTCTCGAACAGAGTGGTGAGGTACATACCAAGTGGCAGACCTCCTCCTCCACTAACCACTGTATTTATCACATGCATGAGAATGTGGGTGAGATTCACTTTCTTCTTTTTCAGAATGCACCAGATTAAGAATAAATCTAAGTCATTTACATTGTCCCTGCTGCCGGTTTTAGGCTGAATGTTGCGGGTAATGATGTTGTAAATTATTTTGGGAATAAGTTCAAAGGACTGATTTGTGAGTTTCTTGTCGACACTCGAGTGGTCCTTTTTCTTTGAAATAAGATTAAGAGCAGAAAGGTTGTTATAGCCTGGATATTAGACTTTATTTTTGGTGAATGAAAGTATGTGGGCACTTTCATCACTCGGCAAAGAAAATGCTTCATAAAAGAATCTGGGAGAAATCTCAACAGATTTTTTCTTTACCATAGATTGTTTTGTGAGTTCAGAACCGAGTTTATCAACCAGATTTAAATAGAATTGGCTGACGAGACTGGGGTACCATTTTGAATTGAAGGTAAGTAAATCGATCCAACCTTGGAACTCAAATAAAGACAAAATATCCAGGTGGGAGTTAATGAAGAAATCGAAATCGACAAAGCATCCATCGATTACAGCTCGGTTAATGAGCTTATCTATTTTATCTCCCTTTCTTCTTATCTGAGAAGAAGAAGGTAGGTGAGATGGTCTAGACACGGTTCATTGAAATAAAGACAAAATGTCATGGGGTTTATTGAAATAACAATTACAACCGAGATAGATGGTCGGCTACAGCATTTTCACTTCCCGTCTTGTCTTTAATCTCCAAGTCAAACTCTTGCAACAAAAGGATCCACCAAATCAACCTTAGCTTGGCATCTTTCTTCTCAAATAAATATCGAATGGCGGCATGGTCAATGTACACTATAACCTTGGACCAAATGATGTATGACCAGAACTTGTCACATGAAAACACTACGGCTAACAATTCCTTCTCGGTCGTGGTGTAATTTTTCTGAGCTCTATCAAGAGTACAACTCGCATAATAGATGGCCTGAAGCATCTTATCTCGTCTTTGCCCAAGAACCGCCCCAACCGCAAAATCACTTGCATCACACATGATCTCAAGCAGTTCCTTCCAATCTGGCACATCCATAATAGGGACTGAGA
Organism: Paratinospora sagittata; assembly: GCA_035771175.1. NCBI lineage: Eukaryota > Viridiplantae > Streptophyta > Magnoliopsida > Ranunculales > Menispermaceae > Paratinospora > Paratinospora sagittata. The sequence goes on from CM069604.1 coordinate 16,576,959, forward strand.
TTAATGCTTTCTTTATCAACTCAAATGCCTCAACACAATGTTCATCAAACTCAAAGGATGCTTCTTTCTCAAGTAAGTTACAAAGGGGCTTGGCAATCTTTGAGAAATCTTTAATAAACCGCCGGTAGAAATTGGCATGTCCCAAGAAACTTCGGATGCCTTATACATTCTTTGGATGAGGAAGCTTCTCAATGGCCACTATCTTGGCCGTATCCACCTCAAGACCCTTAGAAGAAACTCGATGACCCAAAACAATGCCTTCTTGTACCATGAAATGGCACTTCTCTCAATTTAGCGCTAGGTTGGTTTCTTCACATCTTTGAAGCATAAGGGATAAATTATGAAGGCAATGGTCAAATGAGGTCCCAAAAATAGAAAAATCATCCATAAATACCTCCATGATCTCCTCAATCATATCAGCAAAATAGACATCATGCACCTTTGAAAAGTCATCGGCGCATTGCATAAACCAAATGGCATCCTCCGAAAAGCAAAAGTACCATACGGGCAAGTGAAAGTGGTCTTTTCTTGATCTTTCGGTGCAATGGCTATTTGATTATAGCCCAAATACCCATCCAAGAAACAATTGTACTCGAAGCCCGCCAATAGGTCCAACATTTGATCAATGAAAGGAAGGGGGGAAAGTGATCCTTCCTCGTTGCTTTGTTCAACTTTCGGTAATCTATGCATACACGCCATCCCGTGACTGTCCTAGTGGAGATCAACTCATTGTTCTCATTCTTGACTACCGTCATTCCACCTTTCTTGGGTACTACTTGTACTGGACTCACCCAAGAACTATCTGATATAGCATACACAATTCCCGCCTTCAACCACTTCAAAATTTTAGATTTGACAACCTCTTTCATGGCTGGATTTAGCCGCCTTTGGTGTTCAATTGAAGGTTTGAAAGATTCCTCCATCAAGATCTTATGCATACAAATCGAAGGACTTATCCCCTTTATGTCAGTTATGGACCACCCCAAAGCAGACTTGAACTCTCTCAAGATGTGTAATAGCTTCTTTTCATCCACACTAGACAAAGTCGATGATATGATGACTGGCATAGTAGACTTCTCACCCAAAAATGCATAGCGAAGATGTTCCGGTAAGGGGTTCAACTCCGATGAAGACTCTACTAACTCGGGTGGCGAAGAAGCTTCAATATCTTCCGCTTTGGTGGTTGTACTCTCAGGATTGGGGGCATCGAGAGCTAAGGAATAATGCTGGACTTCATCATGAAAGGCCTCATCGCTAGATATCAAACTCACAAGACACTTCTCTAAAGGATCTACTGGTGTAGCCTCACCATGTACCTCGGTCACACATGCATCAACCACTTCCGCTACATCAATCTGGTGACATGTATTCCCCTCCGGTAGAGAATTTAAGACTCTTGTATATGTTAAACAACACTTCTTCATCATTCACTAGCAAGGTAAGCTCGCCACGTTGCACATCTATCAAAGTTCTCCCGGTAGCTAAGAATGGACGCCCAAGTATAAGAGGAATATCGCTATCTTCTTCCATGTCCAAAACTACAAAATCCACCGGGAAGATGAACTTGTCCACCTTCACTAGCACGTCCTCAATGATACCCCGAGGATATGTAAGTGATCGATCCACTAGTTGCAAAGATATTGTAGTTGGCTTCACCTCGCCAAGCCCCAATTTCCTAAAAATTGACAAAGGCATCAAGTTAATGCTTGCACCTAAATCACATAAAGCTTTAGTAAAATTTAAAGAACCAATGGTGCAAGGTATAGTGAAACTCCCTGGATCTTTTAGCTTTTGAGATAGGTTTTTTTGTAGTATGGCACTACAATCTTCAGTAAGCTTCACCGTCACGTAGTCCTTTAGCTTCCTCTTCTTTGTCATCACATCCTTCATGAACTTGACGTAGTTTGGCATTTGCTCTAATGCATCTACAAAAAAGATGTTAATGTGAGTCTTTTTGAAAATTTCTAAAAACTTGGCGAATTGCTCGTCAAGCTTCTTCTTTTGAAATCTCTGAGGAAATGGAATAGGAGTTGAGAGTTTAGGAAGGTTATCCATGAAAGTAATAGAACCAAGCCGGTAAGGCCTCTCATGTGGCTTCTCCCCTTTTGATGACTCAACTTCCTTCTCTTTACTCGGTTCGGTCTCAGTGTTTGTCTATTCATGCTCTTCATTCGGTGGTGGTGGTGTACTCAGGCTTGAATCAGCCCCCTTTACTTCCTTTCCACTTCTCAAGGTAATGGCTTGGCATTGCTCTTTCGGGTTTACCTCAGTGTTGCTAGGTAGTGACCTCCTTTGTTGGGTACTCATCTGTGATGCTAGCTGCCCCACTTGCACCTCTAAATTCTTGATAGGAGCCCTTGTCTCCGTTATGAAAGAACTCAACAACTCATCACTAGTAGGCTTCTTATCTTGTGTTGGAGTGTAGATACTAGATGGAGGTTGTAAAGTATTCCTTGTATTGGCATAAGAGAAATTCTCATGATTACGAACACCCGGGTGATATTGATTTGGCACACCTTGATTGCTTCGATAGTTGTACCCTCGGTTGTTGATGTATTGTATTTGCTCTTCCAATGTTTCATTTCCCAAATAGCCCAAATTCAACGCCGCCGCATTTTCAATAAATGGTTGTGCACTTTGAGTAGTAAGCACAGCAAGTTGGTTGGCAATGCTTGACATCTATACAGAGAGAGATGTGAATGGATCAACGTCATGTAGACCGGCCACCTTCTTTACTATTGATCTTGCCCCTGGAACTTCATAGGTATTGGTAGCCATATCCTCCAACAAGCTAAATGCCTCAAGTGTAGTCTTGGACAACAATGAACCGCCGACAGCCGCATCTACTAGAGTCCTTGTAAAAAACGTCATCCCATTGTAGAAAAGTTAAAGTTGTAACCAATCTTGAAACCCATGTTGAGGACATTTCCTCAACAACTCCTTGAATCTCTCCCAAGAGTCATATAAAGACTCTGACTCTTGTTGCTTGAATTGCCCAATCTCAGCTCGTAGTTGGGCGGTCTTGGCGAGAGGAAAGAACTTCGATAAAAACTTGTGTACCATGTCCTCGCATGTTGCTATGCTATTTGGTTACAAGGATTGCAACTATGCTATTTCCTTGTCCTGAAGTGAGAACAAGAACAACCTCAGTCTAATGGTGTTTTCAGGAACACCATTCATCTTCACAGTGTCACACATCTCCAAGAAACTGGTGACGTGGATAGTTAAATCTTCTATAAGGGAACCTCCAAATTGATGGTGTTGGACCATTAAGATCTAAGTCGACTTCAACTCAAAGTTGTTCGCATTTATGTGAGTGCGAACAATGCTCGAGTAGTTTTCGTTGATGACCGATTTGAAATAATCCCTCAAAGCAACTGATTTGGATTATCTGCCATTGTTTCAGCACCGACTCTTTTTTCTCTTCTTAGTCTTCCAAACGTTCTCTCAATCTCGGGAACAAACGGTACTATCTCAAAGCTTTTCGATCGCCTCATATACGTGGAAAACCTACAAGAAAGAAAAATTCAGAAAATAACAAAGAAAATCTAAATTAAAATCAAAGCTCGAAAACACAATAATAGTGTCAACTAATATGTATCCCCGGCAATGGCGCCAAAAGCTTGATGCGTGCAAACCGCAAGTGTACGGTTGCCAAGTTATAATATTTACAGATGATAATTGGGTATTGTTCTCAGGGATTGATTTACTACACGAATTATATCGTTCCTAGCCCTAATTTTATCTAGAAAACCAAATTGTGATGATCAGTGAACTAAAATAATAATTAAACTGAAGCACTAATTAAAATAGCAATTTATCAGAATTTTCTGGAGAAAAATCAATGTTAAAAACATCTAGAGATTAGATTTCACATAATTATCAATTATGCAATATTAGACGTGATTATTATCAAATCCTTATTCAAGTTAATAAGTCAAAATTCTGTAGTTTCTAACACCCTCTGTCGAGTGTCGCGTTAGAATCTATTACTAAAACACTAGTTTCGATCTATCGATAAAAACCAATGCATTACGCTTTGTGATTTTTCTACAACTTCATGAGGCATCGCATATCTATCGATAGTACAACCATCTCATGTCATATTTCTCATGTTCCAACCTAGAGAACTCTCTATCGAGTGTTGCCTCCCAAATCTATGATCAATCAATCTTTGGCCAAGAAATCAATAGCATTAAGCACGGAGAAATATAAATAAACTATGAATAATTCATTGATAATAAATAAAATCTAATATAGGATTCATCTCATCTCTAGACTAATAAATTAGTTCATATTTTGAAATAATGAAATCTAAAACATGTAGAGAAACAAAAAATTAAACATCAAAACCCAAACTAGTTGCTATTGAACTTGTAGAATCTTTGTTGTCTCCAAGTTGTCTACTTCGCGTTCCTTTGCTCCTAGCCATCAATCTCTCTTCTCCAATGTATTCCTCTCGAAAAACCCTAAATTTTGATATATAATAGCCCCAAAGTCGTGTAGAATTGCAATTAGAAAGTGGGGAAAAATCCCATAAGAACTTGCTAAAAAGGCCAGTTCAACACACCATTCAGCGCCGCGGCACTCAGAACGTAGCATTTCCTCAGTTTTCTGTGGACTTAGCCAATTTTCAGCCCTTTTTTACTTGAGTTCTTCATGCTCCTCTTTTACAACTTCTTGTATATGTTTTCATCATCCAAAACCATGACTAACACGTCTAAATACCTACAAAACAAAGCAAATCAAATCAATTCAATAACACACTAAAATATGAAATGGATCAAATCATAAACTAATAAACCCAATTATTGCATAAAAACCCAAATTATCCTAAACTAACAATTGCATAAAAACTAACAAACACATGAAACTAATGCATAAAATTTCCTAAAACACACCTAAAACATTCTCTAAAACCTATCTAAATATGTAACCATCAGCAACTGATGAGTGGCCTCAAACCAGTTAACTCAAAAATTTCATTGAATCTATCTTTCTCGAGATTCCAATACAAGTCTCACTCATGCAATTTAGTATTGTGGATTATACACCTAAGTAACTCACGATGCTGCCAACACAAAAAAGATGCAATGAAATTAGTAATGTCGACACATACCTCATAAAATACTATTGAATTAAAATAGACAATTACTTTATTTTGCCAGATAAATGTAGCAATGTGTTTCTTAAAGCTAGTGAGGATTGAGGGATGAATAGGACTTCTAGGACAAGGCACATAATCATCCTCAGTCGGACGTATTGGTACTACCTTGAGGTACATTTGTAGTAGTTTCATCTATTTCTTCTTCTTGCTCCACATCCTCTTAGGTACTAGGCAAATTAGATTGAAGTAGGCATCTTCTCCTAACCGATGTTGTAGGTTGGGTCCTAGACAACTTACTTGACGATAAGCTCTCATCTCTTCTAAGCATTTCTACTTGGGAAATATAACAAAACGTTAATTCAATGAATTATTGTAAAAAAAATAGAAAATACAATTTTTTTTGGCTTGTTTTGTTGGAAAGGATAAAACACTCGGTTCTGTCCTGTCCAATAGAATCGAACGATTTTGTTATGTCGGATAGAACAAAACCAAATCACGATTGGTCTAGTCCTGTGTGACCAAACCTATGGCAGTTACACTGTTCTTGCGTCGTCGTTCCATCATTTTCGGCGAGGTTTTTAACCAAAAAACAAGCCTAAACATTCTATTTTACCTACTAAATACTAAATATGGTAAAAAAAAAAAAAAACAAGAGATTTCTTACCAAATTAGTGATTATACAGTCCAAACTTTGAATCTCAAATGACCTAGACCTCACCACTAATAGAGCAATACCACTGGATTTCTTTCTCTTAACACTCTTTAAAATGAAGGAAAACGATTTTAGCAACGAAGTGGAGGATATGTACATAGATTTCGGGTTTGCTTAATGAAATTTTTTTGATGGAGATGGAGAGGGGTGTTGGGTTTGAAGGGGTTGGCAGGTTTGAAAATGTAGGTATAATGAGAAAAGTATTTTGAAAAGTTTAATGGGGTAAAAATAGCATTTGAAAAATTAGGTGGGTAAAAATAGTAAGTGTGTAATGATAGTGTTAATGGGATATTCTAGCAGCTCTTTGCTTTAAAGCTACTTTAAATTTAATTTATATTTTCTATTTTTTCTAATTCTAATATTTTACTAATTCTTTTACCATCTTTTTGTTTATAAACAAAAAATATTCTAATTAATTGAATTAAACAATAATAATAATAATAATAATACTTGTTGTTATTATTATTATTGTTATTGATGTTGTTGTTGTTGTATCTTTAATTTGAAACTTTAATTAATGAAAAAAGAAACATGTGTAATGTACACACAAACAACTTATATAAAGGTGTAATTACACACCTAATTACATTTTTATGTAATTAGAATAGCATTTCCTTATGAAATTAGCTTAAATTAATTGAGGAGACATACTATTCACTATTTACAAATATTAGCTGAGAAAAATACTATTTTTTTATGTCTACTATTTGAATCCCACTGGACCACTATTCTTAGGCCCAATGACATGATTACCTTTCAAAAAAAAAAATTTCACAAATGCCATCCACATACAAATAATGACTCATTTGCCATATTTTACTGTTCATTGCACAGTCAGCACGCCAAACAAGCGCCACATCAGCGCGGAGGTGGCATTTTTTTTAAAGTGAAGGGAATGCGTTTTTTGAAAAGACGCATTCTCTTCACAAATTTTTTTTTTAACGTGAAGGGAAGGCGTCTTTTGAAAAGACGCCTTCCCTTCAAATTTTTTTTTTTTTACAAGTGTAAGGGAAGGCGTCTTTTCAAAAGACGCCTTCCCTTCCACTTGTAAAAAAAAAAATTATCTCATGTTACAGGTAAATTCTATCAGACTTCAGTGTTCCGACCTGAGAATGAGAATACCGTACGAGAATCTTCCATCTTGTGCCAGGTAAATTCTAGCTTAATTCCTTGTCTTTCTTCCATTTTAGTAAAATAACCAGGACCTTGAAGTCTTTCAGCGGAATTTTCGTTTGTGGAATTACATTAGATTTCCAACTGAAATTCAAAATCATTCTCATACTCTACACCCCTAGCTCTCTAAAAATTGATCATGAGTTTGTCTTCTGCGTAGGTTGATAGCTATCTGTGAGAACATTTATGCTGCCAAAGCTGAGGGTGAACTCGAAGTTGAAGAGGTTCTTTACTGGACATTGGTTAAGATTTACAGATCACCACACATGCTTCTTGAATACACCAAACTGGATTGATATACCTGATTGCCGGTAGGTTGATGGGGGCTTTTACACTAACAAGAGCCGACTGATTTGCATAACACCCAGAAAAAAAAAAAGAATTCCGACAGATTTTATGAGATAATTTTTTTTTTACAAGTGGAAGGGAAGGCGTCTTTTGAAAAGACGCCTTCCCTTACACTTGTAAAAAAAAAAAAATTTGAAGGGAATGCGTCTTTTCACCCTTCACGTTAAAAAAAAAATTTGTGAAGAGAAGGCGTCTTTTCAAAAGACGCCTTCCCTTGCACTTGTAAAAAAAAAAAATTGAAGAGAAGGCGTCTTTTAAAAAAAAATGTCACCTCCGCGCTGATGTGGCGCTTGTTTGGCGTGCTGACTGTGCAATGAACAGTAAAGTATGGCAAATGAGTCATTATTTGTATGTGGATGACATTTGTGAAATTTTTTTTTTTTTGAAAGGTAATCATGTCATTGGGCCACTATTCTTACCCAACAAAACCAAAAAAAAATTATTTCCTAAATTACTCTTCTATAATTTGACCAAATTGGCCTTACATTAAAATGTTTTTCCATTTTTCTTCCACCCATCTACTAAACTTATCTACCACCATCATCTTCTTCCATTTTCAATCCTCTCCTTACTCTACACATTTTCTTCCTTCCAAATACTATTTTCAAACATTTAAGATTTATCTTTAAAGAATTTGAATCATTTTGAGAGGATTTTAAAGAGCTTTAGACCATATTTATATATATATTTTTAGCCTCGTAGAAACCAAAAAATACATTTTTTTCCCCAAAAAATCGACGGTTTGGGCACACAGGGTTGAACCGAACACTTTGGTTTAGCCACTCAAGGTTGAACTGGACGCTTTGGTTTGGCCAAACATGGCCGAACCTACTGTATTAGGTAGGGTTGAACCACTTTTTTTTCCTTGTTTTTTGGGGGTTTTCCTCATCTTTTTTTTTTTTTTTTTTATTTCTAGACATTTTTATGTTTTTTGGGACTTTCTAACCTAATTTGAGTGGCGGGGTACCATTTTTCACCTATTCCTATCATTTAGTTAACTTGGAAGTATACCAAATTATGAGAATAGGTGGAGAACGGTACCCAACCACTCAAATTAGGTTGGAATGTCAAACAAAAGCATAAAAATGTCTAAAAAATAAAGAAAGAGGAGGAAAACTGCAAAAAACAAGGAAAAAGTGTTCTGGCTAAATATGGCCCAATCTACTACAGTCGGTTCGGCTCTGTTCGACCGAACCAACAAAGAGCTTTCGATGGCTTCTTTTTTTCCAAAAAAAGAATAGAAAGAAACGAACAAAAAAAGAATAGAAAGAAACGAACAAAAAATAGATATGCGTGGAAACTACAGAAAAGTATCAAAACGTGTATTTTCTTACCGAATCAAATAGATCGAACAATGCCAAAGTCTTTTGAAGAAGAAAAGGAAGTGGCGTTCGGGGGTTTGGGTTTTGGAGAGAGGAAGAAACGTTGGGAGAGTGGTGGGCAATGTTGGGAGTTAGGGTTTAGGAGAGAGGAAGAAAACGGTGGGAAGGGAAGTGATGTTGCATTGGGGTTCGGGTTTTGGGGAAAAGAAGATGGTGGGAGGGAGAGTGGTGGGCGCGAGGGTAGTTTAGGCTGTGTTTGGTTGATGATTAAAAAACTTGGATATAATCAGAAAATAAAAAAACTTAGAAAATGATATTTCGTTGTTTTCTAAAAATAACCTGTTTTCTTTATAAAAATTGAGAAACTATTTTTGAATTCACTCCAACCAAACATATTTTTTATATTTTCGAATTTCTGAATATAAAAAACTGTATTCCAATCTTAAACTAAACTCATTTTTTAGGTATTTTGGGTTTTTTTGGTGGGCATGGACAGTATTAAAATTTGGGGTGGGGGTAAATTTAGCAAGCGGTAAATTTCCTTCAAATTTCTCGGTTCTTTCCGTGTCCTTGCCGTAGATCCCGCAACACAAACGTGAACGATGTATCCGACTGAATAAGGGAAAATGAAACCTCGAGGTCAGTTTCTTCTACTTAGCCGAAGTTTCAGTTTCAGCAGGTAGGGAGACTTACAGCCTTGGGAGAGAGAGGGAGAGAGAAAATAAAAATAAAAAAATCTAGGAATGCAGGAAGGAAAACAAGAGCAGATAAACTTGTGTCATATTATTGACGGTGGAGTAGATGGAGGAGAAGAGTCGGATAAACGCGTAAAACGTGGCCGGCCGGAAGACTTCTTCGCCGGCGACGGTGTAGATCCCGGAGATGTGCCGTCTCCGAAGCGCAGAGCTCGATCTCATGATGTGTTGTTCAGGATCGTGGTCCCTTCGAGACAGATTGGAAGAGTGATCGGTAGAGAAGGCAATCGGATTCGGATGATTAGAGAAGAAACCAAAGCTGCTATCAAAATCGCTGATGCTGTCTCTGTAAGTTGATGAGTCTTTTTTTCATCAATTTTAACCATTACCTTTAGTTTTTCTTCTCCATTTTAGATTACCTGATGACATTGAATTTCTTTTTTTAGTGGACAAGCGTTTAATTATCCCGCAAAACTACTACTACTTGCTGTTGAAACTGTTAGAATTGTCAGTTCTTTTGTTTTTTTTTTTTAAGTGTGTTTGAATGTTTTTCAAGTAAAGTGAATACAAATTTAGTAGCTCCCTAGAAATGGTTAATCCTGGATAACGGACACAGATTATGTTGACTTGCTGGGTGCATGAAGAAAGGGTGTCTATGAGTATATTTACCAAGAAAATCTAATTCTCCAATACCTTAGCTTCCTTACGAAAATTCTCTATCAAAATGTTCTCCAATCATTTATTTGATCACCTAGTGGTCCCATTTTTCATGCTCATGCTTTTATTTAGAAAGCTGAGGTGTTATCTATAGTCAGGATTTTAAGGTAGCTTATTGCTTATAGCAATATTAACATAGCGGACAATGGACATGATCCTAAGGAGATTCCCTCTAAACTGTGTCTCTCCTCATTGTTGTTGTTTCTGCAAACATGAAGGAGAGACAAGGGATCATCTCTTTTATTCAATGCACATTCTCTAAGAGTATTGGGGGAGAAATGGGGCGAACAACTTTCTCTAACCATTTTAAGGACTGATACTTGTAGCAAAATTTTCTCCTTCCCTCCGGTTGGAAGTATCTACTCTATAATAAATAAATAAAACTATTGGGGGCTTACCATCTTCTCAGTGATTCGGAGTGTATGGCAGGGAAGGAACAACAAGATATTCGATTAGGACTACCGTGATGGAAACTTGGTTCAGGATTACTCGTTCTTCTTAACTTCTTGTATTTTCAGCTTTTAAGTTGTCCAAGGGTTATGATTTTAGCGAGTGGTTGAGGGGTTGGCATCATATAGTATTTGACTTTAAGTGTTGTGGGGGAGAACTTCTTGTCCTCCTCCCCTCAATGTATGTACTTACCCTCTTTTATTTATATATGAAATTTCTAGTTTCCTTTCAAAAATAAAATAAAATAAATAAAATAAAATAAATTATTCACCAATCAATATTTTGAAGATAGTGTTATGGACTTGGGACTCATGAAAATTTTATAGAAATGTTAATTCTCAAAAGAACTTTAGGTACAAGAAGCACCAGGTGTTTTCTCTAGCTAACCACTACTTCTCTTGTGTTCTACGAGGCAATGAAATAGGATGAAAGAAGGTGGTTCACATGATCTAATGGTGCCTTGTTCTAGATCAAGTAAAAGGTCCTCTTGCCCTTGGTTTCCTTCTTGGATGACAAAAAGGGATGGCATAGACAAAAGAACTAGAAAGCAACTACGACCTATGCTAACGATTAAGTTGATTGAGGTGCTTAGGAAGAAGCAATGGTGTGGACCAATATGTGCCTTTAAAATTGCATATGAAGATTCTTGCAAATTGAATGAGGGTAATAAAAGTGGTTGCAATGAATCAATTGAACACAATCAATCGAGTATAAGGATCAAAGTAAAATGCTTCCCCTTTAGATCTTGGTTCTTCATCTTAGCAGCAAATGAAAATTGATAATGGATGTATTAATTACTAATGGATATGAGTTTTATACAAATAGACAAAAAGGATGAATTGCTATTTTGTTGACAAGGGCCAAAGTCATTTGTTAATGTTGTTGGGAGAAAGGATGTAGCTAAGATCTAAGATATTCTGAGACAAATGAGGTCAAATGGAAATGTGTCAGGATGATGGCGAGATTTGCAAAGGTTGTGTTGCAACATTGAAGTGTGTGTGTGTTGAGGGGAGGGGGGGGGGAGGGGTGGGGGGAACTCGACTATAAAAGATTTTGGGGGGAACATGTGGATTGCAAGGAAAGTAGATGGTAAATTAGGCTGGCAATCAATGGCTCATGCCTCAATTGGAATCACATTGACAACCGAGATGAAATGCTTCACTTATAATATATGCTTGACAAAACTCATATTAATGCGTATTGCAACCGAGTGTTTACACGTGGGAGAGACTCTCCATCATTTTATGTGGTTTAGCATCCTAATTTGTTGATATAGTGCACTTGATTTTATGAAGAAATATGACAAGAAGAAGACCAAGTTGTAGAAAATCTGAGTCAACTCAATTTGAATAGGTTAACTAAATTTGACTGAGTCAATTCATGCCAAATCTGCACAAATTAGTCAAGTGATATTTTTGGGTCATCTTGATCTTTATCCAATTTTTTAGTCTAGATACCTTTATTTGTGGAATGTTAGTTTATTTTCTTAGCTTAGTTTGGGCCTATTAACATCTTGTTTGTGGAATGTTACTTTATTTTCTTAGCTTAGTTTGGACAGTGAGTTAGCATTCCACTTTATTGTGATCAATCGTACTTTGTTCACTTCTTGTTGCTGGTTGATTATGACTGCCACATGTTGCTTTACGTCACACTTAATCACCCCATTGCTCTTTGTTTCCCTTCTTCCTTATGCCACATGTTTTGCTTACTTGATGTGCTGCATTTTGTCCAAATGATTGATATTGTGTCAAATTTCAAATATTGCATTTGGACAGTCCATTTTCATGAACCTAGTGGCACACTTTGATTTTTTTTAAACCCTTTTTGATTGAAAAGCATGGGTTTTGGGCCTATTAACATGTTTTAAGAGGTACTCATTTTAGGTTGGATTTTACCATGCTGAACACTTGGTTGGTTTTGATCCCACTATCTCAACAATGAAAGTTCATTTCTTGGGATAGTTTTTTGGAGAACTTTTTCTTTTCTTTTCTTTTTCATGTAGGCAAATGTTAGTGGTTTGGGGGCGATAAAACTTTCTCTGAATAAAATTCGATTCCTATTCATATACTCCAATACATACAACTTTTGGAATGGCCAACTCTTGGATGTTAAACCTAAATTCCAGGTTAAAAATTTTCAATCTATTACAATCATAGTTGTTGATTTGAATCGCATGATTCACGATTTGATTCACCCCAAAATGATTCGAATCAAACTCTTGAATTGTATTACCTATGAATCATAAGCCAATCAATTCGAACCATAAGTTAATCTGTTTGAATCGGTGGTGAGTTAGATTAAATTGTTAGTTGAGTCGTAGTGAATTAGTCCGAACTGTTAACTACCTAAAAATCACTAATATCTTTTATAACTCTATGGATATTTAATAGATCCAAATATGCGATTAACATTTGTATTGTGAATCTTATGATTCACTAATTTGAATCTTAATTTGATTCACCAAGCCTCGAACAATTCTATTTCAATTCACGATTCTAGCAACAATGGTCACAATAGCATTTAACCATATTGTAAGCAATCATACTATTTGACCATTTCAACGTTATATAGAGTATGAAGCATGTTGTCGATGAGGGCATTGACCACTTTGTATGCAAAGGGACGTGTATTAGAGCTATGTTCCAGCTCAAGCACACGACAAGAAAAAGAAATCTATATGCCCCGAAGGACCAGTGGTGTTATCTAGGAAATTGTTAGTTTGTTAGCATATTTATCTCCCTATCTCTCTATCTATCTGTCTATTTATATAATTGCTCTTTTTAAATTTTTATATAAAAATGGACACGCTTTATGGAGAATTGAGTGGGTGGTGGTTTTGTCTGTCTTGATTTTTCAGCGACACGAGGAGCGCGTAATAATTATAAGTTCTACAGATGATGATAGGGAAATATCTGATGCAGAAAATGCACTTCATCGTATAGCGAGTGTCATTCTACAGGTAACGTGATTCGTCAATATGTCATCTTGCATCACAAAAATCTTGATTTAGCATTGCTTTATTGGACAAACCGAAAGTCCTAGTTCTGAATGAGGGCTAAAGCCTAAAGAATGCCCATAAATATATTTTTCTGTTATAATCTCTCAGTTATGATATATAATGTTGGATACAGAATATTGCATGCCAAAACGTTAGATTTCTAGTGCATCTCAGTTCTTTGGACAATTGGCATTTTACCTTTTAAAGTTCAAAATTTGTTGGTTTCTAATTCAATAATTGTGTCAATCAATGCCATTGAATATCTATGGTATATCTCATAACTAATAGAATCAGTTTATTGGAATCACAGGCATGTGCAGGGTGTTTTCTATCTTCCACTTGTGTATTGATCGGCTGTATTAATTTTTTTTTTCTAATTGTCCAGGAGAATGATGGCGGTATGGAGCCATCAAAGGTTAGTCCAGGAATTGTGGGCACCAACTTGATCCGGCTTTTGATTGCAGGATCCCAAGCAGGTTGTCTGATTGGAAAGTCTGGTCAGAATATTGAGAACATAAGGAATTCCTCTGGAGCCACAATCATGATACTGCCTCAAAATCAGCTTCCTCTATGTGCATCTGCACATGAATCTGATCGGCTTGTGCAGGTGAGCTTGTGTTTGGATTTGTTGCAATATGGGGATACATATTTGGGTCTTCCTCTAGGTTTAGTGTATACTTCAAGCTAATCTTGGCTATAATTATGGATGGATAAGTAGTTGAAATGGATGCTTGTTACATGCCGAGGCAAATTGTTATTAGAGTGCAAGTTATGAATTATTTGAGTTTTCCTTGTTTTGTATTTTTTTGAATATTCCAGACTCAGTTCCTCCTAGTGAAGAAATCATTTGACCAAGTCTAGGTTGGCACATGCTATCATTAACTCTAATATCATAAAGTCCCTTGTGTAGAGGCTGTCGAAATCAATCCTCCTGGAAATGTTCTAAGTGATGAATGAGCCAATATGGACATTGATGCACCAATACTGCAACCCCACATCTTCTTTCCTTCAAAAGTTCATCATATAACTCCATTAAGAGTCATTATTTTCATCAAGTCTCGTACTAATAGATTGAAGATAATAATCTTTTTTGTCTACCATGTTCAATAATGAATATATGCAATCCAAACACACCAAGGAACAACAAAACCAATGAAGTTGATGCCAAAGTTGGCAAAAGAGAGATAAGTCCCAAAAAACCTTAGGAAGAGATGCAAATTAGAGTAGAAGAATCTATAGAAGCCAAAATGCAGATTACAAATGGAAAAATGCATGGTTCTCAAGCCCGTGCAGTTGGCAGAATTTCCAAGACGTGACCTCATGAACAAGTCACCCTTTACACCATCAGTTGAAGGTCCCATATAGATAAATGTTATGATACCATGTGAATAATGCAAAAACGGGAGAAGAAGAGAGAAAAGAATGCTAGGGTTTTAGTGAATGAAATAACGAATACAAAAGAGAATAACAAAATCTTATATAGTATACAAGGAAAAAATTACTAAACTACTCTTTCCTTAGAGCTAATACAATAATTGCATAGTTACTCTAATATTCAGGTGTTAGAAGAGGTGGGATATTAAATGTTAGAATAGGGTTGATACACATTTTAGGCAGGACAATGAACCTTTTACCATTAAGACTCCATGAGATATTGACTGGTCTCGTGCTTTGGGGAGCAATTTTGCATTGTATATAATTTTTGTCTCGACCCTTCATATGCAGCTCCCCTCTCATTAATAAAATTGCCTTGTTTCTTGTCAAAAAAGACTTTATGAGATAGTGGAATGGAAATATTAAGAACCCAAGATTTTGGATAAAACACCTCAAATCTGATTCATTTGTTGACAATATGATCTATATTGTTATGCATAATATTTCTTTAAGAATGGGATTCATAAATATCTTCAAACAAGCTCTTTAGTGTTCCTCAAAGGCATTGAATCACCAAGGTTCATTGATGCATTACCTTTAAGCATTATCTTGCTCGTCCAATGACTATTAAGCATTACCTACTATGCTCACTTAATTCAGATTTATTTAGTTACTCTTTGCTTCTGACTATATGATATTGTTGCTTGTTCGACCAGATATCAGGTGATGTCCCTGAAGTGTTAAAAGCCTTGGAGAAAATTGGGTGTCAGCTAAGGTTCAATGATGCTAGCACTCTTCTTATTTTTCTAAGATGCTTGTTGGATGCTGTCATACATGCCTTTTCTTTCTTCTAACTGTTTCTCTTGTGTAGGGAAAACCCGCCTCGTAAAGTAATTTCAATCAGACCCGTGTACAATTTTAGCTCAAATAGTTCGGGTCATCCATTTCTGGCTCCAAATTCAGGTTATTTGACATTGTTCAGATCCAAAAACTTCTACACGTACGTTGCAACATTCTGCAAGTACTGCAACATACCGTAGTATTTTATCTGATAACAGCATCATATTTAGGAACGCCAATCTTGCAGCTGATTATGTAACCTCGGAGATGACAATTCCAGAGGCATTGGTTGGTGGCTTGATTGGAAAATGCGGCTACAACATTTCAAGGATTAGAAATCAGTCTGGAGCAGTGATAAAAGTAAGCAATTGTTGGAATATTTGGCTGTATCTGGTCGATTTTAACCATGTGCAATATGCAAAGGCAGTAGTATCTTATTAATGGTCATGGCTAGTAACCAAAAGCTAGATGACGTGGAGAATACAATTGCACATATCTAGATAGCTGGAAACTCCTTATGTATTGGTTGGTTGCTTGGCACGTATTTTTTACTGTTCAAAATTCTTTTGAATGGTTTGTCTGGATATTTGAACCTACCAATAAGCTTTGCTTAGGGACCATAGGAGTGGAAATATGTTTGTGACCTGTTAACCATGGATGTGGCATCTGATGGGCAGTCTGGAAAAATGCATCTCTTTTGGAGAAACCAAAGGGGATAATTTAGCTAATCTCTTTTGCTAATTTCACCCAATCATAATTTAGAGTGTTGGGATGCTTGGTTCATTTGTAGTCTTTATTTTATGTCTTTGTTTTCTTTGAGCCAGAGATGTCAGGTAAACTAAATATGGCCTTTGTAGAAAATTTAATAATAGATTCAATTGCTGTTGTGTTGAAGCTGAATTTGTAATGTACAAAGCACACACGCACAAAAGAAAAACAAAACCTTTCATTGCTTTTGTTTTTTTCAATTCAACTTTTTATTGCCGGAGTCTGGAAGCAGTTTTCTTTCTGACTTGTTTTGTTCCATTTTGTACAAGAATACCTGGTGTTACATGGGGACTCTGAGTTGCATGCTTCATCTAAGTTTCAAAATTTCCTGCTTTTTTGTAATATTTTGTTCTGTATCTAACAAACTAGATGCTTTTTCTCCGCAATCATTGTTATTTTTATTTTATTTTTGACAAGAAACATAATATATTTATATATATAAAAACAAAACCAAAGAGGACGAGATGTCCCATTTGGGCAGTGCAGGGTTACAATGTTTCCAAAGTGGATTTCCAATTATACATCATTGTGTTATTATTTACTGCTTTATGATGTCTTTCTGCAGGTTACTGGTGGAAAAGGTGAAAAAGATCAGAGGCAGATTCACTTTGGCGGTAGTTCTCATCAGGTAAATTGGTTTAACAATTAGAGAACTTACGATGACATGATTCCATGTTGAGCCGTGTCAAAAATGCGGTTTAAATTGGTGCCCTCTACTTTTGCTTGTTTTTTATATGTTGGTATTTTGAGCTTCTTTAATCATTTGTTCAATGCTGCTTAGTATTATTTGCTCTTACATTTTTACTCAGTAATTTTACTTCGTGGTGCAAGGAGCAGGTGGCATTGGCAAGGCAGTTGGTGACTGAATACTTGCATTCTCAATCTCTATAACAGAGAAGAGAATGGAGCAGCATTGTTCTTCGCCGCCTCGGTGTTTCTGGGTGTTGGTCCTCCACAGAACCAGAAACACCAAAACTAACAGAAATCAGTCATCTACTGTATTTAATTTTGGAGGCTTACATTATCATCTTGACTACATAAGCTTTTGCGGTAAATGTAATTTCACCAAAACGTTTTAAGTTAGTTTTGCGAAGAGTTGGCATTTTACACTTGTGCTTTCAGTGCAGCTATTTTGGTTTGTTAGCATTTTAGACAACAGGATCATGTTTGGGTAATGGTCAGATTGCTCGACTTTGCAACTTGTCTTAACCTTCATCAATTCCTCTGTTTCACAGTTGAATGCTTCTTCCAGTGACTGACGGTAAAACGAAGAGGACAATGTGAAGTCATGCAACAGCTTGTACACCTCAATGGTTGTGTTTGGTACAACATTTGTAAAAGAGTAATGTTTGAGGGACACACTTTTTTAATATTTTTTTAACATTGTACTTAGAGTTGTTGGATTGCCTTGAATCATATGTTGATTGTCTCAAATAATGCTATTAACGCGTGATTCGAGATAATCTAATAGTTTTTAAGAACAATGTTAAAAAAATGTATTAGAAATGTGTGTTATTTAAGCATTTTTCTTTGTAAAAGTGTTTTTTTCCTGAAGTGCTTAGAGAAAGAGCTTTTGAGAAAAGGTAGTCTCACCAAGTTTCTTAAAGTAAAAAAATTGTCATTTTCTCAACCTTAATTTGGCTAAAAGTACATTTAGGAAAAACTCTACTAAACGGGCCAAAAGTACAATTAGGAAAGGCGGGGCTTTTGATTTGATTGTCACAAAAAATTTAAACTTTTTTACAAATGTCATTGAAATAGAAATAATGACTCATTTGTCATAAGTTGATCAGTCAACGCTTAATCAATATGTGATGTGGTGCTACGTAAATCTCGGATCTGTTGATGAGGAAATGTTATATTGAAGGCATCTTTTGGAAAAACGTCTTTAATACATTTTGTTTTTTGTATTTTAGTAAACTATTTGGTCTCACCGAGGCCAAACCACTAGTTTTTCTTTTACTTGACCACTTTGAGCGAGTTTCAATAGCTTGCCACGAAACCTCGGAGGCGATGAAACTCCGCTTTCATGTCTCGGTGAATTTTTTCTCCCTCTTTCCAAAATCAAGTTCTTTAAAAAAATTGAAGATTTTAGTGAACTATTTGGCCTCATCGATGTCAAATTACGGGGGTTTTTTTTATCAAACCACTTTGAGCGAATTCAAATACCTTTCGAAAATTAAGTTCTTGTGGCAATCAAGTCAAAAGCCTGGAGGGGGGTCAAAAATTTATTGGGGCATGAGAGCGGGGTTTTATCGCCTCCGGGGGTTTGTGGGAGGATATTTAGATTCACTCAAAGTGGTCCGGTAAAAAAAATAATTATGATTTGGTCTCGATGAGGCTAAACGGTTCACTAAAAAATTAGGTTTTTCAAAAGAATTTGAGGAGGAGGTCAAAAATTTACCAGGGCATGGAAACGAGGTTTCGTCACCCTTACGGGTTTGTGGGAGGCTATTGGAACTCACTCAAAGTGGTCCGGTAAAAAAAAACCCTTGGTTTAGTGAGGCCAAACGGTTCATTAAAAACTTTGGTTTTTTTAAAGAACTTGATTTTCGGAGGGGGGGTCAAAAATTCATCAGGGCATGGGAACGGAGTTTAATCGCCTCTGGGGGTTCGGGGGAGGGTATTGGGACTCGCTCAAAGTAATATGGTAAAAAAAACCTCGTGATTTGGCTAACAGTTCACTGAATACAAAAAAAAAATTGTATAAAAGGCGCCTTTTGGGAAGACGTCTTCAGTATAACATTTCCTCTTCAGCAGATTCGAGATTCATGTGGCGCCACATCATCTGCTGACTAGGCGTTGATTGGTCAATTTATGACAAATGAGCCATTATTTCTACTTCAATGGCATTTGTGGAATTTTTTGTGGCAATCAAGTCAAAAAGCACAAGGAAAAGCTTTACTAAACGGGCCATAGATTTACTTGTTGTCTGGAGTTATTTATTTCATATGTATTTTTTTTTAATACCGATTATTGGCATCCGAAAGGTGTCCTCCTTATCTTTGAACGAGACTAATCCTTCCAGAGTCGAGCATGACAGAGGCATTTTGGTTGGTTCTCCTAATAGGGGCAAATAAATGGGGGCACGTTCAGGCTCGAACTTGAGACCTGGACATCAACCCTACTTATATTTAGTTCTTCAACCAACTGAGCTACTACCTGTTGGTTTTCATATGCAATTTCACTCTTTCTTTTCTAAACATTTGCCATGCATGGCTTCCGCAGATGGTTAGGGCCATTTTATCCAAAAAGATGTGTGCAAAAACTTTTTATTAATACAAAATTCTGATTTTATTAGTTACTAATTTCATTTTTGTACTTTGCATAAGAATTGCAACCCATTAATATAGAAATTTTACTCAATGATATACATTGTTTATTCATTTTCTCAAAATTAATATAAAAATGAATATACTTTGCTGTACTTTGTGAACAAAAGCCATTAATTTTCCAACCCGTTAATTTGTAAGTTTTATTCAATGGGATTTAAAATTTATTCGTATAAAAGAAAATTCCTTTTCTACTTTTTTCTATATTTTTATCCAAAAAACAAGTGTGCAAAAATCTATGTATCTGGAAATTATAATGCAAATTTTACGAAAAAATGATTCTCCGACCTACAAAATTCCATTGTTGTACTTGCATTTGTTCACTTTTTACATGACAAATTTCTTTTTTTAAGTGTTTTTTAAACAAAATTTATTTAACTTTTTTTTTTTAATGTGGTGGTGGTGGGGGGGGGGGGGGGGGGGGGGGGGGGAGGGAAGGAAAAGCTGTGGATTTTGGAACCCATTAATATGCAGGTTTTATTCAATGGGTTGTAAAATTTATTTGTATAAAAAACAAAAGAAAATTTGTCAACCCATTAAATAAACTTCCTGCATTAATGGGTTGCAAAATTTAACAAGTCTATAGCATTTGTGTGAAAAATGCTAAAAAGATTTTTTTGGTGTAAAAAGTGTAGAAAAGAAATTTATAAACCATTAAATCAAATTTTTACATCAATAGGTTGTGTGTAGGAATTTTTGCTCATATTTAGAAAAATATAGAATCACAGATCTTGATCAGACACAATGGTCCTCATAATTCTGTAAAGTTTCACTATCTTCGTTTAGTAAAATTTTGCAAGTTTTGCCAAGGTATCCCTTTACTTGATTTGCAAGAATTTGGCTATTTCAATCAACTTGTCGACCATTACCCAGATTGTGTCTTGCCCTTTGGGACTTCAAGGTATGGTCAAAACAAATCCATGGTTACGTTATCTAATAAGTTGGATAATTAGATATGTTTTGAGAAGGTTTTAGATGAGTTTTAGGATGATTTATTCATTTATTAGGTTGGTTTATGTTAATTTCAGTTTATTTGTTACTTTAGTTACTTTTAGTTATATGTTGCTTTATTTTGGTTTTTGATTATATAAGTATGTTACTCTTTAGTTTTGTAGGTTTGCATATAGTTTTGAAGTGCTTTAGAAGTGATGAACGAATGGCCAAGCTATGGAGAGAAGAAACAATACAAAAAAAGGTGGAAAAAAGGCGTAAAATGAAGAAAAAATCACCACAAACCCGAAATTGGGCACCGCGGAGCCGATAGTTTCTAATTTTGCAAGATTTTAAAGTTTTGGCCATAACTTTCTCAATTTAACTCCAAATTGGACGTGATTTTTTTTTACTTCTTCCTTACTTGAAATATTACATTAAGAGAGGGTTTTTGAGAGGAGGAGAGCAGGGCAAGACGACTGAAAAGCTAAGTGGAGAAGAAGAGCTTGAAGTTGGAGACGAGGGAGAGAACTTCACATCCAAGAGTTTCTAGTTTATTGTTCTATGTTCAAGTTTAAGTTTATAGCCATGTTTTATGTTTTTATCTTTCAAGTTATGAACTAAATTAGTATTCTAGAGGATAGATGGATTCGATACTAAATCTTATGTGTTAAGATTGGTTTTATGTTTATTATTAATTGAATCTTCATAGTTTATTTATATTTTTCATTGCTTAATACTTTTGATATCTTAGTCACGAATTGAATGATCATAGACTTGGGAGGTGACAGTCAAGAGAGGGTTCTTTGAGTTGGATCAAGGGAAATATAACCTAAGATTATCATAAAATCGAGAGGTTTGTAATATCTTTTGAAGTTGTAGGAAAAATTACAAAGTGTAATGAGTTACTAGGGTTTTGGTTTTTATCGTGAGATCGAAATCGTTTCCTTGGTGATGTGTTCTAATTCGGCACTCGAGAGAGGGAATTAGAGATTCTAGGATTTCTGACTTATAAATACAAAGAACGTATTGATGATAAACAACTAATCTATATAGTTGACGATTAGGTGAAGTTAAACGTCTAGACTTGTAAACACAAATAGTCATCCTCTAGACTTTACTATCTTGATATTTATTCACTATTTGATTGCATACTTACTCATTGTTATTTCATTGTTTTTAGTTAATAAATTTTTTACTTTGATCATCTAGATAAAGTTAGGATTAGTAATTACGTATTTAGTGAAAGTTAATCGATTCTTGAGGACGATTATCCGATTCTCATCGGTATTTTATAACTTGACACCATATGCTTGCGGTTTATCCCGTACATTATCTCATTTCAATCCTAGAAACTCCTTCCCAACTTTGGCTTGACACCAACTTTTTGGTTTAGCGTATTCATATCTCAGTGTATAAGTTATAAGTACTAAGATGGGGCTACTTCATTTCTTACATCGAACGTATTACTCTATTCAAATCACTGGAGGAGTAATTAGTCATTCAATTCAAAAGAGACGCCCCGTATCCATATTGAATTTAGTCACTCGAAAGTTTTTTTTAGCTTGAATAGTCGAAAGGGAATATATTATGTATTGTATCCGTGTATAATTTATCCTTACAAAGTACCAGATCAAATAGAACGATTTTAGAGGGGATATAATGAAATTCCTTAATTGGCTCTTCCCGGAGGAATCATCCATTTTATTTAGCTGATGGACCCAACAAACAATTATATTATAATATAAAATCACTAAATCGTGTAAATATTTCATAGAAACGTGAAATCAAAGTGAGTGATAAAGTAGTTGGAAGACATGGGAATAAGGGTATCATTTCCAAAATGATTCCAAGACAAGATATACCTTATTTGCAAGATGGAGCACATATTGATATGGTCTTCAACCCATTAGGAGTACCTTCACTAATGAATGTAGGACAGATATTTGAATGCTCGCTCAGGTTAGTGGGGGATATGCTAAACTAGCATTATTGAATAGCGCCTTTTGATGAGAGATATGTGTAAGAGGCTTCGAAAAAACTGATGTTTTTTGAATTATATGAAGCCAGTAAGCAAGCGGCGAATCTAAAGGTATTTGAACCCGAGTATCCGGGAAAAAGCATAATATTTGATAGAAGAACAGGAAATTTATTTGCCACACTAAATCAACCTCAACCAAGTCAAGATAGACAAAGTACTCAAGCAAATCCACCAACCTGGAACGTGCCAACTCAAGGCAACACTTCGTACCAAAGGTTTTCAACTCTTGAGGTACTGTATCGGCCAGTTCCACATGTTGCTGTAAACTAACAACAACAGTATTGGGCGGCACCAAATTTTGGAGGGTAAAACATCCCAATGAGCCCATTGTTTCAAAACTTTTCACCTCAAACAAATCCAAATATTCAAGGGGTTCCTGTAGGGGATCCCTGTACAATCAAAACAACTACCCTTCACCTATGAGTCACCCGTACAACCAATACTTTCCCCCAATGCCTTTGGCCTACCCTTCACCTATGGGACAATCGACCCATCAACCACCAATGGGACAATCTACTAACACATTTGAACGGTTAAATGAAATGGCATCCAATATTGCTGAAATGAGAGAGACTCAAAATGATATATTAACACGTATGCAAAACTTCGAAGCAGAGTGAGCAAATTCTCAACCTTTTGGTAGTAGTCGTTATGTACCTAGCAGGAGGTCTGAAAGAGCGGTAGTAGGCAGGAGAATCAAGATTGATTATTGGCATTGTAAACTTTTCTTTTATATATGAATGAAATGTTTTGTTTAAGACTATCTTTGGTGGGCCGACTTACAACCATTCTTTCTTTTGTATTACTAACTTTGGAGTGGTATGGGACACAACAAAATTGGAGAATACTAAATAAAATGTGGAAGTAAAAAACCCATGACCTTGTGTGAAAGAAACATTTGGAGAAAGTTGCATTACTAACATTATCACTAAGTTTACACGGTATGGGACGAGTAAACTTGGAAGATATTATTGGTGAACTACTATTCAGCCGATGTTTTTAGAGACCGTGTTCATACAACTTAACTTGGTTGACACCCTTATTACCAAAGTCATGCAGTATGGGACGCACAAACTTGGATAATAATCGAAAAGACTAAGAGTAAGAGTTTGAATACATAAGATTGCGATAGAACGTTAGATCAGGATATTTACCGAGGCAAATCTCAGAATTCTTATGACTCGTATGGATTTTCAATGAAATATATATGTATGTTCACAAAGACCAGAACCAAATCATTTGAAATACTTACAAAGCTTTTTTTTTACTTATTATATAAACATTTTAACCTTATTTTTACACCATGGCCAAACATACGAGGCACTTAAATTCTTTGATTCCTCAACAGAAACCTTACACTATACTTAGAAAAATAGGTGATTTTAATATTGCAGTACTCTCGAAATTGTTGCTGAGCATACTATAACATTATACTTGGTTACAGTTCCAAAATCTTGGTTTTATTTTCTCCTTTCCAGTGAGAAAATGCAAACCAGGAAGAGAGGAAGGCCACGTATTATCCGTCCAGCAGTGGAGGCACCTCCCGAGATTCAGGAACCGCCACCTCCGACGATAACACGAGTTACACCTGACACTGCCATTACATCTGGGCAGGAAATACCACCCTCACCCGCACCCTTTGCCATGCCTTCCAGCATGGAAACCTTCTTCGCCGGATTTATTGAGGCGATGAAAGCCACTGTTCAAACGGTCATTCATGAGACCGCGGCCAGTCAGGTTGCCACGGTTCAGGCACCTGTAAGATTTGGGTCGGAATCTCAAACCGATCAGATCACTAAGTACAAGAGGCTACAACCTCTTACTTTTACTGGCACCATTGATGCTGATGAGGTGCAAAAGTGGCTGGATGAGTCAAAGAAGGCTCTTGATGCAATGGGAGTCGATGAGACTCGAAAAATTCCACTAGCGACCTACCAACTTGTTGGTGGGGCAAACACATGGTGGATAACAGTGAAAGAGGACCCAAGGGTCAACACAACATATATGACTTGGCAACAGTTCGAGTCAATGTTTATTGATGAGTATTTTCCCGGCGCTGTGAAGAGGCAAAAGCGCCAGGAATTCGCTAAGTTATACCAGGGCAGCATGACCATCAGGGAATATGCTGGCAAGTTCAAAGACTTATCAGTCAACTCCCTCTCTACCATCTCAACTGAGCAAGATAAGACTGAGAAATTTTATAATAGCCTTCGCCATGATATTCGACAAGCCTTGTCGATCTTGGATCTCAAGATTTACAAGGAGGCTTTTGACAAGGCCATGATCTTTGAACAAGAGAAGATCATACAGGAGCAAAGAATGAATAAGGGAAAATGGCTTGCAACGTTTTCCCAACAGGGCAACAAGAAGAAGCCCTACTACAATCAAAACTCAGCCCTCTCAGCCCCTGTTTCGAAGAATGAGGCCACAACACCTGCGGTTGAACCTTTTAACCCTAACCATTAGGGTTTTTGAAATCATGGCCGCGAAGGTCGTTATGGAAGGGGTGGCCCTAGAAATGGCAATGGCAGAGGTGGTGGTCGACACCACAATCAACATGGCCAGCAGAACAATCAGCATGGCCAGCAAAACCATCCGTAGTATCAGCCGACGTGTTTCAACTACGGCCAGAAGGGCCATGTAAAATATGTTTGTCTGCACCTTCAGCAATCTATTCCTGTTGTTCCAATCTAACAAGCACCACCTGCTGCAAATGCCCAACCCAGGCAGAACCAGCAGAACCAGGGTCAACGGAATCAGGGCAGAGCATTTGCCATCGCTCAACAACCCCTCCCAGACAATAATGTAGTCGAATGTACCTTTCCTTTGTTCAATACAATGGTGCATGTTTTGTTTGATTCAGGTGCTACGCATTCTTTTATAGGGTCGGCACTGGTAAGACATTTAGGCCTGCATCCTGAACCCACAAACATCACACTCCATGTCACATCACCGTTCGGATCTGGTACTGACGTGAATTTGCAGTGTTCTCGATGTGAGCTTCGAATGTCAGAACATATAATATATGTAGATATTTTCGTGATGGACATTGAAGACTTCGACATCATCCTCGGCATGGACTGGCTAGCACCACTGAATGCAAAGATCGAATGTATGAATAAGCAAGTTCAGTTAACCTTGCCTACATGAGAGTTTGTCAAGATTCAGGGAACAAGGAAATGGATACACAAATTAATAGTTGCACTTCTCAAGTCACAACTTCGAGCTTTATCCATTGGTGACGAAAATGAATCACTAGTACTGTACCCTCTCGAAGTACACGATGTTCCGATCATATCTGAATTCCCAATAGTCTATCTAAATGACCTTCCTGGTCTACCTCCAGTTAGGGAATTCGAATTTGAAATCAACCTCATACCTGGGATAGGGCCTATCTCAATTCCACCATACAAAATGTCAAATGTCGAGCTGGTCGAATTAGACAAACAACTGAAGGAATTAGAGAGTAATGGCTTCATCAGAAAGAGTTCATCACCCTGGGGCGTTCTAGTTCTGTTCGTTCGCAAAAAGGATGGTTCATTACGACTTTGCATAGACTATGGCAAGCTCAATAACGTCACCATCAAGAACAGATATCTATTGCCCAGGATCGATGACTTGTTCGACCAACTTAGAGATGCCAAATACTTCTCTAACATTGAATTACGGTCCGGTTATCACCAACTCCAGATCCGAGAGTCGGACATTACCAAGACGACATTCAGAACTCGGTACGGTCACTACGAGTTCTTGGTCATGCCGTTCGGCCTAACAAATGCACCTGTTGCATTCATGGATTTGATGAATCGCATATTCAGGTTATACTTAGACTGATTTGTGGTGGTTTTTGTGGACGACATCTTGATATATTCCTCAACCGAGGAAGACCATAAGATACATTTGAAGATAGTCCTCCAGACGTTGAGAAGCCACCAACTTTATGCAAAGTTGAGTAAATGCAAATTTTGGGCGAAGCGAGTTCAATTCCTAGGCCATGTGGTTTCAGGCAATGGCATTGAGGTAGATCCTTCTAAGGTTGAAGCAGTTTTAAACTGGAAGCAGCCTACCACTATTACTCAGATTAGGAGTTTTCTTAGTTTGGCTGGCTATTACAGACGCTTCATCAAGGACTTCTCAAAGATTACTGAACCTATGACCAAGCTCAATCGAAAAGACGTGCGATTCATTTGGAATCCCGCCTGTGAAGCATCATTTCAGGAATTGAAGAAACACCTCACGACGACACCTGTACTTATCACTCCAAGAAATGCAATTGGATTTTCATTATACGAAGACGCCTCTCTCCAAGGCTTAGGTGTCGTACTAATGTAAGAAGGCCAAATTGTTGTATATGCGTCGAGGCAACTGAACATTCATGAGGGTAATTACCCAACACAAGACTTGGAATTTGCAGCTGTCGTATTTGCACTAAAATTATGGCGTCATTACCTATACGGTGAACGGTTCGAGGTCTTCTCAGATCACAAGAGTCTTAAGTACATATACACTCAGAAAGACCTAAACCTCCACCAAAGACGATGGTTGGAATTCTTGAAAGATTATGACTTTCAACTCCAGTACCATCCCGGAAAGGCCAATGTTGTGGCTGATGCCCTAAGTAAAAAATCGTATGTTGCTTGCACTCTTAACTTTGAAATGGGGAAGTTGGCTACAGAGATGGAGAACTTTAACCTACAACTGATCGAAGAGGGACCAAGATCACGACTTTCTTAATTATCAGCCAACTTTGAGCTAGTTCGAAAGATTTCAGCAGCTCAAGCCAATGACCCTATGTTAATGGAAAAACGAGAACTTCTACTCAGCGGACAGGACCTTCCTTACTGGTTGGTTTTTGAAGACGGGGCCGTTTTCTATAAAAAAATGTCTCTGTCTACCGAACGATCTTGAGGTTCGAAAAGAAGTGCTCACTGAGATGCACTGTTCAAGGTTCGCTATGCATCCTGGGGGTGACAAGATGTACAGGGATGTCTAGCGACAATTCTGGTTTTCTGGAATGAAGAAGCCAATTGCAGACTTCGTTACTCGATGTCTCGTTTGCCAGAAAGTTAAGGCAGAACGTAGACTTCCCTTTGGACTTCTCCAGCCGTTACCTATTGGAGAATGGAAGTGGGAGAACATCGCAATGGATTTTGTTACGGCCTTGCCTCGAAATAATAAAGGGCAAGATGTTATCTGGGTTATCATTGACAGACTTACAAAGTCTACACACTTTCTGCCAATAAAGTTCACGGATAAACCTGCCAAACTTGCCGAACTATATGGAAGAGAGATCGTACGCCTTCATGGCATACCACTCACGATTGTCTCTGATCTAGACCCTCGATTCACATCAAACTTTTGGAAATGCTTCCAGAGTAGAATGGGTTCTAAGATCACTATGAGCACAGCCTTCCACCCTTAGACTGATGGGTAGTCAGAGCGGCTTATCCAAATCTTAGAAGACATGTTACGATGTTGCATTTTGGACTTTAATGACGGATGGGCAAAGTATTTACATTTAGCTGAGTTTGCATACAACAACAGCTACCAAACTAGTATCGGCATGGCACCATACGAGGCTCTCTATGGTCGGTCTTGCAGATCTTCGGTATGCTGGTTAGATATGGTAGATAGACCGCAGTTAGGCCCTGAACTAGTTCAAGAGACTTCTGAGAAGAGCACACTAGTAAAAGAATGATTTCGTGTTGCACAAAGTCGACAGAAGAGCTATGCTGACAAGTGGAGACAACCTCTAGAATTTAATAAACGGGACATTGTTTTTCTAAAAGTTCAGCCCACAAGAGGTGTCAAACACTTTGGGATCAAAGGAAAGCTCTCCCCGCGGTAAATAGGTCCATTTCAGATCATTGAATGTATTGGCAAACTTTCTTATCGTCTGTCCCTTCCATCGTCCATGCCTAAGGTTCATGACGTTTTTCACGTATCTATGCTTCGCAAGTATCGTCCTGGTCCTTCGCATATCATCCCTCTAGGCGAGGTTCGGGTTGAGGAAGGAAATAAGTATCAGGAGAGAGCGATACAGATTTTGGATAGAAAAACTCAAGAACTAAGGCGACGTAGCATACCACTTGTGAAGGTGCTCTGGGATCACCATGGCGTCGAGGAAGCAACATGGGAACTAGAAGCAACAATTAAACAGAAATACCCTGAATTGTTTTCTAGTACCAACTAATGATGTGATACACTGTACTATTTTCACTTATCAATAAAATGATGGAACTTTGTTTACACATATCTTAATACATCGTTTCACTTGAATAACTATGCAGATGTCTGAAAATAATATCAATGGATATAGTGATGCACACACGCAGTGGCCTCCTTGGCAACCTGTGACGACTCCTTTAGGATCTGAGTCAAGTCACAACTATTTTGCATCACCAACTCCATCGCCACATAAACAACGATTTTTCTCGCCAGAGCTTGTTTGGCTTTTTCGTAACAATTTTGTTCAAAACAATCCTATGCCCTCATCTTGGCAAGACCTTCTACCAAAATTACCAGGCGGCCGAATTCGAGCAACAACGCGAAAAGGTATTCCACCGTTCAACCTATCTCCCCTCAAACAATGTAACCAGCGCCCTCCACCACCATCTGTTATGCAAAGGTTGGAATCTTCTAAGGATGAATCCGATTCCATTTGCTCTCCATGGTTTTATGATGATGAGGATTCCACCGGCCATAGTGCTATTCAGGGACCATACAAGCACTACCCTGAACTCGCAAGAGATGACGCCAACAGTAAATCTCAAGCAGATAACCATCATAACTACTTGAATTGATTTCGAGGGTGAAATCCTTTTAAGGGGGGTAGAGTGTAATACCCTGTATTTCACAAAAAAGAAAAAAAAATTCGTTTGGGCAGAAATGCCTGAACGTTCAGGCAGGTGCTCGAACGTTCAGGTGCCAAATCCTCTATATAAGGAAGCCCTCTCCTCCTCATTTCTTCACACCAAATCACCTTCTCTAGTGATTTTTCCTCCTCTTTTCACTCATTCTAAGTTCTTGTTTGTTTAAGACTCCCTGTTCGAGACTCTCGGTACGATACGACGAAGTTCTGTTCGGAGGAAAGCGCCAGATCTGAAAGAAGAAGTTCTTATTTGAAGGTGGGGAACGAAACATAGGTTTGCGTGTTTTATAACTTTTATTAAAGTTTACATTCAATTAATACTATGTCTACTGTTCATTTACACTGCATTATGTCATATAGTGTTTATATTGTCGCACTTATGCCTGTATATTTGAAATTCATGTATTACACTGTTATAATGCTGGATTTGTGGTCAATCTGGCTCAACTAGACTCGGTCTTGTCCTCAATAACTTTAAATAGTGAACGGGAGGCAGTGGGCTGCTCTAGGCGATTGGTATTTAAGCAGACCTTGTGTCTCACCTCTCAACTAGGGACTGATCTAGTTGGTCTTATTGAAAGCTATTAGCTTATACAAGTAATATTGAATGTCCTAACCTTGCACGTCGTGATACCAATCCTGATAAGGATCACCAGGCGTTGCCAAAGTCAGTCTAAATGTCAAGAAAAAATCAGACCAGTAGACTAGACCAGTTCATGTATTGGCATCATACATATCACCACCTAGGGACATATGTGGTTTATGATTCATAGAACAGTTAGGAGCATTACTCGTTATTCATTATATTTCTCTGGAGAGGGACGTACAATGAGAACCCGACTACGCCTGGGGAGGGACATCTGTACGTGAATCCAAAGCATCGTTCCTGAGGAGGGAGGTACAATGAGAACCGGACTATGCCTGGGGAAGGATATCTGTACGTGAACTCAGGCGATGTACGTTCATCAAACCATTATTGATTGATGCTGATGTTCTAATGCGTATTTAAGATATTTGATATTGAAGTATGTTTTATTAATTGTTATACTCACGAACTATTTTACCTACTGAGTGCGTTAAGCTCACTCCATTATTATCTAATTTTTCACAGGAAATTAGGGTGGATTGGGTGCAGGTTTATGGGGCCCACATTTTGTACCCTTTGTATTATTCATTGGGGATTTTGGGAAGTATGTTCCCTTGACTATGTTATGTACAAATGAATTCTGAATTAAATGAAATCAGACTTGTACTGTATTATATTTCCGCTGCGTACTCTGATATGACCATTGTGATAATTCCAAATGCGCGCCCCGTCCGCGAGTGTATCGCCAGTTTAGGCGCGTCCGGGCGGGGTGTGACACAGGGCCATCCTATAAATAGGGGTGCCCCCCTCAGTTTCAATCCGCCGAACTCCCGAGCTCTTCTCGCCCTCCTTCGACTTTTTGCGATATCTTGCATCCCTGTACACTTCAAGAAGTTAAAAGAAAGCGATACGCCATTACAAGTGTGTAAGGTGGGGAATGAAGGCTAGGTTTGCATTTCTTACCTGTTTAATACTGAATTACATAGCATCATGCATCATATCTGTTACCATGGTTTACTTCATGCATGAGGCCATCTTTTAAAAAATGATGTATTATTTGATATTATTGGGTGCAAGACTGGCTCGGAATGAAATAATGTATTATTGGGAGCAATTGTGGCTCAGAATAGTGATGTTGTCACTGAATTTATTATTGGGTTATGCTGGACCGGGATTAGCGCTGAAACTTATGAGACCTCTCAGTTGCTGGACATATTACTGGTGCCTCGGGTCACAGGTTTTGAGTACATGTTGTCTGGCCTGTGATGTCGTGTAACCAAGGTTCATTTATATCATTGCTTGATTGTATTGTTGTGGCATAACTGTTTTATGACTGTTGTTCTGTATTCCTTATTATGCATGTAAGATTTGTTTACCCTGCTTCATCTCACTGAGCTGTTGAGCTCACCCCGTTGCTAATCTTTTCAGGAAATTAAGATGGGTTTGAATGGACTTATTCCGGGGGTTTTGGCCAAACCCAGTCTATGTAGCGACTTTTTTGTATGTACTCTCCCCAGGTCCCGTTAGACCGGTCTGATGATGGTGGTGGTGGTTCTAGGCTTCTAGATGCCTCTCATTGACTACTATTTTTTTGTTATTTTGTTACTTTTGT
Organism: Paratinospora sagittata; assembly: GCA_035771175.1. NCBI lineage: Eukaryota > Viridiplantae > Streptophyta > Magnoliopsida > Ranunculales > Menispermaceae > Paratinospora > Paratinospora sagittata. The sequence continues at coordinate 16,608,835 of CM069604.1, forward strand.
AGGGGTTCGCCTTTGTTACCTTTTGACAACTTTTTGGTATCAATATTGTAATAATTAACAAACTTTATATGTTTAATATAATCGTATTTTTTCTTAATAATTTGTGTTGTATTATTATTAATGTGGGCCACTGTGCTTCTGGACGTGCGACTCTGATAGAGTGGAGTGAGCACTCGTCCTCCCCTCCTAATATGTTGCACCTCACTCTGGGTAGATGGGGCGGTGTGTGACAGATAATATGGTATCAGAGCATGGTCTTGGACACTGCCCACTGGTATTTTTTGAATAAAAAAATAAAATAGAAATAAATAAATAAATAAATTTTTGGACCGATGTCAACCAGGTGGAGCGGACCCCTTTGTTGTTTTTAAGCAAACCCCTCCATATTTTTTTCTATAAATAAAAATGAAGAAGAGAGTTTTCTTCACTCACCCTCCTCACCTCTCTTGTGTTATTTCCTTCTTATCTAAGTTCTATCTTCAAACAACAACTAGATGGAGCAAAGATCAAGGAAAAACGTTGAAGGAAAAAGTTCTCAGCCTCCTCGCTTCAGATCCTTCTCTTCAATTCCAATTCAAACGGGAAGACTGGTAGTTTTACCTAATGCATACTTCCCTATGCTCCACGACAAATTTGCAGTTTTAGGTTGGACACCAATCATCAATCTTGAAAGGTGCATTTTTCGGTCTTCTGTTATCTCATTTTACCAAAATTTGACCGTCACAAACCAAGATACTTTCACCATAACTACAAAGGAGAATGGTGTTGACATCACCCTTACATCTGTAATATTGTCTGAAATTTTAGAAATTTCTGAGAGGGGACCACTTTGTGATATTTACACGACCAGAGGCAGGTTAAATTCTATCCCAAACTCTCGATACATGTTTAGGTGTCTTACTTCTCAGACTGAGTACATGGTTACTAGGATCAAGACCAGTGACATTAAATAGCGGTATAATCCTCTCATGCAAGTGATCATGTCAAACATTTTGCCTCAACCTGGAAAAAAATCTACTACCACACACCCTCAATGCTTTCTGGCATACTATTTGATAAAGGAAATTCATGTGAATCTTCCTTATATCATTTTGCGTCACATGGCATACTGTACTCGAGAACGAAAGTGTCTTCCATATGGAGCACTATTAAACAAAGTGTTCCGTCGTTTCGGAGTTTTTCCTAGCCCCACTGAGATAACATCTTCTTTGTACGGTGACATCACCGTAAGTGTGGTAAACATCAAATGGACCCAAGGGAAGTCATGCAGTTAAAAAGCAAGGAAATAGGCCATCATAGTGGGAGGATTTTCCTGACATAGAGGAAGACACTTCTCCATAAGACCTTGAGGATTTTGACCTCGATTTTTTTGATATTCCGACAGACCCTCCTACGGAAGAATACATTTCTTCATCTACAACACAAGAAACCACTACCGGTAACCAACAACAACTTGTGGATCAAATGCGAGAAATGATACTCGCAACCAAGGAACGAATAAGGAAAGATATGAGAGATCAATTTGAAGTACAAAATTGTAGCCTAAAAGGACATCAAGAGGCTATTGACTCACTGCTGAAGTGGCGTGAAGAATGCTACGCTGCGCTACTACGGATCGCTCCTCCGATTTAAGGTGAGAGACTTTGGACAATCGTCCCAACAAGCACAAGAGTCGTCGGTGAATCTTAACCTCAACATTGGGGCCTTTCCGTTTCCTAACCCAACATTTGTTGGGTAAGTTATGAAAACTCCTTTATTTTCTCCCTGCATGGAATAGTCAGTATCTCAATTCTCAACTGAAAATTTTAATTTTGATCTTGCACCTCCTCAATAGTTTAATCATAGTAAATATGTTTTTAAATTTTCAGTAGTCTAACGTAGCTTCATAGTAGGTTGAAGTATTTTGAAGTTAATATCTATATCCTTGTAGTAGTTGAAATAGTTTATAAACTTTTGTTAAAAAAAAAAAAAAAACTTCATGCTGAATTTTTGGCTCATAATAATGGTTATGTGATGTTGTGTGCTAGATTATAGGCCCACTCGTCCAGTGAGTTTCTTCACTATTAATGGGTTTGACGTGGTATGGGACGCAACAAACTCACACAAATACTGACGAAAACATGAGACGAGCTAACCTAGGGACCTGTTGTGTAGCAGTTCATGGCGGAAGTCCGACTTACCATCAGTATCGTCAAGTTCACATGGTATGGGAAGTCAGAACTTGAAGGATAATAATGGTAGACAGTCTTCCACAGGAATCTGCAAAAGACCGCGCACAGATCCCCTTGACTGGACCACGTCCCTTATCACCAAATTCATGCGGAATGGGACGTATGAATTTGGATGATAATAGGAATTGTCATGTCTTGGTGATAGGTGGGCATAGTATAACAAGTGCAAGGGAATTACGACATATAGCTGTAGGTGACAACACGAGGAAAAGGTCGAGGAAAGATCTGTGGCATGTACTGGTATTCAACAATGTAGCTATTCTCACAAATACACAAGAAATTGTTTTTAAATGCATTTTAAACACGCAAATACTACTATACTAGTCTTTACCAACATTACACATTGCACTCTTGGTTTTGTTTTCAGACCAACCTAAAAAGTATAGTGCCACGCTGCTCTAAGGCTCCTCATTTTCCTTATTACCTAGCCTAGAAAACTAGGAGGTTAAAACTTATGACATGTCACTCAAGAACTTCGCATGTGCACTGCATCACGAATCAATCCTCCTGACGTTTTGGGAATTTATGTTGCACATTTTGTGCTAACATCAAGTAATGTTGCAGACAATGCTGGTACAGACAAGAAGACAACACGACCCTAGCTCCTCTAGGCAAACGTCTATATTCATGCAGTCACAAGAGGACACTGGATCTGAACCTACTCCCCCTACATTATAACAAGCAATGGACAACAATGGTAATGACCCGACAGCCGAACAAACTGTTGTAGCTCCTTCCAATGGTGTAGCCGTACCATCTGGCATGGAACAATTCTTCCAAAGCTTTACTGGGTACATGAAGGCGTCAATGAGAGGTTCAGTCCAGAGCGTTGTTGATTAGCAAACTTCGGTCCCCCAGTCGCAAGTAGCACCGACTAAGCAGAAGATGGACCAGATGACCAATCAAATTACAAAGTACAAACGACTACTGCCCATTACTTTTGATGAAAAACCTGACTCCGACGAAGCCTACAAGTGACTCGAAGAAACACGCAAGGTGCTCGAGGCAATGAGAGCGTCCGACGAAAGAAAGATTCCTCTTGTTGTTTACCAGTTAGTTGGAAATTCCAACTCCTGGTGGAAAACTGTTAAAGAGGACCCCCAAGTAAATGCCAGTACCATGACATGACAACAATTTGAAGTTGAATTCATCAATGAGTATTTTCTAAACGTTGTCAAGAGAAAGACGAGGCAGGAATTCGCTAGACTATTCCAAGGCAGTATGACAGTTTGGGAATACGTAGCTAAGTTCACGGAACTTTCAGTTTTCTCTCTCTCTACCATAACCACTGAGAGGAACAAAGCTGAAAAGTTTTTCAATAGATTGAGGCCAGACATTAGGCAAGCCCTTGCCTTCTTGGAACTTGAAAACTTTAGGAATTGGTGAATATGACAATAAATTATGAGCAAGAGAAGCTTGAGCAGGAACAGTGGCGCAACCGGATTGCGCCAGCACAGCAGTCTGATGGGAAGAAACCCTACCAGCCAAACCAAAATGCTCACCCCAACATGGGCAACCCCCAAAACCCTCTGTTCCAGTTCGTTCCGCTTGCCCCAGCACAACAAAATTTTCAAAGGAATCCTCGAAATCGCCAAAACCAAACAGGCCAAAGAAACGACAATAACCGGCTATTTCCACCACCTTCTCCAAAGCAACAACCACAAGATCGAGATCGTTTGTGCTACAACTATGGCCGGGTGGGTCACGTTCGACCAAATTGTCCTCTCCTAGCCCCTAGCCAGCCCAGGGCTCCTGTTGCACCAGTTCAGCAAGCAGCCCCAATGACTCCAACACCACTTAGACAACAACAAGGCCCTACGCAGCAAGGACAAGCTTATGCCGTTGTTGAACGACTGATGCCGAAGAATAACGTGGTGAAAGGTACCTTTGTTTTTCTTAACATGCTGGTACATGTCTTATTCGATTTGGGCTCTACGCATTCGTTTATTGTTTCCAACGTAGTCTAGAAATTAGGACTACAACCAAAGGCTACTCCTGCTATATTTCGGGTATCCACTCCAATAGGACCAGGTATAAAAATAAATAAAAAATGTTCTAATTGTGAACTTACAATATTGGATCATCAATTGGTAGCGGACCTCTTAGTAATGGATTTCTCTGATTTTGACATCATCTTGGGTATGGACTGGTTAACACCTTTACATGCTCAAATAAATTGTTAGAAGAAGCAAGTTCGACTGAGATTGCCTAATGGTGATAACCTAAAAGTCCAAGAGGTTCGTGGACACATTCATCATTCTACCGTGTCCCTTTTAAGATCTCAGATGCAAGCTCTTTCAATACTTGATCAGGATGATGACGAAAATATAGTGTCCCTTCATCCTCCCAGCTTAAAAGATATTCCAGTTGTTCGTGAATATCCAAGGGTATTCTTAGACGAGCTTCAGGACTCCCTCCTCCTCTGGAATTCGACTTCTAAATTAAGTTGATTCTTGGTACGGAACCTGTCTACATTCCACCCTACCGTATGCCTAATGTAGAATTAGTCGAACTGGATAAGTAGTTAAAGGAATTAGAGAAACTGAGATTTATAAGAAAGAGCACATCACCGTGGGGTGCTCCAGTTCTTTTTGTCAAGAAAAAGGACGATTCACTTCGAATTTGCATCGACTATAGAAAGTTGAACAAAGTTACTATTAAGAACAGACACCCGTTACCTCGAATGGAAGATCTGTTTGATCAATTAAGGGGAGCAAAATTCTTTTCAAAAAATTGACCTTCGCTCGGGGTATCACCAACTCCGGGTTAAGGAGGAAGACATCCCAAAAATAGCTTTTCGAACTAGATATGGTCATTACGAATTCACTATAATGCCATTTGGCTTATCAAATGCACCTGCGACATTCATGGATTTAATGAACCGCATTTCCAGACCATACCTAGATCACTTTGTCGTTGTATTTGTCGATGACATACTAATATACTCTCCCACAGAGGAACTCCATGATAAACACTTACGAACTGTACTTAGTATCCTTCAACAGCATGAGTTGTACGCCAAGTTCGGCAAGTGTGAATTCTGGATGACTAAGGTTAAGTTCCTCGGTCATGTCAAGTCCCATGATGGCATCGAAGTAGATCCAGCCAAGGTAGAAGCTGCACTTAGTTTGAAACAACCGACTAATGTTACAGAAATTAGGAGCTTCCTCGGATTTGTCAGATATTACAGACGATTCATCAAGGATTTTTCCAAACTTGTTGAACCAATCACTCAACTAACCCAGAAGGACACGCGTTTTATTTTGAGTGAAGACTGTGAATCACCCTTTCAAGAACTCAAGAAAAGACTGACTTTAGCACCTGTTCTGACCACTCCAAAGGATGGGATTGGCTTCACACTGTTCACGGATGCATCGCTTCAAGGCCTTGAAGCTATGCTAATACAAGAAGATCGTGTCGTGGCGTATGCCTCTCGGCAGTTGAAAATTCATGAGGTAAATTATCTGACTCATGATTTAGAACTCGTGGCAGTAGTGTTCGCTTTAAAATTTTGGCGACATTACTTGTACGGGGAACGATTCAAAGTCTTCTCCGACCATAAAAGTCTTCAATATATTTATACTCAAAAATACTTAAATCTTCGACAGAGGCGATGACTCGAGTTTATCAAAGACTATGACTTTGAACTTAAATATCATCCAGGCAAAGCCAATGTAGTGGCTGACACCCTTAGCGGAAAGTCATATGTCTCCGCCTGTACAGTGAATCTTGAAATGGGCAAGCTATCATACGAGCTAGAAAAGTATAACTTGCAGTTCTGAAATGATGGAAATGCAGTGAGACTGGCCTAGTTCACTACCCATTCCGACCTCATTAAAAGGATAGCCGCTGCACAAGCCAAGGATGATGAGCTTATAAAAATGACAAAGCTCATCCAACAAAACCAAGCTCCACATCAATGGTCTCTCACTTCTGATGGTGTGGTATTATATAAAGGAAGGTTGTATGTAGCTCAGGATCCAGAACTTAGGTAGGACCTGATGAATGAATGTGACAAGTCTAGGTTCTCTATACATCCAGGGGGAGACAAAATGTATAAGGACATAAAAAGGAAATTCTGGTTTAATGGAATGAAAAAGGCCATAGCAGAATTCATGACCAAGTTATTTACTTGTCAACAAGTAAAAGTCGATCGCAAGCTCCCCTCTGGTCTGTTACAACCACTTCTTATAGGGGAATGCAAATGGGATAATATTGCCATGGATTTTGTATCAGCATTACCCAAAAATTTAAAGGATCAGGACACCGTCTGGGTAATTGTTGATCGGTTAACCAAAGCTGCACATTTTATACCAGTTAGACTGACCAATACTCCAGCCAAGTTAGCCGAAATCTATGAATGACAGATCATTAGATTGCATGGGACCCCTCTCACCATCGTCTGTGATCGAGATCCTAGATTCACATCCAAATTCTAGCAAAGCTTTCACACCAGGCTAGGTACAAAAATTCTTATGAGTACTGCCTTTCATCCTCAGACAAATGGATAATCTAAGCAGCTTATTCAAATTCTGGAAGACATGCTACATTGTTGTGCCCTAGATTTTAATGATGGATGGACAAAGTACCTACATTTAGCAGAGTTCGCATATAATAATAGTTATCAGACAAACATTAAGATGGTCGCGTATGAAGCACTATAAAGACGACCATGTAGATCACTTTTGTGTTGGGTAGATATGTCTGATCGACTACAGCTTGGTCCTGATCTCATCCGAGAAACCACAGAAAAAATAAAGCTTGTTCAAGAACGACTCTATACCACCTAAAGCAGACACAAAAGTTATGCAAACTAGCGAGGAAAACCTCTAGAATTTCAAGTTGGCGACTCGGTTCTTTTAAAGGTCCAACCATTTAAAAGTGTGAAAAAATTTGGAGTTAAAGGAAAATTGTCTCCAAGGTTTATCGAACCCTTTCCAATTATTGAGCGAGTCAGCAAGTCTGCATACCGTCTGTCTTTACCACAATCTATGTCCAAGGTATGCAATGTTTTTCATATTTCCATGCTCAGGAAATATCTTCATGATCCTTCACACATCATACCCTTCTTTGAGGTTGAAATTAAGGAAGGAAATAAATATAAAGAACATCCTGTGCAAATCTTGGACAGAAAGACACAAGACTTGAGAAATAAGAGCATTCCGTTAGTAAAAATCCTCTGGAACCATCACGGAATAGAAGAAGCAACATGAGAATTGGAACAAGAGATCAAGCAAAAATACCCTCACTTGTTTGTATAGCACTTGCATGTTTACTTATTAATAAAATACTTTATGTTCTTATTCTATGCTCTTGGGTTTCTTGTTTTATCTTTGGCATAAATGTCTGACGATTCAACAAGTTACAAATCTGAACCATCTAAGCATAGATATGAGTATTGAAGAAGATGATGAATAGTAAGTATTTTATTTACATGCCAAAATTTTTCCAAAAACATCCTAATGTTGAACCAATTATCCTCATGTCCCTTACAAGAATATGTCCCTAATATGAAAGATTTTGATGATTACAAAACTACATTCTGTTTATAATATTACTGCACATATGGCATATCTAATCTTACTTAAAGGTATCAAAGACTCAATGATGCATGGTGAACATATTAAAAGATCTTCTTGAAGACCATGATCGTTTGAAGATGTTTATTTGTATGATTAGATTATGATAGGTTGTAGGACCTTCTATGTCATGTGATTTAGTAATATGCATGCCCGCATATTTTAATCGATAGGTTGCATGATAGATTTAATCCGGTTACATTATGTTTTATCAAGCTTTAATCGAGAAATCAAAAACCGCTTTTATAAAAGTATTTCAGGATGTTAATGTTTTAGCAACGCCCTCAGGATGCTGATAAAATGTTAGGACGCTCAAGGTTGAATTGATCTGATTAATAAGGATGCTCACTTGGCAATAGCACCCTATCCTTTATTAACCTTTGAGAATGTCAGGACGCTGACTTAGTTTCAGCTCGCTGAAAGATCTCTTTGTCTTTAAGTGATTTCTATCTTTAAGGATGCTGATAAGTTATAAGTTGAATAAATTATCAGGACGCTACATGTGTAGGAGCGCCCTCATCTTTAGAATCAACTTAAATAACTTTCAGGATGCTTACCGTCTATCAGCGCACTGAACATTGTTTTAAAACTATTTTTAAAAGTTCAGGACGCTTACTCTTGAGTAGCGCCCTCATGTGTCAAAAGTTTTAAAACAAAGCAGGACGCTCACTGCTAAGTAGCGCCCTCATGATTTAAGTCGTTCAATTGTCAAGTAAGTTAGGACACTTACTATTTAGTAGCGCCCACACTTCATTATTCAGTAGGACGCTAATGCTCTATGAGCGTCCTCAAAGGAACAAAATGACAGAAAATATATTTTGGCTGTTCTGATATTACTGTTAACTTTTTCAGAAAAGTACGAATACTTTTCAAAACTTTTAAGAATCGTACAACAACTTTTTAGAACTTTTAAACGTTCTAAAACTTCGTTAGAACATTCATTTTTCATAAACGGGTCAGATGATTCAGGTGCTATCGTCATAATATGCATTAAGCTGAATCGATCCATTTTGGGAAAGAATGTTAACGTTATATTTGAAATAACTTAGAGCGTCAAAATTACCAAGTCTATTGCGCCTTTGTTATTCCTATATATACGTGTTGCCTTAGAGCAGAAAAACCACTAATGAAATACGAAACTGATATTCATTCAAAACGTATTAACTGTTTTCATTTGTGCTAAAACACTTTTTGAAAGTTAGTCTTATTTCACTTGTGCTTAATCTTACGATCTTTTTGAAAGAAGAACTTCAAGTCTTATGGGTTGATTGATCTTCATCTTCATTATTTCGAAAACCCATTAAAGAAGACAAAAGCTCTTTGAACATGTTTTCAGCATAAACTTCATCACACATATTATGCTAAATTTGTGACTACAGAAGGTTCAATCCAAAACTTTGTAAGTATCACTTTGATCCTGCGTAAAGGGAATCATATCTCATGTTGTATTTAGTTTGTGGTGGCTGGTAAGTCACTGAGTTTGAGCAAGTGTTGCTCAAAGTTGTAAACAGTCTTCTCACACCCGTAAGTTGAGAAACGGTCCTCTCACACCCGTAAGTTGAGAAAGTGTACCGATTTGATCTTCACCCATAAGAAGGTCAATAGTGGAGTTTGAACAACTGCAAACTGAGGAGGTTAGGTAGCGGATGTAGGCGCGGCGAACCACTATAAATCTTGCTTGCATTGTCCCATTTACATTTACTGTATCTAATTGCTATACTTTGTTTAATATGCTTTCTTTATTCCGCACAATGTTAGTGGTAACAGCCCCCCAAGATAAAGATGTAGGCCCCCATAGTGGGACGGTCCCAAGGGAAGGGCCATCCCCATGGGGGGCCAGCCCCCTGGAGGGCCGATCCCTTGAGGGGACAAGGCCATCCTATAAATAAGGGTGGCCCCCTCGGTTTCAATCTGCCGAACTCCCGAGCTCCCGAGCTCTTCTCTCCCTCCTTCGACTGTTTGCGATATCTTACGTCACTGCACACTTCAAGAAGTTAAAAGAAAGTGATACGCCATTACAAGTGTGTAAGGTGGGGAATGAAGGCTAGGTTTGCATTTCTTACCTGTTTAATACTGAATTACATAGCATCATGCATCATATCTGTTACCATGTTTTACTTCATGTATGAGGCTATCTTTTAAAAAATGATGTATTATTGGATATTATTGGGTGCAATACTGGCCCGGAATAGTGATGTTGTCACTGGATTTATTATTGGGTTATGTTGGACCCGGATTAGCGCTGGAACTTATGAGATCTCTCAGTTGCTGGATATATTACTGGTGCCTCTAGTCATAAGTTTTGAGTGCATGTTGCCTGGCCTGTGATGTCGTGTGACCAAGGTTCATTCATATCATTGCTTGATTGTATTGTTGTGGCATAACTGTTTAATGACTGTTATTCTGTATTCCTTATTATGCATGTAAGATTTGTTTACCCTGCTTGATCTCACTAAGCTGTTGAGCTCACCCCGTTGCTAATCTTTCCAAGGAATTAAGATGGGTTCGAATGGACTTATTCCCGGGATTTTGGCCAAACCCGGTCTATGTAGTGACTTTTTTGTATGTACTCCCCCCAGGTCCCGTTAGACAAGTCTGATGATGGTGGTGGTGGTTCCAGGCTTCTAGATGCCTCCCGTTGACTACTATTTTTTTTGTTATTTTGTTACTTTTGTAGGGGTTCGCCCTTGTTACCTTTTGACAACTTTTTGGTATCAGTATTGTAATAATTAACAAACTTTATATGTTTAATATAATCGTATTTTCTTTAATAATTTGTATTATATTATTGTTAATGTGGGCCACTGTGCTTCTGGATGTGCAACTCTGATCAAGTGGAGTGAGCACTCGTCCTCCCCCCTAATCTGCTGCACCTCGCTCCGGGTCGATGGGGCGAGGTGTGACAGATTTGGTGTTGCTCATATTTTACAAGATATGCTTACTTATAAATCTGGTAATATTAGAGCTTGTCGGGAAGTACTTGGTACTACGATCATTGGAGGAACAATATTTAACCCTGAGGATGCTCTATAATCTTTTCGATTGCTAGTTCGGTACCTATCCCACCCTTCTTCAGGTTGATGGTTGACTTGTTTGGGGGGGGGTGTTCTTTGCCAACCATTGAAGACCGAAGCAACTTTTTCTCGTGCAGTCAGACGTTGTAAACTTTCGTCTTTGTGTCTGCTCTCTCTAACTTCCCTGGATTGACTATTTTGATATCTCCTAGCAGACGGTCTCTGTCCCCACTGGATACTTGAGTCAGAAGGGGGATCGACTTTGCAACCTTTGCCTTTGCTGGATCCGAAAATACAATAGTGGATCAGAGAACAAAAGTTAGGGTTCTTCCCCCTCATCTGGATGTTCAAATTTGGATTTCATGAACGAACAACCAGAGATGGATATAAACTTTCACCCCCATCCCACTACCTGAAAGAACCTGCTAATGGAGGAGTCCCCTTAGGGATAAGAAACATAGGGCTACAGAGAGAGCCAAAAAAGGATATTTCGTGTAAAATCCTGCATAATCTCGAATGTTATCAGTTTTGTCACTGCAATAACCCTAATGGCCATTGATGTTCAGCTTTTAACCTACTAGTAGGTCAAACATTTTGTTACAAAATTTGTCATTTCCTTCTCATTCCAACAAACCAAAATTGTCGTTTTAGATCACGGTACATTTTATCACCACCAAGATGCATTGTAAATTTGGACTTGTGGATTTCATTCATTTCTTGTTTTCTCAATTCTGAATTGTTGGATATATAAACTCATTTCTTATATAACGTTGTTTCATCTGACGCCTGGGTCCAGTGTCCTAAGTCGTATTGTTAAAGAAGTTGAGCCTTTTTTTCTTTTAGCTCAGGGTATTTTGCTTGAACCGCCTTTACCTGTTGCACTAGGTTAGACTAAATACATATATTCATCAATTTGATTCGTGAGGATCCTGTTTCCATTCTTAGGTCCTGACATTCTACTTCAGAAGTCATCTGCCATTTAGAGAGTGTTAAGGCCCAACCTTTCTACTGAGTGAGTCAACAACCACATTGGCCTTGGTAGGATGTTACTAAAGAGTATAATCATACTCTTTTAAGAATTCTACCCACCGTCTTTGGCGAAGGTTAAGGTCTCGTTGAGTATGTATATATCTTAAGCTCTGATGATCAAAGTAAATTTCTAGTTTTCTTCATAAAAAATAATGTCTCCATATCTTGAGTGCAAACACTATAGCTGCTAATTCTGAATAATGGGTAGTATAATTTTGTTCATGTATCTTCAACTGCTTTGAGGCAAAGGCCGTCACATGTTCCTCTTGCATTAGCACCGCAACTAGTCCATTTAGTGATGCATCCATGAATAATATATACCCTACCTAACTCATTGAGGTTAAGAGGACTAGGGCTGAGGTTAGTGTTTGTTTTAACTCATTGAAAAACCTTTTGCAACTTTCATTCCATTATAAATGAACATTATTCCTTTGGAGTGAAGTCATAGGCTTGGCAATTTTAGCGAAATCTTGGATAAACCTTCGGTAATATCCTGCCAGTTGTAAGAAACTTCGGATCTCTGTGACATTGGTGGGTTGATTTTAGTTCAGAACTGATTCAACTTTGGCAAGATCCACTCCAATTCCTTTTGCAAAGACCACATGCCACGACCCCCTCTGTAGGGTGACGTCATGACCGACACAAAATACCATATATGATGTACCTATATGTATATAATACCCTGTCAACATCTTCCTTTAAGAAAATACACAAAATTTACTCAAACTTTTTGCCAGAACCTCCCCATAAATCTAAGATTCCTCCTACACCTGATAATCTCATCAAGTCCATAATTCCAATACACAATCAAAGTCATTACTATCCACATAACCCATTCAATTCCTTAATACCCAAACATCTATGATATCAAACCATATTCTCATATATTCCATACTCTTCTAGTATCATTCATAAAACTTCAGTACATTTCAAAGTCTCAAAACATTTACATATGACACTTTCATTCATGTACAACTCACTAACTAATTCCATATACTCACAAGACTTTTATTAATTCATAAAGTCTCATATCCATTTATACATATATACTCTGCACAACAATTATACATGTTAGTGGTGTTATATACATATACATATTCAAAATAAAAGATCATATACCCATCTCCATGCACACACATACTTACATTAACAAACAAACAGGCTTAGATCACTTTTCTGGAGCCTTACATTTGCTTTTGTAATCAATACCTATAATAAAAAGGGAGTGGGGTACAAGCTCAGTGAGTAAATTAGTAATGACATTATATATGCATTTATAAGAAAACATGGCATTTAAACAACATTAGAAACCCGATATGCAATTCACATGTAAATAACAATACATGATTCAAATACATTTTTTGCCACTATATACATATCATACAATGCATAAATAACAAATTCTCACCATCAGGTACATGAGCACATTTTTCCTTCTTATGCATATCAAAGGAGAGATGCCTCATCTGACGATGCATTCTGATCATTCCCAAGTACCTGACCCATTAGTTATCTTCTTACAGATTCTTCCTCACAGGAATTGATCTCATGTCTTTCTTACATTAAGAAGCCTAGGCATGTTCGATGTTTAAAACAAAATTTAATGCATTCTAGAAACAATGCAAACAAATATGATCTCAATTAATAAAAATAGAGTTTATACTACAATGCTAACATAAAAACCAAAATAGAAATACTCACAAAGATACAAGATTTTGACTAAGTCCGCACTCTCAATACTTAGCCAATTTTCCAAACTCTTGGCTATCACAATTCCAGCAGTACAAACACCTCAATTGTGTGCATCACCAATCCAAGAATTCACCAATTCTTCCTTCTAATCTCTGCAATTTAACATTGCCAAATGAATCCATTCATACCATGATTAATAATCCCCAATTTAAGCCAATACATAGCATATGCCCCAATTTTGAAAAAATCTCTCCAATAGCTAATTTGGCCAATTATACTAGACACCATGCCACACCACGGAAAAACCCAAATTAATATCAAAATCCATTTAAGCATGCCAAAATAACCAACATAGGTCACATGTATGGAACTTCATCAATTTCACCATGAAAATTGGGGGAAAAGCTTTCATTGAGCTCAAATCCATACTAGGAATCCATTTCCATACCATGCATTTCGGTTCTTAGGGTTTTCAAACCCTAACCTTATGCAACATAAAAAACGTGGTCAAGTCCTTGGAAAACACACATTGGGCATAGCTAAGGGTCAAAAACACACATTCATGTTATTTCTTAGCCATTTTGGGCACATACACACGAAACCCTAACTTGGGTTTACTCAAATTCGTGAGCTATAAAGAAAAACTACACCATTAGAAAGCTTCTTCTCACCTTCAATGGTGCTTTCATGTAAAGAAAATGGAGAAAAATACTTACTTTGGGTTTAGATGATGAAGATCCCCCTTTGAAACCCAAGTTTTCCTCCTTTCTCCTCTAATCAATTCGTTCTCAATTCATATGGGTGAAATAATGACTTTCCCCTTTTAATTGGTGTGTGAAATGGGCCACTTTTTACTCAAAAACTGCCCAGATTCGTGAGGAGCGCGCTCCTCTTTTTCTGAGTGAATTATTTTCTCTGTCTGCGCAAGGAGTGCGCTTCTCCCAGCAGGAGCACGCTTTTCTCTTGTCCAAAATACTCAATCTAAACTTTTCCGCTGCGCGCTTAATACACATCGAAATTTTGCGTATAGTAGGTCAATTTCTATGTAAAAATGCATTTCAGACTCAGTTTTAATATCCCGAAGTCCATTTGAGACACCCCTCATAAAGTTATAACTGAATCAACATAAAATTATATCGTATTCGAACAACATATGAGTATAATACACACGAAATACGTGCACAAGCATATAGAGTTGGGCATTCTACGTCACCATGACATCTTATTCTAACGTGGGTCGTTACACCACATGGCCTAGAAACTTCACTTTTTGTGCCCAAAACTCACATTTGTTGAATTTAGCAAACAACTGACGCGCTTGAAGTGTTTCTACGATTATTCATAAATGTTCTTGTTTAGTAGATGAATATATTACTTTTTCATCCCCAAAAACAGCCACAAATCGGTCTAGATACATCCTGAATACTCGATGCATCATGTTCATAAAGGCTGCCAGGGCGTTCGTCAATCCAAATGGCACTAGCACGAACTTGTAATGTCCACATCCGATTCTGAAAGTAGTCTTCTGATGATACCTGGATCAAAAATTGAATTTTGAGAAATACTTTTCCTCTCGCAATTGGTTGAACAAATCATTGATTTTGGGTAGGGGTTTCTGTTTTTAATGGTAACATTGTTTAGCTCCCTATAATCAATGCACATTCGTAAGGAGTCATTTTTTTTTCTTGACAAATAGCACGAACGCTTCTCAAGATGAGGAACTTTTTTGAAGAATCCTTTTGTTTCTAATTCTCTAAATTGTTTATCTAATTCACTAGCTCGACATGCACCATTCTCAAGATCAGTTTGATCTCAAGATCAAATTCTCGTACCAATGGTAATTTGGGTAATTCATCAATAAATATGGTGGGGAAATCTCAAACTAGTGCTATTTTGTCGAATGCATTTGACTGCGTGAGTTCTTCAATTTCTTCTACTAATATATATCCTTTGGAGTTTATTTCCCCTTTTAATTGCATTCTAAGTGTTGCAGTGATTGATTTGCAGAGCCAAGGTTTTGAGCCCGGGACTTTCAAGATAACATAGTATAAAAGAATCAGATATACCCATTTTTTGAGGCAATCAACCCGAGCTTTTGGTGAAGTTAAGCAATCCACTCCTAAAATTATATCGTAATCTTCTAGATGCATTACTAATAAATTTGTGCAGAAGAACGCATCTGTCATCCTAAGTGTAACACCCCATACTTGAAAGTCAAATGTATACTTTGACTAGTACGTATTGTCAGACATATTTATATGTGTATACGTACGTGAACGACTTTAGAATACAATAATGGTGTGTATCATAGTGTTGCAGAGACCCTAGATATGACATTTATGGTGTGAAACTTTGAGAAATTTGTAGTTTGGACATTAGGAGCGCGCTCCCAAGGGAGAAGCGCGCTCCAATAGTGGCAATCAAAAAGTAGGATTTTTGGGTTGAGTAGCAGTGCGCTCCCCAGGGGAGCAACGCACTGCAGTGGTGGCAAATAGAACAATGTATTTTTCTGGAATTGGAACAGAAGTGTGCTCCTTGCGTAACTAGAGAGGAATCTATTTTTTTTTTGGCAAGGAAGAGTATGCTCCTGATCAAGAGAAGAGCGCCCCTGGGCCTTTTGACAAGTTTTTTTAAATGGATGTGAGGTGGTTTACACGATTTTTTTAAGTGATTTCTCGCTCATTGCTGCTTAATTGAGTTGGTTTCGTCTAGAGAAATGAAAGAAGAAGAGGAATTGAGCCTAGGGTTGGTGATTCTAAGGTAAGAATTGTGATTTTTGAGCTACAAATTCTAGATTCTTGTTCCTCTTTTCAAGTTGTTTAACATATATAAAATTACTAAGCTAACATTTATAAAAAAAAAAACCTAACACTCTATTCTCACCTCACACCCAACACACCCCATCTTCTTTTTCTCTCCAACGCCCAAGAGCAACACCATTGCTTTTCTCTCGACGGTCTCAAGTGCCTTACACGTCATAATTGTTGTAAGTACACTATTTCACCATTGTTAGGTTTTTTTTTTCAACGTTCAAAGGTTTTTTTGGATGGTTTGTTGAATGGATGATTGTTTCAATTTCTAGGTGAAATCATTCAAAAAACAACACCATCAACACACATTTCAATCAATATGGCAAAAGGAGATTATTCTGGTGACGATGTATATCAAGGAGAGGTAAGTTTTGGTTGTGTGCAAATGAAAATACAACTTTTGTTTTTTTTTTAAATCAGGTTGAAGGTCGGCCCTGCAAGACCGATCGTTGTACAGTAGAGTCGACCATAGAGGGCCGATCTTCCTTTCTGAACTTCGGTCATGATCAACCAACCGTCCTGTACAATGGTTGACCCTAATAGGCCGACCCTTCCATTTATTGCACTTATCAAAATTTTTGTGCATGCAATTGTTATGTTATGCATTTGGATGCATTTGACGTCTAATGAAAATTTTTGGTTATTGATTGTCTAATTATAAATTTTTTTATAATTTCAGGGTGAAGAACTTGCAATGGTGATTGATTACACAGAACAATTCACCCCCGACATGGACTTCAGTACATGAGAGGAATTTGTTTCCTGGGTCCAAGAGGTTGGCAGAATGAATGAATTAGTGATCATAATCTGAAACTCAGATGCTGGAGGTAATGGTAGGCAAGCCTGGGCCAATTTTGCTTGTGAGAGATATGGGAGGAGTAAATCCACTGCTCAACAATCTACTCCTGCTAAGAAGGGGAAGAGAAGTCAAACTGGCACGAAAAAGTGTGGATGCCCTTTCCTCTTAAATGGCAAGAAACCTCGGGACGGTGAGTGGACGTTAAAAGTTGTATGTGCCACCCATAACCATAAGTTCAAGGGTAATTTTCATTTCACCAAAAGGAAGGTGAAATGTGTTCGTCTTTGGTTGCCATATCTTCATGCGTGTACAAGCAACCAATTAGGGGACTCAACCCAGATCACTCTATAATTTCTTGAAGTCTATCTAGGTCGGGGTGGCATTTCTGATCCCACTCACGCACCTGTGCTCCGTGATTTATACACCTAAGTAGGAGATGATGTTGTAAATAAAAAAGAAAACCAAAACAAATATGAATGGTAAATATTAACAAGAAATAACCGTCAACAACAAATTTACTATACACTAGGGATGAAT
The DNA here is from genome assembly GCA_035771175.1 of Paratinospora sagittata. Lineage (NCBI taxonomy): Eukaryota > Viridiplantae > Streptophyta > Magnoliopsida > Ranunculales > Menispermaceae > Paratinospora > Paratinospora sagittata. The sequence continues at coordinate 16,626,526 of CM069604.1, forward strand.
ACTTACTTCGCCAACCCATATTTTTGCAGCAATATGATTCTTGAAACTAGTAAGGATAGAGGGATCTGTACGCCCTCCCAAAAATGAGACAAGGGAACTATCACCTTCTTCAGTGCACTGACTATCCTGGCCAGTGTGTTGCGTGCTTGTCTCTTACACTTCTTCCTCTTCTTGTTGTACTTGTTGTTCTTCTTCTGCAACATTGGTGAAGGCTAGTAAATTGGTTTCTGTACGCCGACGTCTTCTTCTCTCCGGTGCTGTAGGTCAAGTACGTAACCCACTTTGCTCAGTAGAAGTGGTATTGCGTGTCCTCGACAAATCTGTACACAAACCAATGGTTAATCAATATTTTAAAAAAAATACAAAAAAGTCAATATTTCAGGGTTGGCTCTTAGTGGCCGACTTGTATAGAGTAAGGTCAACCACTAAAAGTAGACTTGTACACATTAGGGTCGGTCACTAAGAGTCGACCTTGTTCTGTACACGCTGGCCTTACATGGCCGACCCTAAAACGAAGCTCATCACCATTGATGAGCTTCGTTTTAGGGTCGGCCATGTAAGGCCAGCGTGTACAGAACAAGGTCGACTCTTAGTGACCGACCCTAATGTGTACAAGTCTATGAGCTTCGTTCTTGTCTATTTTTCACACAAAACACACAAAAATACTCCATTCCATGAATAAAGGTTCATAGAAACAAAAAAAAAACTTTAAGACATGCATTTCTTATCGATTTAAATGATCGAAGGTTGTAAAATCTTTAAAGACATCGAGTGAATATTCGCTCCAAATGGAATCCAAACGATGCTCCCCTAGCTCCAATATTCTTCCAACTAAGATCAGAAGATGGAAATGGTGGGCTTTGAAGTTAGAGGCTAGGGTTTTGGAGAAGAAGAAATGGTGGAGAAGAAGATGAAAAAAGAAGGGTTTTGAAGGAATTTTGATGTTCTTGGGGGTGGGGTATGTTGAGGGAAGGGTAGATTAGGAATTATGGGTTTTTTGGTTGGGGTGGGAAGAGGGTATGTAGGTTAGGGTGGGGTTCTGCTAATGAGTGGGGTGTAAATAGTCTAAATTGGGATCCATTTAGTTACTCTTTAAACTAATAAAGACATATTTTTCCCTCTTAAGTTTCTTGGTGAAATAATTTAATCTTTAAGATAAAATTTAGACAAAAAATATATTGATGTTTGGATTGCCTTGTCTAGACTTGACTTAGATTTAAATTCGGGCATAAAGCCTTTGTCTTGACCCAATCCAGTATCTAAATAATTTTATTTGGACTCATTTTCTTGGAGTTGGAGAAAACCAGATAACTTGGTCCTGATAAGTTTTTTGGTCTTGATAAGTTTTGCGACCCCCTACTTGTATTTTAGGTATAGACATAATTTGCAGATCTGAGACAAATTAAAAAAGAGCACTACTCGAAGGATTGAAAATACAATACCATTTGATATAAATGGTTGCCACATTAGATTTTAAGGTTCATTAATCAATTCAACACACTTTTTAATAAAGCTACAAATTTGATGCAAGACTTGGACACATTAAATTTGTAGCAAGTTTGCCGAAAATTTCAAGCTATTTATTATTTTCCATCAGAAAATATCTAAAAGAAAAGTATTTTCTTAAATATTTTCGGGGTTGGGTAGAAAAGCCCGGCTGGTAAGCCGCGTTCACTGGTTCACTTATTCTGTGCTTCTGCACCTACTGTACGATTTACATCGAGGGTTGGGATCGGATGAGTGTAAATTGTTTTTTTTTTAAAGGAAAAGAGGGGGAATACCCAGCAAAAACAACTAGCACACTACATCTCGAACTCTCCTAGGCCAAGTAACCCCAGTTGCATCTTCCCTCAAAATATTGAATAACCCACGGGGAGGGGAAGACAGGATACACACTCCCCGATTGAACTTCAAAGCCTCAGTAGCCAAATAGTCTGCTGCTCTATTACCTTCTCTATAAATATGCTCAACTTGAACTATCCAATCTCTCTGAAGGAGTGTTCTACACTCATTTACCAAGTTGGAAAGGCTAAGCTGCGGCATACTGTTGCCTTTTAACCAACCAGCCACCATAGCCGAATCTGTTTCGAAAACTATAGAACGATGGCCCTCATCCCAAGCAAGACGGAGGCCATGAACAGCAGCCCATAATTCAGCTTCAGTTGCAGTACAAGACCCAATATTAGCCACAAACCCCCTCAACCACATACCACGATAATCACGGAGAAGACCGCCACCCCCTGCTCGCGATGAAGCTTTCTTAAGACATCCATCAGTATTAAGCTTAGTCCAACCATGGTTGGGAGCACACCAGCCTACCATCTTCACCCTCTCTATCAGTCCAGCACCATGGACCGCCACTTTGGCTCGAAAAGCATGAATAATTTCAGCCACTTTCCCTTTAAGCCAAGCCATGCTATACTCGAAGTGAAAACGAAGATTACGAAAAACTAAATCATTCCTCCATTTCCAAAGAGCTCACACGGCAACTGTAAAGTAGGAAGCCCAGTCATAGTCAACATTACAATCATTAACGCCAGCAAGATTATGAGCAAGCCAGCTTTGAAAATCCAAATTGCTCTGAAGATGATACTCAACTGGCTGCAATAGACGCTTCCATAATTGCACGGCTCTAGAGCAATTTTGAAAAATATGATCAACATCCTCGATACATCCCACACATTCAATACAGTCAGATGCCATGGTGAAACCCCTTTTCATCCGCTCAGCATTGCACATGATCTTTCGATGCGCAACCATCCATAAAAAGTCTTGCATCTTTGAGGAGCTTTAAGCTTCCAAATCATCCTCCAAAGGGAATTAGGATCTCCCATAAGAGTGCCAGTAGAAATGGTATAAGCAGAGGTCACCGTTAATATGCCACTCTTAGAAGCTCCCCAACATATGCCATCTGCAACCTCCTCCTCATCCCATAAGAGCACAGCAACAAGTTTATTTTCAACCTCTAAAGGGAGTAAACCTGATAGAGCATTCCAGTCCCACCCTGAGCCCTTCACCCAATAGCTTGAGACAGGCCTATACATCTCCACCAAACTCAAATCCCGCATTTTCATATTGATTAAGGCCACCTCACCTACCCATGTATCAAGCCAAAAAAGAGTGTCCTTACCATTACGAACTAGGGCCCGCACCCCGCTACGTAAAATAGACGAGGCTTTAACAATGCCCCGCCACGCATTGGAAGCCCCATTCTTAGGCTGCAACCTATCAATAGTAGCTTCCCGATGCAGATACTTCATGGAAACAACTCTGGCCCAAAAGCTATTCTTATCTGTAATTAGTCTCCATCCCAATTTGGCCAAAAAAGCTAAGTTCATATGAGCCATACTCTTAATGCCAAGACCACCGTCCTCCATAGGTTTGATGATGATTTCCCACTTAATGAGGTTGACACCCTGCTTCTCATTAGACCCTCCCCATAGAAAACGTCGAACTAATTTATCAATGGTATTACACACCCCTATTGGTAACACCATAGTCTGCATGATGTACATGGGAATAGAGTTAAGCACCGATTTAACTAGAACCAATCTACCCGCAAAGGACAAGAATTTTGTCTTCCACCCCTCCAATCGAGTAGTCACTCTCTCAATGATGTACTGAAAGTCAGCAGGTCGGACCCTCCCATGAATGGAGGGAGCACCAAGGTACCGACCCAGGTTGTCCGTAAGGGGGATACCAGAGATAGTAGAGATGTCTTGAGCCACCGCAAGCTCCACATTGTGAGATACAAATATATGAGATTTCTGGTAGTTAACTTTTTGGCCCGAGCACGCACAAAACAAATCCAGGCACTTCATAATAACCTTTATCTGCTCTGTAGATGCTTCCGCAAACAAAACCATATCATCTGCAAAGAAAAGGTGGGAGATAGAAGGACCATTACGAGAAAGCTGTATGGGTTTCCATTCCTTTCGCTCCACTGCCCCATTAATCAAATGACCCAATCTTTCAATACACAGAACAAAAAGATAAGGCGAAATTGCATCCCCTTGCCGAATTCCGCGCTCAGGTGAGAAACAATCCAAAAGATCCCCATTCCAGACAATCGACATTCTAGAAGAAGAGACACAATGCATCACATTTCGGATCCACCCATCACTAAGACCAATCTCCTTCAACGAGTCTTCAATAAAATCCCACGATAAACGATCATAGGCCTTTTCAAGATCAATCTTAATTGCCATATGAGATACACCACTCTTCTTAGTTCTCATTGAATGAAGGACTTCTTGATACACAATGACATTATCTGTAATTTGGCGACCAGGAACAAAGCTGCTTTGGTTGGGAGACACAAGACTAGGGAGGATCATTTTTAGCCTATTTGTCATAGCTTTTGTAATCAGTTTATAGCCCACGTTGCAGAGACTTATAGGTCTAAGCTGGGTCAATAATTCAAGATGCTGAACCTTCGGTACTAATACCAACAGAGTATCATTGATCCCATCTGGAAGCTTTCCTGACACCCAAAAGTCTTGAACAAGCTTGTAGACAGAAGGCCCCACTGTAGGCCAGAGGCGTTGATAAAAACCTGCATGAAAACCATCCGGGCCTGGCGCTTTGAAGGGAGCCATATCAAATAAAGCCTGACGAATCTCTTCAATCTCAAAGGGCTGATGAATCCTTGCCATGACAGCACCATCTAGAATTGGAAAACCCCCTTTAGGAAAATCAGACATATCCCCGCAAGGTTCTTTTGAAAATAACCTGGTATAAAAATCTTGAATTAGATGCTTCAACTGAGCTGAATCTGAAACCCAATTTCCATCTGCACCTTTTAACCTCCCAATGACATTCCTACTCCGACGAATGACTGTAGTAGCGTGATAGAACTTGGTATTGCGGTCACCCGAAAGGATCCAGTCGGCTCTAGATTTCTGAAACCACGAAAGTTCTTCTTGATACAGAACAAGGTCCAGCTCCTTCTTAAGCTTAGACTCCAAAAGATGAATACGGTGTGTAGGGTGTTTAGATAAGACACGTTGAATGCCTGCAAGTCTCGCCCATAGCCTCTTCTTCCTCCTAGAAATACTCCCAAACTCGGTACTATTCCATGAAGTAAGAACCGAGGCTATATGCCGATTATTTGTATCCAAAGATCGGTCATGACTCCAATTCTCCTTAATGACATTGTAAAATCCCGGATGAGTCAGCCAAGCTGCCTGAAATTTAAACTGCGTTGGCCTCACAATGGCACTTGAACCCTTTAAACGAACCAAGATAGGAACATGGTCGGAGTGATGTTTAGGAAGGTGAAGCACTCTAGCGTCCTCAAACATATGCCTCCAAGCTAAATTACATAAAACTCTATCCAGGCGAGCTCCCTTAAACTGATCCCCAATACCCCTACTCCAAGTATAGGCTTGTCCGGAAAATCCCATGTCCAGCAAATCATGATAAAAAATCCAATCCCCAAAACCAGAGCTGCCATGATGAGCCACAGCATTCCTACTACTAACTTCTTCGGAACATACCACCGCATTAAAATCACCCGCAATAATCCAAGGCTCACTCATATCAAAAACATTCTTATTGAGATCCCTCCATAACAGCTTCTTCAGGCTGGCTGTAGGACTACCATAAACAACAGATAACAACCACTGATGCATACTACTATCCCGAACCCTCATATGGATAAACTGGGGATGAGTAGCAATAATATTTATTTGACAAGAACTATGCCAGAACACCCAAATACCACCACTGAAACCCAATGATTCTACCCGGACCCATTCATCAAATCCCAGCTTTTTACAGAGAAAATCTGCCTGAGATCCACTCACTTTGGGCTCTAACAACCCCAATATGCCTGGTTTATGCATCTTAAGCAGGTCTTTCAGGGAACGGTGAAACTCCTTCGAAGCCGCCCCTTGACAATTCCAGATCATAAAATCCATAAAAACAAGATAAAATAGGCTACCCACCCCTACCGAAGACCAAAAAATTGACAAGCACGGCTTTAAGAGGAGAACCCTCCATCAACAATATCCATCCTCCCAAGCGATTCATCCTTGTCACTAGGAGCTTCGTTATGCACCCCCACCATATTAGCTTTTGTTCCACCAAGTTCCCGCCTACCAATAGCAGGAACATGCCCAGATTCCACCACAATAGGAGGATCTTGATGATGTTCTGGTATCGAGTTAATTGTAGGATGAATACCCTCCATGTTCTCAACCTGATGCTGGGGATGAGAGACCACCGATCGAGAGATCAGCTGACCTCTATTGGACCCACGCACCACAATATGTTCCTCCGCAGCGGCAGCTTGCTTGGACTGAGAGGAGATAGAAGTGATGTCACGAGTCAGTAAATTCTTCTTTATTCGAACCGCATTGCTGGTCTCTACAGCCACTTGAGTGCTTGGGCCATTATCCACTTCCTTAGTATTTTGTTGCATATTGGGCCTTTTCCCTTTACTCTTGACATAGTCATTAAGTGATATCCCTGGGCCCCTGTGCACGCCAATATGCTTATCAAGATGCGGCCCATCTCGCTGATCACTATCAATATTTTCCTCAAGATTATCCTCAACCGCTAAAGCCGCATACCGAGAAATATGTTGCTGAAAACTAGCATTTTGTTTAGCACCAATCAGTGGCATATCCCGAGGATCACGTCCAGCTCTCCCACTCTTACCATTTTCAGTTTTGGTCATACCTCTACGAGGTCTTCTAGAAGCCAACATCCATGGCCCATAACTTTCGGTTATTTCCTGATTCACCGGAGGCTCAGCCGGCCTAGCTTGAACTCCGACCACATCTCTAACATCTCCGGCCAGCACTTCCGCCGGTCCACCGTGATGAGGAGTCTCTTGGCCCTCATTCTTTGGACACGCATCTTTCCGATGCCCATAACATCCACAATCAAAGCAAATTAAATGGATCCCCTCATATTCAATCCGTCGAACCCGATGTCGCAAAGTGAATTTAGATAGAAGTGGCTTGGTTATATCTACCTCCACACATATACGCGCGAACTTCCCCCTAGAGACGCTGCTTGTTGCATCATCAATCTTCACCGGACGACCAATACGCGCCCCTACTTTCATGAGGAAGTCATAGTCATAGTATTCAATTGGGAGACAAGGGATTCGCACCCACACCAACAATCTATCCATGTTCTCCTGCCCCGGGTCAAAATTAGGATGCCATTGCCGCACTGTCAGATAATGATCAAAGATCATCCATGGGCCCTCAAATTTTGCATACTCATAATCCTCCTTGGAGGCAAACTTGACAAGAAAATAGTCTTGATCAATAGCAACTAATTCAATAGGAGCCTTCGGACGCCATAAGGTCTTAATCTTACGTAACAGGAATGTAAATCCAATTGTTCTGCCCAACAGTTTGATAATAAGTGTCTGTCGCCATGGGCGACGTAAGCGCCTCATCTCCTCCTTGGATATGTGAATGACTGGACACTCGGATTCGGACTCCTCAGCCCCCATCTCTCCTTCATCATCTGAGGTCCAATCCTCATCGGACGTCTCACCATCATCCATCCGTCCCGTATAGCCCAAAAGTTTGTCTCTAAATGTTGGCAAGGGGGCGAACATCCCATTCCCCTCAGCATTCTCCTTGCATGCCTGAGTCTCCTCCACCATACTTACGTCCGCCATCGGCGACAAATCTGGTTCCACTCCATCCACATTCATCTTAACTTTTTTGTTACTTCGTTCAAGCAAATCAGTTTCCCTTTCCGGAAAAGGAGCAGTGTTGCCTTCTTCTTCCTGGCCTCCAGCCTTGTTAGCACTCAAACCACCACTGTCGTCTCCCATCATATCTTTCCGAGGAATCTCTCCCTGAATCTCTCTAAACTGATCGGAACCACCTCCCGATTCACCGTTCTTGTCCGAAATCACGATCACCGCAGCCGCCTTCGCACGATTCCTCGCCGCATCCAATCTCGTCCTCGGCCTCACCTCTGCTGCCGCCGCCGCCTCCTCCTCTGCACCACCACTACCACCGCCACCGGCAGCAACCACCACCTGGTTTCTTGCCGCTTCCTTCGCCACTGCAGCTCTAGTTCTGATGTAGTTTCCGACCAAGGGCTCTGATTTCCTCTTTCCGCCTCGATCCCGTGGTTTCCGCGGCTGATCTACGACCGGAGCACGGCCTCGACGTACTCCGCTACGCAGTTCACGCATTCTTCGCCCATGCAATCCAAAACCCCCGCTCTAAATCCGATCATTATATATATTCCTCACCGAGAATCCAAAATACCCACCATCACTGCACCAAAATCCCCCCTATTTCAAAATCCTTATCACGTGATCAAAAGCCCCAAATCAAAAACAAAACTTGTGAACGAATCCACCTCCTTCATAAAACCATGCTCGAGACTCAAATTCACCGTCGTCTTCTCCGTCAATACAAGTTTTTAACCCCAATCAAACCCCAATCAAACAAGAAGACAACAAATATGTGAAGAACAAAGCAGAAAGAGCACCTTCAATAAAATCGAAAGGGCAAAAAATAGAAAACCTGTGGGGAACACTGGACCAACCGGAATGGAGAACACATCGCTCCTGAACGCTCCAGCAGCGCTCAACTTGGAGACGCCATTGAGATACCGCAGAAAACCGAGAAGTTTAGCTAGCCTTGCTCAGCTTTCTCTCTCTAAACCGGACCATTGAAATCGAGCCGAGTTTCTGTGCTAAACCCAACCTAAGTGTTCTAATGGCGCGTTCCAAGACGAAGCAGCAGCAACAGCAGCTCTGCGCCGCACCAATGGAGAGGAAAGCGAAGAAGAGTTCAAAGCGCCGCCTGAGCAACGCTAAGAGATCGTCTTACTTCGCCAGAAGGGAAGCCGCTTGCTCTGGTTAATGAAGCCCCTTATTGCCCTCCAATGATCCAAGCATTCCCAATGGACATACTTTGATATTCCTTTTCACTTGCAAGGAGCAATAAAATCTCTGCCGTCAGTTTCAAGGCAGATTCTACACTCAGATCTCGCAGGGGGTAGTGATCCGATGAACGGAGAAAAAGTTAGTGAAATCGCAGCTGTATCTGTGATGAACTGCCACCGATTCAAAGAAGCTTGCTGGTGTTGCCGCCGATTCAAAGAATTTCTTGGAAGCTCTGCCGTCGATTCAAAAACGCTACAGATCTGATATGGAAGCTTGAGAATTTCTGTAAGAACCGCAGATTCTTCTTCTTCTTGAAAGCTTTGCCGCTGATTCAAACGCTACGAATCTGATATCTGGTGAGGAAACGAGATCGTCGACGAGAGATAAAAACCCTAAACCGAACCAGCCAAAGCTTCTCGCTACGTTTCTTCTGCTCAAAGAAACTGCTCTTCGATATTCTCTGCAACTCGAAACCTTCCTCACAACGATCTGCAATGGCGGCCGCAATGCTCACGCGGCGTCTGACTTTCTCTCAGCACGGCTTCACCTCCATCGTCACTGACCTTTTTCTTTGTTCTGTTGAAACCATTTTGTAAATCTTGCTCCCCACAAAAGCTCAGCCTCCGATCTCTGCAGTAGCCTATTCTTGCTACTATTCTCCTGAAGTTAGGGCATCATTTCTCGTTCTGCAGAGATCCGACAGATCTTCGAATTCGTCATCTTCTTCAATGCCATCATCCTCATCGAAATCTTATCCAGAGCTTCAAGACCTAAATCTACCACCTGCATCATCAACATCGAAAACTCTGCAACTCGAATTCGAAAAACGCTTGGATCTGAAACAGTGTAAATTGTTGAAGACGAACGCTTTTGAGTTATCCATTCATTCATCAATACCATTCCAAGAAGCGAATTGTAGTTGTTGGAAACCCCTCTTCAGTGTTCGGTCCACTGCGGATGCTGGAAGCTCGAAATGTTAACGACAACCACGCATTCTAGCTCAATGACTTCTCTCGTACCCTTCTCATTGTTTTCATGTGAGTGAATCCTTGACGTGTCCCTCTTTCTTTTATATCTTTACATCTGAGAATCTATCATTATCATCATCCTTCATGATGGTCGAAATGTGATCGGTCGAAAGTAAAAGTTTCAATTTGTATTCTTTCAAATGTTTTTGGATAATGCTTTACTTCCTTTCGTTTTCTGTCTTTCACAAAATTTCTTCTTCTTCATTGTTGTTATCAGTCATAATTAAGCTTTTACATTCAAAACCAAAGAAAAGAAAATGTCATTTTGAGTTTTGATAAATGCTTTTTTTATAAACATTAGGTTTGTTGATTTATTTATTTTTTGTTCAAAATGTGATGGTTTCAAATGATTCCTCTCAAATTTGAGTATCCTCTGATTTTTGTTTTCGAATAATGCACTTTGCGCTATTCTTTGTTGGATACTATTTCTCTGTTCACAATCATAGTGAGAAACTATAAAAGCAAGGTATGAAAACTTAAAATTAGCACCAAAAGAGAGAAAGTGTGAAATAGAAGAAACGATGAAGTTCGAGATACAAATCTGAACACAGTCAAGAAGAGACTCAGCAATGCATTTCACATTCTGTTTAATTTCAGATTTACCTGTACTCAAAAGTGCTAGTTGTTGTTTGTGGAAGCACGGACTCCTCATAGAAAGATGGCAATAAAAAAGATGAAAATTGAAAACCAAAGGCCCTTATACTGCCTGTATCTAAACACTTGGTGTTTTTTCAAAACTTCATTGAAATGTCAAACAATCCAAGAATCTAAAGACAAGAGATTCTATAATTTTGCAATAATAATGAAGGTTTCACATAAAATTCTCTCTTAATATTAAGTAGAATGCTGTGTGAAATATCACTGATTTACCATAGTAATTGCATCTTTCATGATAAGGAGAACATTTTAGGATTTACGAAAGGCCTTGATTTTTTATTTTTTATTTGGGTTTAAGGTGTTTGAGAAAGGAAGGAGCCTGTTTTTCCAGTCTTTGCTGCCTAGGAGGAAGAACCCTTTAGGCCATTTGCCTTGTCCTTTTTTCTATAGTCTGATTTGGCTGTGTTGGTTTTTATTAATAATATTCTTTTCCTCATTCTATAGGAGATAAAAAAAATTTAAAGGTTTAAATAAAGTTAGAGATCATAATTCTATAAGTTATTTTGGTGTTGAAAAGTCACCTTTGTCAAAAAAGAGAGGAGGTTGGCTGAGTATTTTTTAGCAAGCTAGTTCATTGCCAAAGGAGCAGTAGAAGATAAACTCTTTGCATTTATTCTTCTAAAGTCTGTTAACTCCTTCAACTTCTATCGAAAATAAAATTATAGAGACTGGAGGAATAGGTAATTTTCTTTGACGTTTACACCTGCATCTTGGAGCTTAAATTTAAAAAATCTTATGACTTTTATTTATCACATTTTGAAGAAGGTATATTTCTATAAATATATGTTAGAAATTCTCAATAAATGTGAATATCTTGTAGCAGATGAGACGACATAATCTGTTCTTGATAAAGTGCATGTTAGTTTCTCTTGAACTTCTCATAAAATTTCTTATAGAAGTTAGGATTGTGGTTACTCATAATAAGAGTAATTGGAGTTTGGTTCCTTAATCTTGTTGTGTATCTACAAATCAATAGGGTTCCAAACTCTTGATTCTTTTACTTCATCTTTCAAAGTTGATGTGTTATCAATTATCTATACTTGCTTTACCAATTTAAAACTTAGAAGATGTACCTTCCATTTTTCTTTTGTGCAGATAGAACTCATTTACCTCAGACACTAGTGACTTTCCGCCATGAACAGAAAAAATTACTAATTTGTAGCTCATGTCACAATCTTAAGGGAAAAAGGTAATTTTTTGGCATTTCCTTTACAAGTCTCATTCTTTGTTTTTACATGGTCTACTTTTCTTGCTAAGAAGCAGTTCATATATGGATGAAGAATGGAAAAGACATGGCTGGTATTATAAAGAGGAACTGAGGAGGAGATGCATACTTTTCTTTTTGGTTCAAACAGGATTGCTTGCAAGTTCTCCTGCTTTTGGAAATACAAACAATAAGAGATTGTTTGATGAAAAACGCTTGCTTGAACAAAATAAACGAATGCAAAAAGCAAATAATGCACCTGAAGACTTCCCAAATTTTGTTAGACAAGGTACACATATATCCTTTGTTATAATGTTATTTTGAATGCTGCTGTTCAAGACAATACAAGCAAGCAATCTCTAACAGTTAGAAAACATATGATTTGTGTCATATAATGGAAACCGTGATGAATGTAGTGTAAAGAATGATAAATTTGTCATCATGAATTAAAAATTGGACCTCTCCATAAACTTTGGTTGCTTATAACTCAAAATTGATTTAGGAAAGTATAATTAAATGCAAAGATTCTTTGTGAGAGTATGTCATCTTAGAGAAGTTTGGAGAATTTCTAGCTAAAGTTAGTGAAATCCATTTATCTTTCAAGTTATTGGTAAAAAGAGAAGTCTTATACATTTAGAACATATTGAATTGCAAAATATAGTGATTTGTAGTATGCATGGAAATATTAATAATGTTAAGGGAATTGATTTGTTTACTTGTTTTTATAACATGAGCCATAGTTATATTGGATGTTCTCAATCTCACACCATTGCATGATTCAAGGCATCCAATATTGGTACATGTCATGGGTTGTGTACTAAAACTAGGTGCTAAAAACATGTTTAAATAGCAATGCTCTAATATTTGAAGCATATTACTTGTGTAATGAGCTTCTTTATGAATTTTATCATTTTTATTGTGGCATGTAAAATTAGAGTCAAGTTTTAGCATAAATAGGAGATGAAATTTGTATCTAACACATTCTCTTCTTTTTTGGTCGACAAACTAGTTGTTAAAATTTTTCCCTCCATTAACTCTTTAAGTTCTACTTACTTTTCAAGAAATTGGACTTTACTATCAGATATTTACAAGTTTTAGGTACATTGTCTAAAATGGGGAATAGAGTGAGCCAACGGTGCCCAGTAAATAGAATTCAAATATATTATCATTTATACATCTACACATTCCATGTATGCATGCTCAATGTCATATGAAAAACAATGCAATCATATATAATATTTGAGCATCACATAACAATACAAGTTCAAAACCTATGCACCTTATCTACCTTTATTCAAGTGATAGGGCAAGTGTCCCAAGGCTTATGTAAGCATATAGCCAATAGAGAACCACTTTCAAGTTCCAATCTCAACTTGAGGTCACATCAAAATTTATTAATTTAACTTGAATAACTTCCGTCAGTGGCAGTGAATAATAGAGTCCATTTAATTGCCCAACGCGAGTTATCCATGACTTTGTGAACAAGTCTATCTACCCTCTTTCGATGATAGACCCAATACTGATCATGGAAACCCCGCTCGAAAACAATAAATGAGATCACTCAAATTTAACCAACTGACTGAATGACAAATTCTCCTTTCATTCATACTCAATAAGTTTACGAGGATAAGAGATCTGATTATTCCTTGTAGGGAGTACTCTCAACCTACTCGGTTATATCCAAAGATTCATTTTTCCAAGGTAAATCAAATTGAACAAGAACCAAAGGGTTTTTCTCATTTCCACACCATGCAATTTTCAACAAATTATACATGAAACATTCATTCAATATAAAATAGGATGATACAAATGAATAACATAATTAAAATTCTACTCACAAAAAATTGCCAGAATAACTTCCCACACTATCAACTGATTCCAGTTCCTCTATTAGAACCTTCACACATCATTTATAACTATATCAACACAAATTTCCCACCTTTATACTTATTTCCTAGCATTCCCACAATTTCCCATTATTTCTACTATTCTCTACAAATTGGAAATCCATCAACTCCACTCCTAAACCCAATCTCAACACATATAATATCAGAAATAGTAGGAATTAGCACTTTAATCTAATTCTCACAAGTTCCTAACTTCATTTCTATGTGTTCCCAGTCGATTTTACACTTCCAATGAGGTTACCAGCCTACATAACCGTCAATTCGAAGTGCAAACCCTAACAAAACACTATTTCAAGATGATTTGGGTAATAGAACACCGCCTCTTCCATTTCTAACCAATTCCCAGTCAAGAACACCGAAACCCTAACTTGGAAAATATCAAAATCGTCATCTATTACAAATTTTAATCTAAGGGAAAGGTTTCCTTCGACACAAACAACAATTTCACATAGAAAAATTGTGGAAAACCACTTACCTAGGCTTGAATTTGGCGAAGGATAGCCTTGAAACCCTTTTTCCCTCTTTTCTTTCTCTTCGTTCTCTGTTAAATGGGTGAAAGAAATGAAATGAATATGGGGTTTTTATATTTCGTTAACCGCCTCACCGACTTATTTTTAAAACTGCAATTTATCGTGAGGAGCGCGCTTTTCCCTTACCAGGAGTGTGCTCCTCCTTGCGCGGGGACAAAACAACTCTTTGTCTCTTGTAAGGAGCGCGTTCCTCCTAGTTAGGAATGTGCTCCTCCCCTGTCCAGAAACCCAGATTGGTCTCTGTCTTAGGGAAGCGTGCTCTGCCACACTAGGAGCAAGTTCCTAGTGCTCAAACTCACTATTTCTCACCCATTTCTTTCCTGATTGATTTCCCAATCAACTCTACGTTAACCACAACAATTTATTACGGAAAACATACAACACGTATTTATTGGTCATATTTCTAAAAATTTTGCGGTCCCATTTTATGAAAATGAGGGTCGTTATAGATTAGTTTCTTATTTTAGTGGGATTCTAGTTGTTTTATTTAAGTAGGATTTAGTTTCTAAATTGTAGTCGGATACAATTAGGTATTTTAGATTTCTATAAATAATGGGTTTGTAATAGAAATTGTTAGATTAAATTTTGCGAACACCTTTCTCTACACGCCTTGACCATCGACTAGGTGATTTAGTGTTAAGTCACCTACGCATTACCTAGGAGACTTCTTGAAATCACTGGTTGAGGAACCAATTTCTAGATCCATTTTTTGCACATACAAAAAACTCTAATTGTTTCTCAAGTGTAAAACACTTAAAACATGTGACTTGGGTTTGAAATCGTTGGGTATTTAGGTTAGAAACCCAAACCCTAGCCCATGACATTATAACATTAAGAATAGGGAAGAAACAAGATTTAAAAAGTTGAGATTGGAGAAATCTTACCTCCAATTGTTGGAAATGAGCTAGTTTGGCGTCAATCAACCCCTTTGAATGCTCTCTTTTGCCCTTTTGAGTGTCCCATACATTCTCTCTTGCCTCTTATCTCGATTCCTATAGTTTAGAGAACAAAAAATGAGGTTAGAAAACCCCAATCACACACTTCTATATACAAATAGCAAGGAATAGTTGACTAGATCGCTAATCTAGTTGACTACATTCCCATCCAGTCGACTATTTTAGGTCATGCAGTCTTCTCATAGTGTTTGACTGATACAATGCTCTCAGTCTTAATGCGATTCTCTATGTCAAGCTTTCTTATTGTCTTGGTGGTCACCTAGTTGACTACATCGTTTATGAAGTCGACTACTTTGACTAATTGAGGTTATATAGCTCTCGATTATAATTAGTTCCATTAGGAGATCACTCCTGGCCGACTAATTAGCCTCCTAGTCAACTATGTGGCCTCTTGTGGTTGACCTACAAGAGCTTTTCAATCCATTTATCCTTGTAAGTCCAATTGAATGAGTTTTCACTCATGGTTTCATGACTCTACTTTAAATAATTTTTCTCGTTGAGTCTATAGGTGAGTTGGAAATTCTGTAGTTCTCCTGTCCCATGATTGGACACTACTTTCTTGGATTGTACAGATTTTGATACTGATACACTGAAATTTTTCCTTCTCCCTCCTTTTTTTTCATTTTAAGAAGAAAAAAAGAAAAATAAAAAGAAAGAATAAAGAAAGAGAGATCGAGAGAGAAGTGCGAAAGAGAGAGAGAGAGAGAGAGAGAGAGAGAGAGAGTTATCGAGATCGAGAGAGATGATGAAGCATAAACAATCGTTGGATGAAGGAGTAGCGTCAACGATGGTAAGAAAAATGGCAGCAGCGATGATGAAGGCCCGAAGATCAGTAGCAGCAGTGACAACGATGGCAAGAGAAGTAGCGGGGTGGTTAGCAGTAAAAAAGAAGACAAAATTAGATATGGCGGTGGTGAACGAAGATGGCACAAAAAAGGAGTTTTGTTTGCAAGGATTTTGTGAGGACGATGCTCCAATGCATTAACGACAATGAAGGCCAAAAATTTTCCAACCTAATGCTTTGATACCATGTGTAAAATTAAATAATTGTAAAAATAATGTATTCCTTTGATGCTTAACTTTGTACACAGACCCCCTATATATATAATTGTTATAGAACGTAAAAAGGAAATTTCCCTATTCCCATGGATCCCTATAATTACAGAAATATCTAATTCTACCATATGCACACACACTTTCTAAATACTCAATATTTCCAAATCCTAATCTTTTTAATTTACATAGATTTTGTTTCCCACATACTCCACTGTACATTTTCTCTAAATCAATAAAATTCATGTAAAGGTCACTCTCTCTTTCTATTTACACTTTCCATTAGTCTCCCTAGTATGTAGATAGCTTTGACGGTTAATCTTTCAAGCATAAATCCAAATTGATTTTTTGGCACAATATAGTTTATACTCAATTACTCTTTCCTACGATTTCATCATATAACAAATGCGGCAGTTGAAATCTTTGTTTTAAATGTTACATGGAATCAAACTATTTGCCTTGAGCCTAGTAAGCACCAAAAAAAGTGTTAACTTACCCTATTGCACCATGTGTTGATCTATTTATATCAGTTGACATGTTACACTTGAGCCAACATCAACCCTCATTTCAAAATCCCTTTAAGTCAAATGCACAAAGGACCTAATTTATTTGCAAAGTCAATTTTTTTATTCAGTTTTTTCCCCCACATATTCCTTGCCAATTTAATCATTGTTGATTCAAACTGCTTTTTGAATCAACCCTCACACATTGAACACTAATTTGGATCAAAGTGGAAGAAAAGGGTTATTCATGTTGGGTTTAAGAATTATTGGAAAACAAATTCCTTTATCAGGATATATATTAAGCATGTGCAAATTGGGTTATTTTTATGCTAAAAATATCTAGCTGGTCAACAATTTGGTTAATTTCCTTTCTTTTCAAAGTTTTATAAGAACCTCTGGAAAGAAAAAAAAGCCTCAATAAACATGCCAAATTTTATCATTCAATCAAATGAAATTTAGTTTATTGGTTCCAATCGTCATATGTAAAATTATTTAAGTGTTTGGCTTAAATTAAAATAACATAATAATTTTAAAGGATAAAATATAAACAAATAATGCATACAGCATATAAATACGTTGTGTGATTCTCTTTTTTATGAACTTCACTTGCCTTGAGGAAGACCTAGCATGATATCCAAAACTACAACCACAACAATGCTCAAGTCCTACCTTAGGACTTGCATTGTAAATGTAGTGTGACTAAATAAAGCGTTTTGATGCATTCTTCAAGAGCTCCAACCATGCTGCTTGATTGAGGTGGAAGACATGGCTCCAAGAGATGAGGAAATCATACTCACGGACCTTGATTCAGCATCGGCAATTGGAGATGGCATTACAACTAGTATTGTCAAGGCATCAAGGTAGTGCTTAGGGAGGTTGTGCCCCCCTAAGCATTAAACTTTGATTGCATTGCAAAATATCTATGTATACTTGTATAGTATTTTTGCATCTAATATTACCTATTTCAAGATTTATACAACATACTATGTCTTAAGGTAAAATCTTTTGAAGGCTATTTCAAAATGGGAAATGTTATTCTAACTACAAAAAGTGCAATTACAAATCCAACTACACCTTCATGTCCATTGGATATAGGTATTTTACCTATCTTAATGTGTGTGATAAATGATCCAATGAGCATGAAGGTGCAATTGCACATGTAGTTGCATTCTTTTGTAGTTAGAATACCATTCTCCTTTCAAAAATTAAAACCTTTTAAGTCAAACTTCTGACTGGGTTCCTGAGGGAAGTGAAGTTAATCTAATGATGAGATTTCTGAAATGGATAGATTATCTCCATCCTAAAGGATGGAAATAATGTCCTAATCCAGAGAAAAGTTATTTCTCAATTGTAGTTGATCTCTTGGCTTACCAAGTCTGTGAGGTAAAATCATTGAACTTGATGAAGACTAGACACTAAAGAGGTGAAAAATCAAAGACTTAGGAGGCCAAAAGTGAGTGGAGGATTCAAATGTATAATTTTATTCTTATATTTTATGGTTTACTAGGTTTCTTATTCTGCTTCATCAAACTTTTTCTACCCTGTAAAAAATACTGTCGTGTCTTCTGGCACTCCAAAACACTTCCCACTCATACTTGAATACTCTACTGTTTCAATTTCTAGTTACAATATGTTGCATATTGACTTCAGCATCAGTGTATATGAAAAGATTCTGTTTGGTTTCTGTTATTGTAATTTATTCTTTATTGCTGGATGAAAATCATCCTGTGATCAGTGCATCTCAGTCACTGATGGTGTCTTCTGGCAGTCCAAAACAATTCCCCACGTATTTGAAGAGTTATTGTTGCGATTTCTAGTTACAATGTGATGAATATTAACTTGAGCATCAGAGCTTATATGAAAAGATACTGTTTGTTTTCCGTTATTGTAATTTATTCTGTATTGTTAGATGATGGTCCACAGTGAGACTGATATTAACCTGAAGAAGGCCCCCTAGCTACTGATTGCTGTATCTGATTTTGCGATAAAATACATGAGAAAAAAAAAAAGCTTAATTGGTTCTTGCTTAGATAGACTACTTATACTAAATGAGATATAAACCTTGCTGTGCTTTATTGCTCCAAGTTCAATTCCATATTATTGTTTTCTTGCCCAACCGTGTAGAAGTTACAACTACTTTTGGACAATTCAGGTTTTGAGGTGAAGGTAGTGACATCTGGTGACTATGTAAAGTGTGACTCTGGGCTAATATATCTGGATGTTAGAGTTGGTAGTGGTGATTGCCCAAAGGATGGTCAGCAGGTATTAATTATATCATGTGCAATAATATAAAGATGCAAATATTTTGCAAACTAGTCCTTGCTTTTTCACTTTTGTCAAATGAATGGAGAAGCAAAAGAGCATGTATTCATGGTTCAAAAGGATCTCATTCTTGCACCATGTGATGAGAGGGATTTAGTAAAGAAAAATTTGAGTTTCAATATTAAATTTTTTTATAAAAAAAATTTCACTGGGTTGAATGTTGTGTTTTTTTTTTTCCTTCGTAGCTGCCTCAGCTACCCTAGATTTTGTTTGCTTTGCTTGCTAAACAACTGTCCAATTACAATTAGTTTTTTTTTTTGGTTCAAAGAGAAACAAATGAAAAAAAAGAAAAAAAAGAAAAAAAAAAACAAGATGTTAGGGTTTATGATGTTATAATGCCAAGCAGCAGTTCCCCTAAGTTTACAGATGAAAGGCTTCTCTCTTTTCTCCTTAGAACTAAAAATACAAGATTGTATCTACAGCCAACTTGAACCTAAAGATAAATAGCATATCTTAAGTTTGGAGTCTGTCACCGTGCAACAAAATTTAAAGCTCGATTTGAAGTTGATTTCAGCTTTTAGTTTCCTTGAGAACTTTCTTGCTTTTGAATTTTATCCAATAAATTTCTTTACACATTGATAACTCCCTTGTTCCTAAAGGAAACTAATTTTCTGATCTAATCTTTAATATGTTTTTCTTGCCAGGTGACCTTTCACTATGTTGGCTATAACGAATCAGGTCGTCGTATTGATAGCTCCTACTTGCAGGGGTCTCCAGCAAAAATTCGGATGGGCACCAATGCATTAGTTCCAGGTGAGATATATAACAAGAGGGGTGAGAAATCCGTTGCAAAAAAAAAAAAAGAGGGGTGAGAAATGAAATGATGTTGTATATTATATATAAGTGTCTAAGAGAAGAACTCAAATCTGTTGCAGGATTTGAAGCAGGGATTCGAGACATGAAGCCTGGGGGAAAAAGAAGAATAATCATTCCTCCAGAACTCGGACCACCCGTGAGTTTTGCTTGGTTTTTCTTCGCGTAGCTCAATACTCCATTTTTCAACTCATGATGCAGTTAGATAATATGGGGTTGTTTATAACAAAAAATTCAAGTCTTAAGCAAACAAAAAAAGGTAAGCCTCCATTTGGGATGTGATTCGAAAACTATTTTCTATATTTGAATGAAAATTCGAAAAACATGGAAAACGCATTTGGTTAGTTAAATCTCAAAACAATATTTGGAGATTTTACTTAAAAATGGTTGTTTATAGAAAATGATAAAAAAATTTCAAATCACAAACCAAATACAACTTAAAATTCTTGAATTTCGTCCAAAGGATTAATGGCGCTCTGAAATCTTATCTTATAATTTCACATAAAGTTAATGATGCTCTCTCTCTCTCTCTCTCTCTCTCTCTCTCTGTTCTACATTTTAGCTATGTGAAATAAGTCTTATAAGTAGAAAATCATAATCTATTTTTAAAAAACATAAAAAAAGAAGGAAAGAAGACATCAAAGAGGTGCATTTGAATGCATGTACATAGAATTGGGTTTCTTTTAAGTGTTATAACTATAGTATTGTGTGTTTGATCTTTCTGAATTTCGCAGGTGGGTCCATCGACATTTTTCAGTTCTAAACAATTTGAAGTTTTCGATGTAGAACTACTCAGTGTTCAAAATTGTCAGAGGAGGACAATAGCTTTTTACTCTGATGTAGTATGCAATTGACCTTTGGCATTTTTAGCTTCTTGCCACACGTTTTTGTTTTTTGTTTTTTTAATTCAAATATCTATTTATCTGTGCTGTGTATTATGTAGCAAAAGATTATGCGTTAATATGTGAAAAGTTTGCTGGAGCAGTATTAATTTCAAATAAGCTCTATGAAAATTTGGTTAAATGATCTTGTAAATTACAGAACTTCCAAATCATACATTTTTCCAAATTTTGTAAATCTTGTATCTTTGTATTATAGACAGTTTCTTGTAACTTGGGCAACTCTCTTTATAATTGCCATAGTAGCCCAGGCAATTTTTTTTAACTTGGGCAACACTCCTTAGAGTTGCCATATGCAGCTTTGATAGGATGTGTATTTATATGGCTCCAATACGTGAATAACGTGTGGCAATTCATTCAGTCCATAGGAGTTCTTATCTCTTGTTTAAGGTATCAAAGCCCCTGCAGCTCTAACGAGCATTCATCTTTCGTGGTCAAGGCAGACGGTGCCGAGTCAAGCACAATAACACCAATACCTATAGTATGTTACCTCTCCTCCCTCCACAACCTTACCTGCTAGCTGCGCAATTACCTCTGTAACTCGCCTCATCTAGCTACCCTTCATGGCAAGCTCAATTTCATTCTTTTTTGCTACAATTAGGGGTATTCATCTTGCTGATTAACCCAACCAACCTGAGCCTTTTGGGTTGGGTTGTGTATAGAAATGTATGACCCCATCTTGTTCGGGTTAGGTCAAGATTTGACAATTAACCTGAACTAATTCGAATCAACCCAAACTAATAAAAAATAATAGTTATTACTCTATTTATATTTTTGTCAAAGACACTTACTATGATTGAATTAGTTGAATTAGTCAAAATTTTATGATGCAAGTAATATGAAAGAAATTATTTTAATAACTACCATAATACTCACATTTGATTTAGAAATGATTTTATAAAATGTTATTTAGATTATGCAATTTTATAATGAATATATTAGTAGACTAACTCGACTAACCAGATCCAAACCAACCCGAAGTTATTAAGTTGAGTTGGGTTGGTTTTAAGGGGTTTATTGGGTTAGGTTGGGTTGGTATGTGGCCAAAACCCGACCCAACCCAACCCGTGAACACCCCTAGCTACAATCTTCTTGGCTTATTAGATGGTACCTACCACTTTCCCCAACTGTTACTTCAAATAACACCATCCAACCCAACCCTGATTATATCTTTTAGCAACGTCAAGACCAGCTTATCTTGCATGCAATTCTTGCTTCTATTTCTGAAACAATTATTCCTCTTATTTCATCTGCCACCTCTAGCCATGAAGCATGGTCTCGGTTAGCATGGTTGCATGTCAATCGCTCCAACATTCATGATCATTACTCTTAAAGATAAACTCAACAAATTATCTCATGGAGATAAACCTGCTACTAAATTCCTAGTGCATTTTTGGGGTGGGATCCAACAAGTTTCTTGACTTTATGATTAGCCAAAGGCGGATCGAAACCAATCCAAACAAAATTAAAGTTGAAGGAGTTGCAGAGACTCAATGGCTGTATTGCCACTCTCAACTAGTTCATTTCTAGATCTATTGATAAATGTATGCCTTTCTTTAAATTGTTAAAGTCAGGGAAGCTAGAGTGGGATGAGAAGTGCGAAAAGGCATTCAAGGCCCTAAAGAGTTACCTCAACAATGCACCTCTTCTGTCCAAGCCTATACCAGGAGAGAAGTTGTTCTTGTACTTGTCCATTTCAGGGGAAGTTGTGAGCTCGA
Source organism: Paratinospora sagittata (assembly GCA_035771175.1). Lineage (NCBI taxonomy): Eukaryota > Viridiplantae > Streptophyta > Magnoliopsida > Ranunculales > Menispermaceae > Paratinospora > Paratinospora sagittata. Next base: position 16,648,991 of record CM069604.1, read on the forward strand.
CACTAGTTAGAGAGGAATCTGGTATACAGAGGCCAGTCTACTACGTCAACAAGTCCTTGTTGGATGCTGAGACGAGATACCCGGAGATTGAAAAGCTAGCTCTTGCATTGGTGACCTTGGCTAGAAAGTTGAGACCATATTTCTAGGTCCACACCATTGTGGTGCTTACCCAACATCTCTTTGAACTAGTGTTGTAGAAGCCTGAAGTGTCTAGTCACTTAGACGAAGTAAGCCATCAAGCTAGGAGAATTTGATATCAAGTATTTGCCGAGGAGCGCCATTAAAGGGAAAGCCTTAGTTGACTTCATCAATGAGTTCCCACCGTTGCAGACAGATTTGGGTGAGAACATTGTATCGTTCGACATCATGTGGAAGTTGTATGTGGACAGAGCAACTTGTAAGCAGGGGTTTGGAACATGAGTCTTGTTGGTCTCTCCCGAATGTGACAAGTACTACTGCGCTGTTTTATTTGTATTTTCGTCCTCCAGCAATAAGTCCGAGTATGAATCTTTTCTCACAGAGTTGAGGCCAATAGAGAGATGGGGGGTTAAAAATCTTCGAATCCATAGCGATTCATAGCTCATCACTAGCCATATAACTGCATAATTGATAAGTTGAGTTTTAGTAGTTAGTTTGCATGTTAATTTGTTAGATTTTTAGGTTTATTTGATTAGTTTTTAGGTGTTTTTGTATGATTAATATACTTAGTTGTTTTAGATGCAATTAGGTTTTATCTTAGGTTTTTATCAAGAATAAATGACATTTTGATACATGTTAATATCATAGAAGTCATATATCTTGAGTACATTTCATTATAGTTAATACTTTGATTAATTGCATAGAATTTACGCTTGTTTATATTTTATTTTGTAGGTAAATAAGGTGTCTAAAGTGGTGGAAATGGTGCTCAAAAGAGGTCAAAAATATGTGCAAAAAGTAGAGAAAGAATAGTCCAAGGATGAGGAAAAAATGGCTAAGTCCACAAGCCAAAACAAGGCCATCACCACCCAAAAACCCGAAACTGGGCGCTGTGGCGCCCAGATGCAGATGTGGTGGTGGTGAGGAATAGAAACTGGGCGCCGCGGCGCCAAGGAAAAAACTTGCTCGTGAATATTTTTGATTCGCAGGTGCACGAATATCAAGTTATAATATATCTGAGGTGAGTCGGGTTATCGTCCTCAGGGAAAGAGGGAGCTTGGGTTTGGATTGGGGAAAATATAACTTAGAATAATCATAAAATCGAGAGGTTTATAATATTCTTTGAAGTTATGAAAAAAAATCATAAAGCGCAAAGAGTTTGCATGATTTTAGTTTTTATCGAGAGATCGAAATCAAATCATATAAATATGTTCTAACTTGACACTCGATAGAGGAAGTTAGAGATTTGATGATTTTTGACTTATAAATTAAGAAATATATTAATAATAAATATATATAAAAGACATAGTTCAAAGTTAGGTGAAGTTGAACCTCTAGAATTTCTCTCTATTGATTTCTTAGTAAATTTGAATTTCTATTATTGCTAGTTTTAATTGCATTGTTTTCAATTTAATTAATTCTAAAGTTTGATAATCTAGATAAAGTTAGGGTTATTAATTACGGTAATTAGTGAAGAGTTAAATAGATCATTGAGGACGATAACCTGATATTCATCGGTATATTATAACTTAACACTGTGTGCTTGCGGAATATCATGAACATGGGACAAGTGTCACACCCCGATTCTTAAGAACAATTTCATATGATAGGCAGCGGACCAGAATAAGGGTGTGAGCAGAAACGAACATTTACACAGATCTTTTATTCACCCTCCTTTAATAACGATGGCAAAAATACAAATGTTGCAATTACATGAGTACAGAGTACGTAGCGGAAACTACAACAATCCATAAGTAACGCATCTAAATCTAAGTTGACATCCCGCACCCTAAGCATACATGTTTTACGGTCAGCCTCTCGACTAACACCAACCACACTGGTGGCAAGCCATGTGGTCATGTTAGGGTAAGAGCCGGTGTTTTGCCACCCTCACATCGTAAGAATCCCTGATCATGATTCTCGGGTTTGCCCTCTTGTTGACCATTCTCTGATACCATAACTGTACTTACGCGTGTCTAAGATCCTAGGAAAAATATCAACGGGGTGAGCTCAACAGCTCAATGTGGTCAAGTAAGATAAACGAAGCTTACATGCATAATAATAAGTACAAAACAACAGTCATCAGAAAGTTATTCTACAACAATATAATCAAGCAATGATATGAATGAAAACGTGGTCACACAGCATCACAGGCCATACATCATGCACTCGCAACCTGTGATCCGAGGCACCGATACAATATCTAGCAACTGAGAGATCTCATGACTTCCAGTGCTAACCAATGACAGTGTCACCTCCGGGTCCAGCGTAACAACATAACAACCCAATAATATATATTTATGCTGATCCCCATGGTCCAGCGTAACGACATAGCACCCATGGTTATAGTATATACAGTTTTGTAAAATAGTTTTCATGCATGAAGTAAAACATGGTAACATATATGATGCATGATGCTATGTAAATTATTATTCGACAAGTAAGAGATGCAAACCTAGCCTTCATTCCCCACCTTAACACGTGTAGTGGCGTCGCCTTGACGAATCTTCCGCCGAAATACCCAATTTTTGGAAGCACAAGAAAATAGAGAGAGAGAGAGAGAGAGAGAGAGAGAGAGAGAGAGAGAGAGAGAGCGGCGAGGTGGAATGAGGGAGGGACCATCCCACTATGGGGGTCTATATTTCCTCTGAGGGGCTCTTTTATCACTTATTGAAATTACATCTATAGGGTTTTTCAGGCAGTTAAATTAGTTTTACAGTAGAAAAAGTGGATGGTGTGATTAATATTAGTGTTATATTAGTAACACTAATATAATGATTCAATAGTATTTCATCTTACACTGTCTGGTAATTTTTGTTGGAGAAAATGTGAAAAATTTTGGAGTGTGACAACAAGTCCCCATTGAATTCCTTCTAGCCAAAACTATTGCAAGTCAACCTCGGTTGGAGTGTGTTGAGAGCGGGGTATCCTGGATGGATGAAATCATGGACTACCTACTTAATGACAGACTCTAAGATGACAAAAATGAAGCTCGGAGGGTGCAACGACAATCAACTCGGTACTCAGTGATCGATGGGCATCTCTACTGACGCAGATTTTCTTTGTCGTATTTGAAGTGCTTGAGAAAAGAACAAGTCCAGAAGGTTCTAGAGGAAATACACTTCGGAGTTTGTAGTTGTAGTTGTCGATTATTTCATCAACCGGGTAGAGGCAGAGGCATTGCTCAAATAACTGAGTAAAAAACCACCAAGTTCATATGACAATCCATCATTTGTCACTTTGGTGTGTCTTACGCAATCATTACGTAATTTGACAATGCGCGGCTTAGCACCATCTGTTCCGACCTCGACATACGACACTTCTTCTCATCCGCAACTCATCCCCAAGTGAATGGACAGGTCGAGCCAGTCAACAAGATCATCAAACATACTTTGAAAGCGAGAATAAAGGCAAGAAGAGGTACTTGGGCAGATGACTTAAATCAAGTGCTCTGGTCGTACGAACTATTGAAAGGTCGACCACTAGGGAGACCCCATTTGCACTTGCGTTTAAGATCGAAGTTGTGATTCCTATCGAGGTTGGAATACTGACCTTGCGTACGAAATATTTCGCTGATGAACAAATTTGGATTCTCAAGCCCTTGAACTTGACTTACTTGAGGAGATGAGAGAACAAGCTCACTTAAGGTCGATGGCATACCTGTTACACCCAAAATTGAACCAACTCCGAGTCATAAACAAAGTTGTGCTAGAACCAGAAACAACACTTCAACCAAGGAAAAAACACACCTTGCCTTGGCTAAGGCCGAGGCACAACATGCCTCGGCCAATAGCCGAGGCAACCTCATGCCTCGTCGATGGTCGAGGCAACACACGCCCCGACCATGGCTGAGGCACCACACGCTTTGGCTCCAGTCGAAGGCATCTGCCCGGCTAAGGCCACCCTAGCTTTGGCCAAAGAACCCTTCTCGACACATTGATCACGACTCAGATACCGCATAAAATGGACCTTGAGACATAGAATTACGAGCCAACTCCTCATGAGGAAAGACACAAATCACTCCCATGGACGGAACACAACATTAAATGCAAAAACAACCCCCTTCACACTATAAAAATGGGCTTTATTCTTTAGAAGCTGGCATGCTCAAAACCTCCAACTCTCTCCACTTATATGTTCTCTCCCTCAGAGACTAACTTAAGCATCGGAGCGTCCCCGTTTGCATCCCCCAGTGCCACTGTTGTTTTGCAGGTTACCTGTATGCCTTGAGCAAAAAGATGTGGCCATGCGACAGAGGTGAAACCAAGATCAAAGCGAATGATTCAAACCACCTATCCAAGGAAGCTCTTATTAGAAGTGGAGATTAGACAGAAAGCGGTCGCCTGGCCCCCTTGATGAGGATGCCCATTGTAATACCACAAAAATTCACAACCCTAGAATTCTACGAAAAAACAACTAAATTAGGAAATACTAGAAAAGCCAAAGGCAAAAAGTAAATACACCTAATTTGTAATAATCATTAAAGTCTAAGGGAAAAATGGTAAATTTACACCTGAGGGCAAAACGGTAAATTCGTCTACTTGTAATTATCAGAAAAGATCAAGGCCAAAATTGGAACTTGAATTTTTGGGCTCCTATAAATAGGGGCTAGGGGTTAGTTAAAACCTGTTTCAGTTAAACTCTCTGAAGAAAAGAGTGCCAGTAGAAAAAAAACTCTAAAAAAATTTCTGCTAGTATAACAACGAGGAGATTATAACGAAATTGAGGTGAGAATGATTCTTTAAGTTTATGCTCTTTATACATTTCTTTAGTTATGTATTTTTCGTATTCTACTGTATTGTGAAAGCATAAGTACTGGGTGTTGGTTGGCCCACGTGAGAGCCAAATGCAACCGGTGGGTGATGGTTGGCCCACACCAGATGCAACCAGAAAAGGTATACCTTATGTGGAAATGTCCTGAAGGAAATGGTGGCAAATTTATTATTATCATTATGGCCATACTATTGAATTGATTGCTTTTCTTGAAATACCGTGATGAATAGTTTAATACATGTATTGACGTTTTGTATAAAGTGTGGGAACTTTAGGAAGATCCACTAGGCTTTTAGCTCACCCTCCCTACTATATCTCAGGAGATTAGTTCACGAGCAATGCAGACATGTCGACAGAAGGGAAAAAAGAGTTGGAGCTGCAAGATGCTGCTCTGTATGCAGGCGGTGAAGGATGTGAAAAGTTGATTGTGATATGTATATATATATATTTGGTTTATATATTTGATAAATATAAATATATGATATATATATAGATATATATATCTATTATGTTATTACTTTTTTATATTAGATATATATCTAATCGGCTATATATATTCAAACATATAGAATAAATAAAATTGTGAGGTTGTGGGGTTGTACAATAAAATGGCTCTAACAGCCATTTGTATGTTGTGTATATATATGTAGACGTGATGTTTAATATAAACAAAGTTTGAGAAGTTGGTATAATTGTGCACCCAATTTGTGTACGTGTTGGCATAATTTTGGCGTTACAACTGCTTACATTTGAATCAAAGAGTACAAATGGGAAAAGGAAAAATAAAGTAATACAAATTGGGGTGTTACACCCATCCTGCCGTAAGTGAAAACCTGATCGAAACTATTTGTCTTGATTCCTTGTCTATCGAACACCTTGCTTGTGAAGAGTCTCTTTTGATATTAGTCAACTGACTTCTTCACCCACCTGTCTGGGGCGATATTTTTGGCTGAAACAATACCAAGAGAGAATATACCGGTATTATGATGCCAAGGTCGACCGCTATGTTTCAAGGTTAGGGATCTGGTACTCAGAAGGGTCATGCTGAACACACAAGAACCTGGAACTGATGTTTTTGTCCCTAATTGGGAACGTCATACACGGTTACTCAAATCTTAAGACCGAATGTCTATGAACCCTGAAGGAAGGAACCCCAAAGCCTTGGAATGCTGAGCATTTGAAATTGTATTACCAATGATGATTAATGGACACTAGGCGATTGACCCACAAGTTTTTATGCTATTTCGAACTCTACATTACATTGTCTTTGCATTACCTTGGGGCCTGAGTCAGCCTTGGGTGTTAGGGAGAAGGTCAACAACAATGACTTTGGAGAAAGAGGAAAAGAAAGAGAACCCCGAAACTGTGGTAAGTTAAGGAGAATCAACAATCACCTTGGCAACCTTAACACTACTCCCAGCTGCCACTCTCAACTTTATTCAGTTTCTCATCTCCACCACCGCTAAGCTCTGTGGGTGCCTCCTCGGTAGGGGGTGGAGGAAGAACCTCGATGGGCTTTACAGGAGGTGGAGGAACCTAGGCCACGACCTCAGGAAAAGGTGCCTGAACTGTGACCTTAGGAGGGGGTGGTGCGGGTGGTGCAGGATTGTGACGCCCCGAAAATTATTTCATCTAGCCCATAACCCAATTGCACTTTGCCCAAACTCTATGCGTTGCCTTGTTATGTTTGGTGTTTGTTTGATGGTTGTTTAATGTTTGTATAGTTGATGCTTGATAATGTATATAAATATGTGTATCATAAATTGTATATGGGTCATGTTAAATTAAATTATAATGCATATGTTATTATTTATGCATGGGCCCATTAAACCATGAATTGATATGAGTTAGGATTGATTGAATAAAAGGATAAATGAGAATGAAAATTTGGTGTATTAAATGGATTGGACATCTAAAATACATGGAAGCATGAAATTGGTTAAAGTACATGTGGTTGGTATGGGTAGTATGAGACCAACACATGTGAAGGTTGGTGCATGAAAGTGGACAAGTGTCCCATGCCCTCAAGGAAGTGCTAGAATGAGTGGAGGGAATCAAGGAGAGAACCAAGGAGGGAATCAAGGAAGTGCTAGAAAGAGGTGAGTGGAGAGAAAGGAAAAAAAGAAGAGAAAGAAAAGAAGAGAAAGGAAAGAAGAAGAGAAAGAAGAAGGGAGTTGCAGGAGGAAGATCTTTGCGACATTTTCATCAAAGAGCTGGATCTTTAGAATATATGGTCAGATTGAACTCAACATTTGTCAGCAAGTTCATAGCTTATGGTTATTTATTCTGGTCGGTTGAGATCTTGATCAGAGGTTTCGTCTAAGATATCTAACCTCTCAAACAAAGCTGGTCGGAAAGTCTGGATTTCTCGCGCCGTTTTGCTCAAACTTATAGATCTCCTCAATCTACCGTTGGCTGGATATTAAATTTGGGTATGTCGTTTACAACTGATATTTCTGTATTCTGAACGGTGGAGATGTTTACGACTTAAGTATTTTGTGTGATATAGTCATCTGAGTTTGAGTATTTGCAGCAGGAAAGGAGAAATTGTCTGATTAGAGACTTGTTCATCAAAGATACTTATCTTTTTGGTCCACCGTTGGATTGGGCTGATATTTGGACAGAAGGTTTGTTTCTTCACATGCTTCAATCTGTATGGTTGATTTTCTGATTACATATTTCTGTTGGTAGATTGATACATCTGAACAGAATATTAAATGAAGAATTGGTAGGGTTGCTTGTATTAGACCAAAATTTAGAATATGAACTTAGACATTTCCAAATAGCTTGCATATCAACTATGTTGACCTAGTTGTCATTGTTGATGAAACCATGATGCAAAATTAGTGATATACATGGCTGAACATGGTGACCTAGTGTAAATCAGCAATATGGCCTAAGTATGGAAAATTTCATATTTTAGGGATTTTGATGCTTTTGGCCTAAAATCATTGAATTGATGCAACTTATGTTTAATTAAGCATGATTAGAGTTGATTATGCTACTGATTTGGTGGTTGTGACTATATCATGGGTTAGGCCTACTTGTGATCAAGTGACCCAATTTGAGCATGTTTATGCCTAAGGAATTGAAAATCAGTATTTTTGATTAATAGAATGGTTTATGTATGAGAACTATGCATTAGAGGCCTAAGTCATGTGATTTGAGTTGAATGATGGGATTAGATGGGATTTAGGCCTATTGTTTATATGTGGGCTGATTTAGGGTTGATGTGTAATGTCTATGTGATTGAACATAAAAATTGATGTATGGTAGGATATTGATGTATGTTTCAGGATCTTGATTGGATTGATTCGGTTTGGTGGTCGTGTGTGGTTAAATACTCTCGCGAGGCTTGGTTGTGAGTGGACTTCATTTATGATTATATCTTTTATGTCATCATATCACTTATATATATTGTATGTTGAAAGCATGAATGTGTTCTAATGTTTTGAATGATGCATTGATTTGAGAAAACCTTATGACTTTGGTTAGGCCCATTTATCTGGCTAATAGGGGGACTTAACCTTGTCATAGGAGGGTTTTAAAAAGCAAATGATTGGGGTCAACGGTACGGTGAAATAAACGTGCACTAGTAACCCCAAATAAACATGATTGGGATCAACAGTACGGTGAAATAGACGTGCACTAGTAACCCAATGCATGTGGAATGTGGATCCAAATTGATAAGCTTTTACTTGCATTGAACTTATTATAAATGCTTGATATCTATATGTTATGAGCTTTTAATCATGCTACACATTGACATGCATACATGATATTTATTGATGAGTATTGATAGCATATTTGAATTCTATTCACTGGGCACCGTTGGTTCACCCTCATTCTCCTCTTTCAGGTCCTTTTGTCCCGAATAAGGGCAAAGGAGTAGTCATATCTTGAGGGCCTTGCCTGCGAGAGAATCCAAGGCCTCGATGTGAGTTGAGAGGCATTTTGATTGAACTGTGTTTTAAATTATGAAGTATTATATTTTGGATTATGTAATTATAACACTTACCACATTGTAGTATGGGTGAGTTGGGACTTGTTAGATAGACCATGTGGGCATATGACGGTTTTATTTGTACCCACAATTTTGGACTTTATGTGTATGTCAATTTTAATGGACTGTAGGGATTATGATTTTATTTATGATTCATTTTTATGGATTATCTCTTGTCTTGGATGATTAATACGGTTGATAGTTTTGTTTAGTACCTTTTGATATTATGTCGTTGTTTGAGATAAGACTCGTAGGGTCTCAACCACCTCACGGGAGTTGAGGAGTGGTCGGAGATGCCTACGCCGGGAGTCTCGCCCCGGCATTCCGCACGCCATTCCCTGTTGGTGGTCCGGGGTGCGGGGTCGCCACAGTTGGTATCAGAGCCTGATTTTACTAGGTTTGGTCTATGTATTGGACTTAGATGACTTTGACCTAGGAATTGGGTGAGAGATTTAGGTGATTAAAAAACTTAAAGGAACTATCTTAAAAACCTTACTTTCATATTTTCTGTGTGTATTATATGATATGGGTAGTTATGAGGCTTTGTTAATGTTTTAAATTCTTTAATGTGTGATGGTTGCTCGTATTTGTACTTCTCAGTGTCATGAGGAGGAGCGAGAGATTGGGACAGCCACACACAGGGCCATCCGATGATGACCGGATGGGGAGGATGAAGGATGTCATTCAGGCACAGGGCCGCTTGATGGCAGCCCAGACTTCACAGATACATGCGTTAGTGCAGCAGGTTGAGGCTATTGCTCGACAGTCGGCTCAAACAATACCTCAGGAGGCGGGCACTAGTGGGGCCGTGGCTAGTGGAGCTGAAGGGGCAGCAGGACCTCAAATGGCTGTACCTCAGCCTATGCCTACACCTGCTCCTATTGTTGTGGAGAACCCCACTGATCGGCGGATCAGACTGCTAGAGAAGTTCATGAAGCTAAAGCCTAAGGAATTCACTGGTGGGGTTGACTTGAAGAAGGCCGAAGATTGGCTGAAGAATGCCGAGAAGATCAGTCGCTCCTTAGAGCTTGATGAGGAGTCTCAGGTCCTATGTGCTGCTCACACACTGGAGAGTGATGCAGAGGACTGGTGGCTTTCAGTGTTGGATACACAGGGGGCAGTGAAGAGTTGGGACACCTTCAAACGGTTGTTCTTACAGGCTTACGTTCCAGAGACTGAGAGACAGGCTAAACAACTCGAGTTTTTGAATCTCGCACAGGGCACCATGTCAGTCAGGGAGTACGAGCTCAGATTTAGGCAGCTCGCAGTTTATGCCCCTGGGTTAGTTCAGACGTCGAGTGACAAGATTATGAGATTTTCTTTGAACCTAAGGCCTGCGATCCGACAGGCCTTGTCTGTGACGAAGATGACTGATTTTACCACAGTGGTCCAGAGGGCCAAACAGTACGAGTTGGCTGAGCGGGTTGATGGTATGTCTACACGGGCAGCTCCAGGTGAACAGACTTCACAAGCAGAGTCTGGGGGACAGTTCCAGACTCCGTGGAAGAAGGGAAGATGGGAAAGGAAGAGAAAGTTTTATGGAAGAGCACAGTCTGATGGTGCTCAGAGTAAGGCATCTTCGTCAGACATAAAATTTAAAGAGACGAGCGTTAGCAAAGTCATTGAGCAAAGGAAAAGAAAATTGACTTAAACGGTCGAAGCAAAAATGGGGAGATTCACCAGTGTTACTTGCTGCACTAACCCGACAATGTTGCGGAGGACATTCTGTTTAGAAATGCTTTCCATAATTGAGGGACCTTGAAATATGAAGCCCCCAAAGTTAAAGTTGAGAGACGCCCCACTTGGGTCATGGCGGTCTTTCCCAGCCTCGGTCCTTTGTCAGGTTGGCTAGCTGAGGCCTTTGTTGTTGTCCCCATAGAAGAACTCTTCATTTGACGTGCCAACTTGGAAGTCTACCCACCTTGCAGAAGAGTTGTGGAGGTTGCTAGTTAAAGAGCCCGAACTGCGAGGAAGATAGGTTCAAAGCTCCCTGAATGAGGTATTGAGTTCTTTAAGGGCAAAATTAAAGCAGGAGGTGTATGAGGTGCCTCGAACCTCCTGGATTTTTTTTGTCAGGTGGCCAACTCTGGACCTGCTTTTACCTTGGTCGCCTCCCTCTTGGTGGATGACTGCCTTTGCGTTGTCCTAGTAGCTAGTTGGGCTCGGGCAGAGACAGCGTTGAATAACTCTAGCCTCGACATCTCTGAACATTCCACTATAGCAAGAGTGAGTGGTCTCATCTATACTGAAAGGAGGCTCCTCGGACTGCCCGACAAAAGTCTATTGGGATCTACTTCTTGTTGGCACACGTTTCTTCTTGTCATTCTTCTTCTTAATGCCGAGTAGCTCGTTTTTATTTAAAACACTGTCAATGTCACACCCCGTCCGGACGCACCTAGAAATCGGATATGCAGGAACACAACATAAGGACAAAATGTTTTCTTTTCATTGATTATAATATTTTGGTACAAAATGTAGGTAGTCCAAAGACTGCCAATACAGGGAACGTAGTCCCAACAAAATTTACCCTAGCTACTCGCATAAGGTTGCCAAACGAGGGCCCATGTACCTCTGCCCAGATCTACCTCAGGCTTCTAAAACGTGGTTAGCAACGGGATGAGCCATCGCCCAGTGGGTGAAACATATATTTCGTGGATTATGAAAATTTATAAAGAGAACATCATCATTGTTAACCTATTCATCACTTAGCTCGTTCCTAAATATATTGTGATAAAGTATATTTTGATGATCACAAACAAAATACTTTTCGGTGCTAAACGTGCGTGTATCAAGATTTCATCAAAGTACCTAAGGAAAGCAAAAAGCCAAGGAACGACTCGATTGAGAAACTCAAAGATCACATCCAACGGTCAAGTTTGTCTCAACCAAAAAACTTCAACGATCACATCATGATTTTAATATCACTTCACTTGAACGATTCGATCAAGCTTCAAGACTACATCTCTCGATCAATGTTCAAGTCATTCAACTCCACAAAGCTCTTATTGAAGATCTCATAATGAAGAGTTGGATTTAACGGTTATGAGAAAAAAGAAAGACACAAAGTATTTAAGGTATATCTTTCTCTAATCGTTAATGCTCAAAATGTTTTTCAAAACCATTCATAAATCATCTACATATGTTTTTCTAATCTGCATGTTTTGATTTCATGTTTTTACGGTATTTCAAAGGATCTAATACTATATATTTAATTTGAAATCTACCGAGTTTTTATTTGCATTTATCGTATATTTTATCGCGAGTTAAAACTGTTTTAAAAGAGTCTTTCAGGACGCTAATGAAATAACAACGCTCTCCTGAACTTTATAAGTCAGGATACTGATAGTTCAGTAGGACGCTGATAACAATCAAGGTTGAATAAAACTGATTTATCAGGACGCTTACTTGTATAGTAGCGACCTCCTTTATTAGTCAACCTCTGAAATTGTCAGGAAGCTGACTCAGCATCAGCTCACTAAAAGATGAATTAAGTTCTTCAAAGAATGTATCTTTGAGGACGCTGATAGTTATAAGTTGAACAAACTATCAGGATGCTATCTGGATAGAAGTGCCCTCACTTTTAGGAATCAACTTAGTAACTTTCAGGACGCTGATTGTCCTTCAGCGTGTTTGTGTGTTATTTAAAATGTTTTTAATCGGTAGGACGCTTACGTAATGTAGCGCCCTCATGTTTTGTTTTATGTTTTAAAGGCATGACGCTTACTCGGATAGTAGTGCCCTCATGCACTTAGTTGTTTTAAAACATAGCAGGATGCTAACTGTGCATTAGTGTCCTCAAGTTCAAGTTGTCTAAGTGACAAAGTAAGTCAGGACGCTTACGAGTTAGTATCACCCTCACTTAAGTGTTCAACAGGATACTTATACGTAATAAGCGCCCTCAAGGAACAAAACGACATTGTTGATATTATGTGTTAGGACACTGATTACGGAATCAGGACGCTAATTCAACAACCGTCATTGTTCGAATAAGTACACTACATCAGTTTATTTTTTCAGAACAGATATTTGCACAGAGTCCTTTTCAGACTTATCAGAGACCTTTTTTGATACATGAAATAAGTTTTTCTAAAACTTTCCCCTTTCATGAAATCTGAAAAGAACCAGAATGTTAGTGAAAATTGCAATTGCCATTTTCATATAACATTCTAGCCTTTGTGTGTAAACATTCATATTATTTGAACTTCAAATGTCTAACGGCTATGTCCCACTAAGTCTATAAATACCAATACTTAGGATCAAACAATTTGCCAACCACTATGAGTTGTGCCAATACTTTTTGAAAGTTAGTCTGTGTCAAAATATTTTTCATTATCTAAACTTTCAAAGTATTTTTCACTAATACCTTATGTATTCAAATGATTTTCATACTGAGCTTATTTTCATTATATCTTTGAAAATCTATTTGATCTGGTGTCAACTCAAATTCTCAGCACTGATTCATATTTGGTATCATTCTTGCTGGAGATAGAATTTGAGAAATAGTTCAAGATATACAGTTGTACTTGATTTCATATCTTAAGTACTGTATTGAACTATATCAGTAGTTCCATTAACTACTAATCAAAGAACCAGAAGTTTTCATACTTATATTTTATATCTATTTTGTAAACTGTCTGTGTCTTGATTTACACCAGTCCTTCGTGTTTTAAGTCAATCTTTATTCGGTATTCGTTAATTTTCGAAGAAGCATTGATTTTTATATCATATCATTCATGCTTTTCGAAACTACATTTGAGCAATACCTAACACTGAAAGGTAAAAGACTGAAGGTGTATTTTAACTTAGCATTACCTATCTCATAGTTCATATCTTTGTAATGCTATGTACTGAGCTTTATTGTAAAGTGTTCTACTCAGTTAGAACCAACATTTTTATTTGTTGTAATGCTGGTGTGTTTCGGTGTGAAACAACTAGGACAAGTGGACGTGGTTCACTTAAGTGATTTTAGGTTTGAAATTACAACAGTTTTTCCTGATCTCGTAAAAGGAACATGGGTTCTTTCTCAGCCCGAAAAAAGGAAACCGGTTCATCCTCATCCCGTAAAAGGACAGATGTGTCCTTAACCTTAAAAATGATAGGTTATCTCTCAGCCTTTAAAAGAGAACCGGTTCATCCTCATCCCGTAAAAGGATGTGTGTGTCCTTGACCTTAAAAAAGATAGGTTATCTTACAGCCTTTAAAAGAGAACCGGTTCATGCTGATCCCATAAAAGAATAGGCTATTTCTTCCCTGTAAAATAGAAACGGTTCATCCTTAGCTCGTAAAAGGATAGTTTTGCCTTTAACCTATAAAAAAGGCAGCTGTAACGGTTTGGTTCTCACCCGTAAGAGAATCCCTTAGTGATAAGGTTAAAATCCTACCTGAGGAGGTTAGGTAGTGGATGTAGGCGCGGCCGAATCACTATAAATCATGTGTTAAACTTTTGCAATTTAGTCTGTGTTCTATTTTGCATCCAATTCCAATACACTTATTTAAATCACTAAGTTATTGGAAGATACTTTTAAAATTGACCATCGCACCCAATTCACCCCTTTCTTGGGTGGACAACCAATCATCATAATAATCAGATAAGCACAACATATCATCAATAGCAACACCACAATTTAGTGGACACCCATAACGCATCGTCTCATAAGGGGGGTCGTGGTTAGGTACCATTGTGGCGATCCAGTACCCCGGACCACCAATCCCGCAAGGAATGGTGTGCGGAATGCCGGGGCGGGACGCCCGGCGTAGGCATCTCCAACCACTTCTCAACCTCCGTGAGGTGGTTGAGACCCTACGAGCCTTATCCCAAACAACGACATAATATAAAAATGTACTAAACAAAACTACCAACCGTATTAATCATCCAAGACAAGAGATACTCCATAAAACTTTGTCATAAATAAACCGTCATAATCCCTACAGTCCATCAAGATTGACATACACATAAAGTCCAAAACTATGGGTACAAAAAACCCTCATATGCCCACGTGGTCTATCTAACAAGTCTCAACTCACCCATACTACAATGTTGTAAGTGTTATAATTACATAGTCCAAAATATAATACATCATAATTTCAAACACAATTCAATCAAAATGCCTCTCAACTCACATCGAGGCCTTGGATTCTCTCGCAGGCAAGACCCTCAAGATATGACTACTCCTTTGCCCTTATTCGGGACAGAAGGACTTGAAAGAGGAAAATGAGGGTGAGCCAATGGTGCCCAGTGAATAGAATTCAAATATGCTATCAATACTCATCAATAAATATCATGTATGCATGCCAATGTGTAGCATGATTAAAAGCTCATAACATATAGATATCAAGCATTTATAATAAGTTCGATGTAAGTAAAGGCTTATCAATTTGGATCCACATTCCACATGCATTGGGGTTACTAGTGCACGTCTATTTCATCGTACCGTTGACCCCAATCATGTTTATTTGGGGTGACTAGTGCACGTCTATTTCACCGTACTGTTCTCATCCCCAAATATTTCCTTTTTAAAACCCTCCTATGACAAGGTTAAGTCCCCCTATTAGCCAGATAGATGGGCCCAACCAAAGTCATAAGGTTTTCTCAAATCAATGCATCATTCAAAACATTAGAACACATTCATGCTTTCAACATACAATATATATAAGTGATATGATGACATAAAAGATATAATCATAAATGAAGTCTACTCACAACCAAGCCTCGCAAGAGTATCTAACCACACACGGACACCAAACCGAATCAATCCAATCAAGGTCCTGAAACATTCATCAATATCCAACCATACATCAATTTTTATGCTCAATCACATAGACATTACACATCAACCCTAAATCAGCCCACATATAGACAATAGGCCTAAATCCCATCTAATCCCACCATTCAACTCAAATCACATAACTTAGGCCTCTAATGCATAGTTCTCATTCATAAACCATTCTATTATTCAAAAATACTGATTTTCAATTCCTTAGGCATAAACATGCTCAAATTGGGCCATTTGATCACAAGTAGGCATAACCCATGATATGGTCACAACCACCAAATAAGTAGCATAATCAACCCTAATCATGCTTAATTAAACATAAGTTGCATCAATTCAATGATTCTAGGCCAAAAGCATCAAAAGCCTTAAAATATGAAATTTTCCATACTTAGGCCATATTGCCGATTTACACTAGGTCACCATGTTCAGCCATGTATATCACTGATTTAGCATCATGGGTTCATCAACAATGGCAACTAGGTCAACATAGTTGACATGCAAGCTATTTGGAAAGGTCTAAGTTCATATTCTAAATTTAGGTCTAATACAAGCAACCCTACCAATTCTTCATTTAATATTCTGTTCAGATGTATCAATCTACCAACAGAAATTTTTGATCACAAAATCAACCGTACAGATTGAATTATATTAAGAACCAAACCTTATGTCCAAAAATCAGCTCAATCCAACGGTGGACCGAAAAGATAAGGAACTTTGATGAACAAGTCTCTAATCAGATAATTTCTCCTTTCCTGCTGCAAATACTCAAACTCAGATGACTATATCACACAACATACATAAGCCATAAACATCTTCACCATCATAATACAGAAATCTCAGTTTTAAACCACATACCCAAATATCATATCCATCCAACCGTAGATTTAGGAGATCTATTAGTTTGATCAAAACTGAGCGAGAAATCCAGACTTTCCGACCAGCTTTGTTTGAGAGGTTATATGTCTTAGAAGAAAACTCTAATCAAGATCTCCACTGACCAGAATGAATAACCATAAGCGATGAACTTTATTACAAATTTTGAGCTCAATCGGACCATATATCCTCAGGATCCAGCTCTTTGATGAAAACATTGCAGAGATTTTCTTCAAAGCAACTCCCTCTTTTTTTCTCTTCTTCTTTCCTTTCTCTTCTTTTTTCCTTTCTCTCTACTCATCTCACCCTCTAAGACTTCCTTGGGGAAGAGAAGTAGGGCATGGGACACTTGTCCACTCTCATGCACCAACCTTGACATGTGTTGGAGAGGAGAAATGGGGCATGGGACACTTGTCCATTTTCATGCACCAACTTGACATGTATTGGAGAAGAGAAATGGGGCATGAAACACTTGTCCATTCTCATGCACCAACTTGACATGTGTTGGAGAAGAGAAAGGGGGCATGAGACACTTGTCCATTCTCATGCACCAACTTGACATGTGTTGGTCTCATACTACCCATACCAACCACATGTACTTTAACCAATCTCATGCTCCCATGTATTTTCAATGTCCAATCCATTTAATACACCAAATTTTCATTTTCATTTATCCTTTTATTCAATCAATCCTAACACATCAATTCATGGTTTAATGGGCCCATGCATAAATAATAACATATGCATTATACTTTAATTTAACATGACCTATATCTAATTTATGATGCACATATTTATATACATTATCAAGCATCAAATATACAAACATTAAATAACCATCAAACAAACACCAAACATATCAAGGCAACACATAGAGTTTGGGAAAAATGCAATTGGGTTATGGGCTAGACGAAATAATTTTCGGGGCGTCACATCACACCCACCTTAGAATGAACTTCGTCCTCGAAGTTTTAAGGTTAAGAAATTACCTAAGCCCATGAACTCGACAAAGTGCTCCATCATGTAGTCCTCACGCTCCCAAGTAACCTGCTCCTCGCCATGGAACTGCCATCTCACCTTAACCATCGGAATCTCGCGGTTACGTAACCTCTGGACCTTCCGGTCAAGTATCTGAATAGGTTCCTCATCATAAGTCCCATCCT
The DNA here is from genome assembly GCA_035771175.1 of Paratinospora sagittata. Lineage (NCBI taxonomy): Eukaryota > Viridiplantae > Streptophyta > Magnoliopsida > Ranunculales > Menispermaceae > Paratinospora > Paratinospora sagittata. The sequence continues at coordinate 16,666,714 of CM069604.1, forward strand.
GCCTTAGCTCAATGTTCCTCCAGTCCAAGACGTGATCAAAATCATTCTTGTACATTTTCAACATTGACACATGAAAGACATTGTGGACTGTTGCTAACTGAGGTGGCAAGGCTAATCGGTAAGCGACGGGGCCAATTCGTTCTAAAACCTCGAACGACCCAATAAATCTCGGAGCGAGCTTGCCTTTTATCCCAAATCTCGTCTGGCCCTTCTGAGGTGAGACCTTCAATAAAACTTGGTCACCCACCTCGAACTCTACGGTCTTCCGCTTGGCATCAGCGTAACTCTTCTGCCTGTCTTAGGCTACCTTCATATTATGCTTGATCATTTTAATCTTCTCTGTGTGTTCTTGTACAAATTCTGGTCCCATCACTGCAATAACTCCTACCTCCGTCCAACAGACCGGAGATCTACATGGTCGACCATACAATGCCTCAAAAGGAGCCATGCCAATACTGGACTGATAACTGTTGTTGTATGCGAACTCACACAGATGTATGTACTCCTCCCAGTTACCACTGGACTCAAGGACACAAGCTCGAAGCATATCCTCCAAAATCGATATCAACCTCTTAGACTGGCCATCCGTCTGAGGGTGAAAAGCGGTACTGAGATATAGTCTAGTGCCGAGCTGCCTCTGTAACCCCTGCCAGAATACCGATGTAAACCTTGGATCCCTATCTGACACAATCGAAACTGACACTCCATGTAATCTGACTATCTCCCGCATAGAGAGTCTGCTCAGCTTGTCCATAGAATCCCTAGTGTTCACCGGTAGAAAGTGAGCGGACTTAGTCAAGCGATCAATAATAACCCAAACAACATTATGTCTCCTCGAGGTGTTGGGTAATCCCACAACAAAGTCCATAGTGACATGCTCCCACTTCCACTCAGGAATGGCAAGCGGTTGCATCTGCCGTCCAGGCCTCTGATGCTCAACTTTGACCCTCTGACAGATCTCACACCTTTGAATGAACTGAGCTATCTCTCTCTTCATGTTGTCTACTAATATTCTATGCATGGGTATAATGTATGAATGTGTGTGTGTACGTTTAATCTCAATTTTCTACACTGGTATGAATGCCTACTGCACATGTACGACAACTTTTGAGTCCATGGGACATTCATTATTAAAATCTTGTCGTACCTCCATGAAGTGGACAACTTTTAATAAAACGAACTAGACTAGTCCCCAGGCTGAGAGGTGGGTTACAATGGACACTCTTAATACACCATATCTTCTAGAGTAACAAGCTGCCTCCCTTTTACTATTTAAAGTTACCGGGGACAAGACATAGTCTGGCCAGTTAAATTAATTGCTAATCCAGCAAAGTAACAACATGACATTTGGATTACATTTACCAAGATGTGAGTAAGACAAATATAGTTTAAACATAATGACATTTGTGTAATAATGTGAATATCAGACATAATAATAATGTATGAAAAATTTATAAAAAGACATAAGACACGCAAACCTAAGTTTCACTTTCCACCTTCAAATTGGACACTTTATGCTCTAAGCTCTTTGCCAGGTAGCAGCTTCGCACCGCACAAGTGGAGAGTCTTTAAGAAAGAAAGTCTCAAAAGAGAAGAGAGAGAGAGAGAGAGAGAGAGAGAGAGAGAGAGAGAGAGAGAGAGAGAGAGAGAGAGAGAGAGGAGAGGATTGTGAGAAAATGAGGGGGAGGGGGACCCTTTTCATAGGGTCCCCCATGCCCTTAAAAAATATAATTTTTTTTTTGAAAACTAAGGTATTACACTCTACTCCCCTTAAAATAACTTTGCCTTCAAAATTTAGTCCATGTTATCTTGATTGCTGCCTTCATGAGATCCACTGTTTTGGTCATCTTCCATTGGTTCAGGGTATTGGTGGTATGGTCCCAAATTTATGCTTTGACCTGTGGAATCCTTAGCATCATCGACCAACGAAGAACAGATTGAATCGGATTCTTCCTCAGAGGGTTCCGACATTTGCCCGATAGATGGTGGTGTGGGGCTCTGGAGGTTATTATGTTTCAGGGGTGGTAGAGTTGGTGGGGGAATGCTTCTATGTGTCGTTGCTCGAATTCACCCATCTGGTAGTTTTGGTAGAAGGTCCTGCCAGGATGGGGGGACCTAGATTGTTTGGGGCGGGTTTCGTACAAACAATTTCCTCACAATATAACCATTGACATTTTGCTGAAAGAGATCGCAGTTGCTGTGGCGAGTGACTTGGTGATGTATTGAAGTTGTGGGTTACTTCAACACTTAGAGGGTTTCCCCAAGGTCGCAAAGCAGGCCATGGTATAGATGGTGGTTTACTCCTGTCTGTGCTGTTATCAGACACCTGCATGGTTATTTAAATGAAGCGATATATTAAAATATTGTAAAGGAAATTTTATAATTTCATTGATTAATGAAAATAACACAATGTATCATATCATCAATTACTATTAGGAACAAATTAGGGTATTTCTTTTTGATTGTTTCTTCTAGTTTCCGAGTTGCTTCCTCTATTCCATGGTGATCCCATAGTACTTTTACAAGTAGAATGCTACGTCGTCTTAGTTCTTGAGTTTTCCTATCTAGAATTTGTACCGCTCTCTCCTGATATTTGTTGCCTTCTTCCATCTGAACTTCAACCAGAGGGACAACATGTGAAGGGTCAGGACGGTACTTCCAAAGCATGGATACATGGAAGACGTCATGAACTTTGGACATAGATGGGGGAAGGGATAGCTGATAGGCTAATTTTCCAATGCCTTTGACGATCTCAAATTGGCCGATATATTGTGTCGAGAGCTTTCTTTTGATCTCGAAACGTTTGACACCCCTTGAAAGTTGGAATTTTAGAAAACATAGTCCCGCTTTTGAAACTTTAAGGGCTGCCTCCGCTTGTCTGCAGAGCTTTTTTATCGACTCTGCGCTATACGAAGTCTCTCTTTTACTAGCCTGATCTTCTTAGAAGTTTTTTGAACTAGTTTTGGCCCCAATTGTGGTCGATCTGCCATGTCTAACCAACATACCAGAGATTTGCAAGGGCGACCATATAGGGCCTCGTATGGTGCCATGCCAATACTAGATTGGTAGCTGTCGTTGTACTCAAACTCAGCCAAGTGTAAGTGTTTCGCCCATCCATCATGAAAGTCCAATACACAACATCGTAACATATCTTCTAAAATCTGGATCAATCATTCTGACTGCCCGTCAGTCTAAGGGTGAAATGTTGTGCTCATGGTAATTTTGGTGCCCATTCTTTTTTGGAAGTTTTACTAAAAGTTTGATGTGAATCAAGAGTCTCGATCACAGAAGATTGTGAGCGGCATGCCATGTAGGCGTACAATCTCTTTTACATACAATTTGACTAATTTGGTAGGGTTACCCTTGAACTTTATTGGTATGAAATGTGTAGCCTTTGTAAGTTTGTCAATGATAATCCAAATTGCATCTTGCCCTTTATTATTTTCGGGTAAGGCAGTAACAAAGTGTATTGCTATATTCTCCCACTTCCATTCTCCAATAGGTAAAGGCCGGAGAAGTCTGGAAGGAAGTCTGTGCTCCGCCTTTACTTGCTGGCAAGTGAAACACCGGGCAACAAAATCTTCAATGGCCTTCTTTATTTTAGAGAACCAAAATTGTCACTTGACATCTTTGTACATTTTGTATCCCCCAGGATGCATAACGAACCTAGAGCAATGCATTTCGGTGAGCACTTCTTTTTGAACTTCAGGGTCGTTTGATAGGCACAAACATTTCTTGTAGAATATTGTTTTATCATCGGAGATCGACCAGTGGGGAAGGTCTTGCCCACTGCGGAGGAGTTCTCTTTTCTCCATCAACCTGGTGTCGTTGGCTTGGGCAGCTGAGATTTTTCAAATAAGCTCAGAGTTGGCAGTTAATTGGGAGAGTCGTGACCTTCTTCCCTCCTCAATGAGCTGTAAGTTGTATTCTTCAATCTCAGTAGCCAACTTCCCTATTTCGAAGTTGAGGGTGCAAGCTGCAACATATGACTTTCTACTCAGGGCATCAACCACAATGTTGGCTTTTCCAGGATGATATTGATGCTCAAAGTCATAGTCTTTTAAAAATTTCAACCATCTTATTTGGCGGAGGTTTAGGTCTCTCTGAGTGTAGATGTACTTGAGGCTCTTATGATCAGAGAAGACTTCAAACCATTCACCGTATAGGTAGTGGCGCCATATCTTCAGTGCAAATACGATAGCTGCAAGTTCCAAGTCATTAGTTGGATAATTACCCTCATGGATTTTTAGTTGTCGAGAGGCATATGCAACCACTTGGCCATATTGCATTAGTATTACACCTAAGTCTTGGAGAGAGGCGTCGGTGTATAGTAAAAATCCAACTCTATTTCTTAGAATAATTAGTACTAGTCTTGTCGGGAAACACTTTTTCAATTCCTGAAATGACGATTCACAGGCTGCGTTGCAGATGAATCGTGTGTCCTTCCGAGTGAGTTGGTCATTGGTTCAACAATCTTGGAAAAGTCTTTGATGAAGCGTCTGTAGTAGCCAGCCAAGCCGAGAAAACTTCGAATCTGAGTAACATTTGTAGGCTGCTTCCAGTTTAATACCGCTTCAACCTTTGAAGGGTTCACTTCAATGCCATTGCTTGGAACCACATGACCTAGGAATTGAACTCTCTTTGCCCAAAATTCGCACTTACTCAACTTTGCATATAATTGATGGTTTCTTAAGGACAGGAGGACAATCCTCAGGTGCGTCTTATGGTCTTCCTTTATTGGTGAATACAACAAGATATCATCTACAAAGATCATTAGGAATCAGTCTAAATATGGTCTGAAGATGCAGTTCATCAAATCCGTGAAAGCTGGAGTTGCATTCGTTAGACCAAACGACCCAACCAAAAACTCATAATGATGGTACCGAGTTTTGAAAGTCGTTTTATGTATGTCCGACTCTTTGATCCAGAGTTGGTGATAGCCAGATCGTAGATCGATCTTAGAGAAGTATTTGACATCTCTAAGTTGGTCGAGCAAGTTATCAATCCTGGGCAATGGGTATCTGTTCTTGATGGTTACGTTATTCAACTTGCGATAGTCGATGCAAAGTCGTAACGAACCATCCTTTTTGCGGATGAATAAAATTGGAGTGCCCCAGGGTGATGAAGTTTTTCTGATGAAGCCCGCCTTCTCCAATTCTTTCAGCTGCTTGTCCAACTTGATTAGCTTGACGTTGGACATTTTGTATGGTGGGATGGAGATGGATTCAGTTCCTGGTATGAGTTTGAGCTCAAAATTGAATTCCCGAACTGGAGGTAGACCGGGGAGGTCGTTTAGAAAAACTATTGTGAATTCAAATATGATCGGGATACCATGTACTTCAAAGGGGTATAACAATGATGGTTCATTATCATTACTAATGGATAGGGCTCGGAGCTATTCCTTGAGGAGTGTGACAATCGAGCTGTGTATCCATTTTTGGGTTCCCTGAATTTTGACAATCTCCCCAATAGGCAAGGTTAGCTGAACTTGCTTTTTCAAACAATCGATTTTAGCGATCTGTGGTGCTAGCCAGTCCATGTCGAGGATGATGTCGAAGTCTTCTATGTCCATCACTAGGAGATCTGCATAAATTATCTGTCTTGACATTCGAAGTTCACATCTAGAACACTTCATTTTAACGTCAGTACCAGGTCCTATTGGTGATGAGACATAGATTGTGATGTCGGTGGGTTCAGATTGCAACCCCAAATGTGTTACAAATGCAGAATATATATAAAGAGTGCGTAGCACTCGAATTAAACAAAACATGTACCATTGTATTGAATAAAGAAAATGTACCTTCCACTACATTATTGTCTGGAAGAGGTTGTTGAGCTACAACATACGCTCTGCCTTGTTGCCTTTGCTCTTGGTTCTGTTAAGGCTAGGCGGTTGCAGTGGGTGGGGCTTGTTGGACTAGGGTAAAGAGGCACTGGTTGCTGAGGCTACGGTGGGTGGGGACATAACCTTTTCACGTTATCAGGTTGGCCACAATTTTAGCAAATCTGCCTTTGGTGGTAAAACGCTTTTTGTTACTTCTGTTGTTGTTGATGTTGTTGGCCACTGCCTCTTTCATGGCCATTCCGACTGCTGTCCCTATTGTTCCTTCCCTTTCTGTTATGATTTTGAAAACCCTGATGGCTAGGGTTAGCAACTTCGGCCACTGGTGCAGTAGCCTCAAGTTTTTGTGCGGGGGTTGGGAGGGCTAGGTTAAAATTTTGGTAGGCCTTTTTCTTGTTGCTTTGTTGAGTGCCCTGTGGGGAAAAAATAGCCGCACGTTTTCCCCTATTTTTTCTTTGTTCCTGATCAATCTTCTCTTGCTCGTAATTCATGGCCATATTTATGAGTTCCCTGAAGTTTTTAAGCTCTAAGAAGGCCAGAGCCTGGCGAATGTTTGGTCAGAGGCCATTAAAAAATTTCTCAGTCTTGTCTCGCTCTGTAGAGATTGTGGAGAGAGAGAAGACTGATAATTCTGTGAACTTTGCAGCATATTCTCAGACTGTCATGCTGCCCTGGTAGAACCTTGCAAACTCCTGACATTTTTGTCTCTTCACGGCGCCAGGGAAATATTCATCAACTAACAATAACTCGAATTCCGTCCAAGTCATGGGTGTCACATTGACCCTTGGGTCCTCCTTTACTCTTTTTCACCAAATATTAGCTCTACTAACTAGCTGGTATGAAGCTAGTAGAATTTTTCTGTCATCGCTGACTGTCATAGTCTCAAGAGCATTTTTAGACTCTTCCAGCCATTTTTGAGCCTCATAGGAGTCTGGGGTACCCGAAAAAGTGATGGGCTGGAGCCTCTTGTATTTTGTGATCTGATCAATTTGGCAGTCCGAATCAGATCTAACAGATGTCTGAATGATGATCACGTGATTAGCCATTGTTTCACAAACGACCATTTGTACAGTTTCCTTCATCGCCTCAATGAATCCTGTGAAAAAGTGTTCCATGCCCGGATGCATGACAAAAGGTGAGGGTTGGGGTGGCACTGTCTGCCTAGAAGTGGTAGTAGTGTCATGAGTGGCCTACTCTGTTCTCGGAGGGGCGGTTCTTGATTTTGTGTTTTAGGAGGTGCTGCCTCTGTTGGACTATTGGTTGAGCATGGCCTTTTACTCCATCTAGTTTGTAATTTTCTCCACTGACAAGGAGAAAATAAAACTTTTCTTTAGAAGGCTTCCATGAAATAAAGCCAAGAACAATATAACAAGTGATATTCTTAGCAGTTCATAGATTCAAGAGTTCTGCAATTATTGATCCACATAGTTTTCTAGGCATAGTGTAAGGTATTGATGAGGAGTCAAAGAATTCAAATGAACATCGCATTCCGGCCCAGGTATAAAGCAAAATTGGAACAATTCATATAATATAAGTATAGCCTTTAAACCTTGTTCTCAAATGTTTTTGTTGGGTTTCGTTGAATATACTCCTATTTTTTTTTTGAAAACTCATACGAGTCAGAATTTCTAAGACTATCTATGGTGAATGCCATAATCTAAATGTTCTACCACATTCCTATGCATTCCAACTCATTTTCTTGGTTTCTGTTGATTATCCTCCAAGTTTTCATGTCCTATACCACAAGAATTTGGTGATAAGGGACATAACCAAGTCAAGTCATATGAATGCGGTCTCTGCAAACATTACTTGAAAAGTACTCTGCTAATGGTATCCTCCAAGTTTACTCGTCTCATACCGCATAAACTTAGTGATAATCTTAGTGATTCAAGTTTTCTAGATGATTTTTCACACAAGGTCGTAGGTTTTCTTACTTCCAAAATTTTTTCTGGTATCCTCTAATTTTGTTGTGTCCCATACCACTGCAAAGTTTGTGATATAAGAGAAAATTAAGGTTGCAAGGCCGCCCACCAAACAATCACAAACAAAATTTTCATAAAATTTGGTTTTACATACCAGTATCCTAGTGCCTACTACTGCTACTTCATCTGGTTCTCTGACTTGTCACAGAGCAACTGTTTGTGGAGCGACCAGAAGCACCACGTTCAGTTTCTAAGTTTTCTTTTATGTTCTGAAGGTTCCTCAGTTGGGAGCTGAACAACTTGAAGGGTGATCTTGTTATTTCTACAGCATGAAACTCATGAGCGTCTATGAACCTTGTCCCCATAAGGATGTCTATTATTTGGAATAATAAAAAAAATTGAGTCGAGAAGGATAAGGGACCTCTGACGTGAGTCTCAAGTTTCAAGAACGGGGTCGGTTCCGTCTTTACAGAAACCTCTGACCCTCACATGGCTATAGAATTCTTGATTAAGCTAGAAACGAACCCACTGTTATCTCTAGTTATGTTCATCCAACCTACTACATCAATCTTGTCATGCAATTTGGTCGTAGGCGGAGTTCTTTCATGTTTGTCGTCCTTATTGTAACGATCTTCCGCTTCTCAAGTTTCTTTAGCCTAGAAGAAGGCTCTCCAAGGTTTCCCGTGGAAGTGCTTCCTCTTGTTCTTGAAGCCATCTCTTTTCTCAAGACTCATAAAATGCATTTTGAAATGTTCTTCAGAACGTTCTTATGAACATTCTTGGAGTGAAATTTTCCTTTAAGGTTTATGTTCTTGTTCTTTCGACAACATTTTTTTTAGGCTTTCACAACCCCTTGGCGATTCTAGGTACATGGGTTTTGGGCGGGCCTTGGACCGTTATCTCTGATACCATTTAAACTGTCACACCCCGTCCGAACGCTCTTAGACCAGTGGAACACTCACAAGCAGGGTGTGATGCAGCTACAACAAAAATCAGATGCGTAGGAACACAACATAAAGACAAAATGTTTTCTTTTCATTGATTATAATATTTTGGTTATAAATGTAGGCAGTCCAATAACTGCCAATAGAAGAAACGTAGTCCCAACAAAATTTACCCTAGCTACTCGCACAGGGTTGCTAACCATGTACCTCCGCCCAGATCTACCTCAGGCTCCTGAAAAGTGGTTAGCAACGGGATGAGCCATCGCCCAGTGGGTGAAACAGATATTTCGAGGGTTATGACAATTTATAAAGAGAACATCATCATCATAATAATCAGATAAGCACAACATATCATCAATAACAACACCACAATTTAGTGGACACCCATAACACATTGTCTCGTAAGGGGGGTGTCATGGCCAGGTACCATCCTAGGATCACACTGTGCGTCCATCCCCAGGGAAATATATAACAATCAGTATGGTACAACTCCATCCGCACATCTCCTTTTTGGCTGACATAATAAAGTTTACAGCAGAGATGTACCGCTTAGGGTTGACTTAGTCAAGTGGGCAATTATGCACCAATAATCAATCATTAGGCTACGAGCGACTTACGTCCCTAGATAGTTATGTTGTTTACTAATATTCTATGCATGGATATAATGTATGAATGTGTGTGTAGGTCTAGTCTTAATTTTCTACACTAGTATAAATGCCTACTGCACATGTATGGCAGCTCTTGAGACCATGGGACAAGCATTATTAAAATCCAGTAGTACCTCCACAAAGTGGACAACTTTTAATAAAACCAACCAGACTGGTGTTGGCCCAGATATGTCCAAGAGGGGGGTGAATTTGACACTTAGCATATTTTAGCCTTTCTTAATAATATGCGAAATATTGAAAGCAAATTAAACAAAGTATAACAAATGAATACGATAAATGGAAAGGAGACAATGCAATCAGGATTTATAGTGGTTCGGCCTCGTCTACATCCACTACCTAACCTCCTCAGTTAAGATTTGTTCAAACTCCACTATGGACCTTCTTACGGGTGAAGATCAAACTGGTACACTTTCTCAACTTACGGGTGTGAGAACTATCGTTTCTCAGCTTACGGGTGTGAGAAGACCGTTATAACTTTGAGCAACACTTGCTCTAGCCCAGTGACTAACCAGTCACTACAAACTGTATACAAGATGAGATATGATTCCCTTTACTCAAAATCAAAGTTATACTTAAACAGCTTTGGATTGAACCTTTCGTTACCATAGATTCAACAAAATATGTATGATGAAGTTTGGCTGAAAAACAGGTTCAAAGAGCTTTTGTCTTCTTCAATGGATTTTGAAAATGATGAAGATGAAGATCAATCAATCCAGAAGACTTGATGTTTTTTTTTTCAAAATGATTGCATGTTCAAGCCTGATTGAAAAACGATTAACTTTCAAAAAGTTATTTGCACAAGTGAAAACTGTTAATACGTTTTTGAATAAATATAGTTATCGTATTGATTCGTTATTTTTCTGCTTTAAGGCAACACATATATATAGAAATAACAGAGGCGCAATGGACTTGGTGAATTTGACGCTCTAGGTTATTTCAAATACAACGTCTACATTCTTTCCTGAAATGAATTGATTCAGCTCTGTGCATATTACGACGATAGCACCTGAATCATCTCATCATTCATGAAAAAGGAATGTTCAGACAAAATATTAGAACATTCAAAAAGTTTTGAAACGTTTTTTGTACGATTTTGAAACGTTCAATTCAACCTTGAGCGTCATGATTTATCAAGTCCAAGAGGGCGCTGCTAAAACATTAACATCCTGAAAGACTCTATAAAAATGGTTTTTTGATTTCTCGATTAAAGCTCTATAAGGCATGATGTTTTCGGATTAAATCAAATATGCAAACGATTGAAAATCAATTCGATTAAAACATGCAGTCATGCATATTGCTGAATCAAATGGCATAGAAGGTTATACAACCTATCATAATCTAATCATACTACCGAACATCTTCGAATGATCATGGTCTTCAAGTAGATCTTTAATACGTCCGCCATGCATCATTGATTCTTTTGAAACCTTCAAGTAAGACTAGATATGCCATGTATGCAATAATATCATAAATAGAATGTGGTTTGTAATCATCAAAATATCTTTCATATTAGGGATATATTCTCGTGAGAGACATGAGGATAATTGGTTCAACACTCTCTCCTTTTTTGATGATTTCAAACACATTACTATAGGCTTTGAAGCAAGATAATAAAATGATGTGATTATGCCTGAGATGCAATACTAATGATCCTAGTTCCATATGATATGAGTGTATTTTCAAGGAATGTACTAAAAACTCCACTAAGACTCCCCCTTAGTGTTAATCTCCCCCTGAATATATGATGCTTCAATGATATTATTTTTCCCCCTTTTGAAATATCAAAAAGTGTAAAGTATCATGAAATATGTCTCCCCCTATATAGAGGTAAGCATCACACATCAGTCTCAGAGAACATGCCAAGCTCTCTTCGAATGCGAACAAACTGGTTTTTTGGTAAGGCTTTAGTAAATATGTCAGCCAGTTGCAATTTGGTTCCAATGTGAGACAATATGACTTCTCCATTTTGCACATGATCCCATAAAAAGTGATGTCTTATTTGAATATGTTTAGTTCGGGAGTGCAATACATGATTTTTAGATATGTTAATAACACTAGTATTGTCACACAAAATCTCAACACATTTAATAAATATTTGATAATCTTGAAGTTGTTGTTTCATGTATAAAACCTGAAAACAACAACTTTCAGCTGCAACATATTCTGCTTCAGCTGTGGATAATGCCACTGAGTGTTGCTTCTTGTAAAACTAAAAAATTAAAGAATTTCCAAGAAAGTGACAAAATTCGAAGGTACTTTTCCTATCAGTTAGACTACCGGCATAGTCAGAGTCTACATAACTTCTCAGATCAAATGTAGTACCTTTGGAATACCAAATTCCTAAGTGTATTGTGCCATTTATGTATCTAAATATTCGTTTGACACACTTTAAATGAGATTCTTTAGGTTCTGATTGAAATCTTGTACAAAGACAGACGCTGAACATAATGTCAGGCCGACTTGCAGTTAAGTACAACAAACTTCCAATCATACTTCTATAAAGTTTTGAATCAATTGATTTACCTTTTTCATCATTTTCTAATTTGATTGCAAGGTACATGAAGTATCAATCGATTTCAAATTATGCACTTGAAACTTTTTAACCATTTCCTTAGCATACTTTGATTGGCTTATGAAGGTGCCTTTCGACATTTGCTTAATTTGCAAGCCGAGAAAGTATGTAAGTTCTCCCATCATACTAATTTCAAATTCCTTCTGCATTAATTTTGAAAACTCATCACACAATTCTTTGTTTGATGCACCAAAAATGATATCGTCCACATATATTTGAACAATAAGCATATTATCATTATGGTGTTTGATAAACAAAGTTGGATCAAGTTTTCCCTTTTGAAACTTATGACCTAAAAGAAATGAACTCAGTCGATCATACCAAGCTCTTGGTTCTTGCCTTAATCCATATAAGGCTTTGTGGAGTTTGAACACATATTCTGGGTCTTGAGCATCCTCAAACCCTAGAGGTTGTTCCACATATACCTCTTCATTGATGTATCGATTTAGAAAAGCACTCTTTACATCCATTTGGTATAAGGGAAAGTCCTTGTAACAAGCGTAGGCAAGTAGCATCCTTCTTGCCTCTAATCTTGCTACTAGTGCAAAGGCTTCTTCGAAGTCTATGCCTTCTTCTTGGTTGTACCCTTGTGCAACCAATGTATCCTTATTTCGTACAATGACACCTTGTTCATTCTTTTTATTTCTAAAGATCCATTTGGTTCCTATAACAGATAAATAAAAAAGTCTAGGAACTAATTCCCATACTTTGTTTCGCACAAAATGGCCTAGTTTTTCTTGCATAACAAGAATCCCGTTTTCATCTTTCAGTGCATCTTCTACTTTAATTGGTTCAAATTGTGATACAAAAGCAACAAACTCTTGATCTTTTTGATTTTAAGCTCTAATGGATACACCCATTCGTGGATCTCCTAAGATTTGATCTTGGGAAAGACCTTAAAGCAGCCTGGAGTTTTTAGATGATTCTAAAGATGTTTCAGGTTCAAGATCTATATCTTGGTTGTCTTGGGTTCATCATCATCAAAGTTTAATTGTTTAAATTCATCCTCAAGACTTTTCTTATTTTCACTTTCATCAAAATTTAGGTGAATAGATTGTTTACAGTTTGATTAGATTTGTTGAACACTCTGTAGGCTCTACTGTGAGAAGAATATCCTAAGAATATTCCTATGTCAGATTTAGGTTCAAACTTATCTAGATTGTCTTTATCATTAAGAATAAAATATTTGAGTCCGAATACGCGAAAGTAACTGATGTTGGGTGCTCTACCCTTCCATAGTTCATATGAAGTTTTATTCAAATCTTTTTTGATTAGAACTCAGTTCATTACATAGCAGACAATGTTAATAGCTTCACCCCAAAAATGATTTGCAGTGCTATGCTCATTAAGCATTGTTCTACACATTTCCTGCAGAGTTCTATTCTTTCTTTCATCTACACCATTTTGTTGTGGTGTCCTAGGGGCTGATAGATGGTGAGTATAACCTTGATTATTACAAAATTCTTCGAGATTTTTATTGACAAATTCACCACCTCTATCACTCCTAATTCTATTGATTTTATAACCCTTTTCATTTTCAATTCTTTAACAAAATTTTATAAATGTTTCACATGCATCAGATTTATGAGCTAATAGAAATACCCATGTGAATCGAGTAAAGTCATCAACAATCACAAAAACATATGATTTTTCACCTAAGCTTTGGGTTTTGGTTGGTCCGAAAAGATCCATGTGAATTAGTTTGAGAGCTCTAGAGGCTGATTGATGCCTCTTGCTCTTAAGTGATGATCGGGTATGCTTAGCAAGTTGACATGGTTCACATACCTTGTCATTTGAGTAAGTTCCTTTTGGAATACCCTTGGCGAGATCATGTTTAACAATTCTAGATATATTTTCCATATTAACATGAGCTAATCTCTTATGCCATAGCCATGCATCGGTCCAAGAGATAGCACTTATACATGTTACATTTTGTTTCTTCATGTCATTAAAGTTTGTGTAATACACATTCTTAAGTCTAGATGCTATGAATGCAACAATTTTATCCGCATGCTTGACAGTGCACCTATTTGCTTCAAATGAAATGTCATAACCCTTATCACATAATTGACTTATGCTTAGGATATTATGCTTCAGCCCTTTAACATAAAGTACATCAGATATGGATAGAAAATCGTTACCAATAGTTTCGATGCCTTCCATGTCACCTTTGCTATCATCTCCAAAAATGACCTTTCCTCCTTTCTTCTTTTCAAGGCTTAAAAGTTTAGATTTATCTTCAGTCATATGCCTTGAGCAGCCGCTGTCTAGATACCATATATCTTCATATTTTCATATCTACACAACATAAAATATTTTTGACTTTGGTACCTATGCAAGTTTGGATCCATGCATGTTAGCATCAGTAAGAGCAAATTTTTCAATCCATGAATATTTCTTTTTCTTTCTACTTAAGACATTACATCTAAGTATGGTATGACCTTCCTTATGACATTTGTTGTATGTTGGTCTTTTGGTTAGTTAGGTATTGTATTCCTTTTGTTTTGACCCATGTGTATAGCCTAAGTCGGTTTTGTCGAATGCACATTTTTGTGATCCTAACATCATGTCAAATAATTTTTGACCATTTGTGAATTTAATCACGGTGCAGTTCAGGTCTTCATTTTCCTTTCTAAAAGTTTCATTTTCATTTTTCAGTTTTCCAACAACTTTCTTAAGTTGTTCATTATCTAGAGACAGTCCGTCTAGCTCTTCTTGCTAAAATTCTATTTCCTCAAGTGCTTCTCCAAGACTAAGCTTGAGCTTTTCATTCTTTCTGGTCTCTTCACTAAGTTTTGTCTTAAGCTCCTGAATATGAGTATAGATCTCATTAAATTCATCAATGGGTTCATATTTTACCTTTGTGCTTTCCATTAAACATAATGCAACAGTGTGATCTGAATCCACTTCATCTTTGCTTGAGCTAGAATCATCCCATGTAGCTTTGAGAACTTTCTTATCTTTTCTATATGAGCTGGTGTTCTTCTTATACTTAATGGGACATTCACTCTTTACTTGACCTGGTTTGTTACAACCGTAGCATATTAACTCTACAGGTTTAGACTCGGTCGGGTTTCTTTCCTTTTGTGAAACCTTGAGTAAGAAATGTTCTTACTCTTTCTCCTAAGTAGCTTGTTGAACTTTCTAGATAACATAGCCATGTCATCTTCTGAGTCTGAATCATCTTCAAAATCAGTTTCAACATTGAGGGCAATAGATTTATTTTCTTTTTCCTCAACCTTGACTGGGCACATCGTATCTTTTATCTTCAATTCATAAACCATTAATGAACCACATAGTTCATCAAAGGTGTATTTAGCTAGATTTTTGGCTTTTTCAATGGTCGTGGCTTTGGGTTCCCATGCTCTGGGTAGGCCCCTTAGAAACTTTCTAAGAGTTTCTTCTTGGTCATAGTGTTTCCTAGGTTCTTCATCTCATTTATTTTTGTCGTAAACCGAGCAATTACCTCAGTTATCGAATCAATTTCTTTCATCCTATAGGTCTCATATTTTTCAACTAATAGTTGGAACTTTGCCTTTTTAACTTGCAAAGTTCCTTCGTGGGTAACCTCTAACTTGTTCCAAATTTTCTTAGCGTTTCACACTCACTAACTCTATTAAACTCTTCTACGGATAAACTGCAAAACATAATGTTTACAACTTGGTTATTTAATAGCTCTCTTTTCTTTTTCTTGGTACTCCATTTATCTAGTTCCTTCGGGACAATAGCACCATCTACTATTTTAGTAGGTGTTGGACAACCGTTTGTCACAACATCCCACATTTCTAAGTCTTGGGCTTTTAGGTAGTACCTAATCAAAGTTTTCCAGTGTGAATAGTTTTCTCCGTTGAACAGTGGTGGTCGGTTGGTAGAATTTCCATCACTTGAGAGATAAGTACTTCTTTCGTTTTGTCCTGCCATACTCAATCAATGATGGTTAGATACTTTGATGGTCTACCTGCTATGATACCAATTGTTGGCCCACATATGTCCAAGAGGGGGGTGAATTGGACACTTAATAAATTTTAGCCTTTCTTAATAATGTGCAAAATATTGAAAGCAGATTAAACAAAGAATAACAAATGAATACGATAGATGGAAAGGAGACAATGCAATCAGGCTTTATAGTGGTCCGGCCTTGCCTACATCCACTACCTAACCTCCTCAGTTAGGATTTGTTCAAACTCCACTATGGACCTTCTTACGGGTGAAGATCAAACCGGTACACTTTCTTAACTTACGGGTGTGAGATCCACCGTTTCTCAGCTTACTGGTGTGAGAAGACCGTTACAACTTTGAGCAACACTTTCTCTAGCCCAGTGACTAACTAAACTGAATACAAGATGATAGATGATTTTTTTTATTCAGAATCAAAGTGATACTTACAAAGCTTTGGATTGAACCTTCTGTTACCACAGAGTCAGCAAAATATGGATGATGAAGTTTGGCTGAAAAACAGGTTCAAAGAACTAGTCTTCTTCAATGGATTTTGAAAATGATGAAGATGAAGATTAATCAATCCAGATGACTTGATGTTTTTATTTCAAAATGATTGCAAGTTCAAGCACGATTGAAAGATGACTAACTTTTAAAAAGTTATTTGCACAAGTGAAAACTGTTAATACGTTTTTGAATGAATATCAGTTTTAGTATTGATTTGTTATTTTTCTGCTTTAAGGTAACACATATATATAGAAATAACAGAGGTGCAATGGACTTGGTGAATTTTGGCGCTCTAGGTTATTTCAAATACAACGTCTACATTCTTTTTCGAAATGGATCGATTAAGCTCTGTGCATATTACGACGATAGCACCTGAATCATCTCATCATTCACGAAAAAAGAATGTTCTGACAAAGTATTAGAACATTCAAAAAGTTTTGAAAAGTTTTTTGTAAGATTCTGAAAAATTTTCGTACGATTCTGAAAAAGCTAACAAAAATAGTGTCAGTGTCAGAACAGTAGCATTGTTGAATTAGCATCTTGACGCTTAATATCAACTTTGTCGTTTTGCTCTTTGAGGGCGCTAATGAAGCATAAGCGTCCTGCTGAATAGTGAAGTGAGGGCTGTATTAAATTGTAAGCGTCCTGACTTACTTTGACGATTAAACGACTCAAATCATGAGGGTGCTACTTCGACGGTTAGCATCCTGCTTTGTTTTAAAAACACATATACGAACAAGGGCACTACTCACAAGTAATTGTCCAGAAATTTAAAAACTATTTTAAAACACGATTAGGTGCCCTGAAGGACAGTAAGCATCCTGAAAGTTATTAAGTTGATTTTAAGGATGAAGGTGCTCTCATACAAGTAGCGTCCTGATAGTTTATTCAACTTATAACTATCAACGTCCTTAAAGATAGAAATCAATTAAAAACTAAGAGAACTTCCAGCGAGTTACAACTAAGTCAGCGTCCTGACACTTTTAAAGGTTGACTAAACGAAGGTCACAAGTAAGCGTCCTTATGAATTAGTTCAATTCAACCTTGAGCGTCCTAACTCATCAAGTCCAGGAGGGCGCTGCTAAAACATTAACGTCCTGAAAGGCTCTATGAAAATGGTTTTTTGATTTCTCGATTAAAGCTCGATAAGGCATGATGTTTTTGAATTAAATCAAATATGCAAACAGTTGAAAATCAATTCGATTAAAACATGCAGTCATGCATATTGCTGAATCAAATGGCATAGAAGGTTCTACAACCTATCATAATCTTATCATATTACCGAACATCTTCAAATGATCATGGTATTCAAGTAGATCTTTAATACGTCCGCCATGCATCATTGATTCTTTTGAAACCTTCAAGTAAGATTAGATATGCCATGTATGCAATAATATCATAAACAGAATGTGGTTTGTAATCATCAAAATATCTTTCATATTAGGGACACATTCTCATGAGGGACATGAGGATAATTGGTTCAACAACTAGTCCCCAGGCTGAGAGATGGGTCACAATGGACACTCTTAATACGCCAAATCTTCTAGAGCAGCAAGTTGCCTCCCATTCTTAAATTAATTGTTAATCCAACAGAGTAACTACATGACATTTGGATTACATTTACCAAGACGTGAGTAAGACATATATAGTCTAAACATAATGACATTTGTGTAATAATGTGAATATCAGACATAAAAATAAAGTATGAAAACCTTATAAAAAGACATATGACACGCAAACCTAAGTTTTGCTTCCCACCTTCAAATTGGACACTCTATGCTCTAAGCTCTTCACAGGGTAGCAGCTCCGCACAGCACAAGTGGAGAGTCTCTAAGAGAGAGAGTCTCAAAAGAGAGAGAGAAAGAGAAACCAAGGGGGAGAGGAGAGGAGAGGAGAGGAGAGGAGAGGTTTGTGAGAAAATGAGGGGGAGAGGGACCCTTTTTATTGTGGTTCCTCATGCCCCAACTTTGGGCAGTATGCCCAAAAAAAATATATAATTTTTTTTTGAAACTAGGGTATTACAGTCAATATAAGAGAATGATTAATAAATCAAGGGACAAATAATGAAAAGTGAGTGAAGTGAAAATACACGCAACTAAAAGACAAGATATTGACCTCTCCCGAACAGTTTTTCTACACTTATTAGTTGGGGTTAAAAGAATTTTGGGAGTCCTCTCTGTGTTGGGTAAGACCCAAATTTGATCGAGGCGACTAAAATCGGTCATCTTGGACTCTTAGCATGGCTAAGGCCAGGTTGTTGCATGAAGCAAGACAATAGTTAAGAAAACTTATAATAAGGAGGTGGAAAGGTAGGGTCAAAGCAAATCGAAAGGTGATCATTTTGGTACCTGGTAATTTATATTCCATGGGCATGTTACCGAGCTTGCGTTCGTTCGCCCACACCCTCGAGACGAAAAACCATTTGTCCTTCCAGGTTTTATTAGAGGTCGGGGAATTAATTATTAAATAATCGTACAATGTGCCCCAACCAACAACATAATACCATCCTCAACTATCGGGATGAGACTGGACGATGTAAGCCATCCATAATTTTGTAAAAGTTGAATTTTGGTCACCCCTTCTTTTTTATAAAAAAGGTGGCAACATGTCAGGACCTGCCAAAAATTCGAGCTAAGCTGTTGATCGTGAATATTTGTATCGCAAGTGGACGATAGTCAAGTAATAATATAAACCGACGGTGAGTCGGGTATCGTCCTCAAGGATAATGAATTAAATTGTTAAACATGCCCAAAACTACTATAATCTTGATTTTATCTAGGTGATTAAATTGTGATGAAGTAATTGCTCAAAGAGTAAATTGAACGAAATCAAGTAAAATTAAGTAAATCTAATATAAAATGGGGAAAAATCAATGAATAAAAGTTCTAGAGTAATGATATCACTATGTTGTCTATTATGGGTTTCAAAAAGGTTGTGTTATTAAATTAATTAAGAGAATTATAAATCATGAATTCTAACCTATCCAAACCCCTCTCTCGAATGTAGTTTGAATATCTACCCTTAAAATACTAATTCCCTCTCTCGAGCGTAAACCAGTAAATTAAGAATGCATTAAAATCTGTAATTCATTTTGGATGATTTCAAAGGATTTCGTAGGTCTCTCGACTTAATACTACTAACCTAGGTCACAATGTTCATTTTCCAATTCGATAACACCTCTCTCGAGTGTAAGAAATTGAATCTAAAGTCATTTAAAGAGTGGCCAACAATTTAAAGGCATTAAGTATAGAAAATTGTTAATCAAAAACACATAAACAATGATAATCAACCCATAGAATCCAACATAGATTAATCAAAACTCTAGATTAAGAATTTAGCTCATGTTCAAAGTCATGGATACAAGATGAAAAAGATATAAAACTATGGAAGAAAACATTACAAAGAACAAAGATTAGGAAAACAAGGTTAGAATCCCCCTTCAATGGTGGTTTAATCTTCTTCCTCTTCTTGGTTTTTTCAAGCCTCTAAGCTTTTTCTCTTCTTTTCTTGTCTCCTTTTTCACACCCCAAACCTATTCTAATCTATTCTAATTGAATCTAATGCTCTCTAATATCTAAAACAAACCCTAAAGTGAGCTTATATACAAGTATGGTGAAAATACCTAAATTGGCCATCCAAAATGTGTCAAAAATACCAATTAAAATACAGATTTAATTTCCCAACGGCGCTGCGGCGCCCAGAACATCAAATCTCCTTCTTCTTGCATTTTGCAACGGTGTGCGCCTAGTTTGTTGCAAAATTCACTCTTTGTTTATTTCTTCTTGGTTTGACTTCTTGGCTTTTCGTCCTCTTCTTTGACACTTCTTGTACTTGTTCTTGGCTTATTATGAGCCTCATTTGCACTACTTTGAAGCTCCTTGTTCACCTACAAAACAAAAGCACAAATGTAAGTAATCTATATTAATCAAATGATAAAAATCTATATGCAAGTATGTAAACATGTAAAATATAAAAATATTAATATGGAAGTGATGCAAAAGACTTTAGGAAAAATACTTAAAAATCAAGATTATTTTCCTAAGCTAGCCTAATGCATTTTATTCATGAAAATACCTAGAACTATCTTCTAAAATTCATAAAAACATCTAAATGGACCTAAAACACTAAATATGAACAATTAATGCAAATGTACATAAAAACTAGCTAAATGCACCTAAAAACCTATAAAATTAACATGTAAACTAACAACTAAAACTCAACTTATCAACTGTGTCAAGGCCAGGTTAAGTTGAAAGAGGGTGGTGGCGATTGATGCAAAGAGGGGGAACTTGATGCCATATTTAAAGAAGTCGGTACAAAAGGCTACCCAACCTTTTAGGAGTCGGCTAGGTTGCTCGCGGGGCACCGGCGCATAGAACTTAACAGTTTTTGGAATACCTAGCTCGTTCCATAGCCACCTAAGCTTGAGGCCATCCACTGAAAATGGTACAAAGTTGGAAGTGAAGACCTCGTTACTCCTTCTAGGGTTAACTACTCGGGTGGGAAGGTCAGGTCGACCAAAGGTGCAAACCTCGGTAGCATTTAAATTTTTCGCAGATCGGTGGGATCGCAGTGAACTTGTCAACTCAGCTGCCTGGTTGTCACCAGGGCTGCTCGCACCCAAGTCGGGGTCAGACAAAGCCATGACACTTGTACGCCCAACATACATCTTGATAGGTAGGAGGATGTCGCAAGAGAACGAAGACCCTGAAAATGAAGGGTTGAAAGAAGAACTTGAGGAGGAGGTAGAAAAGGACCTACTCGTAGATTAGGAGGTCAAACTAGTGTTAGGGGATGACTTAGAAGAGTTAGAGGGCATCAATAAAAGTAACTAAATGTACTAAGATAGTGAAAGAGGACTTGAGGATCGCTTTAGTGGAACTAGAGAGAAAAATCATTGCTATGCAAATGATCACCTTGGTGCCGAGTAACGAATGAAATGGTGGAGCATCACGACAATTATGCGGACTATGAAAAATTGAACGGCCCAAATGATCTATGAAAAGTGGTTAGATTCCCATCGTGAAGTACGCACGCATAGGCACAACCAATGGTAGAGATCTACACTCCAGCAAACCAATGCGATAGCTTGCTTGATTTGAGCACCACAACGTACGTCGAAATTTAATGTGCGGATGCTCCATCTGACACGTTGTCATAAGCGACCGTTGGCATGGGTATATCCAAGGGAAGTAACTGCGAAGTGACATGCACCATGCCTGACCCAAGCTCTTAATCTGAAACTCATCCTGATGACCTGATATAAACTTCCTTATTGCCCGCACCTCGGATGTGACATTTCCACCTAAAACCCAGAAAAGGACAAAAAGGGACAAGATTGACATTATGAGAAAATTCTGAGGATAAAAGTGAAAAAAATATAGTTGGTATTATTTGAAAAGAATCGTTTCCAGATATATCTCGAGAAAAGATATAGTTGGTATTATTTGAAAAGAATCGTCTCAAGATATATCTCGAGAAAGGATATAGTTAGTATTAAAAGAATCGTCTCGAAATATATCTCGAGAACATACTTGAGACCTTACCCGAGCACGGGAGGAGACGATAAATAAATTAAATCTCCAAGGTCATATTTGGAAAGTGGAAAAACATTCATCCTATAAAGAGGGGGAGGTTTTTAGGATTTTTCAAAACTCAAAAACTTCTTTCAAACTCTATCTCTTTTACTATTTTCTATATTGTTGAGAAAAGCTCTAGGAAAAGTTGTTCGAATACTCATTTCAAGGTGGGGAGGAACCTATGGTTTGTGCATTCTAGTCTTTTCATTAAATTTTATATTCATGCTGAAGTTATGCACGTCTTTATTTTCACTAGTGAAATGTCAATTAGGTGGAAGCTAGCCATTGTTGGAATGCTAAATGCAGCTTATTTGGGTTGGAAGTTGTCCCTTGCTGGATTGCTAAATGCAACTTATTTGGGTCGGAAACTGGCCCTTGTTAGATTGCTAAATGCAGCTTATTTGGGTCAGAAGCTGGCCCTTGTTGGATTGCTAACTGCAGTATATTATTTCAGATTTCATAAAATGTTCTATTCAATTGCTAGCAAAGTTTCCATGTGCATATGTGTGCAATTATTGTTGTTATATTGTTTAAATTTTAGTTATTGAATATCAATTTTGATGTTTTGCCTAAAGTGTGGAAACTCGCTAGGGAACCTGATAGTTGCATATTCAGATAGGCTTTAGAGCATGTTTTAGGATATTTTATACATTAGTTTAGTGTGTTTATGTTAGTTTTGATGCATTTGATAGTTTAGGAATAAATTGATTTTTATGCATTATTTCGGTTTGTTAGTTTATATGTTGGATCAATTTATGTTTTGAGTGTGTTACATACTTGTTTTGCATTGTTTTGTAGGTATTAGATGTGTGGAAGTGAGCATGAATGATAGACAACATATGAGAAGCTTAGATGATGATTCAAGAATAACACAAGCCAAAAAGTGGAAGAAAATTGGCTTAAGTCCATGAAAGTAGCCAAAACAACACGGTTCTGGGCATCGCGGCACTGTAATATGACGGAATGAGCGCCGTGGTGCTAGAGGTTGTAGCGCCGCGACGCTAAATGAGGTCCAAGTTGCGTTTTTAGCAACTTGGACGGCTTGGTTTTTGGAGGACTTTCTAAAACTGGAATTGGACGACTTTGGGGGCATATTATATATCAAACTTTAAGGTTTTTCAAGGAGAATACATTGGAATAGAGTGGAGAATGAAGTTTTATGGCTGGAGTGAAGTGGAGAAGAAGATCTACATTGAGGACTATTCACAATCTCTACAACATTCTAGTTTGTTTTTCTTGGTTCTTGTTCATGTTCGAACTTATATTTCATGTTTTTATGTATTTAGTCATGAACTAAACCTCTTTCTAGAGGTGTAGATTGATCCAAGCTTCATACTATGTCTAGTTTTATGGTTTAATTATTGTTAATAAAGTTTCTATAGTTTATTTATATTTCTCTGGGTGTAATGCTTTTGATCCATTGATCATAGATTAGATGATCATAGACTTGAGGTAGATGCTTCAAAAGAGGGTACCTTGGGTTGGAATTTGAGAAATATAACCTAGGCAATCGTGAGACTCACAAGGAGATCGAGAACCTTTAAAATCGTTAGGTGGAAATCATAAAACTTAATGAGTTGTTGTCGTCTTAGGTTTTCATCGAAAGAGTAAAGTCGAGGCGACAATAACATGCTCTAGTTGTTGCTTCTAAAGAGGGAATTAGAAACGTTTGGATTTCTTACTTATAAACAAAGGACTGATTTAATGATAAAAATAGATATAAAGGCATAGTTGATAGTAAGGTGACATCAAACCTCCAGACCGTTCTACCATTGATTTTCCTATTGATTTTTATTGCATTGTCAATTTAATACTTAGTTGTTTTATTATTGCTTTTAATCACTCAATCATTCGAATTTGGTTTTTTAGATAAAATTAAGGTTAAAACGTGATAGCTCGTATAGTAATAACCCCTGAAGACGATACCCGATATATTATCAGACTATATTATAACATGACACCGTACACTTGCGGTTTGAGTGTAACAGAACCCACTGGGCATAAGCTCACCCTTTCAATCTTATCACCAAGAAATTAATGTCGAAGGAAATAAGTAGGAAAGGAAAGGAGATGAAGAAGGAAAGGGAGAAAGGAGGAGTTTAGTCTTCAAATAATGTATAATTGTAAATACACTTAGCATAAGCCAATCATATCAACCTCTGCCTGTATATAAAGGTTGTAATGTTTCAGCACTTGTGTGTGTTAGTTTAAGTTAAAATAAGTAAGTAGCGTATGTAAGAAGGTGACAAATAATCTTCTATAATAGAAATAAGTTATGTGAATCAAGTGAAGTCTTGGGAAATACAAAAGTTGTAACATTGGAATTTCTCTTATTATTATTTTACCATCAAATCCCCAATTAAAGGGATTTACAAATAAGAGAATATTCGGGGTGTGACAACTTTTATGGTATCAGAGTCGTAGATTTTGGGCTCATGTAAGTAATAAGAAGAATCTAGTTGAGAAAGTAAAATAAAAAAATAGAAAAGTAGAGTAGAAAAGTGGGAAACAATGGAGGGCGTTGATAAAAGTGTGTTAAAAGAAATTTTAGTGGGATGAAAAACTAAGTGTAAAGATGATGAAAGATATTTAAAAAGGATATTGGAGAAGGGGGAATAGTGAAAAAAAATTATAAAGTTAAATATATAATAATAATAATAATAATAATAATAATAATAATATTTAAAAAGGGGTCGGGAGTCCCGGCCAAAGGTTGGGTGTGTGCTTGGTTTAAAACCCAGCCATGTGGTTGGGAAATTTATTAAAAAAAAAAGAAAAAAGTTTGTAACCCAGCCACATGCTGGGTGTATATTACCCAACCACTTGGGCTGGGTAATAGTTAATGAATATTAAAAATAAAATAAAATTTCCTCTATATATATCAGAACGCGAAAATGAAAATTTAAGTCCTTATACTCCAATTCCGATCCTAAGTTCTCATACTTCCTCACTTCAATTCTTAATTTACTGGTGGAAATCAATACTCGTTCTACTTGATACCATGTCTAGCAATCCCTAATTCTGAAATGCCGAAGCACAAAAACTTTGGCAAAAATATAAGAAAAAGGGAGTGAATGCGGGAAAAATGTACAAGGTGAATTCTATAGATAAACATGGAGCAGTCAAATTCCTATACAAGATTGGTTGGAATGGTGCTCTCCAAATACCCTCAAAAGTAAAGAAAGACTATGTACATTGTTTCTACTGCAATGTAGAGGGAATTGAGGAAGAAAATGATGTAATAACATCATATTTGGGATCTACTGTCTTAACGAAGGATACATTAAGAGAAATGTTGGGCATTTCCACCAATGGGGCACGAGTATATTTTAGGTCACCCAATGAATTACCAAAGGAAGAAAGTTATGAAAACATTGTACGGACACTTACAGGTAAAAAGGAGTTTACAATTAGTGGTCTCTCTCCCAAATTTCAAGCTCTTAATCAAATTCTTAATTGTAATATTATTCAGAAGGCAAGACATCACAATACTGCCAGAGTCCTCCCCTTATACATACTATACAGTTTTTCAATGGGGAAACAAATATCCTTACCATATATCATTCTTCAACAAATGAAGAAAGTGCGACATTGTTCAACCTCGCATTTTCCATACGGGGGATGGATAATGAAAATCATCCAACATATGAAGATCAAACTACCACCTGAAAAGCCATCATCTTATATATCTTATGTTAGTGAAGAAGGAATCGAGATTTTAGGCAGATAAGAGAAGAATCTAGAACAGTGATAAGTGAATCTAGTGTCAGACATGTTGAGGAGGATTTTAAATCTTATTTAACCGGTCTAATACAAAATTTAGGGAGCCAAATACAGGAAAACAAGAAGGAATTGGAAAAGTTGATTGAAGATAAGTACAGTGTTTTGGATAATAAAGTAACTCTGTTAGGACAAGATGTTCATGCTTTACATAATCTGTGGGCAACTAGGCAGGAAACATCCACACCCCTGAGTTATCAACCTAGTTGCGTAGAACCTGCTTTATTGGCTAATCTCCAAGCATCAATTTTTACTCCATAAATAACGTCGAGACAGTACTTTGCCAACATCGACGAGTACTCTTGGGCAAAGCTTGCATCAGGAAGTGAGCAAGTATATGTTTAACACCTATTAGAAAAATCTAAGCTTGTAAAGAAAATTAGTCTGTAACTTTTGTAATATATTAATGTATAAAGTTTGATTTGCTCATTGTGTTGTGTATGAGACTATGTTTGATGGGGTCGTGGCAATCACGAGTTTTACTTATGGGCATATTCAAGGTGGTATGGGACATCACGGGTATGACTCGTACTTGGGACGAGTGAGAGAAATCAACCCATGACCATGTGTGGAAATTATGGAAAGGGCTAGTTGATACTATTTATCCTTAAATTCAAACAATATGGGACGTACGAATTTTATGGATAACTATTATCCACTAGATATTTCCATTTATTGCGATAATTGCTTAAACATTAAATTTAAAATTCACATTGTAAGAAATTAGAAACAACTTGACCATAATATCGGTACCAATTCACTGAATATAGCGTAGTTTTACAAAACCAAATTTATGTATTTTAGAAACTAAACTTTCAACAAATATATATATAGTTTTGAAAAATAAATCATGTGAGGTTTGGTTGTTTTGAAACCTATATTCATTGAATGGAACTGATAAACCTTATGCCTTTAACTTAGAAACTAGGTGGGAAGCCTAATATTTAAATAGGAAACTAAGAAAACTTTTATTTGTACCTCAATATGCCGGTACAAACGTGAAGTCAAGTCAACAACAACTCTTTCCAAACCTCGAGGAGTGAGCTGGGGGATGCAGGACCATCCCAACTAGAGGTAACATTGACTCCGAAAATGTTAACAAAGGACATGTGTAACACCCCGACGGCTCACCCGTGCAGGGCGCGACAGCTAGTTACGGGTGTTCAAATTCATTCGAACTAAGTTGCACACACAGAAGCATAGTGGCCCAAAATCAATATCAACGCAGCGAAAAATAACTTTAGAAAATACTATTATATTAAACATAAAGTTTGGTAGTTATACATCCCATTTTTCTTAACAAAAAAACAAAAAGATAGGAAAAAAAAGGGTGGAGCCCCTACAAAGGTAGCAAAAAGAAGAAAAGGGAGAAGTCAAAAGAGAGGCATCAGAAGCTTGGAATCGCCAACACCGCTACACCGTCTTGGAGGGACTTGGAGAAAAAACATATACAAAAGTCCCCACACAAACCGGGTTTGGCAACCGTCCCTGGTATAAGTCCAGCCTAACCCATCTTATATCGCTAGAAAGATTAGCAACGGGGTGGGCTCAACAACTCAGTGAGATCAAGCAGGGTAAACGAGGCTTACATGCATAATAATAAGTACAGAACAACAATCACCAGGAAGTTAAGCCACAACAATACAATCAAGTAATGAATGGTGGCCACACGGCCTCACAGGCCAGGCACAATGCAGTTAGCAACCTTTGAGCTGAGGCGCCAATGCAATGTGTAGCAACTGAGAGGCCTCATGAGTTCCAACGCTTAAAGTGGTGATGTGACACCTCATGGGCCAGCGAGTATTGCTGCTAGCAACCCATAGGTTCAACGCCCCAAACAGTGACAAAGCCACCTTATGGTCCAATGTTATAATGGCATAACACCCATGGGTTCAGTATCCGACTGCCTTGATAATGTATGTATCATTTTGATAAATAGTTTTTCATGCATGAAGTGGAGCATGGTAAAGTTTATGATGCCTGATGCTATGTAAAATATCATTAAACAAGTAACAGACACAAACCTAGCCTTCATTCCCCACACTAAGACACTTGTGGTGGTGCAGCGTCTAACCTTCTCCTTTAAGAGTGTGCGAGAACACCAAAAATGCACGGGGTAGAAAGAAGCCGAGGGTGGAGCAGGTCTGAGCAGAGGGGGTCACCTCTATTTATAGTGGTGGCCTTGGTTGGCCTCCCCTTTTTGGGGGATCCCCTAGGGCTGTCTTCCCCCTTCGTGGAGATGCCTACTAACTGGGGAGGTCTTGACGAGTTTCAAATGCTCAGACTCACTTCATAGAAGGAAAATGGAGAAAAAGTGGGAAAGAGAAAAAAAATTTAGGGTGTTACAATCTACCTTCCTTGAAAGAATTTTGCCCTCGAAATTCAATCAAGGCAAGGTTTCTGATAAATTTGGAATTTAAATGTATACGTACTAGTCATCATTCGAGATGTCGATGAAGTTGAGCATGTTGATATTGTCGTCGACTCTGCTCGAAAACCTTGTGTCGTGCAGATTGTTCGGCCTGCAGATAGCGCTCCGGGTTGTAGAATCTCCAAAGTGAGTGGGTGTGGATGAGTAGACTGAATCAAATTCTTCTCTATCCTGACTTGACAGATCTAGAAGAGAAAGTGGTGTCGGTATGCATCTTGGCAGCTGAGGAAAAAGATAACCTCATCGGGCTGGTTGCTTGGTGCGCCAACCAGTTTGAATTGATGGTTCTCGAGTCTACCAATTTGATGGTCCGACCTCATCAGGTGGCAGAACCGGTAAAAGTCTGAGTGTAACCTGAATAGGTGTGGGTGGTGGTATAATGCGAGAATTTTCGAAAGAGGGTAGTGGGCGACGTATTGATTTTCGTGCAGTTTGGCTGACGCACAAACCTTTCCTCTGCAAACCTATAAACTCCACATCCTCTAGATCAGATATTCCTAGACCTTCTAGAAGATTTCTGAGTGGGTTGTGCACTGGGGTTTGGATACGCTCTATATTGGTAGTGAAAGATCTCATGGGCGAAAAGGACTGCGAATAGTAGGAAGTAGAGGGACTCCATGCCGAAGGAGTCAGATTCTGTTCGTCTTCAGCAAGATCCATTGGGTAAAAATCTGTGGCCTGATTCGAGTTTAGACTATGCTCGGAGGGTTCAAAGTTTAAACCCATCGAATTGTCTCCATCAGACATCTGCGTCAAAGCCAATACAAAAAACTAAAAAATGAAATAAGATACAGGTATTAAACAAATGATGTTTGTTAACATGCATGATGATAGGTTTAGACAAACAAGTGGGGGTATTTTTGCTTGATCTCTTGTTCCAATTCCCACATTGCTTCTTCTTTTCCATGGTGGTTTCAGAGGACTTTAACTTAGGAAATGCTCTTGTTTCTTAGGTCTTGTGTTTTTCGACCCAAAATTTGCACAGGTTGCTCCTTATAATTATTTCCCTCCTCAATCTCAATCTCGAACAGTGGTATGATGTGAAAAGGGTCGTGGTGATATTTTCAGAGCATGGAGACATGAAAAATGTTGTGGACTTTGGACATGGATTTTGGTAGAGACGGTGGGTGGGTTGATTTGTCAGTTCTTTCAATGATTTGGAATGGGCTGACGTACCTCGAAAACAACTTTCCTTTGACATCAAACCTTTTTACGCTTTTGAACAGTTGAACCTTTAGGAGGACTGAGTCTCCAACTTCAAATTCTAAGGGTTTCCTTCGCCTGTCTGCATAGCTTTTGTGTCGGCTCTAGGTGGTACGGAGTCGCTCCTTGACGAGATTAATCTTCTTGATGGTTTCTCTTATAAGGTCAGGACCAAGCTGAGGTCAGGCAACAATGTTTATTCAACATGAAGGTGATCTACATGGTCTTCCATACAATGCTTCGTATGAAGCCATCTTAATGCTTGCTTGGTAACTGTTGTTGTATGCGAACTCCGTTGGGTGTAGGTACTTTGTCCACCCATCGCTAAAATCTAAGACACAACAACGTAACATATCTTGAAGAATTTGGATTAGGCGCTCAGACTATCCATCCGTCTGGGGGTGAAAAGCTGTACTCATCAAAATCTTTGTCCCCAGTCAGGTGTGAAATCTTTGCCATAACTTTGATGTGAATCTAGGGTCTCGATCGCAGACAATGGTGAGAGGTATCCCATGCAGTCTGACGATTTCACATTCATAAGTTTCAGCTAGTTTGGCTAGGGTGTAGGTAGACTTAACTGGTATGAAATGTGTAGCTTTAGTCAACCTATCGACGATCACCGAGATAGTATCTTGGCCCTTAAAATTTTTGGGCAAGGCGGACACAAAGTCCATTACAATGTTATCCCATTTTCATTGGCTTATGGGAAGTGGTTGTAGCAGACCAGAGGGAAGTTTGCGACCGACCTTGACTTGTTGACAAGAAGGTACTTTGCCACGAATTACGCTACGACCTTCTTCATTCCATTAAACCAAAACTGCCTTTTCATGTCCTTGTACATCTTGTCTCTTCTGGGGTGCATGGTGAATTTAGACCCGTGGGATTCGGCCATCACTTCACGCCGAAGGTCTGGGCCTTGAGCTATACATATTCGCCTCCTGTAAAGCACAACACTATCAAAAGTAATAGACCAATGATGTGGAGCTTTGTCCTGCAAAATGAGCTCCTTCATCTTCAAAAGCTTGTCTTCATTTGCTTGCGTGATAGATATTCTTCGAACAAGCTCAGAATGAGTTGATAGTTGGGCAAGTTTGATGGGATTTCCACCATCCCGCAGTTGCAAATCAAAATTCTCGAGCTCATATGACAACTTGTCGAACTCAAAGTTCACCGTACAAGCAGAGACATATGACTTCCTGCTGAGGGCATTGGCCACCACCTTAGCTTTACCCGGATGGTATTTAAGTTCGAATTCATAGTCTTTAAGGAACTCGAGCCACCGTTGTTGTCGAAGACTTAGGTCCTTCTGAGTATAGATATATTGAAGGCTTTTATGATCAAGGAATACCTCAAACCGTTCTCCAAACAAGTAATGTCGCCAAATCTTCAAGGCGAACACCACCGCAACAAGCTTTAGGTCATGAGTGGGATGATTGACCTCATGAACTTTTAATTGTCGAGAAGCGTAGGCCACGACACGACCTTCTTGCATCAGCACGACTCCAAGTCCTTCAAATGATTCATTAGTGTATAGCGTGAAGCTAATCCTATTCTGTAGAGTAGTAAGAACTGGTGTTGAATTCAACATCTTCTTGAGCTCCTAGAAGGCTAATTCACATGAGTATTTGAATGATGGGTCTATAATATTTGAAACCTTCAATGCAAGGTCCAAATGCCCAAAAAAGCTGCTTGACCTCGATTAATCCCAGTCCTAGTGAACTCTCATCCAATTCTACTTGTGTCCCCAAATTTGTTTCTAAAAACACATCTTTCCACTTGCGAAACATCTGATATGATGTTTCCCAATCACTAAAAATCTTCACGAAAGCTTTTCTTTTAGCCTGCCATACTCTTTTGTAGTGAACGCCGTAGCCAAACTTATTCCTCACCATCTGGTACAAAATAGCTACAGAATTGGTTGGCTCCCGATGAACCAGATTGAAAACCTCTGCACATATCAAGTTGGGAATGATATTGTGATAATATTTCGTAAACACATGTGTGAGTTTCATGGTACTTAGTAACCTCAA
This sequence comes from Paratinospora sagittata, assembly GCA_035771175.1. Taxonomy (NCBI): domain Eukaryota; kingdom Viridiplantae; phylum Streptophyta; class Magnoliopsida; order Ranunculales; family Menispermaceae; genus Paratinospora; species Paratinospora sagittata. The sequence continues at coordinate 16,698,128 of CM069604.1, forward strand.
AAAGACCATGCGACTTGCCTTTGCATGCACACAACATCCATTTGCAACCATCACTAGCTTACTTGAAACAAAGAGCCCAAGGTTTCTTATCAGAGTCAATAACTACAAAATCTTGGTAGTGCTCAATACAATATTGTTTCACTGTGTTTTGTAAGTCAACTTTACTATTAAACCTCAGTCCTTTATACAACTCCCCAGTGTATCTTCGACAGGCACCACTTTGCAACAAATGCTCATCAACTGTTACGTTAACTGCATCAAAATCTATATCATAGTACATTGGAGTTGGCATTTCATACTCTAGCAGGATTTTTACCCCTCGCCCTGGTTCTTTAAAAGGTGTATCTTCATCAATCATTTCATTAAATGAACCAGGTGGATCATATGAAGGATCGTGTGCCTCCAATGCTAGGTCACCTCCAGGGGCATCATCTACTTCGTTCTCATCTTAGGCACTAAGTTCTTCAATATCATTGTCATTTGCAGGATCAAATGGTTAAGCTTGCGTGACCACTTTGGGCAAAGTGTCACCGCGAACCAATTCATTCCCTGCATCACCATCTCTTAGTCTATCATCCATCACCTCATCTTCATTGTGACATGATGATTCAATGCGATCAGTCTGTAAGTTTAGACGTGCACTAGGATCTTGATCTGCAGTAATATGCTCAACAACCAAGTAGATCTCTATGGTATTTGGAGGTGAAAATTGAGACACAACTTGCCACATGACTTGTATACTCCGATCATCCAAAATGGGTAAGGGCTTAAAGAAACATGTTCCACTTCCTAAGAAAATTGGATAGCGGTACATCATACTTAACCTCATCGATCGATGACCTAATGACAACATCTGTCGCATGACATCTTCCAATCATTAAGATTTATTTCCATTTTCACTATAATGCCGGTCGAAGGGCCACAACTATAATAAACATCGTTAGGTCCATATGTCATTTCTCCATTCATGTAAAAAAAGAAAAAAATGATTTTGTCATCCATAATGCGCCCTAAACAACCATAAAATATGCAATTTAGTAATAACAACAATCACAAAAGTATTCACAAACATTCAAGTTCCCCCACAAATTTATGATAAGTACTATGATATGTAATGTGATAGGTTTTAGGGAAAAAAGAAAAATGAATTACAAATAGGTCTTCTAACCTAATGAAGGATTTTAATTAGGTTAGAAAACCTAATACCTTGTACTATGACTTTTTATATATATCCTTTGTAAACATGTCCAAATCCATCATCACCTAGCTTATTGGCATTAGAGAATTTCAATTAATAATTTCACCAAAGGCTAAGTCATGATATTGTCTATAGGATATTAGTTATTCTAAGAGAAAGCAAAAGAAAGTATAAAGAATGCTCACCTAGAAATTAAGTTCAAGTGTAAGAAGATCACCTAGAAATTAGCTTCAAATCCTAAAACCTAAAATGTCATCTCATACAAAACAAACGAGTTTCTACCCAAGTGTTAAAAACATAATTGCTCATTATTTTTTGACTCCATAGAATACAACTTGTGCCAAACATACCAACCACATCCATATTCTAAATACAAAAATAAAGTCAGGCGGACCAGTTGAAAGGCTTGCACCTTCAATCTTTTACTCCCAAGTTTGAGCAAAATCAACCTGCATTCCTAACAACTAAATCCAACCCAAACCACAAACTGTACCAACAATAAAATCAACAAAGTAAACCAAACCCAAATCACCTTAATCATCAAATCGACCAATCTTAAGAATAAGAAGTATGAACTGAATTACTTTCCAGAAATTCAAAATGGGAAGACTTGTGGAAACCTAAAAATATAGTCAAAAGCAACAAGAAGAAAAACAACAACAACAAAGATTGTAATAAGGACCTCTAAAAAAAATAGAACCTTAGAAAAATTAGTTACTTTCAACTAAGAAAGGGTTTGAATAGAATCAAACCAGAGATGCTGAACTTTAGAGAGAAATTGAAAGACGTTGGAGAGAGTCGCCAGAAAGAGTCGACGGAGAGAATCGCCGATGATGTCAAAGAGGGTTTCAATTTTTTTTTACTATCATGGCAAAGGGTTTCTTTTTTTTTACCATTCACAGGGTGGGGGTTTTAAAATCGATAAAGGATTTTTAACCTTGCGCGATTTCATCGTTGGGCTTTTTTTTTTTTCATTAAGCAGATGGCGCCTCTTCAAGAGTGAAGGGGCGCCATCTACTTATTTTTTTTAAAGGTAGATGGTGCCTCTTCGCATATCTTTTTTTTTAAAACATTTGGCATCTCTTGAAGAGGTGCCATCTCCTTCTCTTTTTCGTTTTCTTTTTTATTGAAGGGAAAAGAGGGGGGAAGTTTTTATTTTTTACTCATGCCACCCCTTGAATGGGTGGCATGAGTGTAATATTTTTTTAACCCATGCCGCCTCTTCAATAGGTTGCATGGGCTTGAGATTTAAAAAAAAAAGACGTTAAATTGGGCAGGTTTTGGATATACTATGTTTGGATACCTTTTTGTGGATATAAAAAAAAATAATCATGCCTATAAATGGAAAAAAAATCCTTAAAATGACTTATCATGTATTTTGAACTTCATATTCTTGTAAAACATTCATACTTGAACTTATTTGATTCAAAGTTTTCAAGAAAACATGTTGTGGACTTTGAATTTTTGAAGAAATACATGTTTTCATGTTCTCTGCATACAAAAACGCACTCCCTATGGGAAAAACACGTTCTTGGGGCTCGAAAGTGAGTATTTCACTTTGGCAAGCAGAAATACGTTTCTTGTTAGAAAAATGTGTTTCCCATTTTCTGTCCGAAATGAGTGATTTTAACTCAAAGGTATAGAAACACGTTTCCTGTCCCTGGAACATGTTTCTATTATTTATGGCAGAATGATAAAAAAAATGCATAGAAACGTTTTTCCATGTTTAGCAATGCATTTCCTACTTTTTGTCCAGAATTGCAATTTTCTAAGAATTTCATTGGAATGCGTTTCCTTATTTTGAATGGCAATTTCGTGATTTTGAAGCTTGAGCTATTGTGTTGTTCTCCTCATTTTCAAGAGAAAATCAAATTTCTTCAAAATTCAGTTTTGATTTGTTTGAGGGAAAAGGTTTTTAAAAATCATTCTTACCATTTTGAGAAATTTTCAAAGCTTTCAATCTTTCTTTCTCGAGAGAAATCATACTTAGAGATTTCTGGGAGTTTTGAAGCAAGTCTTTGATTTTGAGCATCATTTTCATCATTTTGAAAATCAATGATTGAAAGAGCTTTCCATATTTCAACTTGCACTTCATCTTATCATTATTGGCTGAACTTTACCTAGGGAGGTATTCATTCGCAGTTGTAAGTTTCTTTTGATAGTTGTTTGGTAAGAACACTCTCATTTACTTGTAAACCATATTGTATTGATCGATAGACTAGTTAGTCAATCGAGAAAGTTTTCCTAACTGAAAATAATGCTTGTAACGGTTTGATCCACACTCGTAAGTTGGATCAAGGTTAGTGGAGTTTGGGAAATCTTGATCGGGGAGGTCAAGTAGTGGAGGTAGGCTTTTGGGAAGCCGAACCACTATAAATCGTTGTCTATCTTTCATTTCTTGCACTTTACTTTGCTTTACTTCTTTGCCATTATTGTCGTTTAAGGTTTAAACGAAAATCTGCTAAGTCCAATTCACACTCCCTCTTGGACTATAATCTGGTCCAACAAGTGGTATCAGAGCGTGTTTTCATCTCAAAGTTATCTAACAATTTCTTTGAGAAATGGCAGGAAATGATGGTGCTGGGGATGTACTCAAGAAAGGTCAATCTACCTACCGACCACCATTGTTCGTAGGAGACAACTATGTCCATTGGAAGACTTGCATGAGTTATTACATAAGAGTGCAAGATGTAGAAATGTGGGAGATAAAGGTTAATGGATACGAACGTCGTACCAAGATAGATAACAGTGTTGTTATGCCTAAGGAAAGGCGTGAATGGTTTAACAAATGTTTCAAACTTCAAATTCTTTCAAATTGATCAATCTTTATTATATTAGAATCTAAGTTTTCAAGAAAACATGTTTTGGACTTAGAAATTTTAAAGAAAAACAAGTTTACATGTTCTATGCACTCAGAAACGCGCTCTCATAGGGAGAAACGTGTTCTCGTTGCTCGAAAGTGATTTTTCACTTTGGCAAGCAGGAACGCGTTTCCTTGAGGAGAAACGTGTTCCTGCATTTCTGTCTAGAATGAATGTTTTTTCATCTAAGGGGTAAAATTGTGTTTCCATTGCCAAAAACATGTTTCCTTTTTTTTTTGGCAGAATGAACATTTTTGAACAGAAACACATCTCTGTGTGCAGAAGCATTTTTGCAATATGATAGAGAACCTTAGTATTGACCCAAATTATAGTCCAAGAGGGGTGGTGAATTAAACTACACAAATTTTCAATTTTTTACTTTACTCAATTAAATTTAAGAACAATTTAAATAAAAAGTGTAGGAATGTAAAAAGATGAACACAATGACTGTTTGGCTTATCGAAGTCTACATCCACTACTTGATCTTCAAGATCAAAATTTTTCCTAATCCACTAAACCGATCAAAACCGCTACAAACACTGTCTCCAGGTTAGGGAAACTCCCTTGTTGGCCCAGTATTATGGTCTAGTGGGGGGGAATTGGACTTGGCGGATTTTTGCGTTACCTTTTGGTTAATATAGTTAAACAGATAAAGTGCACAGTAACTAGCAATCAAAATAAACAAATGCAGGAAATATAATTGGACACAGAGATTTAGAGTGGTTCGGTTCTTCTAGAACCTATATCCATTACCCAATCACCATGTTTAGGATTTTCCAATACACTATTGGCTAGTCAACTTACGAACGTGACTAGACACCATTTACAAATGCCAACAGAAAGGCTTGGCTTAAAGCCTTACACTAACCAACATAAGGGTTTGGTTAAAAAGTTACACACTAACCAACGCAAGGGCTTGGTTAGAAAGCCATACTCTAGCCTACACAAGGGCTTGGCTAGAAAGCCACACTGTAACCAACTTACGAGCGTGGTTTTGAGCCATACAAGATATGGTATGTTCTAGGTTGACAAACACGTCAACTATACATCACGATTACAAATGATAGAGAGAAGTGTTTTACAACACTCTCAACAATATTAAGCTTACAATCTTGAATGAGTAAACACCACTATTCCAACCACAATGATTTAAATGATGCGATGTGTTGAAATAGTTTTTCTCAAATATGCAATCGATTCAAATATATATGCTATGAACTCAAGAATCAAATGCGCACATGTATCTAGATATTGATTCTAACAATGATATGTTTAAAGCACAAGAATCAATATATATAATGATGATCAAAACTTGATGATTCTAAAAGTGTAAATGATTAAGTTCAAGAATCAAATAAACCAAGTGTTGATCTATGAAATCGATTCAATATAGTATAACTTTAACACATGAATCGATACCACAAGATATTTATGAAACTACTAAACAAGATACAATAATATGAAAATCAAAATAGGGTTTCACAAACAATAATCAAAACGAAATCAGGGTTAGAGAACTTTAATCCTCCACTTTTAAGTTTAGGTTCAATGTATTTAAGGTTTGAACCAATGATTGCGACAAATCAGTTTTGAAATTCGTGCTCACAATGACAATTTTGACCTTAAAAATAAAGAAACACATTTTCAAAAGTAGAAAACAAGTTTCAGGTACTCAAGTGCACAAATTGTCCATTCTGCCAAACAAGTCAGAAATGCGTTCCAACCAATGGAAACGCATTTACGTGCATTTTATGCATTCTACCAAAAATTGATAGGAAATGCGTTTTTGGATGTGTGTCAAAACACTCATTCTGGCAAAAAATGCAAGAATGTGTTTCTCCAAGTGGAAACACGTTTCCGCATGCCAAAGTGAAATTTCACATTTGGCTTGCGGAAACGCGTTTCTCCGTATAGGAGCGTATTTCTGATGCATAGAACTTTAAAACCTTTTTTTTTTAAATTCAAGTTCAAAACACGCTTTCTTGTAAACACAAACTCAAACATATTTGAAATGAATTAAAGTGAGCAAAATTGAAGATTGAAATGCAATTCAAAACATTTTCAAATCATTTGTCAAAACTTTGACTTGTCAAAAAATAGTTGGACTTCAAAAACGTTTTGACTTAAAAAAAAAACTTGGGATGCATGCAAAAGATTTGGCTGACTTATTTAGCAAGGACTCAAATAATTACCATCCAGTCGAATGGATTACCTAGCAGCGCGCTCCTGCAATTGAACAACACACTTTTGCTTGGGTTTTCTAGGTTTTGGTTCTTTGTCCGCATGCTGACTGTCAAGACACGATTCTAACAGTCGAAAACTCAATTTTTGAGCCCCCAACGACTGTATTCTTGTGTATAACGGCTAGTGCTCACTTCCAAACTATATATATATATATATATATATATGCTCTTAAGCCATTTTAAACACGAGTGACAAAAATATGAGTCCATTGAGTGATTTCCAAAATCAAACCCTCTCTCACATTTAACCCTAGAGCCAAATGTTTTGAACTAAAGTTTGGATTTCAAGCTTTACTTTTATGTATCATTCCAAGCATCAAGAAAACGAATTTCTTGAGCAATCTTGATGCAAAGAAAACAATATTCATGGTTGTAAGATCTCTTTTTCTCTTTGCGCACAAATTTTCATATCTTGTAATTGGTGCTCATGTATTTTTGAGCTTCATTTGTAATTGTTCTATTTACTTCGATCAAACATTTAATCTTTGTACTTAGTCTCCTTGGTTTACTTCAACTAGAAATAAACCAAAACAAGCGATTGTGAAATCACTTGGGATTCCAAGATTGGAATCTAAGTTAGTTTTAGCCTTTATCTTGAAAAATGTCAAGTTGTTCATCCTTACCCCGTGAAATGGATTTTGACTTTCCTTTGCCTTCAAAAAATGAACAAGTGGTTTGTTGTTAGCCCGTGAAAAGGATAGGTTTGTCTTGAACCTCTAAAAAGACATTGTAACAATTTGGTTCACACCCTTGAAGTGAACTAAGTATAGTGGATTCCTAGAGATAGTTTCTCTAGGCGTGGATGTAGGAAAAGGTTTTCCGAATCACGTAAAAATCTTTACGCCTATTTTTATTATTTTCACACTTTTAATTTATGCACATTGATTTTTAGAGCATTAAAACATATCTTTTAAAGAATTCTACTAAGGAACTTAAAATTTATTAAAACCAGCCATAACACGCAATTCACCCCCCTTTCCGACAAGTGGTATCAGAGCAGGTGCTCTTGATTTAAGGTATAACTGTTGGCCTAGATGTGTTCGAGAGGGGGGTAAATTGGACACTTAGCAGATTTTAACCTTTCTTTTAAATGTTAGAAATATTGAAAGCAGATTAAATAGAGTATAACAAATAAACACAAGGACAGTAAAATATACAATACCAACATGGTTTATAGTGGTTCAACCTCGCCTAGATCCACTACCTAACCTCCTCAGTTAGGATTTGAAAAAGTATACTTTAAAGGTGTAAGTGTTAGAACAGGGACAATGTTGAATTAGCTTCCTAACGCACAATGTCAACTTTGTCGTTTTGTTTCTTTGAGGGTGCTTATGAGCCATAAGCGTCCTGCTAAACTGTGAAGTGAGGGCGCTACTTATCCGTTAGCATCCTGACTTACTTGGCGATTAAAGCGACTAAACTTCGTGGGGGTGCTAATCCATAATTAGCGTCCTGCCTTGTTTTAAAACTATTTAAAATCACGACTGCGCTAGTAATGAGTAAGTATCCTGATATTTGAAAAGCAATTTAAAACAACTGAAAGACATAAGGACGCTTCTAAATGATGAGAGTCATGATATTTTAAGTTGTAAAAATAGTAAGTGCCCTAAAGGACAATCAACGTCCTGAAAGTTAAAACATTTAAAACTTTGGAAACAATTAGCCTCCTGACAAGTTCACAGGTTGACTTAAATGAGGCCGCTACTGATGAAGTGAGTGTCCGGATGAATAAGTACATTTCAACCTTGAACATTATCAACGTCCTAATGTTTCATTAGCGTCCTGACTTACCAAGTCCAGGAGGGGGCTGCTAAGACATTACTGTGCTGATGGACACTTAAAAATAGTTTTTGAATTTTTCATTTAAAACTCGATAAATAAGATTAAAATCTCAGTATTTTTGGATCAAATCAAACATAAAAAATTCAATGCAAATGATCAAAAATCAACTCGACTAAATCATGAAGTCATTGTGGGTCCACCCAAGAGGGGGGTGAATTGGGTGCGATGATCAATTTTAAAATTATCTTCCAATAACTTAGTGATGTACATGAGTATATTGGAATTGGTTGCACAATAGAACACAGACTAAATTGCAAACGTGTGACACACAGATTTAGAGTGGTTCGGCCAAGCCTACGTCCTCTACTTAATCTCCCGATTAGGATTTTCTCAATCCACTAACCAATTCTCTTACGGGCAAGAACCAAACCGTTACAACTGCCCTTTTACAGGTTAAAGGCAAACCTTTCATTTTACGGGCTAAGGATGAACTGTATTTCCTTTTTCTAGGATGAGGAAAAACCCATGTTCCTTTTATGTGATAAGGAAGAACCGTATTTCCATTTTTTGAGATGAGTAATAAAACCCATGTTCCTTTTACAGGATAGGGAAGAACCATTTTCCATTTACGGGATAAGGAAGAACCGGTTTCCTACTTGTAGGTGAGGATAAACCTTTTTCTCTTTTACAGGTTAAGAGATAACCTATCCTCTTCCAGGTTAATGATACACCTATCCTTTTACGGGATGAGGATAAACCCGTTCTCTTTTACAGGTTCAGAGATAATTTTACATGATTTCAATCTTGAAATCATTAAGTGAATTTCATTCACTTGTCCTGGTTGTTTCAGTCTAGAAACACACCAGCATTACAACACTAAAGATGTTGGTTGGTTCTAACGTAGTAGAACACTTTACAATAAAGCTCAGTACATAGCATTACAAAGATATGAAATATGAAATACGTAATGCTAAGTTGAAATACAACTTCAGTCCTTTACCTTTCAATGTTCGGTATTTCTCAAGTGCAGTTTCGAAAAGCATGAATGATTTGATGTGAAAGTCAGTGCTTTTTCGAAAATAAATATACCAAATAAACATTGACGTACAAAACGAAGGACTGGTGTAAATCAAAGACACAGACAATTTTCAAAGTAGATATTAAATATACGTATGAAAACTTCTGGTTCAATGATCTGTAGTTAATGCAACTATTAATATAGTTCAATACAATACTTAAGATATGAAATTAAGTACAACTGTATATCTTGAACTATTTCTCAAATTCTATCTCCAGCAAGAATGATACCAAATATGAATCAGTGCCGAGAATTTGAGTTGATACCAATAAAGAGAGATTTTCAAAGATAAAGTATAATTGAAGCTTAATATGAAAATCTATTGTAATTGTAAAGGTATTAGTGAAAATACTTTGAAAGATTAGAAAATGAAAATCATTTTGACAAGGACTAACTTTCAAAAAGTATTCGCACAACACAAAGTGATTAGCAAGTTGTTTGATCCTAAGTGCCGGTATTTATAGACTTAGACATTTGAAGTTCAAATAATATGAACATTTACACACAACGACTAGAATGTTATATGAAAATGGCAACTTCAATTTTCACTAACATTCTGAATCTTTTCAAATTTCATGAAAAAGGAAAGTTTTAGAAAAACTTATTTCATGTATCAGAGACGATCTCTGATAGGTCTGAAAAGGACTCTGTGCAAAGGTCCGTTCTGAAAAAGTAAACTTACGTGGTGTACTTGTTAGAATAGTGACGGTTGTTGAATTAACGTCCTGATTCCATAATTAGCGTCCTGACGCATAATGTCAACTTTGTCGTTTTGTTCCTTGAGGGCACTCATTACGTATAAGCGTCCTACAAAACACTTCAGTGAGGGCGCTACTTACTCGTAAGCGTCTTGAGTTACTTTGACACTTAAATGACTTAACCTTGAGAGCGTTAATGCACAGTTAGCGTCCTGCTATGTTTTAAGACAGTTAAGTACATGAGGGCGCTACTATCCGAGTAAGCGTCCTGCCAGTTTTAAACATAAAAAAAAACATGAGGGCGCTACAACTATGTAAGCGTCATACCAGTTAAAGACATTTTAAACAAAGACACAAGCACGCTGAAAAACAATCAGCGTCCTGAAAGTTACTAAGTTGATTCCTATAGGTGAGGGCGCTTCTATCCAGATAGGGTCATGATAAATTATTCAACTTATAACTATCAACATCCTCAAAGATACATTCTTTGAAGAACTTAAGACATCTTTCAGTGAGCTGATGCTGAGACAACTTCTTGACAACTTTAGAGGTTGACTAATAAAGGAGACCGCTACTATACAAGTAAGCGTCTTGATAAATCAATTTTATTCAACCTTGAACGTTATTAGTGTCCTAATGAACTATCCGCGTCTTGACTTATAAAGTTCAGCAGAGCGTTGCTAACTCATTAGCGGACCCTGAAAGATTATTTAAAAACAATTTTGGCTCGCGATAAAATATACGATAAATGCGAATAAAAAACTTGGTATATTTCAAATTAAATATATAGTATTAGATCATTTGAAATACCATAAAAACATGAAATCAAAACATTCAGATTAGAAAAACATATGTAGATGATTTATACATGGTTTTGAAAAACATTTTTAGCAATAACGATTAGAGAAAGATATACCTTAAATACTTTGTGTATTTCTTATTTCTCATAACTGTTAAATCCAACTCTTCATTATGAGATCTTCAACAAGAGCTTTGCGCGGAATTGAATGTCTTGAACGTTGATCGAGAGATGTAGTCTTGAAGCTTGATCGAATCGTTCGAGTGAAGTGATCTTGGAATCCTGATGTGATCGTTGAAGTCCTTTTGATTGAAACGAACTTGACCGTTGGATGTTATCTTTGAGTTCCTTGATCGAGTCGTTCCTTGAATTTTTGCTTTCCTCAGGTGCTTTGATGAAATCTTGATACACGCACGTTTAGCACTGAAAAGTACTTTGTTTGTGATCATCAAAATATACTTTATCACAATATATTTAGGGACGAGCTAAGTGATGAACCGTATAGGTTAACAATCATGCATATTGCTGAAGCATATGATAGTACAGATTCTACAACCTAAACACAATCTAATCATACAATTATATATATCTTCAAGTGATCATAGTCTTCAAGTAGATCTTGATAACAAGAATCCAGTTTTCATCTTTCAGTGCATCTTCCATTTTAATGGGTTCAAATTGCGATACAAAAGCAACAAACTCTTGATCTCTTTGAATTGAAGCTATAGTGGATACACCCTCGTGTGAATCTCCTAATATTTGATCTTTGGATAGACCTTGAAGCAGTCTAGAGTTTTTAGATGATTCTAAAGATATTTCAGTCTCAAGATCTATGATCTTAGTTGTCTTGGGTTCATCATCATCAAAGTTTAATTGTTGAAATTCATCATCAAGACTTTTCTTGCTTTCACTTTTATCAAAATTTACATGAATTGATTATTCTACAGTTTGATTAGATTTATTGAAAACTCTATAGGTTCCACTGTGAGAAGAATATCCTAAAAATAGTCCTATATTAGATTTAGGCTCGAACTTGTCTAAGTTGTCTTTATTATTTAGGATAAAACGCTTACATCCAAATACTCGAAAGTAACTGATGTTGGGTGCTATACCCTTCCATAGTTCATATGGAGTTTTATTCAAATCTTTTCTAATTAGGATTTTGTTCATTACATAGCAGTTTGTGTTAATAGCCTCTCCCCAAAAAAGGTTTGCAGTGTTATACTCATTAAGCATTGGTCTACACATTTCCTGCAATGTTCTATTCTTTATTTCAATTACACCATTTTGTTGAGGTGTCCTAGGGGCTGATAGATGGTGAGTGTAACCTTGATTATTACAAAATTCTTTGAAATTTTTATTGACAAATTCACCTCTTCTATCACTCCTAATTATGTTGATTTTATAACCTTTTTCATTTTCAACTCTTTTAAAAAATTTTATAAATAATTCGCATGCATCAGATTTATGAGCTAATAGAAATACCCAAGTGAATTGAGTAAAGTCATCAATAATCACAAATACATAAGATTTACCACCTAAGCTTTGGGTTTTGGTTGGTCCGAAATGATCCATGTGAATCAGTTCGAGAGCTCTAGAGGTAGACTGATGCCTCTTACTCTTAAATGATGATCGGATATGCATACCCAATTGACATGGTTCACACACCTTGTCGTTTGAGTAGGTTCCTTTTGGAATGCCCTTGGCAAGATCATGATTGACAATTCTTGAAATGTTATCCATACTAACATGAGCTAATCTCCTATGCCAAAGCCATGCATCATCATAAGAAATAACACTTAAACATGTTACATTTTGTTTCTTCATGTCATTAAGATTTGTGCGATACACATTTTTAAGTCTAGATGCCATGAATGCAACAGTTTTATCTACATGCTTGACAATGCACCTATTTGCTTCAAATGAAATGTCATAACCCTTGTCACATAATTAACTTATGATCAAGAGATTATGCTTCAACCCTTTAACATAAGTACATCAGAAATGGATAGAAAATCGTTACCAATGATTCTGATGCCTTCAATATCACCTTTGCTGTCGTCTCCGAAGGTGACCTTTCATCCTTTCTTCTTATCAAGGCTCAAAAATTTAGATTTATCTCCAATCATTAAGCAGCCACTGTCTAGATACCATAGTTCTTCATTTTTGCTCATCTACACGACATAAAAAACTTTTGAATTTTGGCACCCTACTTTGGGTCCATGCATGTTAGCATCAATAAGGACATATTTTTCAATTCATGCATATTAATTTTTCTTTCCATTTAGGACAGTACATCTAAGCATGGTATGACCTTCCCTATGCCACTTGTGGCATGTCGGTCTTTTGGTCAGTAAGGTGTTATATTCTTTTTGCTTGATCCACGTCTATAACCTAAGCTAGCTTTGCCAAATGCACATCTTTGTGATCCTAACATCATGTCAAATAACTTTTGACCATTTGTAAACTTGATCACAATGCAGTTTAGGGACAGTCCGTCTAGCTCTTCTTGTTGGAACTCTATTTCCTTAGGAGCTTCTTCAAGACTATGCTTGAGATTTTCATTCTTCCTAATTTCTTTACTAAGTTTTGTCTTAAGATCATTCATATGAATATCAAAAGCATAAAATTCGCCAACAGGTTCAGATTTTACCTTCATGCTTGCCATTAAGCATAGTGCAGCAGTGTGATTTGAATCCACTTCATCCTCAATTGAACTTGAATCATCCCACATGGCTTTGAGAACTTTCTTGTCCTTTCTTTTTGAACTTGTGTTCTTCTTCTATCTAGAGGGACATTCACTCTTTACATGAACTGGTTTGTTACAGCCGTAACAAATTAACTCTACCTATTTTGACTCGTATTTCTTTCTTTTGTGAAACTTTGAGTAAGAACCACTTTTACCCTTTCACTTAATTAACCTGTTGAATTTTCTAGATAACATAACCATGTCATCTTCTGAGTTTGAATCATCTTTAGAATCAATTTCAACATTGAGGGCAATAGATTTCTTTTCTTTTTCCTCAACCTTGACCGGGCACATCTTAATGAACCACACAGTTCATCAAAAGTATATTCAGCCAGATTTTTGGCTTCTTCAATAGTCGTGGCCTTGGGTTCCCAAGCTCTAGGTAGACCCCTTAGAAACTTCCTAACCGTTTCTTCTTGGTCATAGTTTTTTCCTAGGTTCTTCGTCTCATTGATGTTTGTTGTAAGCCGAGCAATAGCCTCAACTATAGAATCAGTTTCCTCCATCCTATAGGTCTCATATTTTTCAACTAGCATTTGGAGCTTTGGCTTTTTAACCTGCAAAGTTCCTTCGTGGGTGACCTCTAATTTATCCTAGATTTCCTAAGTGGTTTCACACGCGCTAATTCTATTGAACTCTTCAATAGATAAACTGCAAAACAAAATGTTTACTGCTTGGTTATTTAATAACTCTCTTTTCTTTTCCTTGGGATTCCATTCGTCTAACTCCTTAGGGACAGTGAAACCTTCTATTGTTTTAGTAGGTGTTGGATAGCCGTTTGTCACCACATCCTACATTTCTAAGTCTTGGGCTTTTAGGTAGAACCTAATTTTTGTTTTCCAATGAGAATAACTATCTCCCTTGAACAGTGGTGGTCAGTTGGTGGAGTTTCCTTCACCTGAAAGATAAGCACTTCTTGCGTTTTGTCCTGCCATACTTAATCAAAGATGGTTAGATACTTTGATGGTTAACTTGCTCTGATACCAACTTTTGGCCTAGATGTGTCCGAGAGGGGGGTGAATTGGACACTTAGCAGATTTTAACCTTTCTTTTAAATGTAAGAAATATTGAAAGCAGATTAAATAGAGTATAAGAAATAAACACAAGGATAGTAAAAGAGACAGTACCAACAAGATTTATAGTGGTTCGACCTCGCCTACATCCACTACCTAACCTCCTCAGTTAGCATTTGTCCAAACTCCACTAAGGATCTCCTTATGAGTGAAGACCAAACCGATAATCTTTCTCAACTTACAGGTGTGAGAAGAATCGTTATACTCTCTAAACTTACGGGAGTGAGAAAAACCTTTTCTCAACTTCCGAGTGTGAGAAGAACCGTTACAATTTCGAGCAATACTTGTTCTATCCCAGTGACAAACCAATCCTTGATATCAAAGTACAAGATGAAATATGATTCCCTTTACTTAGAATCAAAGTGATGCTTACAAAGCTTTAAATTGAACCTTCTGTTACCACAAATTTAGCAAAATATGTACGATGAAGTTAAGCTGAAAAGCTGGTTTAAAAAGCTTTCATATTCTTTAATGGATTTTTGAAATGATATAGATGAAGATCAACAAATCAAGAAAACTTAATGTGTTTCAAAAGATCGTGAGTTCAAAAGCAGAGAGTAAAAGACTAACTTCCAAAAGTTTTTACACAAGTGAAAACTGTTAATATGTTTTAAATGGTTTTTAGTTTTCGTATTGATAAATCGATGATCTTTGATCTGCTTTAAGGCAACATACATATAGAAATAACAGTTGTGCAATGGACTTGGTAATTTTGACGCACAAAGTCATTTCAAAAACAACGAATACATTATTTCCTGAAACAAATCGATTCATCTCTGTGCAATTTACGACGATACCACCTGAATTTTCTGATCTTTCATGAAAGAGGAATGTTCTGATAAAATATTAGAACATTCTCAGAAGTTTCAAAAGGTTATGAAAAGTTTTGCACAGTTTTGAAAAAAGTATACTGTAAAGGTGTAAGTGTAAAAACAATGACAATGTTGAATTAACGTCCTGATTGGTTAATCAATGTCGCATAATGTTAACTTTGTCGTTTTGTTCCTTTGAGGGAGCTTATGAACCATAAGTGTCCTGCTGAACTGTGAAGTGAGGGCGCTACTTATCCGTTAGCGTCCTGACTTACTTGACGATTAAAATGGCTAAAATTCATGAGGGCGCTAGTCCACAATTAGCGCCCTGCTTTGTTTTAAAACTATTTAAAATCACGAGGGCGCTACTAACGAGTAACCGTCCTGATATTTTAAAAGCAATTTAAAACAACTGAAAGACATAAGGGCACTTCTAAACAATGAGCGTCCTGACATTTTAACTCGTAAAAATAGTAAGCGTTCCGAAAGTTAAAACATTTAAAACTTTGAAAACAATCAATGAGTTGATTCTTAATCAACGTCCTGACAAGTTCACAGGTTGACTTAAATGAGGCCGCTACTGATGAAGTGAGCGTTCTGAAGAATAAGTACATTTCAATCTTGAACATTATTAGCTTCCTAATGTTTCACCAGCATCCTGACTTACCAAGTCTAGGAGGGCGCTGCTGAGATATTAGCGTCTTGATGGACACTTAAAAACAACTTTGGATTTTTCATTTAAAACTCGATAAATACGATTAAAATCTCAATATTTTTGGATCAAATCAAACATAGAAAATTCAATGCAAATGATCAAAATACAACTCGACTAAATCATGCAGTCATGCATATTGCTGAATCATATGATAGTAAAGATTCTACAACCTAAACATAATCTAATCATACAATTATATATATCTTCAAGTGATTATGATCTTCAAGTAGATCTTGATAACACGTTTACCATGCATCATTGATTCTTCTAAACCTTCAAGTAGGATTAGATTTTCCATGCATGCAGTATTATCATAAAGTAAATGTGGTTTGTAATCATCAAAATATCTTTCACATAAGGGACATACTCTTGTAAAGGACATGAGGATAATTGGTTCAACACTAACCACCTAGAGTTAAAGATCAAATGGCCAATATAATCAGTTTTGACTTCGGTAACAACTCTTTCACTCCTCCAATGCTAAATATTGATAATTTTATATTTTGGAGAATTATCATGAGAGCTTTCATTAAGGTTCAATCATGTAATATGTGGGATATTGTTTTCAATGGACTATTTATACCCTTAAAGACAATAAATAGGGATGAAGTCCCCAAACTTAGGAAAAACTGGGATAGGAAGGAAAAACATTTAGTTAGACTTGATGATCTAACTAGCAACATACTTTTGATGTTTGGGAGCCTTAATCCTATTGGCCCAGGTGTGTCCAAGAGGGGGGTGAATTGGACACTTAAACAATTAAAAATTAATTGCCATGGCAAAGTTAAAGTGTGAAATAGAGATAAATATGCACAGTCGATTTATAGTGGTTTGGCTACTTGCCTACGTCCACGACCTAACCTCCTTAGTTAGGATTTTAAACCTTATCACTAAGGGATTATCTTACGGGCGTGAGAACAATCGTTATACTGCTCAACTTGCAGGCTTGAGACCAACCTATCCCAACTTATGGGTGTGAGACAAACCTAAGCTTTCTCAACTTACAGGTGTGAGAACTATCGTTTCTCAACTTACGGGTGTGAGAAGACCTAACCTTGTTGAATAGGAGAATATCAACGCATTAGTTTATCTAACTATTGTTACAACCTTGATACGGTATACAAGATATGAAATTAAGTACAACTGTATCCTATGAACTATCTCTCAAATTTCTCTTCCAGCAAGAATGATACAAGTTAAATCAGTGCTGAAAAATTTGAGTGAAAACAGTTCAAGCTTTCAAATAGATTTTCAGATAAAGATAAAAATTTAGCTTAAGCTTTTTGAATCAGATGAAAATTCAACTAACTTTCAAAAAGTGTTTTACCTCAGAGAATTTTCGGTGGTCTTAACTGATTGTAAAGTGCCGGTATATATAGACTTGTAGAGATGAAGTTGTTGTTCATTTGAATTTGAATTTCAAAAATGAACATTTACTCACAACAACTAGAATGTATCACGAAAATGGCAACTGCACATTTCATGAACACTCCAATTTTCTCCAGATTCACAAATAAGGAACGTTGAAAAGACGTGGTTCATGAATTTGAGAATATCTCTTACAAATACAAAAAATTGATATTTTGTACGAAAAGTTGTTCTAAAAAGGTGGCTAAAAGGAAGTATGTGTCAGAACAATAGAAATATCATTTTTTTCATTTGTTGTTTCTTTGAGAGCCCTCATATACCATCAGCGTCCTACATAACGATGAAGTGAGGGCGCTACTAACTTGTAAGCGTCCTGACTTACTACGACACTTAAATGACTTTAATCCTGAGGGCGCTAATCGACAGTTAGTGTCCTATTTTTTTTAAAACATTAAAACATTAAAAGTACGAGGGCGCTACTCACAAGTGAGCGTCCTGAAATTTGAAAGCTATTTTAAAACAATATTAAGTGCGCTGAAGGACAATAAGCATCCTGAAAGTTATTAAGTTGATTCTAAGGATGAGGGCGCTCCAATATAAGTAGCGTCCTGATAGTTTATTAAACTTATAACTTTCAACGTCCTTAAAGATAGAAATTAATTAAAACTAAAAGAATTTTCAGCGAGCTGAAACTAAGTCAGCGTCCTGATGCTTTCAAAGGTTGACTAAAGGGAGGTCGTTACTTACAAGTAAGCATCCTTATTAATTAGTTCAATTCAACCTTGAGCGTCCTAATATTTTATCAGCATCCTGACTCATCAAATCCAGGAGGGCACTGCTAAAACATTAACGTCCTGAAAGACTCTGGAAAAATTGTGTTGACTCGCGATTAAAAATACGATGAATGCAAATAAAAACTCGGTAAATTTCAAATTAATCATAGAGAAGTTAAATCATTTGAAATACAATAACGCGTATGATCAAAATACGAATGATTGAATCTTGCTGAGAGCAAATTGATCGATAGACTTTGCATTCTAAGTGCTGACAGACTCGAAACTTTATATGTGATGTTCAATAGGCTTGTGAGCTCAGTTCCTTGATCTTGATTTTTGATAGATCTGAAACACTTGGTAAGATCATTAGATACACAGATTGGAGATATTTGGAATCATCAAAACATACATGACATGGGGTTCATTTAGATAACAAATCCCACCTTAGAAAATGTTGGCCCAGTATTACTGTCCAAGAAGGGGGGTGAATTGGACTTGGTGGATTTCCGGGTTATCTTTCGGTTAATTAATTAAATAGAATATATGCGCAATATAGGTAACAAGCAAAGCAATAATGTGTAGGAAAATAATAAATGGACACGGGGATTTATAGTGGTTCGGTTCCCCTAGAACCTACTGCACTACTTGATCACCCACGATCAAGATTTTCCAATCCACTAAGGGCTAGTCAACTTACGGGCGTGACTAGAAGCCGTACAATCTTGTTACCTTACGGGCATAACTAGAAGTCGTATATCTAACCAACTTGCAGGCATGGTTACAAGCAGTACATAAATAGGGTATAGTCTTGGTTGACTCACAAGTCGACAATACATCAAGGATACAAATGATAAGGAGAAAGGTTCTAAAACACTCTCAAATTTTTAGCATTTAACATTGAATGAATATCCTCTACTATTCCAACCAAAATATTTCAAATGAAGTGCAATGTTGAAATAGTTGTTTTCAAATACATGTAATCGATTCAAATAGTGATAATGTAAGATCAAGAATCGAATATGCACATGTATTCAAATATTGATTCTAACGATGATATATATGAAGCACAAGAATCAATATGCACAAATGATCAAAACTTGTTGATTCAAAAAAGATAAATGATTAAGTTCAAGAATCAATATGCTCAAGTAATGATCAATGAAATCGATTCAAAAATAGTATAAGTTTAGCAAGAGAATCGATATCAAACAAGATATATGAAACCACTGATTAAGATGATATAATATGCAAGATCAAATATGGTTTCATAAACACTTAAAGAAAACGGTTTTGAAGATAGATATAAATCAAACACAAAAACCGTTTAACAATCACAAACACAATCACACGAATCTTAAATAGAGATTTTACCCAACTTTTGGGAAGGATGAAGCACACAAGATTCTCCAATGTGTGAAGGTGATTGAGAATGATTTCGCCTTCAAGAAAGATCAAGATCTACAAGATATGTGATGAACTCAAGTACGACTTGATTTATTCCAAAAAAAAACTCACAAGTTTCTCAAAGAGTTTTGGAAGATTAGGTGAATTATTCAGAAGTATGAATTAAGATTCAAATGTAGGTGAACTTTTGCTTTGAAAAGATGTTTAAATCACTCAAAAACTTGTTTTGAACTTGTAGATATGAAAATATAAAAAACGACACAAGTTCAATAATTTTGCAAAAGTTGCTCTCAAATGAGTAAAGTGTGGTATTTATAGAAAAATACCAGTTCGAGGCACAGGAACGCGTTCTCAAAGAGAGGAGCGCGTTACTGGTTTGAAATTTGAAACTTTTTAGATTTCCTTCCAATGCAGAAGCGTGTTCCTTATAAGAAAAGCACATTCCTTAATATGTTCATTGGGCATAGCAGCGAGATTCTTCATTAAGAACCAGTGACTCTATAAAAATTCCTATTTTGCCCTTTTCAACAGGAACACGTTCCTGTTAAGAGGAGCGCGTTCCTTAATCCCTGATTAGAAAAGTCAGAGTCACGGAAAAAACCACAGGAGCGCATTCCTTAAACTCTAATAAGAAAAATCTGATTCTCAGGAAAAAGCATAGGAGCACATTCCTTATTTGAGGAGAGCGCTCATTCACTTTGAAAGAAATAGAAACACGATTTTTTGATCAAAATGAGTTTAAGACATTGTCAAACACATAAACGAACTTTGAAAACATTTTGGACAAGATTAAAACATAATTGGTGAAGATAAATACGTGTAAGCCAATAGATTAATACAAAATAATCAAGACGTTTGATATAATACAAGTAAAACAACGAAAGCAATGCAAAGTTGGTAATATGAGTGCATGATAAATAATGATATAGATATGCATGATAAATAATGATATAGATATGCATGATAAGCAACCTTAACTATATGATTTCATGATAATCATGATAATATATGTGCATGCACGATAAATATGATAATAGTATATGCGCATGAATATCTAATGACCTATATGCATGATTTTCGAAAGATGCAAATCATATTGTGGTTGGAACGAGTAAGGATTACTCTACAACACTAAGATTCTAGACAAAAGATTAAAGACATGAAACTCTTGAACCTTCTTGCATTATTGTTCTATCCACACGCTTTGACGATATAGCTAGTTAGCACTGAAACAACTAAGTCAAAGAAATTAGTGATCACAAGTATGTTATTTGTAATCATTAAAACAAAATCGGGTAAGAGTCGTTACATCAACAGAAAACACTTTTGAACCCTTTGGAGAACCTCCAAATACTCCCCAATCGTTCCCAAACTATTCTCTCAATTTGACAAAAGTTGGAATGGTTCAAAATGAAGAAAATCATGCATATCTATAGAGTCAGGACTTGGGAACTTGCTTACCACTGTTTGGAGCTCCTTTCAGGGGTCCAGAACTTAAAATTGGGTATTCCAGGCCTTGGGAGCACGTTTTGATCGTGAAATTATCGCAAGTGTACGACAGTCAAGTTATAATATAATCCGATGTAATCGGGTATCGTCCTCAGGGATAATTAGAACACTAGCTATCACGTTTTTGCCTTAATTTTATCTAGACAATCGAATTCGAATGATTGAGTAATTAAATAGTAATGAAAACAACTAATTATTAACTAGCAAAGCAATGAAAACGACAGATTATCAATAGAGAAATAATCGACAATCGATTTCACCTAACTATCAACTATGTTCTTTCCAATTATTTATCATTAATGTATTTATAAGCCAGAAATCCTAATGTTACTAACACCCTCTATCAAGTGCCGCGTTAGAGCATATTCATAGGAACTGATCTCGATCAATCGATAAAGATCTAATTCCTACAAACTCACTAAGATCTATGATTTCGTTTAATGACTTCAAAGGGTCTCGATCTCCTATCGGTCTCACGATAACCTAGGCTATATTTCCCTTGTTTCGAACCAAAGTACCCTCTGTCGAGTGCCGCATTCTAGAACTAAGATCATCCAATCTGTGATCAAGAGATTGAAAGCATTAACAATGGAGAAATATAAATAAACTATCACAAATCCATTAATAATAATTATAACTTTAAACTAGAACATAGCATCAAAGTTAGGATCTATCTATCCTCTAGAAACGATGCTTTAGTTTATAACTAAAGACATAAAAACATAAAATACGAAATTGAACATCAAACAGAACAAATGAAAAATAAAACTAGAGTTTTGTAGAGATTTTGATTAGTCTATGATGTTCTTCTCCACTTTGCTCCAGCTGTCAAGCCATTTTTCACCTAGATCCTCCTCTCGAAAAACCCTCCAAATCCATATATTGTGTCCCCAAAGTCGTGTCCAATTGGAATTTCCAAAGTTGCCAAAAACCAATCGTAAGTTGCTAAATTAGCAACATTTAAATACGTGGTGCCGCGGCACCCCGTTAAGAGATTCCAGCGCCGCGGCAGTACGTTAATTTTCCTCTGGGGGCCGCGATGAGTGTCGCGCAGCCCAGAGCCTTCTTTTCCTGATCACCCTGGCGCCGTGATTAGCGTTTCGACCCCTAGAGCACTGTTTATGCGCAATGTTGTGGACTTAGTCATTTTTTTGCTCCTTTGAATTTCCTTCTTGTGGACTTAGCCAATTTTCTTCCACTTTTTTGGCTTGGGTTCTTTATGACTCATCATCTAGGCTTCTCATATGTTGTGTCCATCATTCATGCTCACTTCCACACATCTAAATACCTACAAAACAAAACAAAACAAGTAATTAAAACACTCAAAACATAAATTGATCTAACATATAAATTAACAAACCGAAATAATGCACAAAAACCAATTTATTCCTAAACTAACAAATGAATCAAAACTAACATAAACACACTCAATTAATGCATAAATTATCCTAAAACAACTATAAAACACTCCTAAAACATGTCTAAATATACAACTATCAAATACCCCCAAACTTAGGACTTTGATTGCCTCGGTAAAAGAGAAAACGAAACTAAAAACTCATAATTAATATATCCTTTCTAAAGTCACAATCTCGCACAATTAAAGAAGTAACCCAACATTATAAACATATACATGACCTCCAAGATTACACCAAAAAAAAATATTCACTTCTAGGAAAGAATTTCAAAAGTATAGAATTGTCTAGAATTTCAACCCAACTCTCACCAAGTTTCACTTTTGATTCTTTCACACATGAGTACATAACTAATCTCATCAACTAATCATGCAAGTCATGAACAAGTACAAGCAAGTGTTAAGTGTAAGATCTCAAAATATAAAATTTAAGTTGGAACTCCATAGGCAAGTGCTTCACATCACTCTCCACTAATATAGATCACACACCATTCAGAATTAATAGGTCTTTCATAGGTTGTAATGTAAGGCCTAGGTTCAAAGGTAGGGAAAAATAGGAAATTTTTAACTCAAAAAGCACTCTAACCACTTTGATCAATTTTTATCATCTACTACATTACATTTGGAACCAAAAACCCAATTTCAGCACATATATACTCTCTTTAAATATTCAATCTTTTCATCTCATTCCCCATTCTTGTGTTTGCTTGTTTTCTTATTTTCAAAGAGCAACTACACCCCCAAACTTATTTCTTTTCATAATCATGGGCATAACATCCTTTTTCTTCTCTTTTTCATTTTCTTTTCTTTATTTTTTCTCAATAAAACTCATAAGCAAATTTCACATTTTTTTTTCTTCTTTTTTGTCACCCTTTGCCACCCTTTTTCTTCACTTTTCTTTCCCATTGTTCTTTCATCCAAATAATAACACTCCATAATCAAAGTGTATAAGGTACATAGGCTGAAAAACAGGGGAATTAAACATGATAAGTTCAGATTTCCTGATGTATAGGTAACAAAGAAAAGGATGTTCAAGTGGGAACTATGGATACAATAAAAAGTAAGGTAGGCTATATGGCTCAAACGTTTTCAAACATGGCCTAAATCATCTTCCTCATGGTGTGTTAACTAGGATTTTGCCTCAAGTGGTGATCGAACTTGTTCTAGAATCCCTAGAGATCTAAGATATAACTTAGCAAGCAAAGGTCCATTCCCAACAATCTCAATCCAATGATAAAAAATCATGTACAAATGGTTAAGTCTCTCCAACAATTCCCAGCAAAAGTTGGATCAAGCACATAGACATATAGGTAACTCTCTACATTCTCCTATTGTTTCATATCTCTAAAGTGTCATCTTATCATTGGCCTTCCATAAGTAAGTCAAAAATTGTAAAAAATTGTGACTTCCTAACATAAACTAGTGCATACTCAACTAACGTACCATATTACAAAAACTCAAAACTCTCACCCCAAACTTAAAGCAAGCATTGTCCTCAATGCATGATATAAACAAATAAAGAAAAACAAAGGCATATAAGAGAAAGAGAAGTTTAGAAAACCCCCTAAACCCAAATGGGTGAAGATGCAAGCCATTCGTCTCTCCGCAATGCTTCAAAGAGACCCCCAAACTTGCGTTAGAACCTGAAAAAGGGCAAAGGAAACAAATCTGTCAAGGCACGAAAGTCAAATTTATACTACAATGACTAAAAAAAATTTAAAACACAAAAAAAAAAAATTTCAAAACCGATGGGTTTCCTCCCATCTAGCACTTGGTTTAAAGTCATTAGCCCGACTTTCAGACCCATTGCCATTACGGATCCCCTAAAGTGATGCGATCATCTCGCCGCACGTCGTGGCCATAGTAATGCTTCAACCGTTGGCCATTAACTCGAAAGCAAACTCCATTTTCATTTTTAGCTCAACCGCTCCAAAAGGGAAAACTCGCTCCACCATAAAAAGTCCCGACCATCTGGATTTCAATTTGCCAGGGAACAACTTCAATCTGGAGTTGAATAGGAGTACTTGTTGCCCTGTTTCAAAATCTCGCTTGTCAATGTTCTTGTCATGCCACTTCTTGGTCCGCTTTTTGTAGATCTTGGCATTCTCATAAGCATCATCCCTAAACTCTTCCATCTCCATTAGTTGCAATAGCCTTTGATCCTCGATTGCCTTTAAGTCAAAATTAAGCTTTTTCACCGCCCAATACGCTCGATGCTCCAACTAAACCGGTAAGTGACAAGATTTTCCAAACACAAGGCGGTAAGGAGACATCCCAATAGGAGTCTTCAATGCAGTCTGATACGCCCATAAAACATCATCAAGCTTTAAAGACCAATCCTTCCTAGTGGCATTGACGGTCTTCTCCAAAGTTTGCTTGACTTCCCAATTGCTCACTTCGGCTTGGCCATTGGTCTGAAGATGGCACGCAAATTTGCTTGACACCCCAAACTTATTTCTTTTCATAATCATGGGTATAGTATCCTTTTTCTTCTCTTTTTCATTTTTTTTTCTCAATAAAACTCATAAGCAAACTTCAGTTTTTGGTTTTTTCTTCTTTGTCACCCTTTTTCTTCACTTTTCTTTCCTGTTGTTCTTTCATCTAAATAATAACACTCCATAATCAAAGTGTATAAGGTACATAGGTTGAAAAATAGGGGAATTAAACATGATAAGTTCAGATTTCCTGATGTATAGGTAACAAAGAAAATGATGTTCAGCTCAAAGTGGGAACTATGGATACAATAAAAGGTAAGGTAGGCTATATGGCTCAAACGTTTTCAAACATGGCCTAAATCATCTTCCTCGTGGTGTATTAACTAGGATTTCACCTTGAGTCGTGATCAAACTTGTTCTTGAATCCCTAGAGATCTAAGATATGACTTAGCAAGCAAAGGTCCATTCCCAACAATCTCAATCCAATGATTAAAAATCATGTACAAATGGTTAAGTCTCTCCAATAATTCCAAGCAAAAGTTGGACCAAGCACACAGACATATAGGTAACTCTCTACATTCTCCTATTGTTTCATATATCTAAAGTGTCATCTTATCATTGGCCTTCCATAAGTAAGTCGAAAATTGTAAAAAATTGTGACTTTTTAATCTAAACTAATGCATACTCAACTAACATACCATATGACAAAAATTCAAAACTCTCCCCCCAAACTTAAAGCAAGAATTGTCCTCAATGCATGATATGAACAAATAAAGAAAAACAGAGGCATATAAGAGAGAAAGAAGTTTAGAAAACCCCCTAAACCCAAATGGGTGAAGATGCGCGCCATTCGTCTCTCCGCAATGCTTCAAAGAGACCCCCAAACTTGCGTTAGAACCTGAAAAAGGGCAAAAGAAACAAATCTGTCAAGGCACGAAAGCCAAATCTATACTATAATGACTATCATCTAGCACTTGGTTTAAAGTCATCAGCTCGACATTCAGACACATTGTCGTTACGGATCCCATAAAGTGATGCGATCATCTCGTCGCACCTCGTGGCCATAGTAATGCTTCAACCGTTGGCCATTAACTCGGAAGTAAACACCATTTTCATTCTTTAGCTCAACTGCTTCAAAAGGGAAAACTCGCTCCACCATAAAAGGTCCCGACTATCTGGATTTCAATTTGCCAGGGAACAACTTCAATTTGGAATTGAATAGGAGTACTTGTTGCCCTGTTTCAAAATCTCGCTTCTTAATGTTCTTGTCATGCCACTTCTTGGTCTGCTTTTTGTAGATCTTGGCATTCTCATAAGCATTATTCCTAAACTCTTCCATCTCCATTAGTTGCAATAGCCTTTGATCCCAGATGCCTTTAAGTCAAAATTAAGTTTTTTCACCGCTCAATATGCTAGATGCACCAACTCAACCGGTAAGTGACAAGATTTTTCACCCCATACTTGGCAAGAAGTGCATTGAACAATTTGTTACAAAAGTGGGTGCCTTTATCACTTATGATAGCTCTAGGTGTGCCAAATCAAGTGAATATTTGCTTGTGTAGAAATTTCAGCACCACCTTAGCGTCATTGGTCTCCGTAGCTATAGCTTCGACCCACTTGGAAACATAATCAATTGCCAAAAGTATATATGTTTTGCCACACGAAGAGGGAAACAGGCTCATAAAATCAATACCCCACACATCAAAAATTTTCACCTCTAAGATGTTTGTCAAAGGTAGCTCATGTCGCCTAAAGATGGTACCAAGACGTTGGCATCGGTCACACGTCTTCACAAATGCATAACTATCTCGAAACAATTTAGGCAAATAGAACCCACATTGAAGAACCTTTGCCACTGTCCTTGTAGCCCCAAAGTGACCACCATATGGAGACGAATGGCTATATGTAGAATGGATTTCACTTCCACCTCCGGTATACATCTCTGTATTAGTTGATCATTGCACCTGTTAAATAGCAAGGGTTCATCCCAAAAATAGAAATGCACATCATGTAGAAACTTCTTCTTCCTTGCATATGAAAGATCCAGAGGCAATACACCCCTAGCCAAGTAGTTCACATAATCATCATACCATGAAAGCTTGGCAAATAGCCCATATAATTGTTCATCTGGAAATGTTTCCAAAATAGGCACACCATCATCTTGCTCATCTAGTTGCAGCCGAGATAAGTGATTCGCAACTACATTCTCACTCCCTTTCTTGTCCCTAATCTCCATATCAAACTCTTGAAACAAGAGGACCCATGTAATCAACCGAGGCTTGGCATCCTTCTTCTCAAACAAGTAGCGGATGGCGGCATGGTCGGTATAGACTATCACTTTAGACCCAATGATGTAGGATCTAAACTTATCACAAGCAAATACCACAGCTAGTAATTCCTTCTCGATTGTTGTGTAATTTTGTTGAGCCCCATCAAGTGTCCTACTTGAATAATAAATGGCCCGGAACATCTTCTCTCTTCGTTGCCCAAGAACCGCTCCCATTGCATAGTCGCTCGCATCACACATGATCTCGAACGGTTCACTCCAATCCGATATCACCATAATAGGTGCTGATATCAAATCTTTCTTGATCAACTCAAAAGCTTCCTCACAATGCTCATCAAACACAAATAGGGTTCTTTCTCAAGGAGGTTGCAAAGAGGTTTGGAAATCTTGGAAAAATCCTTGATGAATCTTCTATAGAAACCCAAATGCCCCAAGAAACTCCTTATGTCCTTAATAGTATGTGGGTGTGAAAGCTTTTCAATAGTAACAATCTTCGCCTTGTCTACCTCAAGGCCCTTAGACGAAATCCGGTGGCCAAGAACAATGCCCTCGTGCACCATGAAGTGACACTTTTCCCAATTAAGTGCAAGGTTCATTTCTTCACACCTCTTCAACACAAGGGAGAGGTTATGCAAACAATGATCAAAGGAGGACCCAAATACTGAAAAATCTTCCATATAAACCTTCATGTTGTCCTCTATCAAATTAGAAAATAAAGCCATCAAGCACCGTTGAAAAGTCGTTGGTGCATTACATAATTCAAACGACATGCGCCGAAAAGCAAAAGTACCATACGGGCAAGTGAATGTTGTCTTCTCTTGATCCTCCAAGGCAATGGCTATCTAATTATACCCCGAATACCCGTCTAAGAAACAATAGCAATGGAACCCACCAACCAATCTAGCATCTGATCAATAAAAAGAAGAGGAAAGTGATCCTTCCTTGTGGCTTTGTTGAGCTTCCAGTAGTCTATGCAAACTCTCTAGCCCGTCACTGTCCTAGTGGAAATTGGCTCATTCTTATCATTCATCACTACAGTCATACCACCTTTCTTGGGCACCACTTGAACCGGATTTACCCACGAACTATCTGAAAATGGAGTATATGATACCCGCCTTGAGGCACTTTAAAATCTCAGCTTTGACAACCTCTTTCATGGGTGGATTTAGCCTTCTTTGATGCTCAACGAAAAGCTTCTAAGAATCCTCCATCAAGATCTTGTGCATGCAAATGGAAGGACTTATTCCCTTGATGCCAGTTATGGACCACCCCAAAGCGGACTTGTACTCTCTCAAGATGCGTAATAGCTTCTCTTCCTCCACACTAGAAAAAGCCGATAATATGATGACTTGCATAGTAAAATTTTCACCCAAAAATGCATAGCGAAGATGCTCAGGTAATGGCTTCAACTCTGCTGAAGACTCTACTGACTTGGGTGGTGAAGAAGCTTCAATATCTTTTGCTTTGGTAATTGTACTCGCAGGATTGTTGACCTCAAGAGCTAAGGCATAATGCTGGACTTCATCATGAAAGGCCTCATCTCTAGATATGGAACTCACAAGACACTTCTCTAAAGGATCTCTCGGTGTAGCCTTATCATGTACCTTGGTCACACATGCATCAACACCTTCTGCTACATCAATTCGGTGACATGTATTCCCCTCAGATGGGGTTGTATATGTTAAATAAGACCTCTTCATCATTCACTAGCAAGGTAAGATCTCCACGCTGCACATCTATCAAAGCTCTCCTAATAGCTAAGAATGGTCGCCCAAGTATAAGAGGAATATCACTATCTGCCTCCATGTCCAAAACTACGAAGTCCACCGGGAAGATTAACTTGTCCACCTTCACTAGCACATCCTCAATTAAACCCCGAGGGTATGTAAGTGATCAGTCCACCAGTTGCAACGATATTGTAGTTGGCTTCACCTCGCCAAGTCCCAATTTCCTGAAAATTGACAAAGGCGTCAAGTTAATACTTGCACCTAAATCACATAAAGCTTTAGTGAAATTTAAAGAACCAATGGTGCAAGGTATAGTAAAACTCCATGGATCTTTTAGCTTTTGAGGTAGCATCTTTTGTAGTATGGCACTACATTCTTCAGTAAGCTTCACCATCTCATAGTCCTCTAACTTCCTCTTTTTTGTCATCACATCCTTCATGAACTTCACATAGTTGGGCATTTGCTCCAAAGCATCGGCAAAAGGGACGTTGATGTGGATCTTCTTGAAAATCTCAAAAAACTTGGCGAATTGCTCATCAAGCTTCTTATTTTGGAAACACTGGGGAAAAGGGATATGAGTCTTAAGAATAGAGGAATAATTAGGGAAGGTGATGGAACCGGGCCTATAAGGCCTCTCTTAAGATTTTTCCCCCTTGCTTGATTATTCATCTTCTTTGCTTGACGTAGCTTCCTTGTTGGGCTCCTCATTCCCTTGACTAGATGGAGGGGGAGATGTAATTTGTTGGCTTGTAGAATCAACCCCCTTAACTTCTTTTCCACTCCTCAATGTGATGGCCTTGTATTGTTACTTGGGATTTATCTCGGTGTTGCTAGGCAAGGATCCATGTGGTTGTGCATTCACTTTTTGGGCTAGCCGTCCCACTTGTACTTCTAAGTTCTTAATTGAAGCTCTTGTCTCCATCATAAATGATCCCAACATATCCTCCAAGGATGGCTTCTTCTCTTGAGCTTGATTGTAGAAATCGGGTGAAGGTTGCAATGTATTCCTCGTGTTGGCGTAGGAGAAGTTCTCGTGATTTTGAACACTTGGGTAGTACTGATTTGGAACTCCTTGATTGCTTCTAAAGTTGTACCCCCGATTACTAATGTATTGAACTTCTTCCTCATGTGCCTCATTCTTTGAAGAACCCATATGTAAAGCCGCCGCCATTTTAATAGAAGGTTGTGCTCTTTGGTTGGAAATACTTGCATTTGTGCAGAGAGATGTGAATGGATCAACTTCATGTAGACCAACTACCTTCTGAACTATTGATCGTGCACCCGGAACCTCATAAGTGTTGCTAGCCATATCCTCCAACATGTTCAGTGCCTCAGTAGCCGTTTTTGTCAAAAGTGACGCACCGGCTGCCGCATCAACTAGAGTTCTTGTGAAGAAAGTCATCCCATTATAGAACAATTGAAGCTGTAGCCAATCTTGGTACCCATGCTAAGGACACTTCCTCAACAATTCCTTGAAATTCTCCCAAGTTTCATACAATAACTCAGACTCGTGTTGCTTGAATTTTTTGATCTTAGCTTTCATTTGGGTGGTCTTGGCAGGAGGAAAAAACTTTTGACGAAATTTCTGTACCATCTCTTGCCAAGTTGCAATGCTCCCCTGTTGCAAAGATTGCAACCATGCTCATGCTTTGTCCCTTAGAGAAAAATGGAACAATCTCAACCTTATGGTGTCCACAGTAACACCATTCATCCTCACCGTATCACACACCTCCAAGAAGGTGGTGATGTGGATAGTAGGATCTTCAATAGGCAACCCCCCATACTGGTGTTGTTGAACTATAGAGATCAACTCCGGTTTCAATTCAAAGTTGTTCGCATTAATAGGCATACGAACAATACTCGAATAATTTTCATTGATAACCGGTTTGAAGTAGTCTCTCAAGGTCAACTGATTGTGCTCGTCCGCCATTGCTTCAGTTTCTCTTCTTCTCTCTTGTCTCAGTCTTCCAAGAGTACGTTCAATCTCAGAGTCAAACGGTAGTACTTCAAGATTTCTTGCCCTTTGCATAAACTCTTGAAATCCTACAAAACAAAATAAAGAAAAAACCAAAGTATAAAGTAATAAAAATGAAAATAAACAAAGAAACAAAAAATGAAAAATTCAAAAAATAAAACGAAAATAAAATCTAAATTAAAATTAGAGTTACTAACACAATAGTAGTGTACAAATAACTATCCCCGGCAACAACGCCAAAAAATTTATCATGAAATTATCGCAAGTGCACGACAGTCAAGTTATAATATAATCCGATGAAATCGGGTATCGTCCTCAGGGATAATTAGAACACTAGCTATCACCTTTTTGCCTTAATTTTATCTAGAAAATCAAATTCGAATGATTGAGTAATTAAACAGTAATGAAAACGACTAATTATTAACTAACAAAGCACTTAAAACGACAGATTATCAATAGAGAAGTAATCTAGAATCGATTTCACCTAACTATCAACTATGTTTTTTCCAATTATTTATCATTAATGTATTTATAAGCCAGAAATCCTAATTTTACTAACACCCTCTATCAAGTGCCGCGTTAGAGCATATTCATAGGAATTGATCTCGATCAATCGATAAAGATCTAATTCCTACAAACTCACTAAGATCTATGATTTCGTTTAATGACTTCAAAGGGTCTCGATCTCCTATCGGTCTCACGATAACCTAGGCTATATTTCCCTTGTTCCGATCCAAAGTATCCTCTGTCGAGTGCCGCACTCTAGAACTAAGATCATCCAATCAGTGATCAAGAGATTGAAAGCATTAACAATGGAGAAATATAAATAAACTATAACAAATCCATTAATAATAATTATAACTTTAAACTAGAACATAGCATCAAAGTTAGGATCCATCTATCCTCTAGAAACGATGTTTTAGTTCATAACTAAAGACATAGAAACATAAAATACGACATTGAACATCAAACAGAACAAAGGAAAAATAAAACTAGAGTTTTGTAGAGATTTTGAATAGTCTATGATGTTCTTCTCCACTTTGCTCCAACCGTCAAGCCATTTTTCTCCTAGATCCTCATCTCGAAAAACCCTCCAAATCCATGTATTGTGTCCCCAAAGTCGTGTCCAATTGGAATTTCCAAAGTTGCAAAAACCAATTGTAAATTGCAGAATTAGCAACATTTAAATACGTGGTGTCGTGGCACCCCGTTAAGAGATTTCAGCGTCGCGGCACCCAGAGCCTTCTTTTCCTGATCACCCTGGCGCCGTGATGAGTGCCGCGGCCCCCAGAGCACTGTTTGTGCGCAGTGTTGTGGATTTGGTCATTTTTTCGCTCCTTTTGATTTCCTTCTTGTGGACTTAGCCAATTTTTTTCCACTTTTTTTGGCTTGGGTTCTTTATGACTCATCATCTAGGCTTCTCATATGTTGTGTCCATTATTGATGCTCACTACCATACATATAAATACCTACAAAACAAAACAAAACAAGTAATTAAAACACTCAAAACATAAATTGATCCAACATATAAATTAAGGAACCAAAATAATGCATAAAAACCATATTATTCCTAAACTAACAAATGAATCAAAACTAACATAAACACACTCAATTAATGCATAAATTATCCTAAAACAGCTATAAAACACTCCTAAAACATGTCTAAATATGAAACTATCACGTTCCCCACTGTTGGGAGCGTGTTTCCCACTATGGGGAGTGCACTCCCACTTTGGGGAGCGCATTCCATTGCTCGAGCTTGAATTTTGCGTGTTTTTCGAGTTTTTTTGTATGTTTTTCCTCTGTTTTTTGTCCTCGACACTTCATGGATGGTATCTGACATTAAATGTTGATTTTTTAGGGCTTATAACACTTCATTTTAAGATCTTTTAGAGTCCAAGATCCACATTTTTTAAGGGATTTAAGTCATATCCTATCATTTGCCCCAAGATTAATAGTAGGGGTGTGACAACCTTCCCCACTTAAGTAAATTTTGTCCTAGAAATCTAAAGTAAAGTTAAGGACTTACTCAGCTAAAATTACTCTGGAAATTTGTCTTGCATGTAGTCCTCCCGCTCCCATGTAATTTGTTCGTCTCCTTTTGCCACCAACTTCACCTTGAGAAGCGAAATCTCTTTGGTCCGGAGTTGTTGCACCTTCTGATTAGGAATTTCCATCGGCTTTTCTTCGTAGGTAGTCACGTCATCAACCTCTAACCCACTCCAATCGATGAAATGACTTTGATCCGGATAATACTTCCAAAGCACCGATTCATGGAACACATTATTAACTCCGACCAACTATGGTGGCGAGGTGAGCCTATAAGCCTGACAGGCCAACTCTCTCAAGAATCCCAAACGGCCCAACATAGCGAGGATCTAAGTTGCCTTTCACTCGAAACTGTAGGTGTCATTTGCATGGCAGGAGTCTCAAATACACACGGTTTCCCATTTCAAACTCTAAAACTCAATGCCATCAATCAACACACCTTTTCCGTCTGTCCTGGGCTGCCTTCAACCTTTGCCTAACCTACTTAATCTGACCTGTGTGATCTCGTACTACATCTTTGTTATCTCAATGAACCCCATGTCATGAATGTTTTAATGATTCCAAAAATCTCCAATTTGTGTATCTAATGATCTTGCCAAGTGTTTCAGATTTATCAAAAATCAAGATCAAGGAATTGAGCCCACAAGCCTATTGAAGGTCACAAGTAAAGTTCTAAGTCTGTCAACACTTAGAATGTAAAGTCTATCGATCAATTTGCTCTCAGCAAGATTTAATCATTTTCGCATTTTGTTCATACACATTACGATATCTCAAATGATTTAACTTCTCTATGATTAATTTGAATTTTACCGATTTTTTATTCGCATTTATCGTATTTTTAATCGCGAGTCAAAACTACTTTTTCAGTGTCTTTCAGAACGCTAATGTTTTAGCAGCGCCCTCCTAGACTTGATGAGTCAAGACACTAATAAAATAGTAGGACTCTTAAGGTTGAATTGAACTATTTAATAAGGACGCTTACTTGTAAGTAGTGACCTCCCTTTAGTCAACCTTTGAAAGCGTCAGGACGCTGACTCAGTTTCAGCTTGCTGAAAGTTCACTTAACTTGTGATTGATTTCTATCTTTAAGGACGCTGATAGTTATAAGTTGAATAAACTATCAAGACACTATTTGTGTAGGAGCGTCCTCATCTTAAGAACCAACTTAATAACTTTTAGGACGCTCGCTGTCCTACTTTGTTTTAAAACAAAGTAGGACGCTTACTTGTGAGTAGTGCCCTTGTGCGTTTTTAAAACAAAAGCAGAACGCTAACTTTCGAAGTAACGCCCTCAGGATTTAAGTCGTTTAAGTATTATAGTAAGTCAGGACGCTTACAAGTCAGTAGCGCCCTGACTTCATCGTTCAGTAGGACGCTAATGCTATATGAGCACCCTCAAAGGAACAAAATGACAAAAATGATATTTCTATTATTCTGACATGTACATCCTCTTAGCCACCTTTTCAAAACACCTTTTCGTACAAAATATCAACTTTATGTATTTGTAAGAGATATTCTCAGATTCATGAACCACGTCTCTTAAACTTTCCCAATTTGTGAATCTGGAGAAAAAATAGAATGTTCATAAAATGTGCAGTTGCCATTTTCGTGATACATTCTAGCTGTTGTGAGTAAACGTTCATATTTGAAATTCAAATTCAAATGAACAACAACTTCATCTCTACAAGTCTATATATACCAGCACTTAACGATCTGTTAAGGCTACCGAAAATTCTCTGAGGTAAAACACTTTTTGAAAGTTAGTTGAATTTTCATCTGATTCAAAAAGCTTAAGTTATTCTGGTTTCAAAGCTTTTTATTTGAATCTCTACTTATTCAAAAGATTTTCATACTGAGCTAAATTTTTATCTTTATCAGAAAATCTATTTGAAAGCTAGAACTGTTTTCACTCAAATTTTTCAACACTGATTTAACTTGTATCATTCTTGCTGGAAGAGAAATTTGAGAGATAGTTCATAGGATATAGTTGTACTTAATTTCATATCCTGTATATTGTATCAAGGTTGTAATAATAGTTAGATAAACTACTGAGTTGATATTCTCATATTCAACAAGGTTAGGTCTTCTCACACCTGTAAGTTAAGAAACGGTCTTCTCACACCCCGTAAGTTGAGAAACGATAGTTCTCACACACATAAGTTAAGAAAGCTTAGGTTTTTCTCACACCCGTAAGTTGGGATAGGTTGTTCTCAAGCCTGCAAGTTGAGCAGTGTAATGGTTGTTCTCACACCCGCAAGTTGAGAAAAGGTGTAACGGTTTAATTCTCACCCATAAGAGAATCCCTTAGTGATAAGGTTTAAAATCCTAACTGAGGAGGTTAGGTAGTGGACGTAGGAAAGTAGCCGAACCACTATAAATCGACTGTGCATATTTATTTTTATTCCGCACTTTAACTTTGCCATTATAATTAATTTTAAATTGTCTAAGTGTCCAATTCACCCCCTCTCTTGGACATACCTGGGCCAACAATCTGGCCCCATGATCAATGTCTTACCTACCTCCGCCTAACAAGCTGGCGATCTACAAGATCTACTATAAAGTGCCTTAAATAGTGTTATCACAATGTTACTCTGGAAGTTGTTGCTATAGGCAAACTCACACAATGGAATGTGTGGCGATCCCAACCTCGGACCACTATCTACTGCGGGGATAGGGTGAAGAATGTTGGGGCAAAACACTCGACGTAGGCATTGCCAACTACTCCATCATCCATGGGATGATCAGAATACTTTATAAGCCTCAACTAGACTCTCCATTGAGTCCCATTTATTTTCCTCAAACCTCAACCGGGTAAACCTGATCAATTCTACTATCCACAACCACACAGTCCACACAAATATACCACAAGTAATTTAAACCCGACATACAAAATGATTCGTCATTCCATCATTTAGATTCCGGTCCCAAACATCCATATTATGAACACATAATCTCAAAGTCCAACCATAGAGCAACTTATCCTCAAGGATGGATACCCATTCATCCTCACCATATACTCAGCTCATGAGTTTAGTATTAATATATACATAGGTTTCCAAAATTACAAAATAAATACATAGATGTGTAGAACATACAAGAATCATACAAAAAGGAAACCCTCCTCACATCTATGCTAAGCTCCGCCACTGGCTAGGCCCTCAATGGATAATAACTCCCTTGCCCTTAAGTTGGGTTGTAGATCCTGTAAAAGGGAAATGAGAGTGAGCCAACAATACACAATGAATGAAATTCAAATATGCCATCACTACTCATCAATAAAATACCATGTATGCTTGACAATGCCACATGATGAAAAGCATATAACACATAAATATCAAGCGTTCATCATATATTTCATGTAAAGGTAAAATCCATCACTTTCTATTTTTTCCATCTTTCTCATGTTCGGGTTTAGACTTTCCTCGTGAGATCTAGTGTCGCAACACTATGATCCGGGACACATTCATTCCACATTTCATTCTCATATTTTAGTCCAAGCTTCCGTCGTAAGACCTCATATCGGAGATCCTCCCCATGTCCTCTAGATCAATGGGGGCATAACTTCTACTTCAATGTCGAACAATTGTATTGTGATTTAGGACATAGAATATTTACCGGGTTACTAGTCCATGTCATTCTTCCCTGGTTTTCTCATCCATCCAAAAACCCTCATATGGCATGGTCAAAAGTCTTCCTTTTAGTACACTAGCTTTGCTATGTCCATTCTCAAGGACAACCAATGACATAACTTCTATTAGGCGCTAAGTCATTTAAGTCCTTACAACAGGCCAAGGACTTCGCTCCTTTTAGAGGCAAGACTTACCAAGTCCATAGGGTTTTACACGCGTGCAATCATAATTAAAACTCATTTCATGCTTCCAAAAATACAACATATAATTTTCATATGATGGCATAAAATATTAAACATAAATGAAGTCTACTCACAACCAAGCCAATGAGAGCAATCTTATGTACACACAAGATTCCCAATTCCAACTTAGATACTGCAATTACATATAAATTCATACTTATCACTATCCATATATACAACACATCCAATTCATGATCTAAAATTACATAATCCACATCAAACCCGTGTCTAATCCCCAACATGGTCAATTTAGGTCCATACACCACACAACATTCCATTCCAATCATAATTATCAATTTCCATGCTTATTTCATTAATCCAACCTCAATTCATAAAACCCAACCATTAGGCATCAACTATGTCAAATTATATAATCAAGCCAACACTTAGGCCTAGGTCATAACATGGTCAACATAGGCTAATCATAGCACAAATCATTCCAATTTATATCAATTTAGTCATAAGTCATCCCAATTCCACAATTCAAGGCAAAATACATCAAAGGCCCCAAAATTGGGAAACTTCCAACAATAGGCCATCATGGCCAAATTGAACTAACTCACATGTTCCACCATGTAAATCCTCAAAGTAACACTATAAATCAACCAAGCATGCCAATTTAACCCACATAGGTCACATGCATACTAAATGGTGCACCCTAGGTCCAACTTCTAAGTTAAGGCCATTTACATGGAACACCCACAATTTCTCATAAGAAATTGGGAAATTGCCACCATTGGGTTCCAAATCATCCTAGGAGCCCAAATCCTAAGCACGCATTTCAGTTCTTAGGGTTTCTATGGAAACCCTAATCTCAACCATCATCAAAACCGAGCTTAAGAGTGTGGAAATCACTCAATGGGTATGGGTTTAGGTCTAGGGAGCTTAATTTCATCATTATCAAGCTCATACAAACACATACAAGCCAACCCTAGGCTAGGTCTCCTCCAAATCCGAGACCCATAATAAAATTTACACCATTAAAAAGCTTGCAACCACCATTAATGACATATTCATGGAGGAA
The DNA here is from genome assembly GCA_035771175.1 of Paratinospora sagittata. NCBI lineage: Eukaryota > Viridiplantae > Streptophyta > Magnoliopsida > Ranunculales > Menispermaceae > Paratinospora > Paratinospora sagittata. Next base: position 16,735,974 of record CM069604.1, read on the forward strand.
AATGGAAGAAAATCTTACCTTGAAGCCCAAAACCCTAGGTTTCTCTTCTCTTTTCCTCTTTTATCTTCTTTTTTTCTTCTTTTTTCCTTTTTCTCCACTTGAGCAAGTGTATGAGAATGGAATGCTAAAAAGGAGGTATGTTATAACAATTTTATTTCATGCTCCCATGTGCCATATCCTTATCCAACACCCATCTCGAACACCACATATTCAAATATAATATTTTATTCATTAATTGTTGCATTAAATGAAAACATCTATTTGTGGCCATCTCGATAAGCACTAGTCTTGAGAATAGCTTGCTCAACAAGTCACTTAAATATAGCTTTTCTAACAAGCCACCCATAATAATAGTGGTAATGATTTTAATAATAGTGGTAATGATATTATCAACACCAATAATAATACCCACTACAAGCAATAATCACATACAACTCATCAACCATTTGACATAAATAACTATTCTCATGCATATGACTCATGAACAATCTTTTAGTTCATTCATAAAATTCATGGAAATCCATGGTAAACACATACCAAACGCACGACATAACATGCATAACATACACACATCACAACAACACAAGCACATAGAGTTGGACACTTAACAATTGGGATACGAGCTAGTCGGACAAAAATTCGGGGCGTTACATCTCATCCACCTTAAAAGAAACTTCGTCCCCGAAGTTTAAAGTTAAGGGAATTACCTAAGCCCATAAACTCAGAGAAATGCTCCTTCATATAATCCTCGCGCTCCCAAGTATATTGTTCCTCGCCATGAAACTGCCACTTCACCTTGACCATAGGAATTTCTCGGTTACGGAGCTTCTGAACCTTCCCGTCAAGGATCATGACCGGCTTCTCATCATAAGTCTCATCCTGTCTCAAGTACATATGCCTCCAATCTAGGACATGAGTAGGATTATGATATTACTTCCTCAGCATTGACACACGGAAGACGTTATGCATTGTCGCTGCTGAGGTGGCAAGGCTAACTGGTAAGCGACAGGGCCCACTCGCTTCAGGATCTCAAATGACCTAATAAATCTCGGAGCGAGCTTCCCTTTTATTCCAAACCTTGTTTGGCCCTTCTGAGGGGATACCTTCAAGAAGACATGGTTACCCACCTTAAACTCTATGGCCTTCCACCGATTGTCGACATAACTTTTCTGCCTATCTCGGGCTATTTTCAGATTATGCTTGATTCACTTGATCTTCTCTGTGTGTTCTCGCACAAACTCATGTCCCATCATTATGGTATTTCTTATCTCCGTCCAACATACCGGAGATCTACATGGTCTGCCATACAAGGCCTCAAAATGAGCCATATCGACATTGAACTGATAATTTTTGTTGTACGCGAACTCACACAGATGTATGTGATAAGTTGAGTTTTAGTAGTTATTTTTCATGTTAATTTGATAGATTTTTAGGTTCATTTAGTTAGTTTTTAGGTGTTTTTACATGATTAGTATACTTAGTTGTTTTAGATGCAATTAGGTTTTATCTTAGGTTTTTATAGGTTTTTATCGTGAATAAATGACTTTTTGATACATGTTAATATCATAGAAGTCACATGTTTTTAGTACATTGCATTTAGTTAATATTTTGATTAATTGCATAGAATTTACATTTGTTTATACTTTGTTTTGTAGGTAAATAAAGAGCTTAAAAGTGGGTTGAAACAAGGTCCAAATGGTGTGTAAAAGAAGTGAAGATCATGTGCAAGAAGTATGCAAAAAAGTAGAAAATCGGCCAAGTCCACAAACAATGCGCCACAAAAAATAGGCTAAGTCCAAGAAAACTAGGGATTGGTCGCCATGGCACTAGGACTGAGCGCCGCGACTCTCAGAGAGGAAGAAAATTGCAGAATGAACAGTCACGGAGCATTGCGGTGCTGGAATCAAGCTTTGCGACGCTCAGTTACGCAATTGTGCAGGGTTCCAGTACTACAGTTTTCTTGATGGGTATTCAGGCTACAATTAGATTGTCATAGCTCCAGAAGATCAAGAAAAAAAAACCTTCATGTGTCCCTATGGTACATTTGCATTCAGACGTATGCCATTTGGTTTGTGTAATGCTCCAGCAACCTTTCAGAGGTGCATGATGACAATTTTTCCTAACATGGTGGGGATATCATGGAGGTGTTTATGGATGACTTTTCAGTCTTTGGCTCTTCATTTGATTATTGTTTGAAGAATCTGGCCCTAGTGCTGAAAAGATGTGAAGATAAAAATTTAGTACTTAACTGGGAAAAATGTCATTTTATGGTCCAAGAGAGGATTGTACTAGGCCACAAAGTGTCTTCACAAGGGTTAGAAGTTGATAGAGCCAAGATTTGGCCCTAATGCCAAAGGGATTAGGAGTTTCTTGGGTCATGTGGGTTTCTACAAAAGGTTTATCAAAGACTTTTCCAAGATAACCAAGCCCTTATGCAACGTACTTGAGAAGGATGCACCCTTTGTATTCAGTGCAGAATGTGTGAAGGCGTTTGATCATCTCAAGCAAGCCCTTATTTCAGCTCCTATCATGGTGGTACCTAATTAGGAAGAGCCCTTTGAGATCATGTGCGATGCGAGTGACTATGTCGTTGGGGGCGGTGTTAGGCCACAGAAGAGATAGCAAGTTTCGGGCAATCTACTATGCAAGTCGTACTCTTGATGATGCCCAACAAAACTACACAACAACGGAAAAGGAACTACTTGCAGTTGTGTTTGCTTGTGACAAGTTCTGGTCCTACATAGTTGGGTCAAAGTTGGTTGTTTATACTGACCATGCGGCTATACGGTACTTGTTTGCCAAGAAAGATGCAAAGCCCAAACTGATCAGATGGATATTATTACTCCAAGAGTTTGATCTTGAGATCAAGGATAAGAAGGGGAGTGAAAATGTGGTTGCAGATCACTTATCAAGGCTGCAACATGAAAAAAAAGAAGATGAACGTCCAATTCATGAACTCTTCCCGGATGAACAACTCTAAGAAGTGAAGGCCATTCGTCCATGGTTTGGAGATTTTGTCAATTACAAAGATAGTGGAGTGTTATATGCCAAGAAGAAAAAGTTCATGCATGATGTGAAGTTTTACATGTGGGATGATCCCTTATTGTTCAAGCAATGCAGTGATCAAGTTGTAAGGAGATGCATTCCAGAGATAGAGATGCATTTCGGGGCTACACGAATGGCATTCAAGGTGTTACAAAGCGGATTCTACTGGCCTACTATCTTTCAGGATTGCTAAACCTTTGTCAAGATGTGTGATAGGTACCAGAGGCTTGGAAACATCTCTAGGCGACAAGAACTTCCCATGACTCCTATTATGAAGGTCAAGTTGTTTGATGTGTGGGGCATCAATTTCATGGGACCATTCCCATCTTCTTTTGGCAAGACCTACATTATGTTGGCAGTGGACTACGTATCAAAGTGGGTAGAGGCCATAGCTACAAAGACTAATGATGCTTGGGTGGTACTCAAGTTTCTCCAAAAGAACATATTCACTAAATTTGGTACCCCTAGAGCAATCATTAGTGATGAAGGGTCACATTTTTGCAACAAGTTGTTTAATTCAATCCTTACCAAGTATGGAGTTAAGCACAAAATTGCCCTTCCTTACCATCCACGGTCAAATGGTCAACCAGAAATTTCAAATAGGGAGGTGAAGCAAATTCTAGAGAAAACAGTAAACATCAACAGAAAAGATTGGGCCACAAAGTTAGATGATGCATTGTGGGCGTATCGTACGGCCTATGAAACTCCAATTGGGATGTCTCCCTACCGTTTGGTGTTTGGAAAGCCATGCCATCTTTCCGTTGAGCTTGAACATAGAGCATTTTGGGCGGTGAAGAAGTTAAACTTTGACTTGAAGGCTTCAAGTACTCAAAGATTGCGCCAATTGAATGAAATGGAGGAATTTAGAAATGAAGCCTATGAGAATGCAAAAATTTACAGGGAGAAGACTAAGTCATGGCATGACAAGATGATTGTGAAGAGAGAATTCCTACAGGGCCAACAAGTACTTCTCTACAACTCCCGATTGAAACTGTTTCCCAGGAAGCTTAAATCAAGATGGTTGGGTCCATTTCAAGTTGTCAACGTCTTTCCTTATGGGGTGGTGGAATTGCAAGGCCACAAGGATGGAAGCAAATTTCGGGTCAATTGCCAAAGAGTGAAGCACTATTATGGCCAAGACATCCGAAGCGAGGACGTGCTATTCCTTCGCAAGCCAAAGTGAAGAAAGAAGAAAAAGTCTAGCGAATGACCATAAACAAGCGCTTGTTGGGAGGCAACCCAACCAGTTTTGTTTATGCTTTTGTTTATTTCTAGTCATTATAGTATAGAAGTTGAGTTTTTACTTTTCACTAATGACATCTCTTTATGTAATTCCCCAGGTACTCATTCAAATTTGGAAGTCCTCATCAACAACAAGAGAAGGAGAATCATTGTGGAAACCTCTACCCATGTGGTTTAGGGGAGTTTTGTTCTCCTCTATCTCTTTATCTTGCTTTGTAGTTGTTTTGCATTGAGGTCAATGCTTAGTTTAAGTTTGGGGGAGAGTTTGAATTCTATGTCTTAGTGAAAAAGTTGAGTGCATTTTTTTTGAAAATTTAAATTTTTGAGTTTTGATCATGAATAAATCCATATTCCCTTATGAACTTTGATGTGATTTGATCTTGTATGTATGATCTATGAAAAGGCTAGAACTTGGTTTTGAACATGATTTGTGAAAAATTAGAAAGTACTATTAAGTCTGTGTGCTTGATTTGCTTTTCCATGTTTATTGGAAATTTTTGTTGACTTTTGAGTATAAAATTATGATCATGAGTTCCACTTGCTATTTAAATTGAGATTTTGCAAGTTAAGCTTCATTGAATTCCACTTTTCAAACTAAATTCTAAAACTTGCTTGATCACTTCTTGAGGCGAAATCTTAGGAATAACACCATAAGAGATAGGATTTTGGCCATTCTTTGACAGTTTGAGATATAAGGCCCACCTAGCTGTGTAGTACCCCTAGTTACCCAATTTTGAGCCTTATATACTGGGTTTTTTTTTTAAATTAACGTTGATGATTTTTTTATTTAAAAAATTCTCATGTACAATAAACAATTTTGGAATCTACCCTAGCTGGACAGGTCAACGACCGTTGACCGAATCCAACAGGGTAGGTTTTTTTTTACACATTTTTCATTAAAAAGCGCCTTTTGAAAAAGTGATTCTTAGAGGCGCCTTTTGAAAATGCGACTTTAAAAGTCATTTTTTCACTACACGCTTCTAATCTAATCTAAACAAACAAATACACAACTTTTGGGGCCAATTTCTTCTTCCTCTCCGCTTTTGAAAGAAACCATAGTCTCTCTCTGTTTGAATTTCTCACCAGCGTCACTGTCATCCGTCACCGTTGTAACCACCTTCCTTCGCTGACAACTCACTTCACACACTCTTTCTTGCCACTTTTCTTGGACCTAACAAAAACCCTATCTGCGCCATTCATCTATCTCTTGCTCGCCTTTCTCTCACGCTGCGCATTCCTCTCTCTTTCGTGCCTCTTTCTCTCTGCTCTCATTCTCTCATTCTCTCTGCTTCACTCTTTCTCTCTTTCTCTTTGCTCTTTCCCTCTACTCTCACCCTCTCTTTCTCTCGTCTCTCTCTCTGCTCTCACTCTCTCTTTCTCTCTCGTCTCTTTCTCCCTGTTCTCCCACTCTCTTTCTCGCCTCTCTTTCTCTCTGTGCAGTCCATTTTTCTAGCCCAACCCACTCACCCCGGCCTTCCTTCGGATTTGCCCAGCACAACTGTCTCAAATTGCAACTCATTAGTTTTCTCCTTATTAAGCCTAGGATTTTGTGGTGGTCTTGGTGGCGGCACATCGACATTTGTGGAGATCTATTTTTCTAAGAGGCGAAACTCATCGGTAACCATTACTTCCCCATTTAATTTCATATTTATAGTTTGAATGCATTGTTTAATATAAAATCTTGTGCATTTTATATGGTTTTGGTTGTTAAGAATTATTATTTTATTTTTAGTAGTGTTATAGTTTAAATGCATTATTTAATATAGTTGAGTTAGTCTTGAATTGCAATTTATGGCCAACCCAGAATAAAATTAATAAACAAAGATAGAATAATTAAGAGATTGTCTAATTAATTAATTGCCTATTTTGGAATACTGGATGAGGCAGTAGAGAATTTATGAAACAGAAATGCTAGATTTTTCTTGTAATGCTAGATTTTCTTCTTATAATGCTAAATTTTTTATAGTGAAAATTTTCTATGATGCTAGATTTTATGAAATAGAATAATTAAGAGAATGTTTTTCTTCTGATGCTAGATTTTCTGTAGTGAAGAGACTTTATGAAACATAATAATTAAGAGAATGTTTTTCTTGTAATGCTAGATTTTTCTTGTGATGCTAGATTTTCTGTAGTGAATAATGGGTAGTAGGAAATAAGTAGGGAGTTTCACCCATTCAACACTTTGATATTATCGAATATTTACTTAATGAAGTAAGGGGGTGATCTTAAATTTATTTATCAAATATTTATGCAATTTTTTAATTGCCTTGAAAGTTAATTTCACTATTTTCAAGTACTTCTTAAATTTCTTATTAGATGTAAAAAAGGTGAAGATATTGTGTAAATTAATTGTATTGAATTGAAAAAAAAAATGTATTGAATCAAACGTGCTCTATATCTCACTTATTTATTAAAGTAAGAGGTGATTTTCTTTTATTTGTCAAAACAGAGGACCCTTTGACTCTTTGAAATGGAAGTTGTATCTATTCTTTTATTATGCTCTGTTTTTTGTTTTAAAAAGTTGCTTAAAAGAATTACTAGGATTGGAGAGACCCAAAAGGCCAAGAAGCAATTTTTTATGCATATCTAGTACAAGAGAGACCTCTGTAGGCTTCACGTGGGTTCTTTATTATAAGGGCATGTTGCCCCTTTTCCCCAATAAAGTTAAAATATATTAAACTTTATACACTATCTTTGTAGATTCATCTCTTTTTTGAAACTATCAATCATACTACTTTGTGGAGGAAAATGACGACATTATAGATACTATAAAGTTGTTCTTTATCTATATATTGTTCTAGCAAGCTCTTTTTTGGCATAAATTTATTAATTTAAAATATGGAATAGAATAATTATTTTCTATTTGATGCAAATATGTTGAACTTATTTGTTTGAGTCCTTTGGGTGTGAATGTTTGATATAGATTGGCTATTCAATGGATGAAAGAATTGTGACCGTGCTTATCTTTATGAATGGAAGCATTGTGCATGGTGCCAATGGAATTAAATATAATTGTCCACTAACAACGGGTGTAACTGTGAGGAATAATATTGGCCTTGATGAACTAGAAGCGTCAATATGTGATGTCCTATCAATTGATCATCTACCCTCACGATTGGATATGGTGCATCGATTACCTATAGTGAGACCAGGTGATACTATCACATTCGTGCCCCTTGCACTCATGTTCGTGCCCCTTGCACTCACGAATGACCACAACGTAAGGTTGATGTTTCAAATGGTGTCTACGTTGCGACAACCTAATACTGTGGAGATATTTGTGGACGTAGTCGTGCGAGAACTAATGACAATATCATTGGATGTGCCCCATTTATCTCAAGAAGTTACTCTTGCCCCTCTACACAAGTGTATTTTCATTACAATTCTCTAGGTGAATATGAAGTTGCACTTACACCAAGAGACGAAGGGGGTAATGATGAAACTAATCCTCATCCCAATAATTGCAACCAAGGAAGGTTTGACACTGTTTATGAGGTTGATGCTGTCCAAGGCATCATTCATGAGCTAGATTACTCGATTAATGATTTTCAAGAAGCATCTGATGAAGAGTTTGTTGATGTGCATGAGGAAGAGTTCGTCGATGTGCATGATAAAGAGGTTGCAGAAGAGGGTGAGGAGATCTCTCAATGTACTTACAATCAGATGCAGAAATATTGGCAACATTACCTGATGACTCGGAGATGCCTAATGTTGGAATACTGGATGAGGCAGCAGAGTTGCATAAAGGATTATGCTTCAGTAATAAGGAAAACTTACAATATGCGGTAAAGCGACATGCAATTCATAAGCATCAACAATTTATTGTTCAAAATTCTAAGTCGAATTTGTGGGTGATTAAGTGCAAAAAATGGGCTGAAGGATGCAAATGGAGATTGCGTGCTTGCAAGCGTAAGTCCCATAATCTTTTTAAAATTACTCAAGGTACTCCTACACACACTTGTATGTATGCAATGATTTCTCAAGGGCATTCTCACTAGATTCCCCTTTGATATCTCATGAAATTCAAAGCATAGTGCAAAAAGACCCGAGCACGTCTGTAGCTGTACTACAACAAGTAATAAAAAATAAGTATGGGTACGAGGTGCACTATATGAAGGTATGGGATGCAAAAACAAAAAGCTATTGCCCATGTTTTTGGCGATTAGGATGAATCATACAAAAAGCTACCTAAGTGGTTTGAAGGGTTAAAACAAACAAACCCAAGTTGCCAAATTGCATGGGACCATTTGGATAACCCACGAAACCCACTAGAAAGGCGTGAACTAAATGAGAGGACGTTTTTGCTTATTTTTTGGGCTTTTGGTGCTGCCATTGAAGGTTTCAGACATTGTAGACCTATCATTCAAATTAATGAGACTTTCTTATATGGCAAGTATCGAGGTAAACTCTTGGTTGCTACGGGGATTGATTCGAATAGCCGTATTTTTCCACTAGCATAAGCACTTGTGGAAGAATAGTCAGCAAATAGTTGGGCATGGTTCTTACGTCACTTGAGGCGACGAGTTACTCAGAGGCATTGCATATGTTTGATCTCAAATTGTCATGGAGGAATTATAGCAGTTATAAATCATTCGAATGTTGGATGGAAGGAACCCTTAGCACGTCATCGATTTTGTTTGAGGCATTTGTGTAGCAACTTCAATGACAAATTTTGAAAGTCAAATTTGAAGGAAATGATTGATAGAGCTGGAAGACAACATCAGCCACATAAGTTTGACAAGTTCATGATCGCTGCTAAGAAGATAAATGACCAATGTTTGAGTTATTTCAACAACATTGATGTCCATAAATGGACTCAGGCATATGATGGCGGTCATCAATATGGTATAATGACAACAAACGTTGTAGGTATGATGTTTTGTATTTGACACTTATTATATGTATTGTATGAGTACATTGTAGACTTATAACTTTCTATGTTGTTTGAATGTATAATCCGTCAACAATACACTTAAGGGTGCGCGCTCGTTACCGATTATAGCATTGGTACAATTAACCTTTTATCGATGTGTGCAATACTTCAGAACACGATTAGTCGAGGCTAAGACATCAAAAGAAAATGGGAACCAATATACTACATATTGCATGCTAAAAATGAGGAAGTATGAAGCTAAGTCCGGTGCACACCGGGTTACAGAGTTTAATCTTGTTAATGAGGAGTTTGAGGTAACAACTACCGAGCATGGCTCGTACATGAGCAGGGGTAGCAACAAACAAGTTGTTAATCTTAAGACATGTTCATGCACGTGTAACAAGTTCTAATGTTATGGCATCCCATGCTCACATGTGATTGCTGCATGTTCCCACGTGCGCATAAATAATTGGCAATTCATTGAAGAGTATTATCACTTGGATAAATACATTAAGTACTACGAGCCTCCTTTCCATGCGATTCAACCTGAATATTATTGGCCATCGCCTAATCCTCCATTAGTGCTACTCCCCAATCCTATGCAAATGCGTTTACGTGGTAGACCAAAGTCAACAAGAATACGAACTGAAATGGGCTGGAGAGAGCCAAAAAAGAAAATATTGTGTGACATATGTAAACAACAAGGCCATAATCGTAGAAATTGCAACCAAAAAGATAAAGGGAAATCTTCTAATCCACTACCGAACCAACAGGTTAATTTTTTAAGTGTGTTTTTCCTTTGTTGTTACATATATTAACATTAACTATTGTGTGTTACATTTATCTATTATTTTACATTCATTAAGTGCACTTATGCTTCTTTGTCGATTTGACAGGGTGACCAACATGGATCCAGGTCCGTCTAATTACTCTGTATTATCTATGCAGAGTCGTCATTGCTCGTGCGTTGCTTGGGATGAGTAGGTATAAAATATAAAATATATTTTTTTTATGTCTGCTATGGATAAAATATAAAATGTACTTTCTTCTGAAGAATTTGTCTTGTTTATGAATTGTTTGAATTGTGGTATACAGGTGCCGCAATTGCTACGTTTGAGACGACAGGATGTCGTTGTACATCGTACCATTCCACTACCACTTCAGGTGAGGATTGTACCTTATTTGGTGCGATCAGATTTTTATGGTGTTGCAAGGGTTGGATTTATTGCATTAGATTGACATTTGGTAACAGCCTTAGTAGAAAGATGGTGACCTGAGACGCGCACCTTTCATATGCAAGTGGGAGAGTGTACAATCACTTTGGAGCATGTAGCAATACAACTAGGTTTGCTAGTGGAAGTCAAACCCATCACAGGAACTACAGATATTCGATGGGAAGATGTATCTGAGCTTTATTGGGTTTTAGGCCAATACGAAGCAATTTGACAGGATGTCGTTTACGGCTTAAGGCGCTTGCATCGCAGTTTAGAGGGTTGGATGAGTATGCTAATGATGTTGATGTAAAGCGGTATGCACGTGCTTATATATTGCAATTGATGGGCAGATCTTTGTTCTCAGATAAGTCAAATAATAAAGTGAATTTGATGTTTTTCCATTGTTGGAGGACTTTGACGTTGCTGGTCAATATAGCTGGGGTAGTGCTTGTTTGGCGTGGCTATATACAGAGTTATGCAAGGCGTCTCATAAAGCTGCTCGTCAGATATCTGGGCCAATGTTATTGCTTCAATTATGGGCTTGGGATCGCTTCCCATTCATTGCACCGCGCCGAGGTCGAAAAGCAGAGATCAATCCCATTGTACCCCCACTTGGAATCTGGTATGTACATGCAAAAATAGGATTTAATGTATATTTATGGGAACATGCATTTTTTTTAAAATTATCATATTCTATTAATTGCTTACATTAATCTTATTATATTTAATGTGTAGATGAAGAGATGCATTGTGTACCACCGAAGTATCTACTCATGTTTTCTTACGTATCGTGAGGCTTTCGACATGCAAAGATGGGACCAGGTAATATTATGATTTGATCTCTTAAAAATATGTGGCATTTTTAGAAGGACTAACTTGTCTAATTTATAATTATAGGTTAATTGGCAACCATATACTCAAGAAATCATATCGTCATTGCCTCCATATTGTTTAAATGATCAAGTTTTATGGCGGATAATTGCACCGTTGATATGTTTTCATATAATAGAATGGCACCGTCCTAATTGAGTATTGCGACAGTTTGGCATGCAACAACAACTCCCGGACGCATGTAATCCTGAAGTGGCACTTCACAAGATAAACTTGAGAGGTCGTAGGGGTTTTGATTGGCATCCTCATCATTTGCAGTATATTGGTGATTGGGATTATAGGCATGATACATTAGCAATTTGTGAGCAATGCATGGGTCATCATAATGAATATATACACTGGTATCGATTTATTACTAGACGGTGCATCAGTCGGCGTGGGGTGCTATTCCAAGACATGGTACGTATAGTCGATGCAAAAATCTTTTCAGATTTTTAATATCATATTGTAATAAAATCATTGCATTTATTTGATATATTTGCATGTTTTGTCTTTAAAGGAAGAAAAATGGAATCAAGTCAACCGCATGAAGAATATCATGCTCCAAAATTACATGCTGAGGCAGTTGCCCCGTCACCATAGCTACCATCTTCACCATCTGAGGCATATGATCCATTTGATGGATTGTCCCTTCTCCTGTTGTTGATGAGACACATGTACATGATGAGACACATATATCTGATGAGGCACATGGATATGTCCCTTCTCCTATTAGTATGGAGACACATGTACGTGATGAGACACACATACCTGATGAGGCACATGAATATGCTCCTTCTCCTATCAGTGATGAAGCCCATGTGCATGATGAACGAGATGAGATTGCAGTACATGATGAGCAAGTTGATGTTAATGTTGCAGAGAGAGCATGAGGACGGGGATAGGGATGGGGACGGGGATGTGGATGGGGACGGGGGAGAGGGAGGCCTCGTGGGAGAGGACGAGGACGTGGACATGGTAGGACCAGAGGACATATTGAGCATGTAGATCATGGTGTCATTGATCCATCTCAAGTTGCTGAACATGTGGTTGAAAAGGTTCACTTTGACGGTCCTTCCCAAGTAAGCCAAGTGACACAAGAACCGACAATTATGGCACAACAAATAGCTGATAGTCCTCGTCGTGTTAGAAAGAAACCTAGGTGTGGAACATGATGAATGCAGTATTTTCTAGGTTATTTTTGTTTTCCTATTGTGTTAAATACCTTCAAACTTTTGAAGACTGGAAAAGTCTTTTGATACTTGTCAAATTATATCATGTATTACATTTAATTTTGTTGTAATTATAAACTTGAAGTTTTGTTTGGACTATTTATACACAAGTATATATGATTGTAACAGGTTTTATGCATTTGTAACAGGTATATATACAAGCTTTGTTTGGACTAATGTCAAAAGTGTTTTTTTTTAATTATTGGCTTAGAAGCGCCTTCTCAAAAGGCGTCTCTTAAAGACACCTTTCTATGAAGGCAACTCTTATTTTACAGTTTCTTCCTTTTTTTGTTTAGAAGCGCATTTTCAAAAGGCGACTTTTAAAGTCTCCTTTTCAAATGGCGCTTCTAAACGAAAAAAAAGAAAAAAAAAAAAAAAAAAGATGCCCTGTTGGACTAGGTCAACAACTGTTGACCGGTCCAACTAGGGTAGATTCCAAAATTGTTTATTGTACATGGGAATTTCTTAAATAAAAAAATTATCAAGGTTAATTTTCCAAAACCCCCCTTATATACTATTCTTTGTCACCTAAATTGATTAGCCAAGGCCTTTGATTGATATTCCCTTGTTTTTCACCCTTGCACCCTTAACTCTTTAAAGTAGATGAATTGTAATGGGTTGGGTCGTTTTCATGGGAATTTATGTGTAAATGTGCTATGGAATGAGAATGTATGGGAAGGTGATGAGAAAAGATCAAAATGGTTCAAAATATATGAAAAAGAAGAAAAACAAAAATGAAGAAAAAAATAAAAATAAAAAGAAAAAGTACAGTTCTTCATAAATGAGTGAATTGAATAAGTTTAGGGGAATGTAAAGGGTAATGTGATGGTTCATTTTGTAAGGCATGAGATGTTTAAAAAGGTGCTATGTATAAAAGATGTTTTGGCTGTATTGAGCTTATGAGTGGTCATGTGAATGATTTCTTGTGCTTATTTGTCAATGAGGATAGAAGAGAATGCAATGCTATGCATATTGAAATTCTAGACAACAAGTTTAAACTTTCGAAGTTTTCCCTGAGTTGTGTTGTATGGAATGTATGTTGTCTTTGAGATCATGAAAACTCATTTTGCAAGTTAAATCTTGTTCATTTTGGAATATGAGAGAAGTTTGTTTGATCAACTTTCATTTTTCTTTTTGCTCGGGACAATCAAAGTCTAAGTTTGGGGGAATTTGATAAGTTAAGTCTTAGCAGTTAGTTTTCATGTTAATTTGATAGATTTTTAGTGTCACGACCCACTATCTGTGACATCATGACCGGCACGGAACCCCGAGTATATTCTCCCTCGATACACCCGACATCCCGTATGACGCCCCAAAAATCATTTCATCTAGCCCATTACCCAATTGCATTTTGCCCAAACTCTGTGTTTGCCTTGATATGTTTGGTGTTTGTTTGGTGGTTGTTTAATGTTTGTATATTTGATGCTCAATAATGTATATAAATGTGTACATTATAAATTGTCTACGAGTCGTGTTACATTAAAGTATAATACATGGGCTCATTAAACCATTAATTGATATGGGTTAGGATTGATTGAATAAAAGGATTAATGAGAATGAAAATTTGGTGTATTAGATGGATTGGACATTAAAATACATGGAAGCATGAGATTGGTTAAAGTATATGTGGTCGGTATGGGTAGTATGAGACCAACACATGTCAAGTTGGTGCATGAGAATGGACAAGTGTCTCATGCCCCATTTCTCTTCTCCAACACATGTCAAGTTGGTGCATGAGAGCACATGTGAAATTCGTGCATTAGAGTGGACAAGTGTTCCATGCCCCATTTCTCTTCTCCAACACATGTCAAGTTGGTTCATGAAAGTGGACAAGTGTCCCATGCCCCACTTCTCTTTTCTAAGGAAGTCCAAGAGAGTGAGATGAGTGGAGGGAAAGGAAAAAAGAAGCGAAAGGAAAGAAGAGAAAGAAATAGGGAATTGCTTTGAGGGAAGTCTCAGCAACGTTTTCATCAAAGAGTTGGATCTTGGTGATATATAGTCGGATTGAGCTCAAACTTTGTCAACCAGTTCATATCTTATGGTTATTCATTCTGGTTGGTGGAGACCTTGAATGGAGTTTTCTTCTGAGAGATATAACCTCCCAAAAAAAGCTGGTGGGAAAGTCTAGATTTCTCGCGAAGTTTAGATCAAACTGATAGATCTCCTAAATCTACCGTTGGATGGATATTATATTTCAAAAGATGGTTCACAACTGATCTTTCTGCATTATGAATGGTTGAGATGTTCATGGGTTAGGTATTTTGTGTAATATTGTCATATGAGTTCAGGTATTTGTAGCAGGAAAGGAGAAATCGTCTGATTAGAGATATGTTCATCAAAGAATCTTATCTCTTCGGTCCACCGTTGAATTGAGCTTCTTTTTGGACAGAAGGTTTGTTTCTTAACATACTTCAATCGGTATGGTTGATTTTGTAATTAAATATTTCTGTTGGCAGCTTGATACATCCGAACAGAACATTAAATGGAAAATTGGTAGGGTTGTTTGTATTAGACCTAAATCTAGAATATGAACTTAGACATTTCCAAATAGCTTGCATGTCAACTATGTTGACCTAGTGGCCATTGTTGATGAACCCATGATGCAAAATTAGTGATATACATGGCTGAACATGGTGACCTAGTGTAAATAAGCAATATGGCCTAAGTATGGAAAATTTCATATTTTAGGGCTTTTGATGCTTTTGGCCTAGAATAATTAAATTGATGCAATTTATGTCTAATTAAGCATGATTAGGTTTGATTATGCTACTGATTAGGTGGTTGTGACCATGTCATGGGTTAGGCCTTCTTGTGATCAAATTCCCCAATTTGGGCATGTTTATGCCTAAGGAATTGAAAATCAGTATTTTTGATTAATTGAATGGTTTATGAATGAGAACTATGCATTAGAGGCCTAAGTCATGTGATTTGAGTTGATTGATGGGATTAGATGGGATTTAGGCCTATTGTCTATATATGGGCTGATTTAGGGTTGATGTGTAATGTCTATGTGATTGAGCATATGAAGTAATGTATGGTTGGATATTGATGAATGCTTCAGGACCTTGATTGGGTTGATTCGATTTGGTGTCCGTGTGTGGTTAGATACTCTCGCGAGGCTTGGTTGTGAGTAGACTACATTTATGATTATTTCTTTTATGCCATCATATCACTTATATACATTGTATGTTGAAAGCATGAATGTGTTCTAATGTTTTGAATGATGCATTAATTTGAGAAAACCTTATAACTTTGGTTGGGCCCATCTATCTGGCTAATAGGGAGACTTAACCTTGTCATAGGAGGGTTTTAGAAAGGAAATATTTGAGGATGAGAAGGGTACAGTGCAATAGACGTGCACTAGTAACCCCAAATCAACATGATTGGGGATGAGAACGGTACGGTGAAATAGACATGCACTAGTAACCCCAATGCATGTGGAATGTGGATCCAAATTGATAAGCTTTTACTTGCATCGAACTTTTTGTAAATGCTTGATATCTATATGTTATGAGCTTTTAATCATGCTACACATTGATATGCATACATGATATTTATTGATGAGTATTGATAGCATATTTGAATTCTATTCACTGGGCACTGTTGGCTCACCCTCATTGTCCTCTTTCAAGTCCTTCTGTCCTGAATAAGGGCAAATGAGTAGTCATATCTTGAGGGCCTTGCCGGTGAGAAAATCCAAGGCCTCGATGTGAGTTAAGAGGCATTTTGATTGAACTGTGTTTTAAATTATGATGTATTATATTTTGGACTATGTAATTATAACACTTACCACATTGTAGTATGGGTGAGTTGGAAATTATTAGATAGACTATGTGGGCATATGAAGGTTTTTTGTACCCATGGTTTTGGACTTTATGTGTATGTCCATCTTGATGGACTGTAGGGATTATGGTTTTATTTATAGTTCATTTTTATGGATTATCTTTTGTCTTGGATGATTAATATGGTTGGTAGTTTTCTTTAGTACCTTTTTATATTATGTCGTTGTTTGGGATAAGGCTCGTAGGGTCTCAACCACCTCACGGGGGTTGAGGAGTGGTTGGAGATGCCTACGTCGGGCGTCCCGCCCCGGCATTCCGCACGCCATTCCCTGTGGGGTTGGTGGTTCGGGGTGCGGGGTCGCCACATCCCGTCAGCCTTCTAATAACAACCATAATCCCCAAACTTATATCAAGACATATGGAAATAATAAAATCATTATTGTAAAAACTTACACAAATGACAACCATAATTTTTTTTTTTCTAAGTCCACAATGTCAAATATACAAAATAATACTTAACCATGATTACAACCCATCTAAGTGTTAAGTATAAGTATTAGGTGTTACATAGTACAATTTATCAAAATAAATACTAAAAAGTACTAACACCTACGTCACAAAATGTTGGGAAATGCCTCGCAGCTAAGCCTTTCCCTTCCCCTTCCTATCCGAACCTGAAAGGATAAGAGTGAGGGGTGAGCTACAACAAGCTCAGTGAATGTTCTTTACAAGGGGCAACATATATATGCATTTAAGTAAAACCATTCAAGATCATTAAAACAGTTTAAATATCATGGATATAATCAAGGTTACATACATGCTCAATATAATGCATCATGTCATATCAAAACAATGCATATCATTTATGACATGCTCATGCAATCCTAAACACCTCCTAGTAAGAATCAATACAAGGGTCTGAGTGCGCGACACCCATCGCCCCGATTGATCTCTTACCCGTATTCTATTAGAATTTCTAGGATTGTATGAACCATAGGGTTCGCCCACCAAGACAAATACTATGCCTAGGCGAATCCTAACATACACGACCCATAAAAATCCTTTGCCAGGTCCACAATTAGGGATCATCACTAGACTCACGAGATTCCCTAAAGAAAATCCCAGCTAAGAGACTCAACCCAATTGCAACCCTATTAGACTATGCTCAAATACATTTCATAGAACATTTAAGTCATGCATACTATATTAGGTAAGCATTTAAAATCATTCTATACTACAATGCCACATATAGAAGACAACAAGTAAGGAAACACTTACTCTTGATTGGCTAGACCTAGCCAATCCAATCCGATCTGATCCAATAAAGCACTAGGATGACCACAATCACCTCAAGCACTTCAAATCCCCAATTGGCCTACTTGGGTTACTCAAATCAATTCAAATCCCTACATGAAACATGGTTTATACACATTATTGAAAATCAGTCCATAGTGCTAAATATCCATGTTTAAACCCAATTTCATAGCCAATTAAGTTCCTAAAATGATTATACCCATGAGTCAATTTCCATATTGCCCAATTCAATCATTTAATACCAATTTAAACTATACATAACCCAAATTGAATGCAATAGGTTGATCCCCCTTGATCAAAACACTATAATACATGACATTCAATTATATTAAGGGTAAATTTGACTAACTATCAAGTCAATTTCATCAATTGACTAAGTCCAAGTCAAAATCCCCAATTTGGGCAAAATCCCCAAATTACATGGAAATCACCAAATCACATGGAATTGCCAAAGTACATGGCCTAGGCCAAAATTACACCACAATAGGGTTTCCATTAATCAAAATCAGTAAATTAGAGTGTCATACCACCACATTTACCCATGCATTTCATACAAATCACATGCAATTTGAAATAGGAAACCCTAGGTCAAAATCTTAGTTTAGGTCAAATCCATGAAACCCCACCAATTTCTTGTTAGAAATTGGGGGTTTTACCATTTATAGACTCCCAACACACTCTAGATTAACATATCTCAATTCCAAGACCTAAGTCTAACAATGGTTTTCCACGACCCTCCTTAAATTTTGGGATTTATGGGTGAAAAACACTCATTAGGTGTTGATTGAGGTTAGGGAAGGTCATTAACATTAAAAAATAAGCATAAAATGGCCTAAACAAGTAAACCCTAGGTCAAGGACCCTTAAAATCCGGGATTCATAGAAACCCTAGGTTGAAAATCAGTTTGTATGCATGAAGGAAAGTGATAGAAGGAAGAAAAATGAGAAAGAATGAGGAAGATTTGATTACCTTGGGTGATTTTTGGACAAAAAACCCTAACTTCTCTCCCTTTTCTCCTTTTCCCTTCTTTTTCTCCTCTCCAAGCTCCTTAAACTCTTTTCTAAGTGAAAATGAGCAAATGAGCTAAAAAAAACGAGTTGGTTGCCTTTATAGAAAAGTTTTGGGCCCACATGAAAAAAATACACTTAAATAAAAGGAACAGTTTTTCTGCTACAATTACTTGCACTTAGATAATTAATTTCTTGCAAGTGACTCACCAATTTAACATCTTACCAGTTCAAAAGTTTTATGAGTCAGTTACCAGCATTCTGGTAAAATTTTAGCTCAATCCAACAGTGGAATTGTGAGATCCAACCGTTTGATCAAAATTTTGCAAGAAAATCCACAAATCCAAGAAACAATGTTTGGAGTCTTATACGTCACAGTAGACAGCTTCGATCATGATCTTCATCGTCATAATGAAGATCTATCATAGGAGAATAATCTTACAGAATTTCAGCCCAATCGGAACACGGATCTAAGAGATCAAGTAATTGATGTAATCGGTGACAAAAAATTCTTACTCCATGAAGCGAGCTCCACTAATCGAAAACATTGTTTTTGACGCCGATTGGGTCTCCGATCATTTCGAGACTTTACGCACACATTAAACAACTTAAAAGCATGCAAAGACACTCGAACCAACATGCGTCAAGCATCAAATACGCATACGCATACGTATACGGGTACTCTACGGGTCAAAATAACGTCATCCTAAGGTACGAGCATTACAATTCTCCCCAACTTAAGGGATTTTGTTCACAAAATAAAAGCAAGAGAACTAACGTCAGTCGGTAAAAAGATCAGGGAACTGCTCTCTGACATGGTCCTCACACTCCTAGATTTGCTCTTTATTATCGTGGAATTTCCATTTGACTCGCACAAACGGGATCTCGTTATTCCTCAGTTTCTGAACCAGACAAGCCACAATCTGAATAGGCAACTTCGCATAAGTCGTATCCTCCCCAACTTGTAGATGACTCACATCAAGCACATGAGCTGGATCGGGATAAGACTCCTTCGATGGATCCTTATTGAACTTCCTCAGCACCGATATATGGAACACATCATGAACACCCTCGAGCTGAGAAGGTAGAGCCAACCTGTACGCTACCTGTCCAATCCTCTCAACAATCTGGAATGGCCTAATGAACCTAGGGGCAAGTTTCCCTCTGACGCCGAACCTCCTCTCACCCTTCCAGGGCGAGACCTTAAGCAAAACTAGGTCTCCCATGGCAAGCTCTAACGGCCTATGTCGGTTATTGTAATAACTCTTTTGCCTGTCCTGAGCCGTTCAGCCTCTGTCGAATCAGCTTGACTTTCTCAGTTTGCTCAACAACTGCATCAGGGCTCCATAACTGCGTATCTCCCACCTCGTACCAACAAGCTGGTGATCTACAGGGTCTTTCATACAAAGCCTCATACGATGCCATACCGATGCTCGCCTGATAAATGTTGTTGTAAGCAAACTCACACAAGGAAAAATGCTCACCCCAACCACCACCGAACTCTAAAATGCAAGACCTGAGCATATCCTCCAGCATTTGAATCACTCTCTTGGTCTGACCGTCCGTCTGAGGGTGAAACGTTGTACTGAGTCGGAGACGAGTTCCAAATCAGGTCTGCAAAGCCTGCCAAAAAAAATGATTAAGTCCATATGTCATTTCTTTATTCATGTAAAAAATAAAAGGAAAACAATTTTGTCATCCATAATGTGCCCTAAACAACCATAAAATATGCAATTTAGCAATAACAACAATCACAAAATTATTCACAAACATACAAATTCCCCTACAAATTTATGATATGTAATGTGATAGGTTTTAAGGAAAAATGAAAAATGAAATACAAATAGGTCTTCTAACCTAATCAAGGATTTTAATTAGGTTAGAAAACCTAATACCTTGTACTATGACTTTTTATATACATCCCTTGTAAACATGTCCAAATCCATCATCACCTAGCTTATTGGCATTAGAGAATTTCAATTAATAATTTCACCAAAGGCTAAGTCATGATATTGTCTACAGGATATTAGTTATTCTAAGAGAAAGCAAAAGAAAGTATAAAGAAAGATCACCTAGATATTAGCTTCAAATTCTAAAACCTAAAATGTCATCTCATATGAAACAAACGAGTTTCTACCCAAGTGTTAAAAACATAATTGCTCATTATTTTTTGACTCCATACAATACAACTTGTGCCAAACATACCAACCACATCCATATTCTAAATACAAAAATAAAGTTAGGTGGACCAGTTGAAAGGCTTGCACCTTCAAACTTTTACTCCCAAGTTTGAGGAAAATCAACCTGCATTCCTAACAACTAAATCCAACCTAAATTGCAATCTATACGAACATCAAAATCAACAAAGTAAACCAAACCCAAATCACCCTAATCACCAAATCAACCAATCTTAAGCATAAGAAGTATGAACTGAATTACTTTCCAGAAATTCAAAATGGGAAGACCTGTGGAAACCTAAAAATATAGTCAAAAACAACAAGAAGAAAAACAACAAGAAGAAAGATTGTAATAAGGATCTCTAAAAGCAATAGAACCCTAGAAAGATTAGTTACTTTCAACTAGGAAAGGGTTTGAATAGAATCGAACCAGAGATGTTGAACTTCAGAGAGAAATGGGAAGACGTTGGAGATAGTCGCCAGAAAGAGTCGACGGAGTGAATCACCGATGACGTTGAAGAGGGTTTCGATTTTTTTCTACTGTCACAGCAAAGAGTTTTTTTTTTTTTTTTTACCATTCACAAGGTTGGGGTTTTGAAATCGCACAAGGGGTTCTAACCTTGCACAATTTCATCGTTGGGGCTTTTTTTTTCATTAAGCAGATGGCACCTCTTTAAGAGTGAAGAAGCACCATCTACTTGTTTTTCTTAAAGGTAGATGGTGCCTTTTCACATATTTGTTTTTTAAAACATTTGGCATCTCTTGAAGAGGTGCCACCTCCTTCTCTTTTTCGTTTTCTTTTTTACTGAAGGAAAAATAGGGGGGGAGTTTTTATTTTTTACTCATGCCGCCCATTCAGTGTAATATTTTTTTTAACCCATGCCACCTCTTCAATAGGCGGCATGGGCTTGAGATTTAAAAAAGAAAAAGACGTTAAACTGGGTAGGTTTTGGATATATTATGTTTGGATGCCTTTTTGTTGATATAAAAAAATAATCATGCCTATAAATGGAAAAAATCCTTAAAATGACTTATCACGTATTTTGAACTTCATATTCTTTTAAAGCATTCATTCTTGAACTTATTTGATTCAAAGTTTTCAAGAAAACATGTTGTGGACTTTGAATTTTTTAAGAAATACATGTTTTCATGTTCTCTGCATACAAAAACGCACTCCCTATGGGAGAAACACGTTCTTGGGGCCCGAAAGTGAGTATTTCACTTTGGCAAGAATAAATATTTTTCCTGTTAGAAAAACGCGTTTCCCATTTTCTGTTCGAAATGAGTGATTTTAACTCAAAGGTATAGAAACACGTTTCCTATCCTTGGAACATGTTTATATTATTTCTGGCAGAATGACAAAAAAAATGCATAGAAACGCTTTTCCATGTTTAGCAATGTGTTTCTTACTTTTTTTTTCCAGAATTGCTATTATCTAACAATTTCATTGGAATGCGTTTCCTTATTTTGAATGGCAATTTCGTGATTTTGAAACTTGAGCTATTGTGTTGCTCTCCTCATTTTCAAGAGAAAATCAAATTTCTTCAAAATTTAGTTTTGATTTGTTTGAGAGAAAAGGATTTTAGAAATCATTCTTCCCATTTTGAGAAATTCTCAAAGCTTTCAATCTTTCTTTCTCGAGAGAAATCATACTTAGAGATTTCTGGGAGTTTTGAAACAAGTCTTTGATTTTGAGCATCATTTTCATCATTTTGAAAATCAGTGATTGAAAAAGCTTTCCATATTTCAACTTGCACTTCATCTTATCATTATTGGCTGAACTTAACCTAGGGAGGTATTCATTCGCAGTTGTAAGTTTCTTTTGATAGTTTTTTGGTAAGAACACTCTCCTTTACTTGTAAACCATATTGTATTGATCGATGGACTAGTTAGTCAATCGGGAAAGTTTTCCTAACCGAAAATGATGTTTGTAACGGTTTGATCCACACCCGTAAGTTGGATCAAGGTTAGTGGAGTTTGGGAAATATTGACCGGGGAGGTCAAGTAGTGAAGGTAGGCTTTTGGGAAGCCGAACCACTATAAATCGTTGTGTCTATCTTTCATTTCTTGCACTTGTTGGTCCACCCAAGAAGGGGGTGAATTGGGTGCAATGGTCAATTTTAAAAAGGTCTTCCAATAACTTAAGTGATTTACATAAGTTAATTGGAACATGATGCAAATTAGAACACAAACTAAAATACAAACGTTTGACACACAGATTTATAGTGGTTCGGCCAAGCCTACGTCCACTACCTAATCTCCCGATTAGGATTTACTCAATCCACTAACTAATTCTCTTACGGGTGAGAACCAAACCATTACTATTGCCCTTTTACAGGTTAAAGGCAAACTTATCCTTTCAGGGGCTAAGGATGAACCATTTTTCTTTTTCCGAAATTTGGAAAAACCCATGTTCCTTTTACTGGCTAAGGAAGAACCAAATTTCCTTTTTCTGGGATGAGGAGAAACCCATGTTCCTTTTACTAGCTACGGAAAAACCATGATCCTTTTGCCGAATAAGGAACAACCGTTTCTCTTTTATCGGTTAAGAGATAACCTATCCTCTTACAGGTTGAGGATGCACCTATCCTTTTACGGGATGATGACGAATCGATTTCTCTTTTAAAGGCTGAGAGATAACCTATCCTTTTTAAGGTTAAGGAAACACCTACCCTTTTACTGGATGAGGATGAACCATTTTCTCTTTTAAAGGCTAAGAGATAACCTGTCACACCCTGGGTTGCACAGCGTGCCCCCTACCCAGGTGTGGGCGCACCCCCTCGGGGCGAACGCCAGCCATTATGGATCCATAATATTGTCCCATCCCAGTACAGCCACCGCCACACAAGGACGTCTCTTGTACACGGGATCATTTGTCCCCACTATTCACTGATGAATAGTATAGGGCCTTCCTAGGAATCGAACTCGAGACCTCCCTTAAGGAGTCTGATTTCGCATTCCTAGTAGCCACTGGGTAAGAGGTGCGCCCACACCTGGGTAGGGGGCATGCTGTGCAACCCAGGGTGTGACAAAAAGGCCTTATGTAATGGTTCAGTGGTTACTAGGAATGCGAAATCAGACTCCTTAAGGGAGGTCTCGAGTTCGATTCCTAGGGAGGCCCTGAACTATTCATCAGTGAGTAGTAGGGACAAATGATCCCGTATACAAGAGACGTCCTTGTGTGGCGGTGGTTGTACCGGGATTGGACAATATTATGGATCCATAATGGCTGGGGTTCACCCCGAGGGGGTGCACCCACACCTAGGTAGGGGGCACGCTGTGCAACCCAGGGTGTGACATAACCTACCTGATTTCAATCCTGAAATCATCAAGTGAACTACCTTCACTTGTCCTAGTTGTTTCAATCCAGAAACACACCAACATTACAACACTAAGATGTTGGGTGGTTCTAACGCAGTAAAACATTTTACATTAAGCACAGTACATAGCATTACAAAGACATGAAATGTGAAGTAGGTAATGCTAAGTTGAAATACACTTACAGTCTTTTACCTTTCAATGTTCGGTATTGCTCAAGTGCAGTTTCGAAAAGTATAAATGATGTGATATGAAAATCAGTGCTTCTTCGAAAATAATATGATACCAATAAAAATTGACTTAGAAAATGAAGGACTGATGTAAATCATAAACACAGAAGGTTCTCAAAATAGATATAAAATATAAGTATGAAAACTTCTGGTTCAGTGTTCTGTAGTTAATATAACTGCTGATATAGTTCAATACAATACTTAAGATATGAAATCAAGTACAATTGTATTTCTCATGAACTATATCTCAAATTCTAACTTCAGCAAGAATGATACCAAGTGTGAATCAATGCTGAGAATTTGAGTAGATACCAGATCAAATATATTTTCAAAGAAAGAATGAAAATAAGCTCAGTATGAAAATCATTTGAGTACATACGGTATCAGTGAAAAATACTTTGAAAGATTAAAAAATGACATTCATTTTGACACAGACTAATTTTCAAAAAGTATTGGCACAACACAAAGTGATTGGCAAGTTGTTTGGTCCTAAGTGTTGGTATTTATAGACTTAGTGGGACATAGCAGTTAGACATTTGAAGTTCAAATAATGTGAACGTTTTCACACAGCGGCTAGAATGTTATATCAAAATAGCAACTACGATTTTCACTAACATTCTGGTTCTTTTCAGATTTCATGAAAGAGGAAAGCTTTAGAAGAACTTCTTTCATGTATCAGAAAGGTCTCTGATAAGTCTGAAAAGGACTCTGTGCAAGTGTCTGTTCTGAAAAAGTAAACTGACATATTGTACTCATTCTAACAGTGACGGTAGTTGAATTAGCGTCCTGATTCGGTAATCAGTGTCCTAATGCATAATATCAACTTTGTCGTTTTGTTCCTTGAAGGCGCTTACTACGTATAAGTGTCTTACTGAACCTTAAGCGAGGGCGCTACTAACTCGTAAGCATCCTGACTTACTTATGACTTTAGACGACTTAAACCATGAGGGTGCTAATGCACAGTTAGCGTCCTGCTATGTTTTAAAAACTATTAAGCTCATGAGGGAGCTATTACTATGTAAGCGTCCTACAAGTTAAGACATTTAAAAACACACATGTTGAAGGACAATCAGCATCCTGAAAGTTACTAAGTTGATTCCCAAATGTGAGGGCGCTTCTAACTAGAAAACGTCCTGATAGTTTTAATCAAATTACAACTATCAGCGTCCTCAAAGATACATTCTTTGAAGAACTTAAGAAATCTTTCAGTGAGCTGATGCTGGATCAACTTCCTGACAACTTCAGAGGTTGACTAATATATAAGACCGCTACTATACAAGTAAGTGTCTTGAATAGTAAGTTCATTTCAACCTTGAGCGTTATCAGCAACCTAATGACCTATCAACATCCTGACTTAACAAGTTTAGGAGAGTGCTGCTATTTCATTAGTGTTCTGAAAGACTCTTTGAAAACAGTTTTGACTTGCGATAAAATATTCGATAAATGCGAATAAAAACTTGGTATATTTCAAATTAAATATATAGTATTAAATTTCTTGACATATAGTTAAGACGTCAAAACATGCAGATTCAGAAAACATATGAAAATGATATATGCATGGTTTTGGAAAACATTTTGAGCAATAACGATTAGAGAAATATATACCTTAAATACTTTGTGTGTTTCTCTTTTCTCATAATCGTTAAATCCAACTCTGCATTATGAGATCTTCAATAAGAGTAATTCGGAGTTGAATGCCTTGAACGTTGATTGAGAGATGTAGTCTTGAAGCTTGATCGAAACGTCCAAGAGAAGTGAGCTTGAAATCATGATGTGATCGTTGAGGTCCGTTAGTTGAAATGAGCTTGATCGTTGGATGTAAGCTTTGAGTTCCTTGATCGAGTCGTTCCTTGGCTTTTTGCTTTTCCTTTGGTGCAGAGATAAGTTCTTGAAAAACGTTCGTTAGCACCAAAATATACTTTGTTTGTGATCATCAAAATATACTTTATCAAGTATACTTTAGGGATGTGCTAAGGATGAACCATATAGGTTAACAACACTTTACTTTGCTTTACTACTTTGCCATTATTGTCGTTTAAGGTTTAAAAGAAAATTTTCTAAGTCCAATTCACACTCCCTCTTGGACTATAATCTGGTCCAACAAGTGGTATCAGAGCGTATTTTCGTCTCAAAGTTATCTAACAATTTCTTTGAGAAATGGCGGGAAATGATGGTACTGGGGTGTATTCAAGGAAGGTCAATCTACCCACCAACCACCATTGTTCGAAGGAGACAACTGTGTCCATTGAAAGACTTGCATGAGTTACTACATAAGAGTGCAAGATGTAAAAATGTGGGAGATAGTGGTTAATGGATACGAACGCCCTACCAAGATAGAGAACAGTGTTGTCATGCCTAAGGAAAGGCGTGAATGGTTCAACAAATGCTTCAAACTTCAAATTCTTTCAAATTGATCAATCTTAATTGTATTAGAATCTAAGTTTTCAAGAAAACATGTTTTGGACTTAGAAATTTTAAAGAAAAACAAGTTTACATGTTCTATGCACTTAGAAACGCGCTCTCATAGGGAGAAACGTATTCTTGTTGCTCGAAAGTGATTTTTCACTTTGGCAAGCAGGAACGCGTTTCCTTGAGGAGAAACGTGTTTTTGCATTTCGGTCTAGAATGAGTATTTTTTCATCCAAGGGGTAAAACTGTGTTTCCATTGCCAGAAACATGTTTCCTTTTTTTTCTAGCAGAATGAACATTTTTGCACAGAATCGCATCTCCGTGTGCAGGAGCATTTTTGCAATATGACAGAACCTTAGTATTGGCCCAAATTATAGTCCAAGAGGGATGGCGAATTGGACTTTACAAATTTTTAATTTTTTACTTTACTCAATTAAATTTAAGAACAATTTAAATAAAAAAGTGTAGGAATGTAAAAAGATGAACACAATGACTTATAGTAGTTCGGCTTATCGAAGTCTACATCCACTACTTGATCTTCACAATCAAGATTTTTCCTAATCCACTAAACCAATCAAAACCGCTACAAACACTGTCTCAAGGTTAGGGAAACTCCCTTGTTGGCCCGGTATTATGGTCCAATGCGCCCGGGGGGGTTGGGGGTTGAGGGTTGAATTGGACTTGGCAGATTTTTGCGTTACCTTTCGGTTAATATAATTAAATAGATAAAGTGCGCAGTAGGTAACAATCAAAATAAACAAATGCAGGAAATATAATTGGACACAGAGATTTAGAGTGGTTCGGTTCTTCTAGAACCTACGTTCACTACCCAACCATGATTAGGATTTCCTGATACATTATTGGCTAGTCAACTTACGGGTGTGACTAGAAGTCGTTTACAAAAGCCAACAGAAAGGCTTGGCTTAAAGCCTTAGCTTGGCTTAAAGCCTTACACTAACCAACATAAGGGCTTGGTTAGAAAGCCACACACTAACCCACACAAGGGCTTGGTTAGAAAGGCGCACTCTAGCCTACACAAGGGCTTGGCTAGAAAGCCACACTGTAACCAACTTACGAGATATGGTATGTTCCGCGTTGACAAACACGTCAACTATACATCAAGATTACAAATGATAGAGAGAAGTGTTTTACAACACTCTCAACAGTATTAACCTTACAATCTTGAATGAGTAAACACCACTATTCCAACCACAATGATTTAAATAATGCGATGTGTTGAAAAAGTTTTTGTCAAATATGCAACCGATTCAAATATATATGCTATGAACTCAAGAATCAAATGTGCACATGTATCTAGATATTGATTCTAACAATGATATGTTTAAAGCACAAGAATCAATATATATAATGATGATAAAAACTTGATGATTCTAAAAGTGTAAACGATTAAGTTCAAGAATCAAATAAACCAAGTGTTGATCTATGAAATCGATTCAATATAGTATAACTTTAACACATGAATCGATACCACAAGATATTTATGAAACCACTAAATAAGATACAATAATATGAAGATCAAAATAGGGTTCACATACAATACTCAAAACGAAATTAGGGTTAAAGAACCCTAATCCTCCACTTTTAAGTTCAGGTTCAATGTATTTAAGGTTTGAACCAATGATTGTGACAGATCAGTTTTGAAATTCGTGCTCATAATGACAATTTTGACCTTAAAAAATAAAGAAACACGTTTTGAAAAGCAGAAAACACTTTTCAGGTTTTCAAGTGCACAAATTATCCATTTTACCAAAAAAGTTGGAAATGCGTTCCAGCCAGTGGAAACACATTTTCATGCATTCTACCAAAAATTCATAGGAAATGCATTTATGGATGTGTGTCAAAAACACTCATTCTGGCCAAAAATGCAAGAATGCGTTTCTCCAAGTGGAAACACGTTTCTGCATGCCAAAGTGAAATTTCACATTTGGCTTTCAGAAACGTGTTTCTCCCTATAGGAGCGTATTTCTGATGCATAAAACTTTAAAAACTTTGTTTTTTTGTTTTTTTAAATTCAAGTTCAAAACACGCTTTCTTGTAAACACAGACTCAAATATGTTTGAAATGAATTAAAGTGAGCAAAATTGAAGATTAAAATGCAATTCAAAACATTTTCAAATCATTTGTCAAAACTTTGACTTGTCAGAACTTTGACTTGCAAAAAAATAGTTGGACTTCAAAAACGTTATGACTTAAAAAAAACTTGGGATGCATTCAAAAGCTTTGGCTGACTTATTTAGCAAGGACTCAAATAATTACCATCCAGTCGACTGGATTACCTAGCAGCGCACTCCTGCAATTGAGTAGCGCACTTCTGCTTGGGTTTTCTAGGTTTTGGTTCTTTGTCTGCGTGCAACACACTGCTTCTTCAGATCAGTACCGATGGCTATCGAGACACGATTCTAACAGTCGAAAACTCAATTTTTGAGCCCCCAACAGTTATATTCTTGTGTATAACGGCTAGTGCTCACTTCCAAACTATATATATATATATGCTCTTAAGCCATTTTAAACACGAGATACAAAAATATGAGTCCATTGAATGATTTCCAAAATCAAACCCTTTCTCACATTTTCAAAACCCTAGAGCCAAATGTTTTGAACTAAAGTTTGGATTTCAAGTTTTACTTTTATGTATCATTCCAAGCATCAAGAAAATGAATTTCTTGAGCAATCTTGATGCAAAGAAAACAATATTCATGGTTGTAAGATCTCTTTTTCTCTTTGCGCACAAATTTTCATATCTTGTAATTGGTGTTCACGTATTTTTGAGCTACATTTGTAATTGTTCTATTTACTTCGAACAAACATTTAATCTTTGTACTTAGTCTCCTTGATTTACTTCAACTAGAAATAAACCAAAACAAGCGATTGTGAAATCACTTGGGATTCCAAGATTGGAATCTAAGTTAGTTATACCCTTTATCTTGAAAAAGGTCAAGTTGTTCATCCTTACCCCGTGAAATGGATTCTGACTTTCATTTGCCTTTGGAAAATGAACAAGTGGTTTGTTCTTAGCCTGTGAAAAGGATAGGTTTGTCTTGAACGTCTAAAAATACATTGTAATGCTTTGGTTCACACCCTTGAAGTGAACTAAGTATAGTGGATTCCTAGAGACAATTTCTCTAGGTGTGGATGTAGGAAAAGGTTTTTCGAACCACGTAAAAATATTTATGCCTATTTTTATTATTTTCGCACTTTTAATTTATGCACATTGATTTTTAGAACATTAAAACATAGCTTTCAAAGAATTCTACTAAGGAACTTAGAATTTACTAAAACCAGCCATAACACGCAATTCACCCCCCTTCTGGATGTCCAACGAGTCGTATTTAAGGTATAATTGTTGGTCTAGATGTGTTTAAGAGGGGGGTAAATTGGACAGTTAGCAGATTTTAACCTTTCTTTTAAATGTAAGAAATATTGAAAGCAGATTAAATAGAGTATAGCAAATAAACACAAGGACGGTAAAAGATACAATGCCAACATGATTTATAGTCTTCTTACGGGTGAAGACAAAATCGGTACACTTTCTCAATTTACTGGTGTGAGAAAAATCGTTATACTCTATCAACTTATGGGTGTGAGAAAAATCTTTTCTCAACTTCCGAGTGTGAGAAGCGCCTTTTCTTAACTTTCGGGTGTGAGAAGAGTAGTTACAATTTCGAGCAACACTTGCCCTATCACAGTGACAAACCAGTCACTGATATCGTACAAGATGAGATATGATTTCCTTTACTTAGAATCAAAGTGAAACTTACAAAGCTTTGGATTGAACATTCTGTTACCACAAATTCAACAAAATATGTATGATGAAGTTCAGCTGAAAAACTGGTTCAAAAAGCTTTTGTATTCTTTAATGGATTTTTAAAATGATATAGATGAAGATCAACTAATCGAGAAGATTTAATGTATTTCAAAAGATCGTGAGTTCAAAAGTAGAGAGTAGAAGACTAACTTTAAAAAGATTTTGCACAAGTGAAAATTGTTAATACGTTTTGAATGGTTTTTCAGTTTTCGTATTGATAGATCGATGATCTTTGATCTATTTTAAGGCAACATATATATAGAAATAACAGTGACGCAATGGACTTGATAATTTTGGCGCACAAAGTCATTTCAAAAATAATGAATACATTCTTTCCCGAAACAGATCAATTTAGCTCTGTGCAATTTACGGCGATACCACCTGAATCTTCTGATCTTTCACGAAAGAGGAATGTTCTGATAAAGTATTTGAACGTTCTGAAATGTTTTGCACTGTTTTGAAAAAGTATACTTTAAAGGTGTAAGTGTCAGAACAGGGACTGTGTTAAATTAGCGTCCTAACGCGCAATGTCAACTTTGTCATTTTGTTTCTTTGAGAGCGCTTATGAACCATAAGCGTCCTACTGAACTTTGAAGTGAGGGTGCTACTTATCCGTTAGCGTTCTTACTTACTTGGCAATTGAAGCGACTAAACTTCGTGAGGGCGCTAATCCACAATTAGCGTCCTGCCTTATTTTAACACTATTTAAAATCAAGATGACGCTACTAATGAGTAAGCGTCCTGATATTTTAAAAGAAATTTAAAACAACTGAAAGACATAAGGACACTTCTAAACGATGAGCGCCATGATATTTTAAGTTGTAAAAATAGTAAGTGCGTTGAACGACGATCAACGTTCTGAAAGTTAAAACATTTAAAACATTGAAAAGAATCAGCCTCTTGACAAGTTTACAGGTTGACTTAAATGAGGCCGCTACTGATGAAGTGAGCATCCGGATGAATAAGTACATTTCAACCTTGAACATTATCAACGTTCTACTATTTCATTAGCGTCCTGACTTACCAAGTCCAGGAGGGGGCCGCTAAGACATTACTGTGTTGATGGACACTTAAAAATAGTTTTTGGATTTTTCATTTAAAATCTTGGTATTTTTGAATCAAATCAACTCGACTAAATCATGCAGTCATTGTTGTTCCACCCAAGAGGAGGGTGAATTGGGTGCGATGGTCAATTTTAAAATTATCTTCCAATAACTTAGTGATGTACATGAGTATATTGGAATTGGTTGCAAAAATAGAACACAGACTAAATTGCAAACGTATGACACACAGATTTATAGTGGTTCGGCCAAGCCTACGTCCACTACTTAATCTCCCGAGTAGGATTTTCTCAATCCACTAACCGATTCTCTTAGGGGTGAGAACCAAACCGTTACAACTGCCCTTTTAAAGGTTTAAGGTAAACCTATCCTTTTACGGGTTAAGGATGAACTGTATTTCCTTTTTTCGGGATGAGGAAAAACTCATGTTCCTTTTATGGGATAAGGAAGAACCGCATTTCCTTTTTCCTGGATGAGGAAAAAAACTCATGTTCCTTTTACGAGATAAGGAAGAATCGTTTTCTATTTACGGGATAAGGAAGAACCGATTTCTTACTTGCAGGTGAGGATAAACCTTTTTCTCTTTTACAGGTTAAGAGATAACCTTCAGGTTAAGGGCACACCTATCCTTTTACGGGATGAGGATGAACCGGTTTTCTTTTACAGGTTCAGAGATAACCTTTCATGATTTCAATCCTGAAATCATTAAGTGAATTTCATTCACTTGTCCTGGTTGTTTCAGTCCAGAAACACACCAGCATTACAACACTAAAGATGTTGGTTGGTTCTAACATAGTAGAACACTTTACAATAAAGCTCAGTACATAGCATTACAAAGATATGAAATATGAAATACGCAATGCTAAGTTGAAATACACCTTCAGTCCTTTACCTTTCAATGTTCGGTATTGCTCAAGTGCAGTTTCAAAAAGCATGAATGATATGATGTGAAAGTCAGTGCTTCTTCGAAAATAAATATACCAAATAAACATTGACATATAAAATGAAGGACTGGTGTAAATCAAAGACGCAGACAGTTTTCAAAGTAGATATTAAATATAAGTATGAAAACTTCTTGTTCAATGATCAGTAGTTAACGCAATTATTGATATAGTTCAATACAATACTTAAGATATGAAATCAAGCACAACTGTATATCTTGAACTATTTCTCAAATTCTATCTCCAGCAAAAATGATACCAAATATGAACCAGTGCTGAGAATTTGAGTTGATACCAATAAAGATATATTTTCAAAGATAAAGTATAATTGAAGCTCTAATGAAAATCCATTGTAATCGTAAAGGTTTCAGTGAAAAATACTTTGAAAGATTTGAAAATGAAATTCATTTTGACACAGATTAACTTTCAAAAAGTATTGGCACAACACAAAGTGATTGGCAAGTTGTTTGATCCTAAGTGCTGGTATTTATAGACATAGTGGGACATAGCCGTTAGACATTTGAAGTTCAAATAATATGAACGTTTACACACAACGACTAGAATGTTCTATGAAAATGGCAACTACAATTTTCACTAACATTCTGGTTCTTTTCAGATTTTATGAAAAATGAAAGTTTTAGAAAAAATTATTTCATGTATCAAAGACGATCTCTGATAGGTCTGAAAAGGACCCTGTGCAAAGGTCCGTTCTGAAAAAGTAAACTTACGTAGTGTACTTGTTCGAACAGTGACTGTTGTTGAATTAGCATCCTGACGCATAATGTCAACTTTGTCATTTTGTTCCTTGAGGGCGCTCATTACGTATAAGCGTCCTGCAGAACACTCAAGTGAGGGCGCTACTCACTTGTAAGCGTCTTGACTTACTTTGACACTTAAATGACTTACCTTGAGGGCACTAATGCGCAGTTAGCATCCTACTATGTTTTAAAATAGTTAAGTACATGAAATGAAGGTGCTACTATCCGAGTAAGCGTCCTGCCAGTTTAAAACATGAAAACAAAACATGAGGGCGCTACAACTATGTAAGCGTCTTACCAATTAAAGACATTTTAAACAAAGACACGAGCACGTTGAAGAACAATCAACGTCCGAAAAGTTACTCAGTTGATTCCTAAAGGTGAGGGCGCTTTTATCCAGATAACGTCCTGATAGATTGTTCAACATATAACCATCAGCGTCCTCAAAGATACATTCTTTGAAGAACTTAAGACATCTTTCAGTGAGCTGATGTTGAGTCAGCTTCCTGACAACTTCAGAGGTTGGCTAATAAAGGAGGCCGCTACTATACAAGTAAGTGTCCTGATAAATCAGTTCTATTCAACCTTGAACGTTATCAGCATCTTAATGAACTATCAGCGTCTTGACTTATAAAGTTCAGGAGAGCGCTGCTAACTCATTAGCGGACCCTGAAAGATTCTTTAAAAATAGTTTTGACTCGCGATAAAATATACGATAAATGCGAATAAAAACTCGATATATTTCAAATTAAATATTTAGTATTAGATCATTTGAAATACCGTAAAAACATGAAATCAAAACATGCAGATTAGAAAAACATATGTAGATGATTTATGCATGGTTTTGAAAAACATTTTGAGCAATAACGATTAGCGAAAGATATACCTTCAATACTTTGTGTATTTCTCATTTCTCATAACCGTTAAATCCAACTCTTCATTATGAGATCTTCAACAAAAGCTTTGCACGGAGTTGAATGTCTTGAACGTTGATCGAGAGATGTAGTCTTGAAGCTTGATCGAATCGTTCAAGTGAAGTGATCTTGAAATCATGATGTGATCGTTGAAGTCCTTTTGATTGAAACGAACTTGACCGTTGGATGTGATCTTTGAGTTCCTTGATCGAGTCATTCCTTGAATTTTTGTTTTCCTTAGGTGCTTTGATGAAATCTTGATACACGCACGTTTAGCACCGAAAAGTACTTTGTTTATGATCATCAAAATATACTTTATCACAATATATTTAGGGATGAGCTAAGTGATGAACCGTATAGGTTAACAGTCATGCATATTGCTGAAGCATATGATAGTAAAGATTCTACAACCTAAACACAATATAATCATACACTTATATATATCTTCAAGTGATCATAGTCTTCAAGTAGATCTTGATAACAAGTTCACCATGCATAATTGATTCTTCGAAACCTTCAAGTAGGATTAGATTTGCCATGCATGCAGTATTATCATAAACAAAATGTGGTTTGTAATCATCAAAATATCTCTCACATAAGGGCCATACTCTTGTAAGGGAGATGAGGATAATTGGTTCAACAGTCTCCCCTTTTTTGTGATTTCATACACATTGTTATAGGCTTTGAAGCAAGCTAAGATAATGATATGAATATGTATGAAATGCAATGAATAATATATTACTAATGCTCCTTGTTTCATATGATATGAGTGTAGTTCCAAGGAATATACTTAAACTCCCCCTTAATGTTAATCTCCTCCTGAGTTTATGATGCATCAATGATAATATTTCTCCCCCTTTTGAAAACATAAAAAAGAGTAAAGTATTATGAAGTATTTCTCCTCCTTGATAAAAGTAAGCATCAAAATATCACAAATTAGTCTCAGAGAACATGCCAAGCTCTCTTCGAATGTGAACAAACTGGTCTTTGGGTAAAGCTTTAGTAAATATATCAGTTAATTGTTCTTTTGCACCAATGTGAGACAATATAACTTCTCCATTTTGCACATGATCCCGTAAGAAGTGATGCCTTATTTGAATATGTTT
Source organism: Paratinospora sagittata (assembly GCA_035771175.1). Lineage (NCBI taxonomy): Eukaryota > Viridiplantae > Streptophyta > Magnoliopsida > Ranunculales > Menispermaceae > Paratinospora > Paratinospora sagittata. The sequence continues at coordinate 16,771,293 of CM069604.1, forward strand.
AGTTCGGGAGTGCAATACAAGATTTTTAGATATGTTAATAGCACTTGTATTTTCACACAAAATCTCAGCACACTCAACAAATATTTGATAACCATGAAGTTGTTGTTCCATGTACAAGACCTGAGAACAGCAACTTCCAGATGCAACATATTCTGCTTCAGTTGTGGATAATGCTACTGAGTGTTGCTTCTTGTAAAATCAAGAAATTAAAGAATTTCCAAGAAAGTGATAAAATTCGGAAATACTTTTTCAATCAGTTAGACTACCGGCATAGTCGGAGTCTACATAACTTTTCAAATCAAAGGTAGTACCTTTGGAATACCAAATTCCTAAGTTTGTTGTGCCATTAATGTATTTGAGTATTCGTTTGACACATTTTAAGTGAGTTTCTTTAGGTTCTGATTGAAATATTGCACAAAGGCAGACACTGAACATAATGTCAGGTCGACTTGCTGTTAGGTATAACAGACTTCCAATCATACTTCTATAAAGTTTAGAATCAATCGGTTTCCCTTTTTCATCCTTATCCAATTTAATTGCAGAGTTACAGGGAGTATAAATTGATTTCAAATTATGCATTTGAGACTTTTTAACCATTTCCTTAGCATACTTTGATTGGCTTAGGAAGGTGCCTGTTGGCATTTGCTTAATTTGCAAGCCAAGAAAGTATGCAAGTTCTCCCATCATACTCATTTCAAATTCCTTTTGCATTAGTTTTGAAAACTCTTCACACAACTCTTTGTTTGATGCACCAAAAATGATATCGTCCACATATATTTGAACAATAAGCATATTGTCATTATGGTGTTTGATAAACAAAGTTGGATCAAGTTTTCTTTTTTGAAATTTATGATATAAAGGAAACGAACTCAGTCAATTATACCAAGCTCTTGGAGCTTGTCTTATTCCATATAATGCTTTGTGGAGTTTAAACACATAATGAGCATCCTCAAGCCCTGGAGGTTGTTCCATATATACCTCTTCATTGATGTATCCCTTTAGAAAAGCACTCTTTACATCTATTTGGTATAAGGAAAAATCCTTGTAACAAGTATAGCCAAGTAGCATCCTTATTGCCTCTAATCTTGCTATTGGGGCAAAGGCTTCTTCGAAGTCTATGCCATCTTCTTGGTTGTACCCTTGTGCAACCAACCTAGCCTTATTTCAGACAATGATACCTTGTTCATTCTTTCTGTTTTTAAAGATCCATTTGGTTCCTATAACTGGATGATGAAATGGCCTAGGAACGAATTCCCATAGCTTGTTTTGCACAAAGTGTCCTAGTTATTCTTGCATAGCAAGAATCCAGTTTTCATCTTTCGGTGCATCTTCCATTTTAATTGGTTCAAATTGCGATACAAAAGCAACAAACTCTTGATCTCTTTGAATTGAAGCTCTAGTGGATACACCATTGTGTGGATCTCCTAATATTTGATCTTTGGATAAACCTTGAAGCAGTCTAGAGTTTTTAGATGATTCTAAAGATATTTCAGTCTCAAGATCTATGATCTTAGTTGTCTTGGGTTCATCATCATCAAAGTTCATTTGTTTAAATTCATCATCAAGACTTTTCTTACTTTCACTTTTATCAAAATTTACATGAATTGATTGTTCTACAGTATGATTAGATTTATTGAAAACTCTATAGGCTCTACTGTGAGAAGAATATCCTAAAAATATTCCTATATTAGATTTAGGTTCGAACTTTCTAAGTTGTCTTTATTATTTAGGATAAAACACTTACATCCAAATATTCGAAAGTAACTGATGTTGGGTGCTCTACCCTTCCATAGTTCATATGGAGTTTTATTCAAATCTTTTCTAATTAGGATTTTGTTCATTACATAGTAGTTTGTGTTAATAGCCTCTCCCCAAAAAAGGTTTGTTGTGTTATACTCATAAGCATTGTTCTACACATTTCCTGCAATGTTCTATTCTTTATTTCAATTACACCATTTTGTTGAGGTGTCCTAGGGGCTGATAGATGGTGAGTGTAACCTTGATTATTACAAAATTCTTCGAGATTTTTATTGACAAATTCACCTCTTCTATCACTCCTAATTATGTTGATTTTATAACCTTTTTCATTTTCAACTCTTTTACAAAATTTTATAAATAATTTACATGCATCAGATTTATGAGCTAATAGAAAGACCCAAGTGAATCGAGTAAAGTCATCAACAATCACAAATACATAAGATTTACCACCTAAGCTTTGGCTTTTGGTTGGTCCGAAACGATCCATGTGAATCAGTTCGAGAGCTCTAGAGGTAAATTGATGCCTCTTGCTCTTAAATGATGATTGGGTATGCTTACCCAATTGACATGATCGTTTGAGTAAGTTCCTTTTGGAATACCCTTGGCAAGATCATGATTGACAATTCTTGAAATGTTTTCCATACTAACATGAGCTAATCTCCTATGCCAAAGCCATGCATCATCACAAGAAATAACACTTAAACATGTTACATTTTGTTTCTTCATGTCATTAAGATTTGTGCAATACACATTTTTAAGTCTAGATGGCATGAATGCAAGAGTTTTATCTACATGCTTGACAATGCACCTATTTGCTTCAAATGAGATGTCATAACCCTTGTCACATAATTGACTTATGCTCAAGAAAGTATGCTTCAACCCTTTAACATAAAGTACATCAGATATGGATAGAAAATGATTACCAATGATTTCGATGCCTTCAATATCACCTTTGTTGTCGTTTCCGATGGTGACCTTTCATCCTTTCTTCTTTTCAAGTCTCAAGAATTTAGATTTATCTCCAGTCATATGTCTTAAGCAGCCGCTGTCTAGATACCATAGTTCTTCATTTTTGCTCATCTACATGACATAAAATACTTTTAACTTTGGCACCCATGCTACTTTGGGTCCATGCATGTTAGCATCAGTAAGGACAAATTTGTCAATTCATGCATATTACTTTTTCTTTCCATTTAGGATAGTACATCTAAGCATGGTATGACCTTCCCAATGACACTTGTGGCATGTCGGTCTTTTGGTCAGTAAGGTGTTATATTCTTTTTGCTTGACCCATGTGTATAACCTAAGCCAGCTTTGCCAAATGCACATCTTTGTGATCCTAACATCATGTCAAATAACTTTTGACCATTTGTAAACTTGATCACAATGCAGTTTAGGTCTTCCTTTTCCTTTCTAAGTGTTTCGTTTTCATTTTTCAGTTTCTCAGCAACTTTCTTAAGTTGTTCATTATCTAGGGACAGTCCGTCTAGCTCTTCTTGTTGGAACTCTATTTCCTTATGAGCTTCTTCAAGACTATTCTTGAGATTTTCATTCTTCCTAATTTTTTTACTAAGTTTTGTCTTAAGATCATTCATATGAATATCAAAAGCATTAAGTTCGCCAACAGGTTCAGATTTTACCTCCATTCTTGCCATTAAGCACAGTGCAGCAGTATGATCTGAATCTGCTTCATCCTCACTTGAACTTGAATCATCCCACATGACTTTGAGAACTTTCTTGTCCTTTCTTTTTTATCTTGTGTTCTTCTTATATCTAGTGGGACATTCACTCTTTACATGACCTGGTTTGTTACAGCCGTAACAATTAACTCTACCTATTTTGACTCGTATTTCTTTCTTTTGTGAAACTTTGAGTAAGAACCACTTTTACCCTTTCACTTAATTAACCTGTTGAATTTTCTAGATAACATAACCATGTCATCTTCTGAGTCTAAATCATCTTTAGAATCAGTTTCAACATTGAGGGCAATAGATTTCTTTTCTTTTTCCTCAACCTTGACTGGGCACATCTTATCTTTTATCCTCATTTCATGAACCATTAATGAACCACACAGTTCATCAAAAGTATATTCAGCCAGATTTTTGGCTTCTTCAATGGTCGTGGCCTTGGGTTCCCAAGCTTTAGGTAGACCCCTTAAAAACTTTCTAACCGTTTCTTCTTGGTCATAGCTTTTTCCTAGGTTCTTCATCTCATGGATGTTTGTTGTAAACCGAGCAATAGCCTCAGTTAAATCAGTTTCCTCCATCCTATAGGTCTCATATATTTCAACTAGCATTTGGAGCTTTGCCTTTTTAACCTGCAAAGTTCTTTCGTGGGTGAAATCTAATTTATCCCAGATTTCCTTAGTGGTTTCACACGCGCTAACTCTATTGAACTCTTCAACAGATAAACTGCAAAACAAAATGTTTACAGCTTGGTTATTTAATAACTCTATTTTCTTTTCCTTTCCTTGGGACTATTTCGTCTAACCCCTTAGGGACAGTGGAACCCTTTACTATATTAGTAGGTTTTGGACAGCCGTTTGTCACAACATCCCACATTTCTAAGTCTTGGGCTTTTAGGTAGAACCTAATATTTGTTTTCCAATGAGAATAGTTATCTCCCTTGAACAGTGGTGGTCGGTTGGTGGAGTTCCTTCACCTGAAAGATAAACACTTCTTACGTTTTGTCCTGCCATACTTACTCAAAGATGGTTAGATACTTTGACGGTTAACTTGCTCTGATACCAACTGTTGGCCTAGATGTGTCCGAAAGGGGGGTAAATTCGATACTTAGCATATTTTAACCTTTCTTTTAAATGTAAGAAATATTGAAAGCAGATTAAATAGAGTATAGCAAATAAACACAAGGATAGTAAAAGAGACAGTACCAACAGGATTTATAGTGGTTCAGACTCTCCTACATCCACTACCTAACCTCCTCAGTTAAGATTTGTCCAAACTCCTCTAAGGATCTTCTTATGAGTGAAGATCAAATCGGTAATCTTTCTCAACTTATAGGTGTGAGAAGAATCGTTATACTCTCTAAACTTACGGGTGTGAGAAAAACCTTTTCTCAATTTCAGGTGTGAGAAGAACCGTTACAATTTCGAGCAATACTTGCTCTATCCCAGTGACAAACCAATCCCTGATATCAAAGTACAAGATGAGATATGATTCCCTTTACTTAGAATCAAAGTGATGCTTACAAAGCTTTAGAATGAACCTTCTGTTACCATAGATTTAGCAAAATATGTATGATGAAGTTAAGCTGAAAAGCTGGTTTAAAAAGCTTTCGTATTCTTCAATGGATTTTTGAAATGATATAAATGAAGATTAAAAAATCGAGAAGACTTAATGTGTTTCAAAAGATCGTGAGTTCAAAAGCAGAGAGTAGAAGACTAACTTCCAAAAGTTTTTACACAAGTGAAAACTGTTAATATGTTTTGAATGGTTTTCAATTTTTTGTATTGATAGATCGATGATCTTTGATCTGTATTAAGGCAACATATATATATAAATAACAGTGGCGCAATGGACTTGGTAATTTTGGAGCACAAAGTCATTTAAAAAACAACGAATACATTCTTTCCCGAAACATATCGATTTAGCTCTGTGCAATTTACGACAATACTACCTGAATCTTTTGATCTTTCACAAAAGAGGAATGTTCTGATAAAATATTAGAACGTTCTGAAAAGTTTCAAAAAGTTCTGAAAAGTTTTGCACAGTTTTGAAAAAGTATACTGTAAAGGTGTAAGTGTCAGAATAGTGACAGTGTTGAATTAATGTCTTGATTGGTTAATCAACGTCATTTTTTTCCTTTGAGGGAGCTTATGAACCATAAGTGTCCTGCTGAACTATGAAGTGAGGGCGCTACTTATCCGTTAGCGTCCTGACTTACTTGGCGATTAAAATGGCTAAACTTCATGAGGGCGCTAATCCACAATTAGCGTCCTGCATTGTTTTAAAACTATTTAAAATCACAGGGGCGCTACTAACGAGTAAGCGTCCTGATATTTTAAAATCAATTTAAAACAACTGAAAGACATAAGGGCGCTTCTAAACGATGAGCATCATGATATTTTAACTCGTAAAAATAGTAAGTGCGTTGAACGACGATCAACGTCCTAAAAGTTAAAACATTTTAAACTTTGAAAACAATCAACGAGCTGATTCTTAATCAGCTTCCTGACAAGTTCACAGGTTGACTTAAATGACGCCGCTACAGATGAAGTGAGCATTCTGATGAATAAGTACATTTCAACCTTAAACATTATCAGCGTCCTAATGTTTCACTAGCGTCCTGACTTACCAAGTCCAGGAGGGCGCTATTGAGACATTAGCGTCTTGGTGGACACTTAAAAATAGTTTTGGATTTTTCATTCAAAACTCGATAAATGCGATTAAAATCTCGGTATTTTTGGATCAATTCAAACATAGAAAATTCAATGCAAATGATCGAAAATCAACTCGACTAAATCATGTAGTCATACAAATTGCTAAATCATATGATAGTAAAGATTCTACAACCTAAACACAATCTAATCATACAATTATATATATCTTCAAGTGATCATGGTCTTCAAGTAGATCTTGATAACACGTTTACCAAGCATCATTGATTCTTCGAAACCTTCAAGTAGGATTAGATTTGCCATGCATGCAGTATTATCATAAACTAAATGTGGTTTGTAATCATCAAAATATCTTTCACATAAGGGACATACTCTTGTAAGATACATGAGGATAATTGGTTCAACACTAACCACCTAGAGTTAAAGATCAAATGGCCAATATAATCAGTTTTGACTTCGGTAACAACCCTTTCACTCCTCCAATGCTAAATATTGATAATTTTATGTTTTGGAGAATTATGATGAGAACTTTCATTAAGGTTCAATCATGTAATATGTGGGATATTGTTTTCAATGGACTATTTATACCCTCAAAGACAATAAAAACTTAAGAAAAACTGGGATAGGAAGGAAAAATATTTAGTTAGACTTGATGATCTAACTAGCAACATACTTTTGATGTTTGAGAGCCTTAATCATGTTGGCCCAGGTATGTCCAAGAGGGGGGTGAATTGGACACTTAGACAATTTAAAATTAATTGCAATGGCAAAGTTAAAGTGCGGAATAGAGATAAATATGCACAGTCGATTTATAGTGGTCCGGCTACTTGCCTACGTCTACTACCTAACCCCCTTAATTAGGATTTTAAACCTTATCACTAAAGAATTCTCTTACGGGTGAGAATCAAACCGTTACACCTTTTCTCAACTTGCGATTGTGAGAACAACCGGTACACTGCTCAACTTGCAGGCTTGAGACCAACTTATCCCAACTTACGAGTGTGAGACAAACCTAAGCTTTATCAACTTATGGGTGTGAGAACTACCGTTTCTCAACTTACGGGTGTGAGAAGATCGTTTCTTAACTTACAGGTGTGAGAAGACCTAACCTTGTTGAATATGAGAATATCAACTCAGTAGTTTATCTAACTATTATTACAACCTTGATACAATATACAAGATATGAAATTAAGTACAACTATATCCTATGAACTATCTCTCAAATTTCTCTTCCAACAAGAATGATACAAGTTAAATCAGTGCTGAAAAATTTGAGTGAAAACAGTTCTAGCTTTCAAATAGATTTTCAGATAAAGATAAAAATTTTGCTCAGTATGAAAATCTTCTGAATAAGTAGAGATTCAAATAAAACGCTTTAAAACCAGAATAACTTAAGCTATTTGAATCAGATGAATATTCGACTAACTTTCAAAAAGTGTTTTACCTCAGAGAATTTCAGTGGTCTTAACTGATTGTAAAGTGTTGGTATATATAGACTTGTAGAGATGAAGTTGTTGTTCATTTGAATTTGAATTTCAAATATGAACGTTTACTCACAACAACTAGAATGTATCATGAAATGGCAACTGCACATTTCATGAACACTCTGATTTTCTCCAGATTCACACATAAGGAAAGTTTAAGAGACGTGGTTCACGAATCTGAGAATCTCTTACAAATACAAAAATTTGATATTTTGTATGAAAAGTTGTTCTGAAAAGGTGGCTAAAAGGAAGTACGTGTCAGAAAAATAAAAATATCATTTTTGTCGTTTGTTGTTCCTTTCAAAGCGCTCATATACCATTAGTGTCCTACAGAATGATGAAGTGAGGGCGCTACTAACTTGTAAGTGTCCTGACTTACTATGACACGTAAACGACTTTAATCCTAAGGGCGCTAATCGACAGTTAGTGTCTTGTTTTGTTTTAAAACATTAAAACATTAAAAGTACGTGGGTGCTACTCACAAGTGAGCGTCCTGAAATTTGAAAGCTATTTTAAGACAATATTAAGTGCGATGAAGGACAGTAAGCGTCCTGAAAGTTATTAAGTTGATTCTAAGGATGAGGGAGCTCCTATATAAGTAGCGTCCTGACAGTTTATTCAACTTATAATTATCAGCGTCCTTAAAGATAGAAATCAATTAAAACTAAGAGAACTTTCAGCGAGCTGAAACTGAGTCAGCGTCCTAATGCTTTCAAAGGTTGACTAAAGGGAGGTCGCTACTTAGAAGTAAGCGTCCTTATTAATTAGTTCAATTCAACCTTGAGCGTCCTAATATTTTATCACCGTCCTGACTCATCAAATCCAGGTGGGTGCTGCTAAAACATGAACGTCCTGAAAGACTCTGAAAAAGTAGTTTTGACTCGCGATTAAAAATACGATGAATGCGAATAAAAACTCGGTAAATTTCAAATTAATCATAAAGAAGTTAAATCATTTGAAATACTGTAAAGCATATGATCCAAATACGAATATGATTAAATCTTGCTGAGAGCAAATTGATCGATAGACTTTATATTCTAAGTGCTGACAGACTCGAAACTTTATATGTGATGTTCAATAAGCTTATGAGCTCAGTTCCTTGATCTTGATTCTTGATAGATCTGAAACACTTGGTAAGATCATTAGCAACACATATTGGAGATATTTTGAATCATCAAAACATACATGACATGGGGTTCAATTAGATAACAAAATCCCACCTTAGAAAATATTGGCCCAGTATTACTTTCCAAGAAGGGGGGTGAATTGGACTTCGCGGATTTTTGCGTTACCTTTTGGTTAATTAATTAAACAGAATATATGCGCAATATAGGTAACAAGCAAAGCAATAATGTGTAGGAAAAGAATAAATGGACATAGGGGTTTATAGTGGTTCGGTTCCCCTAGAACCTACTCCACTACCTGATCACCCACGATTAGGATTTCCCAATCCAAGAAGGGCTAGTCAACTTACGGGCATGACTAGAAGCCGTACAATCTAGTTACCTTACTAGCATAACTAGAAGCCATATATCTAACCAACTTGCGGGCGTGGTTACAAGCCGTACATAAACAAGGTATAGTCTTGGTTGACTCACAAGTCAACAATACATCAAGGTTACAAATGATAAGGAGAGAGGTTCTGAAACACTCTCAAATTTCTAGCATACAACCTTGAATGAATAACCTCTACTATTCCAACCATAATATTTCAAATGAAGTGCAATGTTGAAATAGTTGTTTTCAAATACATGCAATCGATTCAAATAGTGATAATGTAAGATCAAGAATCGAATATGCACATGTATTCAAATATTGATTCTAACGATGATATATATGAAGCACAAGAATCAATATGCACAAATGATCAAAACTTGTTGATTCAAAAAAGATAAATGATTAAGTTCAAGAATCAATATGCTCAAATAATGATCAATGAAATCGATTCAAAAATAGTATAAGTTTAGCAAGAGAATTGATATCAAACAAGATATATGAAACCACTAATTAAGATGATATAATATGCAAGATCAAATATGGTTTCATAAACACTTAAAGAAAACGGTTTTGAAGATAGATATAAATAAAATACAAAAACCGTTTAACAATCACAAACACAATCACACGAATCTTAAATAGAGATTTTACCCAACTTTTGGGAAGAATGAAGCACACAAGATTCTCCAATGTGTGAAGGTGATTGAGAATGATTTCACCTTCGAGAATGATTTCTCCTTTAAGATCAAGATCTGCAAGATATGTAATGAACTCAAGAACGGCTTGATCTATGCTCAAAAGAAACTCGCAAGTTTCTCAAAGAGTTTTGAAAGATTAGGTGAACTATTCGAAAGTATGAATCCAAGATTCAAATGTAGGTGAACTTTTGCTTTGAAAAGATGTTTAAATCACTTAAAAACTTGTTTTGGACTTGTAGAAATGAAAATATAAAAAATGACACAAGTTCAATAATTTTGCAAAAGTTGCTCTTAAATGAGCAAAGTGTGGTATTTATAGAAAAATACCAGTTTGAGGCACAGGAACCCGTTCCTAGAGAGAGGAGCGCGTTATTGGTTTGAAATTTGAAACTTTTTAGATTTTCCTCCAATGTAGGAGCGCGTTCCTTATAAGAGAAGCACGTTCCTTAATATGTTCGTTGGGCATAGCAGCGAGATTCTTTATTACTCTGATTTTTTTTATCAGAGTTTTAGGAACACGTTCCTGTTAAGAGGAGAGCGTTCCTTAATCCCTGATTAGAAAAGTCAGAGTCACGAGAAAAACCACAGGAGCGCGTTCCTTAAACTCTGATAAAAAAAATTTGATTCTCGGGAAAAAGCATAGGAGCACGTTTCTTATATGAGGAGCGCGTTCTTTCACATTGAAAGAAACAGAAACGCGATTTTTCGATCAAAATGAGTTTAAGACATTGTCAAACATATAAACGAACTTTGAAAACATTTTGGACAAGATTAAAACATAATTGGTGAAGATAAATACATGTATGCCAATTGATTAATACAAATAATCAATACGTTCGATATGATACACGTAAAACAACAAAAACAATGCAAAGTTGGTAATCTGAGTGCATGATAAATAATGATATAGATATGCATGATAAGCAACCTTAACTATTTGATTGCACGATAATCATGATAATGTATGTGCATGCACGATCAATATGATAATAGTATATGCGCATGAATATCTAATGACCTAAATGCATGATTTTCAAAAGATGCAAATCATATTGTGGTTGGAACGAGTAAGGATTACTCTACAACACTAAGATTCTAGACAAAAGATTAAAGACATGAAGCTCTTGAATCTTCTTGCATTATTGTTCCATCCACACGTTTTGACGATATAGTTGAATCCTTCTGATATAGCAAGTTAACACTGAAACAACTAAGTCAAAGAAATTAGTGATCACAAGTATGTTATTTGTAATCATCAAAACAAAACTGGGTAAAAGTCGTTACATCAACAGAAAACACTTTTGAAAACCTCCAAATACTCCCCAATCGTTCCCCAAGTATTCTCTCATTTTAACAAAAGTTGGAAAGGTTCAAATGAAGAAAATCACGCATATCTATAAACCCAGGACCTGGGAACTTGCTTCCCACTATTTGGAGCTCGTTCCGGGGGTCCAGAACTTAAAATAGGGCATTCCGAGCCTTGGGATCGCGTTCTGATCGTGAAATTATCACAAGTCCACGACAATCAAGTTATAATATAATCCGATGAAATCGGATATCGTCCTCAGGGATAATTAGAACACTAGTTATCACGTTTTTGCCTTAATTTTATCTAGACAATCGAATTCGAATGATTGAGCAATTAAACAGTAATGAAAACAACTAATTATTAACTAGCAAAACAATGAAAACGACAGATTATCAATAGAGAAATAATCTAGAGAATCGATTTCACCTAACTATCAACTATGTTCTTTCCAATTTTTTATCATTAATGTATTTACTTAGTTTATAAGTCAGACGTCCTAATATTTCTAACACCCTCTATCAAGTGTCGTGTTAGAGCATATTCATAGGAATAGATCTCAATCTATCGATAAATATCTAATTCATACAAACTCACTAAGATCTATGATTTCTTTTAATGACTTCAAAGGGTCTCGATCTCCTATCGGTCACGATAACCTAGGCTATATTTCCCTTGTTTCGATCCAAAGTACCCTTTGTCGAGTGCCGCACTCTAGAACGAAGATCATCCAATCCGTGATCAAGAGATTGAAAGCATTAACAATGGAGAAATATAAATAAACTATCACAAATCCATTAATAATAATTAAGACTTTAAACTAGAACATAACATCAAAGTTAGGATCCATCAATCCTCTGGAAACGATGCATTAGTTCATAACTATAGAGATGAAAACATAAAATACGAAATTGAACATCAAACAGAACAAAAGAAAGATAAAACTAGAGTTTTGTAGAGATTTTGAGTAGTCTATAATGTTCTTCTCCATTTCGCTCCAGCCGTCAAGCCTATTTTCTCCCAAATCCTCCTCTCGAAAAACCCTCCAAATCCATATATTGCGTTCCCAAAGTCGTGTCCAATTGAAATTTTCAAAGTTGCCAAAAACCAATCGTAAGTTGCTAAATTAGCAACATTTAAATACGGGGCACCGCGAGTGGCGCCGCGGTGCTGCAATAATTTTCCTCTGGGTGCCGTGATGAGCGCCGTGGCCCCCAGAGCACTGTTTGTGCGCAGTGTTGTGGACTTAGTCATTTTTTCACTCCTTTTGATTTCCTTCTTGTGGACTTAGCCAATTTTCTTCCACTTTTTTGGCTTGGGTTCTTCATGACTCGCCATCTAGGCTTCTCATATGTTGTGTCCATCATTCATGCTGACTTTCATACATCTAAATACCTACAAAACAAAACAAAACAAGTAATTAAAACACTCAAAACATAAATTGATCCAACATATAAATTAACAAACCGAAATAATGCATAAAAACCAATTTATTCCTAAACTAATAAATGAATCAAAACTAACATAAACACACTCAATTAATGCATAAATTATCCTAAAACAGCTATAAAACACTCCTAAAACATGTCTAAATATGCAACTATCAAATATCCCCAAACTTAGGACTTTGATCGTCCCAAGTAAAGGGAAAACAAAACTAAAAACTCATAATTAATATATCCCTTTTAAAGTCACAATCTCGCACAATTAAAGACTTAACTCAACATTATAAACACATATATGGCCTCCAAGATTACACCAAAAGGAATATTCACTTCTAGGAAAGAATTTCAAGAGTATAGAATTGTCTAGAACTTCATTCCAACTCTCACCAAGTTTCACTTTTGATTCTTTCCACATGAGCACATAACCAATCTCATCAACTAATCATGCAAGTCATGAACAAGTGCAAGCAAGTGTCAAGTGTAAGATCTCAAAATATAAAATTTAAGTTGGAACTCCATAGGCAAGTTCTTCACACCACTCTCCACTAATATAGATCACACACCATTCAGAATTAATAGGTCTTTCATAGGTTGTAATGTAAGGCCTAGGTTCAAAGGTAGGAAAAATAGGAAAATTTTAACTCCAAAAGCACCCTAACCACTTTGATCAATTTTTATCATCCACTACATTACATTTAGAACCAAAAATCCAATTTCAGCACATATATACTCTCTTTAAATATTCAATCTTTTCATCTCATTCCCTATTCTTTTGTTTGCTTGTTTTTTTATTTTCAAAGAGCAACTACACCCCCAAACTTATTTCTTTTCATAATTATGGGTATAGCATCATTTTTCTTCTCTTTTTCATTTTCTTTTCTTTTCTTTTTTTCTCAATAAAACTCATAAGCAAACTTCACTTTTTTTTTCTTCTTCTTTGTCACCCTTTTTCTTCACTTTTCTTTCCCATTGTTCTTTCATCCAAATAATAACACTCCATAATCAAAGTGTATAAGGTACATAGGTTGAAAAACAGGGGAATTAAACATGATAAATTCAGATTTCTTGATGTATAGGTAACAAAGAAAAGGATGTTCAGCTCAAAGTGGGAACTATGGATACAATAAAAAGTAAGGTACGCTATATGGCTCAAACGTTTTCAAACATGGCCTAAATCATCTTCCTCATGGTGTATTAACTAGGATTTTGCCTCGAGTGGTGATCAAACTTATTCTAGAATCCCTAGAGATCTAAGATATGACTTAGCAAGCAAAGGTCAATTCCCAACAATCTCAATCCAATGATCAAAAATCATGTACAAATGGTTAAGTCTCTCCAACAATTCCCAGCAAAAGTTGGATCAAGCACACAGACATATAGGTAACTCTCTACATTCTCCTATTGTTTCATATCTCTAAAGTATCATCTTATCATTGGCCTTCCATAAGTAAGTCGAAAATTGTGACTTCTTAATCTAAACTAAGGCATACTCAACTAACATACCATATGACAAAAATTCAAAACTCTCCCCCCAAACTTAAAGCAAGCATTGTCCTCAATTCATGATATAAACAAATAAAGAAAAACATAGGCATATAAGTGAGAGAGAAGTTTAGAAAACCCCCTAAACCCAAATGGGTGAAGATGCGTGCCATTCGTCTCTCCGCAATGCTTCAAAGAGACAAATCTGTCAAGGCACGAAAGTCAAATCCATATTACAATGACTAAAAAAATTTCAAAACACACAAAAAATAAAAAAAATAACTTCAAAACCGATGGGTTTCCTCCCATCTAGCACTTGGTTTAAAGTCATCAGCCCGACTTTCAGACACATTGCCATTACGGATCCCCTAAAGTGATGCGATCATCTCGCCGCACCTCGTGGCCATAGTAATGTTTCAACCGTTGGCCATTAACTCGGAAGCATACTCCATTTTCATTTTTTAGCTCAACCACTCCAAAAGGGAAAACCCGCTCCACCATAAAACGTCCCGACCATCTGGATTTCAATTCTCCAGGGAACAACTTCAATCTGGAATTGAATAGGAGTACTTGTTGCCCTAGTTCAAAATCCCGCTTCTCAATGTTCTTATCATGCCACTTCTTGGTCTGCTTTTTGTAGATCTTGGCATTCTTATAAGCATCATTCCTAAACTCTTCCATCTCCATTAGTTGCAATAGCCTTTGATCCCCGATTGCCTTTAAGTCAAAATTAAGCTTTTTCACGGCCCAATACGCCCGATGCTCCAACTCAACCGGTAAGTGACAAGATTTTCCAAACACAAGGCGGTAAGGAGACATCCCAATAGGAGTCTTCAATGCAGTCCGATACGCCCACAAAACATCGTCAAGCTTCAAAGACCAATTTTTCCTAGTGACATTGACGGTCTTCTCCAAAATTTGCTTGACTTCCCAATTGCTCACTTCGGCTTGGCCATTGGTCTGAGGATGGTATGCAAGTGCCACTTTATACTTGGCAAGAAGAGCATTGAATAATTTGTTACAAAAGTGGGTGCCTTCATCACTTATGATAGCTCTAGGTGTGCCAAATCTAGTAAATATTTGCTTGTGTAAAAATTTTATCACCACCTTAGCATCATTGGTCTCCGTAGCTATAGCTTCGACCCACTTGGAAACATAGTCGACTGCCAAAAGTATATATGTTTTGCCACACAAAGAGGGAAACGGGCCGATAAAATCAATACCCCACACATCAAAAAGCTCCACCTCTAAGATGTTTTTCAAAGGTAGCTCGTGTCGCCTAGAGATGGTACCAAGACGTTGGAACCAGTTACACATCTTCACAAATGCATAACTATCTCAAAAAAATATAGGCTGATAGAACCCACTTTGAAGAACCTTTGCCGCTGTCCTTGTAGCCCCAAAGTGACCACCATATGGAGAAGAATGGCAATCATGTAGAATGGATTGCACTTCCTCCTCTGGTATACATCTCCTTATAAGTTGATCATTGCATTTCTTAAATAGCATGGGTTCATCCCAAAAATAGAAACGCACATCATGCAGAAACTTCTTATTCCTTGCATATGATAGATCCAGAGGCAAGACACCACTAGCCAAGTAGTTCACATAATCAACATACCATGGAAGTTTGGCAAATAGCCCATATAAATTTTCATCTGGAAATGTTTCCAAAATAGGCACACCATCATCTTGCTCATCTAGTTGCAGCCGAGATAAGTGATCTGCAACTACATTCTCACTCCCTTTCTTGTCCCTAATCTCCATATCAAACTCTTGAAGCAATAAGACCCATCTAATCAATCGAGGCTTTGCATCCTTCTTCTCAAACAAGTAGCGGATGGCGACATGGTCAGTATAGACTATCATTTTAGACCCAATGATGTAGGATCTCAACTTATCACAAGCAAAAACCACCGCTAGTAATTCCTTCTCGGTTGTTGTGTAATTTTGCTAAGCCCCATCAAGTGTCCTACTCAAATAATAGATGGCCCGAAACAACTTCTCTCTTCATTGCCCAAGAACCTCTCCCACTGCATAGTCGCTCGCATCACACATGATCTCGAACGATTCACTCCAATCCAGTATCACCATAATAGGTGTTGATACCAAAGCTTCCTTGATCAACTCAAAAACTTCCTCACAATTCTTATCAAACACAAATAGGGTTTCTTTCTCAAGGAGGTTGCAATGAGGTTAGGCAATCTTGGAAAAATCCTTGATAAATCTTCTATAGAACCCGCATGCCCTAAGAAACTTCTTATGTCCTTAATAGTCTTCGGGTGTGAAAGCTTTTCAATAGTAACAATCTTCGCCTTGTCTACCTCAAGGCCCTTAGACGAAATCCGGTGGCCAAGAACAATGCCCTCATGTACCATGAAGTGAAACTTTTCCCAATTAAGTACAAGGTTTGTTTCTTCACACTTCTTCAACACAAGGGAGAGGTTATGCAAAAAATGATCAAAGGAGGACCCAAATACTGAAAAAATGTCCATAAAAACCTCCATGATGTCCTCTATCAAATCAAAAAAAATAGCCACCATGCACCTTTGAAAAGTCGCCAGTGCATTACATAATCCAAACGACATGCGCCGAAAAGAAAAAGTACCATATGGGCAAGTGAATGTAGCCTTCTCTTGATCCTCCGAGGCGATGACTATCTGATTATACCTCGAATTCCTATCTAGGAAACAATAGTAATGGAAGCCTGCCAACCAATCTAGCATCTGATTAATAAAAGGAAGAGGAAAGTGATATTTCCTTGTGGCTTTGTTGAGCTTCCGGTAGTTTATGCAAACTTTCCAACCCGTCACTGTCCTAATGGAAATTGGCTCATTCTTATCATTCATCACTACAGTCATACCACCTTTCTTGGGCACCACTTGAGCCGGACTTACCTACGAACTATCTGAAATGGCGTATATGATACCCGCCTTGAGAAACTTTAAAATCTCAGCTTTGACAACCTCTTTCATGGGTGGATTTAGCCTTCTTTGATGCTCAACGGAAAGCTTGTAAGAATCCTCCATCAAGATCTTGTGCATGCAAATGGAAGGATTTATTCCCTTGATGGTTGCTATGGACCACCCCAAAGCGAACTTGTACTCTCTCAAGATAAGTAATAGCTTCCCTTCCTCCACACTAGACAAAGCCGATGATATGATGACTGGCATAGTAAAATTTTCACCCAAAAATGCATAGCGAAGATACTCAGGTAATGGCTTCAACTCTAGTGAAGACTCTACTGACTCGGGTGGTGAAGAAGCTTCAATATCTTCCGTTTCGCTGATTGTACTCACAGGATTGTTGACCTCAAGAGCTAAGGCATAATGTTGGACTTCATCATGAAAGGCCTCATCTCTAGATATCGAACTCACAAGACACTTCTCTAAAGCATCTCCAGGTGTAGCCTCATCATGTACCTCGGTCACACATGCATCAACCACTTCTGCTACATCAATCCAGTGACATGTATTCCCCTCAGATGGGAATTTAAGAGTTGTATATGTTAAACAAGACCTCTTCATCATTCAATTGCAAGGTAAGCTCGCCATGCTGCACATCTATCAAAGCTCTCCCAGTAGTGAAGAATGGTCGCCCAAGAATAAGAGGAATATCACTATCTTCCTCTATGTCCAAAACTACAAAGTCCACCGGGAAGATGAACTTGTCCACCTTCACTACCACATCCTCAATTATACCCCGAGGGTATGTAAGTGATCGGTCCGCTAGTTGCAACGATATTGTAGTTGGCTTCACCTCATCAAGTCCCAATTTCCTGAAAATTGACAAAGGCATCAAGTTAATACTTGCACCTAAATCACATAAAGTTTTAGTGAAATTTAAAGAACCAATGGTGCAAGGTATAGTGAAACTCCCTAGATCTTTTAGCTTTTGAGGTAGCTTCTTTAGTATGGCACTACATTCTTTAGAAAGCTTCATCGTCTCATTGTCCTCTAGCTTCCTCTTCTTTGTCATCACATCCTTCATGAACTTCACATAGTTGGGTATTTTCTCATCAAGCTTCTTCTTTTGGAAACGTTGGGGAAAAGGTTTAGGAGTCTTTAGAATAGGGGGATTATCAGGGAAGGTGATAAAACTGGGCCTATAAGGCCTCTTTTGAGATTTTTCCCCCTTGCTTGATTATTCCTTTTCTTTGCTTGACTTAGCTTCCTTGTTGGACTCCTCATTCTCTTGACTAGATGGAGGGGAGATGTAATGTGTTAGCTTGTAGAATCAACCCCCTTAACTTCTTTTCCACTCCTCAAAGTGATGCCCTTGCATTGTTCCTTGGGATTTATCTCGGTGTTGCTAGGCAAGGATCCATGTGGTTGTGCATTCACTATTTGGGCTAGCTATCCCACTTGTACTTCTAAGTTCTTAATTGAAGCTCTTGTCTTCATCATAAATGATCCCAACATATCCTCCAAGGATGGCTTCTTCTCTTGAGCTTGATTGTAGAAACCGGGTGGAGGTTGCAATGTATTCATCCTGTTGGCATAAGAGAAGTTCTCATGATTTCGAACACTTGGGTGGTACTGATTTGGAACTCCTTGATTGCTTCTGAATTTGTACCCGCAATTACTAATGTATTGAACTTCTTCCTCATGTGCCTCATTCCCTGAAGAACCCATATGTAAAGCCACCGTCTTTTCAATAGAAGGTTGTGCTCTTTAAGTAGTGGGCACAGCAAGTTGGTTTGCAATGCTTGATATTTGCGCAGAGAGAGATGTGAATGGATCAACTGCATGTAGACCAGCTACCTTCTGCACTATTGATCGTGCACCCGGAACCTCATAAGTGTTGCTAGCCATATCCTCCAACATCAACTAGAGTTCTTATGGAGAACGTCATCCCATTATAGAACAATTGAAGTTGTAGCCAATCTTGGTACCCATGTTGAGGACACTTCCTCAACAATTCCTTGAAACGCTCCCAAGTTTCATACAATAACTCAGACTCGTGTTGCTTGAATTGTTCGATCTCAGCTTTCATTTGGGTGGTCTTGGTAGGAGGAAAGAATTTTTGAAGAAATTCTTGTACCATCTCTTGCCAAGTTGCAATGTTCCCCTGTTGCAAAGATTGCAACCATGCTCGTGTTTTGTCCCTTAGATAAAAAGGAACAATCTCAACCTTATGGTGTCCTCAGTAACACCATTCATCTTCACCATATCACACATCTCCAAGAAGGTGGTGATATGGATAGTAGGATCTTCAATAGGTGACCCCCCATACTGGTGTTGCTGAACCATAGAGATCAACGCCGGTTTCAATTCAAAGTTGTTCACATTAATAGGCATACGAACAATACTCGAGTAATTTTCATTGATAACCGGTTTAAAGTAGTCTCTCAAGGTCAACTGATTGTGCTCGTCCGCCATGATTTCGTTTCTCTTCTTCTCTCTTGTCTCAGTCTTCCAAGAGTACGTTCAATCTCAAAGTCAAACAGTAGTACTTCAAGATTTCATGCCCTTTGCATAAACTCTTGAAATCCTACAAAACAGAATAAAGAAAGAACCGAAGTATAAAGTAATAAAAACGAAAATATACAAAGAAACAAAGAAAGAAAAATTCAGAAAATAAAACAAAAATAAAATCTAAATTAAAATCAGAGTTACTAACACAATAGTAGTGCACTAATAACTATCGTCGGCAACGGTGCCAAAAACTTGATCGTGAAATTATCGCTAGTGCACGATAATCAGTTATAATATAATTCGATGAAATCAGGTATCGTCCTTAGGGATAATTAGAACTCTAGCTATCACATTTTTGCCTTAATTTTATCTAGACAATCGAATTCGAATGATTGAGATCTACTTCCTACAAACTCACTAAGATCTATGATTTCTTTTAATGACTTCAAAGAGTCTCGATCTCCTATCGGTCTGTCTCACAATAACCTAGGTTATATTTTCCTTGTTCCGATCCAAAATACCCCTTGTCGAGTGCCGCACTCTAGAACTAAGATCATCCAATCCGTGATCAAGAGATTGAAAGCATTAACAATGGAGAAATATAAATAAACTATCACAAATCCATTAATAATAATTAAGACTTTAAACTAGAACATAGCATCAAAGTTAGGATCATTCTATCCTCTAGAAACGATGTTTTAGTTCATAACTAAAGCATAAAAACATAAAATACAAAATTGAACATCAACAGAACAAAAGAAAGATAAAACTAGAGGTTTGTAGAGATTTTGAATAGGTCTATGATGTTCTTCTCCACTTCGCTCCAGCCGTCAATCTTTTTTTCTCCCAGATCCTCCTCTCGAAAAACCCTCCAAATCCATATATTGTGACCTCCATTTAGTCAACCTTTGAAAGCGTCAGGATGCTGACTCAGTTTCAGCTCGCTGACAGTTCTGTTAACTTGTGATTGATTTCTATTTTTAAGGACGCTTATAGTTATGAGGTGAATAAACTATCAGGACGCTACTTGTGTAGAAGTGCCCTCATCTTAAGAATCAACTTAATAACTTTTAGGACGCTCACTGTCCATCAACGCACTTAATACCGTTTAAGTTTGTTTTAAAACAAAGTAGGATGCTTACTTGTGAGTAGTGCCTTTGTGCGTTTTTAAAACAAAAGCAGGATGTTAATTGTCGAAGTAACGCCCTCAAGATTTAAGTCGTTTAAGTATTATAGTAAGTCAGGACGCTTACAAGTCGATCGCGCCCTCACTTCATCATTCGGTAGGACGCTGATGTTATATGAGAGCCCTCAAAGTAACAAAACAACAAAAATGATATTTCTATTGTCCTGACACGTACATCATCGTAGTCACCTTTTCAAAACAATTTTTCGTACAAAATATCAACTTTCTGTATTTGTAAGAGATATTCTCAGATTCATGAACCACATCTCTTAAACTTTCCTAATTTGTGAATTTGGAGAAAAAGCCGAATGTTCATAAAATGTGCAGTTGCCATTTTCGTGATACATTCTAACTGTTGTGAGTAAACGTTCATATTCGAAATTCAAATTCAAATGAACAACAACTTCATCTCTACAAGTTTATATATACCAGCACTTAACAATCTATTAAGACTACCAAAAATTCTATGAGGTAAAACACTTGTCGAAAGTTAGTCGAAATTTCATCTGATTCAAAAAGCTTAAGTTATTCTGGTTTCAAAGTGTTTTATTTGAATCTCTACTTATTCAAAAGATTTTCATACTGAGCTAAATTTTTATCTTTATCTGAAAATCTATTTGAAAGCTCGGATTGTTTTCACTCAAATTTTTCAGCACTGATTTAACATGTATCATTCTTGTTGGAAGAGAAATTTGAGAGATAGTTCATAGGATACAGTTGTACTTAATTTCATATTATGTATATTGTATCATGGTTGTAACAGTAGTTAGATAAACTACTGAGTTGATATTCTCATATTCAACAAGGTTAGGTCTTCTCACACCCGTAAATTGAGAAATGGTCTTCTCACACCCGTAAGTTGAGAAACGGTCTTCTCACACCCTGTAAGTTGAGAAACGGTAGTTCTCACACCTCGTAAGTTGAGAAAGCTTAGGTTTGTCTCACACTCGTAAGTTGGGATAGGTTGTTCTCAAGCCTGCAAGTTGAGCAGTGTAACAGTTGTTCTCACACCCGCAAGTTGAGAAAAGGTGTAACGGTTTGATTCTCACCCGTAAGAGAATCCCTTAGTGATAAGGTTTAAAATCCTAACTGAGGTGGTTAGGTAGTGAATGTAAGCAAGTAGCCGAACCACTATAAATTGACTATGCATATTTATTTTTATTCTGCATTTTAACTTTGCCATTGTAATTAATTTTAAATTGTCTAAGTGTTCAATTCACCCCGCTCTTGGACATACCTGGGCCAACAATTTGGCCCCATGATCAATGACTTACCTACCTCCGTCCAACAAGCTGGCGATCTACAAGATCTACTATAAAGTGCCTTAAATGGTGTTATCACAATGTTACTCGGAAAGTTGTTGTTGTAGGCAAACTCACACAACGGGATGTGTGGCAATCCCAACCTCGGACCACTATCTACCGTGGGGATAGAATGCAGAATGCTAGGTCGAGACACCCGACGTAGGCATTGCCAACCACTCCATCATCCATGGGATGATCGGAATACCTTACAAGCCTCAACTAGACTCTCCATAGAGTCCCATTTTTTTTCCTCAAACCTCAACCGGATAAACCTGAACAATTCTACTATCCACAACTACACAGTCCACACAAATATACCATATGTAATTTAAACCCAACATACAAATTGATTCATCATTCCATCATTTAGATTCCAGTCCCAAACATCCATATTATGAACACATAATCTCAAAGTCCAACCATAGAGCAACCCATCGTCAAGGATCCATACCCATTCGTCCTCACCATCTACTCAGCTCGTGAGTTTAGTATTAATATATACAAAGGTTTTCAAAATAACAAAATAAATACATAGATGTGTACAACATACAAGAATCATACAAAGAGGAAACCCTCATCATATATATGCTAAGCTCTGCCACTGGCTAGGCCCTCAATGGATAATAATTCCCTTGCCCTTAAGTTGGGTTGTAGATCTTCTAAAAGGAAAATGAGAGTGAGCCAACATAAATATACCACAAGTAATTTAAACCCAACATACAAAATGATTCATCATTCCATCGTTTAGATTCCAGTCCCAAACATCCATATTATGAACACATAATCTCAAAGTCCAACCATAGAGCAACCCATCCTCAAGGATCCATACCCATTCGTCCTCACCATCTACTCAGCTCATGAGTTTAGTATTAATATATACATAGGTTTTCAAAATAACAAAATAAATACATAGATGTGTACAACATACAAGAATCATACAAAAAGGAAACCCTCCTCATATCTATGCTAAGCTCCGCCACTGGCTAGGCCCTCAATGGATAATAATTCCCTTGCCCTTAAGTTGGGCTATAAATCCCGTAAAAGGGAAATGAGAGTGAGCCAACATAAATATACCACAAGTAATTTAAACCCAACATACAAAATGATTCATCATTCCATCATTTAGATTCTAGTCCCAAACATCCATATTATGAACACATAATCTCAAAGTCCAACCATAGAGCAACCCATCCTCAAGGATCCATACCCATTCGTCCTCACCATCTACTCAGCTCATGAGTTTAGTATTAATATATACATAGGTTTCCAAAATTACAAAATAAATACATAGATGTGTACAACATACAAGAATCATACAAAAAGGAAACCCTCCTCATATCTATGCTAAGCTCCGCCACTGGCTAGGCCCTCAATGGATAATAACTCCCTTGCCCTTAAGTTGGGCTGTAGATCTTGTAAAAGGGAAATGAGAGTGAGCCAACGATACGCAATGAATGGAATTCAGATATGCCATCACTACTCAACAATAAAATACCATGTATGCATGACAATGCCACAAGATGATGAAAAACATATAACACATAAATATCAAGCGTTCATCATATATTTCGTGCAAAGGTAAAATCCATCACTTTCCATTTTTTCCATCCTCATTTCTTTCTTTCTCATGTTCGGGTTTAGACTTTCCTCGTGAGATCTAGTGTCGTAACACAAGGATCCGGGACACATTCATTCCACATTTCATTCTCATATTTTAGTCCAAGCTTCCGCCGTAAGACCTCGTATCGGAGATCCTTCCCATGTCCTCTAGATCAATGGGGGCATAACTTCCACTTCAAAGTCAAACAATTGTATTGTGATTCAGGACATAGAATATTTACCGGGTTACTAGTCCATGTCATTAAGATCATGTCATTCTTCCATGGTTTTCTCATCCACCCAAAAACCCTCATATGGCATGGTCAAAAGTCTTCCTTCTAGTACACTAGCTTTGCTATGTCCATTCACAAGGACAACCAATGACATAACTTCTATTAGGCGCTAAGTCATTTAGGTCCTTACACTAGGCCGAGGACTTCGCTCTTTCAGAGGAAAGACTTACCAAGTCCACAGGATTCGTGCAATCATAATTAAAACTCATTTCATGCTTCCAAACATACAACATATAATTTTCATATGATGACATAAAAGATTAAACATAAATGAAGTCTACTCACAACCAAGCCAATGAGAGCAATCCTATGTACACACAAGATTCCCAATTCCAACTTAGATACTGCAATTATATATAAATTCATAATTATCACTATCCATATATGCAACACATCCAATTCATGATCTCAAATTAAATAATCCACATCACCCATGTCTAATCCCCCAACAAGGTCAATTTAGGTCCATACACCACACAACATTCCATTCCAACCATAATTATCAATTTCCATGATTATTTCATTAATCCAACCTCAATTCATAAAACCCAACCATTAGGCATCAACTGTCAAATTATATAATCAAACCAACACTTAGGCCTAGGTCATAACATGGTCAACATAGGCCAATCATAGCACAAATCATTCCAATTTAAATCAATTTAGTCATAAGTCATCCCAATTCCACAATTCAAGGCAAAATACATCAAAAGCCCCAAAATTGGGAAACTTCCAACAATAGGCCAACATGGCCAAATTGAACTAACTCACATGTTCCACCATGTAAATCCTCAAAGTAACACTATAAATCAACCAAGCATGCCAATTTAACCCACATAGGTCACATGCATACTAAATGAAGCACCCTAGGTCCAACTTCTAAGTTAAGGTCATTTACATGGAGCACCCACAATTTCTCATAAAAAATTGGGAAATTTGCCACCGTTGGGTTCCAAATCATCCTAGAAGCCCAAATCCTAAGCATGCATTTCGGTTCTTAGGGTTTCCATAGAAACCCTAATCTCAACCATCATCAAAACCGAGCTTAAGAGTGTAGAAATCACTCAATGGGTATGGGTTTAGGTCTATGGAGCTTAATTTCATCATTATCAAGCTCATACAAGCCAACCCTAGGATAGGTCTCCCCCAAGTCCGAGACCCATAATAAAATTTACACCATTAAAAAGCTTGCAACCACCATTAATGACATATTCATGGAGGAAAATGGAATAAAATCTAACCTTGAAGCCCAAAACCCTAGGTTTCTCTTCTATTTTCCTCTTTTATCTTCTTATCTTCTTCTTCTTCCCTCTTTCTCTACTTGAGCAAGGGAGATATGTTATAACATTTTTATTTCATGCTCCCATGTGCCATATTCTTATCCAACACCCATCTATAACACCACATATTCAAATATAATATTTTATTCATTAATTGTTGCATTAAATGGAACATCTTTTTGTGGCCATCCCCATAAGCACTAGTCTTGAGAATAGCTTGCTCAACAAGTTACTTAAATGTGGTTTTTCTAACAAGCCACCCATAATAATAGTGGTAATGATTTTAATAATAGTGGTAATGACATTAACAACACCAATAATAATACCCACTACAAGCAATAATCACATACAACTCATCAACCATTTGACATAAATAACTATTCTCATGCGTATGACTCATGAACAATCTTTTAGTTCATTCATAAATTTCATGGAAATCCATGGTTAGCACATATCAAACACACAACATACACACATCACAACAACACAAGCACATAGAGTTGGACACTTAACAATTGGGATACGAGCTAGTCGGACGAAAATTCAGAGAGTTACATCTCATCCACCTTAAAAGAAACTTCGTCCCCGAAGTTTAAAGTTACGGGAATTACCCAAGTCCATAAACTCGAAGAAGTGTTCCTTCATATAATCCTCGTGCTCCCAAGTATATTGTTCCTCTCCATGAAAATGCCACTTCACCTTGACCATAGGAATTTCTCGGTTACGGAGCTTCTGAACCTTCCTATCAAGGATCATGACCGGCTTCTCATCAAAAGTCTCCTTCTGTCTCAAGTACATATGCCTCCAATCTAGGACATGAGTAGGATTATGATATTACTTCCTCATCATTAACACACAGAAGACGTTATGCATTGCCGCTAGCTGACCTAATAAATCTTGGAGCGAGCTTCCCTTTTATCCCAAACTTTGTTTGGCCCTTCTGAGTGGATACCTTCAATAAGACATGGTTACCCACCTTAAACTCTATGGCCTTCCATCGATTGTCGGCGTAACTTTTCTGCCTATCATGGACTATTTTCATATTATGCTTGATTCGCTTGATCTTCTCTATCTGTTCTCGCACAAACTCAGGTCCCATCATTATGGTATTTCTTATCTCCGTCCAACATACCAGAGATCTACATGGCCTACCATACAAGGCCTCAAAAAAAGCCATATCGACACTGAACTAATAATTTTTGTTGTACGTGAACTCACACCGATGTATGTGATAAGTTGAGTTTTAGTAGTTAGTTTTCATGTTAATTTGATAGATTTTTAGGTTCATTTAGTTAGTTTTTAGGTGTTTTTACATGATTAGTATACTTAGTTGTTTTAGATGCATTTAGGTTTTATCGTAGGTTTTTATCGTGAATAAATGGCTTTTTGATACATGTTAATATCATAAAAGTCACATGTTTTTAGTACATTGCATTTTAGTTAATATATTGAGTAATTGCATAGAATTTACATTTGTTTATACTTTGTTTTGTAGGTAAATAAAAAGCTAAAAAGTGGGTTGAAACAAGGTCCAAATGGTGTGTAAAAGAAGTGAAGATCATGTGCAAAACATGTGCAAGAAGGGTGCAAAAAAGTAGAAAAATCGGTTAAGTCCACAAACAATGCGCCACAAAAAATCGGCTAAGTCCAAGAAAACCAGGGACTAGGCGCCTCGGCACTAGGACTGAGCGCTGCGGCACTCAAAGAGGAAGAAAATTGCAGAATGAATAGATGTAGAGCCGCGGTGCTAAATTCGTGAAGGGCCATGAATAGTCAACTAGAGTCGCGGCACTAGAATCAAGTGTTGCGGCGCTCAGTTACGCAATTGTGCGCATTTGGTTATTTTTGTCCATTGTTGGCATTTGTATCGACTTAAGTTTAAAAAGAAACATGATTTTAGGTTAGAAAAAAGGATTAACGATTATCAAAGCAAATAATTAGGTTTAGGGTGTGAAAAAGGAGGCAAGAAAGCAAGAAGAGAGAAGGCTTTGGAGTGATTGCTCGAAGGAACCAAGGAGAAAAAAAGACCAAATCCACCGTCGAAGGGTGGATTCTAACCTTTAATTTCAGTTTCTTGTATCTTGAAATGTTTTCATCCATTATTCTATTTCTTTTTCATCTTGTATCCATCAACATGAATACGAGCTAAACTATTAATCTAAAGGTTTGAATGATCTATATTTGATTTCATTGGTTAATATTCATGTATGTGTTATTGAACTGATTTATGAATTTACTTGCAATTTCATGTAGGTGTTATTAAATCATATCCGGGAATTTGTGACCTAGGATAGTAGTATTGAGTAGAGAGACCTACGAAATCCTTTGAAATAAGATAACATGAATCACAAATCTTAATGCATGCTTGACTTGTTAGTTTACAAACGAGAGAGGGAATTAATAGGTTAAGTGTAGATTTTCAAATTGACGCTCGAGAGAGGTATTTGATTGGGTTAGGATTCATGATTTATAAATTCAATAGTTAATTCAATAACAAACTCTTTTGAAAATGAAGTAAAATATAGTGATTTCAATCCTCTAGAACTTTTATTCAGTGATTCATACCCGTTTCCATTTAATTTTGCATTAATTCGTTTTAATTTGTTTAATTTATATTCCAGCATATAAAATCACTCATTTTGATCACCTAGATAAAATTAATATCATAGTAGTATTGGGCATTTATAATAGTAAAATTACTTTTCCCTAAGGACGATAACCCGACTCACCTCGGTATTATAACTTGATAATTCGTGCACTTGCAAAGAACAAATATTAACGATCAGTATGTACTCTTCCCAAATCCCACAGGACTCAAGGACACATGCTCGGAGCATATCTTCTAAAATTGAAATCAACCTCTCGGACTGACCGTCCGTCTGAGGATGAAAAGCGGTACTGAGACTCAGTCTGGTGTTGAGTTGTCTTTGCAACCCCTGCTAGAATACCGAGGTAAACCTCGAATCCTTATCTGATACAATCGATACTGGCACCCCGTGAAGTTTGACTATCTCCCGTACATACGGCCTGCTTAGCTTGTCCACAGAATCCTTAGTGTTCATCGAAAGAAAATGAGAGGACTTCGTCAAGCAATCCACTATCACCCATACAACATCATGTCTCCTCCGGGAACTAGGTAATCCAACCACGAAATCCATAGTAATATGCTCTTACTTCCACTCAAGGATGGCAAGTGGTTGCATTTGCTCTTCGGCCTCTGATTCTTAGTCTTAACCCTATGACATATCTCACATTTCTAGATGAACTAAGTTATATCTTTTTTCATGTCCGGCCACTAATACATCCTCTTCATGATACATCTTGGTCACGCCTGGATGAATAGCATAATGAGATTTGTGAGACTCCTGGAGTAAGTTCTGCCTCAAACGCGGATATGTGGGAACCCATAATCATCCCCTAAACCTCAAAGCACCATCGGGTGACAACTACCAATCCACATGAACACTATTTTGAGCCCAAGACTTATGCACCACAAAATCAACATCCAGACACTACTGATCAATAATCTCCTGAATCTGTGTAAGTTGAGCCTTCATCTGAGCACACATAAGACCCAACCTTACCAAATTTGTAATTTTAATAAAATACATACGTTGAAGTACGCGTATATCAAGATGTATAATACATGTATTTTATATGTATGAGCTAAATATACGCTTGATAATACACGTATTTGATACGTATGAGCTAAATATACCCGTGTATGAAATACATGCTATATTTAAGGAATATGAACAAATAAATATAAGTATTAAATAAAGAATATAAGTTTTATTAGTGGAATGGGTTGGTTAATTAGATATGTGAATTGGAGTTGAATTAAATTGATTAATAGATAAGAAAGTTGGTTTGTTAACTTGCATGAGGAGCATGGGATAACATGGGAAAGTTGGTTTGTTAAATTGCATGAGGAGCATGGGATAAAAATTAAAATAAAAGGCTATTATTTCCAACGTTTGCCGACAAGAGAAAACAAAGAATAAAAAAAAAAAAGAACTTGCAAAAGAAAGAGAAGGAGAAGAAGAAGTGCAGAGAGAAAGGAAAGGAAGGAAGGAAGAAAGAAGGGGAAACAGAGGGAGATCCGAACCCGCGGTAAGTGATTTTCATTCTCTTTCTTCGTTAAATTGATCTCTAAGCTAGAGGTAACAAGTCTAGCGGAGTAGATTTTGTTGTGGGAGCCGTTTTACGGCGTTTTCAAAAAATTGGGGTTTTGACCCAACGTGAATGAAAATCCGCTAGAAAGGTAGAAAAATGCTCCCTGGACTGTTAGAACCCCGAATATGTGGTTAGATTCAATTTCATGATTTTTGGAGACCGTTGGACAATTTTAATACAATTTACAACTTTCTGATGAATAGTGAAAAGTGAATAGTAAATAGTAAATAGTAAATAGTGAAAAATGAATAGTGAATATTGATGTGAATAGTAAATCGTGAATAGTATTGTGAACAGTGATGTAAAAATGATTTGAAATCATAGATTCGTAGAGAACTGAATTCCGGACGTTTCGATACTAAGATCTTGATTTTTGGATATGATTTGATATTTTTAGTAGCTAACGATATGATAAATGGTGCTTCTCATGATAAGCTCTGGTTCATTTCAGTTGAGAGCTTACGTACATGGATAAACGCTATTGAGGAAGCAATGACGTTTATGGTGCTCGATTTTAGAGGATATATTGGATTAAAAACTCGTGTAACCACTGTGAGTATAGTTTTATTGATTTGGTTCTTGTATGACATTGTACGCATATAAAATGTTTGATTGTATGCATGGTATATTTATATATAATGCATTGAGTTTTAGGGATCATGCAAACTGATTTTAGAAATTGGAGTTTGTAATGATGAGGCTTTGCGAATCCTCATTGTCATTTCGTTAGGAATAGACCCAGGTGAGGTTTTGCGAGTCCTCATTGTCAGTAGGTCTGTCCTAACAAGGGTTGCGATCCTTGAAATGACTGTGAATTGGGTGATGAGATACTGTGTCTACCTTGTACGGCCATACAAGGGTTAGACCCGCTCTCTTGCCTTGCGGAGGAGGGAGATTGTGCATTGTGTTATTGAAAACTCATGAAATTTATGTTGTTGACATGTATAATATATTCGTTGAATGATGCATGTGTTGCATAAGTGTTTGAAATGATTTTAAATGTCATATTTCTCTAAATGTATATAATTGCCATCTCAAGAACTATATTCACTGAGATGTTGTTTGCTCACCCCATTTCCTCCAATATTTCAGGTATTGAGTCGAAGGGAAAAGGAAAATTTCGTGAGTGATACTCACGTGAGCCTTTGTCTGGTATGTGTATATATGCTTGGAGGAAATAGATTATATTTTTGTCATTTTGATATGTATACTTATCACACATTACATATATATATGTATTATCATCTAGATGGGATGTGTGGGCATAGATAGCTTAATATATTGGATGATGAAATGACAATGTGTGTGAATGAATGAACTATATTGGATTTGATTTGTGGTATAGAAAAAAAAAATTGTAAGTTTGGGATGGATTGTGAGAGTACGTGAAGGCTGACAGTGTATTATATATTGTATATGGGTATGTACAGTGTATAGTACGCTGTGCCGGTCATGACGTCAGCCTATGTCAGGGGCGTTGTGACACAATCTATCTCCCCAACCCGACCCATATCAAACCGAAATGGTTCGAGTTGGGTTGCATTGATCATTCGGGTTTAGGTTAGGCTTGTGCTCGAGCTTTGGACCAATGAAATTTTAACCTATATTGTGTAAAAATAAAAAAAGAGAATTCAACCAGCATTTATGTATAGGCCCACTTTTGGGCCCAACCTTGTAGAATTTTCAAATCCATATATTTCAGCCCTAAGGGAAAGTGCTTTGGAACTAAAACTATTCTCAATATATAGGAAATAAACATTCAATATTAGCAGTCCGACTTCAACTAGAATAGTTCGAGTTAGGTATTTTAGAAACTGACCCAAACCAAATCCCCGGCCAACCCAACCCAACCCAATGATTTTTGCTCAGTTCGGACGGGTTAGTCAGGTTGACTTCACCTCTACGCTTTCAGGCTCAGGCCCCAGTTAAGATCATGAGGGCATTGCTTTGTCGATCACAATGCAATTGCGAAGGAAAGAAAAGATCAGAAATTAAGCCTGATCTCTTGCAAAAATCATCCAAATTCCTCATTACAGAAAACAGATGAGATTAGTGCAAGTCAGGGAAAGGATTTGCGGGTTAGTCTCATGCAACATTGGTCATTTCTGCAGCTCCTCTACGTCCTTGGACTGCAGCAAGTGAACAACATCAGCCAAGTTACTTTGATGGGAATGTGCCCTTTCATAACTACAGTACAACAAATAGAACACACTTGTTAAATTAAACTGAAAATGATCATACAACTCAAGAGTAGAATCCACTGCATAGCAAATTAAAAATATTGCTATATGTAAAAGAAGTGTTATAATATCAAGTACTCCAATGCATTAAAATACAAAATTTGCTATCCATCTCTCAATCTATATTGCACACTAAGTATTCACTAAGTCTATCCTAGCAGTTATCCACTACTTCAAAGTATGATAATAGCCAATATTTCCTCCCTCTTGAACAATGGCATTATTGAACAATCAGATATATGTTATCAAATCATTCTCTATCAGCTTAAGCTTTAAGAGTAAATAGTTTTCAAAACAAGCACCTTGCTCCTGTTAAATGACTCTTGGGAGCATCTTCCTCAATGTTTCTGCATGGTATTTAGCAAAGATTGTGCAGGCACTACCATTCAGGTTTAAAGGTATAAAATGTGGAATCTCCATAATACCTTTACGTTGAAATGAGATGAAGATGCTTGTGGAAAATCTTTTTGCCACTCTCACACAGTCCATGAGTCAACTACAAAGCTAAAAGAAAACGAAAAAGGATGTAACATCAAGTCTCTTTCAGACTTAAAACAAGATAAAGACCAAAAGTGTATTTGGATGTAACAATGTAATTAAATGGGATGAAAATGCAGTTATGGGCTTCCAGGAGTGAAGAACTTTGACTTATAAACAAATAGTACCTTTATTTGTTTTGTTGCAAACACCAAGGTTTAGAAGACCCATCAAACTCTAGAACAATAGCCTGACAGAAGGAACATGTAAAATTGTTTATCAAACTCTTCCCTCTAAATTTTGATGAAAATCCTACTATTTAGCAGTAAGGAAGAAGCAAATGGCATCTGTATGGAGTGTCCAGATTTTATATGATGTGCTCAACCAATATCAGTGCAATGATTTTAGAACTAAAATGGGAAATTGGGGTTGTTTTCAAAGTTGATTTGGAGAAAACTCATGACTGTTGAAGGGCCATTCCTTGAATAACTGTTGTGGAGGTTTCTTTTCTCTTTTTCACAGGGTTTGGGTTAATGGTAAAATGTAAATCCTGGAGAAGTTGATGTATTTATGACCAATACAGCAACTTGACCAAAAACCTAATGCTAAGAAATAAGCATTTAAGTTCTAATAATTAAATCAAATGAAAGAAATACCAAAATGTCAAGCTTAGGATTAATATTCCCAAGGAACATATAGCTTGCAATTTTTTGATATAGCCTCCTTTGCATTGCCAACATTTATACATAGGGGCTAACAGGTTTGTTGTGATTCTCAGGTGATGATTTTGGACATCTAAATCTGATCCAAATTCACAAGATGTTTGACAGATTCATTGGTTGGATAAATTGGGTCAGATCGGTCAGGGTTCTCGGATTTGGATATCAAAAGAATTGTTTGCTTAGTGTTAAGTAAACTTTAACTAGTACAATGTAAATTATTAATAAAGTATAAAAAAAAACTTAATCATACAAATATGAGGGGCAGGGGCTCCTTAATATTCCCCCATTCTGCCAAGAAAGCAAAGGGTAGGGGAATAAGAGTGGGTGAGACTGGTAAGTAAAGACAGAGATGGGGATGATTTATAAGGAGGGGAAGGGCCCTTAATTCCTGATGTGGGACTAGATGAGAGGGAGAGACCCCCTCTCCCCTCTTTGCTTCTCGCAAAATAAAAAGTACAAGAAGAGAATGGGTTTTTCCCCTTTTCATGTAGTCCCAAATCAGGACTGATGGGGCAAGAAATCTCTTCTTCTCCTCATAAAAGAACCCCTTCCACCTACAATGATCTAAGTCTCCATTTGATTGCCCCATAGAACCATCACCAGATAAAGCAAACTTCTTCCCAATACTACCAATTGATGCTCATCTTACCATTAGAGCCCTCAATTTGCAAAAATAAAAAATAGGAAACAATGCAAAAAGCTGCTGCTTTTACTTTTTTTTTTCTTTTTTTCATTCTTGGAAAAGAAAAGGAGAGAGCTCATTACTAGGGATATTAGTTCTTCTCCATATAATTTTGAACCATTTCAAACAATTTTCCTTCATTTTCTCCAAATTTATTTTAAAAACATTTTTTTTTCCATTTTTACTAAACAAATCAACAGTTCTAAACATTTGAACAGATTACCACCAAGGAATATAAAGGAGCAGACCGATGTACAAGGCTCTCACCTATGTGGGCTTTGGGGAGAGATCAGACCACTATGGGTCTAATGTACATAGCCTTACCCTGCATCATAGAACCTTTTCATGACTTGAACTTGGGACCACCAGGTCACATGGAACATGAATGCCATAAAATGAAAATAGTTTGACTTTAACTATTACCATAAATATCAAGACTACAGCATCACTGGCATAATAGCTTTTTGGTTTGGTTTATGCTTATTCATTTGTTGGTCAGGATTCTTCAATATGTTAACGATAAAGTTTATGAACTCTTACCCTGCCTTCTAGAGTCCTCTTCATCCTTTCAAAAACTCTCTCAAAAGCTGGTTTTCCAATTGTTTCATCCACAACCATAATTGAATATGCCCTTCTTGGGTGTAACAGCGCATCAACTGCTGAACCAAATGCAACGGCTACTTGCTACCATCCTTGAAGCCTTACACAGGAGTTGTCCACCATCCAACATTTTGACAATCAACGGCAAATTTCATGCAAGTAAAGAGAAATTTAGTGTCATCCATCCATCTTTGATGCTATAATTGATCACCTAGCATAACATAAATAGGCTATGATATGCACTTGTCAATTTGGAAGATTGAAAGAGTATTTCTTTTTCTTTTTTTTTTTCTTTCAGTTGTGAATATAAAAGTTTGTTTAATTTGATAAAGAAGTGCTATGGGTATATTTAATTTCTTTTAACATCAGAAATGGGTGCACCTCCGAATTTAAATGAGAACACAGAGTGTCACAACCTGAACCCGGATCCACTATAACTCAGGGCCCTAACCATCTAAGTTTAACATGACAAGCAACAGGGAATAAAGTATATGGTAAAATCTACGACATCTACCCATATCCAACAGACCATATTAATTACATCTAAAAATTCCCTATTGAACCTCTTAGGTACCTATTAAAAAAAATCAAATAATAATATCTACTCTATGCCATCTACTCATATATATATAATCATTTTTTTTTATTGTTTTCTTTCACACTACAAGTTGAGCATTCATGTCTTCTCATGCATTAAACTCCATAAACCATATGCAATTCACACACACACACACACACACACACACACACACATATATACATAGAATCGCAATGGAACACAAAAATCAATTCAAGGAATCACATTTATCAATTCAAGGAATCAAGTAAACGTGATTACATGCATTAGACACGCTTCCAGAACAACACATTCATTCATAAAAAAAGTTCAAGAAAACTTGCAACTCAACCACACACGTGTGTAACCCTCTGATTTCACCATTCTCTTTCATTATTCAACAACATGAAATCAACAAGAACCCATCATTTTTCATTGAAGAAATGTTATACTTGATAGCCAAGCTGTGATTGCTTATACTAAAGATATCAAGTATCATAACAAGACCAAGCATATAAACATCAAGTATAATGTTGTTCGAGACATAATAACACGTGGTGAAGTTTGTATACAACATATTTCTACGCATAAGATGATGATTGATCCCTTAACTAACGCAATCTCTAGAAACATTTTCCATGAACATGTAAAATCTTTGGGATTGTGTAGGTTCATTTTATGTAAACAGACTTGTCTTTTTAATCATTTAATGAATTTTCCCACCATTCATATATGTTTGTTTGTATTTCATTAATGATGTATAATTGATGGCACAAGATTTTTAACTAATGTTGCTTCAAATAGCTACAGGTCATTTTCTTATGCTATGTCGCCTTGATTGGAGTTATGACAAAGTCTTTCTCAAACGATCGATAATGAATATAACCCATTATCCATTAAGCATGTTGTTTGAAACTGGATACGAATGGATAAGGTTGAATTGAACTGATTTATCAGGACGCTTACTTGTATAGTAGCGGCCTCCTCTATTAACTGACTCAACATCAGCTCACTGAAAGATTTCTTAAGTTTTTCAAAGAATGTTTCTTTGAGGACGCCGATGGTTATAAGTTGAATAAACTATCAGGACGCTTTCTGGATAAAAGCGCCCTCATCTTTAGGAATCAACTTAGCAACTTTCAGGATGCTGAGTGTCTTTCAACATGTTTGTGTCTTATTTAAATAGCTACAGGTCATTTTCTTATGCTATGTCGCCTTGATTGGAGTTATGACAAGGTATTTCTCGAACGATCGATAATGA
Source organism: Paratinospora sagittata (assembly GCA_035771175.1). Lineage (NCBI taxonomy): Eukaryota > Viridiplantae > Streptophyta > Magnoliopsida > Ranunculales > Menispermaceae > Paratinospora > Paratinospora sagittata. Next base: position 16,807,113 of record CM069604.1, read on the forward strand.
ATATAACCCACTATCCATTAAGCCTGTTGTTTGAAATCGGATACAAGACCCATTAATTGATGCATTATAGTTGTTTTGTGAGCTTTAAGGAACTTGGGTTAGGCACATTGTTGCGACTAGACTAGAAATTCGTGCAGTATTTTAAATTGAACATACGCTCTTATTAAGATCATTGGTCAACCGCACCATGTGCGAGTGAGAGATGATGGATCAGATTTTAAGGGCGTCGATGCTGTGTTCAACCTATATATCTCCTCGTATCTCTTTGTACATATCATGTGCGAATGAAAGATGTTGAAAACTTGATCCTAGTCATCATAGGGTGCTGCCACATAAGAGCTCATTTAGCACCACATATAGATGACTAAGATGCACAAATATACCAACATGGCATGTGGGCCAATTAGATAAGTATACTTATCCCTCTTTCTCTCCAATAGTTACACTATTAGGGATGGTGAGATTCCAATTGGATGTTTAAATTTGATATGGAAATCATATAATTATATAGGAATGTGGTAATATTCCTGATATGGTCATCACATATATATGTAGCTGACTTTAATAAAAAAATTTTGTATTTTTCTCAAGATCTTATTCAAAATTGGGTAGGGCGTTTTGAAGAAATCATTCACATGGTTATTGATGAGCATATCCGCTCCACGTAGGTTTTTGTTTATAATAAAAGCATAGGCCCGTGACTCCCGTCCCGTGTGTAGAACTAAGCGAAGCGGATATAAGAATAATCCCACATCGCTGTTAAACGAGTGCTTCAAATACTTTATAAGGCATAACCCGAACGTAAAGGTCGTCTCTTCGGAGACATCCGATAAAATTGGAACGATACAGAGAAGATTAGCATGGCCCCTGCGCAAGGATGACACGCACAAATCGAGAAATGGTCCAAATTTTTTGCCCTATTTTTTTTCCCTTCATTTCTTCTTCTTCTTCTTCTTCTTCTTCTTGGTCCTTTGTGAATGAATTTACGGTTTTTACTGTTATTCTATTTTCAATTCGCATGAGGATGTCATCTCTGAATCGCCATTATCTTTGGAAAGCATACCTTACTACTACTCTTTGGAAGAACACTGCTACTGGGTCTTGGTGGATGCGATACCCACCATAAAGCAAAGATCGGAGATAATACTACTAGGAAGATTCATAGTAAGTCTCTTTTTGCCCTGTTTTTTTTTTCCCTTCATTTCTTCTTCGTTTTCTTTCTTCTTCTTCTTCTTCTTCTTCTTGGTCCTTTGTGAATGAATTTACGGTTTTTACTGTTATTCTATTTTCAATACTCTTGAGGATGTCATCTCTGAATCGCCATTATCTTTGGAAAGCATACCTTACTACTACTCTTTGGAAGAACACTGCTACTGGGTCTTGGTGGATGCGATACCCACCACAGAGCAAAGATCGGAGATAATACTACTAGGAAGATTCATAGTAAGTCTCTTTTTCAATTTTAATCTACCCCAAATCATCTTAAGCTTAATTCTTTGCAATTTCTTTGCTTTTTGTTGTTGTTTTTTTCTTACCTTCCCTTCTCTACCCATTACCCACTCTGACCCACTGATGTCTGTCTCTCAATATTGAACTGAATGAATGTATTCCATTTTTTTTTTTTCGATTAATCTTATTAGGGAAAGCAGCATTTGTTGGATATGGGTTCTTTTCAATTATTCATTTCATTCTGGATTGTTATCTTAGTCACATATTATTTATTGTTAATCAAATATTTGGTGGTGGTAGTCATGCTTCTCCTCCTGAGCTTTTGAGTTTAACTTGGACTTTCCCGGAAGAGTCAATCAAGAGCGTTGGGGTAGTATCAGTTTGGTGAATTAATCGAAATGATTAACTTGCCAATTGGTTGGCTAGAATAAATCTATGGAGATCCAATCGGTGTTATCCTTTAGTGCCTAACACATGGATTTGTAATAGATCTCTTTTAATAGGGTGATGATATGGGATGCTGCTATTCAACTAGAAGCTTCATTCAAGAGTAATGCTCAAACATCTTAGATGTTTTTTTTTTAATCCAAGCATTGTGTTATTGAGGCACTGGCACACCTTGACGAATGTGTAAATGAATAATGTCCGTCGTTAGGTGAGACAACGCCAATTGATCATTTTATACCCTCCCCTCCCCTCCCCTCCCCCCCCCTCCCTTTTTTTTTTTTTCTTTTTCTAGAAATAACTATTCGTAGTTAAGAAGATGTGGAAAGGAGAGCATGCGTCTTGGATAAAAATGATTGGTTCTTGTTGATTTCATGCTGTCGAACGATTAAAGAGAATGGTGAAAATTTAGGCGTGTGTGGCTGCGTTGCAAGTTTTGTTGAACTTCTTTTTATGAATGAATGAATGGGTTGTTCTAAATGGGTAACTAATGTATGCAATCATGTTTACTCGATTCCTTCAATTGATTTTTGTGTTCCATTGCTATTAAATTGAAAGATTAAACGTCATAGAAGTGAAATGTTGGATTTTCTTTTTTTGTTATTGGATTGAAATTTGTCAAATGCCTGACATTTATTTGATAAAACGGTGATTAAAAGAAGGATCTTATTTTAGATGAATTTTATACTCATCAAACGTTTTAAGACGAAATTTTTAGGTGAAATTTCTTAATCTAAACGAGTGGATTAGATAGAAGAGTACCACTTGACCCGGTTAGGGTCTTGTGAGATTAGGAAATTTTGAAATGGGCATTTGATCTAAATGTCTATGAGTGATTTCCTTAACTAAACATGTGCTAAATAGTGAAGATTTGATGCCGCTCAGAAAATATTTGATGAAATGCTTGAATGAATGGTAGAGACTAGAAATTGCATAAAGTAGAGTGAAGGGCTTTGTGTTATTTTTAATGATCACATCCTTGTTGAAATTGCTATTTCATTTTTGTAAGTGTTTTTCTTTACCTTTTTTTTTATTTGAAGCGGAGAGAGCACATTTCTTCAATGAAAAATGATGGGTTCTTGTTGATTTCATGTTGTTGAATAATGGAAGAGAATGATGAAATCAGAGGGTTACGTGTGTGGTTGAGTTGCAAGTTTTCTTGAACTTTTTTTTATGAATGAATGTGTTGTTCTGGAAGCGTGTCTAATGCATGTAATCACGTTTACTTGATTCCTTGAATTGATAAATGTGATCCATTGCGATTCTATGTATATATATATGTGTGTGTGTGTGAGAATTGCATATGGTTTATGGAGTTTAATGCATGAGAAGACATGAATGCTCAACTTGTAGTATGAAAGAAAACAATAAAAAAAATGATTATATATATATATGAGTGGATGGTATAGAGTAGATATTATTATTTGATTTTTTTTAACAGGTACCTAAGAGGTTCAATAGGAAATTTTCAGATGTAATAAATATGGAGAACGTTCTGTTGGATATGGGTAGATGTCGTAGATTTTACCATATACTTGTGTCCCCTATTGCTTGTCATGTTAATTTTCAAGGTTTAATAACTTAGATGGTTAGGGCCCTGAGTTATTGTGGGATCCGGGTTCAGGTTGTGATGCTCCGTGTTCTCATTTAAATTAGGAGGTTCACCCATTTCTGATGTTAAAAGAAAATTAAATATATCCATAGCACTTTATCAAATTAAACAAACTTTTATATTCACAAGCGAAAAAAAGAAAAAAAGAAAAACTCTTTCTTGGAATTTGGCTCAAACATGAATTCTGTCACGACGCCCCTGACGTAGGCTGACGTTATTACCGGCACAGTATACTATCCACTGTACATACCCATATACAGTAGATAACATACTGTCAGCCTCAACAGACATTCACAGTACTTCACAAAATTTATAGAAATTTTGACAGCACCTCCCCATAAAATGGACAATTCACATTTTTTTCCTGATATATCACAAATCAAATCCAAGAGATATATATAAATAATCATTCCACCATTCATTCACACATCAAATTCTCACATGATAGATACTTACAATCATCCCATTTCATCACACGCATAGTCTAACCCAAAAATCTCAAATGAAAATCCATGTACAACCCATCTATGTGATAATATATATATATGTAGGATGTGATATATATATATATATATATATATATATATATATATATATATATATATATATATATATATATATTCATTTGAAACTAAAGAAAATATAATCCATTTCCTTCGCATACAAATACATTAACAAAATAAGACTCTAACCCACGTATCTATTATCGTGCTTTTCCTTTTAACTCTGTACCTGAAATATTGAAGGAAATGGAGTGAGCAACCAACAACTCAGTGAATATACTTCTTGATATGACAATTATATACATTTAGAAAAATATGACATTTCAAATCATTTCAAACAAGTATTAAACACATGCATCATTCAACAAATGTATTATACATGTCAACAACATAATTTTCATGGGTTTTCAAGAAAACAATGTATTCTTTTTTTTTACGAAATCCACAATCTCCCACCTTCAAGGCAAGAGAGCGGGTCTAACCCTTGTATGACCGTTACAAGGTAGCCACAGCCTCTCATTACCCAATTCACAGTTATTTCAAGGATCTCCAATCTTTGTTAGGACAGACCTACTGACAATGAGGTTACGCATAACACTCATCCGGGTCTAATTCCTAACGAAATGACACCAACTTGCCTTTGCAAGTCTTACATGCTCCAATGCTAAAAAGAAATCATTTATGAATGCAAATTAAAACCCAATGCAACATTATATGCATAACATATTTACATTCAAACATTTCATATATTTAAAATGCCATACAAGAACCAAAATCAAATCATCGTCGCTTTCGAGTCCAGCTCCAATTTAACTCCATAAATCCAACTAACTTAACCTGTCACAACCACTCCATAATTCAATTTCATTTATTTATATCTATTTACATCTTCAATTTCTCAACTCACTTTAAATCATTAAGAATAAAGATCAACCTGAATAATCTTATACCCATTCTGTGAATTTAGATTCCAACTCACTTTAGGACTCATAAACAGTTGAAGAAACTACTATCTCGTTTCTGTGGTCAATCTAGCTATTTCCACAAGAAAGAACAGTGAAAATAGATTTCCAATTCATATTTTCACTAATTCTCAGTTTATTTTTCTACTGGAACATATATCAATTTTATTAAAAATCTAGAACATTCCTAAAATTATTCTGTTCGCATCGACACGTGTAAAATCACTCATTCTATCATTCTACTACCTTCAATAGGTATTTTATTGAGGTTTTACACGTTCGCGAAGGTCTTTTACTCACCTAAACCATATATTTAGTTACTAAAAATATCAAATCATATCCAAAAATTATGATCTTAACATCGAAACGTCCGAAATTCAATTCTCTACGATTCTATGATCTCAAACCGGAGTTTCATTAGATTTTAATTCCATTTTATTCACTGGATATGATCACAGTACTGTTCATGTCGTCACTATTTATTGGAAACATGGAAATTTTTACTAAAATTGTCAAACGATCTCCAAAAATCATGAAATTAGCATCGATGGACTCGCAACAGTGCATTCTACCATTCTATAGCCTTCAACTAGAGTTTCATTGGGTTTTAAATGATTCAAAAAGTTTTCAATCTAAACTCTAACTTCCAACAAACTTCCAACGGCTATAAAAATTCCAAATCAACACATAAATTCAATCTAACCATATATTTAAGGTTCCTATAGCCTAGGAAGTGTTTTCCAACCTTCCTAGCGGATTTTCATTCACGTTGGGTCAAAACCCCAATTTTTGAAAACGCCGTAAAACGGCTCCCACAACAAAAATTACTCCTCTAGAATCGTTACATCTAACTTAGATATTAATTTCACGAAGAAATAAAAGTGAAAATCACTTACCGCAGGTCCCGATTTCGCGTGAATCACGCGTTTCCCTCCTTTTTCCTCTCTTCCTTCTCCGTTTTTTTTTTCTCTTTCTTCTCGGTTCTTCTTCTCTCTCTCTTCTTTTTTTTGCTTTATTTCATTCAGCAACTAATTTCTTCTCTCTCTTCTTTTATTTTTTTATTTTTTTGTTTGGACGTTGGTGAGAGAGATTGAGAGGAGAAATGAATTCTTTTGTTTTTATTTAAACATTTGAGAGAGTGTGAGATTAGAAATGAGAGATGATAATTATATATACAAAAGGATCCAATGCACCTCATGCTCAATAGTTAACCAACTCACCCCATCAAATTTCATTAAATTCAACTCATCTCATTTCTATACTTCATTTAATAATCATACTCCAATCCACATATTTAAATAACCAACACCATAAATTACTCAATTTAATTCAACTCCATTTTTTTAATTGTAAGCACCCATATTAGATGATCCCATATGTATCATCTTCATTTTATAATTTTATTTATTTACTAATCATACACGTGTATATTTGGCTCCTATGTATAAAATACGTGTATTATACATCTCAATATACGCGTAATTCAACGTACGTATTTAATTAAAACTACGGGGTGTTACAAATTCCTTGTTGTATTGGAACATGGAACATGTATTTAGAAAGTAATGAGGATTTTCTAAATTTGGATAAGTGTTTTATGATCTAGTTGTATTTGAATAAGGAAACCATGTTAGTGTAGAATGAGGAATCATTGTTGGTCACGGTTTCTAAATATTGTAGCTATATATAGGAGGTTCCTCATTGTTTATTAATAATCTCATAATGTGAGAGATTAAGAATAAGGTGAAGCTTGTGCCAAGGGGAGACTTGCATATCCTTGGAGCTTTATGAAAGAGTGTAAAGTTTAGAACTTGTGCGGGTGACATGGTTGGAGTTCTAGTTTTCTCTTGGGTATTCTCTTTAAGTTATTCTTCTTTATCAAAGTCTCAGATCTGTGTACTATCTAGTGTAGAAGTATTTGAGGTGTTTAATTCCTCTGATGTACTTGTTAATTGATAGTGGATTGTTTGCCCGTGGTTTTTTTCCTTGATTTTGGGATTTTTTCATGTATATCTTTGAGTTGTGGGTGTTGATCTCTATTGTTCTTTTCTTTATTGAATCTGTGAGATTGAAGGGTTTTGAGTGTTTTTTTCCAACAAATTGGTATCAGAGCTACGGTTCGAGTTGCACTTCAATTGATTCATTAAAGTGTGAAGAAATTTAGAGATGATGAAATATTGATTCAACTTAAAGTTTGAAGTGGAAAGGTTTAATGGAAGAATTAATTTTGGCTTGTGGAGAATTCAAGTCGAAAACTTATTAATTCAGTTAAGGCGGCAAAAGTTAATGAAGGGGACACATTGGGGGTGTTGGTAATCGGGGCACCTAAAGAAGGATTGCAAGAATTGGAAAGGAAGAGGAGCAAGTTTGGCAAACAGCTTCGAGTCGGCAAGCAAGGATGCCAATGATGATGGTACTAATCTGAATGTCGTTGAGTTTAACGGTGATTTTGTTCTTATGGCATCTGTTAATAGTTAAAATTTATAGCATAAGAACGGTTGAGCGATTGATACCGAGGCCACACATCATATGTGTACACGAGGTAGGGTTTGGCAAGTATGCAAGGTATACTGGTGGCGAGTTGTGTCGATGGCTGATGGCTCCCAAAGGCCAACAATAATGGGAGTGGGTGAAGTTTAGGTGAAGTTGTTTGGCAGACGTGTTATTACACTTCATGATGTTCGACATGTGCTGAGTTTTACTCAGAATCTGATTTCTCTTTCCAAGTTAGATTTTGAAGTTTTTGGTATTTTGGTAAAGATGGAGTACTGAAATTTTTCTGGAAGTCTACTATGATCATGAAAGGTGTTCAAGACGGAAACTTGTACGTGTTGATGAGGAAACCAGGATTAGCACGTGGAGCAAGATCTAGGTCTAAAAGGTTGATCGAAAAGTGGGTTCCAATTGGCAAGTTCAAGGGGGACTTGGACTTGGGTGATTCTCAACATTGATTGTCATGGCCCATAGGGCAAAGGGGCAAAAGCATGATATTGAAGCAGATGAAACATTGGTGTTTTCGCCAAGGTGAAGATTGTTGGATTTTAGCTCAAACATGAATTCCTTGTTGTATTAGAACATGGAACATGCATTTAGAAAGTAATTAGGACTTTCTAAATATGGATAAGTGTTTTATGATCTAGTTGTATTTGAACAAGGAAACCATGTTAGTGTAGAATGAGAAATGCTTGTTGGTCACGGTTTCTAAACATTATAGCTAGAAAGTCTATATATAGGAGGTCCCTCATTGTTTAATAATAATCTCATAATGTGAGAGATTAAGAAGAAGGTGACGCTTGTGCCAAGGGGAGACTTGCATATCCTTGGAGCTTTATGAAAGAGTGTAGAGTTTAGAACTTGTGCGGGTGACACAGTTGGAGTTCTAGTTTTCTCTTGGGTATTCTCTTTATGTTATTCTTTTTTATCAGAGTCTCAAATTTGTGTACTATCTAGTGTAGAAGTATTTGAGGTGTTTAATTCCTCTGATGTACTTGTTAATTGATAGTGGATTGTTTGCCCGTGGTTTTTTTCCCTGATTTTGGGGTTTTTCCACGTATATCTTTGAGTTGTGGGTGTTGATCTCTATAGTTCTTTTCTTTATTGAATATGTGAGATTGAAGGGTTTTGGGTGTTTTTCCCAACATTTCAATCTTCCAAATTGACAAGTGCATATCATAGCCTATTTATGTTATGCTATGCGATCAATTATAGCATCAAAGATGGATGGATGGCACTAAATTTCTCTTTACTTGCATGAAATTTACCTGAAAATGTTTCCCAAGATCTTATTATGTATTTATATATGTGTATGTATGTATGTATGTATATATGTATATATGTATGCCTATGTATATACTCCAGAATTATTGTCATTATTATATAATTATAGTAAATTCTCTCAAATGCTATGTGGTATAAAATGTTGGGCAATTAAAAAACATGTTAACAAACTAAGTATAACAGAAATGTGAACGCTAAAATGGACATGCAGTAAAACTTTAAAAGATAAAATTAGAAATGAGCATATTTTGAAAATGGTAAGAGTAGCCCCAACTGGATATAAAATGAGAGAGAACCGATTAAGGTAATTTTGACACATAAAATGTAGACCTTTGGATACACTTGTTAGGAAGAGTAACCTATTAACACTAAGTGGTAATAATAGAGGTAGATGAAGACCTAAAATGACATGGACAAAGATAATTAAGAAAGATTTAACTTCTTGTAATTTGAATGGCGACTTAGCCTTTGATAGAGCGGAGAAAGCGGATTCATGTAGCCGACCTGATGTCGTTGGGAAAAGGTTTAGTTGAGTTGAGTTGAGAAATTACGTTTTGAAATAGCAACATCTAGGATGTAGCTGAACGTTTGAATCTGTAGTTTGATATGAATGCAGGCTTCTGAAATTGACTAGATTTTAAGGTGTTGGAACTTTGCTGAGTTCTTGAAACCTGTATTATGTTATTGTTAGTCTATATGATTCCAACAAAGGATGGATCTGTAAAATCTAACTATGATATATTTTGGTTGTATAGAGTTATGTGTACTTTAAAACAGTAGTAAGAATTAACACAACTTTTAAGCAGTTCCTTAGGCTAGTAAGACCAATAATAAGAAACCAAAACATTCAAAACAGTACCGATGAAAAGAATCAGCAGAACGACTTTTAAGCAGTTCCTTAAGCGCCATGTTTGATTCTTGGAGAATTATGTAGAAACTAGAAATCAGCCTCCTAGTGATTAATTATCCACCATCTCCTTTATAGGTTAGATGGTTTTCTGATCATGAGAAAAGATGTTTGGAGTCCCGGCACTGATTCTTGAACCAGCAAACATCTCTAGAAGCATAGAGAAAATGGGCAGGAAAATTTTCAAAAATCTTGCAAAAAGGAAAACTGAAATATAAGTTAGAAAACTTAAGCAAACCTAGATGATGGGCAGTTGCAACAATTAAAGTAGCATGCTATCATATCAACTACACAAAAACTTCCAAGGCAAAGGTAAGTAGTACACGTGACCCAAAAGACCTAACCATAGTTGAAGAAGGAAATTTGGTTTGATTAGTCGATCATATTCCATCAAGCGTGAGATGATAGTCCACATTCTAATATTCTATATTCTTCCAAGCATGTTGAGGATGCACAATCGAGAGAGAGAGTGAGTGAGTGAGTATGTATGCATAGTGTTTTCTTTCTTCTATTTCTTTTTTAAGAATTACAAGCTCATTTGTATTCCTTCGTGGTAATCTGTTCAAATGTATGGAATTGTTGATTTGTTTAGTATAATGGAAAAAAAAAATGTTTTGTAAAATAATTTTGGAGAAAATGAAGGAAAATTGTTTGAAATGGTTCAAAATTATATGGAGAAGAACTAATACCCCTCCTAGTAATGAGCTCTCTCCTTTTCTTTTGGAAGAAAGAAAGAAAAAAGAAGAAGAAGTAAAAGCAGCAGCTTTTTGCATTGTTTTTTTATTTTTTGTTTTTGCAAATTGAGGGATGAGCATCGATTGGTAGTATTGGAAAGAAGTTTGCTTTATCTGGTGATGGTTCTATGGGGAAGTCAAATGGAGACTTAGATCATTGTAGGTGGGATGGATAATAAGAGGATGGCACTGTTGCTAAAACCCATCAAAGATTGTGGTTGGGATCTAAATGGTTTGGATTTTGATGGAACTAGGGTATTTGATTCCTGTCATTTAGCATTGTAAGCATACCAGGTGAAAGTGAAGAGAATGGAACACTAAAGAAAAAATTAGAGAGAGGAGGCAAGAATGAAGGATAAAGCATGGGAAAGCATTGATGAGAAATTTTACTTAATTGTGAATCTGGTGATGAGCTTGTAGCATGACATATAAGAGCCACTGCCCTAGATCTTACCCCATAGTTAGAAGTAGTGATATTGGGACTAGATAGTAGCAAATTGGTTGTTAGCTTTGGATTAGGTAAAGATTCAGTTCACCTTTTTGTTGTGCACGCTTGTTATTTCAACTTAAGATTGATGGAAAAGAGAGGTGAGTGCATAAAAGATGGGTGGGAATCTTTGGTACAGGCATTATTTCCCTGAGAAGAAATTACGAACTAAGCTTTTTAACAAAGGAGTGAAGGATGGATGCTTGTACATGGAAGCAAGTGCATTTAAGAACCTGTTGAATTAGTAGTCATATTTTCCCTATTACCTACCAAACTAGGTTTTTGCATGCAACGCCTTGTGACTTCTACCAAACTATGTTTCCTTGATTAATTAAACACTTATTTCAAGTATCATCTTTTCAATGATTATATTAATTGGAAACACATATAGAAACTACTTGCCATTATTTTATAATTAATTTTAAAAAAAAAAGCTGCAATATATAGCTTTGACTTTTTTCCCTCAAATTAAAGGGCGCACCCAGTGCACGAGGTGCTTTGCTCGCCACGGCGCCTAGGCCACGTCTAGCCTAAATAGGGTACGTCACCACCTTGCTGCCTTGACAACACTGGTGCTCATCATTGCGGGGTCTTAGGAAGAAATGCTTTATGCAGTTTTACCTCTATATTAGAGGTAATTTTTGGATTTGAACTTGTGACTTGAAAGTCACAATGAAGCGACCTCAACTATTACGCAAAGGAACATAGTGGCCACAAAAAAGAAAGATAGCAAAGAAGAGAGAGAGGACTGTAGATATTTCTTGTTGACTACCTATAATGAGACATGCACTTAGTCTGGAGCAATTTTATTGACTGGCATGTCATGGATGTTGAGAGAGAGACAGAGAGATGTTAAGTGGTAGTGAAAAAATCTGTTGTTTGACAAGAAATATGCATTGTGAAAGGAGTTTTTGCACAAGGATTTGCATGTATAACATGAAAGAAAATCTATTTTCTAGTTCAAGAGAAGAAAAATGTGCTGGATGCTTTCCATTATATATTACCCTTCGTTTTCCAAGTAGAGAAGCTGCCAAGTACGCTGCTCATTCAAATTATAACTGGCAAACTCAAACCAGATGTAATACAGGCATCAGGGACTTCAAATCTTGCTGAAAATCTGCTTTGCTTCAGTTTAATGAATATATTTCGAACTCATTCTACATCCGATGCTCCCCTCATCTTTTCTTTTTGGGTGCTAGATAGCACCTTTTTTTGTATTGGTTCTTATAATGATAAATGCATAGCTTAATTGAGGGCTTCTTGAGCCTTATACCCAGTGTCTCCTACCACAGATACTCAAATGCCCAAAGGTTGGCTGGCATATCATAAATAGACCAAACTAGCAGCCAGTACATCAAGACTCAAGCTTTTTAACAGGTTGTAAGAATAGATCTAAAGGGAGATTCATCGCTGCTATGCCCTTTAAAATGTATTATATAATAAGGACTTAATTCCCGTCTTCATCTTTTGCCACAGGCCATACTTGGAGCGTCCTTATGCGATATCTGCAAATTTCTGTATACTACAAGCGGCCTTTTCACGAGGATTTGGAAGATTTCTGTAGGAGATGGAGAATAATTCCTGCTCCTACCTTATGTTCAATCTGACAATGAATCAAGTTTTGTAGTTGTTAGATGCAGAACAAATATTGAGTCAATTGATTACTATCCTCAATGCCTAATCCTACTAGTAATTTCCCTTTTTTTTTTTTAACTGATTTTATTTTTGTTAAAATTCTTTTGTCTGTGTATGAGTTTCATAATTTTCATTTGCATTAGGTTGTACAATATACTTTCAAGCTTTTTGTTAAACTTTCTAACAGCATTTTAAAAACTCTTTGATTCAATATTTCTTTTTCTATTTTTCTTCATTTGATTTACAATGGCAATGATATAATTGAAGCACTCATCAACAACTTAGGATCCTTTGAATGTATGGTACCAAATTCATTGTGAACACATCGTTTTATCTTATTATTTCGCTGCTCAAGAGATGACATAATGTATTTTTCTATTTTTAAAGTTGTTATGTATGTAGGTTTTGAATCAATGAACGATAAAAGCATAGTCCCGTGAGAAAAAAAAAAAAAAAACCAAGTGAAAGTGAGCGAGGTCCAAACAAAATGTATTCCCCAAGGGGGAAGAAAGGTAATGATAGACCAAAAAATAAAATAATAATAATAATAATCCCACATCGCTATTGTACTAGTGTTTTAAAAGCATTATATTGCACTAGCCACAGAGGATGATTGTCTCTTCGGAGACATCCGATAAAGTTGAAACGATACAGAGAAGATTATCATGGCCCTTACGCAAGGATGACACGCACAAATCGAGAAATGGTCCAAATTTTATTTTGCCCCTTTTTTCCCTTCCCCTTGATTTCATCGTTTGATGTTCATATTTACAGTTTCTGCTATTCTTTTATTTATTTTTTTCTATTTTTTTTGTAATTTGTTTTGTTTTGTTTCTTGAGGATGTCATCTCTGAATCACCATTATCTTTTGAAAGCATACCTTACTACTTCTCTTTGGAACAGCACTACTACTACTATATACTACTGGGTGCAGTAGGATGACATAACCCACAAAAGCAAAGGTTGGATAATACTTCATACCTAGTAAGTGTCTTTTTTTCAATTTTACATATACCCAAATCATTGGAACCAAGCAATTTGTTTGTTTGTTTGTTTGTTTTTGTTGTTTCTATCAGTTATTTATTTATTATATTGAACATTAATTGCCTCATTCATTGGTTTGATCTTGTTAATTGGTCCATATATTTATCCAAGCTAATAAAGGGTTTCATTACTATATTTCAAGTTTGATTTGATTAATCTCAGGACAGTAGTTGGGGCAAAGCTTGGGGAAATTTTTCATTGGTTAATTAGATTATGGATTGTTTTGAGCTTAACATATGATCAGCCCAGAAGATGCAGAATGTGAGGGCAGTAGTTAGGGCACTACTACTAGCCTTTCTTGTGTTTAATTTTGATGCTGAGCCCTTGAACTAGTTGCCAGGGGGATAATTAAGATTCCTTTTTATTTTTTAACTTCTAAGTTAAGTTCAGATTTGGTTCTGTTCTCACAAAGCAAAATGCATAGTTCAGACCTAGATTTACTTTTTTCTTTTTGTTGGATTTTGAATGAGGGTCAGAAAGAGTTTCAGACACAATTTTGTTAGGTTATGGTGGAAGTTTCCTTAGTTCTTTTGAAATTCTTGGAAAGCCTTAGCCTAATTTCATGAGGTTTTGTTGGGAAATTTATAAATAAATTAGGAGCTTTCTTTACTAGTAGTGAATTTTAGGAACTTGAAAGGAGTTTAAGGTGTGATTTTTTATTTTATGATATAGGTGATATAAGTAAGTGAATTTTTACATGGATCTGCTAATGCTTCTGGGCAAGATTTCTCTTTTGATATGTTGGACTTGAAAGAAAGAGCTTGTTGAATTAAAAAGAAGGTTGAAAACTTGAGGACAATTGGGTTTTTAGGGACTCATTAGTGGAGCCATATTATATTCATAGTCGACTATTTTGGCCCCCTTGACTACTTCTAAATCATATTGAAACATCTTTTTGTGTGGCTTAAAGATTGAATTCACTGAACTGAGATAGTTTACTTTATATTATCCATGTTGATGTTTAAAGAATTAGGAGAGATAATGTTATGAAGTTCTAAATTTGTATGATTTTAAAGCCCAGAGCATGTGATGATGGTGTGAGATTTAAATCATTTAAATGTTAAATAAACTCTATATGATGTATTCCTTTCTCTCTTGTATTTGCATACAACTTACATCAAATGATCAAATAAAATATAAATTATAAAATATCAAAATAGATATGTACCTGCTGACAACCACTCATTCCAAAAGTTTAAGCTAATAGAGATTAATGGTGCGACAATGCATATCAAAATAGTTCAACCCCTTACCCTTTGGAGAGGATTGGAGGTACCGATGCATACACATTTTTGGAGGATTCAAACACTCCATTTCACATTCTCGTACCTTGTTTACAGTCATTAGTTCTAAAAGTTTTAGTTTATATCATATGGAACATTGAGAGTGGCTAGGTGCAAAGCACTTAAAATGCACTTACGGGAGAGGTCTCAGGTTTGAGGCTATATCTCTCACCATTTGTTGGTCACCGGTACTATTGGGTTGTGTCCGGCCCCATGAGATTAGTGGGGAGTGGGGTTCCCGATACCCATGATCTCAAAAAAAAAAAAAAAAAAAAAAAAAAAAAACTGAACATATGAAACAGTGCCCTTTTTCATTGGAGCAAGAAATATTGGATGGAGATCATAATTTATAGCAATTCATAGATGTCAGAGAGGGTTGATGTGCAATACAACTCTAAACATTGCTTGAAATTTTAGTTTATGATAGAAATATGTTTCTCATTCAATTAGATATATAGCTAGTCCAATATGTGTTGTTCACTCCCAATTTATATCCATGTGACAAACTTCCCCATATTCAATGTGGGACTATTATTTCGGTTCATCATACTTAACAAATCTTCACCTTGGAGTCTTGGACTGAATGCCAAAAGCCTTGAACTATTCATCGCGATCACTTATTGCAAGATACATGTCAAGTTACCTGTCAACATTATCTTGAGGAACTATGTGCTCCACCTTGACATATGTGCCATGTCTTAGCAATTAACTTTGATGTTGCTTGTTGGGTGGGCTTAGATCTTAATTAGTACCGATATTGTCCCAACTTAATCAGACCTAGGTGTGAGGTTTTTTACTTTAAAAGGCTTCCAACTAATAAGGCTAAGATCTCAATTTATATTCTACATGATGAACTTCTTATATCCAATGCGGGACTACTATTTTGGGTAATGTTATTTGGACTCAAGTATGGTTGTCTAATGCAGGTACATATCTAGAGGTCCGACTTGTTTATTTTCAAATTATGGGACATGGGGAAGTATAGAAAAATTTGGATATGGGTACTTGGATAGGGTTACGTTCATTACCATGCCTATATTCTTTCTTCTTATTTCCTTTCTTTCTCTTTAATCATTGATTGTCCTTTTTTTTTTTTTTTTTATCTTTGTTCCTCACGTAAGTTTTTCTTTTATGCTTCTTTTCTTTCTTTGGAATCCAAAATTTGAAGTGTTGGACAAATATTCCATATCCATGTTGGTATCTTGAAGTGTCGACATATATACGTTGGGGTAAAATAAGAATCCCGATAACATAGATTTTAGTCCACACAAACTCAACAAAAAAATGTAGAAATATATTAAAGAAAAGTGTGGAACTAGTGCACGAGGCTCCCTTAATTGTATGAAATGAGGAAGGGACAATGTCAATAGACAACATATACGAGGGAAGTGGTCGTGCTGCTTCTTCCAACTACTACACTAAGATGTAACATAATGTGCTTTTTCCTGGGCATTGAGGCAAACATGGAAAATTCAAATTCAAATGCTGATATATCTTTATCAGTAACTCGCATTCAAAGCTTTCTCACCTTCTTTGTGGATTTTAGATTCAATCAGCTTTGGAATTTGAAACATGATCAGGACACTAATTATAAAGAGAGAGTTGGCAGAAACAACTGTTAGGTTAATTAATTTTTTATGTGGGCTCACACATGTTATTAACAATTATATTAATTGATTTGGGCTATGTAATATAGTGGGTCATTTTGTGATTTGTTGATTGAGCTTAATAAACAATTAATATGGTATAAGTTATGTAATGTGTAAAAACTCATACTGGCCTAATTTGTAACTAATGGGGTTTTAGTTGGTTCAGTATATAATGTGTTAATTACTAAGGTTGTGGTTTTCAAGTTAAATCAACATCATATGCTCCTCTTTTGTTCCATCACAAAGAGAGAACCCATTGAGTGTCTTCAAGGAGATTTAATTGTTGAAAAACTATAAAACTTCCTCTCATCTTGGTCTATTATCTTGAGATCATCATCAACTATGAATTTAAGTATTGTTCAGCTCTTCAACTAATTTTCTTGATAATTTAATATGATTTTCATGGGATTGTTATTAGGTTGTTACAATCTCAATATTATATTTAATAATTGGTATGAGAGCCTTATATTATGATTAAATTATTAGGAAATTATACATGTATTTTGTTTTGATGTCTATGCCTATTTGGTTGTCTAGGGTTTAGATTCTTATATGTATGATTATGATTTTTTATGATTTGTTGAAGAAATCCTTGATTCTATGATTGTTATATTGATACGAGGTTTTGCTGCCATGAGAAATCTCAAAAGGTTTGCGATTAAATTTTAGGGTGTTCTCCTCAGTCTAATAAAAAAAAATAAAAATAAAAATAAAATGGGACTAAATAGCAGCACACCCAGCAGCACACCCAATAGACGAAGAGTTCAATTACTTTGGGTCGTTTGCTTGTTTCTTTCACCGTCCTGGATCACTTCAACCTAGTGTTATTTGCGTAAGGGCAAAAAAGAACAAAATATATGTATATATATTTTTCTCTCCACTCTCACGTTGATGTCCTTGGGTTAGAATTTGGGGATTTTTTTTAATTTTTTTTTTGTATAATGATGACGACCGTGGGTTCCTGAACTGATATCTTTTGGGTGTTTGATGAAATGATTACTTAAGTCATGTGGCAATTAAATGGGTTTATATGAATGTACTGCACGGGCTGATTTTGTGAACAATTGTTAAAATGGGTTAGTAAAATTTTTACACCAATAAATAACCCATTTTACACCAAAATAATAGGGAATATGTGGTCTAAGTTTTGGGAGAGTTGAGTAGGTTGTGACTCAATTCATGAAGTTCCAACTCAATACATAACCCATTTTGACTATTATCTATACATATGTTAACGTGATATATACGGGCACTATTTCACCGTTTAGTTTATGACGTGCATTTAGATTGTATTCACATACCCAAGTTTATTTTATTTATGCTTACAATATGTATGCATGTGCCTCAAATAATATAATGTTCATGATAATTATTGATGCATAATAAAGTTTTAAAAATAATTGAATTGAAATAACATATTACCAAAATGACCTCTGTTTTGTAGATTCATTTATTTTGAAATATTTAAGAAGTGCGTGTTTATAGCTCATGCGAATAATGATCAGCCCAAAGGAAGATTGTTATTTGATGAGCAATAGATACACTTGTGGTGATAAATATGTGACGATTATCAAATTTCCATGCGAGTAATAATTCGGTCCAAAGAATGGTTTATTGTTTGACAAGATTTATCGTTGATATTTCACTACAAGAAGAGCACCACTTATAGTTAATATTTTTGTCCAAAGGCTAAATATTAATGTTGTTCTAGGTATCTTATGATGGAAGCCCACCTTATTTGTTTATTTGACTATTTGGTCATGTCATGCTAGTATATATATCATGTTATTTGTATGCTTAATTTATGACATATTTTAATGTGACCTGTTATTTTCTGTTTTGTTCTCGATTCAGTTTCTGCTTCACATTTATCTGCCAACTTAAGTTCCATTCCTATGCTTAACGGCACAAACTTCAAGACCTAGAAAGAGAACTTCATGATAGTACTAGATTGTATGGATCTTGACTTGGTATTTCGAAAGGACCCTTCTGTTGTCCTTACTGCTGAGAGTACCTCTGAGCAGAAGACATTCAGTGAGAAGTGGGAAAAGTCCAATTGAATGAGTATCATGATTATGAAGCGTTATGTTCCAGAAATTATGAGGGCCTCTTTGCCAAAAGAGGAGGATGCTAATGCGTTCCTTACCGCTCTTCAGAAACTGTATCTCAAGAATGAGAAAGCTGAAATGATCACTACATTGGGAAAACTCATCTCAATGAAGTATGGCGGCAAAGAGAGCATTTGGGAGTACATTATACAAATGTCTTACCTTGCAAACAAACTTAGAGAACTAAAGCTAGAGATGTCGGAAGACATGCAAGTAGCCTTGGTCCTGATTTTGCTTCTTGCACAATATGGGAACCTTAGGACTATATACAACACCCAGAAGGATAACTGGTGTCTTAGGAGCTCATTTCATTTTGTGTGCAAGAAGAGGAAAAGATCAAAGGTGAAAGAACTAAAAATGCTCACCTAGCAACAACCTCTAAGGCTAAGAAACAAAAGAGGACTCAAGATAAAGAAATTGCAGGTGCTCCACCTAATAAGGTGCAGAAGAAGCGAGATAATTTTTCTTGTTTCTTTTGCAACAAAGGTGGTATCACACCCCGCCCGGACGCGCCTAAACTGACGAAGCACTCACGGACGGGGTGCGAATGCATTATAACAATAACCGAGTGCGCAGGAACACAATAATGTACAAGTTTGATTTCATTAATTTCATAATATATTTTTGTACATGAAATAGAAAATGGAACATCCTCCCAAAATCCCCAATGAATAAATAAAGGGCTATAAAATATGGGCTCAAAAACCTCTATCTAGTCCGCCCTAATCTCTTGTGAAAAATTAGATAACAAGGGGGTGAGTTGCTCGCCCAGTGGGTAAAATAGTTCGTGAATTTGACAATTAATAAAGTAAACGTCATAATTAAATATCATAAATACACATCAGAGCATCATAATCAATACAACATGTATGTATGCATGACACCGTCTCGTATTGGTTCCATGATTATACGTCGTCTGAGTTCACGTACAGATGTCCCTTCCTAGGAGTAGCCGGGTTCTCATTGTACGTCCCTCCTTAGGAATGACGCCCTGGATTCACGTACATATGTCCCTCCCTAGGTAAACCCAGGTTCTCATTGTACGTCACTCTCCATAGAAATATCAATAATAGTGAGCATTGCTTCTAACTATTCTGTGGATCACAAACCACATACGTCCTAAGTGGTGCTTATGTATGATGCTAATACATGAACAAGTTCGGTTTTTACTAACATTAGACAGGATTTGACAACGTCTGGTGATCCTTATCAAGGTCGGTATCATTACGTGCACAATTAGGACATTCAGTATTACTTGTACAAGTTGATAACTTTCAAATAAGACCAACCAGATTAGTCTCCACCTTGAGAGGTGAGACACGAGGTCTACTTAAATACTAATCGTCTAGAGTAGCACGCTTCCTCCCGTTCACTATTTAAAGTTACTGAGGACAAGACTGAGTCTGGTTGAGCCATATTGACCAATAATTCGACATCGCAATAGTGTAATACATGAACTCCAAATATACAGGCATAAGTATGACATGTATGAACATTATACGCAATAATGCAGTGTAAATGAATAGTAGACATAATTATAAATGAAGTAAACTTTAATAAAAGTCATAAGATACGCAAACCTATGTTTGTTCCCCACTTTCAGAGAATAACTCATTCGAGAACTGACGCTTCCCCCTAGGCAGAACCGCGTTGTACAACAAAGAGACTCTCGTGGAGAGAGTATCAAAAGAGAGAGAGAGAAATTTTCCAACAAGAGGAGAGAGTTGGATTGGTGTGAAAATGAGGAGGGGAGAACCCTCCTTTTATAGAAAAAAGGATGCCCAAACTTTCAGGCGGGCTGCCCGAAGTTCAAAATATTATTATTATTATTTATTATTTATTTATTTGTGCAATATTAGGGTATAACACTCTACCCCCCTTAAAAGGATTTCGCCATCGAAATTCAGTATGTGTAGTGATGATTGCTGTCAGCGTGAGATTCACTGTCGTCATCATCAATTGCTAGTTCAGGGTGGTGCCTGTAAGGTCCCTGAATAACACTGATGCCGGTGAAATCCTCAACATCGTTAAACAACGGTGAGCAAATAGAGTCGAATTCGTCCTTAGAAGGTTCCGACCTTTGCCTAATAGATGGTGGTGTAGGGCTCTGCAGGTTGCATCGTTTCAGGGGCGGTAGGTTGAGCGGTAGAATACTTTTTTGTGTTGTTGCTCGAATCCGGCCGCTTGACAATTTTGGTAGAAGATCCTGCCAGGATTGTTTTGGGCAAAACTGTTACGAAAAAACCATGCACGCTCTGGCGATAAGAATGGTTGTCTATGAGGCGATGGAGTTGGGGATGCAAAGTAGTTGTGGCTTGACTCAGATCCTGAAGGAGTCGCCATAGGTTGCCAAAGAGGCCATTGCGTGTGTGCATCACTACCTTCATCGGTATTATTTTCAGACATCTGCATAGTTATTTAAGTGAAACGATGTATTAAGATATTGTAAACAAAGTTCCATCATTTATTGATAAGTGAAAAAGTACAATGTATCACATCATCAATTATTGACTAGAAAACAATTCAGGGTATTTCAATTTAATTGTTTCTTCTAGTTCTCATGTTGCTTCTTTGACTCCGTGGTGATCCCAGAGCAACTTCACAAGTGGTATGCTACGTCGCCTTAGTTCTTGAGTTTTTCTATCCAGAATCTGCATCGCTCTTTTCTGATACTTGTTTCCTTCCTCAACCCGAACATCAACCAGAGGGATGATATGCAAAGGATCAGGACGATACTTTCAAAGCATAGATATGTGAAAAATGTCATAAACCTTAGACATGGATGATGGAAGGGATAGACGATAGGCTAGTTTGCCAATACGTTCAATGATCTGAAATGGACCGATATACCGTGGGGAGAACTTTCCTTTGATCCCAAAGCGTTTGGCACCTCTTGTAGGCTGAACTTTTAGAAAAATCAGGCCCCCCTTATCAAATTTTAGATGCTGTCTGTGGTTGTCAGCATAGTTTTTTTGGCGACTTTGTGCAACACGAAGTCGCTCATTTACTAGTGTGATCTTCTCAGAAGTCTCTTGAACTAGTTCAGGCCCCAACTGCGGTTGATCTGCCATATCTAGCCAGCATACCAGAGATCTGTAAGGGCAACCATAGAGAACCTCGTACGGTGCCATGCCGATACTGGTTTGGTAGCTGTTGTTGTATGCAAACTCAGCCAAATGTAGGTGTTTTGCCCATCCGTCATGAAAGTCCAAAATGTAGCATCGCAACATATCCTCTAAAATCTGGATCAACTGTTCTGACTGCCCGTCAGTTTAAGGGTGAAAGGTTGTGCTCATGGTGATCCTAGAGCCCATTATATTCTGGAAGCTCAGCCAAAACTTTGATGTGAATCGAGGGTCTCGATCAGAGACGATCGTCAGTGGTATGCCATGGAGGCGTATGATATCTTTTTCATACAACTCGGCAAGCTTGGCAGGGTTACCCATGAATTTTATTGGAAAAAAATGTGCAGACTTTGTAAGTCTGTCAATGATAACCCAGATAACATCTTGGCCTTTATTATTTTGAGGCAACGCTGTAACAAAATCCATTGCAGTGTTCTCCTACTTCCATTCTCCAATAGGTAAAGGCTGAAGAAGTCCAGTGGGAAGTTTGCGTTCTGCCTTGACTTGCTGGCAAACGAGACATCTAGCAACGGAGTCTGCAATAACCTTCTTCATTCCAGAAAACCAGAATTGTTGCTTGACATTCTTGTACATCCTTTCTCCCCCAGGATGCATAGTGAACCTCGAACAGTACATTTCAGTTAGCACTTCTTTCCGAACCTCAAGATCGTTCGGTAGACACATACATTTTTTGTAGAAAATGGCTCCGTCTTTAAGACCGACCAGTGAGGAAGGTCTTGTCCGCTGAGTAGAAGTTTTCATTTCTCCATTAACATAGGGTCGTTGGCATGAGCTGCTAAAATCTTTCTAATAAACTCAGAGTTGGCTGATAATTGAGAGAGTCGTGATCTTGTTCCCTTCTCGATCAGTTGTAGGTTAAAGTTCTCCATCTCTATAGCAAACTTTCCCATCTCGAAGTTAAGAGTGCAAGCAACATAAGATTTTCTACTTAGGGCATCTACGACAACATTGGCCTTACCGGGATGGTACTGGAGTTGAAAGTCATAATCTTTCAAGAATTCCAACCATCGTCTTTGACAGAGGTTTAGGTCTCTCTGAGTATAGATGTACTTGAGGTTCTTGTGATCCGAGAAGACCTCAAACCATTCACTGTATTGGTAATGACGCCATAACTTTAATGCGAATACGACAGCTGCAAGTTCCAAGTCATGTGTTGGGTAATTACCCTCATGAATCTTCAGTTGCTTGGAAGCATATGCAACAACTTGGCCTTATTACATTAGTACTGCACATAAGCCTTGGAGAGAGGCGTCGGTGTATAGTGAAAATCCAACTCTATTTCGTGGAGTGATTAGTACCGGTGCTGTCGTGAGGCGTTTTTCAATTCCTTAAATGACGATTTACAGGCGGGATTTCAGATGAATCGTATGTCTTTCCGAGTGAGCTTGGTCATAGGTTCAACAATCTTTGAGAAATCCTTGATGAATCATCTATAGTAGCCAACCAAACCAAGAAAACTCTGAATTTGAGTAACAGTGGTAGGCTGCTTCAGTTTAAACCCGCTTTAACCTTAGAAGGATCCACCTCAATGCCATCGCCTGAAACCACATGGCCTAGGAATTGAACTCGCTTCGCCCAAAATTTGCACTTACTCAATTTTGCATACAACTAGTGGTTTCTCAAGGTCTGGAGGACAATCCTCAGACGTATCTTATGGTGTTTCTCGGTTGAGAAATATATCAAGATATCATCCACGAAGACCACCGCGAATCGATCTAAATATAACCTAAAGATGTGGTTCGTCAAATCCATGAACGCAGTAGGTGCATTTGTTAGACAGAACGACATGACCAAGAACTCGTAATGACTGTACTGAGTTCTGAAAGTCGTTTTAGTAATGTCCGACTCTCTGATCCGAAGTTGATGATAACCGGATCGTAAATCAATCTTAGAGAAGTACTTGACATCTCTAAGTTGGTCGAACAAGTCATCGATTCTGAGCAACAGGTATCTATTCTTAATGGTGACGTTATTCAACTTGCGATAGTCAATGCAAAGTCGTAACGAACCATCATTTTTGCGAACAAACAGAACCGAAGCACCCCAGGGTGATGAACTCTTTTTAATGAAGCCATTACTCTCCAATTCCTTCAGTTGTTTGTCCAACTCGACCAATTCGACATTGGACATTCTATATGGTGGAATTGAGATAGGTCCGGTCTTAGGTATGAGGTTGACCTCAAAATCGAATTCCCTAACCGGAGGTAGACCAGGAAAGTCATTTAGAAAAACTGTTGAAAATTCAGATATTAGCGGGACATCGTGTTCTTCGAGAGGGTACAATGCTGGTGATTCAATGTCATCACCAAGGGATAGAGCTCAAAGTTGTGCCTTGAGAAGTGTAATAGTCGAGTTGTGTATCCATTTTCTCGTTCCCCAAGTCTTGACAAACTCCCCCGTGGGCAAGGTTAACTGAACTTGCTTATTCATACAATTAATCTTTGCATTCAGAGGTGCGAGCCAGTCCATGCCGAGGATGATGTCAAAGTCTTCAATGTCCATCACAAAGAGATCTGCATATATTATCTATTCTGACATTCGAAGTTCACATCGAGAACACTGCAAATTCACGTCAGTACCAGATCCTAATGGTGATGTGACATGGATTGTGATGTCTGTGGGTTCAGGATGCAACCCTAAATGTCTTGCCAATGCAGAAGATATAAAGGAATGTGTAACATCTGAATCGAACAAGACATACACCATTGTATTGAACAAGAAAAATGTACCTTCGACTACATTGTTATCTGGGAGGGGTTGCTAAGCGATAGCAAACGCTCTGCCCTGGTTTCGTTGCCCTTGGTTCTCCTGGTTCTGCTGGTTTTGCCCGAGTTGGGCATTAGCAACATGTGGGGCTTGCTGGACTGGAACAGCGGGAATAGGTTGCCGCAGTTGTTGAGGGTAGGGGCAGACATTTCTTACATGGCCCTGCTGGCCGCAGTTATAACAAGTCAGCCTCTGCTGCTGAGGTGTTTGTTGCTAGTTTTGATGGCCATGTTGATTGTGGTGCAGACCACCACCCCTATCATTGCCGTTTCGACGACCACCCCTTCCATTACGACCTCCTGGCCTTGATTGCGAAAACTCTGATGGCCAGGGTTAGACGGTTCAGCTAGAGGTGTTGTGGCCTCATTCTTCTGAATAGGGGCTGAGAGGGCTGGGTTTTGATTGTAGTAGGGCTTCTTCTTGTTGCCCTGTTGCGAGCCCTGTTGGCAAAATGTTGCAGGCCGTTTTTCCCTTTTCATTCTCTGTTCCTGCTCAATCTTTTCCTGCTCAAAGCTCATGGCCTTGTCAACAACCTCCATGTAAATCTTGAGATCCAAGATTGACTGGGCCGTTGTAGAATTTTTCGGTCTTATCTTGCTTTGTTGATATGGTGGAAAGAGAGTAGACCAATAATTTTTTGAACCTGACAACATATTCTCTGACTGTCATGCTGCCCTGGTATAGCCTGGCGAACTCCTAGTGCTTCTGCCACTTCACAGCGCTGGGGAAGTACTCATCGATGAACAATGACTCGAATTGCTGCCAAGTCATGTTTACGGTATTGACGTTTGGGTCTTCTTTCACCATTATCCACCATGTATTTGCTCCACCAACAAGTTGGTAAGACGCAAGTGGAATCTTTCGAGCCTCGTCGACTCCCATAGCATCGAGAGCCTTCCTCGGTAAATTTCATAATCTAACGTTTTATCGCAATCTTATGTACTCAAACTCTTTCGCTTAGTCTTTTCGACTATTATCCAAATTCATGTGTCCCATACCACATGAATTTGATAATAAGTGTTTCAACCAAGTTATGTTGTGTGAACACGGTCTTTATAAAACGTCGGCTGGAGAGAAGTTCACTAACAGTATCGTCTAAATTTACTCATCCCATACCGTGTAAATTTAGTGATAATGTTAGTAATACAACTTTCCCCAAATGTTTCTTTTCATACAAGGTTGTGGGTTTTCTTACTTCCACGTTTTATTTAGTATCTTTCAATTTTGTTGTGTCCCATACCACTCTAAAGTTAGTGATACAAAAGAAAGAAGGGTTGTAAGTCGGCCCACCAAAGATAGTCTTACACAAAACATTTCATTCATTTAAACAATAATTACAATGCCAGCAATCATTCCTGATATTCCTGCCTACTATCGCTCCTCCTAAACCTTCTACTAGGTACAAAAAGACTACTAGAAGAACGTTGAGAAGTTGCTCGTTGTTCTTCGACATACGTGTTAACAAAGCATTTTGAGTCCCCTCCATCCGAGCAATACTAGATACAATCACATTTAACTGCTCGAATGGGTTAGTCAATTGCCCCATCGATGGTTGATAGGTTGACTCTCCCATAGGTTGAGGGTAGGCTGTAGGCATTGGTGGAAAGTATTGGCCGTATGGTTGACTCATAGGTAGAGGGTAGTTGGTTTGATTGTACGGGAATTCCCTAACTGGAATCTCTTGGATGTTTGGATATGCTTGAGTCGAAAAGTTTTGAGACAATGGACTCATTGGGATATCCTGTCTTCCGAAGTTTGGTGCCGCACAATTTGGTTGTCGTTGGTTCATAGGAACTTGTGGAACTGGCTAATATGGTACCTCAAGAGTTGGAAACCTTTAGTACGTCGTATAGTCTTGGCTTGAGAGATTCCAGGAAGGTGGATTTGCCGGAATTCCCTATCTATCCTAATTTGTTTGATGTTGACCCAGGTTGGCAAATAAATTATCCTCAGAGAATAAATGATCGGGTTGACCATTATTCGGGGCTGGGTCTGTTGTTGGGTTCTGGTTTGGCTCATTATTTGGTGCCTCCTTAACAGGAATCTAGCGCCGACTTTTTCGTTGACAACGTCCATTGTTGTCTCTAATTCTATCGCTATTTCCCCCAGAAGTCGTGCCAAATATCTCATCGTCGGTCACCCCTCCCCTTGAGACGAACGTTTTGAAGATAGAGGATGTTGTAACTGCATTAGTGATCTGTTTCGAAGACTCATAAAAATTGTTGACGTTTGCCTTGTATAGCATCCTCATGATCAAGACTCCGTAGCCGAGGAGCTCCTTTTTTGTAGGATTTTGAATCACCCGCAACATTTGCTGGATGATGATGTGAGGTAGGGAGACTTTAATTCTCTTCTCTATGCAGTATAACACGAGAACTTGAGCTCTTATCATAGATCCTCTAATCACCATTTCCGGCAAGATGTTGCCGAATACGATCTTTCCAAGGCCGACAAGAGGTGGTTTAAGGAGATTGTTTGGGAGGTGGGCGTACGTCATTTGGTTGTACGACTTGTTGGCGAGGGAATTGAACAATTGTTCATT
Source organism: Paratinospora sagittata (assembly GCA_035771175.1). Classification (NCBI taxonomy): domain Eukaryota; kingdom Viridiplantae; phylum Streptophyta; class Magnoliopsida; order Ranunculales; family Menispermaceae; genus Paratinospora; species Paratinospora sagittata. Next base: position 16,834,161 of record CM069604.1, read on the forward strand.
GGATTTTGCAATCTCTGCAACCGTCTGGGGTTTGTGTGGGTCAATGATTCTATCTCAAATCGGGATCTCCAAAAGTCGAGAAATAATTTCGACGTTGATGGAAATTTTTGCTCCCCTGACCGTTGTCTCTAGGACAGGGCTGATCTCATCTTCTTGAAGTCCCACGCAATTCATGGCTTCGTAGAAAAACTTCACGAAGTTGAAGGAGACATAACCCTCAACTTTTTTATATTCAACCATCCCAGCGTTGCAAGTTTTTCGTGAAGGATACGACGAAGGTGGAGATCTCTATTGTCGATACTCCTCATAATCATAACCTCCCGTTTAGACAGTTTCGTAAGTCTGGTGGAAATCGGTTCCCGACTACTGGAAGTCGTTCCTTCACTTGTGCCCATTATCTTTCTAAAAGGAAGATAAAACTTGTGAAATACACAAAAAATATTCCTTACATTTTTAAGATTTATGTCTTGTCCTTTGGACAACATTTCATCTTGATGTTTATGCCAATATTGAATCCAAATTTTTCATTAGGAACATGTTATATATACAGGTTTCATAAATCACAACTATATATATATTAAATCTAAACTATATAAAAACTATATAGTTATCTAGATATATATAATATAAATCTTAACTATATATATATATATATATATATATATATAGTTCTAAAGTAATAAAATTTTCTTCTCCTAATTTGGTGGACTTGGGCGGGCTGTGGACCTTTTGCTTTGATACTATTAAATGTCACACCTCGCCCCGAAGCGCCTAAACCGGTGAAACACTCACGAATGGGGCGGGAATGTATTATAACAATAACCGAATGCACAAGAACACAATAATGTACAAGTCTGATTTCATTAATTTCAGAATATATTTTTGTACATGAAATAAAAAAGGAAACATCTTCCCAAAATCCTCAATGAATAAATAAAGGGTTACAAAATATGAGCCCAAAAACCTCCACCCAATCCACCTTAATCTCCTATGAAAAATTGGATAACAAGGGGGTGAGCTACTCGCCTAGTGGGTAAAATAGTTCGTGAATATGACAATTAATAAAACAAACTTCATAATCAAATATCATAAATACACATCAGAGCATCATAATCAATACATGTATGTATGCATGACACCGTCTCGTATTGGTTCCATGATTGTATGTCGCATGAGTTCACGTACAAATATCCCTCCCTAGGAGTAGTTGGGTTCTCATTGTACGTCCCTTCTTAGGAACGACGCCCTAGGTTCATGTACAAATGTCCCTCCCCAGGTAAATCCGGGTTCTCTTTGTACGTCCCTCTCCAGAGAAATATCAATAATAGTGAGCATTGCTTCTAACTATTCTGTGGATCACAAACAACATACGTCCCTAAGTGGTGCTTATGCATGATGCCAATGCATGAACTGGTCCGGTCTTTACTAACATTAGACAGGATTTGGCAACGTTTGGTGATCCTTATCAGGGTCGGTATCATTACGTGCACAATTAGGACATTCATTATTACTTGTACAAGCTGATAGCTTTCAAATAAGACCAACCAAATGAGTCTCTAGCTTGAGAGGTGAGACACGAGGTCTACTTAAATACCAATCGTTTTGAGCAACACACTGTTTCCCGTTTACTATTTAAAGTTACCGAGGACAAGACTAAGTCTGGTTGAGCCAGATTGACCACTAATTTGACATCACAACAATGTAATACATGAACTCCAAATATACTGGCATAAGTATGACATGTCTGAACATTATACGCAGTAATGCAGTGTAAATATAATGATAAATGAATGTAAATTTTAAAGTCATAAGACACACAAACCTATGTTTCGTTCCCCACCTTTAGATAATGACTCATTCGAGAACTAGCGCCTTCCCCCGGGCAGAACCGCGTTGCACCCCGAAAAGAGTCTCAAAAGAGAAAGAGAGAAAAAAAAATTTCCAGCAAGAGGAGAGAGTTGGATTGGTGTGAAAATTGGGGGGGGGGGGGAACCCTTTTTTTTATAGAAAAAAGGATGCCCAAAGTTCAATATATATATATATTTTTGTGCAATTCTAAGGTATTACAAGTGGACATATGAAGAAAGATTGCGCTAAATACAAGGCTTGGCGTGTAAGGAAAGGTAAACTTCTCAATTTTGTCTGTTCTAAAGTTAATTTAGTTTTTATACTCAAACATACTTGTTGGGTGGATACGGGTGCCACTACTCACATAACTGTGTTTATGCAGGGTTGCCTGAGGAGTCGGAAGCCAAGTGATGGTGAAAGATACATCTATGTAGGCGACGACAAAGCAGTAAAAGTACAGGCCATAGGCTTATTTAGATTATATTTGGAATCTGGTTTATTTTTGGATTTGGATGAGACATTCGTTGTATCGTCATTTAGACGAAATTTAGTTTCAATTTCTACTTTGGACAAATTCAGTTATTCTTGTTCATTTGGAAATAATAAATTTAGTTTTTTTAAAGATTCCAAAATTATTGCCACTGGTTTTTTGAATGATAATCTTTATAAATTGGATACCATTGCCTCTAATTATGAATCCTTGCATATTGAGAAACGTGGTACAAAACGCAAGTTAAAAGAGAATTCTTTCATGTTATGGCACAAACGATTATGACACATCTCTAAACAGAGAATACGACGACTTGTGTCAAAAGGAATTCTTGACCCACTTGACTTAACATATTTTACAGTCTGTGTTGAGTGTATTAAGGGAAAACAGACAAACACGAGTAAATTGGGTGCCAATAGGAGTTTTGGAGTCTTAGAACTGATACATACTAATATATGTGGTCCATTCCCAACGGCTAATTGAAATGGACAACAGTATTTTATCACATTTATAGACGATTACTCTCGCTATGGGTACCTATATTTAATTAATGAGAAGTTACAATCTCTGGACGTATTTAAAGCTTTCAAAGCCGAAATTGAAAATCAACTTGACAAGAAAATTAAGGCTGTCAAATTCGATCGTGGTGGTGAATACTGCGGTAGGTATGACGGATCAGGTGAACAACGTCCAAGTCCTTTTGCTCAGTACCTAGAGGAATGTGGAATTGTCCCACAATACACAATGCCGGGGAAACCCAACATGAATGGTGTTGCTAAGAGACAAAATCAAACACTTAAGGACATGGTAAGAAGTATGATTAGTCATTCTTCTTTACTTGAATCACTCTCGGGAGACGAGCTTAAGACTGCAGTTTACATACTCAACAGAGTTCCCAACAAATCAGTAGCTAAAACCCCATATGAGTTATGAACAGGCAAGAAGCCTAGCATTAGGCACTTGAATGTCTAGGGATGTCCAGCCGAAGCTAGGCCTTACAGGCCACATGAAAAGAAGCTGGACTCAAGAACTGTTAGTTGCAATTTTGTTGGATACGCTGAGCGGTCTAGAGGTTTCAAATTTTATGACCCCTCTACACAATCCTTCTTCGAGATGGGGAATGCAAGATTCCTTGAGGATGTTGAGTTTGGGGAGAGGGGGGGGGAGGGGAGGGGGGGAGGGGAGATAAAGTGAGGAATACTGTCTTTGAGGATGAATTCATTTCTCTTCCTATAGTTGTTATTAAAAATGATCAGGTTATTATACCTGACATTATTCAAGAAGCAAATTCAGAATTACAAAACAATATTCAGCAACTCCCTGTCCAAAATGAGGAAGTTGCTCCTAAAGAGCAAACTCAACAACCTGATCAAATACAAATTTTGTTTTTGGTTGTAAAAGATTGTTGAGCTCTCTTATGGTGATGGATGAGATAAAAATTCAACAAACTTCAATCCATGTTCGGATATGTCGTGCTAAGTGGTACCAGGGTTGCTTTAGAAGGAAAGGCAAGGTCTCTGCAGCATCAATGTGTTAATTTCTTGTGGCTGGTGAAACTGAGGTTTTCTCTATTGGAACAAATTCTACTTTTGCAAAAGAAACTGTATTAATTTCTCACTATATTCTATCAGAACAACAATCAATTGTTGATTTGGCCATTGAAGGTTTGTTTCTCTTATGGCTTTTTATTATTGCTTGAAAGGATATACTGAAAAACTGAATTTCTGTCAATTTGTTAACTAATTGAGTTATTTGTCATATTGAATTAAAATAAAATGCTTGTTGAGTTGATTTAAACAGGATCTGTACCAGCTAGCACACCTGAAATCAAGAATCAAATTATTTCAACAAAGAAACTTGGGTGCTAGCCTCCCTACTTACCCAACAACTCACAATGGGTAAATATCAAATGCCACAAATAACTCAATTAGTTATTGAGTTATTTTTGTGGACCACGTCGGAGGAACCTATGCATCCATTGGGGATGCCACTCTCTCCACTATTGAGACTTGCTCTTGGGGATTATTCAGTATGTGTAAGTTGGCTCGAATACCCTAAATTGGCAAAAAAAAAAGAAAAAGACATTGGCTTATCTTTCTATCTAAAGTTCAAGTACAGTTACTCAAATTATCTTAAGCAGAAAACTTTTAGAACCAACCTCTACTTTTAATAAAGATTGAAGCTCTATAAGAAAAGTCAAAACTTTTTGACTTGAGATTTTTTTATCGATTCACTTTAAGTGTCTACCTTCACTTCTTCCTTCATATAAAGGAATTAATATGCATATTAAAGGTCTTCTTTGTATGTCTTCAGATCACTCTAATTTTATTTTTAATGTGTTAAGATGGATGTGTGATAAAACATTAAAAGATAGACACTATAACAATGTTAAGTTTTAGTGTCAATTTTTTTTTTTTGTTAAATGCTAATTTCAGCGATAAAAAAATGATCATGTAATTGCATAGTGAAAATCATATAAAAAAGTAGAGACAAATTTTTATTTGTTGCTAAATGGTAGTTTTAGCGACAAGTACAATAATTTGTCATTGATCCCATATATATTACTAATAATTCATAGCAAAGAAAATACTTTTGTCGTAGAATTATAATTATTGCGATAAAAATAAAAGAAAAAGAATGAAATTTTTGTTATTAAAAAAGAAAAAACCATGAAGCCATAAAAAATCTACTATTAATAAAATATGATATTTATTAATTTAAAATGATAAAATTTATTTTTTTAACTTTATTATTTTAATAAAAAGTTATTTTTATTAATTATGAATTTTGTTTAATATTGTGTACACTTATTGTAGTAGCTATGGGTTATCAATTATTAAGTGTGTTTTAGTGGACCCTACAGGGTCGCTAAAACCAAATCTTGCGCCACGCCGTTGTAATTTTTATTTAACGTAAAATAAACTCAAAAATAAGAAAAATAGAGCAAGAAATAGAAAATGAGTTTATAGTTACATGAATTTAAAAACCATAAAGAATTTTCCTATAAAAATATATAAAGATTTTTTTCTGGTTTTTAAAATATAAAGAATTAATGACAAAACTTTGATAAAAAAAATGGCCATTATATGCATTAGGACTTTTTTCTCCTAAATTATTTACTTTTTAATAAGTAAAAATAAGCATTTTGTAATGTTAATGTCTAGCTAACCAGGAAACTATAAATGTTTGTGTAAATATTTAAAGTATTGTTAGATTATTGATTAATTATCTTTTAAATTCAGAATACAATTTTATCACACAAGGAAGGGCCAAAATAAAAATAAAAATAAAAAATGGCTTGCTTAAATTTTAAAAAGCATTGCATTACTTTGTTTAAAAAAATCCAAAAAAACTATAATAATAAAAAAAAAATTCATGATACCCTATGCCACGACAGTGTGTTGTTTTCGCACTCTCAATTATGTTATTTTTCTGTGAATAATATTATTTTCTATAATTATAGTTTATGTAGGGTTGGATTTTTTTAGTAATATTATTTTCTAAAAAAATAAAATAAAAATTAAAAAAACAAAAATTCAGGTAAAAAGTAGAAATTTAGAATAAACCTTCCATCATGTATTTCTTCTTTCTAAATTATAACCCTGAGCTAAGTTCCTTCAATTCGTTATTTGAAGACCATATCAAACAACTCAATTCATCTAAGTCTACCCTGTCTCTCTATTTTGCTATCTATTTTCAAATTTTAGTAATGGCGTCAAGTTCTTGATTGGAGTGTCTATGGGGTTTTTGGTATATTGCATAATTTAATGTTTACAATTTTGATAATAGTTCGACAGAAAATAGTTTACAAGTTTAGTATGAAGAATATTAAATGAAACTTTCCGGTACTTTTCGATACGTAAGAAAAACATTTATAATTAGTTGGCAAAGAAAATAGTTATAGTCTTTTCTCATCACTAAAAATATTGTCGAATTTTAGTGAAAAATTGTTGTTTTTGTTATATATGTATGTATGTATGTATGTATGGATGTATGTATAATTCTTATTAACTCGATAGCCAAACTATAAAAAAAAGAAGAAAAATATTTATAAGTTGGAAAAGAAAATTGTTATTTCAATTTATTGATAAAAAAAGGTAATGCTTATATGTAAATACATAGATGTTGCTTCGATTTCTTTAGCCAAAAAAAATCTAAAGTCATTTTGGTTCAACAATAACAGTGGCAGACTCCACTTCCCCAACTCTTGCAGATCTCACCTTTGTCACATCCACTGCTGCAAGCATTATTGCATGCTTTGTTGTCAGCAACATTCTTAGGATCACACTTCATGTGAATAGTATCACAACAATTTGCCCCCTCTGCAAATTTCTTCTCCACATCTGCATTAATTATTAAAAAAAATTGCAACAATTCATAAAATGGCATAAGTTTCTTTCTAACAAAAAGAATAGACACTACAATAATAATAATAATAATAATAATGATAAGGAAGAACTAATATATAATTTGATCTTTTTCACAAAAGAATTAAAATTAATGCGCATAAAAATAAAGCTAACCTATAGAGACAGTGAAGAACAAGATCATGGCAATGAATGCAGCAACTCTTGCTTTTGCCATCTCAATAAGTATTTTGATTCTCTATCAATAGTAATTCAAATATTTTGTCGATGATGAAAACTTTGGTAGCTTCCCCATTTATATAGACTGCTAAGGATGTTATTTTTGTGAAGGGATTTTGTTGATATCGTTAACAATTAAGGCTAATAATAATAAAATTAATTGTTATTGTTGTTTTTGTTTGATTATTACTTAATTTGCCTTGAATTCAAAAAAGAGATTTCTACAATAAATTTCTTTCTTATTATGAAATCTAATTTCAGCAATTACTTTCAATAAATCCCTTCTTTTTCTCTCTCATTATATTTCTTTCCATCTCAATAGCCAATTATTTTTGTCAAGGCAATAATGTTTATAACCTGTATATAATATAATTATTGGAAAGCTTTTATTTCATAAATCTACTAATTTTTAGTAAGTACAAATTTTAGAGAGTAACATGCCATGAAAACACACTATTTTTTTTTCTTGGAAATATGAAAACACACTATTGAAATATATTGTTAACACTACTCCCAAGAGTTGTTGGATTACCTTGAATTACACAACCAATAACATTTTTTTATGTTACCAATAATATATACCTAAGAGTTAATAGCAAGCCACACAGTGAAAGAGCTAGAAATCAAATTTTCTTTAAAACAAAATTCATGTATATTCCTAAAATTTTAAAAGTAAATTCAATGAACTTATATGAAATAGAAATACATGTACATGTAATTTTACGTCATGTCTATTTCCTTCATGCAAATGACATATATATTGTCTATATCAGGCATATATGTACATATGTCTATATATATTAAGGATTAATTAGGATTTTATCATAAGTAACTCAATTAAAATTAATTAAATTAAATTAGTATTTTTTGTATTTCAAAGTTAATCGAAATTCAATTTCCTTGAAAATACTTACTTTTAGTAAAAAAAAATCTTTACATATGGAAAGAGGGGAAAAAAAATCGAAACTCAAATCTCCTAAATTATTGTGAAATGCTCTTTAAAAATTCTTCTGTTCAAATTATTTAGTCTAAAATACTACTTTTAGGGTTTAAAGAACTCAGTACATCATTTATAGGTTTTTCAAATTTAAGTACAATATGCTATATTTATTTATAACTATCTTATATACTATGTTATATGTTTCATTTAACATCTGACACATTTTAATTACATTAATATTAAAAGCAGTTTTTGTATAACATATATTCTTAATACTTTTCCTATATTGATAATTATGCTTATCATTTACGAATATAACTTTTCTCGTCTTCTTGTTGTTTAATTCGTCTTCCTTAGAATATAAAGAAATCTCTATGGTTAATGAACTTTTTCTATATTGATTCGTCTTTTTAAATGGATGGAAAGCTCCCCAGAAATCCATCTCTTTTTACTTTTATAGATATATACTACTTTTTAAAAAACTATTTTTGTAATACCCTAGGTTTGCACAAAAAAAAAAAAAAAAAAATTTGTGCCCGAACGTTCAGGCGTAACGCTCTAAGTCGCGCACCATCCATGAGTGTCCCGCCGGTTTAGGCGCGTCTGGGCGGGGTGTGATATTTAATGGTATCAGAGCGTAAGGTCCACGGCCCACCCAAGTCCACCAAATTAGGGGAAGAAATTATTTATTAGATATATATATATATATATATATGAATTATATATAGTTGAGATTTATATTAAATATATATATCTAGAAAATTGTATAGTTTTTTTATATAGTTTATATTCAAATATATATATAGTTATGATTAAATATATATATATCTATATATTTATGAATATATGAGATATATATATATCATATTGTCAGTGGAGAATTTGGATTAAATGGTGGCATAAACATCAAGAGAAAAATAGAAAATATTGTCCAACGGACAAAACATAAATCTTAAAAATGTTAGGAATATATTTTGTGTCTTTCACAAGTTTATTTTCCTTTCAACAAAATAATGGCCTCAAGTGAAGGAACGACTTCTGGTAGTAGGGAACCAATTCCCACCAGACTCAAGGAATTGTTCACAAGGGAGGTCATGACTATGAGGAGTATTGACAATAGAGATCTCCGCCTCCGTCCGATCCTTCACGAAAAACTCGCAACACTAGGGTAGTTGAATATAACAAAACTTGAGGGTTACGTCTCTTTGATGAAATCCTTCTACGAAGCCATGAATTGCGTAGGACTTCAAGAAGATGAGATCAACCCTGTTTTGGAGACAACGGTCAGGAGAACAAAGATTTTTATCAACGTCAAAATTATTGCGCTACTTATGGAGATTCCGATTGAAGATAGAATCATTGATCCACACAAAGCCCAGACAGTTGCAGCGATCGTGGAGTTCAAAGAACAGTTGTTCAATTCCCTCGTCAAAAAGCCGTACACCCAATCGACGTACGCCCACCTCCCAAACAATCTCCTTAAACCACCTCTTGCCAGCCTTGGAAAGATCGTATGTAATACCCTGTATTTCACAAAAAAAAAAATACTATTTGGGCAACGCCCGAACGCTCAGGCGCATGCCAGAACGTTCAGGCGTATGCCAGAACATTCAGGAGCAATGCATGCCCGAACGTTCAGGCGCATGCCAGAACGTTCAGGCACAAAAATCTCTATATAAGGAACCCTCCTCATTTCTCATTCCTCACACCAAATCACCTTCTCTTGTGAATTTCTTCTCCTTTTCACTCATTCTGAGTTTTTAGTTTTGAAACTCTCTGTTCGAGACTCTCGATGCAGTGCAACGAAGTTCTGTCCGGAGGAAAGTGCCAGACCTGAAAGAAGAAGTTTTTATCTGAAGGTGGGAAACGAAACATAGGTTTGCGTGTTTCATAACTTTTATTAAAGTTTACTTTCAATTATTATTATGTTTACTATTCATTTACACTGCATTATGTCATATAATGTTTATACTGCCGCACTTATGCCTGTATATTTGGAATTCATGTATTGCACTGTTATAATGCCAGATTTGTGGTCAATCTGACTCAACTAGACTTGGTCTTGTCCTCAGTAACTTTAAATAGTGAACAGGAGGCAGCGGGCTGCTCTAAGCGATTGGTATTTAAGCAGACCTTGTGTCTCACCTCTCAACTGGGGACTGATCTAGTTGGTCTTATTGAAAGCTATCAGCTTATACAAGTAATACTGAATGTCCTAACCTTGCACGTCGTGATACCGACCCTGATAAGGATCACCAGACGTTGCCAAAGTCAGTCTAAATGTCAAGAAAAGACCTGACCAGTAGACTAGACCAGTTCATACATTGGCATCATACATATCACCACCTAGGGACGTATATGGTTTATGACTCATAGAATAGTTAGAAGCATTGCTCGCTATTCATTACATTTCTCTGGAGAGGGACGTACATGAGAACCTGGCTACCCCCGGGGAGAGACATCAGTACGTGAATGCAGAGCATCGTTCATGTACGTGAACTCAGGCGATGTACGTTCATCAAACCATTACGAGACGGTGTCATGCATACATACATATTGATTGATTATGATGCTCACATGTGTATTTAAGATATTTGATATTGAAGTATGCTTTATTAATTGTTATACTCACGCACTATTTACCCACTGGGCGCGTTAAGCTCACTCCATTATTATCCAATCTTTCACGGGAAATTAGGGTGGACTGGGTGCAGGTTATGGGGCCCACATTTTGTACCCTTTGTATGATTCATTGGGGATTTTGGGAGTATGTTCCCTTGACCATTTTATGTACAAAAGTATTCTGAATTAAATGAAATCAGATTTGTACTGTGTACTGTATTTCCGCTGCGCACTCTGTTGTTACCATTGTTATTGTTCCAAATGCGCGCCCCGTCCGAGAGTGTACCGCCGGTTTAGGCGCGTCCGGGCGGGATGTGACATTTAATGGTATCAGAGCGTACGGTCCTCGACCCGCCCAAGTCCACCGAATTAGGGGAAGAAAAATTTCATTAGATATATATATCTTTAGAACTATATATATATATATATATATATGAATTATATATAGTTAAGATTTGTATTAAATATATATCTAAGAAAACTGTATAGTTTTATATAGTTTAGAAATATATATATATAGTTGTGATTAATGAAAACTATATATATTGTTATGATTAAATATATATATCTATATATCTATGCATATAGGAGATATATATATATATACCTTGTTATTATTGATGGAAATTTTGAATGAAAATTCTTTATTAGATATATATATGTCAATTATATATAGTTGAGATTATATTCAATATATATCTAGAAAATTATATGATTTTTATATAGTTTGATTTAAATATACATATAGTCATGATTTATTAAAAACTATATGTATAGTTATGATTAAAAATATATATCTATATACCTTAGTGTATATGAGATAAATATATATATATATATATATATATATCATATTATTGAAAAATAAATAAATTTGAAAAAAATGTTATTTGATCAAAAATAAAATAAAATTGATATATCTAGAACTATATATATATGAATTATATATAGTTAAGAATTGTATTAAATATATATCTAAGACAACTATATATGATTTTTATATAGTTTAATTTCAAATAGTTGATTTATGGAAACTATATATATAGTTATGATTAAATATGTCTATACATTCCTATGTGAATACGACATATATACATCAAATTACTAATGAAGAAATTTTCATGATGGCATAAACGTCAAAAGAAAACTAGAAAATAATGTCTAGCAGACAAGGCATAAATCTTAAAAATGTTAGGAATATATTTTGTATCTTTCACAAATTTATTTTCCTTTCAGCAAAAGAATGGCCTCAAGGGAAGGAACAACTTCCACTAGCAGGGAACCAATTCCCACTAGACTAACATAATTATCCAAAAGAGAGGTTATGACTATGAGAAGCATCGACAATAGAGATCTCCGCCTCCGCCCCATCCTTCACGACAAACTTGCAACACTAGATTGGTTAAATATAACCAAAGTCGAAGGTCAACTCTCTTACAACTTGGTGAGATCCCTCTATGAAGCCATGAATTACGTGGGACTTCAAGGAGATGAGATCAGCCCTATTTTGGAGACAACAGTCATGAGAACGAAAATTCCTATCAATATCGAGATTATTGCTCGATTTTTGGAGATTCCGATTGAGGAGAGGATTATTGATCCACATAAACCCCAGACAGTTGCAGAGATCGCAGAGTCTGATGAACAATTGTTCAATTCCCTCGTCAAAGAGCCATACACTCAATCAACATACACCAACCTCCCAAACAATCATCTTAAGCCATCTCTTGCCGGCCTCGGAAAGATTGTATACGGCAACATCTTGCCAGAAAGGGGGACTAGAGGCACTATGTCAAGGGATCAACTTCTTATGTTATACTGCATAGAGAAAAAAATTACGGTCTCCTTAACTCACATTATTATCCAACAGATGTTGAGGGTGATACAAAACCCTTTGAGAAAAGAATTCCTCGGCTACGGAGTCTTGATTATGAGGATGCTACACGAGGCAAACGTCGACACTGTTGATGGAACGTCGAAGCAGATCACTGAACCAGTTACAACATCCTCTATCTTCAAGACATATGGCACAAGTGGAGGGGTAACTGACGAGGAAGTATTCGGCACGACGATAGGAAATGCCGAGCAAATGAGAGACAAGCATGGATGTTGCCTGTCAGGAAAGTACCAAATAACGAGGCAAACCAGAATCCTACATCAAATGCCCAAGGGGTTCCAATTAGGGGATCCCCGTACAATCGAAACAACTACCCCTCACTTATGAGTCACCCGTACAACCAATACTTTCCACAAATGCCCATGGCCTACCCTCCACCTATGGGACAATCAACCCATCAACCTCCAATGGGCCAAACGACTAACCTATTTGAACGGTTAAATGAAATGGCATCCAATATGGCGGAAATGAGAGAGACTCAAAATAATATCTTAACACGTATGCAAAACCCCGAAGCAGAGCGAGCAAACTCTCAACCTTCTGTTAGTAGTCGTTCTGTACCTAGCAGGAGATCTAGAAGGAGCGGTAGTAGGCAAGAAAGTCAAAATTAATTACTGGAATTGTATACTTTTCTTTGATATATATGAATGAAATTGTTTTGTTTAAAGACTATCTTTGGTGGGCCGACTTACAACCATTCTTTCTTTCGTATCACTAACTTTGGAGTGGTATGAGACACAACAAAATTGGACGATACTAGATAAAATGTGGAAGTAAGAAAACCCATGACCTCGTGTGAAAAGAAACATTTGGAGAAAGGTACATTACTAACATTATCACTAAGTTTACACGGTATGGGACGAGTAAACTTGGAAGATACTATTGGTGAACTTCTTTTCAGCCAATGTCTTTAGAGACCGTGTTCATACAACTTAACTTGGTTGACACCCTTATTACTAAATTCATGTGGTATGGGACACATGAACTTGGATAATAATCGAAAAGACTAAGAGTAAGCGTCTGAATACATAAGATTACGATAGAACGATAGATCAGGATATTTACCGAGGCAAATCTTAGAATTCTTATGACTCGTATGGATTTTTAATGAAATATATAAGTATGTTCACAAAGACCAAAACCAAATCATTTGAAATACTTGCAAAGTTTTGTACTTATTATATAAACATTCTAACCTTGTTTTTACACCATGGCCAAACATACGAGTTATATAAGATTTTGTGATTCCTCAACAAAAAAATTTACACTATACTTAGAAAAATAGGTGATTTTAATATTACAGTACTCTCAAAATTGTTGCTGAGCATACTATAACATTATACTTGGCTACAGTTCCTAAATCTTGGTTTTATTTCTTCTTGCCAGTGAGAAAATGCAAACCAGGAAGGGAGGAAGGCCACGTACTGTCCGTCCAGCAGTGAAGGCACCTCCTGAGATTCAGGAACCGCCGCCTCCGACAACAGCACAGACCACACCCGACACTGCCACTACATCTGGGCAGGCAATACCATCCCCACCCGCACCCTTTGCTATGCCTTCGAGCATGGAAACCTTTTTCGCTGGATTTATTGAAGCAATCGAAGCCACTGTTCACACGGCCGTTCGTGAGACAACCACCAGTCAGGTTGCCACGGTTCAAGCACCTGTAAAATTTGGGTCGAAAGCTCAAACCGATCAGATTACTAAATACAAGCGGTTACAACCTCTAACTTTCGCTGGCACCATTGAGGCTGATGAGGTGCAAAAGTGGCTGGATGAGTCAAAGAAGGCTCTTGATGCAATGAGAGTCGATAAGACTCGCAAAATTCCACTAGCGACCTACCAACTTGTTGGTGGAGCAAACAAATGGTGGATCACAGTGAAAGAAGACCCACGGGTCAACATAGCAGATATGACTTGGCAATAGTTCGAGTCAATGTTTATTGATGAGTATTTTCCCAGCGCGGTGACGAAGCAGAAGCGACAGGAATTCGCTAAGTTACACCAGGGCACCATGATCGTCAGAGAATACGCTGGAAAATTCAAAGAATTATCAGTCTATTCTCTCTCCACCATCTCAACGGAGCGAGATAAGACTGAGAAATTTTATAATGGCCTTCGTCATCCCATTCGGCAAGCCTTGTCGATCTTGGATCTCAAGATTTACAAAGAGGTTGTTGACAAGGCCATGAGCTTTGAACAATAGACGATCTTACAGGAACAACAAATGAATAAGGGCAAACGGCGTGCAACGTTTTCCCAACAAGGCTTGCAACAAGGCAACAAGAGGAAGCCCTACTACAATTAAAACCCAGCCCTCCCAGCCCCGGTTTCGAAGAATGAGGCCACAACACCTGCGGCTGAACCTTCTAACCCTAACCATCAGGGTTTCCGAAATCATGGCCGTGGAGGTCGTTATGGAAGAGGTGGCCGTAGAAACGACAATGGCAGAGGTGGTGGTCGACACCACAATCAGCAAGGCCAGCAGAACAATCAGCATGGCCAGCACCGCAATCAGCAGTACAGGCCTACTTGTTTCAACTGCGGCCAGCAGGGCCATGTAAGATATGCCTGTCCGCACCTTCAGCAACCTATTCCCGTTGTTCCAATCCAACAACACCACCTGCTCTTAATGCCCAACCAAGACAGAACCTGGGTCAACGGAATCAGGGCTGAGCATTTGCCATCGCTCAACAACCCCTCCCAGACAACAATGTAGTTGAAGGTACCTTTCCTTTGTTCAATACATTAGTGCATGTTTTGTTTGATTCAGGTGTTACGCATTCTTTTATATCGTCGTCATTGATAAGACATTTAGGCCTGCATCCTGAACCCACAAACATCACACTCCATGTCACATCACCGTTCGGATCTGGTACTGACGTGAATTTGTAGTGTTCTCGATGTGAGCTTCGAATGTCAGAACAGATAATATATGCAGATCATTTTGTGATGGATATTGAAGACTTCGACATCATCCTCGGCATGGACTGGCTAGCACCACTGGATGCAAAGATCGACTGTATGAACAAGCAAGTTCAGTTAACCTTGCCTACAGGAGAGTTCGTCAGGAGAGTTCGTCAAGATTAAGGGAACAAGGAAATGGATACACAAATCAACAGTCGCACTTCTCAAGTCACAACTTCGAGCGTTGTCCTTTGGTGACGACAATGAATCACCAGCACTGTACCCTCCCGAAGTACACGATGTTCCCATCATATCTAAATTTGCAACAGTTTTTCTAAATGACCTTCCTGGTCTACCTCCAGTTAGGGAATTCAATTTTGAAATCATCCTCATACCTGGGACAGGGCCTATCTCAATTCCACCATACAGAATGTCTATTGTCGAACTGGTCGAATTAGACAAACAACTGAAGGAATTAGAGAGTAATGGCTTCATCAGAAAGAGTTCATCACCCTGGGGTGCTCCAGTTCTATTTGTTCGCAAAAAGGATGGTTCGTTACGACTTTGCATCGATTATCGCAAGTTGAATAAAGTCACCATCAAGAACAGATATCCATTGCCCAGGATCGATGACTTGTTCGACCAACTTAGAGAAGCAAAATTCTTCTCTAAGATTGATTTACGATCCGGTTATCACCAACTCCGGATCCAAGAGTCGGACATTACCAAGACGACATTCAGAACTCGGTACGGTCACTACGAGTTCTTGGTCATGTCGTTCGGTCTAACAAATGCACCTGCTGCATTCATGGATTTGATGAATCGCATATTCAGGTTATACTTAGACTGATTTGTGGTGGTTTTTGTGGACGACATCTTGATATATTCCTAAATCGAGAAAGACCATAAGATACATTTGAAGATAGTCCACCAGACCTTGACAAGCCACCAACTGTATGCAAAGTTGAGTAAGTGCGAATTTTGGGCAAAGAGAGTTCAATTCCTAGGCCATGTGGTTTCAGGCAATGGCATTGAGGTAGATCCTTCTAAGGATGAAGCAGTTTTAAACTAGAAGCAGCCTACCACTGTTACACAGATTTGGAGTTTTCTTGGTTTGGCTGGCTATTACAGACGCTTCATCAAGGACTTCTTAAAGATTGCTAAACCTATGACCAAGCTCACTCTAAAAGACGTGCGCTTTATCTGGAATCCCGCCTGTGAAGCATCATTTCAGGAATTGAAGAAACGCCTCACGACAACACCTGTACTTATTACTCCAAGAAATGCAATTGGATTTTCATTATAAACCGGCGCCTCTCTCCAAGGCTTAGGTGCCGTGCTAATGCAAGAAGGCTAAGTGGTTGCATATGCATCCAGACAACTGAAGATTCATGAGGGTAATTACCCAACGCATGACTTGGAACTTGCAGCTGTCGTATTTGCACTGAAGTTATGCGTCATTACCTATACGGTGAACGGTTTGAGGTCTTCTCAGATCACAAGAGTCTTAAGTACATATACACTCAGAGACACCTAAACCTCCGCCAAAGAAGATGGTTGGAATTCTTGAAAGATTATGACTTTCAACTCCAGTACCATCTCGGAAGGGCCAATGTTGTGGCCGATGCCCCGAGTAGAAAATCTTATGGTTCTTGCACTCTTAACTACGAAATGGGGAAGTTGGCTACCGAGTTGGAGAACTTTAACCTACAGCTGAACGTAGAGGGACCAAGACCACGACTCTCTCAATTATCAGCCAACTCTGAGCTCGTTCGAAAGATTTCAGCCACTCAAGCCAATGACCCTATGTTCGTGGAGAAACGAGAACTTCTACTCAGCGGCCAGGACCTTCCTCATTGGTCGGTCTCTGGAGACAGAGCCGTTTTCTATAAAAAAACGTCTCTGCCTACCGAACGATCCTGAGGTTCGTAAAGAAGTGCTTACTGAGATGCACTGTTCGAGGTACGCTATGCATCTTGGGGGTGACAAGATGTACAAGGATGTTAAGGGACAATTCTGATTTTCTGGAATGAAGAAGGAAATTGCAGACTTCGTTGCTCGATGTCTCGTTTGCCAGAAAGCCAAGGCAGAATGAAGGCTTCCCTCTGGACTTCTCCAGCCGTTACCTATTGGAGAATGGAAATGGGAGAACATCGTAATGGATTTTGTCACGACCTTACCTCGAAACAATAAAGGGCAAGATGCTATCTGGGTTATCATTGACGGACTTACAAAGTCTGCACACTTCTTGCCAATAAAAGGCAAATCCACCCTCTTGGAACATGCCAACTCAATACAATACTACGTACTAAAGGTTTCCAACTCCTGAGGTACCGTATCGGCCAGTTCCACAAGTTCCTGTGAACCAACAACAACAGAATTGTGCTGTACCAAATTTTGGAAGACAGGACATCCCAATAAGCCCATTGTCTCAAGACTATTCAACCCAAGCATATCCAAATATCCAAGGGGTTCCAGTTAGGGAATCCCTTTACAATCAAAATAACTACCCCTCACCTATGAGTCAACCGTACCGCCAATACTTTCCGCCAATGCCTACGGCCTATCCTCCACCTATGGGACAGTCGACCCATCAACCATCGATGGGGCAATCGACTAACCCATTCGAGCAGTTAAATGTGATCGTAGCTAGTATTGCTCGGATGGAAGAGACTCAAAATGCTTTGTTAACACGCATGCAAAACGTAAAGAACAACGAGCAAATTCTCAACCTTTTTCCAGTAGTCTTTCTATGACTAAAAGGAGGTCTAAGTGGAGCTGCAGTAGACAGAAAAATCACGATTGATTACTGGCATTTTAATTTTGTTTTTTATATGAATGAAAATATTTTGTTTAAGACTATTTTTGGTGGGCCGACTTACAACCATTCTTTCTTTTGTATCACTAAGTTTGGAGTGGTATGGGACACAACAAAATTGGAGGATACTAAATAAAATGTGGAAGTAAGAAAACCCATGACCTTGTATGAAAAGAAACATTTGGAGAAAGTTGCATTACTAACATTATCACTAAGTTTACACGGTATAGGACGAGTAAACTTAGACGATACTATTAGTGAACTACTATTCAGCCGATGTTTTATAGAGACCGTGTTCATAGAACTTAACTTGGTTGACACCCTTATTACCAAATTCATGTGGTATGAGACACACAAATTTGGATAATAATCGAAAAGACTAAGCGAAAGAGTTTGAATACATAAGATTGCGATAGAACGTTAGATTAGGATATTTACTGAGGAAAATCTTAGAATTTTTATGACTCGTATGAATTTTCAATGAAATATATATGTATGTTCACAAAAACCAGAACCAAATCATTTGAAATACTTGCAAAGTTTTATACTTATTATATAAACATTCTAACCTTATTTTTACACCATGGCCAAACATACGAGGCACATATAATTCTTTGATTCCTCAACATAAACCTTACACTATACTTAGAAAAAATAGGTGATTTTTTTTTTATATTGCAGTACTCTCGAATTTGTTGCTAAGAATACTATAACATTATACTTGGCTACAGTTCTTAAATCATGGTTTTATTCCCTCCTTGCCAGTGAGAAAATGCAAACCAGGAAGAGAGGAAGGCCACGTACTGTCTGTCCAACAGAGGAGGCACCTTCTGAGATTCAGAACCAGGAACCGCCGCCTCTGACGATAGCACAGGCCACACCCGACACTGCCACTACGTCTGGGCAGGCAGTGCCACCCCAACCCACACCCTTTGCCATGCCTTCGAGTATGGAAGTCTTTTTCGTCGGATTTATCGAGGTGATGAAAGTAACTGTTCAGGCGACCGTTTCGTGAGACCGCGGCCAATCAGGTTATCACTGTTCAAGTACTTGTGAGATCTGGGTAGGACACTCAAATCAACCATATTACGAAGTACAAGAGGCTACAACCTCTTACTTTTGCTGGCACCATTGATGCTAAAGAGGTGCAGAATGGCTGGATGAGTCAAAGAAGGCTCTCGATGCAATGGGAGTCGATGAGGCTCGAAAGAATCCACTTGCGACCTACCAACTTATTGGTGGAGCAAATACATGGTGGATAACAGTAAAAGAGGACCCAAGGGTTAACACCACGGACATGACTTGGCAACAGTTCGAGTCATTGTTTATTGATGAGTACTTCCCCGGCGCAGTGAAGAGGCAGAAGTGCCAGGAGTTCTCCAAGCTATACCAAGGCGGCATGACAGTCAGGGAGTATGCTAGCAAGTTTAAAGAATTATCGGTTTACTCTCGCTCCACCATCTCAACGGAGCAAGATAAGACCAGGAAATTCTACAATGGCCTTTGTCCTGACATTCGACAAGCCTTGTCGATCTTGGATCTCAAGATTTACAGGGAGGTCGTTGACAAGGCCATGAGCTTTGAGTAGGAAAAGATTGTGCAGGAGCAGAGACTGAATAGGGGAAAACGACCTGTAACGTTTTCCCAACAGGGCTCACAGCAGGGCAACAAGAAGAAGCCCTACTATAATCAAGACCCAGCCCTCCCAGCACCTGTTCAGAAGAATGAGGCCATGACACCTGCGGCTGCACCATCTAACCCTGGCCATTAGGGTTTTCACAATCATGGCCGAGGAGGCCGTAATGGCAGGGGTGGCCGTTAAAACGGCAATGACAGAGGTGGTGGTCAGCACCACAATCAGCATTGCCAACAGAACCATCAGCAGGGCCAACATAACCATCACCAGCAGAGGCTGATGTACATATACACTCAGAGAGACCTAGGTGTTGTGCTAATGCAAGAAGGCCAAGTGGTTGCATATGCATCCAGACAACTGAAGATTCATGAGGGTAATTACCGAACACATGACTTGGAACTTGCAGCTGTCGTATTTGCACTGAGTAGAAAATCTTATGTTGTTTGCACTCTTAACTATGAAATGAGGAAGTTGGCTACAGAATTGGAGAACTTTAACCTACAGCTGAACATAGAGGGACCAAGACCACGACTCTCTCAATTATCAGCCAACTCTGAGCTCGTTCGAAAGATTTCAGCCGCTCAAGCCAATGACCCTATGTTAATAGAGAAACGAGAACTTTTACTCAGTGACTAGGACCTTCCTCATTGGTCGGTCTTTGGAGACGAAGCCGTTTTCTATAAAAAACGTCTCTGTCTACCTAACGATCCTGAGGTTCGGAAAGTAGTGCTCACTGAGATGCACTGTTAAAGGTACGATATGCATCCTGGGGGTGACAAGATGTACAAGGATGTCAAGCGATAATTCTGGTTTTCTGGAATGAAGAAGGCCATTACAGACTTCGTCGCTCGATGTCTCGTTTGCCAGAAAGTTAAGGCAGAACGAAGACTTCCCTCTGGACTTCTCCAGCCGTTACCTATTGGAAAATGGAAATGGGAGAACATCGCAATGGATTTTGTCACGTCCTTACCTCGAAACAATAAAGGGCAAGATGCCATCTGGGTTATCATTGACAGACTTACAAAGTCTGCACACTTCTTGCCAATAAAGTTCACGGATAATCCAGCCAAACTTGCAAAACTATATGAAAGAGAGATCGTACGCCATCATGGCATACCACTCACGATCGTCTCTGATCGAGACCCTCGATTCATATTAAACTTTTGAAAAAGCTTCCAGAGTAGAATGGGTTCTAAGATCACTATGAGCACAGCCTTCCACCCTCAGACTGACGGGCAGTCAGAGAGGCTTATCCAAATCTTAGAAGACATGTTACGGTGTTGCATTTTGGACTTTACTGACGGATGGGAAAAGTATTTACATTTAGCTGAGTTTGCATACAACAACAACTACCAAACTAGTATCGGCATGGCACCATACGAGGCTCTCTATGGTCGGCCTTGCAGATCTCCGATATGCTGGTTAGATATGGCAGATCGACCGTAGTTAGGCCCTGAACTAGTTCAAGAGACTTCTGAGAAGATCACACTAGTAAAGGAACGACTTCGTGTTGCACAAAGTCGACAGAAGAGCTATGCTGACAAGCGGAGATAGCCTCTAGAATTTGATAAGGGGGACTATGTTTTTCTAAAAGTTCAGCCCACACGAGGTGTCAAACGCTTTGGGATCAAAGGCAAGCTCTCCCCGTGGTATATAGGCCCATTTCAGATCATTGAATGTATTGGCAAACTTGCTTATCGTCTGTCCCTTCCATCGTCCATGCCTAAAGTTCATGACGTTTTTCACGTATCTATGCTTTGCAAGTATCGTCCTGATCCTTCGCATATCATCCTTTTAGTCGAGGTTCGAGTTGAGGAAGGAAATAAGTATCAGGAGAGAGCGATACAGATTTTGGATAAAAAAACTCAAGAACTAAGGCGACGTAGCATACCACTTGTGAAGGTGCTCTGGGATCACCACGGCATCGAAAAAGCAACATGGGAACTAGAAGCAATAATTAAACATAAATACCCTGAATTGTTTTCTAGTACCAACTGATGATGTGATATATTGTACTCTTTTCACTTATCAATAAAATGATGAAACATTGTTTACACTTATCTCAATACATTGTTTCACTTAATTAACTACGTCGATGTCTGAACATAATATCAATAGATATAGTGATGCACACACGCGGTGGCCTCCTTGGCAACCTGTGGCTACTTCTCAAGAAACGGAGTCACGTCACAACTACCTTGCATCACCAACTCCATCACCACACAGACAGCGATCCATATCGCCAGAGCGTGCATGGCTTTTTCGTCACAATCCCGTGCCATCATCTTGGCAGGACCTTCTACCAAAATTGTCAGGCGGCCGTATTCGAGCCACAACACGAAAAGGTATTCCACTGCTCAACCTACCTCCCCTCCAACGATGTAACCAACGCCCTCTACCACCATCTGTTATGCAAAGGTTGGAATCTTCAAAGGACGAATCTGATTCCATTTGCTCTCCATGATTTTATGATGATGAGGATTCCATCGGCCACACTTCTATTCAGGGATCATCCAACAACTACCCTGAACTCGCAAGAGATGACGTCGACAGTGAATCTCAAGCAAATAACCATCATAACTACTTCACTTCATTTCGAGGGCGAAATCCCTTTAAGAGGGGTAGAGTGTAATACCCTGTATTTCACAATATATATATATATATATATATATATATATATATATATATATATTACTATTTGGACAATGCCCGAACGTTCAGGCGCATGCCCGAATGTTCGGGCGCAAGCCCGAACGTTCAGGCTCATGCCCGAACATTCAGGAGCATGCCAGAACGTTCAGGCGCGTGCCAGAACGTTCAGGCGCATGCCAGAACGTTCAGGTACATGCCCGAACGTTCAGGCGCATGCCAGAACGTTCAGACGCATGACAGAACGTTCAGGCGCATGCCCGAACGTTCAGGCACAATGTATGCCAGAACGTTCTGGCGCCAAAAATCTCTATATAAGAAACCCTCCTCATATCTTATTCCTCACACCAAATCACCTTCTTTTGTGAATTTCTTCTCCTTTCCACTCATTCTGAGTTTTTAGTTTTGAGACTCTCTGTTCGAGACTCTCAGTGCGGTGAAACGAAGTTCTGTCCGGAGGAAAGCGCCAGATCTGAAAGAAGAAGTTTTTATCTGAAGGTGGGGAACGAAACATAGGTTTACGTGTTTCATAAATTTTATTAAAGTTTACATTCATTTATTATTATGTCTACCATTCATTTACACAACATTATTTAGTATAACGTTCATACTGTTATATTCATACCTGTATATTTGGAGTTCATGTATTACACTGTTATAATGTCGGATTTGTGGTCAATCTGGCTCAACTAGACTCGGTCTTGTCCTCAGTAACTTTAAATAGTGAACGGTAAGCAGCGGGCTGCTCTAGGCGATTGGTATTTAAGCAGACCTTGTGTCTCACCTCTCAACTGGGGACTGATCTAGTTGGTCTTATTGAAAGCTATCAGCTTATACAAGTAATACTGAATGTCCTAACCTTGCACGTCGTGATACCAACCCTGATAAGGATCACCAGACGTTGCCAAAGTTAGTCTAAATGTCAAGAAAATATCAGACCAATAGACTAGACTAGTTCATGCATTGGCATCGTACGTATCACCATCTAGGGACGTATGTGGTTTATGCCTCATAGAATAGTTAGGAGCATTGCTCGCTATTCATTATATTTCTCTGGAGAGGGACGTACAATGAGAATCCGGCTATGCCTGGGGAGGGACATTTGTACGTGAATCTAGAGCATCGTTCCTGAGGAGGAACGTACAATGAGAACCTGGCTACGCCTGGGAAGGACATTTGTACGTGAACTCAGGTGATGTACGCTCATCAAACCATTACGAGACGGTGTCATGCATACATACATATTGATTGATTATGATGCTTTGATGTGTATTTAAGATATTTGATTATGAAGTATGTTTTATTAATTGTTATACTTACGAACTATTTTACCCATTGAGCGCATTGAGCTCACTTCATTATTATCAAATTTTCATTGAAAATTAGGGTGGACTGGGTGCATGTTATGGGGCCCACTTTTTGTACCCTTCGTATTATTTATTGGGGATTTTGGGGAGTCTATTCCCTTGACTATGTCATGTACAAATGAATTCTGAATTAAATGAAATCAGAATTGTACTGTATTATATTTCCGTTGCGTACTCTGTGATTACCATTGTTATAATTCCAAATGCGCTCTCCATCCGCTAGTGTACCACCGGTTTAGGCGCGTCTGGGCGGGGTGTGACATTTAATGGTATCAGAGCGTATGGTCCACGACCCGCCCAAGTCCACCAAATTAGGGGAAGAAAATTTTTATTAGATATATATATATCTAGAAATATATATATATATATATATATATATATATATATATATGAATTGTATATAGTTGAGATTTTTATTAAATATATATTTAGAAAACTATATAGTTTTATATAGTTTAGATTTAAATATATATAGTTATGATTTATGAAAAACTATATATATATAATTATGATTAAATATATATATCTATATATCTATGTATATATGAGATATATATATATATATATACCATATTACTAATGAAAAATTTGGATGAAAAATTTTATTAGATATATATATCTTTAGAACTATATATATATATGAATTGTATATAGTTGAGATTTATAGTAAATATATATCTAGAAAACTATATAGTTCTATATAGTTTAGATTTAAATATATATAGTTATGATTTATGAAAAACTATATATATAATTATGGTTAAATATATATATCTATGGATATATTAGATATATATATATATATACCATATTGCTAATGAAAAATTTGGATGAAAAATTTTATTAGATATATATATCTTTAGAACTATATATTTATGAATTATATATAGTTAAGATTTATATTAAATATATATCTAAGAGAACTATATAGTTTTTATATAGTTAAATTTCAAGTATATATATAGTTGATTTATGAGAACTATATATATAGTTAAATATATATATCTATACATTCATGTATATATGTATATGAGACATATATATATATATATAGATCATTTTGTTAATGAAGAATTTTGATGATGGCATAAACATCAAGAGAAAAAATAGAAAATATTGTCCAACAGACAAAAAATAAATTTTAAAAATGTTAGGAATATATTTTGTGTCTTTCACAAATTTATCTTCCTTTCAGCAAAAGAATGACCTCAAGTGAAGGACCAACTTCCAGTAGTAGAGAACCAATTCCCACTAGACTCAAGGAATTGTCAAAAGGGAGGTTATGACTATGAGGAGCATTGACAACAGAGATCCCTTCCGATCCTTCACGACAAACTCGCAACTCTAGGGTGGTTGAACATAACAAAAGTTGAGGGTAATGTCTCTTACGACTTGACGAAATCCTTCTACGAAGCCATGAATTACATAGGACTTCTAGAAGATGGGATCAGCCCTGTTTTGGAAGCAACGATCAGGGGAATGAAAATTTTTATCAACGTCAAAATTATTGTACGACATATGGAAATTCCAATTGAAGATAGAATTATTGATCCACACGAACCCCAGACAGTTGCAGAGATCGCAGAGTCTAATGAACAGTTGTTCAATTCACTCGCCAAAGAGCCATACACTCAATCAACGTACACTAACCTCCCAAACAATCTCCTTAAAGCATCTCTTGTTGGCCTCGAAAAGATCGTATACGGCAACATCTTGCCAGAAAGGGGGACTAGAGGCACTATAACAAGGGCTTCTTGTGTTATACTGCATAGAGAAGAAAATAAAGGTTATCCAACAAATGTTGAGGGTGATTCAAAACCCTTTGAGAAAGGATTTCCTCGGTTACGGAGTCTTGATCATGAGGATGCTATACGAAGCAAACATCAACACTTTTGATGGGACTTCGAAGCAGATCATTGAACCAGTAACAACATCATCTATCTTCAAGATATATGTCACGAGGGGAGGGGTAACTGACGAGAAAGTATTCGGCGCGACGATAGAAAATGCAGAAAGAATGAGAGACGAACATGGACATTGTCATCGAAAAAGTCGACGCAAGATTCCTGTCAGGGAAGTACCAAACAATGAACCAAATCAGAATCCTATATCAAACCCAGCCCCGAATAATGATCCAACCGATTGACTGTTCACTGAGGAATAGTTATTTGCCAACCTAAATCAACCTCAACCAAGTCAAGATAGACAAAGTACTCAAGCAAATCCGCCTACTTGGAACATGCCAACTCAAGGCAACACCTCGTACCAAACGTTTCCAACTCCTGAGGTACCGTATCGGCCAGTTCCACAAGTTGCAGGGAACCAACAACAATAGTATTCGGCGGCACCAAATTTAGGAGGGCAAAACATCCCAATGAGCCCATTGTTTCAAAACTTTTCACCTCTAACAAATCCAAATATCCAAGGGGTTCCAATTAGGGGATCCCCGTACAATCAAAACAACTACCCTTCACCTATGAGTCACCTGTACAACCAATACTTTCCCCCAATGCCTATGGACTACCCTCCACCTATGGGACAATCGACCCATCAACCACCAATGGGACAATCGATTAACCCATTTGAACGGTTAAATGAAATGGCATCCAATATTGCTGAAATGAGAGAGACTCAAAATGATATATTAACACGTATGCAAAACTTCGAAGCAGAGCGAGCAAATTCTCAACCTTTTGGTAGTAGTCGTTTTGTACCTAGCAGGAGGTCTAGAAGGAGCGGTAGTAGGCAGGAAAATCAAGATTGATTACTGGCATTGCAAACTTTTCTTTTATATATGAATGAAAATGTTTTGTTTAAGACTATCTTTGGTGGGCCAACTTACGACCATTCTTTCCTTTGTATCACTAACTTTGGAGTGGTATGGGACACAACAAAATTGGAAGATACTAAATAAAATGTGGAAGTAAGATAACCCATGACCTTGTGTGAAAAGAAACATTTGGAGAAAGTTGCATTACTAACATTATCACTAAGTTTACACGGTATGGGACGAGTAAACTTGGAAGATACTATTGGTGAACTTCTATTCAGCCGATGTTTTTAGAGACTGTGTTCATACAACTTAACTTGGTTAACACCCTTATTATCAAATTCATGTGGTATGGGACACACAAATTTGGATAATAATTGAAAACACTAAGAGTAAGATTTTGAATGCATAAGATTGCGATAGAACGTTAGATCAGGATATTTACCAAGGCAAATCTTAGAATTCTTATGACTCGTATGGATTTTCAATGAAATATATATGTATGTTTACAAAGACCAGAACCAAATCATTTGAAATACTTGCAAAGTTTTGTACTTATTATATAAACATTCTAACCTTGTTTTTACACCATAACCAAACATACGAGGCACATAAAATTTTTTGATTCCTCAACAAAAACCTTACACTATACTTAGAAAAATAAGTGATTTTAATATTGTAGTACTCTCGAAATTGTTGCTGAGCATACTATAATATTATATTTGGCTACAGTTCCTAAATCATGGTTTTATTTTCTCCTTGCCAGTGAGAAAATGCAAACCAGGAAGAGAGGAAGGCCACGTACTGTCCTTCCAACAGTGGAGGCACCTCCTGAGATTTAGAAACCGCCGCCTCCGACGACAGCACGAGTCACACCCGACACTGCCACTACATCTGGGAAGGCAATACCACCACCACCCGCACCCTTTCCCATGCCTTTGAGCATGGAAACCTTCTTTGCCAGATTTATTGAGGCGATGAAAGTTACTGTTCAAACTGCAGTTCGTGAGACCGCGGTCAGTCAGGTTGCCACTGTTCAGGCACCTGTAAGATTTGGGTAAGAATCTCAAACCGATTAGATTATCAAGTAGAAGAGGTTACAACCTCTTACTTTTGCTGTCACCATTGATGCTGATGAGGTGCAAAAGTGGCTGGATGACTCAAAGAAGGCTCTAGATACAATGGGAGTCGACGAGACTCAAAAAATTCCACTAGCAACCTACCAACTTGTTGGTGTGGCAAACACATGGTGGATAACAGTGAAAGAGGACCCAAGGGTCAACACAACATATATGACTTGGCAACAGTTCGAGTCAATGTTTATTGATGAGTATTTTCCTAGGGTTGTGAAGAGGCAGAAGCGGCAGGAATTCACTAAGTTATACTAGGGCAACATGACCGTCAGGGAATATGCTGGCAAGTTTAAAGAATTATCAGTCTACTCTCTCTCCACCATCTCAACGGAGCAAGATAAGACTGAGAAATTTTATAATGGCCTTCGCCATGATATTCGACAAGCCTTGTCGATCTTGGATCTCAAGATTTACAAGAAGGTTGTTGACAAGGCCATGAGCTTTAACAAGAGAAGATCATACAGGAGCAGAGAATGAATAAGGGAAAACGGCCTGCAACATTTTCCCAACAGGGCTCGCAACAGGGCAACAAGAAGAAGCCCTAGTACAATCAAAACCCAGCCCTCCCAGCCCCTGTTTCAAATAATGAGGCCACAACACCTGCGGCTGAACCTTCTAACCCTAACCATCAGGGTTTCCGTAATCATGACCGCGGAGGTCGTTATGGAACGGGTGGCCGTAGAAAAGACAATGGCAGAAGCGGTGGTCGACGCCACAATCAGCTTGGCCAACAGAACCATCCGCAGTATCAGCCGACGTGTTTCAATTGCGGCCAGAAGGGCCATGTAAAATATCTCTGTCTGCACCTTCAGCAACCTATTCCGGTTGTTCCAGTCCAACACGCACCACCTGCTGCTAATGCCCAACCCTGGCAGAACCAGGGTCAACGGAATCAGGGCCGAGCATTTTCTATCGCTGAACAACCCCTCCTAGACAATAATGTAGTCGAAGGTACCTTTCCTTTGTTCAATACAATGGTGCATGTTTTGTTTGATTCAGGTGCTACGCATTCTTTTATATCGTCGGCATTGATAAGACATTTAGGCCCGCAGCCCGAACCCACAGACATCACACTCCATGTCACATCACCGTTAGGATCTGGTACTGACGTGAATTTGTAGTGTTCTCGATGTGAGCTTCGAATGTCAAAACAGATAATATATGCAGATCTCTTTGTGATGGACATTGAAGACTTCGACAACATCCTCGGCATGGACTGGCTAGCACCACTGAATGCAAAGATCGAATGTATGAAGAAGTAAGTTCAGTTAACCTTGCCTACAGGAGAGTTTGTCAAGATTCAAGGAACAAGGAAATGGTTACACAAATCAACAGTTGCACTTCTCAAGGCACAACTTCGAGCTCTGTCCCTTAGTGAAGAAAATGAATCACCAGCACTGTACCCTCTCGAATTACACGATGTCCTGGTAATATCGGAATTCCCAACAGTTTTTCTAAAAAACCTTCCTGGTCTACCGCCTGTTCGAGAATTCAATTTTGAAATCAACCTCATACCTGAGATAGGACCTATCTCAATTCTACCATACAGAATGTCAAATGTCGAGCTAGTCGAATTAGACAAACAACTGAAGGAATTAGAGAGTAATGGCTTCATCATAAAGAGTTCATCACCCTAGGGCACTCCAGTTCTATTTGTTCGCAAAAAGGATGTTTCGTTACGACTTTGCATCGACTATCACAAGTTGAATAACATCACCATCAAGAACAGATATCCATTGTCCAGGATTGATGACTTGTTCGACCAACTTAGAGATGCCAAATACTTCTCTAAGATTGATTTACGGTCCAGTTATCACCAACTGCAGATCCTAGAGTCGGACATTACCAAGACGGCGTTCAGAACTCGGTACGGTCACTACAAGTTCTTGGTCATGTCGTTCGGTCTAACAAATGCACCTGCGACATTCATGAATTTGATGAATCGCATCTTCAAGGTATACTTAG
Source organism: Paratinospora sagittata (assembly GCA_035771175.1). Lineage (NCBI taxonomy): Eukaryota > Viridiplantae > Streptophyta > Magnoliopsida > Ranunculales > Menispermaceae > Paratinospora > Paratinospora sagittata. Next base: position 16,863,789 of record CM069604.1, read on the forward strand.
ACCGATTTGTGGTGGTTTTTGTGGACGACATCTTGATATATTCCTTAACCGAGAAAGACCATAAGATACATTTGAAGATAGTCCTCCAGACCTTGAGAAGCCAAAAACTGTATGCAAAGTTGAGTAAGTGCGAATTTTGGGCGAAGCGAGTTCAATTCCTAGGCCATGTGGTTTCAGGCAATGGCATTGAAGTAAATCCTTCTAAGGTTGAAGCAGTTTTAAACTGGAAGCAGCCTACCACTGTTACTCAGATTAGGAGTTTTCTTGGTTTGGCTGGCTATTACAGACGCTTCATCAAGGACTTCTCAAAGATTACTGAACCTATGACCAAGCTCACTCGAAAAGACGTGCGATTCATCTGAAATCTCGCCTGTGAAGCATCATTTCAGGAATTGAAGAAATGCCTCACGACAACACCTGTACTTATCACTCCAAGAAATGCAATTGGATGTTCATTATATACCGATGCCTCTCTCCAAGGCTTAGGTGTCGTACTAATGCGAGAAGGCCAAGTGGTTGCATATGCATCCAGACAACTAAAGATTCATGAGGGTAATTACCCAACACATGACTTGGAACTTGCAGCTGTAGTATTTGCACTAAAGTTATGGCGACATTACCTATTCGGTGAATGGTTTGAGGTCTTCTCGGATCACAAGAGTCTTAACTAAATCTACACCCAGAGAGACCTAAATCTCTGCCAAAGCAGATGGTTGGAATTCTTGAAAGATTATGACTTTCAACTCCAGTACCATCCCGGAAAGGCCAAAGTTGTGGCTGACTCCCTGAGTAGAAAATCTTATACTGCTTGTACTCTTAGCTACGAAATGGGGAAGTTGGCTACCGAGATGGAGAACTTTAACCTACAACTGATTGAAGAGGGACCAAGACCACGACTCTCTCAATTATCAGCCAACACTGAGCTAGTTCGAAAGATTTCAACAGCTCATGCGAACGACCCTATGAGAACTTCTACTCAGCGGACAAGACCTTCCTCACTGGTCGGTCTCTGAAGACGGGGCCGTTTTCTATAAAAGATGTCTCTGTCTACCGAACGATCTTGAGGTTCAAAAAGAAGTGCTCACTGAGATGCATTGTTCGAGGTTCGCTATGCATCCTGGGGGTGACAAGTTGTACAAGGATGTCAAGCGAAAATTCTGGTTTTCTGGAATAAAAAAGACAATTGCAGACTTCGTTGCTCGATGTCTCGTTTGCCAGAAAGTTAAGGCGGAACGAAGACTTTCCTCTGGACTTCTCCAGCCGTTACCTATTGGAGAATGAAAGTGGGAGAACATCGCAATGGATTTTGTTACGGCCTTGCCTCGAAATAATAAAGGGCAAGATGTATCTGGGTTATCATTGACAGACTTACAAAGTCTGCACACTTCTTGCCAATAAAGTTCACGGATAACCCGCCAAACTTTCAGAGCTATATGACAGAGAGATCGTACACCTCCATGGCATACCACTCACGATCGTCTCTGATCGAGACCCTCGATTCACATCAAAGTTTTGGCACAGTTTCCAAAGTAGAATGAGTTCGAAGATCACCATGAGCACAACCTTTCACCCTCAGACTGATGGGCAGTCAGAGCGTCTTATCCAAATCTTAGAAGACATGTTACAGTGTTGCATTTTTCACTTTAATGACGGATGGACAAAGTATTTACATCTAGCTGAGTTTGCATACAACAATAGCTACCAAACTAGTATCGACATGGCACCGTACGAGGCTCTCTATGGTCTCCCTTGTAAAGCTCCGAAATGCTGGTTAGATATGGCAGATCGACCGTAGTTGGTCCCTGAACTAGTTCAAGAGACTTCTGAGAAGAACAAACTAGTAAAGGAGCGACTTCGTATTGGACAAAGTCGACAGAAGAGCTATGCTGATAAGCGGAGGCAGCCTCTAGAGTTTGATAAGGGAGACTTTATTTTTCTAAAAGTTTAGCCCACAAAAGGGGTCAAACGCTTTGGGATCAAAGGAAAGCCCTCCCCGCGGTATATCGGTCCATTTCAGATCATTGAACGTATTGGCAAACTTGCTTATCGTCTGTCCCTTCCATTGTCCATGCCTAAGGTTCATGACGTTTTTCAAGTATCTATGCTTCGAAAGTATCGTCCTGATCCTTCGCATATCACCCCTCTAGTCGAGGTTCGGGTTGAGGAAGGAAATAAGTATCAGGAGAAAGCGATACAGATTTTGGATAGAAAAACTCAAGACCTAAGGCGACATAGCATAGCACTTGTGAAGGTGCTCTGGGATCACCACGGTGTAGATGAAGCAACATGAGAACTAGAAGCAACAATTAAACAGAAATACCCAGAATTATTTTCTAGTACCAACTGATGATGTGATACACTGTACTATTTTCACTTATCAATAAAAATGATGGAACTTTGTTTACACCTATCTTAGTACATTGCGTCACCTGAATAATTATGCAGATGTCTGAAAATAATGTCAATGGATATAGTGATGCACACACGCAGTGGCCTCCTTGGCAACTTGTGGCTACTCCTGAAGAATCAGAGTCAAGTCACAACTACCTTTTATCACCAACACCATCGCCACATAGACAATGATCCTTATCGCCAGAACATGCATGGCTTTTTCGTAACAATTTTTGCCCAAAGTAATCCTGTGTCCTCATCTTGGCAAGACCTTCTACCAAAATTTTCAGGGGGCTGGATTCGAGCAACAGCACGAAAAAGCATTCACCGCTCAACCTACCTCCCCTCAAACAATGTAACCAGCGCCCTACACCACCATCTGTTAAGCAAAGGTTGGAATCTTCTGAGGACGAATCCGACTCCATTTGCTCTCCATGGTTTCATGATGTTGAGGAATCCACTGGTCACAGCGTCATTCAGGGACCATACATGACCTACCCTGAACTAGCAAACGATGACGCCGATAGTAAATCTCAAGCTGATAACCATCATGACTATTTGAACTAATTTCGAGGGCGAAATCCTTTTAAGGGGGGTAGAGTGTAATACCCTAGGATTGCACAAAAAATAAATAAATTTGGGTACCTGCCCGAACGTTCATCCCCAAACGTTCAGGCACAACGCCCAAACGTTTAGGCGCATCCCCGAACGTTCAGGCACAACGCCCAAACGTTCGGGCGCAATGCCCGAATGTCTAGGTGCCAAAAATCTCTATATAAGGAACCATCCTCATTTCTCATTCCTCACCCCAAATCACCTTCTCTTGTGATTTTCTTCTCCTTTCCACTCATTCTGAGTTTTTAGTCTTTTGAGACTCTCGGTGCGGTGCGACGAAGTTCTATCCGGAGAAAAGCGCCAGATCTGAAAGAAGAAGTTTTTATCTGAAGGTGGAGAATGAAACATAGGTTTGCGTGTTTTATAACTTTTATTAAAGTTTACATTCATTTATTATTATGTCTACCATTCATTTACACAGCATTATTTCGTATAACGTTCATACTGTTATATTTATACCTGTATATTTGGAGTTCATGTATTACACTGTTATAATGCCAGATTTGTGGTCAATCTGGCTCAACTAGACTCGGTCTTGTCCTCAGTAACTTTAAATAGTGAACGGGAAGCAGCGGGCTGCTTTAGGCGATTGGTATTTAAGCAGACCTTGTGTCTCACCTCTCAATTGGGGACTGATCTAGTTGGTCTTATTGAAAACTACTAGCTTATACAAGTAATACTGAATGTCCTAACCTTGCACGTCGTGATACCAACCCTGGTAAGGATCACCAAACGTTGCCAAAGTCAGTCTAAATGTCAAGAAAAGATCAGACCAGTAGACTAGACCAGTTCATGCATTGGCATCATACATATCACCACCTAGGGACGTATGTGGTTTATGACTCATAGAATAGTTAGGAGCATTGCTCGTTATTCATTATATTTCTCTGGAGATGGACGTACAATGAGAACCCGGCTACGCTTGGGGAGGGACATTTGTAGGTGAATCCAGAGCATCGTTCTTGAGGAGGAACGTACAATGAGAACCTGGCTACGCCTGGGAAGGACATTTGTACTTGGACTCAGGCGATGTACGTTCATCAAACCATTACGAGACGGTGTCATGCATACATACATATTGATTGATTATGATGTTTTGATGTGTATTTAAGATATTTGATTATGAAGTATGTTTTATGAATTGTTATACTCACGAACTATTTTACCCACAGAGCGCGTTAAGCTCACTCCATTATTATCCAATTTTTCACAGGAAATTAGGGTGGACTGGGTGCAGGTTATGGGGCCTACATTTTGTACCCTTTGTATTATTCATTGGGGTTTTTGGGGAGCTGTTCCCTTAACTATGTCATGTACAAATGAATTCTGAATGAAATGAAATCAGACTTGTACTGTATTATATTTCCGTTGCGTACTCTGTTATTACCATTGTTATAACTCCAAATGCGGTCCCCGTCTGCGAGTGTACCACCGGTTTAGGCGCTTCCGGGCGGGGGGTGACAACGCCCGAGCCTTCAGGCGCATGCCCGAACCTTCAGGCGCCATTTTTCGTATTTAAGGAACCCCTCCCCTTCCTCATTTCTCACACCAAAATCACTTCTCCTTGTGATTTTCCTTCTCTCTTTTACTCATTTTGAGTTTTTGTCTTCTCTTTTGAGACCCTCTTTCCGAGACTCTCTGTGCGGTGCAACGCGGTTCTGCTCGGGGGAAGGTGCCAGTTCTCAAAGGAGTTTTTATCTGAAGGTGGAGAACGAAACATAGGTTTGCGTGTCTTATAACTTTTTTACATTCATTTATCGTTATGTTTACTATTCATTTACACTGCATTATTGAGTATAATGTTTATATTTGTCATACTTATGCCTGTATATTTGGAGTTGATGTATTACGCTATTGCTATGTCGGATTAGAGGTCAATCTGGCTCAACTAGACTCAGTCTTGTCCTCAGTAACTTTAAATAGTGAACGGGAGGCAGCGTGCTGCATTAGACGATTGGTATTTAAGTAGACCTCGTGTCTCACCTCTCAACTGGAGACTGATCTGATTGGTCTTATTTGAAAGCAATCAGCTTATACAAGTAATACTGAATGTCCTAACCTTGAAAGTAGTGATACCGACCTTGATAAGGATCACCAGACGTTGCCAAATTGTAATACCCTCGGTTTGCAAAAAAAAAAAAAAAATTGTTCAAGCAATCCGCCCGAACGTTCAGGTGCAAATTTTTCTATATAAAAAACCCCTCCCCCTCTTCATTTCTCACACCAAAATCACTTCTCCTTGTGATTTTCCTTCTCTCTTTCACTCATTTTGAGTTTTTGTCTTCTCTTTTGAGACTCTCTTTCTGAGACTTTCTGTGCGGTGCAACGCGGTTCTGCCCGGGGTAAGGCGCTAGTTTTTAAAGGAGTTTTTATCTGAAGGTGGGGAACGAAACATAGGTTTGCATGTCTTATAACTTTTATTAAAGTTTACATTCATTTATCTTTATGTCTACTATTCATTTACACTGCATAATTGCGTATAATGTTTATACTGCCATACTTATGCCTGTATATTTGGAGTTCATGTATTACACTATAGCTATACCAGATTAGTGGTCAATCTGGCTCAACCAAACTCAGTCTTTTCCTCAGTAACTTTAAATAGTGAATGGGAGGCAGCGTGCTGCTCTAGACGATTGGTATTTAAGTAGACCTCGTGTCTCACCTCTCAACTGGAGACAGATTTGGTTGGTCTTATTTGAAAGCTATCAGCTTATACAGTAATACTGAATGTCCTAACCTTGCACGTAGTGATACCGACCCTGATAAGGATCACCAGATGTTACTAAAGCCTATCTAAATGTTAAGTAAAGACCGGACCAGTTCATGCATTGGCATCATATATAGCACCACCTAGGGACGTATGTGGTTTATGATTCATAGAATAGTTAGAAGCAATGCTCGCTATTCATTATATTTCTCTAGAGAGGGACGTACAATGAGAACCTGGCTACTTTTGGGGAGGGACATCTGTACATGAATCCAGAGCGTCGTTCCTGAGGAGGGACGTACAATGAGAACCCGGCTACTCCTGGGGAGGGACATCTGTACGTGAACTCAGGCGATGTACAATCATCAAACCAAAACAAGACGGTGTCATGCATACATACATATTGAATTGATTATGATGCTCTGATGTGTATTTAAGATATTTGATTATGAAGTTTGTTTTATTAATTGTTATATTCACGAACTATTTTACCACTGAACGTGTTGCTCACCCCGTTGTTATACAATTTTTCACAGGAGGTTAGGGTGGACTGGGTGCAGTTTTTTGGGCCCATATTTTGTGTCTTTTGTATTATTCATTAAGGATTTTTGGGAGAATGTTCCCTTAACCATTTCATGTACAAATATATTCTGAAATTAATTAAATCAGACTTGTACTTAATCGTGCTTTCGCGTACTCTGTTATTATCATTATAATGCATTCGTGCCCCGTCTGTGAGTGTCCTGCCGGTTTAGGTGCGTCCGGGCAGGGTGTGACATTCAATGGTTTTAGAGCGTAAGGTCAACGGCCCGCCCAAGTCCACCAAATTAGGGAAAAAAATTATTTATTAGATATATATATCTCTAGAACTATATATATGTGAATTATATATAGTTGAGATTTATATTAAATATATATCTAGAAAACTACATAGTTTTTATATAGTTTAGATTCAAATATATATATAGTTATGATTTATGAAAGCTATATATATAGTTATGATTAAATATATATATCTATATATTTATGAATATATGAGATATATATATCATATTGCCAGTGGAGAATTTGGATTAAATGATGACATAAACATCAAGAGAAAAATAGAAAATATTGTTTAAAGGACAAAACATAAATCTTTAAAATGTTAGGAATATATTTTGTCTTTTACAAGCTTTTTTTTCTTTCAGCAAAATAATGGCCTCAAGTGAAGGAACGACTTCCCATAGTAGGGAACCAATTCCCACTAGACTTAAGGAATTGTTCAAAAGGGAGGTTATGACTATGAGGAGTATCGACAATAGAGATCTCCGCCTCCGTCCGATCCTTCACGAAAAACTCGCAACACTGGGGTGGTTGAACATAACAAAAGTTGAGGGTTACGACTCTTACAACTTGATGAAATCCTTCTACGAAGCCATGAATTGCATAGGACTTCTAGAAGATGGGATCAACCATGTTTTGGAGACAACAGTCAGGGGAACAAAGATTTCTATCAACGTCAAAATTATTGCACGACTTATGGAGATCCCGATTGAAGATAGAATCATTGATCCACACGAACCCCAGACAGTTGCAGAGATCGCGGAGTCCAACGAACAGTTATTCAATTCCCTTGCCACAAAGTCGTACACCCAATCGACGTATGCCCACCTCCCAAACAATCTCCTTAAACCACCTCTTGCCGACCTTGGAAAGATCGTATTCGGCAACATTTTGCCAGAAAAGGTGACTAGAGGTGCTATGTCAAGGGATCAACTTCTTGTGCTATACTGCATAGAGAAGAAAATTAAGGTCTCCCTACCTCACATCATCATCCAACAAATGTTGCGAGTGATCCAAAACCCTTTGAGAAAGGAACTCTTCGGCTACGGAGTCTTGATCATGAGGATGCTATACGAGGTAAACGTCAACACTTTTGATGAGTCTTCGAAGCAGATTACTGAGGCGGTTACAACAACCTCTATCTTCAAGACATTTGTCACAAGTGGATGGGTGACTAACGAGGAAGTATTCGACACGACTTTAGGAGGAAATGGCGAAAGAATTAGAGAAGAAAATGGAAATCTTCACTGAAGAAGTTGGCGCAAGGTTCCTGTTAGGGAAGTACCAAATAACGAGCCAAACTAGAACCCTACGTCAGACCCAGCCCCGAATAATGATCGAACCGATCACCTATTCTCTGAGGAAGATTTCTTTGCCAACCTAAATCAACCTCAACTAAATCAGGGTAAACAAAGAGTTCCAGCAAATCCACTCTCCTGGAACATGCCAACTCAAGGCAATACTACGTACCAAAGGTTTCAAACTCCTGAGGTACCGTTCGGCCAGTTCCACAAGTTCCTGTGATGCAACAACAACAGAATTGTGCAGCCCCAAATTTTGGAAGATAGGACATCCCAATGAGCCCATTGTTTCAAGACTTTTCAACCCAAGCATATCCAAATGTCCAAGGGGTTCCAGTTAGGAAATCCCCGTACAATCAAAACAACTACCCCTCACCTATGAGTCAACCGAACGGCCAATACTTTCCACCAATGCCTACGACCTACTCTCCACCTATGGGACAGTCGACCCATCATCCATCGATGGGGCAATCGACTAACCCATTCGAGCAGTTAAATGTGATCGTAGCTAGTATTGCTCAAATAGAGGATACTCAAAATTCTTTGTTAACACGTATGCAAAACGTCGAAGAACAACGAGCAAATTCTCAACCTTTTTCTAGTAGCCTTTCTGTACCTAGCAGGAGGTCTAGAAGGAGCAGTAGTAGGCAGAAAAATCAGGAATGATCACTGACATTGTAAAATTTATTTTATATGAATTAAAATGTTTTATTTAAGACTATCTTTGGTGGGCTGAGTTACAACTATTCTTTCTTTTTTATCACTAACTTTGGAGTGGTATGGGACACATCAAAATTGAAGGATACTAAATAAAATGTGGAAGTAAGAAAACCTACGACCTTGTATGAAAATAAACATTTGGAGAAAGTTGCATTACTAACATTATCACTAAGTTTACACGGTATGGGTTGAGTAAACCTAGACGATACTATTAGTGAACTACTATTCAACCGATGTTTTATAGAGACCATGTTCATACAACTTAACTTAGTTGACACCCTTATTAACAAATTCATGTGGTATGGGACACACGAATTTGGATAATAATCGAAAAGATTAAACGAAAGAGTTTGAATACATAAGATTGCGATAGAACATTAGATCAAGATATTTACCGAGGCAAATCTTAGAACTTTTATGACTCGTATGGGTTTTCAATGAAATATATATGTATGTTCAAAAACCAGAACCAAAACATTTGAAATACTTGCAAAGTTTTATACTTATTATGTAAACATTCTAACCTTGTTTTACACCATGGCCAAACATACGAGGCACATAAGATTCTTTGATTCCTCAACAAAAACCTTACACTATACTTAGAAAAATAGGTGGTTTTTTATATTTCAGTACTCTCGAATTGTTGCTGAGAATACCATAACACTATACTTGGCTACAGTTCCTAAATCATGGTTTTATTTTCTCCTTGCCAGTGAGAAAATGCAAACAAAGAAGAGAGGAAGGCCACATACTGTCCGTCCAACAGAGGAGGCACCTCCTGAGATTCAGAACAAACCTACATCTGGGCAGGCAGTGCCACCCCAACCTACATCCTTTGCCATGCCTTCGAGTATGGAAGTATTTTTTGCTAGATTTATCGAGGCGATAAAAGTAACTGTTCAGACGGTCGTTCGTGAGACCGCGACCAATCAGATTGTCACTGTTCAGGCACCTGTGAGGTCTGGGTCGAAGACTCAATCTGACCAGATTACAAAGTACAAGAGGCTACAACCTCTTACTTTTGCTGGCACCATTGATGCTAAAGAGGTGCAGAAATGGCTCGATGAGTCAAAGAAGACTCTCGATGCAATGGGAGTCGATGAGGCTCGAAAGATTCCGCTTGCGACCTACCAACTTATTGGTGGAGCAAATACATGGTGGATAACAGTAAAGGAGGACCCAAGGGTCAACACTGCAGACATGACTTGGCAACAATTCGAGTCATTGTTTATTGATGAGCACTTCCCTAGCACTGTGAAAAGGCAGAAACGCCAAGCTATACCAAGACAGCATGACAGTCAGGGAGTATGTTGGCAAGTTTAAAGAATTATCGGTCTACTCTCTCTCCACCATCTCAACAGAACAAGATAAGACCGATAAATTCTACAGAGGCCTTGCCTTGTCGATCTTGGATCTCAAGATTTACAGGGAGGTCGTTGACAAGGCCATGAGCTTTGAGCAGGAAAAGATTGTGCAGGAGCAGAAAATGAATAGGGTAAAATGACCTGCATCGTTTTCCCAACAGGGCTTGTAGCAGGGCAACAAGAAGAAGCCCTACTATAATCAAAACCCAGCCCTCTCAGCCCCTGTTTAGAAGAATGAGGCCACGATACCTGCGGCTGCACCATCTAACCCTGGCCATCACGATTTTCCCAATCATGGCCGCGAAGGCCATAATGGCAGGGGTGGCCGTCGAAACGAAAATGGCAGAGGTGGTGGTCAGCACCACAATCATCATGGCCAAAAGAACCATTAGCAGCAGAGGCTGAGGTGTTACAACTATGGCCAGCAGGGCCATGTCAGAAATGCCTTTCCGCACCTTCAGCAACTTGTTCCCGTTGTTCCAGTCCAACAAGCATCACCTGCTGCTAATGCCCAACCCAGGCAGAACCAGCAGAACCAGGGGCAACAGAACCAGGGCAGAGCATTTGCTATCGCTCAACAACCCCTCCCAGACAACAATGTAGTCTAAGGTACATTTCCCTTGTTCAATACAATGGTGCATGTCTTGTTCGATTAGGGTGCTACGCATTCTTTCGTATCATCTGCATTGGTAAGACATTTAGGGTTGAATCTTGAACCCACAGAAATCACAATCCATGTCACATCACCTTTAGGATCTAATACTAACGTGAATTTCCAGTGTTCTCGATGTGAGCTTCGAATGTCAGAACAGATAATATATGCAGATCTTTTTGTGATGGACATTGAAGACTTCGACATCATCCTCGGCATGGACTGGCTCACACCACTGAATGCAAAGATCGATTGTATGAAGAAGAAAGTTCAGTTAACCTTGCCCACGGGGGAGTTTGCCTAGATTCAGGGAACAAGGAAATGGATACACAACTCAACTGCTACACTTCCCAAGACACATCTTCGAGTTCTATCCCTTGGTTATGAAAATGAATCACCAACACTGTACCCTCTCGAAGTACACGATGTCCCGGTAATATCTAAATTCCAAACAGTTTTTCTAAATAACCTTCCTGGTCTACCTCCGATTAGGGAATTCGATTTTGAAATCAATCTCACACCTAGGACCGGGTTTATCTCAATTCCACCATACATAATGTCCAATGTCGAGCTGGTCGAATTTGACAAACAACTGAAGGAATTAGAGAGTAATGGCTTCATCAGAAAAAGTTCATCACCCTAGGGCACTCCAGCTCTGTTTGTTCAAAAAAATGATGGTTCGTTATGACTTTGCATCGACTATCGCAAGCTGAATAACGTCACCACTAAGAATAGATACCCGTTGCCCAGGATCGATGACTTGTTCGACCAACTTCAAGATGCCAAATACTTCTCTAGGATTGATTTACGATCCGGTTATCACCAACTCCGGATCCGAGAGTCGGACAATACCAAGACTACATCAAGAACTCGGTACGGTCACTACGAGTTCTTGGTCATGCCGTTCGGTCTAACAAATGCACCTGTTTCATTCATGGATTTGATGAATCACATCTTTAGGTTATACTTGGACCGATTTGTGGTGGTTTTTGTGGACGATATCTTGATATATTCCTCAACCGAGGAAGACCATAAGATACATCTGAAGATAGTCCTCCAGACCTTGAGAAGCCACCAGTTGTACGCAAAGTTGAGTAAGTACAGATTTTGGGCGAAGTGAGTTCAATTCCTAGGCCATGTGGTTTGAGAAAATGGCATTGAGGTAGATCCTTCTAAGGTTGAAGCGGTTTTAAACTAGAAGCAGCCTACCACTGTTACTCAGATTCGGAGTTTTCTTGGTTTGGCTGGCTATTACAGACGCTTCATCAAGGACTTCTCAAAGATTGTTGAACCTATGACAAAGCTTACTCAGAAAGACGTGCGATTCATCTGGAATCCCGCCTGTGAAAAATCATTTCAAGAATTGAAGAAGGGCCTCACGACGGCACCAGTACTAATCACTCCAAGAAATGCACTTGGATTATCACTATACACCGACGCTCCTCTCCAAGTCTTAGGTGTCGCACTAATGCAAGAAGGCCAAGTTGTCGCATATGCCTCGAGGCAACTGAAGATTCATGAGGGTAATTACCCAACACATGACTTGGAACTTGCAGCTGTCGTATTTGCACTGAAGTTATGGCGTCAGTACCTATACGGTGAACGGTTTAAGGTCTTCTCGGATCACAAGAGTCTTAAGTACATCTACACCCAGAGAGACCTAAACCTCCGCCAAAGATGATGGTTGGAATTCTTGAAAGATTATGACTTTCAACTCCAGTACCATCCCGGTAAGGCCAATGTTCTGGCTGATGCCCTGAGTAGAAAATCTTATAATGCTTGCACTCTTAACTTTGAAATGGGGAAGTTGGCTACAGAGATGGATAATTTTAACCTACAACTTATCGAGGAGGGAGCAAAATCACGACTTTCTCAATTATCAGCCAACTCTGAGCTGGCTCTAAAGATTTCAGTAGCTCAAGCCAACGACTCTATGTTAACGGAGGAACGACAACTTTTACTCAGCGGACAGGACCTTCCTCTCTGGGGGGTCTCTGAAAACGGGGCCGTTTTCTATAAAAAAACGTCTCTTTCTACCAAACGATCTTGAGGTCCGGAAAGAAGTGCTCCCTGAGATGCACTGTTAGAGGTTCGCTATGCATCCTGGGGGTGACAAGATGTACAAGGATGTCAAGCGACAATTCTGGTTTTCTGGAATGAAGAAGGTGATTGCACACTTCGTTGCTCAATATTTCGTTTGCCAGCAAGTTAAGGCAGAACGAAGACTTCCCTCTGGACTTCTACAGCCGTTAACTATTGGAGAATGGAAGTGGGAGAACATCGCAACGGATTTTGTTGCGGCCTTGCCTCAAAATAATAAAGGGCAAGATGCTATCTGGGTTATCATTTACAGACTTACAAAGTTTGCACACTTCTTGCCAATAAAGTTCACGGATAACCCCGCCAAGCTTGCCGAACTATATGAAAGAGAGATCGTACGCCTCCATGGCATACCACTCATGATCGTCTCTGATCGAGACCCTCGATTCACATCAAAGTTTTGGCAAAGCTTCAAGAGTAGAATAGGCTCTAAGATCACCATGAGCACAACCTTTCACCCTCAGACTGATGGGCAGTCAGAGCGTCTTATCCAAATCTTGGACTTTCATGACAGATGGGCAAAGTACTTACATTTAGTATCGGCATGGCACCGTACGAGGCTCTCTATGGTCGCCCTTGCAGATCTCCAGTATTCTGGTTAGTTAAGGCAGATCGACCGCAGTTGGGCCCTGAAAAAGTTCAAGAGACTTCTGAGAAGATCACACTAGTAAATATACGACTTCGTATTGCACAAAGTCGACAGAAGAGCTATGCTGACAAGCGGAAGCAACCTCTAGAATTTGATAAGGGGGACTTGGTTTTTCTTAAATTTCAGCCCACAAGAGGTGTCAAACGCTTTAGGATCAAAGGAAAGCTCTCCCCACGGTATATCAGTCCATTTCAGATTATCGAACGTATTGGCAAACTTGCTTATTGTCAGTCCCTTCCATTGTCCATGTCTAAGGTTCATGACGTTTTTCACGTATCCATGCTTCGAAAGTATTGTCCTGATCCTTCACATATCATCCCTCTAGTCGAGGTTCGGGTTGAGGAAGGAAATAGGTATCAGGAGAGAACAATACAGATTTTGGATAGAAAAACTCAAGAACTAAGGCGCCGTAGCATACCACTTGTGAAGGTGCTTTAGGATCACCACGGAGTAGAGGAAACAACATGGGAACTAGAAACAACAATTAAAAAGAAATACCCTAAATTGTTTTCTAGTAATAACTGATGGTGTGATACATTGTACTATTTCACTTATCAATAAAATGATGGAACCTTGTTTACAAATATCTTAATACATCGTTTCACTTGAATAACTATGCAAATGTCTGAAAATAATATCAATGAATATAGTGATAAACACACGCAGTGGCCTCCTTGGCAACCTGTGGTGACTCCTCCAGGATCAGAGTCAACTCACAACTACTTTGCATCACCAACTCCATCGCCACACAGACAACGATCCTTATTGCCAGAGCGTCCATGGCTTTTTCGTAACAATTTTGCCTAAAACAATCCCGTGTCGTTATCTTGGCAGGACCTTCTACCAAAATTGCCAGGCGGCCAGATTCGACCAACAGCACGAAAAAGCATCCCACCGCACAACTTACCTGCCCTTAAACGATACAACCAGCGGCCTACACCACCATCTGTTACGCAAAGGTTGGAATCTTCTGAGGACGAATCTAACTTCATTTGCTCTCCATGGTTTCATGATGTTGAGGATTCCGCCGGCCACAGTGCCATTCAGGGACCATTCAGGCACTACCCGAAAGTAGCAAACGATGACGACGGCAGTGAATCTCACGCAAATAGCCATCATGACTACTTAAATTGATTTCGAGGGTGAAATCCCTTTAAGGGGGGTAGAGTGTAATACCCTAGGTTTACACACACACAAAAAAAAGAAATTGTTCGGGCACAACGCCTGATCGTTCGGGCGCTAAAATCACTTCTCCTTGTGATTTTCCTTCTCTCTTTCACTCATTTTGAGTTTTTGTCTTATCTTTTGAGACTTTCTTTCCGAGACTCTCTGTGCGGTGCAACACAGTTCTATCCGGGGGAAGGCACCTGTGCTCAAAGGAGTTTTTATCTGAAGCTGGGGAACAAAATATAGGTTTGCGTGTCTTATAACTTTTATTGTAGTTCAAATTCATTTATCATTATGTTTACTATTCATTTACACTGCATTATTGTGTATAATGTTTATATTGCCATACTTATGCCTGTATATTTGGAGTTCATGTATTATACTGTTGCTATGCCAGATTAGTGGTCAATCTGTCTCAACCAGACTCAGTCTTGTCCTCAATAACTTTAAAGAGTGAAAGGGAGGCAACGTGCTGCTCCAGACGATTGGCATTTAAGTAGACCTCGTGTCTCACCTCTCAACTGGAGACATATCTGGTTGGTCTTATTTGAAAGCTATCAGCTTATACAAGTAATACTGAATGTCCTAACCTTGCACGGAGTGATATCGATCCTGATAAGGATCACCAAACGTTGCCAAATTGTAATACCCTATGTTTGCACAAAAAAAAAAAATTGTTCAGGTAACCCGCCCGAACGTTAGGCACAAATTTTTCTATATAAAAAACCCCTCCCCCTCCTCATTTCTCACGCCAAAATCACTTCTCCTTGTGATTTTCCTTCTGTCTTTCACTCATTTTGAGACCCACTTTCCGAGACTCTCTGTACGGAGCAACGCAGTTCTGCCCGGGGGAAGGCGCCAGTTTTCAAAGGAGTTTTTATCTGAAGGTGAGGAACAAACATTGGTTTGCGTGTCTTATAACTTTTATTAAAGTTTACGTTCATTTATCATTATGTCTACTATTCATTTACACTGCATTATTGCGTATAATGTTTATATTTGTCATACTTATGCCTGTACATTTGGAGTTCATGTATTACACTCTTACTATGCCAGATTAGTGGTCAATCTGACTCAACCAGACTTAGTCTTGCCCTAAGTAACTTTAAATAGTGAACGGGAGGCATCGTGCTGCTCTAGAAGATTGGTATTTAAGTAGACCTCGTGTCTCACCTCTGAACTAGAGACTGATTTGGTTGGTCTTATTTGAAAGCTATCAGCTTATACAGTAATACTGAATGTCCTAACCTTGCTCGTAGTGATACCGACCCTGATAAGGATCACCAGACTTTGCCAAAGCCTGTCTAAATGTTAAGTAAAGACCGGACCAGTTCATGCATTGGTATCATACATAGCACCACCTAGGGACGTATGTGGTTTATGATTCATAGAATAGTTAGAAGCAATGCTCGCTATTCATTATATTTCTCTGGAGATGGAAGTACAATGAGAACCTGGCTACTCATGGGGAGGGAAATTTGTACGTGAATTCAGAGCGTCGTTCCTGAGAAGGGACGTACAATGAGAACCCGACTACTCCTGGGGAGGGACATTTGTACGTGAACTCAGGCGATGTACAATCATCAAACTAATACGAGACGGTGTCATGCATACATACATGTTGGATTGATTATGATGCTCTGATGTGTATTTAAGATATTTGATTATGAAGTTTGCTTTATTAATTGTTATATTCACGAACTATTTTACCCACTGAGCGTGTAGCTCACCCCGTTGTTATCCAATTTTTCACAGGAGGTTAGGGTGGACTGGTGCAGGTTTTTGGGCCCTCATTTTGTACCCTTTTGTATTATTCATTGGGGATTTTGGGAGAATGTTCCCTTAACTATTTCATGTACAAATATATTATGAAATTTCAGACTTGTACTTAATCGTGTTTTTGCGCACTCAGTTATTGTTATAATGCATTCGCGCCTCATCCGTGAGTGTCCCGTCAGTTTAGGCCCGTCCGGGCGGGGTGTGACAAACACCCACTTAAGTCACCTTTTAGTTTTTTTGAGTTTTATAATAATTTCTCATTATAATAAAGCAATAGTGGTAGCTAGGGAGAATTGAGTTGATAAATTGACTTGTGTACTCTCAAGAACAAGTCTTTTATATCATTCTAGAGCAATTTAATACACGATTTTAGGATGATCCAAGAAATTTGGTTTTGGCAGTATACTAAATGTGTTTACCACAACTAGGATGAACAAGATATTTAGTTGTGAGAGTATACAAATTAAGTATTCCATATGATTTCCCACTTTATTTAGTTGTGAGAGTATACCATAGCTAGGATGATCAAGGGATTTCCGCACATCAATAAATTCGGTGTTGGTCAAATTCTACTCCGACATTTGGCGTTGTCTGTGGGGATGACGAGAGTTGAAAAGTCTGGTAAAGCTCTCCCATCAGGAGTCAAGAGGCATACCACATTCATATCGAGGAATCGTTGCTTCACTGGAACCACCTCATTTTAAATGGGGAAGGCCACCGAAGAAGAAGAAGAAGAGCTCGACTCAGAAATCTTCGAGGTTGTATTGAGAAAAATGTCGAAAGACTTTCCCAGATAGTACTTGAGCAGCAACTCATCCTCCCAAGCCGATACGACAGGTAGACCCTCGGAGAAACACCGAGAGTCATTTCTATAACGTGAGCTCGAAGCCGAAGCAGGTAAAAAGCTATAATACCCTAGGTTTGTACAAAAA
Organism: Paratinospora sagittata; assembly: GCA_035771175.1. Classification (NCBI taxonomy): domain Eukaryota; kingdom Viridiplantae; phylum Streptophyta; class Magnoliopsida; order Ranunculales; family Menispermaceae; genus Paratinospora; species Paratinospora sagittata. Next base: position 16,880,994 of record CM069604.1, read on the forward strand.
AAAAATTGTTGAACTTCGGGCACCTTTTTGGCTAAAAAAAGCCGCCTCCCCTTTTGGTTATTTTCTCATCAAATTCAACTCTTCTCTCTCTCTCACTCTCTTTGAGTTTTTCTCTTTTCTTTTTGAGATTCTCTTCGCGGTGCAACGCGTTCTGCTCAGGAAAAAGTGCCAGTTCAAGAAGGAGATTTTATCTAAAGGTGGGGAACGAAACATAGGTTTGCGTGTCCTATAACTTTTATTAAAGTTTACATTCATTTATCATTATGTCTACTATTCATTTTTATTGCATTATTGTGTATAATGTTTATACTTGTCATACTTATGCCTGTACATTTGGAGTTCATGTATTACACTGTTACTATGCCAGATTAGTGGTCAATCTGACTCAACCAGACTTAGTCTTGTCCTCAGTAACTTTAAAAGTGAACGGGAGGCAACGTGCTGCTTTAGACGATTGGTACTTAAGTGGACCTCGTGTCCCACCTCTCAACTGGAGACTAATCTGGTTGGTCTTATTTGAAAGCCATTAGCTTGTATAAGTGATACTAAACATCCTAACTTTACACGTGGTGATACCGACCTGATAAGAATCACCAAATGCTGTCAAATCCTGTCTAATGTTAGTAAAGACCGGACCTGCTCATGCATTGGCATCATACATAAGTACCTCATAGGGACGTAAGTGGTTCATGATTCACAAAATAGTTAGAAGCAATGCTCACTATTCTTAATATTTCCCTAGAGGGGGACGTATAATGAGAACCCAAAATTTCCTGGGGATGGACATCTGTACGTGAATCTAGGGCGACGGCCTTGGGGAGGGACGTACAATGAGAACTTGGGTTTACCTAGGGATGGACATCTGTACGTGAACTTAGGGCGCCGTACAATCATGGAACTATTACAAGACGGTGTCATACATACATACATGTTGTACTGTTTATGATGTTTTTTGTGTTTATGTGATATTTAATTATGAAGTTTCCTTTATTAATTGTTATATTCACGAACTATTTTACCCACTGGGCAATACCTCACCCCGTTGTTATCTAATTTTCCATAGGAGTTTAGGGTGGACTAGGTGGAGGTTTTTGGGCCCACATTTTGTAAACCTTGTTAATTATAGGGAGATTTTGGGAGGATGTTCCTTCAATCATATTTTATACAAAAATACATTCTGAAATTTATATAATCAGATTTGTACTTAATTGTGTTCCTGCGCACGCGGTTATTGTTATAATGCATTCGTGGCCTGCCTGTGAGTGTTCTGTCGGTTTAGGCGCGTTCGGGCAGGGTGTGACAAAAGTTGTGGTCAACTCTCAGATGAGTCTAGACGGAAATTTATATTTATTGAAAATCTCTGACACTACCTAGAAGCTATGAAGAAAGCCGACGAGCCAAATTCTTCTCAAGCCCTGTCAACGCTTAGGAAAAAAGCTCGCCGCTGAATTCCTAGGTCGGCCCTGACCAAGCCCACCAGGTCGGTCCCTATCACATCTGACAGGTCGGCCACCAATAGACCTTCTAGGTCGGTATCGACTAAGTCGGCTAGTGTCAAGTCACTTCCTTCGAAGACTAGACAGTTCACTTCCGCTAAGTCAGCTCGGACGATTCAGTCGAGGTTGACCTGGTCGAAAGGAAGCGATCAAGCCCAGCTGAACGAAGAACATAATGATCTCCCTTCGCCTTTCATAAAAGAGGTGCTTCAGGCCCTGCTGCCTAAGAATGTCAAAACGGCAGAAGTCAAAACATACAAGGGTAAAATAGATCTGGGGGAGCAGGTCAAAAACTACAAATCGTGGATGGAGTTCAAAGGATACAACGACGTCACGATGTGCAAAGGATTTCATATTACCCTTGGAGGACCAGCTAGGAAATGGTACTGGAAGCTGAAACTGGGGTCTATTTGTTCGTTCAGACACTTAGCTTACAAGTTCATCGAACACTTTGCTGGAAAAAAAGAACGAAAAAAGCCGGTAAACGACTTGTTGGCCATCCAACAAAAACAAGGGGAAAGTCTAGAAGATTACCTCGGGCGGTTCGATGACACGCGAGTTGAAGTAGACGATTGCGATGATGCAACCACCATTACAACCTTTACAATCGATTTGAGGCTCGGGGGATTCCACTACTCACTGGGGAAGAAAAAAGCTCAGAGCTATAAAGAGATCCTAGACCGAGCTGAAAAATACATTAATGCGGATAAGAAAATTGATGCTAAGAAAGAGGAAGATGATCCCTCTAAAAGCTCAAAGAAAGACAAAAAGAGAAAGCGGTAAGTTGGGGTGAAGGAAGACGAAAGAGGAGGTAAGTGGTTGTACTTGAACCAGTGAGGTCTGAAGAGAAACCTACAAAATATGTATTCGACCTACACTCCTCTATTCACCTAATGGAGCAGATCCTATTGGACGTACAAGATAAGGATTACCTGAGGTGGCCAAAGAAGCTCAGCAACCCAGCTGATCGGCGAGACAAAAAAAAATATTGTCGATTCCACAAGGATCATGATCACAACACGGATTAGTGCTATGACCTCAAAGAGGAAATCGAGGCGTTGATCCGTCGAGGTCATCTAAAAATTATGTGAAGAGCTTGGATCAGGAAAGAGCTCGATTGCCTTAGCGAGGAAAAGATGATCAGCCGAGGGAGATCCGAACGATTTTTGGAGGTGACCTCGACAAGACGTCAAATCGGGCTCTGAAGGCTTATGTCAGAGTGGCCCATGCTGATGTCATGAACTTGTCCTGCCGACTAGAGAAGTAGAGAAGAGATTACTTCGCTATCACTTTTACAAAAGAAGAGGCTCGGGACATATGCTGACCTCACGTCTATTCTTTGGTGGTGACAATGGTTGTCGCGAACCACAAAGTCCATCGAATCCTAGTCGATAATGGGAGCTCGGCCGATATCCTCTATTGGCCAGCCTTCGAGAAGTTGGGGCTTACAAAAGATTAGCTCACCCCGGTCGACGTCCCATTAATTAGGTTCACGGGGGATGAAATAATGCAGGAGGAAAGGATTGCTTTTCCAGTCACAGCTGGAGAAGAGGACCACAAAGCTACAGTCATGGTAGAATTCCTCGTTGTGGAAGGACCATCAGCCTACAATGCTATTGTGAGTCGACCTCTCCTCAACGAACTCAAAGTTGTGGTATCGACATACCACCTCGCACTCAAGTTCCCAGCTGAGCGCGGGGTAGGTATAGTAAGGGGCAGCCAAAACGAATCGAGAAAGTGTTATGCAGTGGTGATGAAGAGCAAGAGCTCTGGAGGGCCGACTTTCTGACCTGCCGAGAAGGAACTAATGCAGGTTGACATCGTCCCTGATCACGACCTAGACTCGAGGGAAAACACTCCAAACCTTGAAGCTTAGGATGAATGGAAAAAAGGTCCCCATCACCGAAGATACATCTAAATTGGTCAAGGTTGGGATCGGTATGAGCTTGGAATTAACTGACCAAGTCATCCAGGTGTTGAAGGGTTTAAAGACATTTTTGCCTGTTCTCATGATGACATGTCAGGCATGTGGCGACCCCGCACCCCGGACCACCAACCCCGCAGGGAATGGTGTGCGGAATGCCGGGGCGGGACGCCGGGCGTAGGCATCTCCGACCACTCCTCAACTCCCGTGAGGTGGTTGAGACCCTACAAGCCTTATCCCAAACAACGATATGATATCAAAAGGTATTAAACAAAACTACCCACCATATTAATCATCCAAGACAAGAGATAATCCATAAAAAAATGAACCATAAATAATAATCATAATCCCTACAGTCCATTAAAATTGACATACTTATAAAGTCCAAAATTGTGGGTACAAATAAAACTGTCATATGCCCACATAGTCTATCTAACAAGTCCCAACTCACCCATACTACAATGTGGTAAGTGTTATAATTACATAATCCAAAATATAGTATTTCATAATTTAAAACACAATTCAATCAAAATGCCTCTCAACTCACATCGAGGCCTTGGATTCTCTCGCAAGCAAGGCCCTCAAGATATGACTACTCCTTTGCCCTTATTCGGGACAGAAGGACCTGAAAGAGGAAAATGAGGGTGAGCCAACGATGCCCAGTGAATAGAATTCAAATATGCTATCAATACTCATCAATAAAAACCATGTATGCATGTCAATGTGTAGCATGATTAAAAGCTCATAACATATAGATATCAAGCATTTATAATAAGTTCGATGCAAGTAAAAGTTTATCAATTTGGATCCACATTCCACATGCCTTGGGTTACTAGTACACGTCTATTTCACCGTGCCGTTGATCCCAATCATGTTTATTTGGGTTACTAGTACACGTCTATTTCACCGTGCCGTTGATCCCAATCATTTCCTTTCCTAAAACCCTCTTATGACAAGGTTAAGTCCCCCTATTAGCCAGATAGATGGGTCCAACCAAAGTCATAAGGTTTTCTCAAATCAATGCATCATTCAAAACATTAGAACACATTCATGCTTTCAAGATACAATATATATAAGTGATATGATGACATAAAAAAAGATATAATCATAAATGAAGTCTACTCACAACCAAGCCTCGCGAGAGTATTTAACCACACACGACCACCAAACCGAATCAACCCAATCAAGATCCTGAAACATACATCAATATCCTACCATTCATCAATTTCTATGCTCAATCACATAGACATTACACATCAACCCTAAATCAGCCCACATATAAACAATAGGCCTAAATCCCATCTAATCCCATCATTCAACTCAAATCACATGACTTAGGCCTCTAATGCATAGTTCTCATACATAAACCATTCTATTAATCAAAAATACTGATTTTCAATTCTTTAGGCATAAACATGCCCAAATTTGGTCACTTGATCACAAGTAGGCCTAACCCATGATATGGTCACAACCACCAAATCAGTAGCATAATCAACTCTAATCATGCTTAATTAAACATAAGTTGCATCAATTCAATGATTCTAGGCCAAAAGCATCAAAAGCCCTAAAATATGAAATTTTCCATACTTAGGTCATATTGTCGATTTACCATCTAACGGTAGATTTAGGAGATCTATAAGTTTTAGCGAAACGGTGCGAGAAATCCAGACTTTCCGACCAGCTTTGTTTGAGAGGTTAGATCTCTTAGACGAAACCTCTGATCAAGATCTCCACCGACCTGAATGAAGAACCATAAGCTACGAACGTGCTGACAAAATTTGAGCTCAATCCGACCGTATATTCCAAAGATCCACCTCTTTGATGGAAACGTCGCAGGGATCTTCCTCCTGCAACTCTCTCATTCCTTCTCTTCTTCTTTCCTTTCTCTTCTTTTCTTTCTCTCCACTCACCTCTTTCTAGCACTTCCTTGATTCCCTCCTTGATTCTCTCCTTAATTCTCTCCTTGATTCTCTCATTGATTCCCTCCACTCATTCTAGCACTTCCTTGAAGAAGAGAAGTGGGCATTGGACACTTGTCCACTTTCATGCACCAACCTTCACATGTGTTGGTCTCATACTACCCACACCAACCACATGTATTTTAAATGTCCAATCCATTTAATACACCAAATTTTCAATTTCATTTATCCTTTTATTCAATCAATCCTAACCCATATCAATTCATGGTTTAATGAGCCCATGCATAAATCATAACATATGCATTATACTTTAATTTAACATGACTCATATACAATTTATGATACATATATTTATATACATTATCAAGCATCAACTATACAAACATTAAACAATCATCAAACAAACACCAAACATATCAAGACAACACATAGAGTTTGGGCAAAAATGCAATTGGGTTATGGGCTAGATGAAATAATTTTCGGGGCGTCACAAGGCATCTCCTCTAGTGTACTCATCCACCGTCTCAATACGGATCATAGGGCGATACCAACATGACAAAAGAGAAGAGTTTTAAGCGTGGAACGAGCCCAAGCCCTCAGAGAAGAGGTCGATAAGCACATTTGAGCTCAGTTCATTCAAGAAGTGTCATACCCAAATTGGCTAACCAATGTTGTGATGGTGAAAAAGGCGAACGGGAAATGAAGGACTTGTATCGACTTCACAGATCTAAACAAAGCATGCCCGAAGGATAGCTTTCCTCTCCCAAGAATAGATCAACTCGTCGATGCTACTGCAAGTCATGAGCTACTCAGTTTCATGGATGTATACTCAGGGTACAACCAGATCATGATGTACCATCGAGATGAAGAGAAAACTCCGTTCATTATTGATCAAGGTCTATGCTGCTACAAAGTTATGCCATTTGGATTGAAGAATGTCGGAGCTTCTTACCAAAGGTTAGTGAATCGTGTGTTCGAGGATAAGATTGGGATGAATATGGAGGTTTATATTGATGACATGGCCACTAAGAGCATGAGGTCAGCAACTCATCCTAATGACCTCAGAGATGTATTTGAAACCATTCGACATTACAACATGAGACTCAATCCAACCAAACGCACTTTCAGGTTCACGGTGGGAAAATTCCTTAGTTTGCTTGTCCACCAAAGAGAGATTGAAGCAAACCCGGACAAGATCCAAGCTATCATAGAGATGAAGCTGTCGCGGACCATAAAAGAGGTGCAATTCTTGATGGGATGTATTGCCGCACTTAATCGATTCGTATCAAAGTCCACGGATATGTGCCCCCCTTCTTCAAATTGATTAAAAGAAGGTCGTGGAGTGAGACTATGAGTGTGAACGGCCTTTCCAGGTGCTGAAGACCTACTTAAGCTCATCCCCGTTATTGTCAAAACCAATTATGGGAGAAAATCTCTTCATTTACTTGTCTATCTCCGATATAGCTATGAGCTCTGCCTTGGTCAGAAAGGAGCAAGGTGTTCAAAAACCTATCTACTATGTGAGCAATTCTCTCCTCGATGCGGAAACAAAGTACACCGAGATGGAAAAGCTTGCCCTCGTCTTGAGTACTTCGGCCCAAAAGCTCATGCCATATTTCCAAGCGCATACGGTGGTAGTGCTCACACGACAACAAGTTCGGCAAGTATTACAGAAGCCAGAGACCTCTGGGAGATTGGCAAAGTGGTCCGTTGAGCTCAGCGAATTCGACATCGAGTACCAGCCAAGAACTTCAATCAAAAGTCAGCACTAGCAGACTTTGTAAAAGAGTTCTCATTTAAGCAAAAGGAAGAGGATGACACCGATGACGAGCTAGAGCTAACATGGAAGTTGTTTGTCGACGGTTCATCATGCAAACAGGAAAACGAAGCTGGCAACGTATTAGTTTCTCCAAAAGGAGAAACAGGTCATACAATAACATAAATTTTTTAACAAACAAAATAGACACTACAAAAATAATTATAATAAGGAAGAACTAATATATCATTTGATCTTTTTAATAAAAGAGTTAAAATCAGCATAAAAATAAAACTAACCTATGGAGACAGTGAGGAACAAGATCATGACAATGAATGCAACAACTCCTGCTTTTGTCATCTCAACTAGTATTTTGATTCTCTAACAATAGTAATTCAAATATTTTGTTGATGATGAGAATTGTTGTAGCTTCTGTCACACCCCGCCCGGACGCACCTAAACCGGCGGGACACTCACGAATAGGGCGCGAATGCATTATAACAATAACCGAGTGTGCAAAAACACGATTAAGTACAAGTCTGATTTCATTAATTTCAGAATATATTTGCACATGAAAAATTTAAAGGAACATCTTCCCAAAATCCCTAATAAATAATACAAAAGGTACAAAAATGTGGGCCCAAAAACCTGCACCCAGTCCACCCTAATCTCCTGTGAAAAATTGGATAACAACGGGGTGAGCTATACGCTCAGTGGGTAAAATAGTTCGTGAATATAACAATTAATAAAACAAACTTCATAATCAAATATCATAAATACACATCAGAGCATCATAATCAATCCAACATGTATGTTTGCATGACACCGTCTCAAAATGGTTCCATGATTGTACATCGCCTGAGTTCATGTACAGATAACCCTCCCCAGGAGTAGCCAGGTTCTCATTGTACGTCCCTCCTCAGGAACGATGCTCTGGATTCACGTACAGATGTCCCTCCCCAGGAGTAGCCGGGTTCTCATTGTACATCCTTCTCCAGAGAAATATAATGAATAGTGAGCATTGCTTCTAACTATTCTATGAATCATAAACCACATACGTCCTTAGGTGGTGCTTATGTATGATGTCAATGCATGAACTGGTCCGGTCTTTACTTGACATTAGACAGAATTTGGCAATGTTTAGTAATTCTTATCAGGGTTGGTATCACCACGTGCAAGGTTAGGACATTCAATATTACTTGTATAAGCTGATAGCTTTCAAATAAGACCAACCAGATCAGTCTCCAATTGTGAGGTGAGACACGAGGTCTACTTAAATACCAATCTTCTAGAGCAGCACGCTGCCTCCTGTTCACTATTTAAAGTTACTGAGGACAAGACTGAGTCTGGTTGAGCCAGATTGACCACTAATCCGACATAGCAACAGTGTAATACATGAACTCTAAATATACATGCATAAGTATAACAAGTATAAACATTATACGCAATAATGCAATGTAAATGAATAGTAGACGTAATGATAAATGAATGTAAACTTTAATAAAAGTTATAAGACACGCAAACCTATGTTTCATTTCCACCTTCAAATAAAAACTCCTTCGAGAACTGGCACCTTTCCCCTAGCAGAATCGCGTTGCACCGCGAAGAGAGTCTCGAAAAGAGTCTCAAAAGAGAAGACAAAAACTCAAAATGAGTGAGAGAGAGAGAGAAGAAAAATCACAAAGAGAAGTGATTTTGGTGTGAGAAATGAGGAGGGGGGAGTTCCTTAAATAGGAAAAAAGGGTGCCTGGAGGTTCGGGCACGCGCCTGAAGGTTCAGGCACCCTGCCCGAAGTTCAAATTTATTTATTATTTATTTTTTATTTTTTGTGGAAACCTAGGGTATTACAGCTTCCCTATTTATATAAACCTCTAAGGATGTTGTTTCTATCAAAGGATTCTTTTGATATCGTTAACAATTAAGGGACGTAATAATAAATTCCTTAATTTTCATTGAATTTAAAACTAGGATTTATGCAACAAATTCCTTTTCTATTATGATATCTAATTTCAAAAATATCTCTCAATAAATTATTTCTTTCTCTCTCCCATTATATTTCTTTCCGTTTAGGTAGCCAATTATTTCTGTTAAGGCAATAATTTTTATAACCTGTATATAATATAATTATTGGAAAACTTTTATTTAATAAATCTACTAATTTCTAGTATAAGTACAAATTTTAGATCGAGTATAGCAAAAAAAAAACACACTTGGGATGCATAATTCGAGGCGATCTGACAACTTAGGGCATAGTGTCCATTATGAGTATCCTTCATTGTGTTTTTAAATCATTTTCCAAATCCATATATGTTTGGGTACCAAGCCAGTGCATTCATTATATGTGTGAAAGGATATAAATATATATATCCGCCCCCTATTGGAAGGGCTAGCCCAAACGCCTCTGCAATGCCCGAGCTTAAAGGATTAGTCTCGCCCAAAGGGAAGGGGGACACCTCCCGGGTGCCGAAAAACCTGTAATAAAAAGAAAAAGAAAAAGAAAGAATATATATATATATTAGTTTTTTTGTTTTGTATTTGGTATTGATTTTTCAGCACTCAGCAAGTGTCCTCCTTCCTTTTGGGGCTAGACTAATGCTTTCAGATTTAAGGATTTGCAAAGGCAATGATACATCTCTCTTGTGATGAGTCTTTTAATCGTACCTCGTAGTTCGCTCCCCGAACCAGTGAACCAATCCCTTGTTTGGTATATATATATATATATATATTAGTCTACCGACAAGTGCGTTTGAATGTTAAAAAAAGGGGTAGCGGAAAGTTACTAAAATAAAGTAAAAAGGGGGGGAGCTTAAAATTCTAAGAAATATGATGATTAAATTAAAATTTCTTGTTGAACTATTATAATTTTCACATTAATTTATCAACCTATAGTCAATGGATTGGGTTGGGTTAAAACTTTTTCAGCGTGGCTTAGATTGAGTTAGGATGGGTTTTGACCAAAATTGGAACCAATCTAATCCATGAACACTTCTCAACCATATTGCAAACTTTTGAGATATTATAGTTAAACTTTTTGTAGTAATCTATGATTAGTCTAGGATATCCATTGGCATTCAAGGTTTGATGCAACCTTACTCTTAATGATATTTTCAATTGATTTTGACTTACTCTAAGCTTCTTGGTTTCTATAAAATGTATTCCTCATAAAATTATATCATTAGACATTTAGGGCCTAGTGTTGATTATGTGTATATGCATAAGTAACAATAATTGACACAAACTTCTATAACTAATTTCACATAATTAGAAATAATAAAACATTGATTTTGGTTTTGTAAATAAATGCACATAATGAGTTATGAAGCTTACTTTAATTGAAATTTTTTGTATTTTTCTAAAGATGTAATACCTTAGGTTTGCACAAGAAAAAAAAACAAAAAATTTTGCGCCCGAACGTTCTGGCGCAACGCCTGAACCTTCAAGCGCATGCCCAAACCTTCAGGCGCAACGCCCGAACCTTCAGGTGCAACTTCGGAACCTTCAGGCGCAATGCCTGAACCTTCAGACGCAAGGCCGAAACCTTCAGGCACAACGCCCGAACCTTCAGGCGCATGCTCGAACCTTCAGGCGCATGCCCGAACCTTCAGGCGCCATTTTTCCTATTTAAGAAACCCCTCCCCTTTCTCATTTCTCACACCAAAATCACTTCTCCTTGTGATTTTCCTTCTCTCTTTCACTCATTTTGAGTTTTGTCTTCTCTTTTGAGACTCTCTTTCCAAGACTCTCTGTGCGGTGCAACGCGGTTCTGCTCGGGCGAAGGTGCCAGTTCTCAAAGGAGTTTTTATCTGAAGGTGGGGAACGAAACATAGGTTTGCGTATCTTATAACTTTTATTAAAGTTTACATTCATTTATCATTATGTCTATTATTCATTTACACTGCATTATTGTGTATAATGTTTATACTTGTCATACTTATGCCTGTATATTTGGAGTTCATGTATTACACTGTTGTTATGTCGAATTAGTGGTCAATCTAGCTCAACCAGACTCAGTCTTGTCCTCAATAACTTTAAATAGTGAACGGGAGGCAGCGTGCTGCTCTAGATGATTGGTATTTAAGTAGACCTTGTGTCTCACCTCTCAACTGGAGACTGATTTGGTTCGTCTAATGTCACACCCCGCCTTACGCGCTTAACCCAGCGGGACACTCACGGACGGGGCTCGAATGCATTATTATGACAATATCATAGTGAGCGGAAGCACGATTAAGTACAAGTCTGATTTTATTAATTTCAGAATATAATTGTACATGAAATAGTTAAGAGAACATTCTCCCAAAATCACTAGTGAATAATACAAAGGGTACAAAATGTGAGCCCAAAAACATGCACCAAGTCCACCCTAATCTCCTGTGAAAAATTAGATAACGGGGTGAGCTACACGTTCAGTGGGTAAAATAGTTCGTGAATATAACCATTAATAAAGCAAACTTCATAATCAAATATCTTAAATACACATCAGAGCATCATAATCAATCCAACATGAATGTATGCATGACATCGTCTCGTATTGGTTTAATGATTGTACATCGCCTGAGTTCACGTACAGATGTCCCTCCCCAGAAGTAGTCAGGTTCTCATTGTACGTCCCTCCTCAGGAACGATGCTCTGGATTCACGTACAGATGTCCCTCCCCAAGAGTAGCCAGGTTCACATCGTACGCCCCTCTCCAGAAAAATATAATGAATAGCGAGCATCGTTTCTAACTATTCTATGAATCATAAACCACATACGTCCCTGGGTGGTGCTATGTATGATGCCAAAGCATGAACTGGTCTGGTCTTTACTTAACATTTAGACATAATTTAGCAACATCTGGTGATCCTTATCAGGGTCGGTATCACTACGTGCAAGGTTAGGACATTCAGTATTACTGTATAAGCTGATGTCTTTCAAATAAGACCAACCACATCAGTATCCAGTTGAGAGGTGAGACACGAGGTCTACTTAAATATCAATCGACTAAAGCAGCACGCTACCTCCCGTTCACTATTTAAAGTTAGTGAGGACAAGACTGAGTCTGGTTGAGCAAGATTGACCACTAATCTGGCATGACAACAATATAATACATGAACTCCAAATATACAGGCATAAGTATGAGAGTATAAACATTATAAGCAATAATGCAGTGTAAATGAATGGTAGACATAATGATAAATGAATGTAAACTTTAATAAAAGTTATAAGACACGCAAACCTATGTTTCGTTCGCCACCTTCAGATGATAACTTCTTTCAGAACTAGCGCCTTCCCCGAGCAGAACCGCGTTGCACCGCATAGAGAGTCTCAAAAGACAAAAACTCAAAATGAGTGAAAAGGAGAAAGAAAATCACAAGGATAGGTGATTTGGTGTGAGAAATGAGGAGGGGGAGGGGTTCCTTATATAGAAATTTTGGCATTTGAACGTTCGGGCAGGTGCCCAAAAATTAACCCAATTGAATGTGATAGGTTGATCCCCATGATCCAACCCTCGAACATTTTTTTTTTGTGCAAACTTAAGGTATTACACTCTACCCCCCTTAAAAGCATTTCGCCCACGAAATCAGTTGAAGTAGTCATGATGGTAATCTGCTGGAGATTCAGTGTCGGTGTCATCGTTTGCTAGTTCAGGGTAGTGCCTGAATGGTCTCTGAATGGCACTGTGGCCGGTGGAATCCTCAACATCATGAAACCATGGAGAACAAATGGAGTCGGATTCGTCCTCAGAAGACTCCAACCTTTGCTTAACAGATGGTGGTGTAGGGCGCTGGTTGCATCGTTTAAGGGGAGGTAGGTTGAGCGGTAGGATGCTTTTTCGTGTTGTTGCTCGAATCGGACCGCCTGGCAATTTTGGTAGAAGGTCCTTCCAAGATGAGGGCACTGGATTGTTTTGGGTAAAATTGTTACGAAAAAGCCATGCACGCTCTGGCGATAAGGATCGCTGTCTGTGTGGCGATGGAGTTGGTGATGCAAAGTAGTTGTGACTTGACTCAGATCCTGGAGGAGTCGCCACAGGTTGCCAAGGAGGCCACTACGTGTGTGCATCACTATATCCATTGGTATTATTTTCAGACATCTGCATAGTTATTCAAGTGAAACGATGTATTAAGATATTTGTAAACAAAGTTCCATCATTTTATTGATAAGTGAAATAGTACAATGTATCACATCATCAGTTATTACTAGAAAACAATTCAGGGTATTTTTGTTTAATTGTTGCTTCTAGTTCCCATGTTGCTTCCTCTACTCCGTTGTAATCCCAGAGCACTTTCACAAGTGGTATGCTACGTCGCCTTAGTTCTTGAGTTTTTCTGTCCAAAATCTGTATCGCTCTCTGCTGACACCTATTTTCTTCCTTAACCCGAACCACAACTAGAGGGATGATATGCGAAGGATCATGACGATACTTTCGAAGCATGGATACGTGAAAAACGTCATGAACCTTAGACATGGACGATAGAAGGGACAGAAGATAAGCAAGTTTGCCAATACGTTCAATGATCTGAAATGGACCGATATACCGTGGGGAGAGCTTTCCTTTGATCCCAAAGTATTTGACACCTCTTGTGAGCTGAACTTTTAAAAAAACCAAGTCCCTCTTATCAAATTCTAGAGGCTGCCTTCGCTTGTTAGCATAGCTCTTCTGTCGACTTTGTGCAACACGTAGTCGTTCCCTTACTAGTGTGATCTTCTCAGAAGTCACTTGAACTAGTTCAGGGCCCAACTACGGTCGATCTTCCATATCTAACCAGCATACCGGAGGTCTGCAAGGGTGACCATAGAGAGCCTCATACGGTGCCACGCCGATACTAGTTTGGTAGCTGTTGTTGTATGCAAACTCAGCTAAATGTAAGTATTTTTCCCATCCGTCATTAAAGTCCAAAATGCAACATCGTAACATGTCTTCTAAGATTTGGATAAGGCACTCTGTCTGCCCATCAGTCTGAGGGTGAAAGGTTGTGCTCATGGTGATCTTAGAGCCCATTCTACTCTTAAAGCTTTGCCAAAACTTTGATGTGAATCGAGGGTCTCGATCAGAGAAGATCGTGAGTGGTATGCCATGGAAGCGTACGATCTCTCTTTCATATAGTTCGGCGAGCTTGGCGGGGTTTTCCGTGAACTTTATTGGCAAGAAGTGTGCAGATTTTGTAAGTCTGTCAATGATCACCCAGATAGCATCCTGCCCTTTATTATTTCGAGGCAAGGCCGTAACAAAATACATTGCGATGTTCTCCCACTTCCATTCTCTAATAGGTAACGGCTGAAGAAGTCCAGAGGGAAGTCTTCGTTCTGCCTTAACTTGCTGGCAAACTAGACATCGAGCAACGAAGTACCCAATCGCCTTCTTCATTCCAAAAAACCAGAATTGTCGCTTGACATCCTTGTACATCTTGTCACCCCCAGGATGCATAGCGAACCTCGAACAGTGCATCTCAGTGAGCACTTCTTTCCGAACCTCAGGATCGTTCGGTAAACAGAGAAGTTTTTTTATAGAAAACGGCCCCGTCTTCAGAGACCTACCAGTGAGGAAGGTCATGTCTGTTGAGTGGAAGTTCTCGTTTATCCATTAACATAGGGTCGTTGGCTTGAGCTGCTGAAATATTTCGAACTAGCTCAGAGTTGGCTGATAATTGATAGAGTCGTGATCTTGGTCCCTTTTCGATCAGTTGTAGGTTAAAATTCTCCATCTCTGCAGCCAACTTCCCCATTTTGAAGTTAAGAGTGCAAGCAACATAAGATTTTCTGGGCATCAGCCACAACATTGGCCTTACCGGGATGGTACTGGAGTTGAAAGTCATAATCTTTCAAGAATTCCAACCATCATCTTTGGCGGAGGTTTAGGTCTCTCTGGGTGTAGATATACTTAAGACTCTTGTGATCCGAGAAGACCTCAAACCGTTCACTGTATAGGTAATGACGCCATAACTTTAGTGCAAATACGACAGCTGCAAGTTCCAAGTCATGTGTTGGGTAATTACCCTCATGAATATTCAGTTTCCTCGAGGCATATGCGACAACTTGGCCTTCTTGCATTAATACCGCACCTAAGCCTTGGAGAGAGGCGTCAGTGTATAGTGAAAATCCAAGTGTTTTCTTGGAGTGATAGTACTGGTGCCTTCGTGAGGCGCTTCTTCAATTCCTGAAATGATGTTTCACAGGCGGGATTTCAGATGAATCGCATGTCTTTCCGAGTGTGCTTTGTCATAGGTTCCGCAATCTTTGAGAAGTCTTTGATGAAGCGTCTGTAATAGCCAGCCAAACCAAGGAAACTCCTAATCTGAGTAACAGTGGTAGGCTGCTTCCAGTTTAAAACCGCTTCAACCTTAGAAGGATCTACCTCAATGCCATTGCCTGAAACCACATGGCCTAGGAATTGAACTCGCTTCGCCCAAATTCGCACTTACTCAACTTTGCATACAACTGGTGGCTTCTCAAGGTCTGGAGGACTATCTTCAGATGTATCTTATGGTCTTCCTCGGTTGAGGAATATATCAAGATATCGTCAACAAAAACCACCACAAATCGGTCTAAGTATAACCGAAAGATGCGGTTCATCAAATCCATGAATGCAACAGGTGCATTTGTTAGACCGAACGACATGACCAAGAACTCGTAGTGACAGTACCGAGTTCTGAATGTCGTCTTGGTAATGTCTGATTCTCGGATCCAGAGTTGGTGATAACAAGATCGTAAATCAATCTTAAAGAAGTATTTGGTATCTCTAAGTTGGTTGAACAAGTCATCGATCCTGGGCTACGGGTATCTGTTCTTAATGGTAACGTTGTTCAGCTTGAGATAGTCGATGCAAAGTCGTAACGAACCATCCTTTTTGTGAACAAATAAAATTGGAGCGCCCCAGGGTGATGAACTTTTTCTGATGAAGCCATGACTCTCTAATTCCTTCAATTGTTTGTCCAATTCGACTAGCTCGACATTGGACATTCTGTATGGTGGTATTGAGATAGGCCCGGTCCCAGGTATGAGATTTATCTCAAAATCGAATTCTCTAACCGGAGGTAGACCAGGAAGGTCATTTAGAAAAACGGTTGGGAATTCAGATATTATCGGTACATCGTGTACTTCGAGAGGGTGCAGTGCTGGTGATTCATTTTCATCACCAAGAAATAGAGCTCGAAGCTGTGCCTTAAGAAGTGCGACAGTCGAGTTGTGTATCCATTTCCTTGTTCCTTGAATCTTGACAAACTCCCCCGTGGGCAAGGTTAACTGAACTTGCTTCTTCATACAATCGATCTTTGCATTCAGTGGTGTGAGCCAGTCCATGCCGAGGATGATGTCAAAGTTTTTAATGTCCATCACAAAAAGATCTGAATATATTATTTGTTCTGACATTCGAAGCTCAAATCGAGAACACTGCAAATTCACGTCAGTACTAGATCTTAAAGGTGATGTGACATGGATTGTGAGTTCTGTGGGTTCAGGATACAACCCTAAATGTCTTACTAATGCAGACGATATAAAAGAATGTGTAACACCCGAATCGAACAAGACATGCACCATTGTATTGAACAAGGGAAATGTACCTTCGACTACATTGTTGTGTGGGAGGGGTTGTTGAGCGATGGAAAATTCTCTGCCCTGGTTTCGTTGCCCCTGGTTCTGCTGGTTCTGCCTGGGTTAGGCATTAGCAGCAGGTCGTGCTTGTTGGACTGGAACAACGGGAATAGGTTGCTGAAGGTGCAGACAGGCATTTCTGAGATGGCCCTGCTGGCCGCAATTGTAACACATCAGCCTCTACTGCTGATTGTTCTGTTGGCCATGCTGATTGTGGTGCTGACCACCACCTCTGCCATTGCAGTTTCGACTGCCACCCCTGCCATTACGGTCGCCTCGGCCATGATTGCGAAAACCCTGATGGCCAGGGTTAGATGGTGCAGCCGCAGGTGTTGTGGCCTCATTCTTCTAAACAGGGGTTGGGAGGGCTGGGTTTTGATTATAATAGAGCTTCTTCTTGTTGCCCTGTCGAGCCCTGTTGGGAGAATGTTGCAGGCCGTTTTCCCTTATTCAGTCTCTGCTCGTGCGCAATCTTCTCCTGTTCAAAGCTCATGGCCTTGTCAACGACCTCCTTATAAATCTTGAGATCCAAGATCGACAAGGTTTGTCGAGTGTCATGACGAAGGCCATTGTAGAATATCTCGGTCTTATGTTATTCCGTTGAGATGGTGGGGAGATAATAAACCGATAAATCTTTAAAATTGCCAGCATACTCCCTGACTATCATGCTGTCTTGGTATAGCTTAGCAAACTTCTGGCGTTTCTGTCTCTTTACTGCGCTGGGGACGTACTCGTCAATAAACATTGACTCGAACTGTTGCCAAGTCATGTTCGCGGTGTTGAACCTTGGGTCCTCCTTTACTGTTATCCACCATGTATTTTTTCCACCAATAAGTTGGTAGGTCGCAAGTGGAATCTTTTGAGTCTCATCGACTCCTATTACATCGAGAGCCTTCTTTGACTCATCCAGCCATTTCTGCACCTCTTCAGCATCAATGATGCCTGCAAAAGTTAGAAGTTGTAACCTCTTGTACTTCGTAATCTGGTCGATTTGAGTCTCCGACCCAGATCTCACAGGAGCTTGAACTGTGACAACCTGATTGGTCGCGGTCTCACGAACGGCCATTTGAACAGTTACTTTCATCACCTCAATAAATCCGGCGAAAAAAACTTCCATGCTCGAAGGCATGGCAAAGGGTGTGGGTTGGGGTGGCACTGCCTGCCCAGATGTAGTGGCAGTGTCAGGTATGGCATGTGCTGTCGTCCGAGGCGGCTGTTCCTGGTTCTGAATCATAGGAGGTGTCTCCTCTGTTGGACGGACGGTACGCGGCCTTCCTCTCTTCCTGGTTTGCATTTTCTCACTGGCAAGAAGAAAACAAAATCAAGATTTAGGAACTGTAGCCAAGTATAATGTTATGATATTCTCAGCAACAATTTTTGAGAGTACTGCAATATAGAAACCACCAATTTTTCTAAGTATAGTGTAAGGTTTTTGTTGAGGAATCAAAGATTCTTATGTGCCTCGTATGTTTGGCCATGGTGGAAAAAAAACAAGGTTAGAATGTTTATATAATAAGTATAAAACTTTGCAAGTATTTCAAATGTTTTGGTTCTGGTTTTTGTGAACATACATACATATTTCATTGAAAATCCATACGAGTCATAAAAATTCTAAGACTTGCCTCGGTAAATATCCTGATTTAACGTTCTATCGCAATCTTATGTATTCAAACTCTTTCGCTTGGTCTTCTCGACTATTATCCAAATTAGTGTGTCCCATACCACGTGAATTTGGTAATAAGGGTGTCAACCAAGTTAAGTTGTATGAACACGGTCTCTATAAAACATCTGCTGAATAGTAGTTCACTAATAGTATCGTCCAAGTTTACTCGTCCCATACCGTGTAAACTTCGTGATAATGTTAGTAATGCAACTTTCTCCAAATGTTTCTTTTCATACAAGGTCGTGGATTTTCTTACTTCCACATTTTATTTAGTATCCTTGTCACGACGCCCCTGACGTAACCTGAAGTCATGACCGACACAGTGTACTATACACTGTACATACCCATATAGAGTATATAATACACTGTCAGCCTCAACGGACATTCACAATAATTCTCAACATTTTTAAAAATTTTGACAGCATCTCCCCATAAAATGGACATTTCACATTTTTCCCTGATATACCACAAATCAAATCCAATATATATATATAATCATTCCATTCATTCCACACATCAAATTCTTACTTGATAAATATATATGATCGTCTCATTTCATCATCACAAGCATTGTATAACCCAAAATATCAAATCAAAATTCATGTTTCCTTACAACCCATCTACGTGATAATATATATATGTAGGATGTGATATATATTCATTTGAAAATAAAGAAAATATAATTTATTTCCTTCACATACACGTACATTAACAAAATAAGAATCTAAATCACGTATCTACTATCGTGTTTTTCCTTTTAACTCTGTACCTGAAATATTGAAGGAAATGGAGTGAGCAAACAACAGTTTAGTGAATATATCTCTTGATACGGCAATTATATGCATGTAGGGAAATATGACATTTAAAATCATTCAAAACATTTATTAAATACACATGCATTATTTAACAAAGATAACATACATGTCAGCAATATAAGGTTTGTGCATGTGCAATAAAACAATGCAGAGTTTTCAACTAAAACCACAATCTCCCTCCTTCTCGTAATGGAGCGGGTACGAACTCCTTATTATGCACCGATAAGGAGCCTACGCTCGGACCTCACATTACTCAATCCACAGTCATTTCAAGGATCTCCAATCCTTGTTAGGATAGGCCTACTGACGATGAGGTTACGCATAACACTCATCCGGGTAATTCCTAACGAAATGACAACATATGCGATCAACCTTCGCACGTCTCGCATACTCCAAATGCCAAAATCATTTTGAATGATCAATCAAATACAATGCATTTACGTATATAACATGTTTACAATTAAACATTTCATATAAATAAAATGTCATACAAGAACCAAAATCAAGAAAATATACCTCACAGTACAAGACTTTCCAACTTAAATACAATCACCGTCGCTTTCGAGCTCAGTTCCAATTTAAATCCAACTAACTCAACCTGTCACAACCACTCCATAATTCAATTTTATTTATTCATATCTATTTACATATTTAATTTCTCAACTCACTTCAAATCACTAATAATAAAGATCAACCTGAAAAATCTTATACACATTCTGTGAATTTATATTCCAACTCAATTTAGGACTCATAAGCAGTTAAAGAAACTATTATCTCGTTTCTGTGGTCAATCTAGATATTTCGACAAGAAAGAACAGTGAAAATATATTTTCAATTCATATTTTCACTAGTTCTCAGTTTTATTTTTCTCCTGGAACATATATCAAATTTATTAAAAATATAATACATTCCTAAAATTATTTTGTCCACATCGACACGTGTAAAATCAGTCATACTACCATTCTACTACCTTCAACAGGTATTTTACTAATGTTTTACATGTTCGCGAAGGTCACAAAAGTGAATTTTACTCACCAAAACCATATATTTAGTTACTAAAAATATCAAATCATATCCAAAAATCACAATCTTAGTATCGAAACGTTCGAAATTCAGTTCTCTACGATTCTATGATCTCAAACCGGAGTTTCACTAGATTCCAATTCTATTTTATTCACTGGATATAATCACAGTACTATTTGTGATACTGTTCATATCACTATTCATTGAAAACATGTAAATTTTTACTAAAATTGTCAAACGGTTTCCAAAAATCATGAAATTAGCATCGATGAACTCACAACAGTTCATTCTACCATTCTATAGCCTTAAGTTGGAGTTTCATCGGGGTTTACTATGATTCAAAAGGTTTCCAATATAAACTTTAACTTCCAACAAACTTTCAACAGCCATAAAAATTTTAAATGAACAAATAAATGAAATCTAACCACATATTTGGGGCTCCTACAGTCTAGGGAGTGTTTTTCTACCTTTCGAACAAATTTTCATTCAAGTTGGGTAAAAACCCCAATTTTGAAAACGCCATAAAATGGCTCCCATAGCAAAAATTAATCCAAGAAACTCGTTACATCTAGCTTAGATATAAATTTCACGAAGAACTAAAGTGAAAATCACTTACCGCGAGTCCCGATTTGATGCGAATCCCGCGTTTCTCCCTCATTTTCCTCTTCCTTCTTCTCCGTTCTTCTTTCGTCTCTCTTTTTCTTTTCTTTTTTTAACGATGGACAGAGATATATATTAGAAATGAGTGAGATGATAGATATATATTAGGGCAATGCCCGAACGTTCAGGCGCATGCCCGAACATTCAGGCGCATGTCCAAACATTCAGGCGCAATGCCCGAACGTTTAGGCACCAAAAATCTCTATATAAGGAACCCTCCTCATTTCTCATTCCTCACACCAAATCACCTTCTCTTGTGATTTTCTTCTCCTTTCCACTCATTCTGAGTTTTTAGTTTTTGAGACTCTCTGTCCGAGACTCTCGGTGCGGTGCGACGAAGTTATGTCTGGAGGAAAGCGCCAGATCTAAAAGAAGAAGTTTTTATCTGAAGGTGGGGAACGAAACATAGGTTTGCATGTTTTATAACTTTTATTAAAGTTTACATTCAGTTATCATTATATCTACTGTTCATTTACACTGCATTATATCATATAATGTTTATACTGTTGCACTTATGCCTGTATATTTGGAATTCATGTATTACACTGTTATAATGCCGGATTTGTGGTCAATCTGACTCAACTAGACTCGTTCTTATCCTCAGTAACTTTAAATGGTGAACGGGAGGCAGCAGGCTGCTCTAGGTGATTGGTATTTAAGCAGACCTTGTGTCTCGCCTCTCAATTGGGGACTGATCTAGTTGGTCTTATTGAAAGCTATCAGCTTATACAAGTAATACTGAATGTCCTAACCTTGCACGTCGTGATACCGACCCTGATAAGGATCACCAGACGTTGCCCAAATCAGTCTAAATGTCAAGTAAAGACCAGACCAGTAGACTAGACCAGTTCATGCATTGGCATCATACATATCACCACTTAGGGACGTATGTGGTTTATGACTCATAGAATAGTTAGGAGCATTGCTCGCTATTCATTATATTTCTCTAGAGAGGGACGTACATGAGAACCCGGCTACGTCTGGGGAGGGACATCAGTACGTGAATCCAGAGCATCGTTCCTGAGGAGGGACGTACAATAGAACCTGGCTACGCTAGGGGAGAAAGGTTCGGACGGACATTTGTACGTGAACTCAGGCTATGTACGCTCATCAAACCACTACGAGACGGTGTCATGCATACATACATATTGATTGATTATGATGCTCACTTGTGTATTTAAGATATTTGATATTGAAGTATGCTTTATTAATTGTTATACTCACGAACTATTTTACCCACTGAGCGCGTTAAGCTCACTCCATTATCATTCAATCTTTCACAGGAAATTAGGGTGGACTGGATGCAGGTTATAGGGCCCACATTTTTGTACCCTCTGTATTATTCATTGAGGATTTTGGGGAGTATGTTCCCTTGACCATTTTATGTACAAATTATATTCTGAATTAAATGAAATCAGATTTGTACTATGTTATATATTTCCGCTGCGCACTCTGTTGTTACCATTGTTATTATTCCAAATGTGCTCCCCGTCCGAGAGTGTACCGCCGGTTTAGGCTCGTCTGGGCGGGGTGTGACATTTAATGGTATCAGAGCGTACGATCCACGGCCCGCCCAAGTCAACAAAATTAGGGGAAGAAAAATTTTATTAGATATATATATATATATATATATATATATATATATATATGAATTGTATATAGTTGAGATTTATATCAAATATATATATCTAGAAAACTATATGATTTCTATGTAGTTTGATTTAAATATATATATAGTTATGATTTATGAAAACTATATATATGGTTATGATTAAATATATATATATATCTATATAGGAGATATATATATATATATATATATATACACCATATTATTGATGGAAAAATTTGAATGAAATATTTTATTAGATATATATATATATCTCTAGAACTATATATATATATATATATGTGAATTGTATATAGTTGAGATTTATATTAAATATATATCTAGAAAACTATATGATTTTTATATAGTTTGATTTAAATATATATAGTTATGATTTATGACAACTATATATATTGATGATTAAATATATATATCTATATATCTATGTATATAGGAGATATATATATACCTTGTTATTATTGATGAAGATTTTGAATGAAAAATTTTTATTAGATATATATATCTCTAAAACTATATATATATATATATATATATATATATATATATATATATATATATATATATATATGTCAATCATATATAGTAAGATTTGTATTAAATATATATCTAGAAAACTATATGAGTTTTATATAGTTTGATTTAAATATACATATAGTCATGACTTATTAAAAACTATATGTATAGTTATGATTGAATATATATATCTATATATCTTAGTATATATGAGATATATATATATATATATATATATCATATTATTGATGAAAAATTTGAATGAAAAATGTTATTAGATATATATATCTAAGAAAACTATATATGATTTTTATATAGTTTAAAATTCAAATATATATATAGTTGATTTATGAAAACTATATATACAATTATGATTAAATATATATATCTATACATTCATATACGTATACGATATATATATATATATATCATATTGCTAATGAAGAATTTTGATTACATGATGGCATAAACATCAAGAGAAAAATATAAAATATTATCCAACTGACAAGGCATAAATCTTAAAAATGTTAGAAATATATTTTGTGTCTTTCACAAATTTATTTTCCTTTTAGCAAAAAATGGCCTCAAGTGAAGGAGCAACTTCCACTAGCAAGGAACCAATTCCCACTAGACTCAAGGAATTGTCCAAAATGGAGGTTATGACTGTGAGGAACATCGACAATAGAGATCTCCGTCTTTGCCCAATCCTCACGACAAACTCGCAACACTGGGTTGGTTAAATATAACAAAAGTGGAGGGTTACGTCTCTTACAGCTTGGTGAGATATTTCTATGAAGCCATGAATTGCGTGGGACTTCAAGGAGATGAGATTAGCCCTATTTTGGAAACAACAGTCATGGGAAGGAAAATTCTTATCAACATCGAGATTATTGCTCGACTTTTGGAGATTCCGATTGAGGAGAGGATTATTGATCCACATGAACCCCAGACAGTTGCAGAGATCGCAGAGTCTAATGAACAATTGTTCAATTCTCTCGCCAAAGAGTCATACACTAAATCGACATACACCAACCACCCAAACAATCATCTTAAGCCATCTCTTGCCGGCCTTAGAAAGATAGTATACGGCAACATCTTGCCAGAAAGGGGGACTAGAGGCACTATGTCAAGGACCCAACTCCTTGCGTTGTATTGCATAGAGAAGAAAATAAAGGTCTCCCTACCACACATCATCATCCAACAAATGTTGAGGGTGATACAAGACCCTTTGAAGAAGGAATTCCTCGGTTACGGAGTCTTGATCATGAGGATGCTACACGAAGCAAATATCAACACTCTTGATGGGACTTCGAAGCAGATCACAGAGCCGGTCACAACATCTTCGATCTTCAAGATATATGCCACGAGGGGAGGGGTAACTGACGAGGAAGTATTCGGCATGACGTTAGGAAATGCCGAAAGAATGAGAGACAAACATGGACGCTGTCTTCGAAGAAGTCGATGCAAGATTCCTGTCAGGAAAGTACCAAATAACGAGACAAACCAGAATCCTACGTCAAATGCCCAAGGGGTTCCAATTAGGGGATCCCCGTACAATCGAAACAACTACCCCTCACTTATGAGTCACCCGTACAACCAATACTTTCCACAAATGCCTACGGCCTACCCTCCACCTATGGGACAATCAACCCATCAACCACCAATAGGCCAATCGACTAACCTATTTGAACGGTTAAATGAAATGGCATCCAATATGGCGAAAATGAGAGAAACTCAAAATAATATATTAACACGTATGCAAAACTCCGAAGCAAAGCGAGCAAACTCTCAACCTTCTGTTAGTAGTCATTATGTACCTAGCAGGAGATCTAGAAGGAGTGGTAGTAGGCAACAAAATTGATTACTGGCATTGTAAATTTTTCTTTTATATGAATGAAATGTTTTGTTTAAGACTATCTTTGGTGGGCCGACTTACAACCATTCTTTCTTTTGTATCACTAACTTTGGAGTGGTATGGGACACAACAAAATTGGAAGATACTAAATAAAATGTGGAAGTAAGAAAACCCATGACCTTGTGTGAAAAGAAACATTTGGAGAAAGTTGCATTACTAACATTATCACTAAGTTTATACGGTATGGGACGAGTAAACTTGAAAGATACTATTGGTGAACTTCTATTCAACCAATGTTTTTAGAGACTGTGTTCATGCAACTTAACTTGGTTAACACCCTTATTACCAAAGTCATGTGGTATGGAACACATGAACTTGGATAACAATCGAAAAGACTAAGAGTAAGAGTTTGAATGCATAAGATTACGATAGAACGTTAGATCAGGATATTTACCGAGGCAAATCTTAGAATTCTTATGACTCGTATGGATTTTCAATGAAATATATATGTATGTTCACAAAGACCATAACCAAATCTTTTGAAATACTTGCAAAGTTTTATACTTACTATATAAACATTATAACCTTGTTTTTACACCATGGCCAAACATATGAGGCACATAAAATTCTTTGATTCCTCAACAAAAACCATACACTATACTTAGAAAAAATAAGTGATTTTAACATTGCAGTACTCTCGAAATTGTTGCTGAACATACTATAACATTATACTTGGCTAGAGTTCCTTAATCTTGGTTTTATTTTCTCCTTGCCAGTGAGAAAATGAAAACCAGGAAGAGAGGAAGCTTTCTTATTGTCTTGGTGGTCACCTAGTTGACTACATCGTTTATGAAGTCGACTACTTTGACTAATTGAGGTTATATAGCTCTCGATTATAATTAGTTCCATTAGGAGATCACTCCTGGCCGACTAATTAGCCTCCTGGTCAACTATGTGGCCTCTTGTGGTTGACCTACAAGAGCTTTTCAATCCATTTATCCTTGTAAGTCCAATTGAATGAGTTTTCACTCATGGTTTCATGACTCTACTTTAAATAATTTTTCTCGTTGAGTCTATAGGTGAGTTGGAAATTCTGTAGTTCTCCTGTCCCATGATTGGACACTACTTTCTTGGATTGTACAGATTTTGATACTGATACACTGAAATTTTTCCTTCTCCCTCCTTTTT
Organism: Paratinospora sagittata; assembly: GCA_035771175.1. NCBI lineage: Eukaryota > Viridiplantae > Streptophyta > Magnoliopsida > Ranunculales > Menispermaceae > Paratinospora > Paratinospora sagittata. Next base: position 16,907,006 of record CM069604.1, read on the forward strand.
TTTCATTTTAAGAAGAAAAAAAGAAAAATAAAAAGAAAGAATAAAGAAAGAGAGATCGAGAGAGAAGTGCGAAAGAGAGAGAGAGAGAGAGAGAGAGAGAGAGAGAGAGAGAGTTATCGAGATCGAGAGAGATGATGAAGCATAAACAATCGTTGGATGAAGGAGTAGCGTCAACGATGGTAAGAAAAATGGCAGCAGCGATGATGAAGGCCCGAAGATCAGTAGCAGCAGTGACAACGATGGCAAGAGAAGTAGCGGGGTGGTTAGCAGTAAAAAAGAAGACAAAATTAGATATGGCGGTGGTGAACGAAGATGGCACAAAAAAGGAGTTTTGTTTGCAAGGATTTTGTGAGGACGATGCTCCAATGCATTAACGACAATGAAGGCCAAAAATTTTCCAACCTAATGCTTTGATACCATGTGTAAAATTAAATAATTGTAAAAATAATGTATTCCTTTGATGCTTAACTTTGTACACAGACCCCCTATATATATAATTGTTATAGAACGTAAAAAGGAAATTTCCCTATTCCCATGGATCCCTATAATTACAGAAATATCTAATTCTACCATATGCACACACACTTTCTAAATACTCAATATTTCCAAATCCTAATCTTTTTAATTTACATAGATTTTGTTTCCCACATACTCCACTGTACATTTTCTCTAAATCAATAAAATTCATGTAAAGGTCACTCTCTCTTTCTATTTACACTTTCCATTAGTCTCCCTAGTATGTAGATAGCTTTGACGGTTAATCTTTCAAGCATAAATCCAAATTGATTTTTTGGCACAATATAGTTTATACTCAATTACTCTTTCCTACGATTTCATCATATAACAAATGCGGCAGTTGAAATCTTTGTTTTAAATGTTACATGGAATCAAACTATTTGCCTTGAGCCTAGTAAGCACCAAAAAAAGTGTTAACTTACCCTATTGCACCATGTGTTGATCTATTTATATCAGTTGACATGTTACACTTGAGCCAACATCAACCCTCATTTTAAAATCCCTTTAAGTCAAATGCACAAAGGACCTAATTTATTTGCAAAGTCAATTTTTTTATTCAGTTTTTTCCCCCACATATTCCTTGCCAATTTAATCATTGTTGATTCAAACTGCTTTTTGAATCAACCCTCACACATTGAACACTAATTTGGATCAAAGTGGAAGAAAAGGGTTATTCATGTTGGGTTTAAGAATTATTGGAAAACAAATTCCTTTATCAGGATATATATTAAGCATGTGCAAATTGGGTTATTTTTATGCTAAAAATATCTAGCTGGTCAACAATTTGGTTAATTTCCTTTCTTTTCAAAGTTTTATAAGAACCTCTGGAAAGAAAAAAAAGCCTCAATAAACATGCCAAATTTTATCATTCAATCAAATGAAATTTAGTTTATTGGTTCCAATCGTCATATGTAAAATTATTTAAGTGTTTGGCTTAAATTAAAATAACATAATAATTTTAAAGGATAAAATATAAACAAATAATGCATACAGCATATAAATACGTTGTGTGATTCTCTTTTTTATGAACTTCACTTGCCTTGAGGAAGACCTAGCATGATATCCAAAACTACAACCACAACAATGCTCAAGTCCTACCTTAGGACTTGCATTGTAAATGTAGTGTGACTCAATAAAGCGTTTTGATGCATTCTTCAAGAGCTCCAACCATGCTGCTTGATTGAGGTGGAAGACATGGCTCCAAGAGATGAGGAAATCATACTCACGGACCTTGATTCAGCATCGGCAATTGGAGATGGCATTACAACTAGTATTGTCAAGGCATCAAGGTAGTGCTTAGGGAGGTTGTGCCCCCCTAAGCATTAAACTTTGATTGCATTGCAAAATATCTATGTATACTTGTATAGTATTTTTGCATCTAATATTACCTATTTCAAGATTTATACAACATACTATGTCTTAAGGTAAAATCTTTTGAAGGCTATTTCAAAATGGGAAATGTTATTCTAACTACAAAAAGTGCAATTACAAATCCAACTACACCTTCATGTCCATTGGATATAGGTATTTTACCTATCTTAATGTGTGTGATAAATGATCCAATGAGCATGAAGGTGCAATTGCACATGTAGTTGCATTCTTTTGTAGTTAGAATACCATTCTCCTTTCAAAAATTAAAACCTTTTAAGTCAAACTTCTGACTGGGTTCCTGAGGGAAGTGAAGTTAATCTAATGATGAGATTTCTGAAATGGATAGATTATCTCCATCCTAAAGGATGGAAATAATGTCCTAATCCAGAGAAAAGTTATTTCTCAATTGTAGTTGATCTCTTGGCTTACCAAGTCTGTGAGGTAAAATCATTGAACTTGATGAAGACTAGACACTAAAGAGGTGAAAAATCAAAGACTTAGGAGGCCAAAAGTGAGTGGAGGATTCAAATGTATAATTTTATTCTTATATTTTATGGTTTACTAGGTTTCTTATTCTGCTTCATCAAACTTTTTCTACCCTGTAAAAAATACTGTCATGTCTTCTGGCACTCCAAAACACTTCCCACTCATACTTGAATACTCTACTGTTTCAATTTCTAGTTACAATATGTTGCATATTGACTTCAGCATCAGAGTGTATATGAAAAGATTCTGTTTGGTTTCTGTTATTGTAATTTATTCTTTATTGCTGGATGAAAATCATCCTGTGATCAGCGCATCTCAGTCACTGATGGTGTCTTCTGGCAGTCCAAAACAATTCCCCACGTATTTGAAGAGTTATTGTTGCGATTTCTAGTTACAATGTGATGAATATTAACTTGAGCATCAGAGCTTATATGAAAAGATACTGTTTGTTTTCCGTTATTGTAATTTATTCTGTATTGTTAGATGATGGTCCACAGTGAGACTGATATTATAACCTGAAGAAGGCCCCCTAGCTACTGATTGCTGTATCTGATTTTGCGATAAAATACATGAGAAAAAAAAAAAGCTTAATTGGTTCTTGCTTAGATAGACTACTTATACTAAATGAGATATAAACCTTGCTGTGCTTTATTGCTCCAAGTTCAATTCCATATTATTGTTTTCTTGCCCAACCGTGTAGAAGTTACAACTACTTTTGGACAATTCAGGTTTTGAGGTGAAGGTAGTGACATCTGGTGACTATGTAAAGTGTGACTCTGGGCTAATATATCTGGATGTTAGAGTTGGTAGTGGTGATTGCCCAAAGGATGGTCAGCAGGTATTAATTATATCATGTGCAATAATATAAAGATGCAAATATTTTGCAAACTAGTCCTTGCTTTTTCACTTTTGTCAAATGAATGGAGAAGCAAAAGAGCATGTATTCATGGTTCAAAAGGATCTCATTCTTGCACCATGTGATGAGAGGGATTTAGTAAAGAAAAATTTGAGTTTCAATATTAAATTTTTTTATAAAAAAAATTTCACTGGGTTGAATGTTGTGTTTTTTTTTTCCTTCGTAGCTGCCTCAGCTACCCTAGATTTTGTTTGCTTTGCTTGCTAAACAACTGTCCAATTACAATTAGTTTTTTTTTTTTGGTTCAAAGAGAAACAAATGAAAAAAAAGAAAAAAAAGGAAAAAAAAAACAAGATGTTAGGGTTTATGATGTTATAATGCCAAGCAGCAGTTCCCCTAAGTTTACAGATGAAAGGCTTCTCTCTTTTCTCCTTAGAACTAAAAATACAAGATTGTATCTACAGCCAACTTGAACCTAAAGATAAATAGCATATCTTAAGTTTGGAGTCTGTCACCGTGCAACAAAATTTAAAGCTCGATTTGAAGTTGATTTCAGCTTTTAGTTTCCTTGAGAACTTTCTTGCTTTTGAATTTTATCCAATAAATTTCTTTACACATTGATAACTCCCTTGTTCCTAAAGGAAACTAATTTGCTGATCTAATCTTTAATATGTTTTTCTTGCCAGGTGACCTTTCACTATGTTGGCTATAACGAATCAGGTCGTCGTATTGATAGCTCCTACTTGCAGGGGTCTCCAGCAAAAATTCGGATGGGCACCAATGCATTAGTTCCAGGTGAGATATATAACAAGAGGGGTGAGAAATCCGTTGCAAAAAAAAAAAAAGAGGGGTGAGAAATGAAATGATGTTGTATATTATATATAAGTGTCTAAGAGAAGAACTCAAATCTGTTGCAGGATTTGAAGCAGGGATTCGAGACATGAAGCCTGGGGGAAAAAGAAGAATAATCATTCCTCCAGAACTCGGACCACCCGTGAGTTTTGCTTGGTTTTTCTTCGCGTAGCTCAATACTCCATTTTTCAACTCATGATGCAGTTAGATAATATGGGGTTGTTTATAACAAAAAATTCAAGTCTTAAGCAAACAAAAAAAGGTAAGCCTTCATTTGGGATGTGATTCGAAAACTATTTTCTATATTTGAATGAAAATTCAAAAAACATGGAAAACGCATTTAGTTAGTTAAATCTCAAAACAATATTTGGAGATTTTACTTAAAAATGGTTGTTTATAGAAAATGATAAAAAAATTTCAAATCACAAATCAAATACAACTTAAAATTCTTGAATTTTGTCCAAAGGATTAATGGCGCTCTGAAATCTTATCTTATAATTTCACATAAAGTTAATGATGCTCTCTCTCTCTCTCTCTCTCTCTCTCTGTTCTACATTTTAGCTATGTGAAATAAGTCTTATAAGTAGAAAATCATAATCTATTTTTAAAAAACATAAAAAAAGAAGGAAAGAAGACATCAAAGAGGTGCATTTGAATGCATGTACATAGAATTGGGTTTCTTTTAAGTGTTATAACTATAGTATTGTGTGTTTGATCTTTCTGAATTTCGCAGGTGGGTCCATCGACATTTTTCAGTTCTAAACAATTTGAAGTTTTCGATGTAGAACTACTCAGTGTTCAAAATTGTCAGAGGAGGACAATAGCTTTTTACTCTGATGTAGTATGCAATTGACCTTTGGCATTTTTAGCTTCTTGCCACACGTTTTTGTTTTTTGTTTTTTTAATTCAAATATCTATTTATCTGTGCTGTGTATTATGTAGCAAAAGATTATGCGTTAATATGTGAAAAGTTTGCTGGAGCAGTATTAATTTCAAATAAGCTCTATGAAAATTTGGTTAAATGATCTTGTAAATTACAGAACTTCCAAATCATACATTTTTCCAAATTTTGTAAATCTTGTATCTTTGTATTATAGACAGTTTCTTGTAACTTGGGCAACTCTCTTTATAATTGCCATAGTAGCCCATGCAATTTTTTTTAACTTGGGCAACACTCCTTAGAGTTGCCATATGCAGCTTTGATAGGATGTGTATTTATATGGCTCCAATACGTGAATAACGTGTGGCAATTCATTCAGTCCATAGGAGTTCTTATCTCTTGTTTAAGGTATCAAAGCCCCTGCAGCTCTAACGAGCATTCATCTTTCGTGGTCAAGGCAGACGGTGCCGAGTCAAGCACAATAACACCAATACCTATAGTATGTTACCTCTCCTCCCTCCACAACCTTACCTGCTAGCTGCGCAATTACCTCTGTAACTCGCCTCATCTAGCTACCCTTCATGGCAAGCTCAATTTCATTCTTTTTTGCTACATTTAGGGGTATTCATCTTGCTGATTAACCCAACCAACTTGAGCCTTTTGGGTTGGGTTGTGTATAGAAATGTATGACCCCATCTTGTTCGGGTTAGGTCAAGATTTGACAATTAACCTGAACTAACTCGAACCAACCCAAACTAATAAAAAATAATAGTTATTACTCTATTTATATTTTTGTCAAAGACACTTACTATGATTGAATTAGTTGAATTAGTCAAAATTTTATGATGCAAGTAATATGAAAGAAATTATTTTAATAACTACCATAATACTCACATTTGATTTAGAAATGATTTTATAAAATGTTATTTAGATTATGCAATTTTATAATGAATATATTAGTAGACTAACTCGACTAACCAGATCCAAACCAACCCGAAGTTATTAAGTTGAGTTGGGTTGGTTTTAAGGGGTTTATTGGGTTAGGTTGGGTTGGTATGTGGCCGAAACCCGACCCAACCCAACCCGTGAACACCCCTAGCTACAATCTTCTTGGCTTATTAGATGGTACCTACCACTTTCCCCAACTGTTACTTCAAATAACACCATCCAACCCAACCCTGATTATATCTTTTAGCAACGTCAAGACCAGCTTATCTTGCATGCAATTCTTGCTTCTCTTTCTGAAACAATTATTCCTCTTATTTCATCTGCCACCTCTAGCCATGAAGCATGGTCTCGGTTAGCATGGTTGCATGTCAATCGCTCCAACATTCATGATCATTACTCTTAAAGATAAACTCAACAAATTATCTCATGGAGATAAACCTGCTACTAAATTCCTAGTGCATTTTTGGGGTGGGATCCAACAAGTTTCTTGACTTTATGATTAGCCAAAGGCGGATCGAAACCAATCCAAACAAAATTAAAGTTGAAGGAGTTGCAGAGACTCAATGGCTGTATTGCCACTCTCAACTAGTTCATTTCTAGATCTATTGATAAATGTATGCCTTTCTTTAAATTGTTAAAGTCAGGGAAGCTAGAGTGGGATGAGAAGTGCGAAAAGGCATTCAAGGCCCTAAAGAGTTACCTCAACAATGCACCTCTTCTGTCCAAGCCTATACCAGGAGAGAAGTTGTTCTTGTACTTGTCCATTTCAGGGGAAGTTGTGAGCTCGACACTAGTTAGAGAGGAATCTGGTATACAGAGGCCAGTCTACTACGTCAACAAGTCCTTGTTGGATGCTGAGACGAGATACCCGGAGATTGAAAAGCTAGCTCTTGCATTGGTGACCTCGGCTAGAAAGTTGAGACCATATTTCTAGGTCCACACCATTGTGGTGCTTACCCAACATCTCTTTGAACTAGTGTTGTAGAAGCCTGAAGTGTCTAGTCACTTAGACGAAGTAAGCCATCAAGCTAGGATAATTTGATATCAAGTATTTGCCGAGGAGCGCCATTAAAGGGAAAGCCTTAGTTGACTTCATCAATGAGTTCCCACCGTTGCAGACAGATTTGGGTGAGAACATTGTATCGTTCGACATCATGTGGAAGTTGTATGTGGACAGATCAACTTGTAAGCAGGGGTTTGGAACATGAGTCTTGTTGGTCTCTCCCGAATGTGACAAATACTACTGCGCTGTTTTATTTGTATTTTCGTCCTCCAGCAATAAGTCCGAGTATGAATCTTTTCTCACAGAGTTGAGGCCAATAGAGAGATGGGGGGTTAAAAATCTTCGAATCCATAGCGATTCATAGCTCATCACTAGCCATATAACTGCATAATTGATAAGTTGAGTTTTAGTAGTTAGTTTGCATGTTAATTTGTTAGATTTTTAGGTTTATTTGATTAGTTTTTAGGTGTTTTTGTATGATTAATATACTTAGTTGTTTTAGATGCAATTAGGTTTTATCTTAGGTTTTTATCAAGAATAAATGACATTTTGATACATGTTAATATCATAGAAGTCATATATCTTGAGTACATTTCATTATAGTTAATACTTTGATTAATTGCATAGAATTTACGCTTGTTTATATTTTATTTTGTAGGTAAATAAGGTGTCTAAAGTGGTGGAAATGGTGCTCAAAAGAGGTCAAAAATATGTGCAAAAAGTAGAGAAAGAATAGTCCAAGGATGAGGAAAAAATGGCTAAGTCCACAAGCCAAAACAAGGCCATCACCACCCAAAAACCCGAAACTGGGCGCTGTGGCGCCCAGATGTAGATGTGGTGGTGGCGAGGAATAGAAACTGGGCGCCGCGGCGCCAAGGAAAAAACTTGATCGTGAATATTTTTGATTCGCAGGTGCACGAATATCAAGTTATAATATATCTGAGGTGAGTCGGGTTATCGTCCTCAGGGAAAGAGGGAGCTTGGGTTTGGATTGGGGAAAATATAACTTAGAATAATCATAAAATCGAGAGGTTTATAATATTCTTTGAAGTTATGAAAAAAAATCATAAAGCGCAAAGAGTTTGCATGATTTTAGTTTTTATCGAGAGATCGAAATCAAATCATATAAATGTGTTCTAACTTGACACTCGATAGAGGAAGTTAGAGATTTGATGATTTTTGACTTATAAATTAAGAAATATATTAATAATAAATATATATAAAAGACATAGTTCAAAGTTAGGTGAAGTTGAACCTCTAGAATTTCTCTCTATTGATTTCTTAGTAAATTTGAATTTCTATTATTGCTAGTTTTAATTGCATTGTTTTCAATTTAATTAATTCTAAAGTTTGATAATCTAGATAAAGTTAGGGTTATTAATTACGGTAATTAGTGAAGAGTTAAATAGATCATTGAGGACGATAACCTGATATTCATCGGTATATTATAACTTAACACTGTGTGCTTGCGGAATATCATGAACATGGGACAAGTGTCACACCCCGATTCTTAAGAACAATTTCATATGATAGGCAGCGGACCAGAATAAGGGTGTGAGCAGAAACGAACATTTACACAGATCTTTTATTCACCCTCCTTTAATAACGATGGCAAAAATACAAATGTTGCAATTACATGAGTACAGAGTACGTAGCGGAAACTACAACAATCCATAAGTAACGCATCTAAATCTAAGTTGACATCCCGCACCCTAAGCATACATGTTTTACGGTCAGCCTCTCGACTAACACCAACCACACTGGTGGCAAGCCATGTGGTCATGTTAGGGTAACAGCCGGTGTTTTGCCACCCTCACATCGTAAGAATCCCTGATCATGATTCTCGGGTTTGCCCTCTTGTTGACCATTCTCTGATACCATAACTGTACTTACGCGTGTCTAAGATCCTAGAAAAAATATCAACGGGGTGAGCTCAACAGCTCAATGTGGTCAAGTAAGATAAACGAAGCTTACATGCATAATAATAAGTACAAAACAACAGTCATCAGAAAATTATTCTACAACAATATAATCAAGCAATGATATGAATGAAAACGTGGTCACACAGCATCACAGGCCATACATCATGCACTCGCAACCTGTGATCCGAGGCACCGATACAATATCTAGCAACTGAGAGATCTCATGACTTCCAGTGCTAACCAATGACAGTGTCACCTCCGGGTCCAGCGTAACAACATAACAACCCAATAATATATATTTATGCTGATCCCCATGGTCCAGCGTAACGACATAGCACCCATGGTTATAGTATATACAGTTTTGTAAAATAGTTTTCATGCATGAAGTAAAACATGGTAACATATATGATGCATGATGCTATGTAAATTATTATTCGACAAGTAAGAGATGCAAACCTAGCCTTCATTCCCCACCTTAACACGTGTAGTGGCGTCGCCTTGACGAATCTTCCGCCGAAATACCCAATTTTTGGAAGCGCAAGAAAATAGAGAGAGAGAGAGAGAGAGAGGGCGGCGAGGTGGAATGAGGGAGGGACCATCCCACTATGGGGGTCTATATTTCCTCTGAGGGGCTCTTTTATCACTTATTGAAATTACATCTATAGGGTTTTTCAGGCAGTTAAATTAGTTTTACAGTAGAAAAAGTGGATGGTGTGATTAATATTAGTGTTATATTAGTAACACTAATATAATGATTCAATAGTATTTCATCTTACACTGTCTGGTAATTTTTGTTGGAGAAAATGTGAAAAATTTTGGAGTGTGACAACAAGTCCCCATTGAATTCCTTCTAGCCAAAACTATTGCAAGTCAACCTCGGTTGGAGTGTGTTGAGAGCGGGGTATCCTGGATGGATGAAATCATGGACTACCTACTTAATGACAGACTCTAAGACGACAAAAATGAAGCTCGGAGGGTGCAACGACAATCAACTCGGTACTCAGTGATCGATGGGCATCTCTACTGATGCAGATTTTCTTTGTCGTATTTGAAGTGCTTGAGAAAAGAACAAGTCCAGAAGGTTCTAGAGGAAATACACTTCGGAGTTTGTAGTTGTAGTTGTCGATTATTTCATCAACCGGGTAGAGGCAGAGGCATTGCTCAAATAACTGAGTAAAAAACCACCAAGTTCATATGACAATCCATCATTTGTCACTTTGGTGTGTCTTACGCAATCATTACGTAATTTGACAATGCGCGGCTTAGCACCATCTGTTCCGACCTCGACATACGACACTTCTTCTCATCCGCAACTCATCCCCAAGTGAATGGACAGGTCGAGCCAGTCAACAAGATCATCAAACATACTTTGAAAGCGAGAATAAAGGCAAGAAGAGGTACTTGGGCAGATGACTTAAATCAAGTGCTCTGGTCGTACGAACTATTGAAAGGTCGACCACTAGGGAGACCCCATTTGCACTTGCGTTTAAGATCGAAGTTGTGATTCCTATCGAGGTTGGAATACTGACCTTGCGTACGAAATATTTCGCTGATGAACAAATTTGGATTCTCAAGCCCTTGAACTTGACTTACTTGAGGAGATGAGAGAACAAGCTCACTTAAGGTCGATGGCATACCTGTTACACCCAAAATTGAACCAACTCCGAGTCATAAACAAAGTTGTGCTAGAACCAGAAACAACACTTCAACCAAGGAAAAAACACACCTTGCCTTGGCTAAGGCCGAGGCACAACATGCCTCGGCCAATAGCCGAGGCAACCTCATGCCTCGTCGATGGTCGAGGCAACACACGCCCCGACCATGGCTGAGGCACCACACGCTTTGGCTTCAGTCGAAGGCATCTGCCCGGCTAAGGCCACCCTAGCTTTGGCCAAAGAACCCTTCTCGACACATTGATCACGACTCAGATACCGCATAGAATGGACCTTGAGACATAGAATTACGAGCCAACTCCTCATGAGGAAAGACACAAATCACTCCCATGGACGGAACACAACATTAAATGCAAAAACAACCCCCTTCACACTATAAAAATGGGCTTTATTCTTTAGAAGCTGGCATGCTCAAAACCTCCAACTCTCTCCACTTATATGTTCTCTCCCTCAGAGACTAACTTAAGCATCGGAGCGTCCCCGGTTGCATCCCCCAGTGCCACTGTTGTTTTGCAGGTTACTTGTATGCCTTGAGCAAAAAGATGTGGCCATGCGACAGAGGTGAAACCAAGATCAAAGCGAATGATTCAAACCACCTATCCAAGGAAGCTCTTATTAGAAGTGGAGATTAGACAGAAAGCGGTCGCCTGGCCCCCTTGATGAGGATGCCCATTGTAATACCACAAAAATTCACAACCCTAGAATTCTACGAAAAAACAACTAAATTAGGAAATACTAGAAAAGCCAAAGGCAAAATAGTAAATACACCTAATTTGTAATAATCATTAAAGTCTAAGGGAAAAATGGTAAATTTACACCTGAGGGCAAAACGGTAAATTCGTCTACTTGTAATTATCAGAAAAGATCAAGGCCAAAATTGGAACTTGAATTTTTGGGCTCCTATAAATAGGGGCTAGGGGTTAGTTAAAACCTGTTTCAGTTAAACTCTCTGAAGAAAAGAGTGCCAGTAGAAAAAAAACTCTAAAAAAATTTTTGCTAGTATAACAACGAGGAGATTATAACGAAATTGAGGTGAGAATGATTCTTTAAGTTTATGCTCTTTATACATTTCTTTAGTTATGTATTTTTCGTATTCTACTGTATTGTGAAAGCATAAGTACTGGGTGTTGGTTGGCCCACGTGAGAGCCAAATGCAACCGGTGGGTGATGGTTGGCCCACACCAGATGCAACCAGAAAAGGTATACCTTATGTGGAAATGTCCTGAGGGAAATGGTGGCAAATTTATTATTATCATTATGGCCATACTATTGAATTGATTGCTTTTCTTGAAATACCGTGATGAATAGTTTAATACATGTATTGACGTTTTGTATAAAGTGTGGGAACTTTAGGAAGATCCACTAGGCTTTTAGCTCACCCTCCCTACTATATCTCAGGAGATTAGTTCACGAGCAATGCAGACATGTCGACAGAAGGGAAAAAAGAGTTGGAGCTGCAAGATGCTGCTCTGTATGCAGGCGGTGAAGGATGTGAAAAGTTGATTGTGATATGTATATATATATATTTGGTTTATATATTTGATAAATATAAATATATGATATATATATAGATATATATATCTATTATGTTATTACTTTTTTATATTAGATATATATCTAATCGGCTATATATATTCAAACATATAGAATAAATAAAATTGTGAGGTTGTGGGGTTGTACAATAAAATGGCTCTAACAGCCATTTGTATGTTGTGTATATATATGCAGACGTGATGTTTAATATAAACAAAGTTTGAGAAGTTGGTATAATTGTGCACCCAATTTGTGTACGTGTTGGCATAATTTTGGCGTACAACTGCTTACATTTGAATCAAAGAGTACAAATGGGAAAAGGAAAAATAAAGTAATACAAATTGGGGTGTTACACCCATCCTGCCGTAAGTGAAAACCTGATCGAAACTATTTGTCTTGATTCCTTGTCTATCGAACACCTTGCTTGTGAAGAGTCTCTTTTGATATTAGTCAACTGACTTCTTCACCCACCTGTCTGGGGCGATATTTTTGGCTGAAACAATACCAAGAGAGAATATATCGGTATTATGATGCCAAGGTCGACCGCTATGTTTCAAGGTTAGGGATCTGGTACTCAGAAGGGTCATGCTGAACACACAAGAACCTGGAACTGATGTTTTTGTCCCTAATTGGGAACGTCATACACGGTTACTCAAATCTTAAGACCGAATGTCTATGAACCCTGAAGGAAGGAACCCCAAAGCCTTGGAATGCTGAGCATTTGAAATTGTATTACCAATGATGATTAATGGACACTAGGCGATTGACCCACAAGTTTTTATGCTATTTCGAACTCTACATTACATTGTCTTTGCATTACCTTGGGGCCTGAGTCAGCCTTGGGTGTTAGGGAGAAGGTCAACAACAATGACTTTGGAGAAAGAGGAAAAGAAAGAGAACCCCGAAACTGTGGTAAGTTAAGGAGAATCAACAATCACCTTGGCAACCTTAACACTACTCCCAGCTGCCACTCTCAACTTTATTCAGTTTCTCATCTCCACCACCGCTAAGCTCTGTGGGTGCCTCCTCGGTAGGGGGTGGAGGAAGAACCTCGATGGGCTTTACAAGAGGTGGAGGAACCTAGGCCACGACCTCAGGAAAAGGTGCCTGAACTGTGACCTTAGGAGGGGGTGGTGCGGGTGGTGCAGGATTGTGACGCCCCGAAAATTATTTCATCTAGCCCATAACCCAATTGCACTTTGCCCAAATTCTATGCGTTGCCTTGTTATGTTTGGTGTTTGTTTGATGGTTGTTTAATGTTTGTATAGTTGATGCTTGATAATGTATATAAATATGTGTATCATAAATTGTATATGGGTCATGTTAAATTAAATTATAATGCATATGTTATTATTTATGCATGGGCCCATTAAACCATGAATTGATATGAGTTAGGATTGATTGAATAAAAGGATAAATGAGAATGAAAATTTGGTGTATTAAATGGATTGGACATCTAAAATACATGGAAGCATGAAATTGGTTAAAGTACATGTGGTTGGTATGGGTAGTATGAGATCAACACATGTGAAGGTTGGTGCATGAAAGTGGACAAGTGTCCCATGCCCTCAAGGAAGTGCTAGAATGAGTGGAGGGAATCAAGGAGAGAATCAAGGAGAGAACCAAGGAGGGAATCAAGGAAGTGCTAGAAAGAGGTGAGTGGAGAGAAAGGAAAAAAGAAGAGAAAGAAAAGAAGAGAAAGGAAAGAAGAAAAGAAAGAAGGAGGGAGTTGCAGGAGGAAGATCTCTGTAACATTTTCATCAAAGAGCTGGATCTTTAGAATATATGGCCAGATTGAACTCAAAATTTGTCAGCAAGTTCGTAGCTTATGGTTATTCATTCTGGTCGGTTGAGATCTTGATCAGAGGTTTCGTCTAAGATATCTAACCTCTCAAACAAAGCTGGTCGGAAAGTCTAGATTTCTCGCGCCGTTTTGCTCAAACTTATAGATCTCCTCAATCTACCGTTGGCTGGATATCATATTTGGGTATGTCGTTTACAACTGATATTTCTGTATTCTGAACGATGGAGATGTTTATGAATTAAGTATTTTGTGTGATATAGTCATCTGAGTTTGAGTATTTGCAGCAGGAAAGGAGAAATTGTCTGATTAGAGACTTGTTCATCAAAGATACTTATCTTTTTGGTCCACCGTTGGATTGGGCTGATATTTGGACAGAAGGTTTGTTTCTTCACATGCTTCAATCTGTAAGGTTGATTTTCTGATTACATATTTCTGTTGGTAGATTGATACATCTGAACAGAATATTAAATGAAGAATTGGTAGGGTTGCTTGTATTAGACCAAAATTTAGAATATGAACTTAGACCTTTCCAAATAGCTTGCATATCAACTATGTTGACCTAGTTGTCATTGTTGATGAAACCATGATGCAAAATCAGTGATATACATGGCTGAACATGGTGACCTAGTGTAAATCAGCAATATGGCCTAAGTATGGAAAATTTCATATTTTAGGGATTTTGATGTTTTTGGCCTAAAATCATTGAATTGATGCAACTTATGTTTAATTAAGCATGATTAGAGTTGATTATGCTACTGATTTGGTGGTTGTGACCATATCATGGGTTAGGCCTACTTGTGATCAAGTGACCCAATTTGAGCATGTTTATGCCTAAGGAATTGAAAATCAGTATTTTTGATTAATAGAATGGTTTATGTATGAGAACTATGCATTAGAGGCCTAAGTCATGTGATTTGAGTTGAATGATGGGATTAGATGGGATTTAGGCCTATTGTTTATATGTGGGCTGATTTAGGGTTGATGTGTAATGTCTATGTGATTGAACATAAAAATTGATGTATGGTAGGATATTGATGTATGTTTCAGGATCTTGATTGGATTGATTCGGTTTGGTGGTCGTGTGTGGTTAAATATTCTCGCGAGGCTTGGTTGTGAGTCGACTTCATTTATGATTATATCTTTTATGTCATCATATCACTTATATATATTGTATGTTGAAAGCATGAATGTGTTCTAATGTTTTGAATGATGCATTGATTTGAGAAAACCTTATGACTTTGGTTAGGCCCATCTATCTGGCTAATAGGGGGACTTAACCTTGTCATAGGAGGGTTTTAAAAAGCAAATGATTGGGGTCAACGGTACGGTGAAATAGACGTGCACTAGTAACCCCAAATAAACATGATTGGGATCAACAGTACGGTGAAATAGACGTGCACTAGTAACCCAATGCATGTGGAATGTGGATCCAAATTGATAAGCTTTTACTTGCATTGAACTTATTATAAATGCTTGATATCTATATGTTATGAGCTTTTAATCATGCTACACATTGACATGCATACATGATATTTATTGATGAGTATTGATAGCATATTTGAATTCTATTCACTGGGCACCGTTGGTTCACCCTCATTCTCCTCTTTCAGGTCCTTTTGTCCCGAATAAGGGCAAAGGAGTAGTCATATCTTGAGGGCCTTGCCTGCGAGAGAATCCAAGGCCTCGATGTGAGTTGAGAGGCATTTTGATTGAACTGTGTTTTAAATTATGAAGTATTATATTTTGGATTATGTAATTATAACACTTACCACATTGTAGTATGGGTGAGTTGGGACTTGTTAGATAGACCATGTGGGCATATGACGGTTTTATTTGTACCCACAATTTTGGACTTTATGTGTATGTCAATTTTAATGGACTGTAGGGATTATGATTTTATTTATGATTCATTTTTATGGATTATCTCTTGTCTTGGATGATTAATACGGTTGGTAGTTTTGTTTAGTACCTTTTGATATTATGTCGTTGTTTGAGATAAGGCTCGTAGGGTCTCAACCACCTCACGGGAGTTGAGGAGTGGTCGGAGATGCCTACGCCGGGAGTCTCGCCCCGGCATTCCGCACGCCATTCCCTGTAGGGTTGGTGGTCCGGGGTGCGGGGTCGCCACAGTTGGTATCAGAGCCTGATTTTACTAGGTTTGGTCTATGTATTGGACTTAGATGACTTTGACCTAGGAATTGGGTGAGAGATTTAGGTGATTAAAAAGCTTAAAGGAACTATCTTAAAAACCTTACTTTCATATTTTCATTGTGTATTATATGATATGGGTAGTTATGAGGCTTTGTTAATGTTTTAAATTCTTTAATGTGTGATGGTTGCTCGTATTTGTACTTCTCAGTGTCATGAGGAGGAGCGAGAGATTGGGACAGCCACACACAGGGCCATCCGATGATGACCGGATGGGGAGGATGAAGGATATCATTCAGGCACAGGGCCGCTTGATGGCAGCCCAGACTTCACAGATACATGCGTTAGTGCAGCAGGTTGAGGCTATTGCTCGACAGTCGCCTCAAACAATACCTCAGGAGGCGGGCACTAGTGGGGCCGTGGCTAGTGGAGCTGAAGGGGCAGCAGGACCTCAAATGGCTGTACCTCAGCCTATGCCTACACCTGCTCCTATTGTTGTGGAGAACCCCACTGATCGGCGGATCAGACTGCTAGAGAAGTTCATGAAGCTAAAGCCAAAGGAATTCACTGGTGGGGTTGACTTGAAGAAGGCCGAAGATTGGCTGAAGAATGCCGAGAAGATCAGTCGCTCCTTAGAGCTTGATGAGGAGTCTCAGGTCCTATGTGCTGCTCACACACTGGAGAGTGATGCAGAGGACTGGTGGCTTTCAGTGTTGGATACACAGGGGGCAGTGAAGAGTTGGGACACCTTCAAACGGTTGTTCTTACAGGCTTACGTTCCAGAGACTGAGAGACAGGCTAAACAACTCGAATTTTTGAATCTCGCACAGGGCACCATGTCAGTCAGGGAGTACGAGCTCAGATTTAGGCAGCTCGCAGTTTATGCCCCTGGGTTAGTTCAGACGTCGAGTGACAAGATTATGAGATTTTCTTTGAACCTAAGGCCTGCGATCCGACAGGCCTTGTCTGTGACAAAGATGACTGATTTTACCACAGTGGTCCAGAGGGCCAAACAGTACGAGTTGGCTGAGCAGGTTGATGGTATGTCTACACGGGCAGCTCCAGGTGAACAGACTTCACAAGCAGAGTCTGGGGGACAGTTCCAGACTCCGTGGAAGAAGGGAAGATGGGAAAGGAAGAGAAAGTTTTATGGAAGAGCACAGTCTGATGGTGCTCAGAGTAAGGCATCTTCGTCAGACATAAAATTTAAAGAGACGAGCGTTAGCAAAGTCATTGAGCAAAGGGAAAGAAAATTGACTTAAACGGTCGAAGCAAAAATGGGGAGATTCACCAGTGTTACTTGCTGCACTAACCCGACAATGTTGCGGAGGACATTCTGTTTAGAAATGCTTTCCATAATTGAGGGACCTTGAAATATGAAGCCCCCAAAGTTAAAGTTGAGAGACGCCCCACTTGGGTCATGGCGGTCTTTCCTAGCTGAGGCCTTTGTTGTTGTCCCCATAGAAGAACTCTTCATCTGACGTGCCAACTTGGAAGTCTACCCACCTTGCAGAAGAGTTGTGGAGGTTGCTAGTTAAAGAGCCCGAACTGCGAGGAAGATAGGTTCAAAGCTCCCTGAATGAGGTATTGAGTTCTTTAAGGCCAAAATTAAAGCAGGAGGTGTATGAGGTGCCTCGAACCTCCTGGATTTTTTTAGTCAGGTGGCCAACTCTGGACCTGCTTTTACCTTGGTCTCCTCCCTCTTGGTGGATGACTGCCTTTGCGTTGTCCTAGTAGCTAGTTGGGCTCGGGCAGAGACAGCGATGAATAACTCTAGCCTCGACATCTCTGAACATTCCACTATAGCAAGAGTGAGTGGTCTCATCTATACTGAAAGGAGGCTCCTCGGACTTCCCGACAAAAGTCTATTGGGATCTACTTCTTGTTGGCACACGTTTCTTCTTGTCATTCTTCTTCTTAATGCCGAGTAGCTCGTTTTTATTTAAAACACTGTCAATGTCACACCCCGTCCGGACGCACCTAGAAATCGGATATGCAGGAACACAACATAAGGACAAAATGTTTTCTTTTCATTGATTATAATATTTTGGTACAAAATGTAGGTAGTCCAAAGACTGCCAATACAGGGAACGTAGTCCCAACAAAATTTACCCTAGCTACTCGCATAAGGTTGCCAAACGAGGGCCCATGTACCTCTGCCCAGATCTACCTCAGGCTTCTAAAACGTGGTTAGCAACGGGATGAGCCATCGCCCAGTGGGTGAAACATATATTTCGTGGATTATGAAAATTTATAAAGAGAACATCATCATTGTTAACCTATTCATCACTTAGCTCGTCCCTAAATATATTGTGATAAAGTATATTTTGATGATCACAAACAAAATACTTTTCGGTGCTAAACGTGCGTGTATCAAGATTTCATCAAAGTACCTAAGGAAAGCAAAAAGCCAAGGAACGACTCTATTGAGAAACTCAAAGATCACATCCAACGGTCAAGTTTGTCTCAACCAAAAAACTTCAACGATCACATCATGATTTTAATATCACTTCACTTGAACGATTCGATCAAGCTTCAAGACTACATCTCTCGATCAATGTTCAAGTCATTCAACTCCGCAAAGCTTCTATTGAAGATCTCATAATGAAGAGTTGGATTTAACGGTTATGAGAAAAAAGAAAGACACAAAGTATTTAAGGTATATCTTTCTCTAATCGTTAATGCTCAAAATGTTTTTCAAAACCATTCATAAATCATCTACATATGTTTTTCTAATCTGCATGTTTTGATTTCATGTTTTTACGGTATTTCAAAGGATCTAATACTATATATTTAATTTGAAATCTACCGAGTTTTTATTTGCATTTATCGTATATTTTATCGCGAGTTAAAACTGTTTTAAAAGAGTCTTTCAGGACGCTAATGAAATAACAACGCTCTCCTAAACTTTATAAGTCAGGATACTGATAGTTCAGTAGGACACTGATAACAATCAAGGTTGAATAAAACTGATTTATCAGGACGCTTACTTGTATAGTAGCGACCTCCTTTATTAGTCAACCTCTGAAGTTGTCAGGAAGCTGACTCAGCATCAGCTCACTAAAAGATGTCTTAAGTTCTTCAAAGAATGTATCTTTGAGGACGCTGATAGTTATAAGTTGAACAAACTATCAGGATGCTATCTGGATAGAAGTGCCCTCACTTTTAGGAATCAACTTAGTAACTTTCAGGACGCTGATTGTCCTTCAGCGTGTTTGTGTGTTATTTAAAATGTTTTTAATCGGTAGGACGCTTACGTAATGTAGCGCCCTCATGTTTTGTTTTATGTTTTAAAGGCATGACGCTTACTCGGATAATAGTGCCCTCATGCACTTAGTTGTTTTAAAACATAGCAGGATGCTAACTGTGCATTAGTGTCCTCAAGTTCAAGTTGTCTAAGTGACAAAGTAAGTCAGGACGCTTACGAGTTAGTATCACCCTCACTTAAGTGTTCAGCAGGATACTTATACGTAATAAGCGCCCTCAAGGAACAAAACGACATTGTTGATATTATGTGTTAGGACACTGATTACGGAATCAGGACGCTAATTCAACAACCGTCATTGTTCGAATAAGTACACTACATCAGTTTATTTTTTCAGAACAGATATTTGCACAGAGTCCTTTTCAGACTTATCAGAGACCTTTTTTGATACATGAAATAAGTTTTTCTAAAACTTTCCCCTTTCATGAAATCTGAAAAGAACCAGAATGTTAGTGAAAATTGCAATTGCCATTTTCATATAACATTCTAGCCTTTGTGTGTAAACATTCATATTATTTGAACTTCAAATGTCTAACGGCTATGTCCCACTAAGTCTATAAATACCAATACTTAGGATCAAACAATTTGCCAACCACTATGAGTTGTGCCAATACTTTTTGAAAGTTAGTCTGTGTCAAAATATTTTTCATTATCTAAACTTTCAAAGTATTTTTCACTAATACCTTATGTATTCAAATGATTTTCATACTGAGCTTATTTTCATTATATCTTTGAAAATCTATTTGATCTGGTATCAACTCAAATTCTCAGCACTGATTCATATTTGGTATCATTCTTGCTGGAGATAGAATTTGAGAAATAGTTCAAGATATACAGTTGTACTTGATTTCATATCTTAAGTACTGTATTGAACTATATCAGTAGTTCCATTAACTACTAATCAAAGAACCAGAAGTTTTCATACTTATATTTTATATCTATTTTGTAAACTGTCTGTGTCTTGATTTACACCAGTCCTTCGTGTTTTAAGTCAATCTTTATTCGATATTTGTTTATTTTCGAAGAAGCATTGATTTTTATATCATATCATTCATGCTTTTCGAAACTACATTTGAGCAATACCTAACACTGAAAGGTAAAAGACTGAAGGTGTATTTTAACTTAGCATTACCTATCTCATATTTCATATCTTTGTAATGCTATGTACTGAGCTTTATTGTAAAGTGTTCTACTCAGTTAGAACCAACATTTTTATTTGTTGTAATGCTGGTGTGTTTCGGTGTGAAACAACTAGGACAAGTGGACGTGGTTCACTTAAGTGATTTTAGGTTTGAAATTACAACAGTTTTTCCTGATCTCGTAAAAGGAACATGAGTTCTTTCTCAGCCCGAAAAAAGGAAACCGGTTCATCCTCATCCCGTAAAAGGACAGATGTGTCCTTAACCTTAAAAATGATAGGTTATCTCTCAGCCTTTAAAAGAGAACCGGTTCATCCTCATCCCGTAAAAGGATGTGTGTGTCCTTAACCTTAAAAAAGATAGGTTATCTTACAGCCTTTAAAAGAGAACCGGTTCATGCTGATCCCATAAAAGAATAGGCTATTTCTTCCCTGTAAAATAGAAACGGTTCATCCTTAGCTCGTAAAAGGATAGTTTTGCCTTTAACCTATAAAAAGGGCAGCTGTAACGGTTTGGGTCTCACCCGTAAGAGAATCCCTTAGTGATAAGGTTAAAATCCTACCTGAGGAGGTTAGGTAGTGGATGTAGGCGCGGCCGAATCACTATAAATCATGTGTTAAACTTTTGCAATTTAGTCTGTGTTCTATTTTGCATCCAATTCCAATACACTTATTTAAATCACTAAGTTATTGGAAGATACTTTTAAAATTGACCATCGCACCCAATTCACCCCTTTCTTGGGTGGACAACCAATCATCATAATAATCAGATAAGCACAACATATCATCAATAGCAACACCACAATTTAGTGGACACCCATAACGCATCGTCTCATAAGGGGGGTCGTGGTTAGGTACCATTGTGGCGATCCAGTACCCCGGACCACCAATCCCGCAAGGAATGGTGTGCGGAATGCCGGGGCGGGACGCCCCGCGTAGGCATCTCCAACCACTTCTCAACCTCCGTGAGGTGGTTGAGACCCTACGAGCCTTATCCCAAACAACGACATAATATAAAAATGTACCAAACAAAACTACCAACCGTATTAATCATCCAAGACAAGAGATACTCCATAAAACTTTGTCATAAATAAAACCGTCATAATCCCTACAGTCCATCAAGATTGACATACACATAAAGTCCAAAACTATGGGTACAAAAAACCCTCATATGCCCACGTGGTCTATCTAACAAGTCTCAACTCACCCATACTACAATGTTGTAAGTGTTATAATTACATAGTCCAAAATATAATACATCATAATTTCAAACACAATTCAATCAAAATGCCTCTCAACTCACATCGAGGCCTTGGATTCTCTCGCAGGCAAGACCCTCAAGATATGACTACTCCTTTGCCCTTATTCGGGACAGAAGGACTTGAAAGAGGAAAATGAGGGTGAGCCAATGGTGCCCAGTGAATAGAATTCAAATATGCTATCAATACTCATCAATAAATATCATGTATGCATGTCAATGTGTAGCATGATTAAAAGCTCATAACATATAGATATCAAGCATTTATAATAAGTTCGATGTAAGTAAAGGCTTATCAATTTGGATCCACATTCCACATGCATTGGGGTTACTAGTGCACGTCTATTTCACCGTACCGTTGACCCCAATCATGTTTATTTGGGGTGACTAGTGCAAGTCTATTTCACCGTACTGTTCTCATCCCCAAATATTTCCTTTTTAAAACCCTCCTATGACAAGGTTAAGTCCCCCTATTAGCCAGATAGATGGGCCCAACCAAAGTCATAAGGTTTTCTCAAATCAATGCATCATTCAAAACATTAGAACACATTCATGCTTTCAACATACAATATATATAAGTGATATGATGACATAAAAGATATAATCATAAATGAAGTCTACTCACAACCAAGCCTCGCAAGAGTATCTAACCACACACGGACACCAAACCGAATCAATCCAATCAAGGTCCTGAAACATTCATCAATATCCAACCATACATCAATTTTTATGCTCAATCACATAGACATTACACATCAACCCTAAATCAGCCCACATATAGACAATAGGCCTAAGTCCCATCTAATCCCACCATTCAACTCAAATCACATAACTTAGGCCTCTAATGCATAGTTCTCATTCATAAACCATTCTATTATTCAAAAATACTGATTTTCAATTCCTTAGGCATAAACATGCTCAAATTGGGCCATTTGATCACAAGTAGGCATAACCCATGATATGGTCACAACCACCAAATAAGTAGCATAATCAACCCTAATCATGCTTAATTAAACATAAGTTGCATCAATTCAATGATTCTAGGCCAAAAGCATCAAAAGCCTTAAAATATGAAATTTTCCATACTTAGGCCATATTGCCGATTTACACTAGGTCACCATGTTCAGCCATGTATATCACTGATTTAGCATCATGGGTTCATCAACAATGGCAACTAGGTCAACATAGTTGACATGCAAGCTATTTGGAAAGGTCTAAGTTCATATTCTAAATTTAGGTCTAATACAAGCAACCCTACCAATTCTTCATTTAATATTCTGTTCAGATGTATCAATCTACAAACAGAAATTTTTGATCACAAAATCAACCGTACAGATTGAATTATATTAAGAACCAAACCTTATGTCCAAAAATCAGCTCAATCCAACGGTGGACCGAAAAGATAAGCAACTTTGATGAACAAGTCTCTAATCAGATAATTTCTCCTTTCCTGCTGCAAATACTCAAACTCAGATGACTATATCACACAACATACATAAGCCATAAACATCTTCACCATCCATAATACAGAAATCTCAGTTTTAAACCACATACCCAAATATCATATCCATCCAACCGTAGATTTAGGAGATCTATTAGTTTGATCAAAACTGAGCGAGAAATCCAGACTTTCCGACCAGCTTTGTTTGAGAGGTTATATGTCTTAGAAGAAAACTCTAATCAAGATCTCCACCGACCAGAATGAATAACCATAAGCGATGAACTTTATTACAAATTTTGAGCTCAATCGGACCATATATCCTCAGGATCCAGCTCTTTGATGAAAACATTGCAGAGATTTTCTTCAAAGCAACTCCCTCTTTCTTTCTCTTCTTCTTTCCTTTCTCTTCTTTTTTCCTTTCTCTCTACTCATCTCACCCTCTAAGACTTCCTTGGGGAAGAGAAGTAGGGCATGGGACACTTGTCCACTCTCATGCACCAACCTTGACATGTGTTGGAGAGGAGAAATGGGGCATGGGACACTTGTCCATTTTCATGCACCAACTTGACATGTATTGGAGAAGAGAAATGGGGCATGAAACACTTGCCCATCTCATGCACCAACTTGACATGTGTTGGAGAAGAGAAAGGGGGCATGAGACACTTGTCCATTCTCATGCACCAACTTGACATATGTTGGTCTCATACTACCCATACCAACCACATGTACTTTAACCAATTTCATGCTCCCATGTATTTTAAATGTCCAATCCATTTAATACACCAAATTTTCATTTTCATTTATCCTTTTATTCAATCAATCCTAACACATATCAATTCATGGTTTAATGGGCCCATGCATAAATAATAACATATGCATTATACTTTAATTTAACATGACCTATATCTAATTTATGATGCACATATTTATATACATTATCAAGCATCAAATATACAAACATTAAACAACCATCAAACAAGCACCAAACATATCAAGGCAACACATAGAGTTTGGGAAAAATGCAATTGGGTTATGGGCTAGACGAAATAATTTTCGGGGCGTCACATCACACCCACCTTAGAATGAACTTCGTCCTCGAAGTTTTAAGGTTAAGAAATTACCTAAGCCCATGAACTCGGCAAAGTGCTCCATCATGTAGTCCTCACGCTCCCAAGTAACCTGCTCCTCGCCATGGAACTGCCATCTCACCTTAACCATCGGAATCTCGCGGTTACGTAACCTCTGGACCTTCCGGTCAAGTATCTGAATAGGTTCCTCATCATAAGTCCCATCCTGCCTTAGCTCAATGTTCCTCCAGTCCAAGACGTGATCAAAATTATTCTTGTACATTTTCAACATTGACACATGAAAGACATTGTGGACTGTTGCTAACTGAGGTGGCAAGGCTAATCGGTAAGCGACGGGGCCAATTCGTTCTAAAACCTCGAACGACCCAATAAATCTCGGAGCGAGCTTGCCTTTTATCCCAAATCTCGTCTGGCCCTTCTGAGGTGAGACCTTCAATAAAACTTGGTCACCCACCTCGAACTCTACGGTCTTCCGCTTGGCATCAGCGTAACTCTTCTGCCTGTCTTAGGCTACCTTCATATTATGCTTGATCATTTTAATCTTCTCTGTGTGTTCTTGTACAAGTTCTGGTCCCATCACTGCAATAACTCCTACCTCCGTCCAACAGACCGGAGATCTACATGGTCGACCATACAATGCCTCAAAAGGAGCCATGCCAATACTGGACTGATAACTGTTGTTGTATGCGAACTCACACAGATGTATGTACTCCTCCCAGTTACCACTGGACTCAAGGACACAAGCTCGAAGCATATCCTCCAAAATCGATATCAACCTCTTAGACTGGCCATCCGTCTGAGGGTGAAAAGCGGTACTGAGATATAGTCTAGTGCCGAGCTGCCTCTGTAACCCCTGCCAGAATACCGATGTAAACCTTGGATCCCTATCTGACACAATCGAAACTGACACTCCATGTAATCTGACTATCTCCCGCATAGAGAGTCTGCTCAGCTTGTCCATAGAATTCCTAGTGTTCACCGGTAGAAAGTGAGCGGACTTAGTCAAGCGATCAATAATAACCCAAACAACATTATGTCTCCTCGAGGTGTTGGGTAATCCCACAACAAAGTCCATAGTGACATGCTCCCATTTCTACTCAGGAATGGCAAGCGGTTGCATCTGCCGTCCAGGCCTCTGATGCTCAACTTTGACCCTCTGACAGATCTCACACCTTTGAATGAACTGAGCTATCTCTCTCTTCATGTTGTCTACTAATATTCTATGCATGGGTATAATGTATGAATGTGTGTGTGTACGTTTAATCTCAATTTTCTACACTGGTATGAATGCCTACTGCACATGTACGACAACTTTTGAGTCCATGGGACATTCATTATTAAAATCTTGTCGTACCTCCATGAAGTGGACAACTTTTAATAAAACGAACTAGACTAGTCCCCAGGCTGAGAGGTGGTTTACAATGGACACTCTTAATACACCATATCTTCTAGAGTAACAAGCTGCCTCCCTATTACTATTTAAAGTTACCGAGGACAAGACATAGTCTGGCCAGTTAAATTAATTGCTAATCCAGCAAAGTAACAACATGACATTTGGATTACATTTACCAAGATGTGAGTAAGACAAATATAGTTTAAACATAATGACATTTGTGTAATAATGTGAATATCAGACATAATAATAATGTATAAAAAATTTATAAAAAGACATAAGACACGCAAACCTAAGTTTCACTTTCCACCTTCAAATTGGACACTTTATGCTCTAAGCTCTTTGCCAGGTAGCAGCTTCGCACCGCACAAGTGGAGAGTCTTTAAGAAAGAAAGTCTCAAAAGAGAGAGAGAGAGAGAGAGAGAGAGAGAGAGAGAGAGAGAGAGAGGATTGTGAGAAAATGAGGGGGAGGGGGACCCTTTTCATAGGGTGCCCCATGCCCTTAAAAAATATAATTTTTTTTTTTGAAAACTAAGGTATTACACTCTACTCCCCTTAAAATAACTTTGCCCTCAAAATTTAGTCCATGTTATCTTGATTGCTGCCTTCATGAGATCCACTGTTTTGGTCATCTTCCATTGGTTCAGGGTATTGGTGGTATGGTCCCAGATTTATGCTTTGACCTGTGGAATCCTTAGCATCATCGACAAACGAAGAACAGATTGAATCGGATTCTTCCTCAGAGGGTTCCGACATTTGCCCGATAGATGGTGGTGTGGGGCTCTGGAGGTTATTATGTTTCAGGGGTGGTAGAGTTGGTGGGGGAATGCTTCTATGTGTCGTTGCTCGAATTCACCCATCTGGTAGTTTTGGTAGAAGGTCCTGCCAGGACGGGGGGACCTAGATTGTTTGGGGCGGGTTTCGTACAAGCAATTTCCTCACAATATAACCATTGACATTTTGCTGAAAGAGATCGCAGTTGCTGTGGCGAGTGACTTGGTGATGTATTGAAGTTGTGGGTTACTTCAACACTTAGAGGGTTCCCCCAAGGTCGCAAAGCAGGCCATGGTATAGATGGTGGTTTACTCCTGTCTGTGCTGTTATCAGACACCTGCATGGTTATTTAAATGAAGCGATATATTAAAATATTGTAAAGGAAATTTTATAATTTCATTGATTAATGAAAATAACACAATGTATCATATCATCAATTACTATTAGGATCAAATTAGGGTATTTCTTTTTGATTGTTTCTTCTAGTTTCCGAGTTGCTTCCTCTATTCCATGGTGATCCCATAGTACTTTTACAAGTAGAATGCT
Organism: Paratinospora sagittata; assembly: GCA_035771175.1. Taxonomy (NCBI): domain Eukaryota; kingdom Viridiplantae; phylum Streptophyta; class Magnoliopsida; order Ranunculales; family Menispermaceae; genus Paratinospora; species Paratinospora sagittata. The sequence continues at coordinate 16,933,901 of CM069604.1, forward strand.
ACGTCGTCTTAGTTCTTGAGTTTTCCTATCTAGAATTTGTACCGCTCTCTCCTGATATTTGTTGCCTTCTTCCATCTGAACTTCAACCAGAGGGACAACATGTGAAGGGTCAGGACGGTACTTCCAAAGCATGGATACATGGAAGACTTCATGAACTTTGGACATAGATGGGGGAAGGGATAGCTGATAGGCTAATTTTCCAATGCCTTTGACGATCTCAAATTGGCCGATATATTGTGGCGAGAGCTTTCTTTTGATCTCGAAACGTTTGACACCCCTTGAAAGTTGGAATTTTAGAAAACATAGTCCCGCTTTTGAAACTTTAAGGGCTGCCTCCGCTTGTCTGCAGAGCTTTTTTATCGACTCTGCGCTATACGAAGTCTCTCTTTTACTAGCCTGATCTTCTTAGAAGTTCCTTGAACTAGTTTTGGCCCCAATTGTGGTCGATCTGCCATGTCTAACCAACATACCGGAGATTTGCAAGGGCGACCATACAGGGCCTCGTATGGTGCCATGCCAATACTAGATTGGTAGCTGTCGTTGTACTCAAACTCAGCCAAGTGTAAGTGTTTCGCCCATCCATCATGAAAGTCCAATACACAACATCGTAACATATCTTCTAAAATCTGGATCAATCATTCTGACTGTCCGTCAGTCTAAGGGTGAAATGTTGTGCTCATGGTAATTTTGGTGCCCATTCTTTTTTGGAAGTTTTACTAAAAGTTTGATCTGAATCAAGAGTCTCGATCACAGAAGATTGTGAGTGGCATGCCATGCAGGCGTACAATCTCTTTTACATACAATTCGACTAATTTGGTAGGGTTACCCTTGAACTTTATTGGTATGAAATGTGTAGCCTTTGTAAGTTTGTCAATGATAATCCAAATTGCATCTTGCCCTTTATTATTTTCGGGTAAGGCAGTAACAAAGTGTATTGCTATATTCTCCCACTTCCATTCTCCAATAGGTAAAGGCCGGAGAAGTCTGGAAGGAAGTCTGTGCTCCGCCTTTACTTGCTGGCAAGTGAGACACCGGGCAACAAAATCTTCAATGGCCTTCTTTATTTTAGAGAACCAAAATTGTCACTTGACATCTTTGTACATTTTGTATCCCCCAGGATGCATAACGAACCTAGAGCAATGCATTTCGGTGAGCACTTCTTTTTGAACTTCAGGGTCGTTTGATAGGCACAAACATTTCTTGTAGAATATTGTTTTATCATCGGAGATCGACCAGTGGGGAAGGTCTTGCCCACTGCGGAGGAGTTCTCTTTTCTCCATCAACCTGGTGTCGTTGGCTTGGGCAGCTGAGATTTTTCAAATAAGCTCAGAGTTGGCAGTTAATTGGGAGAGTCGTGACCTTCTTCCCTCCTCAATGAGCTGTAAGTTGTATTCTTCAATCTCAGTAGCCAACTTCCCTATTTCGAAGTTGAGGGTGCAAGCTGCAACATATGACTTTCTACTCAGGGCATCAACCACAATGTTGGCTTTTCCAGGATGATATTGATGCTCAAAGTCATAGTCTTTTAAAAATTTCAACCATCTTATTTGGCGGAGGTTTAGGTCTCTCTGAGTGTAGATGTACTTGAGGCTCTTATGATCAGAGAAGACTTCAAACCATTCACCGTATAGGTAGTGGCGCCATATCTTCAGTGCAAATATGATAGCTGCAAGTTCCAAGTCATTAGTTGGATAATTACCCTCATGGATTTTTAGTTGTCGAGAGGCATATGCAACCACTTGGCCATATTGCATTAGTATTACACCTAAGTCTTGGAGAGAGGCGTCGGTGTATAGTAAAAATCCAACTCTATTTCTTAGAATAATTAGTACTAGTCTTGTCGGGAAACACTTTTTCAATTCCTGAAATGACGATTCACAGGCTGCGTTGCAGATGAATCGTGTGTCCTTCCGAGTGAGTTGGTCATTGGTTCAACAATCTTGGAAAAGTCTTTGATGAAGCGTCTGTAGTAGCCAGCCAAGCCGAGAAAACTTCGAATCTGAGTAACATTTGTAGGCTGCTTCCAGTTTAATACCGCTTCAACCTTTGAAGGGTTCACTTCAATGCCATTGCTTGGAACCACATGACCTAGGAATTGAACTGTCTTTGCCCAAAATTCGCACTTACTCAACTTTGCATATAATTGATGGTTTCTTAAGGACAGGAGGACAATCCTCAGGTGCGTCTTATGGTCTTCCTTTATTGGTGAATACAACAAGATATCATCTACAAAGATCATTAGGAATCAGTCTAAATATGGTCTGAAAATGCAGTTCATCAAATCCGTGAAAGCTGGAGTTGCATTCGTTAGACCAAACGACCCAACCAAAAACTCATAATGATGGTACCGAGTTTTGAAAGTCGTTTTATGTATGTCCGACTCTTTGATCCAGAGTTGGTGATAGCCAGATCGTAGATCGATCTTAGAGAAGTATTTGACATCTCTAAGTTGGTCGAGCAAGTTATCAATCCTGGGCAATGGGTATCTGTTCTTGATGGTTACGTTATTCAACTTGCGATAGTCGATGCAAAGTCGTAACGAACCATCCTTTTTGCGGATGAATAAAATTGGAGTGCCCCAGGGTAATGAAGTTTTTCTGATGAAGCCCGCCTTCTCCAATTCTTTCAGCTGCTTGTCCAACTTGATTAGCTTGACGTTGGACATTTTGTATGGTGGGATGGAGATGGATTCAGTTCCTGGTATGAGTTTGAGCTCAAAATTGAATTCCCGAACTGGAGGTAGACCGGGGAGGTCGTTTAGAAAAACTATTGTGAATTCAAATATGATCGGGATACCATGTACTTCAAAGGGGTATAACAATGATGGTTCATTATCATTACTAATGGATAGGGCTCGGAGCTATTCCTTGAGGAGTGTGACAATCGAGCTGTGTATCCATTTTTGGGTTCCCTGAATTTTGACAATCTCCCCAATAGGCAAGGTTAGCTGAACTTGCTTCTTCAAACAATCGATTTTAGCGATCAGTGGTGCTAGCCAGTCCATGTCGAGGATGATGTCGAAGTCTTCTATGTCCATCACTAGGAGATCTGCATAAATTATCTGTCTTGACATTCGAAGTTCACATCTAGAACACTTCATTTTAACGTCAGTACCAGGTCCTATTGGTGATGAGACATAGATTGTGATGTCGGTGGGTTCAGATTGCAACCCCAAATGTGTTACAAATGCAGAATATATATAAAGAGTGCGTAGCACTCGAATCAAACAAAACATGCACCATTGTATTGAATAAAGAAAATGTACCTTCCACTACATTATTGTCTGGAAGGGGTTGTTGAGCTACAACATACGCTCTGCCTTGTTGCCTTTGCTCTTGGTTCTGTTAAGGCTAGGCGGTTGCAGTGGGTGGGGCTTGTTGGACTGGGGTAAAGAGGCACTGGTTGCTGAGGCTACGGTGGGTGGGGACATAACCTTTTCACGTTATCAGGTTGGCCACAATTTTAGCAAATCTGCCTTTGGTGGTAAAACGTTTTTTGTTACTTCTGTTGTTGTTGATGTTGTTGGCCACTGCCTCTTTCATGGCCATTCCGACTGCTGTCCCTATTGTTCCTTCCCTTTCTGTTATGATTTTGAAAACCCTGATGGCTAGGGTTAGCAACTTCGGCCACTGGTGCAGTAGCCTCATGTTTTTGTGCGGGGGTTGGGAGGGCTAGGTTAAAATTTTGGTAGGCCTTTTTCTTGTTGCTTTGTTGAGTGCCCTGTGGGGAAAAAATAGCCGCACGTTTTCCCCTATTTTTTCTTTGTTCCTGATCAATCTTCTCTTGCTCGTAATTTATGGCCATATTTATGAGTTCCCTGAAGTTTTTAAGCTCTAAGAAGGCCAGAGCCTGGCGAATGTTTGGTCAGAGGCCATTAAAAAATTTCTCAGTCTTGTCTCGCTCTGTAGAGATTGTGGAGAGAGAGAAGACTGATAATTCTGTGAACTTTACAGCATATTCTCAGACTGTCATGCTGCCCTGGTAGAACCTTGCAAACTCCTGACATTTTTGTCTCTTCATGGCGCCAGGGAAATATTCATCAACTAACAATAACTCGAATTTCGTCCAAGTCATGGGTGTCACATTGACCCTTGGGTCCTCCTTTACTCTTTTTCACCAAAGATTAGCTCTACTAACTAGCTGGTATGAAGCTAGTGGAATTTTTCTGTCATCGCTGACTGTCATAGCCTCAAGAGCATTTTTAGACTCTTCCAGCCATTTTTGAGCCGCATAGGAGTCTGGGGTACCCGAAAAAGTGATGGGCTGGAGCCTCTTGTATTTTGTGATCTGATCAATTTGGCAGTCCGAATCGGATCTAACAGATGTCTGAATGATGATCACGTGATTAGCCATTGTTTCACAAACGACCATTTGTACAGTTTCCTTCATCGCCTCAATGAATCCTGTGAAAAAGTGTTCCATGCCCGGATGCATGACAAAAGGTGAGGGTTGGGGTGGCACTGTCTGCCTAGAAGTGGTAGTAGTGTCATGAGTGGCCTACTCTGTTCTCGGAGGGGCGGTTCTTGATTTTGTGTTTTAGGAGGTGCTGCCTCTGTTGGACTATTGGTTGAGCATGGCCTTTTACTCCATCTAGTTTGTAATTTTCTCCACTGACAAGGAGAAAATAAAACTTTTCTTTAGAAGGCTTCCATGAAATAAAGCCAAGAACAATATAACAAGTGATATTCTTAGCAGTTCATAGATTCAAGAGTTCTGCAATTATTGATCCACATAGTTTTCTAGGCATAGTGTAAGGTATTGATGAGGAGTCAAAGAATTCAAATGAACATCGCATTCCGGCCCAGGTATAAAGCAAAATTGGAACAATTCATATAATATAAGTATAGCCTTTAAACCTTGTTCTCAAATGTTTTTGTTGGGTTTCGTTGAATATACTCCTATTTTTTTTTTTGAAAACTCATACGAGTCAGAATTTCTAAGACTATCTATGGTGAATGCCATAATCTAAATGTTCTACCACATTCCTATGCATTCCAACTCATTTTCTTGGTTTCTGTTGATTATCCTCCAAGTTTTCATGTCCTATACCACAAGAATTTGGTGATAAGGGACATAACCAAGTCAAGTCATATGAATGCGGTCTCTGCAAACATTACTTGAAAAGTAGTCTGCTAATGGTATCCTCCAAGTTTACTCGTCTCATACCGCATAAACTTAGTGATAATCTTAGTGATTCAAGTTTTCTAGATGATTTTCCACACAAGGTCGTAGGTTTTCTTACTTCCAAAATTTTTTCTGGTATCCTCTAATTTTGTTGTGTCCCATACCACTGCAAAGTTTGTGATATAAGAGAAAATTAAGGTTGCAAGGCCGCCCACCAAACAATCACAAACAAAATTTTCATAAAATTTGGTTTTACATACCAGTATCCTAGTGCCTACTACTGCTACTTCATCTGGTTCTCTGACTTGTCACAGAGCAACTGTTTGTGGAGCGACCAGAAGCACCACGTTCAGTTTCTAAGTTTTCTTTTATGTTCTGAAGGTTCCTCAGTTGGGAGCTGAACAACTTGAAGGGTGATCTTGTTATTTCTACAGCATGAAACTCATGAGCGTCTATGAACCTTGTCCCCATAAGGATGTCTATTATTTGGAATAATAAAAAAAATTGAGTCGAGAAGGATAAGGGACCTCTGACGTGAGTCTCAAGTTTCAAGAACGGGGTCGGTTCCGTCTTTACAGAAACCTCTGACCCTCACATGGCTATAGAATTCTTGATTAAGCTAGAAACGAACCCACTGTTATCTCTAGTTATGTTCATCCAACCTACTACATCAATCTTGTCATGCAATTTGGTCGTAGGCGGAGTTCCTTCATGTTTGTCGTCCTTATTGTAACGATCTTCCGCTTCTCAAGTTTCTTTAGCCTAGAAGAAGGCTCTCCAAGGTTTCCCGTGGAAGTGCTTCCTCTTGTTCTTGAAGCCATCTCTTTTCTCAAGACTCATAAAATGCATTTTGAAATGTTCTTCAGAACGTTCTTATGAACATTCTTGGAGTGAAATTTTCCTTTAAGGTTTATGTTCTTGTTCTTTCGACAACATTTTTTTTAGGCTTTCACAACCCCTTGGCGATTCTAGGTACGTGGGTTTTGGGCGGGCCTTGGACCGTTATCTCTGATACCATTTAAACTGTCACACCCCGTCCGAACGCTCTTAGACCAGTGGAACACTCACAAGCAGGGTGTGATGCAGCTACAACAAAAATCAGATGCGTAGGAACACAACATAAAGACAAAATGTTTTCTTTTCATTGATTATAATATTTTGGTTATAAATGTAGGCAGTCCAAAAACTGCCAATAGAAGAAACGTAGTCCCAACAAAATTTACCCTGGCTACTCGCACAGGGTTGCTAACCATGTACCTCCGCCCAGATCTACCTCAGGCTCCTGAAAAGTGGTTAGCAACGGGATGAGCTATCGCCCAGTGGGTGAAACAGATATTTCGAGGGTTATGACAATTTATAAAGAGAACATCATCATCATAATAATCAGATAAGCACAACATATCATCAATAACAACACCACAATTTAGTGGACACCCATAACACATCGTCTCGTAAGGGGGGTGTCATGGCCAGGTACCATCCTAGGATCACACTGTGCGTCCATCCCCAGGGAAATATATAACAATCAGTATGGTACAACTCCGTCCGCACATCTCCTTTTTGGCTGACATAATAAAGTTTACAACAGAGATGTACCGCTTAGGGTTGACTTAGTCAAGTGGGCAATTATGCACCAATAATCAATCATTAGGCTACGAGCGACTTACGTCCCTAGATAGTTATGTTGTTTACTAATATTCTATGCATGGATATAATGTATGAATGTGTGTGTAGGTCTAGTCTTAATTTTCTACACTAGTATAAATGCCTACTGCACATGTATGGCAGCTCTTGAGACCATGGGACAAGCATTATTAAAATCCAGTAGTACCTCCACAAAGTGGACAACTTTTAATAAAACCAACCAGACTGGTGTTGGCCCAGATATGTCCAAGAGGGGGGTGAATTTGACACTTAGCATATTTTAGCCTTTCTTAATAATATGCGAAATATTGAAAGCAAATTAAACAAAGTATAGCAAATGAATACGATAAATGGAAAGGAGACAATGCAATCAGGATTTATAGTGGTTCGGCCTCGTCTACATCCACTACCTAACCTCCTCAGTTAAGATTTGTTCAAACTCCACTATGGACCTTCTTACGGGTGAAGATCAAACTGGTACACTTTCTCAACTTACGGGTGTGAGAACTATCGTTTCTCAGCTTACGGGTGTGAGAAGACCGTTATAACTTTGAGCAACACTTGCTCTAGCCCAGTGACTAACCAGTCACTACAAACTGTATACAAGATGAGATATGATTCCCTTTACTCAAAATCAAAGTTATACTTAAACAGCTTTGGATTGAACCTTTCGTTACCATAGATTCAACAAAATATGTATGATGAAGTTTGGCTGAAAAACAGGTTCAAAGAGCTTTTGTCTTCTTCAATGGATTTTGAAAATGATGAAGATGAAGATCAATCAATCCAGAAGACTTGATGTTGTTTTTTTTCAAAATGATTGCATGTTCAAGCCTGATTGAAAAACGATTAACTTTCAAAAAGTTATTTGCACAAGTGAAAACTGTTAATACGTTTTTGAATAAATATAGTTATCGTATTGATTCGTTATTTTTCTGCTTTAAGGCAACACATATATATAGAAATAACAGAGGCGCAATGGACTTGGTGAATTTGACGCTCTAGGTTATTTCAAATACAACGTCTACATTCTTTCCTGAAATGAATTGATTCAGCTCTGTGCATATTACGACGATAGCACCTGAATCATCTCATCATTCATGAAAAAGGAATGTTCGGACAAAATATTAGAACATTCAAATTGTACGATTTTGAAACGTTCAATTCAACCTTGAGCGTCATGATTTATCAAGTCCAAGAGGGCGCTGCTAAAACATTAACATCCTGAAAGACTCTATAAAAATGGTTTTTTGATTTCTCGATTAAAGCTCTATAAGGCATGATGTTTTCGGATTAAATCAAATATGCAAACGATTGAAAATCAATTCGATTAAAACATGCAGTCATGCATATTGCTGAATCAAATGGCATAGAAGGTTATACAACCTATCATAATCTAATCATACTACCGAACATCTTCGAATGATCATGGTCTTCAAGTAGATCTTTAATACGTCCGCCATGCATAATTGATTCTTTTGAAACCTTCAAGTAAGACTAGATATGCCATGTATGCAATAATATCATAAATAGAATGTGGTTTGTAATCATCAAAATATCTTTCATATTAGGGATATATTCTCGTGAGAGACATGAGGATAATTGGTTCAACACTCTCTCCTTTTTTGACGATTTCAAACACATTACTATAGGCTTTGAAGCAAGCTAATAAAATGATGTGATTATGCCTGAGATGCAATACTAATGATCCTAGTTCCATATGATATGAGTGTATTTTCAAGGAATGTACTAAAAACTCCACTAAGACTCCCCCTTAGAGTTAATCTCCCCCTGAATATATGATGCTTCAATGATATTATTTTTCCCCCTTTTGAAATATCAAAAAGTGTAAAGTATCATGAAATATGTCTCCCCCTATATAGAGGTAAGCATCACACATCAGTCTCAGAGAACATGCCAAGCTCTCTTCGAATGCGAACAAACTGGTTTTTTGGTAAGGCTTTAGTAAATATGTCAGCCAGTTGCAATTTGGTTCCAATGTGAGACAATATGACTTCTCCATTTTGCACATGATCCCATAAAAAGTGATGTCTTATTTGAATATGTTTAGTTCGGGAGTGCAATACATGATTTTTAGATATGTTAATAACACTAGTATTGTCACACAAAATCTCAACACATTTAATAAATATTTGATAATCTTGAAGTTGTTGTTTCATGTGTAAAACCTGAGAACAACAACTTTCAGCTGCAACATATTCTGCTTCAGTTGTGGATAATGCCACTGAGTGTTGCTTCTTGTAAAACTAAAAAATTAAAGAATTTCCAAGAAAGTGACAAAATTCGAAGGTACTTTTCCTATCAGTTAGACTATCGGCATAGTCAGAGTCTACATAACTTCTCAGATCAAATGTAGTACCTTTGGAATACCAAATTCCTAAGTGTATTGTGCCATTTATGTATCTAAATATTCGTTTGACACACTTTAAATGAGATTCTTTAGGTTCTGATTGAAATCTTGTACAAAGACAGACGCTGAACATAATGTCAGGCCGACTTGCAGTTAAGTACAACAAACTTCCAATCATACTTCTATAAAGTTTTGAATCAATTGATTTACCTTTTTCATCATTTTCTAATTTGATTGCAAGGTACATGAAGTATCAATCGATTTCAAATTATGCACTTGAAACTTTTTAACCATTTCCTTAGCATACTTTGATTGGCTTATGAAGGTGCCTTTCGACATTTGCTTAATTTGCAAGCCGAGAAAGTATGTAAGTTCTCCCATCATACTAATTTCAAATTCCTTCTGCATTAATTTTGAAAACTCATCACACAATTCTTTGTTTGATGCACCAAAAATGATATCGTCCACATATATTTGAACAATAAGCATATTATCATTATGGTGTTTGATAAACAAAGTTGGATCAAGTTTTCCCTTTTGAAACTTAGGACCTAAAAGAAATGAACTCAGCCGATCATACCAAGCTCTTGGTTCTTGCCTTAATCCATATAAGGCTTTGTGGAGTTTGAACACATATTCTGGGTCTTGAGCATCCTCAAACCCTAGAGGTTGTTCCACATATACCTCTTCATTGATGTATCGATTTAGAAAAGCACTCTTTACATCCATTTGGTATAAGGGAAAGTCCTTGTAACAAGCGTAGGCAAGTAGCATCCTTCTTGCCTCTAATCTTGCTACTAGTGCAAAGGCTTCTTCGAAGTCTATGCCTTCTTCTTGGTTGTACCCTTGTGCAACCAATGTATCCTTATTTCGTACAATGACACCTTGTTCATTCTTTTTATTTCTAAAGATCCATTTGGTTCCTATAACAGATAAATAAAAAAGTCTAGGAACTAATTCCCATACTTTGTTTCGCACAAAATGGCCTAGTTTTTCTTGCATAACAAGAATCCCGTTTTCATCTTTCAGTGCATCTTCTACTTTAATTGGTTCAAATTGTGATACAAAAGCAACAAACTCTTGATCTTTTTGATTTTAAGCTCTAATGGATACACCCATTCGTGGATCTCCTAAGATTTGATCTTGGGAAAGACCTTAAAGCAGCCTGGAGTTTTTAGATGATTCTAAAGATGTTTCAGGTTCAAGATATATATCTTGGTTGTCTTGGGTTCATCATCATCAAAGTTTAATTGTTTAAATTCATCCTCAAGACTTTTCTTATTTTCACTTTCATCAAAATTTAGGTGAATAGATTGTTTACAGTTTGATTAGATTTGTTGAACACTCTGTAGGCTCTACTGTGAGAAGAATATCCTAAGAATATTCCTATGTCAGATTTAGGTTCAAACTTATCTAGATTGTCTTTATCATTAAGAATAAAATATTTGAGTCCGAACACGCGAAAGTAACTGATGTTGGGTGCTCTACCCTTCCATAGTTCATATGAAGTTTTATTCAAATCTTTTTTGATTAGAACTCAGTTCATTACATAGCAGACAATGTTAATAGCTTCACCCCAAAAATGATTTGCAGTGTTATGCTCATTAAGCATTGTTCTACACATTTCCTGCAGAGTTCTATTCTTTCTTTCATCTACACCATTTTGTTGTGGTGTCCTAGGGGCTGATAGATGGTGAGTATAACCTTGATTATTACAAAATTCTTCGAGGTTTTTATTGACAAATTCACCACCTCTATCACTCCTAATTCTATTGATTTTATAACCCTTTTCATTTTCAATTCTTTAACAAAATTTTATAAATGTTTCACATGCATCAGATTTATGAGCTAATAGAAATACCCATGTGAATCGAGTAAAGTCATCAACAATCACAAAAACATATGATTTTTCACCTAAGCTTTGGGTTTTGGTTGGTCCGAAAAGATCCATGTGAATTAGTTTGAGAGCTCTAGAGGCTGATTGATGCCTCTTGCTCTTAAGTGATGATCGGGTATGCTTAGCAAGTTGACATGGTTCACATACCTTGTCATTTGAGTAAGTTCCTTTTGGAATACCCTTGGCGAGATCATGTTTAACAATTCTAGATATATTTTCCATATTAACATGAGCTAATCTCCTATGCCATAGCCATGCATCGGTCCAAGAGATAGCACTTATACATGTTACATTTTGTTTCTTCATGTCATTAAAGTTTGTGTAATACACATTCTTAAGTCTAGATGCTATGAATGCAACAATTTTATCCGCATGCTTGACAGTGCACCTATTTGCTTCAAATGAAATGTCATAACCCTTATCACATAATTGACTTATGCTTAAGATATTATGCTTCAGCCCTTTAACATAAAGTACATCAGATATGGATAAAAAATCGTTACCAATAGTTTCGATGCCTTCCATGTCACCTTTGCTATCATCTCCAAAAATGACCTTTCCTCCTTTCTTCTTTTCAAGGCTTAAAAATTTAGATTTATCTTCAGTCATATGCCTTGAGCAGCCGCTGTCTAGATACCATATATCTTCATATTTGCATATCTACACAACATAAAATATTTTTGACTTTGGTACCTATGCAAGTTTGGATCCATGCATGTTAGCATCAGTAAGAGCAAATTTTTCAATCCATGCATATTTCTTTTTCTTTCTACTTAAGACATTACATCTAAGTATGGTATGACCTTCCTTATGACATTTGTTGTATGTTGGTCTTTTGGTTAGTTAGGTATTGTATTCCTTTTGTTTTGACCCATGTGTATAGCCTAAGTCGGTTTTGTCGAATGCACATTTTTGTGATCCTAACATCATGTCAAATAATTTTTGACCATTTGTGAATTTAATCACGGTGCAGTTCAGGTCTTCATTTTCCTTTCTAAAAGTTTCATTTTCATTTTTCAGTTTTCCAACAACTTTCTTAAGTTGTTCATTATCTAGAGACAGTCCGTCTAGCTCTTCTTGCTAAAATTCTATTTCCTCAAGTGCTTCTCCAAGACTAAGCTTGAGCTTTTCATTCTTTCTGGTCTCTTCACTAAGTTTTGTCTTAAGCTCCTGAATATGAGTATAGATCTCATTAAATTCATCAATGGGTTCATATTTTACCTTTGTGCTTTCCATTAAACATAATGCAACAGTGTGATCTGAATCCACTTCATCTTTGCTTGAGCTAGAATCATCCCATGTAGCTTTGAGAACTTTCTTATCTTTTCTATATGAGCTGGTGTTCTTCTTATACTTAATGGGACATTCACTCTTTACTTGACCTGGTTTGTTACAACCGTAGCATATTAACTCTACAGGTTTAGACTCGGGTTTCTTTCCTTTTGTGAAACCTTGAGTAAGAACTGTTCTTACTCTTTCTCCTAAGTAGCTTGTTGAACTTTCTAGATAACATAGCCATGTCATCTTTTGAGTCTGAATCATCTTCAAAATCAGTTTCAACATTGAGGGCAATAGATTTATTTTCTTTTTCCTCAACCTTGACTGGGCACATCGTATCTTTTATCTTCAATTCATAAACCATTAATGAACCACATAGTTCATCAAAGGTGTATTTAGCTAGATTTTTGGCTTTTTCAATGGTCGTGGCTTTGGGTTCCCATGCTCTGGGTAGGCCCCTTAGAAACTTTCTAAGAGTTTCTTCTTGGTCATAGTGTTTCCTAGGTTCTTCATCTCATTTATTTTTGTTGTAAACCGAGCAATTACCTCAGTTATCGAATCAATTTCTTTCATCCTATAGGTCTCATATTTTTCAACTAATAGTTGGAACTTTGCCTTTTTAACTTGCAAAGTTCCTTCGTGGGTAACCTTTAACTTGTTCCAAATTTTCTTAGCGGTTTCACACTCACTAACTCTATTAAACTCTTCTACGGATAAACTGCAAAACATAATGTTTACAACTTGGTTATTTAATAGCTCTCTTTTCTTTTTCTTGGTACTCCATTTATCTAGTTCCTTCGGGACAATAGCACCATCTACTATTTTAGTAGGTGTTGGACAACCGTTTGTCACAACATCCCACATTTCTAAGTCTTGGGCTTTTAGGTAGTACCTAATCAGAGTTTTCCAGTGTGAATAGTTTTCTCCGTTGAACAGTGGTGGTCGGTTGGTAGAGTTTCCATCACTTGAGAGATAAGTACTTCTTTCGTTTTTTCCTGCCATACTCAATCAATGATGGTTAGATACTTTGATGGTCTACCTGCTATGATACCAATTGTTGGCCCACATATGTCCAAGAGGGGGGTGAATTGGACACTTAACAAATTTTAGCCTTTCTTAATAATGTGCAAAATATTGAAAGCAGATTAAACAAAGAATAACAAATGAATACGATAGATGGAAAGGAGACAATGCAATCAGGCTTTATAGTGGTCCGGCCTTGCCTACATCCACTACCTAACCTCCTCAGTTAGGATTTGTTCAAACTCCACTATGGACCTTCTTACGGGTGAAGATCAAACCGGTACACTTTCTTAACTTACGGGTGTGAGATCCACCGTTTCTCAGCTTACTGGTGTGAGAAGACCGTTACAACTTTGAGCAACACTTTCCCTAGCCCAGTGACTAACTAAACTGAATACAAGATGATAGATGATTTTCTTTATTCAGAATCAAAGTGATACTTACAAAGCTTTGGATTGAACCTTCTGTTACCACAGAGTCAGCAAAATATGGATGATGAAGTTTCGCTGAAAAACAGGTTCAAAGAACTAGTCTTCTTCAATGGATTTTGAAAATGATGAAGATGAAGATTAATCAATCCAGATGACTTGATGTTTTTATTTCAAAATGATTGCAAGTTCAAGCACGATTGAAAGATGACTAACTTTTAAAAAGTTATTTGCACAAGTGAAAACTGTTAATACGTTTTTGAATGAATATCAGTTTTAGTATTGATTTGTTATTTTTCTGCTTTAAGGTAACACATATATATAGAAATAACAGAGGTGCAATGGACTTGGTGAATTTTGGCGCTCTAGGTTATTTCAAATACAACGTCTACATTCTTTTTCGAAATGGATCGATTAAGCTCTGTGCATATTACGGCGATAGCACCTGAATCATCTCATCATTCACGAAAAAAGAATGTTCTGACAAAGTATTAGAACATTCAAAAAGTTTTGAAAAGTTTTTTGTAGGATTCTGAAAAATTTTCGTACGATTCTGAAAAAGCTAACAAAAATAGTGTCAGTGTCAGAACAGTAGCATTGTTGAATTAGCATCTTGACGCTTAATATCAACTTTGTCATTTTGCTCTTTGAGGGCGCTAATGAAGCATAAGCGTCCTGCTGAATAGTGAAGTGAGGGCTGTATTAAATTGTAAGCGTCCTGACTTACTTTGACGATTAAACGACTCAAATCATGAGGGTGCTACTTCGACAGTTAGCATCCTGCTTTGTTTTAAAAACACATATACGAACAAGGGCACTACTCACAAGTAATTGTCCAGAAATTTAAAAACTATTTTAAAACACGATTAGGTGCCCTGAAGGACAGTAAGCATCCTGAAAGTTATTAAGTTGATTTTAAGGATGAAGGTGCTCTCATACAAGTAGCGTCCTGATAGTTTATTCAACTTATAACTATCAACGTCCTTAAAGATAGAAATCAATTAAAAACTAAGAGAACTTCCAGCGAGTTACAACTAAGTCAGCGTCCTGACACTTTTAAAGGTTGACTAAACAAAGGTCACAAGTAAGCGTCCTTATGAATTAGTTCAATTCAACCTTGAGCGTCCTAACTCATCAAGTCCAGAGGGCGCTGCTAAAACATTAACGTCCTGAAAGGCTCTATGAAAATGGTTTTTTGATTTCTCGATTAAAGCTCGATAAGGCATGATGTTTTTGAATTAAATCAAATATGCAAACAGTTGAAAATCAATTCGATTAAAACATGCAGTCATGCATATTGCTGAATCAAATGGCATAGAAGGTTCTACAACCTATCATAATCTTATCATATTACCGAACATCTTCAAATGATCATGGTATTCAAGTAGATCTTTAATACGTCCGCCATGCATCATTGATTCTTTTGAAACCTTCAAGTAAGATTAGATATGCCATGTATGCAATAATATCATAAACAGAATGTGGTTTGTAATCATCAAAATATCTTTCATATTAGGGACACATTCTCATGAGGGACATGAGGATAATTGGTTCAACAACTAGTCCCCAGGCTGAGAGATGGGTCACAATGGACACTCTTAATACGCCAAATCTTCTAGAGCAGCAAGTTGCCTCCCATTCTTAAATTAATTGCTAATCCAACAGAGTAACTACATGACATTTGGATTACATTTACCAAGATGTGAGTAAGACATATATAGTCTAAACATAATGACATTTGTGTAATAATGTGAATATCAGACATAAAAATAAAGTATGAAAACCTTATAAAAAGACATATGACACGCAAACCTAAGTTTTGCTTCCCACCTTCAAATTGGACACTCTATGCTCTAAGCTCTTCACAGGGTAGCAGCTCCGCACAGCACAAGTGGAGAGTCTCTAAGAGAGAGAGTCTCAAAAGAGAGAGAGAAAGAGAAACCAAGGGGGTGAGGAGAGGAGAGGAGAGGAGAGGAGAGGTTTGTGAGAAAATGAGGGGGAGAGGGACCCTTTTTATTGTGGTTCCTCATGCCCCAACTTTGGGCAGTATGCCCAAAAAAAATATATAATTTTTTTTTGAAACTAGGGTATTACAGTCAATATAAGAGAATGATCAATAAATCAAGGGACAAATAATGAAAAGTGAGTGAAGTGAAAATACACGCAACTAAAAGACAAGATATTGACCTCTCCCGAACAGTTTTTCTACACTTATTAGTTGGGGTTAAAAGAATTTTGGGAGTCCTCTCTGTGTTGGGTAAGACCCAGATCTGATCGAGGCGACTAAAATCGGTCATCTTGGACTCTTAGCATGGCTAAGGCCAGGTTGTTGCATGAAGCAAGACAATAGTTAAGAAAACTTATAATAAGGAGGTGGAAAGGTAGGGTCAAAGCAAATCGAAAGGTGATCATTTTGGTACCTGGTAATTTATAGTCCATGGGCATGTTACCGAGCTTGCGTTCGTTCGCCCACACCCTCGAGACGAAAAACCATTTGTCCTTCCAGGTTTTATTAGAGGTCGGGGAATTAATTATTAAATAATCGTACAATGTGCCCCAACCAACAACATAATACCATCCTCAACTATCGGGATGAGACTGGACGATGTAAGCCATCCATAATTTTGTAAAAGTTGAATTCTGGTCACCCCTTCTTTTTTATAAAAAAGGTGGCAACATGTCAGGACCTGCCAAAAATCCGAGCTAAGCTGTTGATCGTGAATATTTGTATCGCAAGTGGACGATAGTCAAGTAATAATATAAACCGACGGTGAGTCGGGTATCGTCCTCAAGGATAATGAATTAAATTGTTAAACATGCCCAAAACTACTATAATCTTGATTTTATCTAGGTGATTAAATTGTGATGAAGTAATTGCTCAAAGAGTAAATTGAACGAAATCAAGTAAAATTAAGTAAATCTAATATAAAATGGGGAAAAATCAATGAATAAAAGTTCTAGAGTAATGATATCACTATGTTGTCTATTATGGGTTTCAAAAAGGTTGTGTTATTAAATTAATTAAGAGAATTATAAATCATGAATTCTAACCTATCCAAACCCCTCTCTCGAATGTAGTTTGAATATCTACCCTTAAAATACTAATTCCCTCTCTCGAGCGTAAACCAGTAAATTAAGAATGCGTTAAAATCTGTAATTCATTTTGGATGATTTCAAAGGATTTCGTAGGTCTCTCGACTTAATACTACTAACCTAGGTCACAATGTTCATTTTCCAATTCGATAACACCTCTCTCGAGTGTAAGAAATTGAATCTAAAGTCATTTAAAGAGTGGCCAACAATTTAAAGGCATTAAGTATAGAAAATTGTTAATCAAAAACACATAAACAATGAGAATCAACCCATAGAATCCAACATAGATTAATCAAAACTCTAGATTAAGAATTTAGCTCATGTTCAAAGTCATGGATACAAGATGAAAAAGATATAAAACTATGGAAGAAAACATTACAAAGAACAAAGATTAGGAAAACAAGGTTAGAATCCCCCTTCAATGGTGGTTTAATCTTCTTCCTCTTCTTGGTTTTTTCAAGCCTCTAAGCTCTTTCTCTTCTTTTCTTGTCTCCTTTTTCACACCCCAAACCTATTCTAATCTATTCTAATTGAATCTAATGCTCTCTAATATCTAAAACAAACCCTAAAGTGAGCTTATATACAAGTATGGGTGAAAATACCTAAATTGGCCATCCAAAATGTGTCAAAAATACCAATTAAAATACAGATTTAATTTCCCAACGGCGCTGCGGCTCCCAGAACATCAAATCTCCTTCTTCTTGCATTTTGCAACGGTGTGCGCCTAGTTTGTTGCAAAATTCACTCTTTGTTTATTTCTTCTTGGTTTGACTTCTTGGCTTTTCGTCCTCTTCTTTGACACTTCTTGTACTTGTTCTTGGCTTATTATGAGCCTCATTTGCACTACTTTGAAGCTCCTTGTTCACCTACAAAACAAAAACACAAATGTAAGTAATCTATATTAATCAAATGATAAAAATCTATATGCAAGTATGTAAACATGTAAAGTATAAAAATATTAATATGGAAGTGATGCAAAAGACTTTAGGAAAAATACTTAAAAATCAAGATTATTTTCCTAAGCTAGCCTAATGCATTTTATTCATGAAAATACCTAGAACTATCTTCTAAAATTCATAAAAACATCTAAATGGACCTAAAACACTAAATATGAACAATTAATGCAAATGTACATAAAAACTAGCTAAATGCACCTAAAAACCTATAAAATTAACATGTAAACTAACAACTAAAACTCAACTTATCAACTGTGTCAAGGCCAGGTTAAGTTGAAAGAGGGTGGTGGCGATTGATGCAAAGAGGGGGAACTTGATGCCATATTTAAAGAAGTCGGTACAAAAGGCTACCCAACCCTTTAGGAGTCGGCTAGGTTGCTCGCGGGGCACCGGCGCATAGAACTTAACAGTTTTTGGAATACCTAGCTCGTTCCATAGCCACCTAAGCTTGAGGCCATCCACTGAAAATGGTACAAAGTTGGAAGTGAAGACCTCGTTACTCCTTCTAGGGTTAACTACTCGGGTGGGAAGGTCAGGTCGACCAAAGGTGCAAACCTCGGTAGCATTCAAATTTTTCGCAGATCGGTGGGATCGCAGTGAACTTGTCAACTCAGCTGCCTGGTTGTCACCAGGGCTGCTCGCACCCAAGTCGGGGTCAGACAAAGCCATGACACTTGTACGCCCAACATACATCTTGATAGGTAGAGGATGTCGCAAGAGAACGAAGACCCTGAAAATGAAGGGTTGGAAGAAGAACTAGAGGAAAACCTCGAAGAAGAACTTGAGGAGGAGGTAGAAAAGGACCTACTCGTAGATTGGGAGGTCAAACTAGTGTTAGGGGATGACTTAGAAGAGTTAGAGGGCATCAATAAAAGTAACTAAATTTACTAAGATAGTGAAAGAGGACTTGAGGATCGCTTTAGTGGAACTAGAGAGAAAAATTATTGCTATGCAAATGATCACCTTGGTGCCAAGTAACGAATGAAATGGTGGAGCATCACGACAATTATGCGGACTATGAAAAATTGAACGGCCCAAATGATCTCTGAAAAGTGGTTAGATTCCCATCGTGAAGTACGCACGCATAGGCACAACCAATGGTAGAGATCTACACTCCAGCAAACCAATGCGATAGCTTGCTTGATTTGAGCACCACAACGTACGTCGAAATTTAATGTGCGGATGCTCCATCTGACACATTGTCATAAGCGACCGTT
Organism: Paratinospora sagittata; assembly: GCA_035771175.1. Lineage (NCBI taxonomy): Eukaryota > Viridiplantae > Streptophyta > Magnoliopsida > Ranunculales > Menispermaceae > Paratinospora > Paratinospora sagittata. The sequence goes on from CM069604.1 coordinate 16,952,932, forward strand.
GGCATGGGTATATCCAAGGGAAGTAACTGCGAAGTGACATGCACCATGCCTGACCCAAGCTCTTAATCTGAAACTCATCCTGATGACCTGATATAAACTTCCTCATTGCCCGCACCTCGGATGTGACATTTCCACCTAAAACCCAGAAAAGGACAAAAAGGGACAAGATTGACATTATGAGAAAATTCTGAGGATAAAAGTGAAAAAAATATAGTTGGTATTATTTGAAAAGAATCGTCTCAAGATATATCTCGAGAAAGGATATAGTTAGTATTAAAAGAATCGTCTCGAAATATATCTCGAGAACATACTTGAGACCTTACCCGAGCACGGGAGGAGACGATAAATAAATTAAATCTCCAAGGTCATATTTGGAAAGTGGAAAAACATTCATCCTATAAAGAGGGGGGAGGTTTTTAGGATTTTTCAAAACTCAAAAACTTCTTTCAAACTCTATCTCTTTTACTATTTTCTATATTGTTGAGAAAAGCTCTAGGAAAAGTTGTTCGAATACTCATTTCAAGGTGGGGAGGAACCTATGGTTTGTGCATTCTAGTCTTTTCATTAAATTTTATATTCATGCTGAAGTTATGCACGTCTTTATTTTCACTAGTGAAATGTCAATTAGGTGGAAGCTAGCCATTGTCGGAATGCTAAATGCAACTTATTTGGGTTGGAAGTTGTCCCTTGCTGGATTGCTAAATGCAACTTATTTGGGTCGGAAACTGGCCCTTGTTAGATTGCTAAATGCAGCTTATTTGGGTCAGAAGCTGGCCCTTGTTGGATTGCTAACTGCAGTATATTATTTCAGATTTCATAAAATGTTCTATTCAATTGCTAGCAAAGTTTCCATGTGCATATGTGTGCAATTATTGTTGTTATATTGTTTAAATTTTAGTTATTGAATATCAATTTTGATGTTTTGCCTAAAGTGTGGAAACTCGCTAGGGAACCTGATAGTTGCATATTCAGATAGGCTTTAGAGCATGTTTTAGGATATTTTATACATTAGTTTAGTGTGTTTATGTTAGTTTTGATGCATTTGATAGTTTAGGAATAAATTGATTTTTATGCATTATTTCGGTTTGTTAGTTTATATGTTGGATCAATTTATGTTTTGAGTGTGTTACATACTTGTTTTGCATTGTTTTGTAGGTATTAGATGTGTGGAAGTGAGCATGAATGATAGACACAACATATGAGAAGCTTAGATGATGATTCAAGAATAACACAAGTCAAAAAGTGGAAGAAAATTGGCTTAAGTCCATGAAAGTAGCCAAAACAACACGGTTCTGGGCGTCGCGGCACTGTAATATGACGGAATGAGCGCCGTGGTGCTAGAGGTTGTAGCGCCGCGGCGCTAAATGAGGTCCAAGTTGCGTTTTTAGCAACTTGGACGGCTTGGTTTTTGGAGGACTTTCTAAAACTGGAATTGGACGACTTTGGGGGCATATTATATATCAAACTTTAAGGTTTTTCAAGGAGAATACATTGAAATAGAGTGGAGAATGAAGTTTTATGGCTGGAGTGAAGTGGAGAAGAAGATCTACATTGAGGACTATTCACAATCTCTACAACATTCTAGTTTGTTTTTCTTGGTTCTTGTTCATGTTCGAACTTATATTTCATGTTTTTATGTATTTAGTCATGAACTAAACCTCTTTCTAGAGGTGTAGATTGATCCAAGCTTCATACTATGTCTAGTTTTATGGTTTAATTATTGTTAATAAAGTTTTTATAGTTTATTTATATTTCTCTGGGTGTAATGCTTTTGATCCATTGATCATAGATTAGATGATCATAGACTTGAGGTAGATGCTTCAAAAGAGGGTACCTTGGGTTGGAATTTGAGAAATATAACCTAGGCAATCGTGAGACTCACAAGGAGATCGAGAACCTTTAAAATCGTTAGGTGGAAATCATAAAACTTAATGAGTTGTTGTCGTCTTAGGTTTTCATCGAAAGAGTAAAGTCGAGGCGACAATAACATGCTCTAGTTGTTGCTTCTAAAGAGGGAATTAGAAACGTTTGGATTTCTTACTTATAAACAAAGGACTGATTTAATGATAAAAATAGATATAAAGGCATAGTTGATAGTAAGGTGACATCAAACCTCCAGACCGTTCTACCATTGATTTTCCTATTGATTTTTATTGCATTGTCAATTTAATACTTAGTTGTTTTATTATTGCTTTTAATCACTCAATCATTCGAATTTGGTTTTTTAGATAAAATTAAGGTTAAAACGTGATAGCTAGTATAGTAATAACCCCTGAAGACGATACCCGATATATTATCAGACTATATTATAACATGACACCGTACACTTGCGATTTGAGTGTAACAGAACCCACTGGGCATAAACTCACCCTTTCAATCTTATCACCAAGAAATTAATGTCGAAGGAAATAAGTAGGAAAGGAAAGGAGATGAAGAAGGAAAGGGAGAAAAGAGGAGTTTAGTCTTCAAATAATGTATAATTGTAAATACACTTAGCATAAGCCAATCATATCAACCTCTGCCTGTATATAAAGGTTGTAATGTTTCAGCACTTGTGTGTGTTAGTTTAAGTTAAAATAAGTAAGTAGCGTATGTAAGAAGGTGACAAATAATCTTCTATAATAGAAATAAGTTATGTGAATCAAGTGAAGTCTTGGGAAATACAAAAGTTGTAACATTGGAATTTCTCTTATTATTATTTTACCATCAAATCCCCAATTAAAGGGATTTACAAATAAGAGAATATTCGGGGTGTGACAACTTTTATGGTATCAGAGTCGTAGATTTTGGGCTCATGTAAGTAATAAGAAGAATCTAGTTGAGAAAGTAAAATAAAAAAATAGAAAAGTAGAGTAGAAAAGTGGGAAACAATGGAGGGCGTTGATAAAAGTGTGTTAAAAGAAATTTTAGTGGGATGAAAAACTAAGTGTAAAGATGATGAAAGATATTTAAAAAGGATATTGGAGAAGGGGGAATAGTGAAAAAAATATAAAGTTAAATATATAATAATAATAATAATAATAATAATAATAATATTTAAAAAGGGGTCGGGAGTCCCGGCCAGAGGTTGGGTGTGTGCTTGGTTTAAAACCCAGCCATGTGGTTGGGAAATTTATTAAAAAAAAAAGAAAAAAGTTTGTAACCCAGCCACATGCTGGGTGTATATTACCCAACCACTTGGGCTGGGTAATAGTTAATGAATATTAAAAATAAAATAAAATTTCCTCTATATATATCAGAACGCGAAAATGAAAATTTAAGTCCTTATACTCCAATTCCGATCCTAAGTTCTCATACTTCCTCACTTCAATTCTTAATTTACTGTTGGAAACCAATACTCGTTCTACTTGATACCATGTCTAGCAATCCCTAATTCCGAAATGCCGAAGCACAAAAACTTTGGCAAAAATATAAGAAAAAGGGAGTGAATGCGGGAAAAATGTACAAGGTGAATTCTATAGATAAACATGGAGCAGTCAAATTCCTATACAAGATTGGTTGGAATGGTGCTCTCCAAATACCCTCAAAAGTAAAGAAAGACTATGTACATTGTTTCTACTGCAATGTAGAGGGAATTGAGGAAGAAAATGATGTAATAACATCATATTTGGGATCTACTGTCTTAACGAAGGATACATTAAGAGAAATGTTGGGCATTTCCACCAATGGGGCACGAGTATATTTTCGGTCACCCAATGAATTACCAAAGGAAGAAAGTTATGAAAACATTGTACGGACACTTACAGGTAAAAAGGAGTTTACAATTAGTGGTCTCTCTCCCAAATTTCAAGCTCTTAATCAAATTCTTAATTGTAATATTATTCAGAAGGCAAGACATCACAATACTGCCAGAGTCCTCCCCTTATACATACTATACAGTTTTTCAACGGGGAAACAAATATCCTTACCATATATCATTCTTCAACAAATGAAGAAAGTGCAACATTGTTCAACCTCGCATTTTCCATACGGGGGATGGATAATGAAAATCATCCAACATATGAAGATCAAACTACCACCTGAAAAGCCATCATCTTATATATCTTATGTTAGTGAAGAAGGAATCGAGATTTTAGGCAGATAAGAGAAGAATCTAGAACAGTGATAAGTGAATCTAGTGTCAGACATGTTGAGGAGGATTTTAAATCTTATTTAACCGGTCTAATACAAAATTTAGGGAGCCAAATACAGGAAAACAAGAAGGAATTGGAAAAGTTGATTGAAGATAAGTACAGTGTTTTGGATAATAAAGTAACTCTGTTAGGACAAGATGTTCATGCTTTACATAATCTGTGGGCAACTAGGCAGGAAACATCCACACCCCTGAGTTATCAACCTAGTTGCGTAGAACCTGCTTTATTGGCTAATCTCCAAGCATCAATTTTTACTCCATAAATAACGTCGAGACAGTACTTTGCCAACATCGACGAGTACTCTTGGGCAAAGCTTGCATCAGGAAGTGAGCAAGTATATGTTTAACACCTATTAGAAAAATCTAAGCTTGTAAAGAAAATTAGTCTGTAACTTTTGTAATATATTAATGTATAAAGTTTAATTTGCTCCTTGTGTTGTGTATGAGACTATGTTTGATGGGGTGGTGGCAATCACGAGTTTTACTTATGGGCATATTCAAGGTGGTATGGGACATCACGGGTATGACTCGTACTTGGGACGAGTGAGGAGAAATCAACCCATGACTATGTGTGGAAATTATGGAAAGGGCTAGTTGATACTATTTATCCTTAAATTCAAACAATATGGGACGTACGAATTTTATGGATAACTATTATCCACTAGATATTTCCATTTATTGCGATAATTGCTTAAACATTAAATTTAAAATTCACATTGTAAGAAATTAGAAACAACTTGACCATAATATCGGTACCAATTCACTGAATATAGCGTAGTTTTACAAAACCAAATTTATGTATTTTAGAAACTAAACTTTCAACAAATATATATATAGTTTTGAAAAATAAATCATGTGAGGTTTGGTTGTTTTGAAACCTATATTCATTGAATGGAACTGATAAACCCTATGCCTTTAACTTAGAAACTAGGTGGGAAGCCTAATATTTAAATAGGAAACTAAGAAAACTTTTATTTGTACCTCAATATGCCGGTACAAACGTGAAGTCAAGTCAACAACAACTCTTTCCAAACCTCGAGGAGTGAGCTGGGGGATGCAGGACCATCCCAACTAGAGGTAACATTGACTCCGAAAATGTTAACAAAGGACATGTGTAACACCCCGGCGGCTCACCCGTGCAGGGCGCGACAGCTAGTTACGGGTGTTCAAATTCATTCGAACTAAGTTGCACACACAGAAGCATAGTGGCCCAAAATCAATATCAACACAGCGAAAAATAACTTTAGAAAATACTATTATATTAAACATAAAGTTTGGTAGTTATACATCCCATTTTTCTTAACAAAAAAACAAAAAGATAGAAAAAAAAGGGTGGAGCCCCTACAAAGGTAGCAAAAAGAAGAAAAGGGAGAAGTCAAAAGAGAGGCATCAGAAGCTTGGAATCGCCAACACCGCTACACCGTCTTGGAGGGACTTGGAGAAAAAACATATACAAAAGTCCCCACACAAACCGGGTTTGGCAACCGTCCCTGGTATAAGTCCAGCCTAACCCATCTTATATCGCTAGAAAGATTAGCAACGGGGTGGGCTCAACAACTCAGTGAGATCAAGCAGGGTAAACGAGGCTTACATGCATAATAATAAGTACAGAACAACAATCACCAGGAAGTTAAGCCACAACAATACAATCAAGTAATGAATGGTGGCCACACGGCCTCACAGGCCAGGCACAATGCAGTTAGCAACCTTTGAGCTGAGGCGCCAATGCAATGTGTAGCAACTGAGAGGCCTCATGAGTTCCAACGCTTAAAGTGGTGATGTGACACCTCATGGGCCAGCGAGTATTGCTGCTAGCAACCCATAGGTTCAACGCCCCAAACAGTGACAAAGCCACCTTATGGTCCAATGTTATAACTTTTAATGTCCACTCACCATCTCGAGGGTTCTTGCCATTTAAGAGGAAGGGCATTCGCACTTCTTTTTGCCAGTTTGACTTCTCTTCATTTTCTTAGCGGGAGTAGATTGCTGAGTAGTGGATTTATGATGACTATATCTCTCACAAGCAAAATTGACTCGGGGTCGCTTACCATTACCTCTGGCATCTGAGTTTCGAATTATGATCACTAATCTATTCCTTCTGCCAACCTCTTGGACCCAGGAAACAAGTTCCTCCGGCGTACTAAAGTCCTTGTCGGGGATGAACTGTTCCATGTAATCAATGACCATTGCAAGTTCTTCACCTTGAAATTATGCAAAATTTTATAATTAGCCAATCAATAACCAAAAATTATCATTAACAACATCAAATACATCCAAATGCATTAGATAAGAATTGCATGCACAAAAATTTGGTTAAGTATAATAAATGGAAGGGTCGGCCGATCAGGGTCGACCATTGTACTGGACCGTCGGCTAATCATGATCGACAATCAGAAAGGAAGGTTGACCCTCAGTGGCCGACTCTCATGTACAACGGTTGGCCTCGCAATTCCGACCTTCAACTCAATTTTTTTGAAAAAAACATTGTCATCTTCATTTGCACACAACCAAAACTTACCTCCCCTTGATGTACGTTGTCACAAGAACAATCTCTTTTGGCCATATTGATTGAAATGTGTGGTAATGGTGTTCTTTTTTGGATGATTTAACCTAGAAAATGAAACAATCATCCATTCAACAAATCATCCAAAACAACCTTTGATCATTGAAAAAAAAACCCTAACAATGGTGCAATAGTCTACTTACAACGATTACGACGTGTAGGGCACTCGAGACTATCTAGAGAAATGCAATGGTGTTGCTCTTGGGCATTCTTAGGTGTTAGATTCTGGATCGACTTTGTCATTTATATCAAGTAACATGGTTGATGAGTTGGGTTTGACACTAGTGATAGTTGAGATGATGTTGATATTGAGTACTGTAGCCGAAGATAGAGAAGCTAGCTGACTTGAGAAGCTAGTTGACTTGAGAGTTGTGGAGTTCCTAAAGTTTCATTCTCTACTGGGTATGGATTGGTTATAGAGTGTCATGCACACAAAGATTGCTTTGCCAAACGATTATGTTTTTGATTCCAAGATACCACCAGTTATGTATATAGGTAATGGTTTTTTTGAGTGCCAACTACTAGAGGTAGGTTGGCCACAACAACTAAGATGAAAAGGTTGACCAAGTTAGCACTTGATGAAGCTGAGCCTAGTGATGATCAACTAGGAGATCTACCCATAGTCAGTGAGTTCTCTGATGTGTTTCTAAAGGATCTGCTTGGCTTACCTTCTTAGAGGGAGATTAACTTTGTGATTGCGTTGATGTTTGGCACTAGGCCAATATCTATTTCACCCTATCAGATGGCACCTAGGGAGTTAGAAGCTCAAGGTGTAGTTGAAAGTAGGAGTGTAAGCTGAACCGACTAACTTGACGAACCAGACCTAACTGAACACAACCCGATGGGTTGGGTTCAAAAATCCTAGCTTGAACTGTTTGGGTTGGGTTATGGGTTCACACCCTTGGAACCCAACCTGAACTGAACCTAACATCAACTCTTAAAGTATCCTTTAAAGTCACCGAATTGCAAAACTAATGTAACCTTAAAGTTCCAAACCCAAATCTCAACCTTTTTGATTTTCTACATAAAATTTATCAACCGTTCATCTACTTTCTTTCGTCTCCTTCTTTGGTCTTTTTTTTCTTCTTTGTTTCTTCTTCTTCTTTGTTTGTATTTCTTCTTCTTTTTAAAATTTTATTTTATTTATTTTATTTTTTTCTTCTAAAGTTCAAGCCATCCTCTTGAAAAACAAAAAAAAATTCAACTCTTCTCGACCCGAATGACCAACCCAAACTTGTTTGGGTTGAGTTGAGTGTTGGCTCAGACCCAACCCAACCCAACCCAAGCCGTTACATCCCTAGTTGGAGGAGCTACTTTCGAAGGGATTCATTCGCCCTAGCTCATCCCTATGGCGAGGTCCAGTGTTGCTTGTGAAAAAGAAGGACGGTAATCTAAAATTGTGCATGGACTACTGCCAAGTTAATAAGGTGACGATAAATAACAAGTACTTACTCCCGATGATTGATGATTTGTTTGACTAGCTGAAAGGGGCCAAGTTTTTTTCTAAGATAAATCTACGGTTTAGTTATCTTCAGTTAAGGGCCAAGGAGGGGGATATTTATAAAACTGTTTTCCATACCAGTTATGGCCATTATGAGTTCTTAGTTATGCCTTTTGGCTTGACCAATGCCCCAGTAGTATTTATGGATTTGATGCAGAGATTATTCAGGCCTTACTTGGATAGGTGCGTGATCGTTTGTTGACCTAAGTGGTTCTTCACTTAGAATTCTCAATGTTTTGATGCTAACAAACAATATAACCTATGGTGCTAATGATCTTATCTAGAATGTTTCAGCACCAAAGATCAAATCCTATGATAATATAAGACTCGAGTAACCTTAAGAGCAATCAAGCAAAATATATCAAGAAAGAATAAAGGCTTAAACAAGGCGAAGTGAAGAGAAATGGAAGAGAGTCAAATGTGTATCGTTTCTGAATTAGGTTGTAACTTCCCTTGCTCAAATTGCTCAACCCTTTTCCTCAAAAATAATTCATGCATCAAATTTTGTTTAAAAATGACTTTAAAATGATCAAACATGTCCATCTATGTTTTCAAATCATTTAAAACTTGTTTGAATCAGACTTCCATCAATTTGATCAAAAACACATTTGTACAAGTGTTCCAAAACTTTATGGTTTTAAGTTTGAATACGTAACTTGTTTTTTAACACAAATTTGTTCTCTTTGTTTCAAATGTTTCAAAGTATTTTAATCATCAAAATGAGTGTGTTTTAATCATATTTTGATCTCCAAACATTTTCATAAAGTTGGAATTTCGAAAATTAGGATTTTCGTAAAATGGTTGTCATATTGGCTCAAACCAGTCGACTAGATTGAGTCTGGCAGTGCAATGCTTCTTTGAGAAACGCACTATTGTCTGGGTTTTGGGCTGCCTAAGCTCTTAGTCTGCTAGCAGCGCATTGCTATTTTGGACTAGGGCGTAGGTGATTGTCGGGACGCGTTTTAACGGTCATATTTTCAATTTTTTAGCCTCTCAACGTCTAGTTTCTTGTGTCTAAGGCTAGTGCTCACTTCTAAACTATAATACATGAACTTAGGCCATTTCAACATAAGAAAGACAATTATGTGAGTCTATTGAGTGATTTGCAAAATCAAAATGATTCCTCACATTTCATGCAATCTTTCTAGAAAGATTTCAAAGCATCACCAAATCATTATCATGAGCAATCTTGGCGCAAAATAGGTATAATCCATTGCTGTAAGAGACTCTCTCACCCATTGATCTTTATGTTTCATATTTTGTATTAGTGAAATTGTATATGTTGAGCTTCATTGTAATTGTTCAATTTACTTAGAACAAACATTATAATTATTGTACTTAGTATTTTGGTTTGTTTCTAGTTGAAACAAACCAATTCAAGGGATTCAGAATCATTTGTGATTCCAAGGTTGGAATCCAGAGTCTAGTTTCACCTTTGTTTTGTAAAGGGTCAAGTGGTTATTCCTTATCCCGCGAAAATGATCTCGACTTTTCTTTTGCTCTTGAAAGAGGAACAAGTGGTTTGTCCTTAGCTCGTTAAAAGGATAGGTTTGTCTTGAACCTTCAAAAAGATATTGTAATGGTTTGGTTCACATTCTTGAAGTGAACCCGATATAGGGGAATCCTAGAGAAGGTTTTTCTAGGCATTGATGTAGGTAAGGATTTTTTGAACCACGTAAAAATCCTTGTGTGCAATTTATTTATTTTCGCACTTATATTTATGTTGGCCCAGTTAAATGTCCAAGAAGGGGTGAATTAGACAAATTGCAGGTTATACCTTTCTATAATAAACACATAGAAATAACAGAAAATAAACAATGATCAACAAAGGAACACAAAGGATTTATAGTGGTTCGGCTCTTGCCCACCTCCACTACCTAATCTCCCCCATTAAGATTTTCTCATACTTCACTAACCAACCCTCTTAACGGGTGAGGATTAAACCGTTACAGATTTCTCAACTTCTCGGGTATGAGAACAACCGTTACACAGCGAGCTAAACCAAGCTCAAGTGACTCCCCGTCACTTCACAATAATCATTACAAATTTGAAGTGTTGATTCCCTTACGCAGACAGAATCAAAGTAAATAACTTATAGAGCAAATGAACCTCAGATGAATCTGTTCTGTAAATGGATAAAGTTTAAGCTCGGCTGACAATAAGGTTGCCTTTCTTGTCTTCGTTGGATTTTTCAAAGATTTTGAAATCACAATTGATAAATCCAGAAAGCTTTTGAATCGAGATATGTAAAAATAATTTTATTCACTTTTCAAAAATAAAACTCGACAAAATTTTAAAGAGTTTTGAGTGCAGATTTCAAGTGTTGTATATGTGTATGAGCAACGACTCTTAGTTGCATGTATATAGAATGCGTCAATCTCTCAAAAACCCTAAAACTTTAATTTGTATTTCAAATGCAACAGATAAGTTTATTCACCGAAATGGTGTTAACAAAGACTTTGAAAAATTCTTTCAAAACAACGTTTACACAATAATAGCAAAGTCTCAGAAAGTTGACGGTTCGCACAGGTGAGACAATTGTCTTTCTAACAATTATTTTTCTGACAATTGTTTATGAGCATCTTGTAGCTCTTACAACATCCTGCAAAGTTAAAGTCCAAAAGACTCAACTAGCTTTTGAGTGACCTGAAGGAATGTCAACCTAAGAATGAGTTGAACTCAGTCAATTCATGAAGGGCGATACTCAACTTGAGCGTCCTACTGGAACTTGCTCCCACATTTCCAAGAAATCTTGAGCGTCCTATAGCGATAAGAGCGTCCTGCAGTGTGAGATAGTTGTTTTTCTAACAGTTGTTTTTCTGACAGTTGTTTATGAGCATCCTATAGCTCTTACAACATCCTGCAAAGTTAAAGTCCAAAAAGCTCAACTTGCTTTTGAGCGTCCTGAAGGAATGTCAACCTGAGATTGAGTTGAACTCAGTTAATTCAGGGAGGGCACTACTCTACTTGAGCATCCTATTGGAACTTGCTCCCACAATTTCAAGAAATCTTGAGTGAACTGGCCACTGCTTGAGCATCTTGAACATTGTTAGCATCCTGATCGACACTGATAAAAATTCAACTATTTTTTCATTTTGAAATCCGATGAATTAAATCAATTTTTACACACTTCGGATTAAATCAAATGAACATAGATCATTTAGAGAGTTTGAAATTCATTTGAAACCATTCGAATAATCAATCAAACTACTCATTTTCATTGAAAATCGAAATTATGAAACTTTGTGAAAATTCATTTTGAAACTTTCAATAGGTACGATGAATTTGTTGAACGTGAATCAACTGAAGCTCTACAAGCCTAAGATAATGTAAACAAACTAAGAAGTAATTACAATAGCCTCTAATACTCGAGTTTTGTCCGACGCGATCTTCATTTGACTTGATAACTCTTTTAGCAAGCTCTTGCATTAAGTTAGATATATCATCATCCAATAGAATATGGGTTGTGATGTGGTTTGTAATCATCAAAATATCTTTCATGGGTCATGAGGGTTAATGTAGTAACAATTTATGCACATAATTGATTCATTTGAGCATTAAATTGAATTTATCAAAGATTTCCACTAACTTTAAATTTGTCAAAATCGGCTGCAACACCTAATTCACCCATTTCTTAGGTGTCCAACGTCGTGCTCATAGTTGTTATTTTGATTTATTCACGGACTCAGGAGGAGCATGAGGATCAGTTGAGACTTGTATTGCAAATCTTGAAAGAGCATAAGTTGTATGCTAAGCAGAGCAAGTGTGAATTCTGGATAGATGAGGTGAAATTCCTAGGTCAAGTGGTGAATAGGAATGGAGTATCTGTCGATCCTTCTAAAGTTGAGGCTATCCTTGAATGACCAAGACTACCATAGTGACTGAGATTAGAATGTTAAAGGGATTGGTTGGCTACTACAAATGTTTTGTTCGGGATTCTCAAAGATCGCCCTATCGATGACCAAGTTGACCCAGAAAAATGTTTCATTTGAGTGGACGCCAAAGTACGAGAATGCTTTCTAGGAATTGAAAAAGAGACTAGCCACTACTTCGATGTTGTCATTGCCCGAACTGGGCAAAGAGTTAGTGATCTATACTAATGTTTTGGGGTCGGGGCTCGGTTGTGTGCTCATGCAGGATAACAAGGTTATCGCTTATGCTACTAGGCAGTTGCAGATGCATGAGAAGAACTACCTTGTGCATGGCCTAGAGTTGGAAATAGTGGTGTTTACTCTGAAGTTATGGAAGCATTACTTGTATGGAAAGAAGTTCACCCTATACTCAAATCATAAAAGTTTGAGGTATTTGATCTCCGAGAAGGAGTTGAATATGAGACAAAAGCGATGGCTAGAGCTTCTCAAAGATTATGGCTTCACATTGTAGTACCACCCATGGAAAGCTAATGTGGTAGAAGATGCATTGATTAAGAAGAGGGTTGAGACAGGAGCGGTGGCCTATCACATGAGACATGAGTAGATGATGTTAGAGGAGGTCACTATTATGAGTATTTACTCATTTCCCACTTTGGCCGCCATTTTTGCAGAGATGAGAGCTCAACCAGATCACATTCAGAAGGTTATCGCTCAGCAGAAGCTTGATAACAACTATCAGGAATATAAGGACTGGGCAACATGTGTCGACTATAACTTGAGGATGTCTCCAAATGGTGCTATCAAATATCGGGATAGACTTTGGGTGCCTACTGAACTGTCATTGATGAGAGAGTTACTCCAGGAATCTCACAGGTTTAGATATACAGTACACCTATGAACTACCAAGATGTATCATGATGTGAAAAGAATGAACTGGTGGCCGGGAATAAAAAAACATTTTGTGGACTTCATCTAGAGATGTGAGGTGTGCTAGAAGGCGAAGGCTGAGCACCAAAGGCCTAAAGGATTACTACAACCCTTGTCCATACCACAATGAAAATGGAAACATATTGCTATGGACTTCGTCGTAGGGTTTTCCAGGTCCCAAAAGAAGCACAATGCCATATGGGCGATAGTCGACCAGTTGACTAAGTCTGCTCACTTCTTGGCTATCTTCACTAGGACCCACTAGAAAAATTGAGCAGGAGATACATTGACGAGATTATGAGGTTGTACGGTGTGCCTGTGTCTATAGTATCAGATTAGGATCCCAGATTTACATAAAGATTCTAACAGAGTTTACAGACAACACTAGACACCCAGCTTCACCTGAGTACCGCATTTCATCCTTAGATCGATGGCCACACAGAGAGAATGATTCAGGTCTTGGAAGACATGCTCAAGGCTTGTTTTCACGACTTTGGGGGTCAATAGGTGACATACATTCTGTGGCAACCCCATAGGACAACGTGCTATATGCCAGGGCAGGACGCTCGACGTGGGCATCACCACACACTCATGAGGTGACTGAGATCCTACAAGCCTCAGCCAAATATCACCAACTTGTAAGTACCTTTAACAATGCTACAATCCACTACTAAACATCAATAATCCAATAACAATACCCATAATCAACGCATAAGATATATCATACATTCATCAAAATAAAGTCCATGTCAAAGGTCTCCTATTACCCATCATCAAAATGTCATCCTTAAAATACAAATCATAAGTAGTCCCTCCATGAGACAGGACCTCCAAGACACAAAATCCTACCCATGGTTCATACACAACCACATGATAATCCATACCAACATCCTACATCACAACCTCACCATCTAATAATTACATGACAGTGATATATGTACATAGGTACAAAAATACATGGTGTACATCAAAATTAACAACCATATACAAAACATCGCAACCTCGGCACTCACATCGTGCCAACAACACATGGCTAGATCCTCAGCTTAGTGCAATATGATAAGTTGAGTTTTGGTTAGTGTTTTGCATGTTATTTGATGAGTTGAGTTTTATACATACTATTTTGTAGGAATTTTGTTAGGTTTGTAGATATATTTTCCTAATTTCTAGGTGTTTTGGTTTAATTTGCATATCTAGTGTTTTAAGTGAGCCTCGGAGCGCTGCAGCGCTACCCCCTCGAGCGTTGCAGCGCTACCGAGAAATTCCAGATTTTTCATCCTTGTATTTGGGCAATTTTGGCAATTCAAATCATATGCGAAGTAGGGCATATTATATATCATTTTCTAGGGTTTTCTGAGTGGAATACATTGGAGAAGGAAGCAAGGTGACCAGGTTGCTGTGGAGACAAAATAGGCTATGAAAGCGCGGCAGATCGAAGATCTACAGTATTTCTAGCACATTTTGTTGAGGATTTCCATGTTTTCTATCTCATTTTGTATTTTCTTCTCCAAGCTATGAACTAAATTTGAATTCTAGAGAATAGATGGATCTTAGTTGTTTTTGATGGATTGATTATGGATTTATTTCATTGTTAATGCAATTTTCTATGGTTTATTCATGATTTTCTGTATTTAATGCTTTTGATTTACTGATCATGATTTGAATGAACCTAGATTTAACCGGGCGACAATTGAGAGAGGGTTCTTTGGATTGGAAAATGATAATTGCGACATAAAAGTTCTATAGGATCGAGAGATTTATAGGATTTTATGAGATCATTTAAAAATCCCTAGAGTTTAGAGCATAATTGAGAAAGGGATCTATATCGAGAGATCGAGACCCAATTTCAATTATAGATTTCAATCCGACACTCGAGAGAGGGGATTGATGACCATTGGATTTGATCTATAAATCTGGAAAACGAATTTAACAATGAATGATTCCAATTAATTCTGATTTGTAACTAAGTGAAGTCAATTCTCTGGATCCATTCCATAATTGAATTTTCCTTACTTTAAGTTTCTTTAGTTTCATTTAATTTCCAACACTTTAATTCATTTAATATCTCCATTTGATTATGTAGATAAATTTAAAACCTGTGAAACGGTAGTTGATAAGGTAACAATTCCCTGTGGACATGATAACCCGACTCATAATCGGTATATTATAACTTGATTGTCGTGCACTTTCGATAAAATCACGAACAAGTTTTTGGCGTCGTTGCCTGGTTATTGTTTACTTTTCTATCAATATCGAAAGTAATAGGTTAGAATTTTAATTTAGACTTTTATTTTTCTTATTTTTTCTCTTTGATTGTGATTGGTAGGACATGTGGTATATGAGACGCTCTCGGAGTGCCGAATTAGTACCATTAAATCCTGAGATAGAGAGAGCTTTGAGACTGATTAGAAGAGATAGAAGAATTGAGCAACAGGCAATGGAGCCCAACAATGAAAACAATCAAATGTTATTGCGGGATTACTTCAAACCTGTAATTCAAGATAACTATTCGGGGATCGTGAGGACACCAATAACAACCAATAATTTCGAGTTGAAGCCAGCTTTAATTACCATGGTTCAACAACATTAATATGGTGGTTCTCCAGCTGAAGACCCTATGATCCATCTCCAATCATTCTTGGAAAAGTGTAATACGGTAAAGTGGAATGGTGTTGGAGAAGATGTAATTCGTTTGAGGCTTTTCCCATTCTCTCTTCGGGACAAAGCAAAGGCATGGTTGCAAGGGTTGCAACCAGGTAGTGTGAACACATGGGAGGAACTAGTTTAGAAATTCCTTCAAAAATTCTTTCCACCAGCAAAGACAGCTCAAATGAAGGCAGAAATAGGCCAATTTAAGTAGATTGAGTCAGAATCTCTTCATGAAACTTCGGAGAAAATGTTGAGAAAATGTCTACAACATGGATTTCAAAATTGGATGCAATTGCAAATCTTTTGCAATGGTAGGACAGTTCCCACTAGGACATTGGTGGATGAAGCGACTGGAGGTATTTTAATGGGTAAAACAGTAGATGATGCCTTTACCTTGATAGAAGAAATGGCCTCCAACACTTATGAAGAGATCAATTGTGAAGAAGGCGGTCCAAGCTGGTATATTTGAGGTTGATCACAGACTGCTATTTCAGCACAGTTGTCAAGTATATCACATCAGATTGCATCTTTTCAAGATATGAAGCCATCTGTAGAGCAAGGAGCAACAAGTATGGGCTATATGTCTGGTGAATCCTCCACAACTACTGAACAGGCCAATTACTTGAACAATAGAGGATACAATTACATTAGCAATGCTCAACTGCCAAATCAGTACTATTCAGGAGTGAGGAACCATGAGAGCTTTTCCTATTCCAATAATAGGAATGTTTTGAATCCTCCATCACCAGTTATATCTATGCCGTCACAAGAGAAGAAACCTTCCTTATAGGAGCTTTTAAGTGGGTATATAGCAAAATCTGAGGCGAAGCAAGATAGGGCTGATTCAAGGATAGATAGCTCGGAAGCCTCAATGAAGAATATGGAATTGCAAATTGGGCAACTTGCTTCAGCCATAAGTGCCCAACAAAGAGGCTCATTCCTCAGCAACACAGAGGTGAACCCAAAAGAGCAATGTATGGCTATCAAAGTGCGAAGTGGTAAAAAAGTTGAAAGCGGTTATCCACTATCTATTCCCTCTTCATCATTTGTGCCATCATCATTATCATCACCTATGCAAGAAGAAGTACAAAAGGAGAAAAATTACTTGAATAACGGCAAAAAAGCCATTGAGAAAGAAAAAGAGGTGAAGAAGAATGACTATGTTCTGGGTTGTATCACTTTTCGAACAACCCACCTATTCTTAAACCTCCATTGCCTTTTCCCCAACATTTTGCAAAGAAGAAGCTAGATGATCAGTTTGTAAAATTCTTAGACATTTTCAAGAAAATTCACATCAACATTCCTTTTGTAGATGCACCAGAGCAGATGCCTCATTATGCAAGATTCATGAAGGATGTGATGATGAAAAAGAGAAAGTTAGAAGAATTTGAGACTGTCAAGCACACAGAGGAATGCAGTGCCATCATACAGAAGAAGCTGCCTAGAAACTCAAGGATCCAGGGAGTTTTACTATCCTTTGTATCATTGGTTCTTCTTCTTTTGATAATGTGTTATGTGATTTAGGCGCTAGCATTAACTTAATGCCTATGTACAGTTTCAGGAAGCTTGGACTTGGTGAGGTGAAGCCAACACAATCTCATTGCAACTGGCGGACTGATCAATCACCTATCCTTGGGGGATTATAGAAGATGTACTTGTGAAGGTGGACAAATTCATCTTCCCGGTGGATTTTGTAGTGCTAGATATTGAAGAGGAGGGAGATGTTCCTCTTATACTTGGGAGACCGTTCCTTGCTACCAGGCGAGCTTTAATAGACTTGGAGCTTGGTGAACTTACTTTAAGGGTGAATGAAGAAAAAGTGATGTTCAACATTTATAATACACCCAAAGCTCCTAAAAAGAAGGCTAGTTGCCACCGGATAGATGTGAAGGAAACAAGTGAAGAATGTAGAGAAGTAGAGGGTGTTACATTTATAAGTTGAAAAGAAGTAAGTTTGGGGGTGTAGCACTCTATAAAACAAAAGTGAATGATGATAAGGAGCAAACAAAAGAATGGGGATTAAATGAAAGAAAAGTTAAATATTTGAGAGAATATAAGGGTTGAAAAGAAGTTTTGGTTTCAATTGTAATGTAGTGGATACTAGTATTTGATCAAAGTGTTTAGGGTGTTTTGAGCTACAATGTTCCTATTATTTCTTACCATTGAACTTAAGCCTTACATTACAACCTATGAAAGACCTATTGATTTTCAATGGTGTGTGATCTACATTAGTGGAGAGTGGTGTGAAAGACTTGCCTACTGAGTTCCAATCTAAACCATATAGTTTGAGATCTTACACTTAACACTTGCTTGCACTTCTTCATGACTTGCATGATTAGTTTGATGAGATTAGCTATGTACTCATGTGTGAAAGAATCAAAGACAAAACTTGGTGAGAGTTGGGTTAAAATTCTAGACAAATTTATACTCTTGAAGTTCTTCCTAGAATTGAATGTTCTTTTTGGTGTAATCTTAGAGGACATATTACAATGTTGAGTTAAGTCTATATTTGTGCCAGAATGTGACTTTAAAAGGGAAGTCTTAATTATCAGTTTTGTTTTGTTTTTTTTTTCCTTTGCTCGGGACAATTAAAGTCTTAAGTTTGGGGGTATTTGATGAGTTGAGTTTTATACATACGATTTTGTAGGAATTTTTGTTAGGTTTGTAGATATATTTTACTAATTTCTAGGTGTTTTGGCTTAATTTGCATATTTAGTGTTTTAGGTGCACCTTAGCATTTTTGTGTGTTTTAGAGCTTAATTTTAGTTGTTTTCATTAATAGAATACTTTAGGTTTGTTTATGAAAATAAATATGATTTTTAGGAATTTTTCCTAAAGTTATTAGTAGCATTTGCATGTTATCACGTTTCATGTGCATTTTTAGTACATAGTTGCATTTCAAGTTTTAACATGTAATTAGTATGATAGATTTACTTGCTTTTGTGTTTTTTTTTGTAGGTGAATAAGAGCTTTAAAGTTTGATGAAATGAGGTTAAAACGATGAAGAAAAGTGGCCAAGAACATGCGCGATAAGTATACAAGGAAGTGCGCAAGAATGAAGGTTGGATAAGAGAAAAAAGGGGGGCAAATACTGTTCTGGGCACTGTAGCGCTTGGGAGGGCGCTGCAGTGCCCAGAATACTGAAAATTAGTGTTTTAAGTAAGCCTCGGAGTGCTGTAGCGCTACCGCGAAACTCCAGATTTTTCATCCTTGTATTTGGGCAATTTTGGCAATTCAAATCTTATGCGAAGTAGGGCATATTATATATCATTTTTTAGGGTTTTTTGAGTGGAATCCATTGGAGAAGGAAGCAAGATGGCCAGGTTGCTATGGAGATGGCAATTGGCTTCGGACGCACCGCGGATCTAAGATCTACAGTATTTCTTGCAGATTTTGTAGAGGATTTTCATGTTTTCTATCTCATTTTGTATTTTCTTCTCCAAGCTATGAACTAAATTTGAATTTTAGAGAATAGATGGATCTTAGTTGTTTTTGATGGATTGATTATGGATTTATTTCATTGTTAATGCAATTTTCTATGGTTTATTCATAATTTTCTGTATTTAATGCTTTTGATTTACTAATCATGAATTGAATGAACCTAGATCTAAGGGGTGGCACTCGAGAGAGGGTTCTTTGGGTTGAAAAATGATAATTGCGACATAAAATTTCTATAGGATCGAGAGATTTATAGGATTTTATGAGACCATTGGATTTGATCTATAAATCTGGAAAATGAGTTTAACAATGAATGGTTCCAATTAATTCTGATTTGGAACTAAGTGAAGTTGATTCTCTAGATCCATTCCATAATTGAATTTTCCTTACTTTAAATTTCTTTAGTTTCATTTAGTTTCCAGCACTTTAATTCATTTAATATCTCCATTTGATTATCTAGATAAAGTTTAAAACCTGTGAAATGGTAGTTGATAAGGTAACAATTCCCTGTGGACACGATAACCCGACTCACAATCGATATATTATAACTTGATTGTCGTGCACTTGCGATAAAATCACGAACATTATTATGTTAGATTTTTAGGTTCATTTGGTTAGTTATTAGGTGTTTTTGCATGATTAGTATACTTAATTGTTTTAGGTTTATTTAGGTTTTATCTTAGGTTTTTATAAGTTTTTATCATGAATAAATAACATTTTGATACATGTTAATATCATAGAATCATATACTTTGAGTTTATTTTTCTATAGTATTAATACCATGATTAATTGCATAGTTTTTAAACATGTTTATACTTTGTTTTGCAGGTAAATAAGGTGTTTAAAGTGGTGGAAATGATGTTCAAAGGGTGCTGAAAAGAGGTCAATAACATGTGCAAATAATGGACCAAAAGCCAAGGAAACAACACACAAAGGCACAAAATAGTGCAAACTAGGGTGTGGACGCCGCGACGCCCAAGTAAATGAAGAGAGAGATGTGTGAGGCAGTGGGTGGGCACTGCGGCGCCGATGAACCTAGAAACGCAGGATTGTGTGTTTTTGCGAGTTTTTTTGATGCCCTTTTGTGTTTTCACCCACTTTTATATATATCTCGTTTTAGGGTTCGTTTTACAAATGAGAGACCATTAGAATACATTAGAATATATTGGAATTAGGTTTAAGGTGAAGAAAAGGAGTCAAGAGAACGGTTAAAGAAAAAAAAGAGTTGCAAGTTTTAGAGAAAAAGAAGAAGGGGTTCTCACTTGTAAAAGGGGGTTTTCCTCTATTTCTCTTCTATTCTAGCTTTTTTTTTTATGTTTTCTTTTCTAAATCTCTATCTTGTATTTATGAATTTGAATATGAGCTAACTTTTTAATCTAGGGATTGATTGATCTATGTTTGGTTTTATGGGTTAAATATTGTTTATGTGTTCTTGAGTAAATTTCTAGGTTTATTTACAAGTTCAATTGCTTAATGTTTTCAATTTGTTGGCCACATTTTGAATGATGTTAGACTTGATTTCTGACGCTCGAGAGAGGTGTTATCGAGATGGATCCATGAATTTGTAACCTAGGAAGTTTGTATCGAGTCGGGAGACCTACAACCCCTTTGAAATCATTTGAATTGGATCATAGATTTTAATGCATTTTTATTCTATCGATTTGCACTCGAGATAAGGAAATGATGTTTTAGGAATAGATATTCAAATCGCACTCGGGAGAGGGGTTTGAATGAAATAGGATCCATGATTTATAAGTCCAACAATTAATTCATTAACACAATCTTTGAAACCCATAAAATAGAACATAGTGAAATCAATCTCTAGGTCTTTTATTCATTGATTTTCCTCCAGGTCTCAGTTTATTTGCATTAATTAGTTTTAATTTTAGTTATTTTCAATATCAACAATTAAATCATCCAATTTTGACCACCTAGATAAAATCAAATTCATAGTAGTTTTGGGCATTACTAGCAGTAGAAGTCACTTTCCCTGTGGACGATAACCCGACTCATCTCAGTATATTATCACTTGACTGTCGTGCACTTGCGATAAGAAAATATTCACGACCACAACCTGTTTCCCTTTATCTTGCACAGTAGGACCTGAAAAGGGATGAAGGTGAGCCAACGATACCTAATGAGTAGAATTCTGAATTATGTTTAATCTTTTATATCATCTTATTGGTATTTGTTAAATGTGTTGAAACATGAATGTGGTTGTTATTATTGCATGGTGTGTGAAACCCTGTGGAATGGTTATGTATGACCTAAATTGGAAGGAGCAAAGTCTTGGATTTGGTCTTGTGGTTGAGGAAGGGTTGAATATGGTTAATTAAGGTTGAATTAATGAATTTGTGGGTGGGATTGAATTAAGAAAAGCCAAGGAGTGGCTTAAGCACATGGAGAAGATTGGTCGTGCTCTGTCGCTTGATGAAGAGTCTCTGGTTCGTTGCTCCGCATATAGATTGGAAGGTCGTGTAGGGAATTAGTGGCTCTCCATGTTAAATACAGAGGGGGTGATTACAAGTTGGGACACCTTCAGGCAATTATTCTTGGAAGCTTATTGATAAGTTGAGTTTTTGTAGTTAGTTTGCATGTTAATTTGATAGATTTTTAAGTTCATTTAGTTAGTTTTTAGGTGTTTTTACATGATTAGTATATTTCGTTGTTTTAGATGCATTTAGGTTTTATTTTAGGTTTTTATAGTTTTTTTTATCACGAATAAATGACTTTTTGATACATGTTAATATCATAGAAGTCACATGTTTAAGTATATTTCATTTTAGTTAATACTTTGATTTATTTGCCTAGAATTTACATTTGTTTACACTTTGTTTACACTTTGTTTTGTAGGTAAATAAAAAGCTCAAAAATGGGTTGAAACAAGGTTCAAATGGTGTTCAAAAGAAGTTAAGAACATGTGCAAGAAGTGTGCCAAAAATGGGAAAATCGGCTAAGTCCACAAGTCTGCATCACAAAAACTCCTGGGTGGGCACCGCGACGCCCAGATGCAGGGAAAGAGTGCTGAAACCAGTGGGTGAGCGCTGCGGCACCGGTGTTCGCAAAATTTTGGGACTTCATTTTTTGAGTGAGTTTTGATGCCCATTTTGGTCTTTTGACCCACTTAAGTGTAAAATACGATTTAGGGTTTGAATTGAGGATTATCAAAGTAGAGAATTAGGTTTAGAGAGCGTGAAATAGGAGGCAAGAAAAGAAGAAGAGCATTAGAGGCTTGAAGGAACCAAGGACAAAGAGAAGATTAAGCTACCCTCAAAGGGGGATTCGAACTTGTGATTTCACTTTCCTGTATCTTGAAATGCTTTATTCCATTGTTTTATTTCTTTTTCATCTTTTATCCATGAACATGAATATGAGCTAAGTTCTTGATCTAGAGGTTTGAATGATTTATGTTTGATTTTATAGGTTAATGCTTATTTCTATGTTATTGAATTGATTTATGAAGTTATTTGCAATTCTATATGCTTAATGCCTTCAATTTGCTGGCCACTAATTGAATGAAGTTAGATTTGATTTCTTACACTCGAGAGAGGTGTTATCAAATCAGATCTGGAAATTTGTGACCTAGGTTAGTAGTATTGAGTCAAGAAACCTACGAAATCCTTTGAAATAAGATAACATGAATCACAAATATTAAGACTTGCTTGACTTGTTAGTTTATACTCGAGAGAGGGAATTAATAGGTTAAGTGTAGATTTTCAAATTGACGCTCGAGAGAGGTATTTGATTGGGATAAGATTCATGATTTATAAATTTATTAACTAAATCAATAACAAACCCTTTTGAAACCTTTAAAGTAAAACATAATGATTTCACTCCTCTAGAATTTTCATTCATTGATTTACACCCATTTTCAATTATTTTGGCATTAATTCATTTTAATTTGTTTAAATTTTATTCCAGCACATAAAATCACCCATTTTGATCACCTTAATAATATTAAAATCTTAGTAGTTCTGGGAATTATATTAGTAAATTACTTTTTCCTGAGGACGATAACCCGATTCACCTCGATTTTATAACTTGACTATTGTACACTTGCGATACAAAATATTCACGATCACTTATGTGCCTAAGACATAGAGGATAAAAATGCAGTTGAGTTTCAACCTCAAGCAAGGCAGTTTGACAATGCAAGAGTACGAGCTCCAATTCACAAAGCTTTCCGTGTATGCTCCTAGCCTGGTGAAGACTACTGCAGAGAGGATTATGTGATTTACTTTAGGGTTGAGGTCAAGTATCAGGTAGGCCTTATCAATTGCTGAGTTGACGGACTATAAAGTGGGTGCGAGGAAGGCATATCAGTATGAGTTTGTTGAGCAGGTGGATGGCCTTGCTGCATCGCCAGTTCAACAACAACCACAACAGGTGTAGACAGAGTCTGGTGGGAAGTCCAAGACTCCATGGAAAAGAAATAGGTGGGGAAAGAAGAAGATATTCTACAGTCTGAGAGTGCTCAAAGTGAGGTGTCACCAGTTCAACCTATAGTGGTGACCTCATTAGCAATTCTACATTTTGTTCCAGTGGCCCCACCGACACAAAGTGCACCTTGGCCATCATATCCACAGGCAGCAGGCAGAGGCAAAGGTAGAGGTAGATGAGGCCTTACAACAGTATCTCAGTCAGGATCCACGGCACCCCGAGCACCATATGTATGTTATTAGTGTGGGCAGTTAGGGCACATGAGATTTGAGTGCTCGAATCCTCCGATTGCATCCACTGTTGCAGCACCTTAGTCCAATGGCAGAGAGATTATTGTTGACGTAATGAATCTCACCCGTTTTTGTTTTGATGATTACAAACAACATACTTGTGATCACTAATCTCTTTCTAACTAGCTATATCAGATAGATTCAACTATACTGTCAAAGCATGTTGATGGAATAACATCGCACAAAGATTCAAGAACTTCATGTTTGTAATCCTCAGTTTAGAATCTTATTGATGTAGAATAATTCTTACTCGTTCCTACCACAATATGATTTGCATATTTTGAAAATCATGCATATAGGTTATCATACTCATGCATATACACTATTATTATATTGATCATGCATGCACACACACAATCATGATTATTATGCAATCATATAGTTAAAATTGTTTATCATGCACATGTAGATATGTCATTGATTGGCATGCACTCGTATTACCTACTTTGCATTGTTTTATCATTTTACGTGTATCGTATCGAATGTATTGATCATCTGTTTTAATCAATCGTTTTATACGTGTTTATCTTTGTTAATTGTGTTTCAATCTTGCTAAAAATGTTTTCAAAGTCAGTTTATAGGTTTGACAATGTCTTTAACTCTTTTTGATAAAAAAATTGGGTTTCTATCACTTCAACGTGAAGGAACGCGCTCCTCTTTCAAGGAACCCGCTCATGTGCATTTTCCAAAGACTCAAATTTTTCTGATTAGAGTTTAAGGAATGCGCTCCTGCGATTTTTTTCGAAACTCAAATTTTTTTGATTAGAGAAAAAATAGTGCTTTACTCTTAATAGGAATGCACTCCTGTAGTCAAGGGAAAAATAGGAAATTTTATAGAGTCAGTGGTTCTTGCTGAAGAACTTCGCTCCTATGCCCAACGAACATATTAAGGAACACACTCATTGATTGGAGGAAAATCTGAAATTTTTAGATTTCAAAGCAGAAATGTGTTCCTTTTTTGAGGAATGCGTTCCTTTGCCTCGGTCTGGTGTTTTTCTATAAATACCACACTTGCTCATTTGAAGAACAACTTTTGCAAAATTTGAGAACTTGTGTCGTTTTTCACACTATCATTTCTACAAGTCCAAAACAAGTTCTTGGTAATTTTAAGCATCTTTCAAAGCAAAAGTTCACCTACATTCATATTTTTGATTCATACTTTTGTATAGTTCGCCTAATCCTTCAAACTCTTTGAGAAACTTGTGTGTTTCTCTTGAGCAATCGATCAAGACATTTTTGAGTGAGTTCTTCACATCTTGTTGATTCTTGATCATCATTGAACGAGGAATCTCTCAACCATCATCACAATTGAAGAATCTCTGAGCTTCATCCTTACCTAAGTTGGGTAAAATGTTTCCATTAAGATTCTTGTGATTTTGTTTGAGTAAATTGGTTTTGTGCTTGATTTGATATCTAGAAAATCGTTCTTGATTTGAGTACTACTTGTGAAACGATATTTGATCTTCATATTACGTATCTTGTTTAGTGGTTTCATACATATCATGTGGTATCGATTCATGTGCTAAACTTACATTATTTTGAATCGATATCATTGATCATTACTTGAATATATGATTCTTGATCTTAACCATTTATATATTTAGAATCAACAAGTCTTGATCATTCTTGCATATTGATTCTTGTGTTTTATACATATCATTATTAGAATCAATATTTGAATACATGTGCATATTCGATTCTTGATTTCATATCATTAATATTTGAATCGATTGCATGTATTTGAAATCATCTCTTTCAACACTTCACATCGTTTAAAATATTGTGGTTGGAATAGTAGTGATTATTCATTCAAGATTGTATGCTTAATATTGTTGAGAGTGTTTTAGAACATCTCTCTCTATCATTTGTAATCTTGATGTATTGTTGACTTGTTAGTCAACTGGGACTATACCATATATTTGTACGACTCGTAACCACGCCCGTAAGTTGGTTACAGTGCGGCTTTCTAGCCAAGCCCTTGTGTTGGTTAATGTATACGGCTTCAAGTCATGCCCATAAGTTAACTAGCCAATAGTGTATTGGAAAATCTTGATCGTGGTGATTGGGTAGTGGACGTAGGTTCAAGGGGAACCGAACTACTATAAATCGTTGTGTCCATTTATTTTTCCTGCACTTGATTATTTTGATTGTAACCTAATGTGCACTTTATCTGTTTAATTATTTTAACCAAAAGGTAACGCAAAAATCGGCCAAGTGCAATTCACCCCCTTCTTGGACTATAATACTGGGCAACAATTACCAAGGTTGCCACCGAGCCAGATCCAGCAGCGTTGAAGACTTTGGTGGAAGGTATTCTTGTTATTGTTAACCTATATGGTTCATCACTTAGCTCGTCCCTAAATATACTGTGATAAAGTATATTTTGATGATCACAAACAAAATACTTTTCGATGCTAAATTTGCGTTTATCAAGAACTTATCTCAGCACCTAAGGAAAAGCAAAAAGCCAAGGAACGACTCGATCAAGGAATACAATGATCACATGCAACGGTCAAGTTCGTTTCAACCAATGAACATCAACGATCACATCATGATTTCAAGATCACTTCACTCGAACAATTCGATTCAAGTCTACATCTCTCGATCAACGTTCAAGTTATTCAACTCCGTCCAAAGCTCTTATTGAAGATCTCATAATAAAAAGTTGGATTTAACGGTTATGAGAAATGAGAAATACACAAAGTATTTAAGAAATATCTTTCTCTAATCGTTATTGCTCAAACGTTTTTCAAAACCATGCACAAACCACTTGCGTACTTGCATGGTTTGATCATACGTTTTACGGTATTTCAAATAATTTAATTTTATATATTTAATTTAAAATTTATCGAGTTTTTTTTCGCATTTATCGATTACTTAATCGCGAGTCAAAACTATTTTTAAAGAGTCTTTCAGGACGCTAATGAGATAGCAGCCCTCTCCTGAACTTGATAAGTTAGGACGCTGATAACGTTCAAGGTTGAATTGAACTGATTTATTAGGACACTTACTTGTATAGTAGTGGCCTCCTTTATTAATCAACCTGTGAAGTTGTTAGGATGCTGATTCAGTATCAGCTTACTAAAAGATTTCTAAAGTTCTTCAAAAAATGTATCTTTGAGGACACTGATAGTTATAAGTTGAATAAACTATCAGGACGCTACCAGGATAGGAGCGCCTTCACCTTTGGGAATCAACATAGTAACTTTCAGGATGTTAATTGTCCTTCAGTGTACTTGTGTTTAGTTTCAAATGTTTTAAATATGTAGTAGGACACTTACATTATTGTAGAGCCCCCGTATTATGTCTTATGTTTTAAACTTGTAAGACGCTTACTCGGAAAGTAGCGCCCTCATGCACTTACTTATTTTAAAACATAGTAGGACGCTAACTGTGCATTAGCGCTATCAAGGTTAAGTCGTTTAAAGTGTCAAAGCATGTCAAAGTAAGTCAGGACGTTTACGAGTTAGTAGCACCCTCACTTAAGTGTTCTGCAGGATGATTATATGTAATGAGCGCCCTCAAGGAACCAAAACGATAAAGTTGATATTGTACGTCAGAACACTGATTATGGAATCAAGACGCTAATTCAACAACCAATACTGTTTGAACAAATACACTACATCAGTTTAGTTTTTTAGAACGGACCTTTGCACAGAGTCCTTTTCAAACTTATCAGAGATCTTTTATGATACATGAATTTAGTTTTTCTAAAACTTTCCTTTATCATGAAATCTGAAAAAAATGATAATGTTAGTGAAAATTGCAGTTGCCATTTTCATAGAACATTGTAGCCGTTGGGTGTAAACGTTCATATTATTTGAACTTTAAATGTCTAACGGATATGTCCCACTAAGTCTATAAATACTAGCACTTAGGACCAAACAACTTGCCAATCATTTTGTATTGTGCCAATACTTTTTGAAAGTTAGTCTGTGTCAAAATGTTTTTCATTATCTAAACTTTCAAAGTATTTTTCACTGATACCTTTACGTATTCAAATGATTTTCATACTGAGCTTATTTTCATTCTATCTTTGAAAATCAATTTGATTTGGTATCAACTCAAATTCTTAGCACCGATTCATACTTGGTATTATTCTTGCTGAAGATAGAATTTGAGATATAGTTCATGAGAAATACAGTTGTACTTGATTTCATATCTTAAATACTGTACTGAACTATATCAGTAGTTGCGTTAACTACTGATCACTGAACCAGAAGTTTTCATACTTATATTTTATATCTATCTTGAAAACTGTCTGTGTTTTTTATTTACACTAGTCCTTAAATTTTCAAATCAATGTTTGGTATCATATTATTTTTGAAGAAGCACTGATTTTCATATCACATCATTCATGCTTTTCAAAACTGCACTTGAGTAATACTGAACATTGAAAGGTAAAGGACTATAAGTGTATTT
The DNA here is from genome assembly GCA_035771175.1 of Paratinospora sagittata. Taxonomy (NCBI): domain Eukaryota; kingdom Viridiplantae; phylum Streptophyta; class Magnoliopsida; order Ranunculales; family Menispermaceae; genus Paratinospora; species Paratinospora sagittata. The sequence goes on from CM069604.1 coordinate 16,981,166, forward strand.
TAACTTAACATTACCTATTTCATATTTCATATCTTTGTAATGCTATGTAATGATCTTAATTGTAAAGTGTTCTACTCAGTTAGAACCAACATTATTGTGTTGTAATGCTGATGTTTTTCTGGACTGAAACAACCAGGACAAGTGAATGTAGTTCACCTAATGATTTCTGGATTGAAATCATGTAAGGTTATCTCTGAACCTATAAAAGAGAAAAAGGTTCATCCTCACCTGCAAGTAAGAAACCGGTTCATCCTAATCCCGTAAAAGGATAGGTGCGTCCTTAATCTGTAAAAGGATAGGTTATCTCTTAACCTTTAAAAGAGAAACGATTGTTCTTTATCCTGTAAAAGGGTCACGGTTCTTCCTTATCCCGTAAAAGGAACATGGGTTTCTCCTCATCCCGTAAAAAGAAAATTTGGTTCATCCTTAGCCCGTGAAAGGATAGGTTTGCCTTTAACCTGTAAAAGGGCAGTTGTAACAGTTTGGTTCTCACCCGTAAGAGAATCAAGTAGTGGTTTGAGAAAATCCTAATCGGGAGATTAGGTAGTGGACATAGGCTCGGCCGAACCACTATAAATCTGTGTGTCTCACGTTTGCAATTTAGTCTGTGTTTTAGTTTTGCATCCAATTCCAATATACTCATGTATATCACTAAGTTATTGGAAGAGATATTTAAAATTGACCATCGTACCCAATTCACCCCCCTCTTGGGTGGACCAACAGTTATCTATGATACTTCGATGCATGTTTTATTTGATGTTGGGTCTACATTGTCATTCATTTCTGGACGCATGGTAGATAGATTGCATTTAACTCCTGATGCGTGCAAACCGCAAGTGTACGGTGCCATGTTATAATATTTATCAATGAGAATCGGATATCGTCCTCAGGGATTGATTTACTACACTAATTATATTGTTCCTAAACCTAATTTTATCTAGATAACCAAATTTTAATGATCAATGAACTAAAATAATATTTAAACTAAATCAATAATTAAAACAACAAATTATCAGAATTTTCTGAAGAAAAATCAATATTAAAAACACCTAGAGATTAGATTTCACTAATTATCAATTATGCAATATTAGTCATGCTCATTATCAAATTATTATTCAAGTTTATAAGTCAAAATCCTATAGTTTCTAACACTCTCTGTCGAGTGTCGCGTTAGAATCTATCACCAAAATAGAATTTTGATCTATCGATAAAACCCCATATATTAGTAATGCATTACGCTTTGTGATTTTCTTACAACTTCATGAGGCATAGCATATCTATCGATACTACAACCATCCCATGTAATATTTCTCATATTCCAACCTAGAGAGCCCTTTGTCGAGTGTCGCCCCCCAAGTTTATGATTAATCGATCCGTGGCCAAGAGATCAATAGCATTACACATAGATAAATATAAATAAACTATGAATAAATCATTGATAATAAACAAAAGCTAATATTATTGCATAAAATCTAATATAGGATCCATCTCCTTTCTAGACTAACAAATTAGTTCATACTTTGGAATAATAAAATCCAGTGATGTCATGACCAGCACGTTGCCCCATGCGTATCCTCCATCGATACACTCAGCGTCCCGTCAGCCTTCTACCATACACCATAATCCCAAAATACATACGTAAACACATGGACATAATTAAATCAACAATATAAATAAAACCAATTTTTTTTTTCCTCCAAGTGTCCATAAAGTTCATCAAATACTAATATAATTCCAAAGCATACATACTTAACCATTTAATACAACCCATCTAAATGTTAAGTATTTACCATAGGTGTTATTCAATACATATTTAACAAAATACAAGAAATGTACTAACACCTACATCACAAAAATCCCAGGGAATGCTCCGCAGTTAAGCTTTTCTTTTCCCCTTCCTATCCGAACTTAAAATGATAAGGAGGAGGTATGAGCTACAACAAGCTCAGTGAATGCTTTCTATAAGTGGCAATATACGTGCATTTATACAAAACATGACAAGTTCATTAAAACCATTTAAACAACATGATTATAAACGAGATTACATACATGCTCAATATAATGCATCATGTCATAACATGACAATGCATATCATTTATAACATGCTCATGCAATCCTAACCACCTCCTGGATAAGAATCAATACAAGAGCATAGGTGCGTGAACCCATGCTCTGATCGACTTCTTACCCATATCCTATTAGGAATTCCAAGGAATCGGGCATGTCGTCGGGTCACAATCCTTCCCACACCATGTTTTAGGTCTGGGCGGACCCGTCTGCACCTATCCTTGAAACCCTCTGCAAGGTTCACAACTAGAGATCGCCAGGTTGGTCTTCGCAAAGCCCATGCGCTAGGAAATCAGTCTAATTTCTTCCAAACTGACTATGCTCAAATATATTTTATGAATCAATTAAAACATGCATATGACATCCATACATATATATCAATTCAAATCCATTAATATAATACAATGCCACATATATAGAAATCCACAAGTAAAAGAACACTCACTTTTGATTGGCTGGGCTTAGCCAATCCATATCCAACTACAAGCACTAGAATGCCTACTAATCACCCCAATGCACTTCGGCTACAACTTGCCTTGTTTGGGTAACTTGGATCAATCAAGACCCCTGCATTAAACATGGTTTATGCAAAAACTAAAAATCAGTCTAAAGTATGCAAAACAACCATGTTCAACCCAATTCCATAGTCAATTACTAATTCTAGAATGGTTAACCCATGAGTCAATCCATATTGCCCAATTTAACCATTTAACGTCTAATTAAGCCATACTTAACCCAAATTGAATGTAATAGGTTGATCCCATGATCCAACCATCATAATCCATGTCATTCAATCATAAATAGAGTTAATTTAACTAATCCTAAGTCAATTTCACCAATTGACAACATTTGGGTCAAAATCCCCAAATTTGGGCAAATTTCCCAAAATCCAAGACATAGGCCAAATTTACACTAGGTCACCATAATCAGCCCACTGATTTACTGACCCAACAACATGGTTTCATTCACAATGCCATCTAGAACAATATAGTTGACATGCATGGCTTTTGGAAAAGCCTAAGGCCATGAACGAAAAAATGACCATTTACACTAAACCATACGATTTCACCATTGAAATCTCAAACTAAGTACATGAATCAGTCCCTAATACTCATCAGTCCATCATAGATGGCATGCAAATCTTAAGTCAAAGTCTAGGTCAATGAACCAAGACTAGGTCATTTGTACTAAACCCTACCAATTTATTGTTAGAAATTGGGGCTTTTGCCTTTAGAGGGTTCCCAACACACTCTAAACACACATATCAAACATGGAAAGCATTTGGACAAAATTTGATTTCCACCACCCCTTCAAATCCGGGTTTCATACAATGCATGCATCAAAACAACACTAGTATGCATGAACCAAAGAGATTAAAGGAAGAACAATGAGGAAAAACATGCAAACCTTAGGGATTTTGAGCAAAATCCACCAACCCTAGGTTTCCTCTCATTTTCTGTTCTCCAACTCCTTTCACTTTTTTTTTTCTGGCTGAAAAATGAGCAAATGAGCCTAAAATTACGTTTTGGTTGCTTAAATAGAAAAGCTTGGGCCCACAACTAAAAGTTGCCAAAAACTGTCAAAAACCAGTTTTCCTGTTGCAATACTTGCACTTAGATAATTAATTTCTTACAAAATACTCACCAAATTAGCATCTTAACCGTACAAAAGTTTTATTAGTCAGTTACCAACATTCTAGTAAAATTTTAGCTCAATCAAACAATGGAATTGCGAGATCCAATCGTTTGATCAAAACTGTGCAAGAAAATCCGCAAATCCGAGAAACAATGTTTGGAGTCTTATATTTCATAGTAGACAACTCCGATCAAGATCTTCACTGCTCATAATGAAGATCTATCAGAGAAGAATAAGCTGAAAAACTTTTAGCTCAATCAAACCACAGATCTAGGAGATAAGCTCTTGATGTAATTGGTGACATAAAATTTCTTCCTTTATGGAGTGAGCTCCTCTGATCTGAAACACTATTTTCGACATGTTTCGACTCCGAACGGGCTTCGATTGTTTCGAAACTTTGCGCACACTCCAAACAACATGAAGGCATGCAAAGCCTTTCGAACCAACACACGTCGAGTATCAAGTATGCATACACATATGTATACGGGTCCAAATGACGTCATCCTAAGGCACGACATTACATAATATGCCCCAAAGTCCTGTGGAATCAAAATAGGAAAGTAGGAATAAATTACAATACAAACTTGCTAAAATTGCAAGTACAAAACCCCAATCAGCATCGCGGCGTTGCGTCCTAGTGCCGCAGTGCCCAGAACACTTTCTTCTCTTCTTTTGTCTCACCATCACAGCGTCACGGCGCCCAGAATGTTGTATTTTGACATTCTTCTTGGGACTTAGTCAATTTTCTACTCTTTTTGACTTGGGTTTTTTATGTTCCTCTTTTGAATCTTCTTGTACATGTTTTCATCATCCAAAATCATGACTAACACATCAAAGCACCTACAAAATAAAGCAAATCAAATCATAAACAAATAAACCAAAATAATGCATGAAAACCCAATTAATCCTAAACTAACAAATGTATCAAAAATAACATAAACAAATCAAACTAATGCATGAAATATCCTAAGACATTCTCTAAAACCTATCTAAATAAGAAACTATCAACCCCCATTAGGGTTAGTACGTGGTTGGTACTGAGTAATGTAGCCGGGGAGAGGATCTACCCGAATATGGTACGTAGCCATTGTGTAGTGAGGATTGGTGATTATGAGATGCCCATGAACCTTAGAGTCCTAAAGTTTCTAGAGTTTGATGCTATCCTTGGGATGGGTTGGCTCGTGGCATATCACCCCGTCATTGACTGTTTTGCTAAAAGAGTCATCTTCCAAATTCCTAGATACCTAGTGTTTACACTACAAGGGAAAACATCAGACCAACCTGTCACTAGGGGTAGGTTAGTGATTGATGAGGATAGGGAGATATTGGCTGGGATAGTACCAGGGGAGGATGAGACCGGTGAGGTGAAGCTTGAGGACATCCCCATTGTTAAGGACTTTCCCGATGTGGTCCCAACTGGTCTTCCTTGCTTGTTGCCAAAGAGGGAGATCGACTTCATTATTAAGCTGGTTCCTAGCACGAAGCCCATCTATATGGCACCATATAAAATGGCGCCAGCTGAATTAAAAGAATTACAGAAACAACTTGAGGAGCTATTGGCTAAGGACTTTATTTGCCCAAGTGTGTCACCCTAAGGAGCTCTATTGTTTTTTGTGAAAAAGAAAGATGAGAACTTATGGTTATGTATTGACTACCGCCAATTGAATAGGGTGACCATCAAGAACAAGTATCTTCTTCCAAGGATTGATGATCTATTTGATCAACTAAGGGCAGAGAAATTCTTTTCGAAAATTGATCTGTGCTTAGGTTACCATTAGTTTAGGATGAGGGATAAGGACGTGCCTAAGACAGCATTCAGGACCCGTTATGGACACTACCAGTTTTTGGTGATGCTATTTGGTGTGACTAACGCCCTGGCGATGTTCATGGATCTGATGCAAAGGGTCTTTAGGCAGTATCTGGACAAGTTCATCATCATCTTCATTGATGACATCTTGGTGTATTCCAAGACTCAGGCAGAGCATGAAGATTATCTCAAAGTGACCCTGCTGAATCTGAGGGAGCACAAGTTGTACGCCAAACTGAGTAAATGCGAGTTTTGGATATCTAAAGTGAAGTTCTTGGGTCATGTGGTGAGTTCATAAGGGATTTAAGTTGATTCATCCAAGGTTGAAGCCATTATCAATTGGCCTAGACCTACCACAGGGACTGACATCAGAAGCTTTCTTGGTTTAACAGGCTATTACAGGAGATTTGTGTAGGGCTTCTCTAAGCTGGCTGCACCGCTTACTAGGCTTACCAAGAAAGATGTGCGATTTGTGTGGGCTGATGAGTGTGAAAATGCCTTCTTAGAATTGAAAAAGAGATTGACATCTGTGCAAATCTTGATATTGCCAGAGCCTGGTTAAGAGTTGGTTATCTACATTAATGCCTCTCATATTGGCTTGGGATGTGTATTGACATAGAATGATAAAGTCAATGCTCATGAGTCGAAGAAGTTGAAGGTGCATAAGAAGAACTATCCTATACATGACTTAGAGCTGGTCGTAATGGTGTTCGCTCTGAAGATTCAGAGGCATTACCTCTATGGTAAGAGATTCACTCTATATTCTTAGGACAAGAGCCTGAACTATTTGTTTTCTCAGCAAGATTTGAATATGGGGCAAAGAAGGTGGTTAGAGCTCTTGAAAGACTATGATTTCAAATTGGAGTACCACCCCGAGAAAGCCAATGTAGTAGCTGATGCCTTGAGCAAGAAGTGGGTAGAGACTGTACTTGTAACTCGCAAGATGTCACAGGAGTGGAGGTTCCTTTAGGCGACTACTGTGATAAGTGTATATGCTACCCCTTCAGATGAGATAGTGATGTGTGCTCAGATGAAGGCTCAACTTACACTGATTCAGGAGATTATTGATCAGTAGTGTCTGGATGTTGATTTTGTGGTGCATAAGTCTTGGGCTCAAAATAGTGATCATGTGGATTGGTAGTTGTCACCCGATGGTGCTTTGAGGTTTAGGGGATGATTATGGGTTCCCACATATCCGCGTTTGAGGTAGAACTTACTCCAGGAGTCTCACAAATCTCATTATGCTATTCATCCAGGCGTGACCAAGATGTATCATGAAGAGGATGTATTAGTGGCCGGACATGAAAAAAGATATAACTTAGTTCATCTAGAAATGTGAGATATGTCATAGGGTTAAGACTAAGAATCAGAGGCCGAAGAGCAAATGCAACCACTTGCCATCCTTGAGTGGAAGTAAGAGCATATTACTATGGATTTCGTGGTTGGATTACCTAGTTCCCGGAGGAGACATGATGTTGTATGGGTGATAGTGGATTGCTTGACGAAGTCCTCTCATTTTCTTTCGATGAACACTAAGGATTCTGTGGACAAGCTAAGCAGGCCGTATGTACGGGAGATAGTCAAACTTCACGGGGTGCCAGTATCGATTGTATCAGATAAGGATTCGAGGTTTACCTCGGTATTCTAGCAGGGGTTGCAAAGACAACTCAACACCAGACTGAGTCTCAGTACCGCTTTTCATCCTCAGACGGACGGTCAGTCCGAGAGGTTGATTTCAATTTTAGAAGATATGCTCCGAGCATGTGTCCTTGAGTCCTGTGGGATTTGGGAAGAGTACATACTGATCGTTAATATTTGTTCTTTGCAAGTGCACGAATTATCAAGTTATAATACCGAGGTGAGTCGGGTTATCGTCCTTAGGGAAAAGTAATTTTACTATTATAAATGCCCAATACTACTATGATATTAATTTTATCTTGGTGATCAAAATGAGTGATTTTATATGCTGGAATATAAATTAAACAAATTAAAACGAATTAATGCAAAATTAAATGGAAACGGGTATGAATCACTGAAAAAAAGTTCTAGAGGATTGAAATCACTATATTTTACTTCATTTTCAAAAGAGTTTGTTATTGAATTAACTATTGAATTTATAAATCATGAATCCTAACCCAATCAAATACCTCTCTCGAGCGTCAATTTGAAAATCTACACTTAACCTATTAATTCCCTCTCTCGTTTGTAAACTAACAAGTCAAGCATGCCTTAAGATTTGTGATTCATGTTATCTTATTTCAAAGGATTTCGTAGGTCTCTCTACTCAATACTGCTATCCTAGGTCACAAATTCCCGGATATGATTTAATAACACCTACATGAAATTGCAAGTAAATTCATAAATCAGTTCAATAACACATACATGAATATTAACCAATGAAAGCAAATATAGATCATTCAAACCTTTAGATTAATAGTTTAGCTCGTATTCATGTTGATGGATACAAGATGAAAAAGAAATAGAATAATGGATGAAAACATTTCAAGATACAAGAAACTGAAATTAAAGGTTAGAATCCACCCTTCGACGGTGGATTTGGTCTTTTTTTCTCCTTGGTTCCTTCGAGCAATCACTCCAAAGCCTTATCTCTTCTTGCTTTCTTGCCTCCTTTTTCACACCCTAAACCTAATTATTTGCTTTGATAATCGTTAATCCTTTTTTCTAACCTAAAATCATGTTTTTTTTTAAACTTAAGTCGATACAAATGCCAACAATGGACAAAAATAACCAAATGCGCACAATTGCGGAACTGAGCGCCGCAACACTTGATTCTAGTGCCGCGACGCTAGTTGACTATTCATGGCCCTTCACGAATTTAGCACCGCGGCTCTACATCTGTTCATTCCGCAATTTTCTTCCTCTTTGAGCGCCGCAGCGCTCAGTCCTAGTGCCGAGGCGCCTAGTCCCTGGTTTTCTTGGACTTAGCCGATTTTCTGTGGCGCATTGTTTGTGGACTTAACCGATTTTTCTACTTTTTTTCACCCTTCTTGCACATGTTTTGCACATGATCTTCACTTCTTTTACACACCATTTGGTCCTTGTTTCAACCCACTTTTTAGCTTTTTATTTACCTACAAAACAAAGTATAAACAAATGTAAATTCTATGCAATTACTCAATATATTAACTAAAATGTAATGTACTAAAAACATGTGACTTTTATGATATTAACATGTATCAAAAAGCCATTTATTCACGATAAAAACCTACGATAAAACCTAAATGCATCTAAAACAACTAAGTATACTAATCATGTAAAAACACCTAAAAACTAACTAAATGAACCTAAAAATCTATCAAATTAACATGAAAACTAACTACTAAAACTCAACTTATCACATACATCGGTGTGAGTTCACGTACAACAAAAATTATTAGTTCAGTGTCGATATGGCTTTTTTTGAGGCCTTGTATGGTAGGCCATGTAGATCTCTGGTATGTTGGATGGAGATAAGAAATACCATAATGATGGGACCTGAGTTTGTGCGAGAACAGATAGAGAAGATCAAGCGAATCAAGCATAATATGAAAACAGTCCATGATAGGCAGAAAAGTTACGCCGACAATCGATGGAAGGCCATAGAGTTTAAGGTGGGTAACCATGTCTTATTGAAGGTATCCACTCAGAAGGGCCAAACAAAGTTTGGGATAAAAGGGAAGCTCGCTCCAAGATTTATTAGGTCAGCTAGCGGCAATGCATAACGTCTTCTGTGTGTTAATGATGAGGAAGTAATATCATAATCCTACTCATGTCCTAGATTGGAGGCATATGTACTTGAGACAGAAGGAGACTTATGATGAGAAGCCGGTCATGATCCTTGATAGGAAGGTTCAGAAGCTCCGTTACCGAGAAATTCCTATGGTCAAGGTGAAGTGGCATTTTCATGGAGAGGAACAATATACTTGGGAGCACGAGGATTATATGAAGGAACACTTCTTCGAGTTTATGGACTTGGGTAATTCCCTTAACTTTAAACTTCGGGGACGAAGTTTCTTTTAAGGTGGATGAGATGTAACTCTCTGAATTTTCGTCCGACTAGCTCGTATCCCAATTGTTAAGTGTCCAACTCTATGTGCTTGTGTTGTTGTGATGTGTGTATGTTGTGTGTTTGATATGTGCTAACCATGGATTTCCATGAAATTTATGAATGAACTAAAAGATTGTTCATGAGTCATACGCATGAGAATAGTTATTTATGTCAAATGGTTGATGAGTTGTATGTGATTATTGCTTGTAGTGGGTATTATTATTGGTGTTGTTAATGTCATTACCACTATTATTAAAATCATTACCACTATTATTATGGGTGGCTTGTTAGAAAAACCACATTTAAGTAACTTGTTGAGCAAGCTATTCTCAAGACTAGTGCTTATGGGGATGGCCACAAAAAGATGTTCCATTTAATGCAACAATTAATGAATAAAATATTATATTTGAATATGTGGTGTTATAGATGGGTGTTGGATAAGAATATGGCACATGGGAGCATGAAATAAAAATGTTATAACATATCTCCCTTGCTCAAGTAGAGAAAGAGGGAAGAAGAAGAAGATAAGAAGATAAAAGAGGAAAATAGAAGAGAAACCTAGGGTTTTGGGCTTCAAGGTTAGATTTTATTCCATTTTCCTCCATGAATATGTCATTAATGGTGGTTGCAAGCTTTTTAATGGTGTAAATTTTATTATGGGTCTCGGACTTGGGGGAGACCTATCCTAGGGTTGGCTTGTATGAGCTTGATAATGATGAAATTAAGCTCCATAGACCTAAACCCATACCCATTGAGTGATTTCTACACTCTTAAGCTCGGTTTTGATGATGGTTGAGATTAGGGTTTCTATGGAAACCCTAAGAACCGAAATGCATGCTTAGGATTTGGGCTTCTAGGATGATTTGGAACCCAATGGTGGCAAATTTCCCAATTTTTTATGAGAAATTGTGGGTGCTCCATGTAAATGACCTTAACTTAGAAGTTGGACCTAGGGTGCTTCATTTAGTATGCATGTGACCTATGTGGGTTAAATTGGCATGCTTGGTTGATTTATAGTGTTACTTTGAGGATTTACATGGTGGAACATGTGAGTTAGTTCAATTTGGCCATGTTGGCCTATTGTTGGAAGTTTCCAAATTTTGGGGCTTTTGATGTATTTTGCCTTGAATTGTGGAATTGGGATGACTTATGACTAAATTGATTTAAATTGGAATGATTTGTGCTATGATTGGCCTATGTTGACCATGTTATGACCTAGGCCTAAGTGTTGGTTTGATTATATAATTTGACAGTTGATGCCTAATGGTTGGGTTTTATGAATTGAGGTTGGATTAATGAAATAATCATGGAAATTGATAATTATGGTTGGAATGGAATGTTGTGTGGTGTATGGACCTAAATTGACCTTGTTGGGGGATTAGACATGGGTGATGTGGATTATTTAATTTGAGATCATGAATTGGATGTGTTGCATATATGGATAGTGATAATTATGAATTTATATATAATTGCAGTATCTAAGTTGGAATTGGGAATCTTGTGTGTACATAGGATTGCTCTCATTGGCTTGGTTGTGAGTAGACTTCATTTATGTTTAATCTTTTATGTCATCATATGAAAATTATATGTTGTATGTTTGGAAGCATGAAATGAGTTTTAATTATGATTGCACGAATCCTGTGGACTTGGTAAGTCTTGCCTCTGAAAGAGCGAAGTCCTCGGCCTAGTGTAAGGACCTAAATGACTTAGCGCCTAATAGAAGTTATGTCATTGGTTGTCCTTGTGAATGGACATAGCAAAGCTAGTGTACTAGAAGGAAGACTTTTGACCATGCCATATGAGGGTTTTTGGGTGGATGAGAAAACCATGGAAGAATGACATGATCTTAATGACATGGACTAGTAACCCGGTAAATATTCTATGTCCTGAATCACAATACAATTGTTTGACTTTGAAGTGGAAGTTATGCCCCCATTGATCTAGAGGACATGGGAAGGATCTCCGATACGAGGTCTTACGGCGGAAGCTTGGACTAAAATATGAGAATGAAATGTGGAATGAATGTGTCCCGGATCCTTGTGTTACGACACTAGATCTCACGAGGAAAGTCTAAACCCGAACATGAGAAAGAAAGAAATGAGGATGGAAAAAATGGAAAGTGATGGATTTTACCTTTGCACGAAATATATGATGAACGCTTGATATTTATGTGTTATATGTTTTTCATCATCTTGTGGCATTGTCATGCATACATGGTATTTTATTGTTGAGTAGTGATGGCATATCTGAATTCCATTCATTGCGTATCGTTGGCTCACTCTCATTTCCCTTTTACAAGATCTACAGCCCAACTTAAGGGCAAGGGAGTTATTATCCATTGAGGGCCTAGCCAGTGGCGGAGCTTAGCATAGATATGAGGAGGGTTTCCTTTTTGTATGATTCTTGTATGTTGTACACATCTATGTATTTATTTTGTAATTTTGGAAACCTATGTATATATTAATACTAAACTCATGAGCTGAGTAGATGGTGAGGACGAATGGGTATGGATCCTTGAGGATGGGTTGCTCTATGGTTGGACTTTGAGATTATGTGTTCATAATATGGATGTTTGGGACTAGAATCTAAATGATGGAATGATGAATCATTTTGTATGTTGGGTTTAAATTACTTGTGGTATATTTATGTTGGCTCACTCTCATTTCCCTTTTACGGGATTTATAGCCCAACTTAAGGGCAAGGGAATTATTATCCATTGAGGGCCTAGCCAGTGGCGGAGCTTAGCATAGATATGAGGAGGGTTTCCTTTTTGTATGATTCTTGTATGTTGTACACATCTATGTATTTATTTTGTTATTTTGAAAACCTATGTATATATTAATACTAAACTCATGAGCTGAGTAGATGGTGAGGACGAATGGGTATGGATCCTTGAGGATGGGTTGCTCTATGGTTGGACTTTGAGATTATGTGTTCATAATATGGATGTTTGGGACTGGAATCTAAATGATGGAATGATGAATCATTTTGTATGTTGGGTTTAAATTACTTGTGGTATATTTATGTTGGCTCACTCTCATTTTCCTTTTACAAGATCTACAACCCAACTTAAGGGCAAGGGAATTATTATCCATTGAGGGCCTAGCCAGTGGCAGAGCATGGCATAGATATGATGAGGGTTTCCTCTTTGTATGATTCTTGTATGTTGTACACATCTATGTATTTATTTTGTTATTTTGAAAACCTTTGTATATATTAATACTAAACTCATGAGCTGAGTAGATGGTGAGGACGAATGGGTATGGATCCTTGACGATGGGTTGCTCTATGGTTGGACTTTGAGATTATGTGTTCATAATATGGATGTTTGGGACTGGAATCTAACTGATGGAATGATGAATCAATTTGTATGTTGGGTTTAAATTACATATGGTATATTTGTGTGGACTGTGTAGTTGTGGATAGTAGAATTGTTCAGGTTTATCCGGTTGAGGTTTGAGGAAAAAAAATGGGACTCTATGGAGAGTCTAGTTGAGGCTTGTAAGGTATTCCGATCATCCCATGGATGATGGAGTGGTTGGCAATGCCTACGTCGGGTGTCTCGACCTAGCATTCTGCATTCTATCCCCACGGTAGATAGTGGTCCGAGGTTGGGATTGCCACACATCCCGTTGTGTGAGTTTGCCTACAACAACAACTTTCCGAGTAACATTGTGATAACACCATTTAAGGCACTTTATAGTAGATCTTGTAGATCGCCAGCTTGTTGGACGGAGGTAGGTAAGTCATTGATCATGGGGCCAAATTGTTGGCCCAGGTATGTCCAAGAGCGGGGTGAATTGAACACTTAGACAATTTAAAATTAATTACAATGGCAAAGTTAAAATGCAGAATAAAAATAAATATGCATAGTCAATTTATAGTGGTTCGGCTACTTGCTTACATTCACTACCTAACCACCTCAGTTAGGATTTTAAACCTTATCACTAAGGGATTCTCTTACGGGTGAGAATCAAACCGTTACACCTTTTCTCAACTTGCGGGTGTGAGAACTACTGTTACACTGCTCAACTTGCAGGCTTGAGAACAACCTATCCCAACTTACGAGTGTGAGACAAACCTAAGCTTTCTCAACTTACGAGGTGTGAGAACTACCGTTTCTCAACTTACAGGGTGTGAGAAGACCGTTTCTCAACTTACGGGTGTGAGAAGACCGTTTCTCAATTTACGGGTGTGAGAAGACCTAACCTTGTTGAATATGAGAATATCAACTCAGTAGTTTATCTAACTACTGTTACAACCATGATACAATATACATAATATGAAATTAAGTACAACTGTATCCTATGAACTATCTCTCAAATTTCTCTTCCAACAAGAATGATACATGTTAAATCAGTGCTGAAAAATTTGAGTGAAAACAATCCGAGCTTTCAAATAGATTTTCAGATAAAGATAAAAATTTAGCTCAGTATGAAAATCTTTTGAATAAGTAGAGATTCAAATAAAACACTTTGAAACCAGAATAACTTAAGCTTTTTGAATCAGATGAAATTTCGACTAACTTTCGACAAGTGTTTTACCTCATAGAATTTTTGGTAGTCTTAATAGATTGTTAAGTGCTGGTATATATAAACTTGTAGAGATGAAGTTGTTGTTCATTTGAATTTGAATTTCGAATATGAACGTTTACTCACAACAGTTAGAATGTATCACGAAAATGGCAACTGCACATTTTATGAACATTCGGCTTTTTCTCCAAATTCACAAATTAGGAAAGTTTAAGAGATGTGGTTCATGAATCTGAGAATATCTCTTACAAATACAGAAAGTTGATATTTTGTACGAAAAATTGTTTTGAAAAGGTGACTAAGATGATGTACGTGTCAGGACAATAGAAATATCATTTTTGTTGTTTTGTTACTTTGAGGGCTCTCATATAACATCAGCGTCCTACCGAATGATGAAGTGAGGGCGCGATCGACTTGTAAGCGTCCTGACTTACTATAATACTTAAACGACTTAAATCCTGAGGGCGTTACTTCGACAATTAACATCCTGCTTTTGTTTTAAAAACGCACAAAGGCACTACTCACAAGTAAGCATCCTACTTTGTTTTAAAACAAACTTAAACGGTATTAAGTGTGTTGATGGACAGTGAGCGTCCTAAAAGTTATTAAGTTGATTCTTAAGATGAGGGCACTTCTACACAAGTAGCGTCCTGATAGTTTATTCACCTCATAACTATAAGAGTCCTTAAAAATAGAAATCAATCACAAGTTAACAGAATTGTCAGCGAGCTGAAACTGAGTCAGCATCCTGACGCTTTCAAAGGTTGACTAAATGGAGGTCACAATATATGGATTTGGAGGGTTTTTCGAGAGGAGGATCTGGGAGAAAAAAAGATTGACGGCTGGAGCGAAGTGGAGAAGAACATCATAGACCTATTCAAAATCTCTACAAAACTCTAGTTTTATCTTTCTTTTGTTCTGTTTGATGTTCAATTTTGTATTTTATGTTTTTATGTCTTTAGTTATGAACTAAAACATCGTTTCTAGAGGATAGAATGATCCTAACTTTGATGCTATGTTCTAGTTTAAAGTCTTAATTATTATTAATGGATTTGCGATAGTTTATTTATATTTCTCCATTGTTAATGCTTTCAATCTCTTGATCACGGATTGGATGATCTTAGTTCTAGAGTGCGGCACTCGACAAGGGGTATTTTGGATCGGAACAAGGAAAATATAACCTAGGTTATTGTGAGACAGACCGATAGGAGATCGAGACCCTTTGAAGTCATTAAAAGAAATCATAGATCTTAGTGAGTTTGTAGGAAGTAGATCTCAATCATTCGAATTCGATTGTCTAGATAAAATTAAGGCAAAAATGTGATAGCTAGAGTTCTAATTATCCCTAAGGACGATACCCGATTTCATCGAATTATATTATAACTGACTATCGTGCACTAGCGATAATTTCACGATCAAGTTTTTGGCACCGTTGCCGACGATAGTTATTAGTGCACTACTATTGTGTTAGTAACTCTGATTTTAATTTAGATTTTATTTTTGTTTTATTTTCTGAATTTTTCTTTCTTTGTTTCTTTGTATATTTTCGTTTTTATTACTTTATACTTCGGTTCTTTCTTTATTCTGTTTTGTAGGATTTCAAGAGTTTATGCAAAGGGCATGAAATCTTGAAGTACTACTGTTTGACTTTGAGATTGAACGTACTCTTGGAAGACTGAGACAAGAGAGAAGAAGAGAAACCAAATCATGGCGGACGAGCACAATCAGTTGACCTTGAGAGACTACTTTAAACCGGTTATCAATGAAAATTACTCGAGTATTGTTCGTATGCCTATTAATGTGAACAACTTTGAATTGAAACCGGCGTTGATCTCTATGGTTCAGCAACACCAGTATGGGGGGTCACCTATTGAAGATCCTACTATCCATATCACCACCTTCTTGGAGATGTGTGATATGGTGAAGATGAATGGTGTTACTGAGGACACCATAAGGTTGAGATTGTTCCTTTTTATCTAAGGGACAAAGCACGAGCATGGTTGCAATCTTTGCAACAGGGGAACATTGCAACTTGGCAAGAGATGGTACAAGAATTTCTTCAAAAATTCTTTCCTCCTACCAAGACCACCCAAATGAAAGCTGAGATCGAACAATTCAAGCAACACGAGTCTGAGTTATTGTATGAAACTTGGGAGCGTTTCAAGGAATTGTTGAGGAAGTGTCCTCAACATGGGTACCAAGATTGGCTACAACTTCAATTGTTCTATAATGGGATGACTTTCTCCATAAGAACTCTAGTTGATGTTGAAGGATATGGCTAGCAACACTTATGAGGTTCCGGGTGCACGATCAATAGTGCAGAAGGTAGCTGGTCTACATGCAGTTGATCCATTCACATCTCTCTCTGCGCAAATATCAAGCATTGCAAACCAACTTGCTGTGCCCACTACTTAAAGAGCACAACCTTCTATTGAAAAGACGGTGGCTTTACATATGGGTTCTTCAGGGAATGAGGCACATGAGGAAGAAGTTCAATACATTAGTAATTGCGGGTACAAATTCAGAAGCAATCAAGGAGTTCCAAATCAGTACCACCCAAGTGTTCGAAATCATGAGAACTTCTCTTATGCCAACAAGATGAATACATTGCAACCTCCACCCGGTTTCTACAATCAAGCTCAAGAGAAGAAGCCATCCTTGGAGGATATGTTGGGATCATTTATGATGAAGACAAGAGCTTCAATTAAGAACTTAGAAGTACAAGTGGGATAGCTAGCCCAAATAGTGAATGCACAACCACATGGATCCTTGCCTAGCAACACCGAGATAAATCCCAAGGAACAATGCAAGGGCATCACTTTGAGGAGTGGAAAAGAAGTTAAGGGGGTTGATTCTACAAGCTAACACATTACATCTCCCCTCCATCTAGTCAAGAGAATGAGGAGTCCAACAAGGAAGCTAAGTCAAGCAAAGAAAAGGAATAATCAAGTAAGGGGGAAAAATCTCAAAAGAGGCCTTATAGGCCCAGTTTTATCACCTTCCCTGATAATCCCCCTATTCTAAAGACTCCTAAACCTTTTCCCCAACGTTTCCAAAAGAAGAAGCTTGATGAGAAAATACCCAACTATGTGAAGTTCATGAAGGATGTGATGACAAAGAAGAGGAAGCTAGAGGACAATGAGACGATGAAGCTTTCTAAAGAATGTAGTGCCATACTAAAGAAGCTACCTCAAAAGCTAAAAGATCTAGGGAGTTTCACTATACCTTGCACCATTGGTTCTTTAAATTTCACTAAAACTTTATGTGATTTAGGTGCAAGTATTAACTTGATGCCTTTGTCAATTTTCAGGAAATTGGGACTTGACGAGGTGAAGCCAACTACAATATCGTTGCAACTAGCGGACCGATCACTTACATACCCTCGGGGTATAATTGAGGATGTGGTAGTGAAGGTGGACAAGTTCATCTTCCCGGTGGACTTTGTAGTTTTGGACATAGAGGAAGATAGTGATATTCCTCTTATTCTTGGGCGACCATTCTTCACTACTGGGAAAGCTTTGATAGATGTGCAGCATGGCGAGCTTACCTTGCAATCGAATGATGAAGAGGTCTTGTTTAACATATACAACTCTTAAATTCCCATCTGAGGGGAATACATGTCACTGGATTGATGTAGCAGAAGTGGTTGATGCATGTGTGACCGAGGTACATGATGAGGCTACACCTGGAGATGCTTTAGAGAAGTGTCTTGTGAGTTCGATATCTAGAGATGAGGCCTTTCATGATGAAGTCCAACATTATGCCTTAGCTCTTGAGGTCAACAATCCTGTGAGTACAATCAGCGAAACGGAAGATATTGAAGCTTCTTCACCACCCGAGTCAGTAGAGTCTTCACTAGAGTTGAAGCCATTACCTGAGTATCTTCGCTATGCATTTTTGGGTGAAAATTTTACTATGCCAGTCATCATATCATCGGCTTTGTCTAGTGTGGAGGAAGGGAAGCTATTACTTATCTTGAGAGAGTACAAGTTCGCTTTGGGGTGGTCCATAGCAACCATCAAGGGAATAAACCTTCCATTTGCATGCACAAGATCTTGATGGAGGATTCTTACAAGCTTTCCGTTGAGCATCAAAGAAGGCTAAATCCACCCATGAAAGAGGTTGTCAAAGCTGAGATTTTAAAGTTTCTCAAGGCGGGTATCATATACGCCATTTCAGATAGTTCGTAGGTAAGTCCGGATCAAGTGGTGCCCAAGAAAGGTGGTATGACTGTAGTGATGAATGATAAGAATGAGCCAATTTCCATTAGGACAGTGACGGGCTGGAAAGTTTGCATAAACTACCGGAAGCTCAACAAAGCCACAAGGAAAGATCACTTTCCTCTTCCTTTTATTAATCAGATGCTAGATTGGTTGGCAGGCTTCCATTACTATTGTTTCCTAGACAGGAATTCGAGGTATAATCAGATAGTCATCGCCTCGGAGGATCAAGAGAAGACTACATTCACTTGCCCATATGGTACTTTTTCTTTTCGGCGCATGTCGTTTGGATTATGTAATGCACTGGCGACTTTTCAAAGGTGCATGGTGGCTATTTTTTTTGATTTGATAGAGGACATCATGGAGGTTTTTATGGACATTTTTTCAGTATTTGGGTCCTCCTTTGATCATTTTTTGCATAACCTCTCCCTTGTGTTGAAGAAGTGTGAAGAAACAAACCTTGTACTTAATTGGGAAAAGTTTCACTTCATGGTACATGAGGGCATTGTTCTTGGCCACCGGATTTCGTCTAAGGGCCTTGAGGTAGACAAGGCGAAGATTGTTACTATTGAAAAGCTTTCACACCCGAAGACTATTAAGGACATAAGGAGTTTCTTAGGGCATGCGGGTTCTATAGAAGATTTATCAAGGATTTTTCCAAGATTGCCTAACCTCATTGCAACCTCCTTGAGAAAGAAACCCTATTTGTGTTTGATAAGAATTGTGAGGAAGTTTTTGAGTTGATCAAGAAAGCTTTGATATCAACACCTATTATGGTGATACTGGATTGGAGTGAATCATTCGAGATCATGTGTGATGCGAGCGACTATGCAGTGGGAGAGGTTCTTGGGCAATGAAGAGAGAAGTTGTTTCGGGCCATCTATTATTTGAGTGGGACACTTGATGGGGCTTAGCAAAATTACACAACAACCGAGAAGGAATTACTAGCGGTGGTTTTTGCTTGTGATAAGTTGAGATCCTACATCATTGGGTCTAAAATGATAGTCTATACTGACCATGTCGCCATCCGCTACTTGTTTGAGAAGAAGGATGCAAAGCCTCGATTGATTAGATGGGTCTTATTGCTTCAAGAGTTTGATATGGAGATTAGGGACAAGAAAGGGAGTGAGAATGTAGTTGCAGATCACTTATCTCGGCTGCAACTAGATGAGCAAGATGATGGTGTGCCTATTTTGGAAACATTTCCAGATGAAAATTTATATGGGCTATTTGTCAAACTTCCATGGTATGTTGATTATGTGAACTACTTGGCTAGTGGTGTCTTGCCTTTGGATCTATCATATGCAAGGAATAAGAAGTTTCTGCATGATGTGCGTTTCTATTTTTGGGATGAACCCATGCTATTTAAGAAATGCAATGATCAACTTATAAGGAGATGTATACCAGAGGAGGAAGTGCAATCCATTCTACATGATTGCCATTCTTCTCCATATGGTGGTCACTTTGGGGCTACAAGGACAGCGGCAAAGGTTCTTCAAAGTGGGTTCTATCAGCCTATATTTTTTTGAGATAGTTATGCATTTGTGAAGATGTGTAACTGATTCCAACGTCTTGGTACCATCTCTAGGCGACACGAGCTACCTTTGAAAAACATCTTAGAGGTGGAGCTTTTTGATGTGTGGGGTATTGATTTTATCGGCCCGTTTCCCTCTTTGTGTGGCAAAACATATATACTTTTGGCAGTCGACTATGTTTCCAAGTGGGTCGAAGCTATAGCTACGGAGACCAATGATGCTAAGGTGGTGATAAAATTTTTACACAAGCAAATATTTACTAGATTTGGCACACCTAGAGCTATCATAAGTGATGAAGGCACCCACTTTTGTAACAAATTATTCAATGCTCTTCTTGCCAAGTATGGGGTGAAACATAAAGTGGCACTTGCATACCATCCTCAGACCAATGGCCAAGTCGAAGTGAGCAATTGGGAAGTCAAGCAAATTTTGGAGAAGACCGTCAATGTCACTAGGAAGAATTGGTCTTTGAAGCTTGACGATGTTTTGTGGGCGTATCGGACTGCATTGAAGACTCCTATTGGGATGTCTCCTTACCGCCTTGTGTTTGGAAAATCTTGTCACTTACCGGTTGAGTTGGAGCATCGGGCGTATTGGGCGGTGAAAAAGCTTAATTTTGACTTAAAGGCAATCGGGGATCAAAGGCTATTGCAACTAATGGAGATGGAAGAGTTTAGGAATGATGCTTATAAGAATGCCAAGATCTACAAAAAGCAGACCAAGAAGTGGCATGATAAGAACATTGAGAAGCGGGATTTTGAACAAGGGCAACAAGTACTCCTATTCAATTCCAGATTGAAGTTGTTCCCTGGAGAATTGAAATCCAGATGGTCGGGACGTTTTATGGTGGAGCGGGTTTTCCCTTTTGGAGTGGTTGAGCTAAAAAATGAAAATGGAGTATGCTTCTGAGTTAATGGCCAACGGTTGAAACATTGCTATGGCCACGAGGTGCGGCGAGATGATCGCATCACTTTAGGGGATCCGTAATGGCAATGTGTCTGAAAGTCGGGCTGATGACTTTAAACCAAGTGCTAGATGGGAGGAAACCCATCGGTTTTGAAGTTATTTTTTTATTTTTTGTGTGTTTTGAAATTTTTTTAGTCATTGTAATATGGATTTGACTTTCGTGCCTTGACAGATTTGTCTCTTTGAAGCATTGCGGAGAGACGAATGGCACGCATCTTCACCCATTTGGGTTTAGGGGGTTTTCTAAACTTCTCTCTCACTTATATGCCTATGTTTTTCTTTATTTGTTTATATCATGAATTGAGGACAATGCTTGCTTTAAGTTTGGGGGGAGAGTTTTGAATTTTTGTCATATGGTATGTTAGTTGAGTATGCCTTAGTTTAGATTAAGAAGTCACAATTTTCGACTTACTTATGGAAGGCCAATGATAAGATGATACTTTAGAGATATGAAACAATAGGAGAATGTAGAGAGTTACCTATATGTCTGTGTGCTTGATCCAACTTTTGCTGGGAATTGTTGGAGAGACTTAACCATTTGTACATGATTTTTGATCATTGGATTGAGATTGTTGGGAATTGACCTTTGCTTGCTAAGTCATATCTTAGATCTCTAGGGATTCTAGAATAAGTTTGATCACCACTCGAGGCGAAATCCTAGTTAATACACCATGAGGAAGATGATTTAGGCCATGTTTGAAAACGTTTTAGCCATATAGCGTACCTTACTTTTTATTGTATCCATAGTTCCCACTTTGAGCTGAACATCCTTTTCTTTGTTACCTATACATCAAGAAATCTGAATTTATCATGTTTAATTCCCCTGTTTTTCAACCTATGTACCTTATACACTTTGATTATGGAGTGTTATTATTTGGATGAAAGAACAATGGGAAAGAAAAGTGAAGAAAAAGGGTGACAAAGAAGAAGAAAAAAAAAAGTGAAGTTTGCTTATGAGTTTTATTGAGAAAAAAAGAAAAGAAAAGAAAATGAAAAAGAGAAGAAAAATGATGCTATACCCATAATTATGAAAAGAAATAAGTTTGGGGGTGTAGTTGCTCTTTGAAAATAAAAAAACAAGCAAACAAAAGAATAGGGAATGAGATGAAAAGATTGAATATTTAAAGAGAGTATATATGTGCTGAAATTGGATTTTTGGTTCTAAATGTAATGTAGTGGATGATAAAAATTGATCAAAGTGGTTAGGGTGCTTTTGGAGTTAAAATTTTCCTATTTTTCCTACCTTTGAACCTAGGCCTTACATTACAACCTATGAAAGACCTATTAATTCTGAATGGTGTGTGATCTATATTAGTGGAGAGTGGTGTGAAGAACTTGCCTATGGAGTTCCAACTTAAATTTTATATTTTGAGATCTTACACTTGACACTTGCTTGCACTTGTTCATGACTTGCATGATTAGTTGATGAGATTGGTTATGTGCTCATGTGGAAAGAATCAAAAGTGAAACTTGGTGAGAGTTGGAATGAAGTTCTAGACAATTCTATACTCTTGAAATTCTTTCCTAGAAGTGAATATTCCTTTTGGTGTAATCTTGGAGGCCATATATGTGTTTATAATGTTGAGTTAAGTCTTTAATTGTGCGAGATTGTGACTTTAAAAGGGATATATTAATTATGAGTTTTTAGTTTTGTTTTCCCTTTACTTGGGACGATCAAAGTCCTAAGTTTGGGGATATTTGATAGTTGCATATTTAGACATGTTTTAGGAGTGTTTTATAGTTGTTTTAGGATAATTTATGCATTAATTGAGTGTGTTTATGTTAGTTTTGATTCATTTGTTAGTTTAGGAATAAATTGGTTTTTATGCATTATTTCGGTTTGTTAATTTATATGTTGGATCAATTTATGTTTTGAGTGTTTTAATTACTTGTTTTGTTTTGTTTTGTAGGTATTTAGATGTATGAAAGTCAGCATGAATGATGGACACAACATATGAGAAGCCTAGATGGCGAGTCATGAAGAACCCAAGCCAAAAAAGTGGAAGAAAATTGGCTAAGTCCACAAGAAGGAAATCAAAAGGAGTGAAAAAATGACTAAGTCCACAACACTGCGCACAAACAGTGCTCTGGGGGCCACGACGCTCATCACGGCACCCAGAGGAAAATTATTGCAGCACCGCGGCGCCACTCGCGGTGCCCCGTATTTAAATGTTGCTAATTTAGCAACTTACGATTGGTTTTTGGCAACTTTGAAAATTCCAATTGGACACGACTTTGGGAACGCAATATATGGATTTGGAGGGTTTTTCGAGAGGAGGATTTGGGAGAAAATAGGCTTGACGGCTGGAGCGAAATGGAGAAGAACATTGTAGACTACTCAAAATCTCTACAAAACTCTAGTTTTATCTTTCTTTTGTTCTGTTTGATGTTCAATTTCGTATTTTATGTTTTCATCTCTATAGTTATGAACTAATGCATCGTTTCCAGAGGATTGATGGATCCTAACTTTGATGTTATGTTCTAGTTTAAAGTCTTAATTATTATTAATGGATTTGTGATAGTTTATTTATATTTCTCCATTGTTAATGCTTTCAATCTCTTGATCACGGATTGGATGATCTTAGTTCTAGAGTGCGGCACTCGACAAAGGGTACTTTGGATTGAAACAAGGGAAATATAGCCTAGGTTATCGTGACCGATAGGAGATCGAGACCCTTTGAAGTCATTAAAAGAAATCATAGATCTTAGTGAGTTTGTATGAATTAGATATTTATCGATAGATTGAGATCTATTCCTATGAATATGCTCTAACACGACACTTGATAGAGGGTGTTAGAAATATTAGGACGTCTGACTTATAAACTAAGTAAATACATTAATGATAAAAAATTGGAAAGAACATAGGTGATAGTTAGGTGAAATCGATTCTCTAGATTATTTCTCTATTGATAATCTGTCGTTTTCATTGTTTTGCTAGTTAATAATTAGTTGTTTTCATTACTGTTTAATTGCTCAATCATTCGAATTCGATTGTCTAGATAAAATTAAGGCAAAAACGTGATAACTAGTGTTCTAATTATCCCTGAGGACGATATCCGATTTCATCGGATTATATTATAACTTGATTGTCGTGGACTTGTGATAATTTCACGATCAGAACGCGATCCCAAGGCTCGAAATGCCCTATTTTAAGTTCTGGACCCCCGGAACGAGCTCCAAATAGTGGGAAGCAAGTTCCCAGGTCCTGGGTTTATAGATATGCGTGATTTTCTTCATTTGAACCTTTCCAACTTTTGTTAAAATGAGAGAATACTTGGGGAACGATTGGGGAGTATTTGGAGGTTTTCAAAAGTGTTTTCTGTTGATGTAACGACTTTTACCCAGTTTTGTTTTGATGATTACAAATAACATACTTGTGATCACTAATTTCTTTGACTTAGTTGTTTCAGTGTTAACTAGCTATATCAGAAGGATTCAACTATATCGTCAAAACGTGTGGATGGAACAATAATGCAAGAAGATTCAAGAGCTTCATGTCTTTAATCTTTTGTCTAGAATCTTAGTGTTGTAGAGTAATCCTTACTCGTTCCAACCACAATATGATTTGCATCTTTTGAAAATCATGCATTTAGGTCATTAGATATTCATGCGCATATACTATTATCATATTGATCGTGCATGCACATACATTATCATGATTATCGTGCAATCAAATAGTTAAGGTTGCTTATCATGCATATCTATATCATTATTTATCATGCACTCAGATTACCAACTTTGCATTGTTTTTGTTGTTTTACGTGTACCATATCGAACGTATTGATTATTTGTATTAATCAATTGGCATACATGTATTTATCTTCACCAATTATGTTTTAATCTTGTCCAAAATGTTTTCAAAGTTCGTTTATATGTTTGACAATGTCTTAAACTCATTTTGATCGAAAAATCGCGTTTCTGTTTCTTTCAATGTGAAAGAACGCGCTCCTCATATAAGAAACGTGCTCCTATGCTTTTTCCCGAGAATCAAATTTTTTTTATCAGAGTTTAAGGAACGCGCTCCTGTGGTTTTTCCCGTGACTCTGACTTTTCTAATCAGGGATTAAGGAACGCTCTCCTCTTAACAGGAACGTGTTCCTAAAACTCTGATAAAAAAAATCAGAGTAATAAAGAATCTCGCTGCTATGCCCAACGAACATATTAAGGAACGTGCTTCTCTTATAAGGAACACGCTCCTGCATTGGAGGAAAATCTAAAAAGTTTCAAATTTCAAACCAATAACGCGCTCCTCTCTCTAGGAAAGGGTTCCTGTGCCTCAAACTGGTATTTTTCTATAAATACCACACTTTGTTCATTTAAGAGCAACTTTTGCAAAATTATTGAACTTGTGTCATTTTTTATATTTTCATTTCTACAAGTCCAAAACAAGTTTTTAAGTGATTTAAACATCTTTTCAAAGCAAAAGTTCACCTACATTTGATTCTTGGATTCATACTTTCGAATAGTTCACCTAATCTTTCAAAACTCTTTGAGAAACTTGCGAGTTTCTTTTGAGCATAGATCAAGCCGTTCTTGAGTTCATTACATATCTTGCAGATCTTGATCTTAAAGGAGAAATCATTCTCGAAGGTGAAATCATTCTCAATCACCTTCACACATTGGAGAATCTTGTGTGCTTCATTCTTCCCAAAAGTTGGGTAAAATCTCTATTTAAGATTCGTGTGATTGTGTTTGTGATTGTTAAACGGTTTTTGTATTTTATTTATATCTATCTTCAAAACCGTTTTCTTTAAGTGTTTATGAAACCATATTTGATCTTGCATATTATATCATCTTAATTAGTGGTTTCATATATCTTGTTTGATATCAATTCTCTTGCTAAACTTATACTATTTTTGAATCGATTTCATTGATCATTATTTGAGCATATTGATTCTTGAACTTAATCATTTATCTTTTTTGAATCAACAAGTTTTGATCATTTGTGCATATTGATTCTTGTGCTTCATATATATCATCGTTAGAATCAATATTTGAATACATGTGCATATTCGATTCTTGATCTTACATTATCACTATTTGAATCGATTGCATGTATTTGAAAACAACTATTTCAACATTGCACTTCATTTGAAATATTATGGTTGGAATAGTAGAGGTTATTCATTCAAGGTTGTATGCTAGAAATTTGAGAGTGTTTCAGAACCTCTCTCCTTATCATTTGTAACCTTGATGTATTGTTGACTTGTGAGTCAACCAAGACTATACCTTGTTTATGTACGGCTTGTAACCACGCCCGCAAGTTGGTTAGATATATGGCTTCTAGTTATGCTAGTAAGGTAACTAGATTGTACGGCTTCTAGTCATGCCCGTAAGTTGACTAGCCCTTCTTGGATTGGGAAATCCTAATCGTGGGTGATCAGGTAGTGGAGTAGGTTCTAGGGGAACCGAACCACTATAAACCCCTATGTCCATTTATTCTTTTCCTACACATTATTGCTTTGCTTGTTACCTATATTGCGCATATATTCTGTTTAATTAATTAACCAAAAGGTAACGCAAAAATCCGCGAAGTCCAATTCACCCCCCTTCTTGGAAAGTAATACAGGGCCAACATTTTCTAAGGTGGGATTTTGTTATCTAATTGAACCCCATGTCATGTATGTTTTGATGATTCAAAATATCTCCAATATGTGTTGCTAATGATCTTACCAAGTGTTTCAGATCTATCAAGAATCAAGATCAAGGAACTGAGCTCATAAGCTTATTGAACATCACATATAAAGTTTTGAGTCTGTCAGCACTTAGAATATAAAGTCTATCGATCAATTTGCTCTCAGCAAGATTTAATCATATTCGTATTTGGATCATATGCTTTACAGTATTTCAAATGATTTAACTTCTTTATGATTAATTTGAAATTTACCGAGTTTTTATTCGCATTCATCGTATTTTTAATCGCGAGTCAAAACTACTTTTTCAGAGTCTTTCAGGACGTTCATGTTTTAGCAGCACCCACCTGGATTTGATGAGTCAGGACGGTGATAAAATATTGGGACGCTCAAGGTTGAATTGAACTAATTAATAAGGACGCTTACTTCTAAGTAGCGACCTCCCTTTAGTCAACCTTTGAAAGCATTAGGACGCTGACTCAGTTTCAGCTCGCTGAAAGTTCTCTTAGTTTTAATTGATTTCTATCTTTAAGGACGCTGATAATTATAAGTTGAATAAACTGTCAGGACGCTACTTATATAGGAGCTCCCTCATCCTTAGAATCAACTTAATAACTTTCAGGACGCTTACTGTCCTTCATCGCACTTAATATTGTCTTAAAATAGCTTTCAAATTTCAGGACGCTCACTTGTGAGTAGCACCCACGTACTTTTAATGTTTTAATGTTTTAAAACAAAACAAGACACTAACTGTCGATTAGCGCCCTTAGGATTAAAGTCGTTTAAGTGTCATAGTAAGTCAGGACACTTACAAGTTAGTAGCGCCCTCACTTCATCATTCTGTAGGACACTAATGGTATATGAGCGCTTTGAAAGGAACAACAAACGACAAAAATGATATTTTTATTTTTCTGACACGTACTTCCTTTTAGCCACCTTTTCAGAACAACTTTTCATACAAAATATCAAATTTTTGTATTTGTAAGAGATTCTCAGATTCGTGAACCACGTCTCTTAAACTTTCCTTATGTGTGAATCTGGAGAAAATCAGAGTGTTCATGAAATGTGCAGTTGCCATTTCATGATACATTCTAGTTGTTGTGAGTAAACGTTCATATTTGAAATTCAAATTCAAATGAACAACAACTTCATCTCTACAAGTCTATATATACCAACACTTTACAATCAGTTAAGACCACTGAAATTCTCTGAGGTAAAACACTTTTTGAAAGTTAGTCGAATATTCATCTGATTCAAATAGCTTAAGTTATTCTGGTTTTAAAGCGTTTTATTTGAATCTCTACTTATTCAGAAGATTTTCATACTGAGCAAAATTTTTATCTTTATCTGAAAATCTATTTGAAAGCTAGAACTGTTTTCACTCAAATTTTTCAGCACTGATTTAACTTGTATCATTCTTGTTGGAAGAGAAATTTGAGAGATAGTTCATAGGATATAGTTGTACTTAATTTCATATCTTGTATATTGTATCAAGGTTGTAATAATAGTTAGATAAACTACTGAGTTGATATTCTCATATTCAACAAGGTTAGGTCTTCTCACACCTGTAAGTTAAGAAACGATCTTCTCACACCCGTAAGTTGAGAAACGGTAGTTCTCACACCCATAAGTTGATAAAGCTTAGGTTTGTCTCACACTCGTAAGTTGGGATAAGTTGGTCTCAAGCCTGCAAGTTGAGCAGTGTACCGGTTGTTCTCACAATCGTAAGTTGAGAAAAGGTGTAACGGTTTGATTCTCACCCGTAAGAGAATTCTTTAGTGATAAGGTTTAAAATCCTAATTAAGGGGTTAGGTAGTAGACGTAGGCAAGTAGCCGAACCACTATAAATCGACTGTGCATATTTATCTCTATTCCGCACTTTAACTTTGCCATTGCAATTAATTTTAAATTGTCTAAGTGTCCAATTCACCCCCCTCTTGGACATACCTGGGCCAACATGATTAAGGCTCCCAAACATCAAAAGTATGTTGCTAGTTAGATCATCAAGTCTAACTAAATATTTTTCCTTCCTATCCCAGTTTTTCTTAAGTTTTTATTGTCTTTGAGGGTATAAATAGTCCATTGAAAATAATATCCCACATATTACATGATTGAACCTTAATGAAAGTTCTCATCATAATTCTCCAAAACATAAAATTATCAATATTTAGCATTGGAGGAGTGAAAGGGTTGTTACCGAAGTCAAAACTGATTATATTGGCCATTTGATCTTTAACTCTAGGTGGTTAGTGTTGAACCAATTATCCTCATGTATCTTACAAGAGTATGTCCCTTATGTGAAAGATATTTTGATGATTACAAACCACATTTAGTTTATGATAATACTGCATGCATGGCAAATCTAATCCTACTTGAAGGTTTCGAAGAATCAATGATGCTTGGTAAACGTGTTATCAAGATCTACTTGAAGACCATGACCACTTGAAGATATATATAATTGTATGATTAGATTGTGTTTAGGTTGTAGAATCTTTACTATCATATGATTTAGCAATTTGTATGACTACATGATTTAGTCGAGTTGATTTCCGATCATTTGCATTGAATTTTCTATGTTTGAATTGATCCAAAAATACCCAGATTTTAATCGCATTTATCGAGTTTTGAATGAAAAATCCAAAACTATTTTTAAGTGTCCACCAAGACGCTAATGTCTCAATAGCGCCCTCCTGGACTTGGTAAGTCAGGACGCTAGTGAAACATTAGGACGCTGATAATGTTTAAGGTTGAAATGTACTTATTCATCAGAATGCTCACTTCATCTGTAGCGGCGTCATTTAAGTCAACGTGTGAACTTGTCAGGAAGCTGATTAAGAATCAGCTCGTTGATTGTTTTCAAAGTTTAAAATGTTTTAACTTTTAGGACGTTGATCGTCGTTCAACGCACTTACTATTTTTACGAGTTAAAATATCATGATGCTCATCGTTTAGAAGCGCCCTTATGTCTTTCAGTTGTTTTAAATTGATTTTAAAATATCAGGACGCTTACTCGTTAGTAGCACCCCTGTGATTTTAAATAGTTTTAAAACAATGCAGGACGCTAATTGTGGATTAGCGCCCTCATGAAGTTTAGCCATTTTAATCGCCAAGTAAGTCAGGACGCTAACGGATAAGTAGCGCCCTCACTTCATAGTTCAGCAGGACACTTATGGTTCATAAGCTCCCTCAAAGGAAAAAAATGACGTTGATTAACCAATCAAGACATTAATTCAACACTGTCACTATTCTGACACTTACACCTTTACAGTATACTTTTTCAAAATTGTGCAAAACTTTTCAGAACTTTTTGAAACTTTTCAGAACGTTCTAATATTTTATCAGAACATTCCTCTTTTGTGAAAGATCAAAAGATTCAGGTAGTATTGTCGTAAATTGCACAGAGCTAAATCGATATGTTTCGGGAAAGAATGTATTCGTTGTTTTTTAAATGACTTTGTGCTCCAAAATTACCAAGTCCATTGCGCCACTGTTATTTATATATATATGTTGCCTTAATACAGATCAAAGATCATCGATCTATCAATACAAAAAATTGAAAACCATTCAAAACATATTAACAGTTTTCACTTGTGTAAAAACTTTTGGAAGTTAGTCTTCTACTCTCTGCTTTTGAACTCACGATCTTTTGAAACACATTAAGTCTTCTCGATTTGTTAATCTTCATTTATATCATTTCAAAAATCCATTGAAGAATACGAAAGCTTTTTAAACCAGCTTTTCAGCTTAACTTCATCATACATATTTTGCTAAATCTATGGTAACAGAAGGTTCAATCTAAAGCTTTGTAAGCATCACTTTGATTCTAAGTAAAGGGAATCATATCTCATCTTGTACTTTGATATCAGGGATTGGTTTGTCACTGGGATAGAGCAAGTATTGCTCGAAATTGTAACGGTTCTTCTCACACCTGAAAGTTGAGAAAAGGTTTTTCTCACACCCGTAAGTTTAGAGAGTATAACGATTCTTCTCACACCTATAAGTTGAGAAAGATTACCGATTTGATCTTCACTCATAAGAAGATCCTTAGAGGAGTTTGGACAAATCTTAACTGAGGAGGTTAGGTAGTGGATGTAGGAGAGTCTGAACCACTATAAATCCTGTTGGTACTGTCTCTTTTACTATCCTTGTGTTTATTTGCTATACTCTATTTAATCTGCTTTCAATATTTCTTACATTTAAAAGAAAGGTTAAAATATGCTAAGTATCGAATTTACCCCCCTTTCGGACACATCTAGGCCAACAGTTGGTATCAGAGCAAGTTAACCGTCAAAGTATCTAACCATCTTTGAGTAAGTATGGCAGGACAAAACGTAAGAAGTGTTTATCTTTCAGGTGAAGGAACTCCACCAACCGACCACCACTGTTCAAGGGAGATAACTATTCTCATTGGAAAACAAATATTAGGTTCTACCTAAAAGCCCAAGACTTAGAAATGTGGGATGTTGTGACAAACGGTTGTCCAAAACCTACTAATATAGTAAAGGGTTCCACTGTCCCTAAGGGGTTAGACGAAATAGTCCCAAGGAAAGGAAAAGAAAATAGAGTTATTAAATAACCAAGCTGTAAACATTTTGTTTTGCAGTTTATCTGTTGAAGAGTTCAATAGAGTTAGCGCGTGTGAAACCACTAAGGAAATCTGGGATAAATTAGATTTCACCCACGAAAGAACTTTGCAGGTTAAAAAGGCAAAGCTCCAAATGCTAGTTGAAATATATGAGACCTATAGGATGGAGGAAACTGATTTAACTGAGGCTATTGCTCGGTTTACAACAAACATCCATGAGATGAAGAACCTAGGAAAAAGCTATGACCAAGAAGAAACGGTTAGAAAGTTTTTAAGGGGTCTACCTAAAGCTTGGGAACCCAAGGCCACGACCATTGAAGAAGCCAAAAATCTGGCTGAATATACTTTTGATGAACTGTGTGGTTCATTAATGGTTCATGAAATGAGGATAAAAGATAAGATGTGCCCAGTCAAGGTTGAGGAAAAAGAAAAGAAATCTATTTCCCTCAATGTTGAAACTGATTCTAAAGATGATTTAGACTAAGAAGATGACATGGTTATGTTATCTAGAAAATTCAACAGGTTAATTAAGTGAAAGGGTAAAAGTGGTTCTTACTCAAAGTTTCACAAAAGAAAGAAATACGAGTCAAAATAGGTAGAGTTAATTGTTACGGCTGTAACAAACCAGGTCATGTAAAGAGTGAATGTCCCACTAGATATAAGAAGAACACAAGATAAAAAAGAAAGGACAAGAAAGTTCTCAAAGTCATGTGGGATGATTCAAGTTCAAGTGAGGATGAAGCAGATTCAGATCATACTGCTGCACTGTGCTTAATGGCAAGCATGGAGGTAAAATCTGAACCTGTTGGCGAACTTAATGCTTTTGATATTCATATGAATGATCTTAAGACAAAACTTAGTAAAAAAATTAGGAAGAATGAAAATCTCAAGAATAGTCTTGAAGAAGCTCATAAGGAAATAGAGTTCCAACAAGAAGAGCTAGACGGACTGTCCCTAGATAATGAACAACTTAAGAAAGTTGTTGAGAAACTGAAAAATGAAAACGAAACACTTAGAAAGGAAAAGGAAGACCTAAACTGCATTGTGATCAAGTTTACAAATGGTCAAAATTTATTTGACATGATGTTAGGATCACAAAGATGTGCATTTGGCAAAGCTGGCTTAGGTTATACACATGGGTCAAGCAAAAAGAATATAACACCTTACTGACCAAAAGACCGACATGCCACAAGTGTCATTGGGAAGGTCATACCATGCTTAGATGTACTATCCTAAATGGAAAGAAAAAGTAATATGCATGAATTGACAAATTTGTCCTTACTGATGCTAACATGCATGGACCCAAAGTAGCATGGGTGCCAAAGTTAAAAGTATTTTATGTCATGTAGATGAGCAAAAATGAAGAACTATGGTATCTAGACAGCGGCTGCTTAAGACATATGACTGGAGATAAATCTAAATTCTTGAGACTTGAAAAGAAGAAAGGATGAAAGGTCACCATCGGAAACGACAACAAAGGTGATATTGAAGGCATCAAAATCATTGGTAATCATTTTCTATCCATATCTGATGTACTTTATGTTAAAGGGTTGAAGCATACTTTCTTGAGCATAAGTCAATTATGTGACAAGGGTTATGACATCTCATTTGAAGCAAATAGGTGCATTGTCAAGCATGTAGATAAAACTCTTGCATTCATGCCATCTAGACTTAAAAATGTGTATTGCACAAATCTTAATGACATGAAGAAACAAAATGTAACATGTTTAAGTGTTATTTCTTGTGATGATGCATGGCTTTGGCATAGGAGATTAGCTCATGTTAGTATGGAAAACATTTCAAGAATTGTCAATCATGATCTTGCCAAGGGTATTCCAAAAGGAACTTACTCAAACGATCATGTCAATTGGGTAAGCATACCCAATCATCATTTAAGAGCAAGAGGCATCAATTTACCTCTAGAGCTCTCGAACTGATTCACATGGATCGTTTCGGACCAACCAAAAGCCAAAGCTTAGGTGGTAAATCTTATGTATTTGTGATTGTTGATGACTTTACTCGATTCACTTGGGTCTTTCTATTAGCTCATAAATCTGATGCATGTAAATTATTTATAAAATTTTGTAAAAGAGTTGAAAATGAAAAAGGTTATAAAATCAACATAATTAGGAGTGATAGAAGAGGTGAATTTGTCAATAAAAATCTCGAAGAATTTTGTAATAATCAAGGTTACACTCACCATCTATCAGCCCCTAGGACACCTCAACAAAATGGTGTAATTGAAATAAAGAATAGAACATTGCAGGAAATGTGTAGAACAATGCTTATGAGTATAACACAACAAACCTTTTTTGGGGAGAGGCTATTAACACAAACTACTATGTAATGAACAAAATCCTAATTAGAAAAGATTTGAATAAAACTCCATATGAACTATGGAAGGGTAGAGCACCCAACATCAGTTACTTTCGAATATTTGGATGTAAGTGTTTTATCCTAAATAATAAAGACAACTTAGAAAGTTCGAACCTAAATCTAATATAGGAATATTTTTAGGATATTCTTCTCACAGTAGAGCCTATAGAGTTTTCAATAAATCTAATCAAACTGTAGAACAATCAATTCATGTAAATTTTGATAAAAGTGAAAGTAAGAAAAGTCTTGATGATGAATTTAAACAAATAAACTTTGATGATGATGAACCCAAGACAACTAAGATCATAGATCTTGAGACTGAAATATCTTTAGAATCATCTAAAAACTCTAGACTGCTTCAAGGTTTATCCAAAGATCAAATATTAGGAGATCCACACAATGGTGTATCCACTAGAGCTTCAATTCAAAGAGATCAAGAGTTTGTTGCTTTTGTATCGCAATTTGAACCAATTAAAATGGAAGATGCACCGAAAGATGAAAACTGGATTCTTGCTATGCAAGAATAACTAGGACACTTTGTGCAAAACAAGCTATGGGAATTCGTTCCTAGGCCATTTCATCATCCAGTTATAGGAACCAAATGGATCTTTAAAAACAGAAAGAATGAACAAGGTATCATTGTCTGAAATAAGGCTAGGTTGGTTGCACAAGGGTACAACCAAGAAGATGGAATAGACTTCGAAGAAGCCTTTGCCCCAATAGCAAGATTAGAGGCAATAAGGATGCTACTTGGCTATACTTGTTACAAGGATTTTTCCTTATACCAAATGGATGTAAAGAGTGCTTTTCTAAAGGGATACATCAATGAAGAGGTATATATGGAACAACCTCCAGGGCTTGAGGATGCTCATTATGTGTTTAAACTCCACAAAGCATTATATGGAATAAGACAAGCTCCAAGAGCTTGGTATAATTGACTGAGTTCGTTTCCTTTATATCATAAATTTCAAAAAAGAAAACTTGATCCAACTTTGTTTATCAAACACCATAATGACAATATGCTTATTGTTCAAATATATGTGGACGATATCATTTTTGGTGCATCAAACAAAGAGTTGTGTGAAGAGTTTTCAAAACTAATGCAAAAGGAATTTGAAATGAGTATGATGGGAGAACTTGCATACTTTCTTGGCTTGCAAATTAAGCAAATGCCAACAGGCACCTTCCTAAGCCAATCAAAGTATGCTAAGGAAATGGTTAAAAAGTCTCAAATGCATAATTTGAAATCAATTTATACTCCCTGTAACTCTGCAATTAAATTGGATAAGGATGAAAAAGGGAAACCGATTGATTCTAAACTTTATAGAAGTATGATTGGAAGTCTGTTATACCTAACAGCAAGTCGACCTGACATTATGTTCAGTGTCTGCCTTTGTGCAATATTTCAATCAGAACCTAAAGAAACTCACTTAAAATGTGTCAAACGAATACTCAAATACATTAATGGCACAACAAACTTAGGAATTTGGTATTCCAAAGGTACTACCTTTGATTTGAAAAGTTATGTAGACTCCGACTATGCCGGTAGTCTAACTGATTGAAAAAGTATTTCCGAATTTTATCACTTTCTTGGAAATTCTTTAATTTCTTGATTTTACAAGAAGCAACACTCAGTGGCATTATCCACAACTGAAGCAGAATATGTTGCATCTGGAAGTTGCTGTTCTCAGGTCTTGTACATGAAACAACAACTTCATGGTTATCAAATATTTGTTGAGTGTGCTGAGATTTTGTGTGAAAATACAAGTGCTATTAACATATCTAAAAATCTTGTATTGCACTCCCGAACTAAACATATTCAAATAAGGCATCACTTCTTACGGGATCATGTGCAAAATGGAGAAGTTATATTGTCTCACATTGGTGCAAAAGAACAATTAACTGATATATTTACTAAAGCTTTACCCAAAGACCAGTTTGTTCACATTCGAAGAGAGCTTGGCATGTTCTCTGAGACTAATTTGTGATATTTTGATGCTTACTTTTATCAAGGAGGAGAAATACTTCATAATACTTTACTCTTTTTTATGTTTTCAAAAGGGGGAGAAATATTATCATTGATGCATCATAAACTCAGGAGGAGATTAACATTAAGGGGGAGTTTAAGTATATTCCTTGGAACTACACTCATATCATATGAAACAAGGAGCATTAGTAATATATTATTCATTGCATTTCATACATATTCATATCATTATCTTAGCTTGCTTCAAAGCCTATAACAATGTGTATGAAATCACAAAAAAGGGGAGACTGTTGAACCAATTATCCTCATCTCCCTTACAAGAGTATGGCCCTTATGTGAGAGATATTTTGATGATTACAAACCACATTTTGTTTATGATAATACTGCATGCATGGCAAATCTAATCCTACTTGAAGGTTTCGAAGAATCAATTATGCATGGTGAACTTGTTATCAAGATCTACTTGAAGACTATGATCACTTGAAGATATATATAATTGTATGATTATATTGTGTTTAGGTTGTAGAATCTTTACTATCATATGCTTCAGCAATATGCATGACTGTTAACCTATACGGTTCATCACTTAGCTCATCCCTAAATATATTGTGATAAAGTATATTTTGATGATCATAAACAAAGTACTTTTCGGTGCTAAACGTGCGTGTATCAAGATTTCATCAAAGCACCTAAGGAAAACAAAAATTCAAGGAACGACTCGATCAAGGAACTCAAAGATCACATCCAACAGTCAAGTTCGTTTCAATCAAAAGGACTTCAACGATCACATCATGATTTCAAGATCACTTCACTTGAACGATTCGATCAAGCTTCAAGACTACATCTCTCGATCAACGTTCAAGACATTCAACTCCGTGCAAAGCTTTTGTTGAAGATCTCATAATGAAGAGTTGGATTTAACGGTTATGAGAAATGAGAAATACACAAAGTATTGAAGGTATATCTTTCGCTAATCGTTATTGCTCAAAATGTTTTTCAAAACCATGCATAAATCATCTACATATGTTTTTCTAATCTGCATGTTTTGATTTCATGTTTTTACGGTATTTCAAATGATCTAATACTAAATATTTAATTTGAAATATATCGAGTTTTTATTCGCATTTATCGTATATTTTATCGCGAGTCAAAACTATTTTTAAAGAATCTTTCAGGGTCCGCTAATGAGTTAGCAGCGCTCTCCTGAACTTTATAAGTCAAGACGCTGAAAGTTCATTAAGATGCTGATAACGTTCAAGGTTGAATAGAACTGATTTATCAGGACACTTACTTGTATAGTAGCGGCCTCCTTTATTAGCCAACCTCTGAAGTTGTCAGGAAGCTGACTCAACATCAGCTCACTGAAAGATGTCTTAAGTTTTTCAAAGAATGTATCTTTGAGGACGCTGATGGTTATATGTTGAACAATCTATCAGGACGTTATCTGGATAAAAGCGCCCTCACCTTTAGGAATCAACTGAGTAACTTTTCGGATGTTGATTGTTCTTCAACGTGCTCGTGTCTTTGTTTAAAATGTCTTTAATTGGTAAGACGCTTACATAGTTGTAGCGCCCTCATGTTTTGTTTTCATGTTTTAAAATGGCAGGACGCTTACTCGGATAGTAGCACCTTCATTTCATGTACTTAACTGTTTTAAAACATAACAGGACGCTAACTGTGCATTAGTGCCCTCAAGGTAAGTCATTTAAGTGTCAAAGTAAGTCAAGACGCTTACAAGTGAGTAGCGCCCTCACTTGAGTGTTCTGCAGGACGCTTATACGTAATGAGCGCCCTCAAGGAACAAAATGACAAAGTTGACATTATGCGTCAGGATGCTAATTCAACAACAGTCACTGTTCGAACAAGTACACTACGTAAGTTTACTTTTTCAGAACGGACCTTTGCACAGGGTCCTTTTCAGACCTATCAGAGATCGTCTTTGATACATGAAATAATTTTTTCTAAAACTTTCATTTTTCATAAAATCTGAAAAGAACCAGAATGTTAGTGAAAATTGTAGTTGCCATTTTCATAGAACATTCTAGTCGTTGTGTGTAAACGTTCATATTATTTGAACTTCAAATGTCTAACGGCTATGTCCCACTATGTCTATAAATACCAGCACTTAGGATCAAACAACTTGCCAATCACTTTGTGTTGTGCCAATACTTTTTGAAAGTTAATCTGTGTCAAAATGAATTTCATTTTCAAATCTTTCAAAGTATTTTTCACTGAAACCTTTACGATTACAATGGATTTTCATTAGAGCTTCAATTATACTTTATCTTTGAAAATATATCTTTATTGGTATCAACTCAAATTCTCAGCACTGGTTCATATTTGGTATCATTTTTGCTGGAGATAGAATTTGAGAAATAGTTCAAGATATACAGTTGTGCTTGATTTCATATCTTAAGTATTGTATTGAACTATATCAATAATTGCGTTAACTACTGATCATTGAACAAGAAGTTTTCATACTTATATTTAATATCTACTTTGAAAACTGTCTGCGTCTTTGATTTACACCAGTCCTTCATTTTATATGTCAATGTTTATTTGGTATATTTATTTTCGAAGAAGCACTGACTTTCACATCATATCATTCATGCTTTTTGAAACTGCACTTGAGCAATACCGAACATTGAAAGGTAAAGGACTGAAGGTGTATTTCAACTTAGCATTGCGTATTTCATATTTCATATCTTTGTAATGTTATGTACTGAGCTTTATTGTAAAGTGTTCTACTATGTTAGAACCAACCAACATCTTTAGTGTTGTAATGCTGGTGTGTTTCTGGACTGAAACAACCAGGACAAGTGAATGAAATTCACTTAATGACTTCAGGATTGAAATCATGAAAGGTTATCTCTGAACCTGTAAAAGAAAACCGGTTCATCCTCATCCCGTAAAAGGATAGGTGTGCCCTTAACCTGAAAAACTATAGGTTATCTCTTAACCTGTAAAAGAGAAAAAGGTTTATCCTCACCTGCAAGTAAGAAATCGGTTCTTCCTTATCCCGTAAATAGAAAACGATTCTTCCTTATCTCGTAAAAGGAACATGAGTTTTTTTCCTCATCCAGGAAAAAGGAAATGCGGTTCTTCCTTATCCCATAAAAGGAACATGAGTTTTTCCTCATCCCGAAAAAAGGAAATACAGTTCATCCTTAACCCGTAAAAGGATAGGTTTACCTTAAACCTTTAAAAGGGCAGTTGTAACGGTTTGGTTCTCACCCCAAAGAGAATCGGTTAGTGGATTGAGAAAATCCTACTCGGGAGATTAAGTAGTGGACGTAGGCTTGGCCGAACCACTATAAATCTGTGTGTCATACGTTTGCAATTTAGTCTGTGTTCTATTTTTGCAACCAATTCAAATATACTCATGTACATCACTAAGTTATTGGAAGATAATTTTAAAATTGACCATCGCACCCAATTCACCCTCCTCTTGGGTGGAACAACAATGACTGCATGATTTAGTCGAGTTGATTTGATTCAAAAATACCAAGATTTTAAATGAAAAATCCAAAAAACCATTTTTAAGTGTCCATCAACACAGTAATGTCTTAGCAGCCCCCTCCTGGACTTGGTAAGTCAGGACGCTAATGAAATAGTAGAACGTTGATAATGTTCAAGGTTGAAATGTACTTATTCATCCGGATGCTCACTTCATCAGTAGCGGCCTCATTTAAGTCAACCTGTAAACTTGTCAAGAGGCTGATTCTTTTCAATGTTTTAAATGTTTTAACTTTCAGAACGTTGATCGTCGTTCAACGCACTTACTATTTTTACAACTTAAAATATCATGGCGCTCATCGTTTAGAAGTGTCCTTATGTCTTTCAGTTGTTTTAAATTTCTTTTAAAATATCAGGACGCTTACTCATTAGTAGCGTCGTCTTGATTTTAAATAGTGTTAAAATAAGGCAGGACGCTAATTGTGGATTAGCGCCCTCACGAAGTTTAGTCGCTTCAATTGCCAAGTAAGTAAGAACGCTAACGGAAAAGTAGCACCCTCACTTCAAAGTTCAGTAGGACGCTTATGGTTCATAAGCGCTCTCAAAGAAACAAAATGACAAAGTTGACATTGCGCGTTAGGACGCTAATTTAACACAGTCCCTGTTCTGACACTTACACCTTTAAAGTATACTTTTTCAAAACAGTGCAAAACATTTCAGAACGTTCAAATACTTTATCAGAACATTCCTCTTTCGTGAAAGATCAGAAGATTCAGGTGGTATCGCCGTAAATTGCACAGAGCTAAATTGATCTGTTTCGGGAAAGAATGTATTCATTATTTTTGAAATGACTTTGTGCGCCAAAATTATCAAGTCCATTGCGTCACTGTTATTTCTATATATATGTTGCCTTAAAATAGATCAAAGATCATCGATCTATCAATACGAAAACTGAAAAACCATTCAAAACGTATTAACAATTTTCACTTGTGCAAAAACTTTTTAAAGTTAGTCTTCTACTCTCTACTTTTGAACTCACGATCTTTTGAAATACATTAAATCTTCTCGATTAGTTGATCTTCATCTATATCATTTTAAAAATCCATTAAAGAATACAAAAGCTTTTTGAACCAGTTTTTCAGCTGAACTTCATCATACATATTTTGTTGAATTTGTGGTAACAGAATGTTCAATCCAAAGCTTTGTAAGTTTCACTTTGATTCTAAGTAAAGGAAATCATATCTCATCTTGTACGATATCAGTGACTGGTTTGTCACTGTGATAGGGCAAGTGTTGCTCGAAATTGTAACTACTCTTCTCACACCCGAAAGTTGAGAAAAGACGCTTCTCACACTCGGAAGTTGAGAAAAGATTTTTCTCACACCCATAAGTTGATAGAGTATAACGGTTTTTCTCACACCAGTAAATTGAGAAAGTGTACCGATTTTGTCTTCACCCGTAAGAAGACTATAAATCATGTTGGCATTGTATCTTTTACCGTCCATGTGTTTATTTGCTATACTCTATTTAATCTGCTTTCAATATTTCTTACATTTAAAAGAAAGGTTAAAATCTGCTAACTGTCCAATTTACCCCCCTCTTAAACACATCTAGACCAACAATTATACCTTAAATACGACTCGTTGGACATCCAAAAGGGGGATGAATTGCGTGTTATGGCTGGTTTTAGTAAATTCTAAGTTCCTTAGTAGAATTCTTTGAAAGCTATGTTTTAATGTTCTAAAAATCAATGTGCATAAATTAAAAGTGCGAAAATAATAAAAATAGGCATAAATATTTTTACGTGGTTCGAAAAACCTTTTCCTACATCCACACCTAGAGAAATTGTCTCTAGGAATCCACTATACTTAGTTCACTTCAAGGGTGTGAACCAAAGCATTACAATGTATTTTTAGACGTTCAAGACAAACCTATCCTTTTCACAGGCTAAGAACAAACCACTTGTTCATTTTCCAAAGGCAAATGAAAGTCAGAATCCATTTCACGGGGTAAGGATGAACAACTTGACCTTTTTCAAGA
The DNA here is from genome assembly GCA_035771175.1 of Paratinospora sagittata. NCBI lineage: Eukaryota > Viridiplantae > Streptophyta > Magnoliopsida > Ranunculales > Menispermaceae > Paratinospora > Paratinospora sagittata. The sequence goes on from CM069604.1 coordinate 17,022,053, forward strand.
TAAAGGGTATAACTAACTTAGATTCCAATCTTGGAATCCCAAGTGATTTCACAATCGCTTGTTTTGGTTTATTTCTAGTTGAAGTAAATCAAGGAGACTAAGTACAAAGATTAAATGTTTGTTCGAAGTAAATAGAACAATTACAAATGTAGCTCAAAAATACGTGAACACCAATTACAAGATATGAAAATTTGTGCGCAAAGAGAAAAAGAGATCTTACAACCATGAATATTGTTTTCGTTGCATCAAGATTGCTCAAGAAATTCATTTTCTTGATGCTTGGAATGATACATAAAAGTAAAACTTGAAATCCAAACTTTAGTTCAAAACATTTGGCTCTAGGGTTTTGAAAATGTGAGAAAGGGTTTGATTTTGGAAATCATTCAATGGACTCATATTTTTGTATCTCGTGTTTAAAATGGCTTAAGAGCATATATATATATATAGTTTGGAAGTGAGCACTAGCCGTTATACACAAGAATATAACTGTTGGGGCTTAAAAATTGAGTTTTCGACTGTTAGAATCGTGTCTCGATAGTCATCGGTACTGATCTGAAGAAGCAGTGTGTTGCACGCAGACAAAGAACCAAAACCTAGAAAACCCAAGCAGAAGTGCTCTACTCAATTGCAGGAGTGCGCTGCTAGGTAATCCAGTCGACTGGATGGTAATTATTTGAGTCCTTGCTAAATAAGTAAGCCAAAGCTTTTGAATGCATCCCAAGTTTTTTTTAAGTCATAACGTTTTTGAAGTCCAACTATTTTTTTGCAAGTCAAAGTTCTGACAAGTCAAAGTTTTGACAAATGATTTGAAAATGTTTTGAATTGCATTTTAATCTTCAATTTTGCTCACTTTAATTCATTTCAAACATATTTGAGTCTGTGTTTACAAGAAAGCGTGTTTTGAACTTGAATTTAAAAAAACAAAAAAACAAAGTTTTTAAAGTTCTATGCATCAGAAATACGCTCCTATAGGGAGAAACACGTTTCTGAAAGCCAAATGCGAAATTTCACTTTGGCATGCAGAAACGTGTTTCCACTTGGAGAAACGCATTCTTGCATTTTTGGCCAGAATGAGTGTTTTTGACACACATCCAGAAATGCATTTCCTATGAATTTTTGGTAGAATGCATGAAAATGTGTTTCCACTGGCTGGAACGCATTTCCAACTTTTTTGGTAAAATGGATAATTTGTGCACTTGAAAACCTGCAACGTGTTTTCTGCTTTTGAAAACGTGTTTCTTTATTTTTTAAGGTCAAAATTGTCATTATGAGCACGAATTTCAAAACTGATCTGTCACAATCATTGGTTCAAACCTTAAATACATTGAACCTGAACTTAAAAGTGGAGGATTAGGGTTCTTTAACCCTGATTTCGTTTTGAGTATTGTATGTGAACCCTATTTTGATCTTCATATTATTGTATCTTATTTAGTGGTTTCATAAATATCTTGTGGTATCGATTCATGTGTTAAAGTTATACTATATTGAATCGATTTCATAGATCAACACTTGGTTTATTTGATTCTTGAACTTAATCGTTTACACTTTTAGAATCATCAAGTTTTTATCATCATTATATATATTGATTCTTGTGCTTTAAACATATCATTGTTAGAATCAATATCTAGATACATGTGCACATTTGATTCTTGAGTTCATAGCATATATATTTGAATCGGTTGCATATTTGACAAAAACTTTTTCAACACATCGCATTATTTAAATCATTGTGGTTGGAATAGTGGTGTTTACTCATTCAAGATTGTAAGGTTAATACTGTTGAGAGTGTTGTAAAACACTTCTCTCTATCATTTGTAATCTTGATGTATAGTTGACGTGTTTGTCAACCCGGAACATACCATATCTCGTAAGTTGGTTACAGTGTGGCTTTCTAGCCAAGCCCTTGTGTAGGCTAGAGTGCGCCTTTCTAACCAAGCCCTTGTGTGGGTTAGTGTGTGGCTTTCTAACCAAGCCCTTATGTTGGTTAGTGTAAGGCTTTAAGCCAAGCTAAGGCTTTAAGCCAAGCCTTTCTGTTGGCTTTTGTAAACGACTTCTAGTCACACCCGTAAGTTGACTAGCCAATAATGTATCAGGAAATCCTAATCATGGTTGGGTAGTGAACGTAGGTTCTAGAGGAACCGAACCACTCTAAATCTCTGTGTCCAATTATATTTCCTGCATTTGTTTATTTTGATTGTTACCTACTGCGCACTTTATCTATTTAATTATATTAACCGAAAGGTAACGCAAAAATCTGCCAAGTCCAATTCAACCCTCAACCCCCAACCCCCCCGGGCGCATTGGACCATAATACCGGGCCAACAAGGGAGTTTCCCTAACCTTGAGACAGTGTTTGTAGCGGTTTTGATTGGTTTAGTGGATTAGGAAAAATGTTGATTGTGAAGATCAAGTAGTGGATGTAGACTTCGATAAGCCGAACTACTATAAGTCATTGTGTTCATCTTTTTACATTCCTACACTTTTTTATTTAAATTGTTCTTAAATTTAATTGAGTAAAGTAAAAAATTAAAAATTTGTAAAGTCCAATTCGCCATCCCTCTTGGACTATAATTTGGGCCAATACTAAGGTTCTGTCATATTGGAAAAATGCTCCTGCACACGGAGATGCAATTCTGTGCAAAAATGTTCATTCTGCTAGAAAAAAAAGGAAACATGTTTCTAGCAATGGAAACACAGTTTTACCCCTTGGATGAAAAAATACTCATTCTAGACAGAAATGCAAAAACATGTTTCTCCTCAAGGAAACGCGTTCCTGCTTGCCAAAGTGAAAAATCACTTTCGAGCAACAAGAATACGTTTCTCCCTATGAGAGCGCGTTTCTAAGTGCATAGAACATGTAAACTTGTTTTTCTTTAAAATTTCTAAGTCCAAAACATGTTTTCTTGAAAACTTAGATTCTAATACAATTAAGATTGATCAATTTGAAAGAATTTGAAGTTTGAAGCATTTGTTGAACCATTCACGCCTTTCCTTAGGCATGACAACACTGTTCTCTATCTTGGTAGGGCGTTCGTATCCATTAACCACTATCTCCCACATTTTTACATCTTGCACTCTTATGTAGTAACTCATGCAAGTCTTTCAATGGACACAGTTGTCTCCTTCGAACAATGGTGGTTGGTGGGTAGATTGACCTTCCTTGAATACACCCCAGTACCATCATTTCCCGCCATTTCTCAAAGAAATTGTTAGATAACTTTGAAACGAAAATACGCTCTGATACCACTTGTTGGACCAGATTATAGTCCAAGAGGGAGTGTGAATTGGACTTAGCAAATTTTCTTTTAAACCTTAAACGACAATAATGGCAAAGTAGTAAAGCAAAGTAAAGTGTTGTTAACCTATATGGTTCATCCTTAGCACATCCCTAAAGTATACTTGATAAAGTATATTTTGATGATCACAAACAAAGTATATTTTGGTGCTAACGAACGTTTTTCAAGAACTTATCTCTGCACCAAAGGAAAAGCAAAAAGCCAAGGAACGACTCGATCAAGGAACTCAAAGCTTACATCCAACGATCAAGCTCATTTCAACTAACGGACCTCAACGATCACATCATGATTTCAAGCTCACTTCTCTTGGACGTTTCGATCAAGCTTTAAGACTACATCTCTCAATCAACGTTCAAGGCATTCAACTCCGAATTACTCTTATTGAAGATCTCATAATGAAGAGTTGGATTTAACGATTATGAGAAAAGAGAAACACACAAAGTATTTAAGGTATATATTTCTCTAATCGTTATTGCTCAAAATGTTTTCCAAAACCATGCATATATCATTTTCATATGTTTTCTGAATCTGCATGTTTTGACGTCTTAACTATATTTCAAGAAATTTAATACTATATATTTAATTTGAAATATACCAGGTTTTTATTCGCATTTATCGAATATTTTATCGCAAGTCAAAACTGTTTTCAAAGAGTCTTTCAGAACACTAATGAAATAGCAGCACTCTCCTAAACTTGTTAAGTCAGGATGTTGATAGGTCATTAGGTTGCTGATAACGTTCAAGGTTGAAATGAACTTACTATTCAAGACACTTACTTGTATAGTAGCGGTCTTATATATTAGTCAACCTCTGAAGTTGTCAGGAAGTTGATCCAGCATCAGCTCACTGAAAGATTTCTTAAGTTCTTCAAAGAATGTATCTTTGAGGACGCTGATAGTTGTAATTTGATTAAAACTATCAGGACGTTTTCTAGTTAGAAGCGCCATCACATTTGGGAATCAACTTAGTAACTTTCAGGATGCTGATTGTCCTTCAACATGTGTGTTTTTAAATGTCTTAACTTGTAGGACGCTTACATAGTAATAGCTCACTCATGAACTTAATAGTTTTTAAAACATAGCAGGACGCTAACTGTGCATTAGCACCCTCATGGTTTAAGTCGTCTAAAGTCATAAGTAAGTCAGGATGCTTACGAGTTAGTAGCGCCCTCGCTTAAGGTTCAGTAAGACACTTATACGTAGTAAGTGCCTTCAAGGAACAAAACGACAAAGTTGATATTATGCGTTAGGACACTGATTACCGAATCAGGACGCTAATTCAACTACCGTCACTGTTAGAATGAGTACAATATGTCAGTTTACTTTTTCAGAACAGACACTTGCACAGAGTCCTTTTCAGACTTATCAGAGACCTTTCTGATACATGAAAGAAGTTCTTCTAAAGCTTTCCTCTTTCATGAAATCTGAAAAGAACCAGAATGTTAGTGAAAATCGCAGTTGCTATTTTGATATAACATTCTAGCCGTTGTGTGAAAACGTTCACATTATTTGAACTTCAAATGTCTAACTGCTATGTCCCACTAAGTCTATAAATACCAACACTTAGGACCAAACAACTTGCCAATCACTTTGTGTTGTGCCAATACTTTTTGAAAATTAGTCTGTGTCAAAATGAATGTCATTTTTTAATCTTTCAAAGTATTTTTCACTGATACCGTATGTACTCAAATGATTTTCATACTGAGCTTATTTTCATTCTTTCTTTGAAAATATATTTGATCTGGTATCTACTCAAATTCTCAGCATTGATTCACACTTGGTATCATTCTTGCTGAAGTTAGAATTTGAGATATAGTTCATGAGAAATACAATTGTACTTGATTTCATATCTTAAGTATTGTATTGAACTATATCAGCAGTTATATTAACTACAGAACACTGAACCAGAAGTTTTCATACTTATATTTTATATCTATTTTGAGAACCTTCTGTGTTTATGATTTACATCAGTCCTTCATTTTCTAAGTCAATTTTTATTGGTGTCATATTATTTTCGAAGAAGCACTGATTTTCATATCACATCATTTATACTTTTCGAAACTGCACTTGAGCAATACCGAACATTAAAAGGTAAAAGACTGTAAGTGTATTTCAACTTAGCATTACCTACTTCACATTTCATGTCTTTGTAATGCTATGTACTGTGCTTAATGTAAAATGTTTTACTGCGTTAGAACCACCCAACATCTTAGTGTTGTAATGTTGGTGTGTTTCTGGATTGAAACAACTAGGACAAGTGAAGGTAGTTCACTTGATGATTTCAGGATTGAAATCAGGTAGGTTATGTCACACCCTGGGTTGCACAGCGTGCCCCCTACCTAGGTGTGCGTGCACCCCCTCGGGGCGAACCCCAGCCATTATGGATCCATAATATTGTCCCATCCCGGTACAGCCACCGCCACACAAGGACGTCTCTTGTATACGGGATCATTTGTCCTCTTGTAAGAGGATAGGTTATCATTTGGCAAAAGGATCATGGTTTTTCCGTAGCTAGTAAAAGGAACATGGGTTTCTCCTCATCCCAGAAAAAGGAAATTTGGTTCTTCCTTAGCCAGTAAAAGGAACATGGATTTTTCCAAATTTCAGAAAAAGAAAAATGGTTCATCCTTAGCCCATGAAAGGATAAGTTTGCCTTTAACCTGTAAAAGGGCAATAGTAATGGTTTGGTTCTCACCCGTAAGAGAATTAGTTAGTGGATTGAGTAAATCCTAATCGGGAGATTAGGTAGTGGACGTAGGCTTGGCCGAACCACTATAAATCTGTGTGTCAAACGTTTGTATTTTAGTTTGTGTTCTAATTTGCATTATGTTCCAATTAACTTATGTAAATCACTTAAGTTATTGGAAGACCTTTTTAAAATTGACCATTGCACCCAATTCACCCCCTTCTTGGGTGGACCAACAAGTGCAAGAAATGAAAGATAGACACAACGATTTATAGTGGTTCGGCTTCCCAAAAGCCTACCTTCACTACTTGACCTCCCCGGTCAATATTTCCCAAACTCCACTAACCTTGATCCAACTTACGGGTGTGGATCAAACCGTTACAAACATCATTTTCGGTTAGGAAAACTTTCCCGATTGACTAACTAGTCCATCGATCAATACAATATGGTTTACAAGTAAAGGAGAGTGTTCTTACCAAAAAACTATCAAAAGAAACTTACAACTACGAATGAATACCTCCCTAGGTTAAGTTCAGCCAATAATGATAAGATGAAGTGCAAGTTGAAATATGGAAAGCTTTTTCAATCATTGATTTTCAAAATGATGAAAATGATGCTCAAAATCAAAGACTTGTTTCAAGACTCCCAGAAATCTCTAAGTATGATTTCTCTCGAGAAAGAAAGATTGAAAGCTTTGAGAATTTCTCAAAATGGGAAGAATGATTTCTAAAATCCTTTTCTCTCAAACAAATCAAAACTAAATTTTGAAGAAATTTGATTTTCTCTTGAAAAAGAGGAGAGCAACACAATAGCTCAAGTTTCAAAATCACGAAATTGCCATTCAAAATAAGGAAACGCATTCCAATGAAATTGTTAGAAAATCGCAATTCTGGAAAAAAAAAAGTAAGAAACACATTGCTAAACATGGAAAAGCGTTTCTATGCATTTTTTTTGTCATTCTGCCAGAAATAATATAAACATGTTCCAAGGATAGGAAACGTGTTTCTATACCTTTGAGTTAAAATCACTCATTTCGAACAGAAAATGGGAAACACGTTTTTCTAACAGGAAAAATATTTATTCTTGCCAAAGTGAAATACTCACTTTCGGGCCCCAAGAACGTGTTTCTCCCATAGGGAGTGCGTTTTTGTATGCAGAGAACATGAAAACATGTATTTCTTAAAAAATTCAAAGTCCACAACACGTTTTCTTGAAAACTTTGAATCAAATAAGTTCAAGAATGAATGCTTTAAAAGAATATGAAGTTCAAAATACGTGATAAGTCATTTTAAGGATTTTTTCCATTTATAGGCATGATTATTTTTTTATATCAACAAAAAGGCATCCAAACATAATATATCCAAAACCTACCCAGTTTAACGTCTTTTTCTTTTTTAAATCTCAAGCCCATGCCGCCTATTGAAGAGGTGGCATGGGTTAAAAAAAATATTACACTGAATGGGCGGCATGAGTAAAAAATAAAAACTCCCCCCCTATTTTTCCTTCAGTAAAAAAGAAAACGAAAAAGAGAAGGAGGTGGCACCTCTTCAAGAGATGCCAAATGTTTTAAAAAACAAATATGTGAAAAGGCACCATCTACCTTTAAGAAAAACAAGTAGATGGTGCTTCTTCACTCTTAAAGAGGTGCCATCTGCTTAATGAAAAAAAAAAGCCCCAACGATGAAATTGTGCAAGGTTAGAACCCCTTGCGCGATTTCAAAACCCCAACCTTGTGAATGGTAAAAAAAAAAAAAACTCTTTGCTGTGACAGTAGAAAAAAATCGAAACCCTCTTCAACGTCATCGGTGATTCACTCCGTCGACTCTTTCTGGCGACTATCTCCAACGTCTTCCCATTTCTCTCTGAAGTTCAACATCTCTGGTTCGATTCTATTCAAACCCTTTCCTAGTTGAAAGTAACTAATCTTTCTAGGGTTCTATTGCTTTTAGAGACCCTTATTACAATCTTTGTTGTTGTTGTTTTTCTTCTTGTTGTTTTTGACTATATTTTTAGGTTTCCACAGATCTTCCCATTTTGAATTTCTGGAAAGTAATTCAGTTCATACTTCTTATGCTTAAGATTGGTTGATTTGGTGATTAGGGTGATTTGGGTTTGGTTTACTTTGTTGATTTTGATGTTCGTATAGATTGCAATTTAGGTTGGATTTAGTTGTTAGGAATGCAGGTTGATTTTCCTCAAACTTGGGAGTAAAAGTTTGAAGGTGCAAGCCTTTCAACTGGTCCACCTAACTTTATTTTTGTATTTAGAATATGGATGTGGTTGGTATGTTTGGCACAAGTTGTATTGTATGGAGTCAAAAAATAATGAGCAATTATGTTTTTAACACTTGGGTAGAAACTCGTTTGTTTCATATGAGATGACATTTTAGGTTTTAGAATTTGAAGCTAATATCTAGGTGATCTTTCTTTATACTTTCTTTTGCTTTCTCTTAGAATAACTAATATCCTGTAGACAATATCATGACTTAGCCTTTGGTGAAATTATTAATTGAAATTCTCTAATGCCAATAAGCTAGGTGATGATGGATTTGGACATGTTTACAAGGGATGTATATAAAAAGTCATAGTACAAGGTATTAGGTTTTCTAACCTAATTAAAATCCTTGATTAGGTTAGAAGACCTATTTGTATTTCATTTTTCATTTTTCCTTAAAACCTATCACATTACATATCATAAATTTGTAGGGGAATTTGTATGTTTGTGAATAATTTTGTGATTGTTGTTATTGCTAAATTGCATATTTTATGGTTGTTTAGGGCACATTATGGATGACAAAATCGTTTTCCTTTTATTTTTTACATGAATAAAGAAATGACATATGGACTTAATCGTTTTTTTTTTGCAGGCTTTGCAGACCTGATATGGAACTCGTCTCCGACTCAGTACAACGTTTCACCCTCAGACGGACGGTCAGACCAAGAGAGTGATTCAAATGCTGGAGGATATGCTCAGGTCTTGCATTTTAGAGTTCGGTGGTGGTTGGGGTGAGCATTTTTCCTTGTGTGAGTTTGCTTACAACAACAGTTATCAGGCGAGCATCGGTATGGCATCGTATGAGGCTTTGTATGAAAGACCCTGTAGATCACCAGCTTGTTGGTACGAGGTGGGAGATACACAGTTATGGAGCCCTGATGCAGTTGTTGAGCAAACTGAGAAAGTCAAGCTGATTCGACAGAGGCTGAACGGCTCAGGACAGGCAAAAGAGTTATTACAATAACCGACATAGGCCGTTAGAGCTTGCCATGGGAGACCTAGTTTTGCTTAAGGTCTCTCCCTGGAAGGGTGAGAGGAGGTTCGGCGTCAGAGGGAAACTTGCCCCTAGGTTCATTAGGCCATTCCAGATTGTTGAGAGGATTGGACAGGTAGCGTACAGGTTGGCTCTACCTTCTCAGCTCGAGGGTGTTCATGATGTGTTCCATATATCGGTGCTGAGGAAGTTCAATAAGGATCCATCGAATGAGTCTTATCCCGATCCAGCTCATGTGCTTGATGTGAGTCATCTACAAGTTGGGGAGGATACGACTTATGCGAAGTTGCCTATTCAGATTGTGGCTTGTCTGGTTCAGAAACTGAGGAATAACGAGATCCCGTTTGTGCGAGTCAAATGGAAATTCCACGATAATAAAGAGCAAATCTAGGAGTGTGAGGACCATGTCAGAGAGCAGTTCCCTGATCTTTTTACCGACTGACGTTAGTTCTCTTGCTTTTATTTTGTGGACAAAATCCCTTAAGTTGGGGAGAATTGTAATGCTCGTACCTTAGGATGACGTTATTTTGACCCGTAGAGTACCCGTATACGTATGCGTATGCGTATTTGATGCTTGACGCATGTTGGTTCGAGTGTCTTTGCATGCTTTTAAGTTGTTTAATGTGTGCGTAAAGTCTCGAAATGATCGGAGACCCAATCGGCGTCAAAAACAATGTTTTCGATTAGTGGAGCTCGCTTCATGGAGTAAGAATTTTTTGTCACCGATTACATCAATTACTTGATCTCTTAGATCCGTGGTCCGATTGGGCTGAAATTTTGTAAGATTATTCTCCTATGATAGATCTTCATTATGACGATGAAGATCATGATCGAAGCTGTCTACTGTGACGTATAAGACTCCAAACATTGTTTCTTGGATTTGTGGATTTTCTTGCAAAATTTTGATCAAACGGTTGGATCTCACAATTCCACTGTTGGATTGAGCTAAAATTTTACCAGAATGCTGGTAACTGACTCATAAAACTTTTGAACTGGTAAGATGTTAAATTGGTGAGTCACTTGCAAGAAATTAATTATCTAAGTGCAAGTAATTGTAGCAGAAAAACTGTTCCTTTTATTTAAGTGTATTTTTTTCATGTGGGCCCAAAACTTTTCTATAAAGGCAACCAACTCGTTTTTTTTAGCTCATTTGCTCATTTTCACTTAGAAAAGAGTTTAAGGAGCTTGGAGAGGAGAAAAAGAAGGGAAAAGGAGAAAAGGGAGAGAAGTTAGGGTTTTTTGCCCAAAAATCACCCAAGGTAATCAAATCTTCCTCATTCTTTCTCATTTTTCTTCCTTCTATCACTTTCCTTCATGCATACAAACTGATTTTCAACCTAGGGTTTCTATGAATCCCGGATTTTAAGGGTCCTTGACCTAGGGTTTACTTGTTTAGGCCATTTTATGCTTATTTTTTAATGTTAATGACCTTCCCTAACCTCAATCAACACCTAATGAGTGTTTTTCACCCATAAATCACAAAATTTAAGGAGGGTCGTGGAAAACCATTGTTAGACTTAGGTCTTGGAATTGAGATATGTTAATCTAGAGTGTGTTGGGAGTCTATAAATGGTAAAACCCCCAATTTCTAACAAGAAATTGGTGGGGTTTCATGGATTTGACCTAAACTAAGATTTTGACCTAGGGTTTCCTATTTCAAATTGCATGTGATTTGTATGAAATGCATGGGTAAATGTGGTGGTATGACACTCTAATTTACTGATTTTGATTAATGGAAACCTTATTGTGGTGTAATTTTGGCCTAGGCCATGTAATTTGGCAATTCCATGTGATTTGGTGATTTCCATGTAATTTGGGGATTTTGCCCAAATTGGGGATTTTGACTTGGACTTAGTCAATTGATGAAATTGACTTGATAGTTAGTCAAATTTACCCTTAATATAATTGAATGTCATGTATTATAGTGTTTTGATCAAGGGGGATCAACCTATTGCATTCAATTTGGGTTATGTATAGTTTAAATTGGTATTAAATGATTGAATTGGGCAATATGGAAATTGACTCATGGGTATAATCATTTTAGGAACTTAATTGGCTATGAAATTGGGTTTAAACATGGATATTTAGCACTATGGACTGATTTTCAATAATGTGTATAAACCATGTTTCATGTAGGGATTTGAATTGATTTGAGTAACCCAAATAGGCCAATTGGGGATTTGAAGTGCTTGAGGTGATTGTGGTCATCCTAGTGCTTTATTGGATCAGATCGGATTGGATTGGCTAGGTCTAGCCAATCAAGAGTAAGTGTTTCCTTACTTGTTGTCTTCTATATGTGGCATTGTAGTATAGAATGATTTTAAATGCTTACCTAATATAGTATGCATGACTTAAATGTTCTATGAAATGTATTTGAGCATAGTCTAATAGGGTTGCAATTGGGTTGAGTCTCTTAGCTGGGATTTTCTTTAGGGAATCTCGTGAGTCTAGTGATGATCCCTAATTGTGGACCTGGCAGAGGATTTTTATGGGTTGTGTATGTTAGGATTCGCCTAGGCATAGTATTTGTCTTGGTGGGCGAACCCTATGGTTCATACAATCCTAGAAATTCTAATAGAATACGGGTAAGAGATCAATCGGGCGATGGGTGTCGCGCACTCAGACCCTTGTATTGATTCTTACTAGGAGGTGTTTAGGATTGCATGAGCATGTCATAAATGATATGCATTGTTTTGATATGACATGATGCATTATATTGAGCATGTATGTAACCTTGATTATATCCATGATATTTAAACTGTTTTAATGATCTTGAATGGTTTTACTTAAATGCATATATATGTTGCCCCTTGTAAAGAACATTCACTGAGCTTGTTGTAGCTCACCCCTCACTCTTATCCTTTCAGGTTCGGATAGGAAGGGGAAGGGAAAGGCTTAGCTGCGAGGCATTTCCCAACATTTTGTGACGTAGGTGTTAGTACTTTTTAGTATTTATTTTGATAAATTGTACTATGTAACACCTAATACTTATACTTAACACTTAGATGGGTTGTAATCATGGTTAAGTATTATTTTGTATATTTGACATTGTGGACTTAGAAAAAAAAAAATTATGGTTGTCATTTGTGTAAGTTTTTACAATAATGATTTTATTATTTCCATATGTCTTGATATAAGTTTGGGGATTATGGTTGTTATTGGAAGGCTGACGGGATGTGGCGACCCCGCACCCCGAACCACCAACCCCACAGGGAATGACGTGCGGAATGTCGGGGCGGGACGCCCGACGTAGGCATCTCCAACCACTCCTCAACCCCCGTGAGGTGGTTGAGACCCTACGAGCCTTATCCCAAACAACGACATAATATAAAAAGGTACTAAAGAAAACTACCAACCATATTAATCATCCAAGACAAAAGATAATCCATAAAAATGAACTATAAATAAAACCATAATCCCTACAGTCCATCAAGATGGACATACACATAAAGTCCAAAACCATGGGTACAAAAAACCTTCATATGCCCACATAGTCTATCTAATAATTTCCAACTCACCCATACTACAATGTGGTAAGTGTTATAATTACATAGTCCAAAATATAATACATCATAATTTAAAACACAGTTCAATCAAAATGCCTTTTAACTCACATCGAGGCCTTGGATTTTCTCACCGGCAAGGCCCTCAAGATATGACTACTCATTTGCCCTTATTCAGGACAGAAGGACTTGAAAGAGGACAATGAGGGTGAGCCAACAGTGCCCAGTGAATAGAATTCAAATATGCTATCAATACTCATCAATAAATATCATGTATGCATATCAATGTGTAGCATGATTAAAAGCTCATAACATATAGATATCAAGCATTTACAAAAAGTTCGATGCAAGTAAAAGCTTATCAATTTGGATCCACATTCCACATGCATTGGGGTTACTAGTGCATGTCTATTTCACCGTACCGTTCTCATCCCCAATCATGTTGATTTGGTGTTACTAGTGCACGTCTATTTCACTGTACCCTTCTCATCCTCAAATATTTCCTTTCTAAAACCCTCCTATGACAAAGTTAAGTCTCCCTATTAGCCAGATAGATGGGCCCAACCAAAGTTATAAGGTTTTCTCAAATTAATGCATCATTCAAAACATTAGAACACATTCATGCTTTCAACATACAATGTATATAAGTGATATGATGGCATAAAAGAAATAATCATAAATGTAGTCTACTCACAACCAAGCCTCGCGAGAGTATCTAACCAGACACGGACACCAAATCGAATCAACCCAATCAAGGTCCTGAAACATTCATCAATATCCAACCATACATTACTTCATATGCTCAATCACATAGACATTACACATCAACCCTAAATCAGCCCATATATAGACAATAGGCCTAAATCCCATCTAATCCCATCATTCAACTCAAATCACATGACTTAGGCCTCTAATGCATAGTTCTCATTCATAAACCATTCAATTAATCAAAAATAATGATTTTCAATTCCTTAGGCATAAACATGCCCAAATTGGGGAATTTGATCACAAGAAGGCCTAACCCATGACATGGTCACAACCACCTAATCAGTAGCATAATCAAACCTAATCATGCTTAATTAGACATAAATTGCATCAATTTAATTATTCTAGGCCAAAAGCATCAAAAGCCCTAAAATATGAAATTTTCCATACTTAGGCCATATTGCTTATTTACACTAGGTCACCATGTTCAGCCATGTATATCACTAATTTTGCATCATGGGTTCATCAACAATGGCCACTAGGTCAACATAGTCGACATGCAAGCTATTTGGAAATGTCTAAGTTCATATTCTAGATTTAGGTCTAATACAAACAACCCTACCAATTTTCCATTTAATGTTCTGTTCGGATGTATCAAGCTGCCAACAGAAATATTTAATTACAAAATCAACCATACCGATTGAAGTATGTTAAGAAACAAACCTTCTGTCCAAAAAGAAGCTCAATTCAACGGTGGACCGAAGAGATAAGATTCTTTGATGAACATATCTCTAATCAGACGATTTCTCCTTTCCTGCTACAAATACCTGAACTCATATGACAATATTACACAAAATACCTAACCCATGAACATCTCAACCGTTCATAATGCAGAAAGATCAGTTGTGAACCATCTTCTGAAATATAATATCCATCCAACGGTAGATTTAGGAGATCTATCAGTTTGATCTAAACTTCGCGAGAAATCTAGACTTTCCCACCAGCTTTTTTTGGGAGGTTATATCTCTCAGAAGAAAACTCCATTCAAGGTCTCCACCAACCAGAATGAATAACCATAAGATATGAACTGGTTGACAAAGTTTGAGCTCAATCCGACTATATATCACCAAGATCCAACTCTTTGATGAAAACGTTGCTGAGACTTCCCTCAAAGCAACTCCCTCTTTCTTTCTCTTCTTTCCTTTCGCTTCTTTTTTCCTTTCCCTCCACTCATCTCACTCTCTAGGACTTCCTTAGAAAAGAGAAGTGGGGCATGGGACACTTGTCCACTTTCATGAACCAACTTGACATGTGTTGGAGAAGAGAAATGGGGCATGGAACACTTGTCCACTCTAATGCACCAATTTCACATGTGCTCTCATGCACCAACTTGACATGTGTTGGAGAAGAGAAATGGGGCATGAGACACTTGTCCATTCTCATGCACCAACTTGACATGTGTTGGTCTCATACTACCCATACCGACCACATATACTTTAACCAATCTCATGCTTCCATGTATTTTAATGTCCAATCCATCTAATACACCAAATTTTCATTCTCATTAATCCTTTTATTCAATCAATCCTAACCCATATCAATTCATGGTTTAATGAGCCCATGTATTATACTTTAATGTAACACGACTCGTAGACAATTTATAATGTACACATTTATATACATTATTGAGCATCAAATATACAAACATTAAACAACCACCAAACAAACACCAAACATATCAAGGCAAACACAGAGTTTGGGCAAAATGCAATTGGGTAATGGGCTAGATGAAATGATTTTTGGGGCGTCACACGGGATGTCGGGTGTATCGAGGGAGAATATACTCGGGGTTCCGTGCCGGTCATGATGTCGCAGATAGTGGGTCGTGACACTAAAAATCTATCAAATTAACATGAAAACTAACTGCTAAGACTTAACTTATCAAATTCCCCCAAACTTAGACTTTGATTGTCCCGAGCAAAAAGAAAAATGAAAGTTGATCAAACAAACTTCTCTCATATTCCAAAATGAACAAGATTTAACTTGCAAAATGAGTTTTCATGATCTCAAAGACAACATACATTCCATACAACACAGCTCAGGGAAAACTTCGAAAGTTTAAACTTGTTGTCTAGAATTTCAATATGCATAGCATTGCATTCTCTTCTATCCTCATTGACAAATAAGCACAAGAAATCATTCACATGACCACTCATAAATTATACAGACCAATGCAAGCAAGATAAGAATATAATCTCAACAAAACAAAACATGAACTTCATATGCTTGTTTTTCACACTCCTCTCTACTAATGTAGGACTCACACCAATTAAGATCAATAGGACTTTGTTAGTTTTTAATGTAAGGCTAAGGTTAAGGGTTTGATAACATAGATAACATTAAGCTCAATACAGCCAAAACATCTTTTATACATAGCACCTTTTTAAACATCTCATGCCTTACAAAATGAACCATCACATTACCCTTTACATTCCCCCAAACTTATTCAATTCACTCATTTATGAAGAACTGTACTTTTTCTTTTTCTTTTTATTTTTTTCTTCATTTTTGTTTTTCTTCTTTTTCATATATTTTGAACCATGTTGATCTTTTCTCATCACCTTCCCATACATTCTCATTCCATAGCACATTTACACATAAATTCCCATGAAAACGACCCAACCCATTACAATTCATCTACTTTAAAGAGTTAAGGGTGCAAGGGTGAAAAACAAGAGAATATCAATCAAAGGCCTTGGCTAATCAATTTAGGTGACAAAGAATAGTATATAAGGGGGGTTTTGGAAAATTAACCTTGATAATTTTTTTATTTAAGAAATTCCCATGTACAATAAACAATTTTGGAATCTACCCTAGTTGGACCGGTCAACAGTTGTTGACCTAGTCCAACAGGGCATCTTTTTTTTTTTTTTTTCTTTTTTTTCGTTTAGAAGCGCCATTTGAAAAGGAGACTTTAAAAGTCGCCTTTTGAAAATGCGCTTCTAAACAAAAAAAAGGAAGAAACTGTAAAATAAGAGTTGCCTTCATAGAAAGGTGTCTTTAAGAGACGCCTTTTGAGAAGGCGCTTCTAAGCCAATAATTAAAAAAAAACACTTTTGACATTAGTCCAAACAAAGCTTGTATATATACCTGTTACAAATGCATAAAACCTGTTACAATCATATATACTTGTGTATAAATAGTCCAAACAAAACTTCAAGTTTATAATTACAACAAAATTAAATGTAATACATGATATAATTTGACAAGTATCAAAAGACTTTTCCAGTCTTCAAAAGTTTGAAGGTATTTAACACAATAGGAAAACAAAAATAACCTAGAAAATACTGCATTCATCATGTTCCACACCTAGGTTTCTTTCTAACACGACGAGGACTATCAGCTATTTGTTGTGCCATAATTGTCGGTTCTTGTGTCACTTGGCTTACTTGGGAAGGACCGTCAAAGTGAACCTTTTCAACCACATGTTCAGCAACTTGCGATGGGTCAATGACACCATGATCTACATGCTCAATATGTCCTCTGGTCCTACCATGTCCACGTCCTCGTCCTCTCCCACGAGGCCTCCCTCTCCCCCGTCCCCATCCACATCCTCGTCCCCATCCCTATCCCCGTCCTCGTGCTCTCTCTGCAACATTAACATCAACTTGCTCATCATGTACTGCAATCTCATCTCGTTCATCATGCACATGGGCTTCATCACTGATAGGAGAAGGAGCATATTCATGTGCCTCATCAGGTATGTGTGTCTCATCACGTACATGTGTCTCCATACTAATAGGAGAAGGGACATATCCATGTGCCTCATCAGATATATGTGTCTCATCATGTACATGTGTCTCATCAACAACAGGAGAAGGGACAATCCATCAAATGGATCATATGCCTCAGATGGTGAAGATGGTAGCTATGGTGACGGGGCAACTGCCTCAGCATGTAATTTTGGAGCATGATATTCTTCATGCGGTTGACTTGATTCCATTTTTCTTCCTTTAAAGACAAAACATGCAAATATATCAAATAAATGCAATGATTTTATTACAATATGATATTAAAAGTCTGAAAAGATTTTTGCATCGACTATACGTACCATGTCTTGGAATAGCACCCCACGCCGACTGATGCACCGTCTAGTAATAAATCGATACCAGTGTATATATTCATTATGATTACCCATGCATTGCTCACAAATTGCTAATGTATCATGCCTATAATCCCAATCACCAATATACTGCAAATGATGAGGATGCCAATCAAAACCCCTACGACCTCTCAAGTTTATCTTGTGAAGTGCCACTTCAGGATTACATGCGTCCGGGAGTTGTTGTTGCATGCCAAACTGTCGCAATACTCAATTAGGACGGTGCCATTCTATTATATGAAAACATATCAACGGTGCAATTATCCGCCATAAAACTTGATCATTTAAACAATATAGAGGCAATGACGATATGATTTCTTGAGTATATGGTTGCCAATTAACCTATAATTATAAATTAGACGAGTTAGTCCTTCTAAAAATGCCACATATTTTTAAGAGATCAAATCATAATATTACCTGGTCCCATCTTTGCATGTCGAAAGCCTCACGATACGTAAGAAAACATGAGTAGATACTTCGGTGGTACACAATGCATCTCTTCATCTACACATTAAATATAATAAGATTAATGTAAGCAATTAATGGAATATGATAATTTAAAAAAAAATGCATGTTCCCATAAATATACATTAAATCCTATTTTTGCATGTACATACCGGATTCCAAGTGGGGGTAATGGAACTCCATCTCCAATGGGATTGATCTCTGCTTTTCGACCTCGGCGCGGTGCAATGAATGGGAAGCGATCCCAAGCCCATAACTGAAGCAATAACATTGGCCCAGACATCTGACGAGCAGCTTTATGAGACGCCTTGCATAACTCTGTATATAGCCACGCCAAACAAGCACTACCCCAGCTATATTGACCAGCAACGTCAAAGTCCTCCAACAATGGAAAAACATCAAATTCACTTTATTATTTGACTTATCTGAGAACAAAGATCTGCCCATCAATTGCAATATATAAGCACGTGCATACCGCTTTACATCAACATCATTAGCATACTCATCCAACCCTCTAAACTGCGATGCAAGCACCTTAAGCCGTAAACGACATCCTGTCAAATTGCTTCGTATTGGCCTAAAACCCAATAAAGCTCACATACATCTTCCCATCGAATATCTGTAGTTCCTGTGATGGGTTTGACTTCCACTAGCAAACCTAGTTGTATTGCTACATGCTCCAAAGTGATTGTACACTCTCCCACTTGCATATGAAAGGTGCGTGTCTCAGGTCACCATCTTTCTACTAAGGCTGTTACCAAATGTCAATCTAATGCAATAAATCCAACCCTTGCAACACCATAAAAATCTGATCGCACCAAATAAGGTACAATCCTCACCTGAAGTGGTAGTGGAATGGTACGATGTACAACGACATCCTGTCGTCTCAAACGTAGCAATTGCGGCACCTGTATAACACAATTCAAACAATTCATAAACAAGACAAATTCTTCAGAAGAAAGTACATTTTATATTTTATCCATAGCAGACATAAAAAAAATATATTTTATATTTTATACCTACTCATCCCAAGCAACGTACGAGCAATGACGACTCTGCATAGATAATACAGAGTAATTAGACGGACCTGGATCCATGTTGGTCACCCTGTCAAATCGACAAAGAAGCATAAGTGCACTTAATGAATGTAAAATAATAGATAAATGTAACACACAATAGGTAATGTTAATATATGTAACAACAAAGGAAAAACACACTTAAAAAATTAACCTGTTGGTTCGGTAGTGGATTAGAAGATTTCCCTTTATCTTTTTGGTTGCAATTTCTACGATTATGGCCTTGTTGTTTACATATGTCACACAATATTTTCTTTTTTGGCTCTCTCCAGCCCATTTCAGTTCGTATTCTTGTTGACTTTGGTCTACCACGTAAACGCATTTGCATAGGATTGGGGAGTAGCACTAATGGAGGATTAGGCGATGGCCAATAATATTCAGGTTGAATCGCATGGAAAGGAGGCTCGTAGTACTTAATGTATTTATCCAAGTGATAATACTCTTCAATGAATTGCCAATTATTTATGCGCACGTGGGAACATGCAGCAATCACATGTGAGCATGGGATGCCATAACATTAGAACTTGTTACACGTGCATGAACATGTCTTAAGATTAACAACTTGTTTGTTGCTACCCCTGCTCATGTACGAGCCATGCTCGGTAGTTGTTACCTCAAACTCCTCATTAACAAGATTAAACTCTGTAACCCGGTGTGCACCGGACTTAGCTTCATACTTCCTCATTTTTAGCATGCAATATGTAGTATATCGGTTCCCATTTTCTTTTGATGTCTTAGCCTCGACTAATCGTGTTCTGAAGTATTGCACACATCGATAAAAGGTTAATTGTACCAATGCTATAATCGGTAACGAGCGCGCACCCTTAAGTGTATTGTTGACGGATTATACATTCAAACAACATAGAAAGTTATAAGTCTACAATGTACTCATACAATACATATAATAAGTGTCAAATACAAAACATCATACCTACAACGTTTGTTGTCATTATACCATATCGATGACCGCCATCATATGCCTGAGTCCATTTATGGACATCAATGTTGTTGAAATAACTCAAACATTGGTCATTTATCTTCTTAGCAGCGATCATGAACTTGTCAAACTTATGTGGCTGATGTTGTCTTCCAGCTCTATCAATCATTTCCTTCAAATTTGACTTTCAAAATTTGTCATTGAAGTTGCTACACAAATGCCTCAAACAAAATCGATGACGTGCTAAGGGTTCCTTCCATCCAACATTCGAATGATTTATAACTGTTATAATTCCTCCATGACAATTTGAGATCAAACATATGCAATGCCTCTGAGTAACTCGTCGCCTCAAGTGACGTAAGAACCATGCCCAACTATTTGCTGACTATTCTTCCACAAGTGCTTATGCTAGTGGAAAAATACGGCTATTCGAATCAATCCCCGTAGCAACCAAGAGTTTACCTCGATACTTGCCATATAAGAAAGTCTCATTAATTTGAATGATAGGTCTACAATGTTTGAAACCTTCAATGGAAGCACCAAAAGCCCAAAAAACAAGCAAAAACGTCCTCTCATTTAGTTCACGCCTTTCTAGTGGGTTTCGTGGGTTATCCAAATGGTCCCATGCAATTTGGCAACTTGGGTTTGTTTGTTTTAACCCTTCAAACCACTTAGGTAGCTTTTTGTATGATTCATCCTAATCGCCAAAAACATGGGCAATAGCTTTTTGTTTTTGCATCCCATACCTTCATATAGTGCACCTCGTACCCATACTTATTTTTTATTACTTGTTGTAGTACAGCTACAGACGTGCTCGGGTCTTCTTGCACTATGCTTTGAATTTCATGAGATATCAAAGGGGAATCTAATGAGAATTCCCTTGAGAAATCATTGCATACATACAAGTGTGTGTAGGAGTATCTTGAGTAATTTTAAAAAGATTATGGGACTTACGCTTGCAAGCAAGCAATCTCCATTTGCATCCTTCAGCCCATTTTTTGCACTTAATCACCCACAAATTCGACTTAGAATTTTGAACAATAAATTGTTGATGCTTATGAATTGCATGTCGCTTTACCGCATATTGTAAGTCTTCCTTATTACTGAAGCATAATCCTTTATGCAACTCTGCTGCCTCATCCAGTATTCCAACATTAGGCATCTCCGAGTCAACAGGTAATGTTGCCAATATTTCTGCATCTGATTGTAAGTACATTGAGAGATCTCCTCACCCTCTTCTGCAACCTCTTTATCATGCACATCGACGAACTCTTCCTCATGCACATCAACAAACTCTTCATCAGATGCTTCTTGAAAATCATTAATCGAGTAATCTAGCTCATGAATGATGCCTTGGACAGCATCAACCTCATAAACAGTGTCAAACCTTCCTTGGTTGCAATTATTGGGATGAGGATTAGTTTCATCATTACCCCCTTCGTCTCTTGGTGTAAGTGCAACTTCATATTCACCTAGAGAATTGTAATGAAAAGACACTTGTGTAGAGGGGCAAGAGTAACTTCTTGAGATAAATGGGGCACATCCAATGATATTGTCATTAGTTCTCGCACGACTACGTCCACAAATATCTCCACAGTATTAGGTTGTCGCAACGTAGACACCATTTGAAACATCAACCTTACGTTGTGGTCATTCGTGAGTGCAAGGGGCACGAACATGAGTGCAAGGGGCACGAATGTGATAGTATCACCTGGTCTCACTATAGGTAATCGATGCACCATATCCAATCGTGAGGGTAGATGATCAATTGATAGGACATCACATATTGACACTTCTAGTTCATCAAGGCCAATATTATTCCTCACAGTTACACCCGTTGTTAGTGGACAATTATATTTAATTCCATTGGCACCATGCACAATGCTTCCATTCATAAAGATAAGCACGGTCACAATTCTTTCATCCATTGAATAGCCAATCTATATCAAACATTCACACCCAAAGGACTCAAACAAATAAGTTCAACATATTTGCATCAAATAGAAAATAATTATTCTATTCCATATTTTAAATTAATAAATTTATGCCAAAAAAGAGCTTGCTAGAACAATATATAGATAAAGAACAACTTTATAGTATCTATAATGTCGTCATTTTCCTCCACAAAGTAGTATGATTGATAGTTTCAAAAAAGAGATGAATCTACAAAGATAGTGTATAAAGTTTAATATATTTTAACTTTATTGGGGAAAAGGGGCAACATGCCCTTATAATAAAGAACCCACGTGAAGCCTACAGAGGTCTCTCTTGTACTAGATATGCATAAAAAATTGCTTCTTGGCCTTTTGGGTCTCTCCAATCCTAGTAATTCTTTTAAGCAACTTTTTAAAACAAAAAACAGAGCATAATAAAAGAATAGATACAACTTCCATTTCAAAGAGTCAAAGGGTCCTCTGTTTTGACAAATAAAAGAAAATCACCTCTTACTTTAATAAATAAGTGAGATATAGAGCACGTTTGATTCAATACATTTTTTTTTTTCAATTCAATACAATTAATTTACACAATATCTTCACCTTTTTTACATCTAATAAGAAATTTAAGAAGTACTTGAAAATAGTGAAATTAACTTTCAAGGCAATTAAAAAATTGCATAAATATTTGATAAATAAATTTAAGATCACCCCCTTACTTCATTAAGTAAATATTCGATAATATCAAAGTGTTGAATGGGTGAAACTCCCTACTTATTTCCTACTACCCATTATTCACTACAGAAAATCTAGCATCACAAGAAAAATCTAGCATTACAAGAAAAACATTCTCTTAATTATTATGTTTCATAAAGTCTCTTCACTACAGAAAATCTAGCATCAGAAGAAAAACATTCTCTTAATTATTCTATTTCATAAAATCTAGCATCATAGAAAATTTTCACTATAAAAAATTTAGCATTATAAGAAGAAAATCTAGCATTACAAGAAAAATCTAGCATTTCTGTTTCATAAATTCTCTACTGCCTCATCCAGTATTCCAAAATAGGCAATTAATTAATTAGACAATCTCTTAATTATTCTATCTTTGTTTATTAATTTTATTCTGGGTTGGCCATAAATTGCAATTCAAGACTAACTCAACTATATTAAATAATGCATTTAAACTATAACACTACTAAAAATAAAATAATAATTCTTAACAACCAAAACCATATAAAATGCACAAGATTTTATATTAAACAATGCATTCAAACTATAAATATGAAATTAAATGGGGAAGTAATGGTTACCGATGAGTTTCGCCTCTTAGAAAAATAGATCTCCACAAATGTCGATGTGCCGCCACCAAGACCACCACAAAATCCTAGGCTTAATATGGAGAAAACTAATGAGTTGCAATTTGAGACAGTTGTGCTGGGCAAATCCGAAGGAAGGCCGGGGTGAGTGGGTTGGGCTAGAAAAATGGACTGCACAGAGAGAAAGAGAGGCGAGAAAGAGAGTGGGAGAACAGGGAGAAAGAGACGAGAGAGAAAGAGAGAGTGAGAGCAGAGAGAGAGACGAGAGAAAGAGAGGGTGAGAGTAGAGGGAAAGAGCAAAGAGAAAGAGAGAAAGAGTGAAGCAGAGAGAATGAGAGAATGAGAGCAGAGAGAAAGAGGCACGAAAGAGAGAGGAATGCGCAGCGTGAGAGAAAGGCGAGCAAGAGATAGATGAATGGCGCAGATAGGGTTTTTGTTAGGTCCAAGAAAAGTGGCAAGAAAGAGTGTGTGAAGTGAGTTGTCAGCGAAGGAAGGTGGTTACAACGGTGACGGATGACAGTGACGCCGGTGAGAAATTCAAACAGAGAGAGACTATGGTTTCTTTCAAAAGCGGAGAGGAAGAAGAAATTGGCCCCAAAAGTTGTGTATTTGTTTGTTTAGATTAGATTAGAAGCGTGTAGTGAAAAAATGACTTTTAAAGTCGCCTTTTCAAAAGGCGCCTCTAAGAATCACTTTTTCAAAAGGCGCTTTTTAATGAAAAATGTGTAAAAAAAAACCTACCCTGTTGGATTCGGTCAACGGCCGTTGACCTGTCCAGCTAGGGTAGATTCCAAAATTGTTTATTGTACATGGGAATTTTTTAAATAAAAAAATCATCAACGTTAATTTAAAAAAAAAACCCAGTATATAAGGCTCAAAATTGGGTAACTAGGGGTACTACACAGCTAGGTGGGCCTTATATCTCAAACTGTCAAAGAATGGCCAAAATCCTATCTCTTATGGTGTTATTCCTAAGATTTCGCCTCAAGAAGTGATCAAGCAAGTTTTAGAATTTAGTTTGAAAAGTGGAATTCAATGAAGCTTAACTTGCAAAATCTCAATTTAAATAGCAAGTGGAACTCATGATCATAATTTTATACTCAAAAGTCAACAAAAATTTCCAATAAACATGGAAAAGCAAATCAAGCACACAGACTTAATAGTACTTTCTAATTTTTCACAGATCATGTTCAAAACCAAGTTCTAGCCTTTTCATAGATCATACATACAAGATCAAATCACATCAAAATTCATAAGGGAATATGGATTTATTCATGATCAAAACTCAAAAATTTAAATTTTCAAAAAAAATGCACTCAACTTTTTCACTAAGACATAGAATTCAAACTCTCCCCCAAACTTAAACTAAGCATTGACCTCAATGCAAAACAACTACAAAGCAAGATAAAGAGATAGAGGAGAACAAAACTCCCCTAAACCACATGGGTAGAGGTTTCCACAATGATTCTCCTTCTCTTGTTGTTGATGAGGACTTCCAAATTTGAATGAGTACCTGGGGAATTACATAAAGAGATGTCATTAGTGAAAAGTAAAAACTCAACTTCTATACTATAATGACTAGAAATAAACAAAAGCATAAACAAAACTGGTTGGGTTGCCTCCCAACAAGCGCTTGTTTATGGTCATTCGCTAGACTTTTTCTTCTTTCTTCACTTTGGCTTGCGAAGGAATAGCACGTCCTCGCTTCGGATGTCTTGGCCATAATAGTGCTTCACTCTTTGGCAATTGACCCGAAATTTGCTTCCATCCTTGTGGCCTTGCAATTCCACCACCCCATAAGGAAAGACGTTGACAACTTGAAATGGACCCAACCATCTTGATTTAAGCTTCCCGGGAAACAGTTTCAATCGGGAGTTGTAGAGAAGTACTTGTTGGCCCTGTAGGAATTCTCTCTTCACAATCATCTTGTCATGCCATGACTTAGTCTTCTCCCTGTAAATTTTTGCATTCTCATAGGCTTCATTTCTAAATTCCTCCATTTCATTCAATTGGCGCAATCTTTGAGTACTCGAAGCCTTCAAGTCAAAGTTTAACTTCTTCACCGCCCAAAATGCTCTATGTTCAAGCTCAACGGAAAGATGGCATGGCTTTCCAAACACCAAACGGTAGGGAGACATCCCAATTGGAGTTTCATAGGCCGTACGATACGCCCACAATGCATCATCTAACTTTGTGGCCCAATCTTTTCTGTTGATGTTTACTGTTTTCTCTAGAATTTGCTTCACCTCCCTATATGAAATTTCTGGTTGGCCATTTGACCGTGGATGGTAAGGAAGGGCAATTTTGTGCTTAACTCCATACTTGGTAAGGATTGAATTAAACAACTTGTTGCAAAAATGTGACCCTTCATCACTAATGATTGCTCTAGGGGTACCAAATTTAGTGAATATGTTCTTTTGGAGAAACTTGAGTACCACCCAAGCATCATTAGTCTTTGTAGCTATGGCCTCTACCCACTTTGATACGTAGTCCACTGCCAACATAATGTAGGTCTTGCCAAAAGAAGATGGGAATGGTCCCATGAAATTGATGCCCCACACATCAAACAACTTGACCTTCATAATAGGAGTCATGGGAAGTTCTTGTCGCCTAGAGATGTTTCCAAGCCTCTGGTACCTATCACACATCTTGACAAAGGTGTAGCAATCCTGAAAGATAGTAGGCCAGTAGAATCCGCTTTGTAACACCTTGAATGCCATTCGTGTAGCCCCGAAATGCATCTCTATCTCTGGAATGCATCTCCTTACAACTTGATCACTGCACTGCTTGAACAATAAGGGATCATCCCACATGTAGAACTTCACATCATGCATGAACTTTTTCTTCTTGGCATATAACACTCCACTATCTTTGTAATTGACAAAATCTCCAAACCATGGACGAATGGCCTTCACTTCTTAGAGTTGTTCATCCGGGAAGAGTTCATGAATTGGACATTCATCTTCTTTTTCTTCATGTTGCAGCCTTGATAAGTGATCTGCAACCACATTTTCACTCCCCTTCTTATCCTTGATCTCAAGATCAAACTCTTGGAGTAATAATATCCATCTGATCAGTTTGGGCTTTGCATCTTTCTTGGCAAACAAGTACCGTATAGCCGCATGGTCAGTATAAACAATCAACTTTGACCCAACTATGTAGGACCAGAACTTGTCACAAGCAAACACAACTGCAAGTAGTTCCTTTTCCGTTGTTGTGTAGTTTTGTTGGGCATCATCAAGAGTACGACTTGCATAGTAGATTGCCCGAAACTTGCTATCTCTTCTGTGGCCTAACACCGCCCCCAACGACATAGTCACTCGCATCGCACATGATCTCAAAGGGCTCTTCCTAATTAGGTACCACCATGATAGGAGCTGAAATAAGGGCTTGCTTGAGATGATCAAACGCCTTCACACATTCTGCACTGAATACAAAGGGTGCATCCTTCTCAAGTACGTTGCATAAGGGCTTGGTTATCTTGGAAAAGTCTTTGATAAACCTTTTGTAGAAACCCACATGACCCAAGAAACTCCTAATCCCTTTGGCATTGATTGGGTGAGTGAGCTTCTCAATGGCCACAATCTTGGCTCTATCAACTTCTAACCCTTGTGAAAACACTTTGTGGCCTAGTACAATCCTCTCTTGGACCATAAAATGGCATTTTTCCCAGTTAAGTACTAAATTTTTATCTTCACATCTTTTCAGCACTAGGGCCAGATTCTTCAAACAATAATCAAATGAAGAGCCAAAGACTGAAAAGTCATCCATAAACACCTCCATGATATCCTCCACCATGTCAGGAAAAATTGTCATCATGCACCTCTGAAAGGTTGCTGGAGCATTACACAAACCAAATGGCATACGTCTGAATGCAAATGTACCATAGGGACACATGAAGGTTTTTTTTTCTTGATCTTCTGGAGCTATGACAATCTAATTGTAGCCTGAATACCCATCAAGAAAACTGTAGTACTGGAACCCTGAACAATTGCGTAACTGAGCGCCGCAAAGCTTGATTCCAGCGCCGCAATGCTCCGTGACTGTTCATTCTGCAATTTTCTTCCTCTCTGAGAGTCGCGGCGCTCAGTCCTAGTGCCATGGCGACCAATCCCTAGTTTTCTTGGACTTAGCCTATTTTTTGTGGCGCATTGTTTGTGGACTTGGCCGATTTTCTACTTTTTTGCATACTTCTTGCACATGATCTTCACTTCTTTTACACACCATTTGGACCTTGTTTCAACCCACTTTTAAGCTCTTTATTTACCTACAAAACAAAGTATAAACAAATGTAAATTCTATGCAATTAATCAAAATATTAACTAAATGCAATGTACTAAAAACATGTGACTTCTATGATATTAACATGTATCAAAAAGTCATTTATTCACGATAAAAACCTAAGATAAAACCTAATTGCATCTAAAACAACTAAGTATACTAATCATGTAAAAACACCTAAAAACTAACTAAATGAACCTAAAAATCTATCAAATTAACATGAAAAATAACTACTAAAACTCAACTTATCACATACATCTGTGTGAGTTCGCGTACAACAAAAATTATCAGTTCAATGTCGATATGGCTCATTTTGAGGCCTTGTATGGCAGACCATGTGGATCTTTGGTATGTTGGACGGAGATAAGAAATACCATAATGATGGGACATGAGTTTGTGCGAGAACACACAGAAAAGATCAAGTGAATCAAGCATAATCTGAAAATAGCCCGAGATAGGCAGAAAAGTTATGTCGACAATCGATGGAAGGCCATAGAGTTTAAGGTGGGTAACCATGTCTTATTGAAGGTATCCCCTCAGAAGGGCCAAACAAGGTTTGGAATAAAAGGGAAGCTCGCTCCGAGATTTATTAGGTCATTTGAGATCCTGAAGCGAGTGGGCCCTGTCGCTTACCAGTTAGCCTTGCCACCTCAGCAGCGACAATGCATAACGTCTTCCGTGTGTCAATGCTGAGGAAGTAATATCATAATCCTACTCATGTCCTAGATTGGAGGCATATGTACTTGAGACAGGATGAGACTTATGATGAGAAGCCGGTCATGATCCTTGACGGGAAGGTTCAGAAGCTCCGTAACCGAGAAATTCCTATGGTCAAGGTGAAGTGGCAGTTTCATGGCGAGGAACAATATACTTGGGAGCGCGAGGATTATATGAAGGAGCATTTCTCTGAGTTTATGGGCTTAGGTAATTCCCTTAACTTTAAACTTCGGGGACGAAGTTTCTTTTAAGGTGGATGAGATGTAACGCCCCGAATTTTTGTCCGACTAGCTCGTATCCCAATTGTTAAGTGTCCAACTCTATGTGCTTGTGTTGTTGTTATGTGTGTATGTTATGCATGTTATGTCGTGCGTTTGGTATGTGTTTACCATGGATTTCCATGAATTTTATGAATGAACTAAAAGATTGTTCATGAGTCATATGCATGAGAATAGTTATTTATGTCAAATGGTTGATGAGTTGTATGTGATTATTGCTTGTAGTGGGTATTATTATTGGTGTTGATAATATCATTACCACTATTATTAAAATCATTACCACTATTATTATGGGTGGCTTGTTAGAAAAGCCATATTTAAGTGACTTGTTGAGCAAGCTATTCTCAAGACTAGTGCTTATCGAGATGGCCACAAATAGATGTTTTCATTTAATGCAACAATTAATGAATAAAATATTATATTTGAATATGTGGTGTTCGAGATGGGTGTTGGATAAGGATATGGCACATGGGAGAATGAAATAAAATTGTTATAACATACCTCCTTTTTAGCATTCCATTCTCATACACTTGCTCAAGTGGAGAAAAAGGAAAAAAGAAGAAAAAAAGAAGATAAAAGAGGAAAAGAGAAGAGAAACCTAGGGTTTTGGGCTTCAAGGTAAGATTTTCTTCCATTTTCCTCCATGAATATGTCATTAATGGTGGTTGCAAGCTTTTTAATGGTGTAAATTTTATTATGGGTCTCGGATTTGGAGGAGACCTAGCCTAGGGTTGGCTTGTATGTGTTTGTATGATTTCCACACTCTTAAGCTCGGTTTTGATGATGGTTGAGATTAGGGTTTCCATAGAAACCCTAAGAACTGAAATGCGTGCTTAGGATTTGGGCTCCTAGGATGATTTGGAACCCAATGGTGGCAATTTCCCAATTTCTTATGAGAAATTGTGGGTGTTCCATGTAAATGGCCTTAACTTAGAAGTTGGACCTAGGGTGCACCATTTAGTATGCATGTGACCTATGTGGGTTAAATTGGCATGCTTGGTTGATTTATAGTGTTACTTTGAGGATTTACATGGTGGAACATGTGAGTTAGTTCAATTTGGCCATGATGGCCTATTGTTGGAAGTTTCCCAATTTTGGGGCCTTTGATGTATTTTGCCTTGAATTGTGGAATTGGGATGACTTATGACTAA
This sequence comes from Paratinospora sagittata, assembly GCA_035771175.1. NCBI lineage: Eukaryota > Viridiplantae > Streptophyta > Magnoliopsida > Ranunculales > Menispermaceae > Paratinospora > Paratinospora sagittata. The sequence goes on from CM069604.1 coordinate 17,051,830, forward strand.
ATTGATATAAATTGGAATGATTTGTGCTATGATTAGCCTATGTTGACCATGTTATGACCTAGGCCTAAGTGTTGGCTTGATTATATAATTTGACATAGTTGATGCCTAATGGTTGGGTTTTATGAATTGAGGTTGGATTAATGAAATAAGCATGGAAATTGATAATTATGATTGGAATGGAATGTTGTGTGGTGTATGGACCTAAATTGACCATGTTGGGGATTAGACACGGGTTTGATGTGGATTATGTAATTTTAGATCATGAATTGGATGTGTTGTATATATGGATAGTGATAAGTATGAATTTATATGTAATTGCAGTATCTAAGTTGGAATTGGGAATCTTGTGTGTACATAAGATTGCTCTCATTGGCTTGGTTGTGAGTAGACTTCATTTATGTTTAATATTTTATGCCATCATATGAAAATTATATGTTGTATTTTTGGAAGCATGAAATGAGTTTTAATTATGATTGCACGTGTGTAAAACCCTATGGACTTGGTAAGTCTTGCCTCTAAAAGGAGCGAAGTCCTTGGCCTGTTGTAAGGACTTAAATGACTTAGCGCCTAATAGAAGTTATGTCATTGGTTGTCCTTGAGAATGGACATAGCAAAGCTAGCGTACTAAAAGGAAGACTTTTGACCATGCCATATGAGGGTTTTTGGATGGATGAGAAAACCAGGGAAGAATGACATGGACTAGTAACCCGGTAAATATTCTATGTCCTAAATCACAATACAATTGTTCGACATTGAAGTAGAAGTTATGCCCCCATTGATCTAGAGGACATGGGGAGGATCTCCGATATGAGGTCTTACGACGGAAGCTTGGACTAAAATATGAGAATGAAATGTGGAATGAATGTGTCCCGGATCATAGTGTTGCGACACTAGATCTCACGAGGAAAGTCTAAACCCGAACATGAGAAAGAAAGAAATGAGGATGGAAAAAATGGAAAGTGATGGATTTTACCTTTACATGAAATATATGATGAACGCTTGATATTTATGTGTTATATGCTTTTCATCATGTGGCATTGTCAAGCATACATGGTATTTTATTGATGAGTAGTGATGACATATTTGAATTTCATTCATTGTGTATTGTTGGCTCACTCTCATTTCCCTTTTACAGGATCTACAACCCAACTTAAGGGCAAGGGAGTTATTATCCATTGAGGGCCTAGCCAGTGGCGGAGCTTAGCATAGATGTGAGGAGGGTTTCCTTTTTGTATGATTCTTGTATGTTCTACACATCTATGTATTTATTTTGTAATTTTGGAAACCTATGTATATATTAATACTAAACTCATGAGCTGAGTATATGGTGAGGATGAATGGGTATCCATCCTTGAGGATAAGTTGCTCTATGGTTGGACTTTGAGATTATGTGTTCATAATATGGATGTTTGGGACCGGAATCTAAATGATGGAATGACGAATCATTTTGTATGTCGGGTTTAAATTACTTGTGGTATATTTTTGTGGACTGTGTGGTTGTGGATAGTAGAATTGATCAGGTTTACCCGGTTGAGGTTTGAGGAAAAAAAATGGGACTCAATGGAGAGTCTAGTTGAGGCTTATAAAGTATTCTGATCATCCCATGGATGATGGAGTAGTTGGCAATGCCTACGTCGAGTGTTTTGCCCCAACATTCTTCACCCTATCCCCGCAGTAGATAGTGGTCCGAGGTTGGGATCGCCACACATTCCATTGTGTGAGTTTGCCTATAGCAACAACTTCCAGAGTAACATTGTGATAACACTATTTAAGGCACTTTATAGTAGATCTTGTAGATCGCCAGCTTGTTAGGCGGAGGTAGGTAAGACATTGATCATGGGGCCAGATTGTTGGCCCAGGTATGTCCAAGAGAGGGGGTGAATTGGACACTTAGACAATTTAAAATTAATTATAATGGCAAAGTTAAAGTGCGGAATAAAAATAAATATGCACAGTCGATTTATAGTGGTTCGGCTACTTTCCTACGTCCACTACCTAACCTCCTCAGTTAGGATTTTAAACCTTATCACTAAGGGATTCTCTTATGGGTGAGAATTAAACCGTTACACCTTTTCTCAACTTGCGGGTGTGAGAACAACCATTACACTGCTCAATTTGCAGGCTTGAGAACAACCTATCCCAACTTACGGGTGTGAGAAAAACCTAAGCTTTCTTAACTTACATGTGTGAGAACTATCGTTTCTCAACTTACGGGGTGTGAGAAGACCGTTTCTTAACTTACAGGTGTGAGAAGACCTAACCTTGTTGAATATGAGAATATCAACTCAGTAGTTTATCTAACTATTATTACAACCTTGATACAATATACAGGATATGAAATTAAGTACAACTATATCCTATGAACTATCTCTCAAATTTCTCTTCCAGCAAGAATGATACAAGTTAAATCAGTGTTGAAAAATTTGAGTGAAAACAGTTCTAGCTTTCAAATAGATTTTCTGATAAAGATAAAAATTTAGCTCAGTATGAAAATCTTTTGAATAAGTAGAGATTCAAATAAAAAGCTTTGAAACCAGAATAACTTAAGCTTTTTGAATCAGATGAAAATTCAACTAACTTTCAAAAAGTGTTTTACCTCAGAGAATTTTCGGTAGCCTTAACAGATCGTTAAGTGCTGGTATATATAGACTTGTAGAGATGAAGTTGTTGTTCATTTGAATTTGAATTTCAAATATGAACGTTTACTCACAACAGCTAGAATGTATCACGAAAATGGCAACTGCACATTTTATGAACATTCTATTTTTTCTCCAGATTCACAAATTGGGAAAGTTTAAGAGACGTGGTTCATGAATCTGAGAATATCTCTTACAAATACATAAAGTTGATATTTTGTACGAAAAGGTGTTTTGAAAAGGTGGCTAAGAGGATGTACATGTCAGAATAATAGAAATATCATTTTTGTCATTTTGTTCCTTTGAGGGTGCTCATATAGCATTAGCGTCCTACTAAACGATGAAGTCAGGGCGCTACTGACTTGTAAGCGTCCTGACTTACTATAATACTTAAACGACTTAAATCCTGAGGGCGTTACTTCGACAGTTAGCGTTCTGCTTTTGTTTTAAAAACGCACAAGGGCACTACTCACAAGTAAGCGTCCTACTTTGTTTTAAAACAAAGTAGGACAGCGAGCGTCCTAAAAGTTATTAAGTTGGTTCTTAAGATGAGGATGCTCCTACACAAATAGTGTCTTGATAGTTTATTCAACTTATAACTATCAGCGTCCTTAAAGATAGCAATCAATCACAAGTTAAGTGAACTTTCAGCAAGTTGAAACTGAGTCAGCGTCCTGACGCTTTCAAAGGTTGACTAAAGGGAGGTCACTACTTACAAGTAAGCGTCCTTATTAATTAGTTCAATTCAACCTTAAGAGTCCTACTATTTTATCAGTGTCCTAACTCATCAAGTCCAGGAGGGCGCTGCTAAAACATTAGCGTTCTGAAAGACACTGAAAAAGTAGTTTTGACTCGCGATTAAAAATACGATAAATGCGAATAAAAAATCGGTAAAATTCAAATTAATCATAGAGAAGTTAAATCATTTGAGATATCGTAATGTGTATGAACAAAATGCGAAAATGATTAAATCTTGCTGAGAGCAAATTGATCGATAGACTTTACATTCTAAGTGTTGACAGACTTAGAACTTTACTTGTGACCTTCAATAGGCTTGTGGGCTCAATTCCTTGATCTTGATTTTTGATAAATCTGAAACACTTGGCAAGATCATTAGATACACAAATTGGAGATTTTTGGAATCATTAAAACATTCATGACATGGGGTTCATTGAGATAACAAAGATGTAGTACGAGATCACACAGGTCAGATTAAGTAGGTTAGGCAAAGGTTGAAGGCAGCCCAGGACAGACGGAAAAGGTGTGTTGATTGATGGCATTGAGTTTTAGAGTTTGAAATGGGAAACCGTGTGTATTTGAGACTCCCGCCATGCAAATGACACCTACAGTTTCGAGTGAAAGGCAACTTAGATCCTCGCTATGTTGGGCCGTTTGGGATTCTTGAGAGAGTTGGCCTGTCAGGCTTATAAGCTCACCTCGCCACCATAGTTGGTCGGAGTTAATAATGTGTTCCATGAATCGGTGCTTTGGAAGTATTATCCGGATCAAAGTCATTTCATCGATTGGAGTGGGTTAGAGGTTGATGACGTGACTACCTACGAAGAAAAGCCGATGGAAATTCCTAATCAGAAGGTGCAACAACTCCGGACCAAAGAGATTTCGCTTCTCAAGGTGAAGTTGGTGGCAAAAGGAGACGAACAAATTACATGGGAGCGGGAGGACTACATGCAAGACAAATTTCCAGAGTAATTTTAGCTGAGTAAGTCCTTAACTTTACTTTAGATTTCTAGGACAAAATTTACTTAAGTGGGGAAGGTTGTCACACCCCTACTATTAATCTTGGGGCAAATGATAGGATATGACTTAAATCCCTTAAAAAATGTGGATCTTGGACTCTAAAAGATCTTAAAATGAAGTGTTATAAGCCCTAAAAAATCAACATTTAATGTCAAATACCATCCATGAAGTGTCGAGGACAAAAAACAGAGGAAAAACATACAAAAAAACTCGAAAAACACGCAAAATTCAAGCTCGAGCAATGGAATGCGCTCCCCAAAGTGGGAGTGCACTCCCCATAGTGGGAAACACGCTCCCAACAGTGGGGATCGTGATAGTTTCATATTTAGACATGTTTTAGGAGTGTTTTATAGCTGTTTTAGGATAATTTATGCATTAATTGAGTGTGTTTATGTTAGTTTTGATTCATTTGTTAGTTTAGGAATAATATGGTTTTTATGCATTATTTTGGTTCCTTAATTTATATGTTGGATCAATTTATGTTTTGAGTGTTTTAATTACTTGTTTTGTTTTGTTTTGTAGGTATTTATATGTATGGTAGTGAGCATCAATAATGGACACAACATATGAGAAGCCTAGATGATGAGTCATAAAGAACCCAAGCCAAAAAAAGTGGAAAAAAATTGGCTAAGTCCACAAGAAGGAAATCAAAAGGAGCGAAAAAATGACCAAATCCACAACACTGCGCACAAACAGTGCTCTGGGGGCCGCGACACTCATCACGGCGCCAGGGTGATCAGGAAAAGAAGGCTCTGGGTGCCGCGACGCTGAAATCTCTTAACGGGGTGCCACGACACCACGTATTTAAATGTTGCTAATTCTGCAATTTACGATTGGTTTTTGCAACTTTGGAAATTCCAATTGGACACGACTTTGGGGACACAATATATGGATTTGGAGGGTTTTTCGAGATGAGGATCTAGGAGAAAAATGGCTTGACGGTTGGAGCAAAGTGGAGAAGAACATCATAGACTATTCAAAATCTCTACAAAACTCTAGTTTTATTTTTCCTTTGTTCTGTTTGATGTTCAATGTCGTATTTTATGTTTCTATGTCTTTAGTTATGAACTAAAACATCGTTTCTAGAGGATAGATGGATCCTAACTTTGATGCTATGTTCTAGTTTAAAGTTATAATTATTATTAATGGATTTGTTATAGTTTATTTATATTTCTCCATTGTTAATGCTTTCAATCTCTTGATCACTGATTGGATGATCTTAGTTCTAGAGTGCGGCACTCGACAGAGGATACTTTGGATCGGAACAAGAGAAATATAGCCTAGGTTATCGTGAGACCGATAGGAGATCGAGACCCTTTGAAGTCATTAAACGAAATCATAGATCTTAGTGAGTTTGTAGGAATTAGATCTTTATCCATTGATCGAGATCAATTCCTATGAATATGCTCTAACGCGGCACTTGATAGAGGGTGTTAGTAAAATTAGGATTTCTGGCTTATAAATACATTAATGATAAATAATTGGAAAAAACATAGTTGATAGTTAGGTGAAATCGATTCTAGATTACTTCTCTATTGATAATATGTCGTTTTAAGTGCTTTGTTAGTTAATAATTAGTCGTTTTCATTACTGTTTATTTACTCAATCATTCGAATTTGATTTTCTAGATAAAATTAAGGCAAAAAGGTGATAGCTAGTGTTCTAATTATCCCTAAGGACGATACCCGATTTCATCGGATTATATTATAACTTGACTGTCGTGCACTTGCGATAATTTCATGATAAATTTTTTGGCGTTGTTGCCGGGGATAGTTATTAGTACGCTACTATTGTGTTAGTAACTCTAATTTTAATTTAGATTTTATTTTCGTTTTATTTTTTGAATTTTTCTTTTTTTGTTTCTTTGTTTATTTTCATTTTTATTACTTTATACTTTGGTTTTTTCTTTATTTTGTTTTGTAGGATTTCAAGAGTTTATGCAAAGGGCAAGAAATCTTGAAGTACTACCGTTTGACTCTGAGATTGAACGTACTCTTGGAAGACTGAGACAAGAGAGAAGAAGAGAAACCGAAGCAATGGCGGACGAGCACAATCAGTTGACCTTGAGAGACTACTTCAAACCAGTTATCAATGAAAATTATTCGAGTATTGTTCGTATGCCTATTAATGCGAACAACTTTGAATTGAAACCGGAGTTGATCTCTATAGTTCAACAACACCAGTATGGGGGGTTGCCTATTGAAGATCCTACTATCCACATCACCACCTTCTTGGAGGTGTGTGATACGGTGAAGATGAATGGTGTTACTGTGGACACCATAAGGTTGAGATTGTTCCATTTTTCTCTAAGGGACAAAGCATGAGCATGGTTGCAATCTTTGCAACAGGGGAGCATTGCAACTTGGCAAGAGATGGTACAGAAATTTCGTCAAAAGTTCTTTCCTCCTGCCAGGACCACCCAAATGAAAGCTAAGATCGAAAAATTCAAGCAACACGAGTCTGAGTTATTGTATGAAACTTGGGAGAATTTCAAGGAATTGTTGAGGAAGTGTCCTTAGCATGGGTACCAAGATTGGCTACAGCTTCAATTGTTCTATAATGGGATGACTTTCTCCACAAGAACTCTAGTTGATGCGGCAGCCGGTGCGTCACTTTTGACAAAAACGGCTACTGAGGCACTGAACATGTTGGAGGATATGGCTAGCAACACTTATGAGGTTCCGGGTGCACGATCAATAGTTCAGAAGGTAGTTGGTCTACATGAAGTTGATCCATTCACATCTCTCTGCACAAATGCAAGTATTTCCAACCAAAGAGCACAACCTTCTATTAAAATGGCGGCGGCTTTACATATGGGTTCTTCAAAGAATGAGGCACATGAGGAAGAAGTTCAATACATTAGTAATCGGGGGTACAACTTTAGAAGCAATCAAGGAGTTCCAAATCAGTACTACCCAAGTGTTCAAAATCACGAGAACTTCTCCTATGCCAACACGAGGAATACATTGCAACCTTCACCCGATTTCTACAATCAAGCTCAAGAGAAGAAGCCATCCTTGGAGGATATGTTGGGATCATTTATGATGGAGACAAGAGCTTCAATTAAGAACTTAGAAGTACAAGTGGGACGGCTAGCCCAAAAAGTGAATGCACAACCACATGGATCCTTGCCTAGCAACACCGAGATAAATCCCAAGGAACAATACAAGGCCATCACATTGAGGAGTGGAAAAGAAGTTAAGGGGGTTGATTCTACAAGCCAACAAATTACATCTCCCCCTCCATCTAGTCAAGGGAATGAGGAGCCCAACAAGGAAGCTACGTCAAGCAAAGAAGATGAATAATCAAGCAAGGGGGAAAAATCTTAAGAGAGGCCTTATAAGCCCGGTTCCATCACCTTCCCTAATTATTCCTCTATTCTTAAGACTCATATCCCTTTTCCCCAGTGTTTCCAAAATAAGAAGCTTGATGAGCAATTCGCCAAGTTTTTTGAGATTTTCAAGAAGATCCACATCAACGTCCCTTTTGCCGATGCTTTGGAGCAAATGCCCAACTATGTGAAGTTCATGAAGGATGTGATGACAAAAAAGAGGAAGTTAGAGGACTATGAGATGGTGAAGCTTACTGAAGAATGTAGTGCCATACTACAAAAGATGCTACCTCAAAAGCTAAAAGATCCATGGAGTTTTACTATACCTTGCACCATTGGTTCTTTAAATTTCACTAAAGCTTTATGTGATTTAGGTGCAAGTATTAACTTGATGCCTTTGTCAATTTTCAGGAAATTGGGACTTGGCGAGGTGAAGCCAACTACAATATCGTTGCAACTGGTGGACTGATCACTTACATACCCTCGGGGTTTAATTGAGGATGTGCTAGTGAAGGTGGACAAGTTAATCTTCCCGGTGGACTTCGTAGTTTTGGACATGGAGGCAGATAGTGATATTCCTCTTATACTTGGGCGACCATTCTTAGCTATTAGGAGAGCTTTGATAGATGTGCAGCGTGGAGATCTTACCTTGCTAGTGAATGATGAAGAGGTCTTATTTAACATATACAACCCCATCTGAGGGGAATACATGTCACCGAATTGATGTAGCAGAAGGTGTTGATGCATGTGTGACCAAGGTACATGATAAGGCTACACCGAGAGATCCTTTAGAGAAGTGTCTTGTGAGTTCCATATCTAGAGATGAGGCCTTTCATGATGAAGTCCAGCATTATGCCTTAGCTCTTGAGGTCAACAATCCTGCGAGTACAATTACTAAAGCAAAAGATATTGAAGCTTCTTCACCACCCAAGTCAGTAGAGTCTTCAGCAGAGTTGAAGCCATTACCTGAGCATCTTCGCTATGCATTTTTGGGTGAAAATTTTACTATGCAAGTCATCATATTATCGGCTTTTTCTAGTGTGGAGGAAGAGAAGCTATTACGCATCTTGAGAGAGTACAAGTCCGCTTTGGGGTGGTCCATAACTGGCATCAAGGGAATAAGTCCTTCCATTTGCATGCACAAGATCTTGATGGAGGATTCTTAGAAGCCTTTCGTTGAGCATCAAAGAAGGCTAAATCCACCCATGAAAGAGGTTGTCAAAGCTGAGATTTTAAAGTGGCTCAAGGCGGGTATCATATACTCCATTTTCAGATAGTTCGTGGGTAAATCCGGTTCAAGTGGTGCCCAAGAAAGGTGGTATGACTGTAGTGATGAATGATAAGAATGAGCCAATTTCCACTAGGACAGTGACGGGCTAGAGAGTTTGCATAGACTACTGGAAGCTCAACAAAGCCACAAGGAAGGATCACTTTCCTCTTCTTTTTATTGATCAGATGCTAGATTGGTTGGTGGGTTCCATTGCTATTGTTTCTTAGACGGGTATTCGGGGTATAATTAGATAGCCATTGCCTTGGAGGATCAAGAGAAGACAACATTCACTTGCCCGTATGGTACTTTTGCTTTTCGGCGCATGTCGTTTGAATTATGTAATGCACCAACGACTTTTCAACGGTGCATGATGGCTTTATTTTCTAATTTGATAGAGGACAACATGAAGGTTTATATGGAAGATTTTTCAGTATTTGGGTCCTCCTTTGATCATTGTTTGCATAACCTCTCCCTTGTGTTGAAGAGGTGTGAAGAAATGAACCTTGCACTTAATTGGGAAAAGTGTCACTTCATGGTGCACGAGGGCATTGTTCTTGGCCACCGGATTTCGTCTAAGGGCCTTGAGGTAGACAAGGCGAAGATTGTTACTATTGAAAAGCTTTCACACCCACATACTATTAAGGACATAAGGAGTTTCTTGAGGCATTTGGGTTTCTATAGAAGATTCATCAAGGATTTTTCCAAGATTTCCAAACCTCTTTGCAACCTCCTTGAGAAAGAAACCCTATTTGTGTTTGATGAGCATTGTGAGGAAGCTTTTGAGTTGATCAAGAAAGATTTGATATCAGCACCTATTATGGTGATATCGGATTGGAGTGAACCGTTCGAGATCATGTGTGATGCGAGCGACTATGCAATGGGAGCGGTTCTTGGGCAACGAAGAGAGAAGATGTTCCGGGCCATTTATTATTCAAGTAGGACACTTGATGGGGCTCAACAAAATTACACAACAATCGAGAAGGAATTACTAGTTGTGGTATTTGCTTGTGATAAGTTTAGATCCTACATCATTGGGTCTAAAGTGATAGTCTATACCGACCATGCCGCCATCCGCTACTTGTTTGAGAAGAAGGATGCCAAGCCTCGGTTGAATACATGGGTCCTCTTGTTTCAAGAGTTTGATATGGAGATTAGGGACAAGAAAGGGAGTGAGAATGTAGTTGCGAATCACTTATCTCGGCTGCAACTAGATGAGCAAGATGATGGTGTGCCTATTTTGGAAACATTTCCAGATGAACAATTATATGGGCTATTTGCCAAGCTTTCATGGTATGATGATTATGTGAACTACTTGGCTAGGGGTGTATTGCCTCTGGATCTTTCATATGCAAGGAAGAAGAAGTTTCTACATGATGTGCATTTCTATTTTTGGGATGAACCCTTGCTATTTAACAGGTGCAATGATCAACTAATACAGAGATGTATACCGGAGGTGGAAGTGAAATCCATTCTACATATAGCCATTCGTCTCCATATGGTGGTCACTTTGGGGCTACAAGGACAGTGGCAAAGGCTCTTCAATGTGGGTTCTATTTGCCTAAATTGTTTCGAGATAGTTATGCATTTGTGAAGACGTGTGACCGATGCCAACGTCTTGGTACCATCTCTAGGCGACATGAGCTACCTTTGACAAACATCTTAGAGGTGAAACTTTTTGATGTGTGGGGTATTGATTTTATGAGCCTGTTTCCCTCTTCGTGTGGCAAAACATATATACTTTTGGCAATTGATTATGTTTCCAAGTGGGTCGAAGCTATAGCTACGGAGACCAATGACGCTAAGGTGGTGCTGAAATTTCTACACAAGCAAATATTCACTTGATTTGGCACACCTAGAGCTATCATAAGTGATAAAGGCACCCACTTTTGTAACAAATTGTTCAATGCACTTCTTGCCAAGTATGGGGTGAAAAATCTTGTCACTTACCGGTTGAGTTGGTGCATCTAGCATATTGAGCGGTGAAAAAACTTAATTTTGACTTAAAGGCATCTGGGGATCAAAGGCTATTGCAACTAATGGAGATGGAAGAGTTTAGGAATAATGCTTATGAGAATGCCAAGATCTACAAAAAGCAGACCAAGAAGTGGCATGACAAGAACATTAAGAAGCGAGATTTTGAAACAGGGCAACAAGTACTCCTATTCAATTCCAAATTGAAGTTGTTCCCTGGCAAATTGAAATCCAGATAGTCGGGACCTTTTATGGTGGAGCGAGTTTTCCCTTTTGAAGCAGTTGAGCTAAAGAATGAAAATGGTGTTTACTTCCGAGTTAATGGCCAACGGTTGAAGCATTACTATGGCCACGAGGTGCGACGAGATGATCGCATCACTTTATGGGATCCGTAACGACAATGTGTCTGAATGTCGAGCTGATGACTTTAAACCAAGTGCTAGATGATAGTCATTATAGTATAGATTTGGCTTTCGTGCCTTGACAGATTTGTTTCTTTTGCCCTTTTTCAGGTTCTAACGCAAGTTTGGGGGTCTCTTTGAAGCATTGCGGAGAGACGAATGGCGCGCATCTTCACCCATTTGGGTTTAGGGGGTTTTCTAAACTTCTTTCTCTCTTATATGCCTCTGTTTTTCTTTATTTGTTCATATCATGCATTGAGGACAATTCTTGCTTTAAGTTTGGGGGGAGAGTTTTGAATTTTTGTCATATGGTATGTTAGTTGAGTATGCATTAGTTTAGATTAAAAAGTCACAATTTTTTACAATTTTCGACTTACTTATGGAAGGCCAATGATAAGATGACACTTTAGATATATGAAACAATAGGAGAATGTAGAGAGTTACCTATATGTCTGTGTGCTTGGTCCAACTTTTGCTTGGAATTATTGGAGAGACTTAACCATTTGTACATGATTTTTAATCATTGGATTGAGATTGTTGGGAATGGACCTTTGCTTGCTAAGTCATATCTTAGATCTCTAGGGATTCAAGAACAAGTTTGATCACGACTCAAGGTGAAATCCTAGTTAATACACCACGAGGAAGATGATTTAGGCCATGTTTGAAAACGTTTGAGCCATATAGCCTACCTTACCTTTTATTGTATCCATAGTTCCCACTTTGAGCTGAACATCATTTTCTTTGTTACCTATACGTCAGGAAATCTGAACTTATCATGTTTAATTCCCCTATTTTTCAACCTATGTACCTTATACACTTTGATTATGGAGTGTTATTATTTAGATGAAAGAACAACAGGAAAGAAAAGTGAAGAAAAAGGGTGACAAAGAAGAAAAAACCAAAAACTGAAGTTTGCTTATGAGTTTTATTGAGAAAAAAAAATGAAAAAGAGAAGAAAAAGGATACTATACCCATGATTATGAAAAGAAATAAGTTTGGGGTGTCAAGCAAATTTGCGTACCATCTTCAGACCAATGGCCAAGCCGAAGTGAGCAATTGGGAAGTCAAGCAAACTTTGGAGAAGACCGTCAATGCCACTAGGAAGGATTGGTCTTGAAAGCTTGATGATGCTTTATGGGCGTATCAGACTGCATTGAAGACTCCTATTGGGATGTCTCCTTACCGCCTTGTGTTTGGAAAATCTTGTCACTTACCGGTTTAGTTGGAGCATCGAGCGTATTGGGCGGTGAAAAAGCTTAATTTTGACTTAAAGGCAATCGAGGATCAAAGGCTATTGCAACTAATGGAGATGGAAGAGTTTAGGAATGATGCTTATGAGAATGCCAAGATCTACAAAAAGCGGACCAAGAAGTGGCATGACAAGAACATTGACAAGCGAGATTTTGAAACAGGGCAACAAGTACTCCTATTCAATTCCAAATTGAAGTTGTTCCCTGGCAAATTGAAATCCAGATGGTCGGGACTTTTTATGGTGGAGCGAGTTTTCCCTTTTGGAGCGGTTGAGCTAAAAATGAAAATGGAGTTTGCTTTCGAGTTAATGGCCAACGGTTGAAGCATTACTATGGCCACGACGTGCGGCGAGGTGATCGCATCACTTTAGGGGATCCGTAATGGCAATGGGTCTGAAAGTCGGGCTAATGACTTTAAACCAAGTGCTAGATGGGAGGAAACCCATCGGTTTTGAAAATTATTTTTTTTGTGTTTTAAATTTTTTTTAGTCATTGTAGTATAAATTTGACTTTCGTGCCTTGACAGATTTGTTTCCTTTGCCCTTTTTCAGGTTCTAACGCAAGTTTGGGGGTCTCTTTGAAGCATTGCGGAGAGACGAATGGCTTGCATCTTCACCCATTTGGGTTTAGGGGGTTTTCTAAACTTCTCTTTCTCTTATATGCCTTTGTTTTTCTTTATTTGTTTATATCATGCATTGAGGACAATGCTTGCTTTAAGTTTGGGGTGAGAGTTTTGAGTTTTTGTAATATGGTACGTTAGTTGAGTATGCACTAGTTTAGGTTAGGAAGTCACAATTTTTTACAATTTTTGACTTACTTATGGAAGGCCAATGATAAGATGACACTTTAGAGATATGAAACAATAGGAGAATGTAGAGAGTTACCTATATGTCTATGTGCTTGATCCAACTTTTGCTGGGAATTGTTGGAGAGACTTAACCATTTGTACATGATTTTTTATCATTGGATTGAGATTGTTGGGAATGGACCTTTGCTTGCTAAGTTATATCTTAGATCTCTAGGGATTCTAGAACAAGTTCGATCACCACTTGAGGCAAAATCCTAGTTAACACACCATGAGGAAGATGATTTAGGCCATGTTTGAAAACGTTTGAGCCATATAGCCTACCTTACTTTTTATTGTATCCATAGTTCCCACTTGAACATCCTTTTCTTTGTTACCTATACATCAGGAAATCTGAACTTATCATGTTTAATTCCCCTGTTTTTCAGCCTATGTACCTTATACACTTTGATTATGGAGTGTTATTATTTGGATGAAAGAACAATGGGAAAGAAAAGTGAAGAAAAAGGGTGGCAAAGGGTGACAAGAAAGAAGAAAAAAAATGTGAAATTTGCTTATGAGTTTTATTGAGAAAAAATAAAGAAAAGAAAATGAAAAAGAGAAGAAAAAGGATGTTATGCCCATGATTATGAAAAGAAATAAGTTTGGGGGTGTAGTTGCTCTTTGAAAATAAGAAAACAAGCAAACACAAGAATGGGGAATGAGATGAAAAGATTGAATATTTAAAGAGAGTATATATGTGCTGAAATTGGGTTTTTGGTTCCAAATGTAATGTAGTAGATGATAAAAATTGATCAAAGTGGTTAGAGTGCTTTTTGAGTTAAAAATTTCCTATTTTTCCCTACCTTTGAACCTAGGCCTTACATTACAACCTATGAAAGACCTATTAATTCTGAATGGTGTGTGATCTATATTAGTGGAGAGTGGTGTGAAGCACTTGCCTATGGAGTTCCAACTTAAATTTTATATTTTGAGATCTTACACTTAACACTTGCTTGTACTTGTTCATGACTTGCATGATTAGTTGATGAGATTAGTTATGTACTCATGTGTGAAAGAATCAAAAGTGAAACTTGGTGAGAGTTGGGTTGAAATTCTAGACAATTCTATACTTTTGAAATTCTTTCCTAGAAGTGAATATTTTTTTTTGGTGTAATCTTGGAGGTCATGTATATGTTTATAATGTTGGGTTACTTCTTTAATTGTGCGAGATTGTGACTTTAGAAGGGATATATTAATTATGAGTTTTTAGTTTTGTTTTCTCTTTTACCGAGGCAATCAAAGTCCTAAGTTTGGGGGTATTTGATAGTTGTATATTTAGACATGTTTTAGGAGTGTTTTATAGTTGTTTTAGGATAATTTATGCATTAATTGAGTGTGTTTATGTTAGTTTTGATTCATTTGTTAGTTTAGGAATAAATTGGTTTTTGTGCATTATTTCGGTTTGTTAATTTATATGTTAGATCAATTTATGTTTTGAGTGTTTTAATTACTTGTTTTGTTTTGTTTTGTAGGTATTTAGATGTGTGGAAGTGAGCATGAATGATGGACACAACATATGAGAAGCCTAGATGATGAGTCATAAAGAACCCAAGCCAAAAAAGTGGAAGAAAATTGGCTAAGTCCACAAGAAGGAAATTCAAAGGAGCAAAAAAATGACTAAGTCCACAACATTGCGCATAAACAGTGCTCTGGGGGTCGAAACGCTAATCACGGCGCCAGGGTGATCAGGAAAAGAAGGCTCTGGGCTGCGCGACACTCATCGCGGCCCCCAGAGGAAAATTAACGTACTGTCGCGGCGCTGGAATCTCTTAACGGGGTGCCGCGGCACCACGTATTTAAATGTTGCTAATTTAACAACTTACGATTGGTTTTTGGCAACTTTGGAAATCCCAATTGGACACGACTTTGGGGACACAATATTTGGATTTGGAGGGTTTTTCGAGAGGAGGATCTAGGTGAAAAATGGCTTGACAGCTGGAGCAAAGTGGAGAAGAACATCATAGACTAATCAAAATCTCTACAAAACTCTAGTTTTATTTTTCATTTGTTCTGTTTGATGTTCAATTTCGTATTTTATGTTTTTATGTCTTTAGTTATGAACTAAAGCATCGTTTCTAGAGGATAGATAGATCCTAACTTTGATGCTATGTTCTAGTTTAAAGTTATAATTATTATTAATGGATTTGTGATAGTTTATTTATATTTCTCCATTGTTAATGCTTTCAATCACTTGATCACAGATTGGATGATCTTAGTTCTAGAATGCGGCACTCGATAGAGGGTACTTTGGATCGAAACAAGGGAAATATAGCCTAGGTTATCGTGAGACCGATAGGAGATCGAGACCCTTTGAAGTCATTAAACGAAATCATAGATCTTAGTGAGTTTGTAGGAATTAGATCTTTATCGATTGATCGAGATCAGTTCCTATGAATATGCTCTAACGCGGCACTTGATAGAGGGTGTTAGTAACATTAGGATTTCTGGCTTATAAATACATTAATGATAAATAATTAGAAAGAACATAGTTGATAGTTAGGTGAAATCGATTCTCGATTATTTCTCTATTGATAATCTGTCGTTTTCATTGCTTTGCTAGTTAATAATTAGTTGTTTTCATTACTATTTAATTACTCAATCATTCGAATTCGATTGTCTAGATAAAATTAAGGCAAAAACGTGATAGCTAGTGTTCTAATTATCCCTGAGGACGATACCCGATTACATCGGATTATATTATAACTTGACTGTCGTACACTTGCGATAATTTCACGATCAAAACGTGCTCCCAAGGCCTGGAATACCCAATTTTAAGTTCTGGACCCCTGAAAGGAGCTCCAAACAGTGGTAAGCAAGTTCCCAAGTCCTGAGTCTATAGATATGCATGATTTTCTTCATTTTGAACCATTCCAACTTTTGTCAAATTGAGAGAATAGTTTGGGAACGATTGGGGAGTATTTGGAGGTTCTCCAAAGGGTTCAAAAGTGTTTTCTGTTGATGTAACGACTCTTACCCGATTTTGTTTTAATGATTACAAATAACATACTTGTGATCACTAATTTCTTTGACTTAGTTGTTTCAGTGCTAACTAGCTATATCGTCAAAGCGTGTGGATAGAACAATAATGCAAGAAGGTTCAAGAGTTTCATGTCTTTAATCTTTTGTCTAGAATCTTAGTGTTGTAGAGTAATCCTTACTCGTTCCAACCACAATATGATTTGCATCTTTCGAAAATCATGCATATAGGTCATTAGATATTCATGCGCATATACTATTATCATATTTATCGTGCATGCACATATATTATCATGATTATCATGAAATCATATAGTTAAGGTTGCTTATCATGCATATCTATATCATTATTTATCATGCATATCTATATCATTATTTATCATGCACTCATATTACCAACTTTGCATTGCTTTCGTTGTTTTACTTGTATTATATCAAACGTCTTGATTATTTGTATTAATCTATTGGCTTACACGTATTTATCTTCACCAATTATGTTTTAATCTTGTCCAAAATATTTTCAAAGTTCGTTTATGTGTTTGACAATGTCTTAAACTCATTTTGATCAAAAAATCGTGTTTCTATTTCTTTCAAAGTGAAAGAGCGCTCTCCTCATATAAGGAATGTGCTCCTATGCTTTTTCTTGAGAATCAGATTTTTCTTATTAGAGTTTAAGGAATGCGCTCCTGTGGTTTTTTCCGTGACTCTGACTTTTCTAATCAGGGATTAAGGAACGCGCTCCTCTTAACAGGAACGTGTTCCTGTAGAAAAGGGCAAAATAGGAATTTTTATAGAGTCACTGGTTCTTAATGAAGAATCTCGCTGCTATGCCCAATGAACATATTAAGGAATGTGCTTTTCTTATAAGGAACACGCTTCTGCATTGGAAGGAAATCTAAAAAGTTTCAAATTTCAAACCAGTAACGCGCTCCTCTCTCTGAGAACGCGTTCCTGTGCCTCGAACTGGTATTTTTCTATAAATACCACACTTTACTCATTTGAGAGCAACTTTTGCAAAATTATTGAACTTGTGTCGTTTTTTATATTTTCATATCTACAAGTTCAAAACAAGTTTTTGAGTGATTTAAACATCTTTTCAAAGCAAAAGTTCACCTACATTTGAATCTTAATTCATACTTCTGAATAATCCACCTAATCTTCCAAAACTCTTTGAGAAACTTGTGAGTTTTTTTTGGAATAAATCAAGTCGTACTTGAGTTCATCACAAATCTTGTAGATCTTGATCTTTCTTGAAGGCGAAATCATTCTCAATCACCTTCACACATTGGAGAATCTTGTGTGCTTCATCCTTCCCAAAAGTTGGGTAAAATCTCTATTTAAGATTCGTGTGATTGTGTTTGTGATTGTTAAACGGTTTTTGTGTTTGATTTATATCTATCTTCAAAACCGTTTTCTTTAAGTGTTTATGAAACCATATTTGATCTTGCATATTATATCATCTTAATCAGTGGTTTCATATATCTTGTTTGATATCGATTCTCTTGCTAAACTTATACTATTTTTGAATCGATTTCATTGATCATTACTTGAGCATATTGATTCTTGAACTTAATCATTTATCTTTTTTGAATCAACAAGTTTTGATCATTTGTGCATATTGATTCTTGTGCTTCATATATATCATCGTTATAATCAATATTTGAATACATGTGCATATTCGATTCTTGATCTTACATTATCGCTATTTGAATCGATTACATGTATTTGAAAACAACTATTTCAACATTGCACTTCATTTGAAATATTTTGGTTGGAATAGTAGAGGATATTCATTCAATGTTAAATGCTAAAAATTTGAGAGTGTTTTAGAACCTTTCTCCTTATCATTTGTATCCTTGATGTATTGTCGACTTGTGAGTCAACCAAGACTATACCCTATTTATGTACTGCTTGTAACCATGCCTACAAGTTGGTTAGATATACGACTTCTAGTTATGCCCGTAAGGTAACAAGATTGTACGGCTTCTAGTCACGCCCGTAAGTTGACTAGCCCTTAGTGGATTGGAAAATCTTGATCGTGGGTGATCAAGTAGTGCAGTAGGTTCTAGGGGAACCTAACCACTATAAATCCCCGTGTCCATTTATTATTTTCCTACACATTATTGCTTTGCTTGTTACCTATATTGCGCATATATTCTATTTAATTAATTAACCGAAAGATAACCCGAAAATCCACCAAGTCCAATTCACCCCCCTTCTTGGACAGTAATACTGGGCCAACATTTTCTAAGGTGGGATTTGTTATCTAAATGAACCCCATGTCATGTATGTTTTGATGATTCCAAATATCTCCAATCTGTGTATCTAATGATCTTACCAAGTGTTTCAGATCTATCAAAAATCAAGATCAAGGAACTGAGCTCACAAGCCTATTGAACATCACATATAAAGTTTCGAGTCTGTCAGCACTTAGAATGCAAAGTCTATCGATCAATTTGCTCTCAGCAAGATTCAATCATTCGTATTTTGATCATACGCGTTATTGTATTTCAAATGATTTAACTTCTCTATGATTAATTTGAAATTTACCGAGTTTTTATTTGCATTCATCGTATTTTTAATCACGAGTCAACACAATTTTTCCAGAGTCTTTCAGGACGTTAATGTTTTAGCAGTGCCCTCCTGGATTTGATGAGTCAGGATGCTGATAAAATATTAGGACGCTCAAGGTTGAATTGAACTAATTAATAAGGAAGCTTACTTGTAAGTAACGACCTCCCTTTAGTCAACCTTTGAAAGCATCAGGACGCTGACTTAGTTTCAGCTCGCTGAAAATTCTTTTAGTTTTAATTAATTTCTATCTTTAAGGACGTTGAAAGTTATAAGTTTAATAAACTATCAGGACGCTACTTATATTGGAGCGCCCTCATCCTTAGAATCAACTTAATAACTTTCAGGATGCTTATTGTCCTTCAGCGCACTTAATATTGTTTTAAAATAGCTTTCAAATTTCAGGACGCTCACTTGTGAGTAGCGCCCTCGTACTTTTAATGTTTTAATGTTTTAAAAAAAACAGGACACTAACTGTCGATTAGCGCCCTCAGGATTAAAGTCATTTAAGTGTCGTAGTAAGTCAGGACGCTTACAAGTTAGTAGCGCCCTCACTTCATCGTTATGTAGGACGCTGATGGTATATGAGGGCTCTCAAAGAAACAACAAATGAAAAAAATGATATTTCTATTGTTCTGACACATACTTCCTTTTAGCCACCTTTTTAGAACAATTTTTCGTACAAAATATCAAATTTTTGTATTTGTAAGAGATATTCTCAAATTCATGAACCACGTCTTTTCAACGTTCCTTATTTGTGAATCTGGAGAAAATTGGAGTGTTCATGAAATGTGCAGTTGCCATTTTCGTGATACATTCTAGTTGTTGTGAGTAAACGTTCATTTTTGAAATTCAAATTCAAATGAACAACAACTTCATCTCTACAAGTCTATATATACCGGCACTTTACAATCAGTTAAGACCACCGAAAATTCTTTGAGGTAAAACACTTTTTGAAAGTTAGTTGAATTTTCATCTGATTCAAAAAGCTTAAGCTAAATTTTTATCTTTATCTGAAAATCTATTTGAAAGCTTGAACTGTTTTCACTCAAATTTTTCAGCACTGATTTAACTTGTATCATTCTTGCTGGAAGAGAAATTTGAGAGATAGTTCATAGGATACAGTTGTACTTAATTTCATATCTTGTATACCGTATCAAGGTTGTAACAATAGTTAGATAAACTAATGCGTTGGTATTCTCCTATTCAACAAGGTTAGGTCTTCTCACACCCGTAAGTTGAGAAACGATAGTTCTCACACCTGTAAGTTGAGAAAGCTTAGGTTTGTCTCACACCCATAAGTTGGGATAGGTTGGTCTCAAGCCTGCAAGTTGAGCAGTATAACGATTGTTCTCACACCCGTAAGATAATCCCTTAGTGATAAGGTTTAAAATCCTAACTAAGGAGGTTAAGTCGTGGACGTAGGCAAGTAGCCAAACCACTATAAATCGACTGTGCATATTTATCTCTATTTCACACTTTAACTTTGCCATGGCAATTAATTTTTAATTGTTTAAGTGTCCAATTCACCCCCTCTTGGACACACCTGGGCCAATAGGATTAAGGCTCCCAAACATCAAAAGTATGTTGCTAGTTAGATCATCAAGTCTAACTAAATGTTTTTCCTTCCTATCCCAGTTTTTCCTAAGTTTGGGGACTTCATCCCTATTTATTGTCTTTAAGGGTATAAATAGTCCATTGAAAACAATATCCCACATATTACATGATTGAACCTTAATGAAAGCTCTCATGATAATTCTCCAAAATATAAAATTATCAATATTTAGCATTGGAGGAGTGAAAGAGTTGTTACCGAAGTCAAAACTGATTATATTGGCCATTTGATCTTTAACTCTAGGTGGTTAGTGTTGAACCAATTATCCTCATGTCCTTTACAAGAGTATGTCCCTTATGTGAAAGATATTTTGATGATTACAAACCACATTTACTTTATGATAATACTGCATGCATGGCAAATCTAATCCTACTTGAAGGTTTAGAAGAATCAATGATGCATGGTAAACGTGTTATCAAGATCTACTTGAAGATATATATAATTGTATGATTAGATTATGTTTAGGTTGTAGAATCTTTACTATCATATGATTCAGCAATATGCATGACTGCATGATTTAGTCGAGTTGTATTTTGATCATTTGCATTGAATTTTCTATGTTTGATTTGATCCAAAAATATTGAGATTTTAATCGTATTTATCGAGTTTTAAATGAAAAATCCAAAGTTGTTTTTAAGTGTCCATCAAGACGCTAATATCTCAGCAGCGCCCTCCTAGACTTGGTAAGTCAGGATGCTGGTGAAACATTAGGAAGCTAATAATGTTCAAGATTGAAATGTACTTATTCTTCAGAACGCTCACTTCATCAGTAGCGGCCTCATTTAAGTCAACCTGTGAACTTGTCAGGACGTTGATTAAGAATCAACTCATTGATTGTTTTCAAAGTTTTAAATGTTTTAACTTTCGGAACGCTTACTATTTTTATGAGTTAAAATGTCAGGACGCTCATTGTTTAGAAGTTCCCTTATGTCTTTCAGTTGTTTTAAATTGCTTTTAAAATATCAGGACGCTTACTCGTTAGTAGCGCCCTCGTGATTTTAAATAGTTTTAAAACAAAGCAGGGCGCTAATTGTGGACTAGCGCCCTCATGAATTTTAGCCATTTTAATCGTCAAGTAAGTCAGGACGCTAACGGATAAGTAGCGCCCTCACTTCACAGTTCAGCAGGACACTTATGGTTCATAAGCTCCCTCAAAGGAACAAAACGACAAAGTTAACATTATGCGACATTGATTAACCAATCAGGACGTTAATTCAACATTGTCATTGTTTTCACACTTACACCTTTATAGTATACTTTTTTCAAAACTGTGCAAAACTTTTCATAACCTTTTGAAACTTCTCAGAATGTTTTAATATTTTATCAGAACATTCCTCTTTCATGAAAGATCAGAAAATTCAGGTGGTATCGTCGTAAATTGCACAGAGATGAATCGATTTGTTTCAGGAAATAATGTATTCGTTGTTTTTGAAATGACTTTGTGCGTCAAAATTACCAAGTCCATTGCACAACTGTTATTTCTATATGTATGTTGCCTTAAAGCAGATCAAAGATCATCGATTTATCAATACGAAAACTAAAAACCATTTAAAACATATTAACAGTTTTCACTTGTGTAAAAACTTTTGGAAGTTAGTCTTTTACTCTCTGCTTTTGAACTCACGATCTTTTGAAACACATTAAGTCTTCTTGATTTGTTGATCTTCATCTATATCATTTCAAAAATCCATTAAAGAATATGAAAGCTTTTTAAACCAGCTTTTCAGCTTAACTTCATCATACATATTTTGCTAAATTTGTGGTAACAGAAGGTTCAATTTAAAGCTTTGTAAGCATCACTTTGATTCTAAGTAAAGGGAATCATATTTCATCTTGTACTTTGATATCAAGGATTGGTTTGTCATTGGGATAGAGCAAGTATTGCTCGAAATTGTAACGGTTCTTCTCACACTCGGAAGTTGAGAAAAGGTTTTTCTCACTCCCGTAAGTTTAGAGAGTATAACGATTCTTCTCACACCTGTAAGGTGAGAAAGATTATCGGTTTGGTCTTCACTCATAAGGAGATGCTTAGTGGAGTTTGGAAAAATGCTAACTGAGGAGGTTAGGTAGTGGATGTAGGCGAGGTCGAACCACTATAAATCTTGTTGGTACTGTCTCTTTTACTATCCTTGTGTTTATTTCTTATACTCTATTTAATCTGCTTTCAATATTTCTTACATTTAAAAGAAAGGTTAAAATCTACTAAGTGTCCAATTCACCCCCCTCTCGGACACATCTAGGCCAAAAGTTGGTATCAGAGCAAGTTAACCATCAAAGTATCTAACCATCTTTGATTAAGTATGGCAGGACAAAACGCAAGAAGTGCTTATCTTTCAGGTGAAGGAAACTCCACCAACTGACCACCACTGTTCAAGGGAGATAGTTATTCTCATTGGAAAACAAAGATTAGGTTCTACCTAAAAGCCCAAGACTTAGAAATGTAGGATGTGGTGACAAACGGCTATCCAACACCTACTAAAACAATAGAAGGTTTCACTGTCCCTAAGGAGTTAGACGAATGGAATCCCAAGGAAAAGAAAAGAGAGTTATTAAATAACCAAGCAGTAAATATTTTGTTTTGCAGTTTATCTATTGAAGAGTTCAATAGAATTAGCGCGTGTGAAACCACTTAGGAAATCTAGGATAAATTAGAGGTCACCCACGAATGAACTTTGCAGGTTAAAAAGCCAAAGCTCCAAATGCTAGTTGAAAAATATGAGACCTATAGGATGGAGGAAACTGATTCTATAGTTGAGGCTATTGCTCGGCTTACAACAAACATCAATGAGATGAAGAACCTAGGAAAAAACTATGACCAAGAAGATACGGTTAGCAAGTTTCTAAGGGGTCTACCTAGAGCTTGGGAACCCAAGGCCACGACTATTGAAGAAGCCAAAAATCTGGCTGAATATACTTTTGATGAACTGTGTGGTTCATTAAGATGTGCCCGGTCAAGGTTGAGGAAAAAGAAAAGAAATCTATTGCCCTCAATGTTGAAATTGATTCTAAAGATGATTCAAACTCAGAAGATGACATGGTTATGTTATCTAGAAAATTCAACAGGTTAATTAAGTGAAAGGGTAAAAGTGGTTCTTACCCAAAGTTTCACAAAAGAAAGAAATACGAGTCAAAATAGGTAGAGTTAATTTGTTACGGCTGTAACAAACCAGTTCATGTAAAGAGTGAATGTCCCTCTAGATAGAAGAAGAACACAAGTTCAAAAAGAAAGGACAAGAAAGTTCTCAAAGCCATGTGGGATGATTCAAGTTCAATTGAGGATGAAGTGGATTCAAATCACACTGCTGCACTATGCTTAATGGCAAGCATGAAGGTAAAATCTGAACCTGTTGGCGAATTTTATGCTTTTGATATTCATATGAATGATCTTAAGACAAAACTTAGTAAAGAAATTAGGAAGAATGAAAATCTCAAGCATAGTCTTGAAGAAGCTCCTAAGGAAATAGAGTTCCAACAAGAAGAGCTAGACGGACTGTCCCTAAACTGCATTGTGATCAAGTTTACAAATGGTCAAAAGTTATTTGACATGATGTTAGGATCACAAAGATGTGCATTTGGCAAAGCTAGCTTAGGTTATAGACGTGGATCAAGCAAAAAGAATATAACACCTTACTGACCAAAAGACCGACATGCCACAAGTGGCATAGGGAAGGTCATACCATGCTTAGATGTACTGTCCTAAATGGAAAGAAAAATTAATATGCATGAATTGAAAAATATGTCCTTATTGATGCTAACATGCATGGACCCAAAGTAGGGTGCCAAAATTCAAAAGTATTTTATGTCGTGTAGATGAGCAAAAATGAAGAACTATGGTATCTAGACAGTGGCTGCTTAATGACTGGAGATAAATCTAAATTTTTGAGCCTTGATAAGAAGAAAGGATGAAAGGTCACCTTCGGAGACGACACCAAAAGCTGATATTGAAGGCATCAGAATCATTGGTAACGATTTTCTATCCATTTCTGATGTACTTATGTTAAAGGGTTGAAGCATAATCTCTTGATCATAAGTTAATTATGTGACAAGGGTTATGACATTTCATTTGAAGCAAATAGGTGCGTTGTCAAGCATGTAGATAAAACTGTTGCATTCATGGCATCTAGACTTAAAAATGTGTATCGCACAAATCTTAATGACATGAAGAAACAAAATGTAACATGTTTAAGTGTTATTTCTTGTGATGATGCATGGCTTTGGCATAGGAGATTAGCTCATGTTAGTATGGATAACATTTCAAGAATTGTCAATCATGATCTTGCCAAGGGCATTCCAAAAGGAACCTACTCAAACGACAAGGTGTGTGAACCATGTCAATTGGGTATGCATATCCGATCATCATTTAAGAGTAAGAGGCATCAGTCTACCTCTAGAGCTCTCGAACTGATTCACATGGATCATTTCGGACCAACCAAAACCCAAAGCTTAGGTGGTAAATCTTATGTATTTGTGATTATTGATGACTTTACTCAATTCACTTGGGTATTTCTATTAGCTTATAAATCTGATGCATGCGAATTATTTATAAAAATTTTTAAAAGAGTTGAAAATGAAAAAGGTTATAAAATCAACATAATTAGGAGTGATAGAAGAGGTGAATTTGTCAATAAAAATTTCAAAGAATTTTGTAATAATCAAGGTTACACTCACCATCTATCAGCAACTAGGACACCTCAACAAAATGGTGTAATTGAAATAAAGAATAGAACATTGCAGGAAATGTGTAGACCAATGCTTAATGAGTATAACACTGCAAACCTTTTTTGGGGAGAGGCTATTAACACAAACTGCTATGTAATGAACAAAATCCTAATTAGAAAAGATTTGAATAAAACTCCATATGAACTATGGAAGGGTATAGCACCCAACATCAGTTACTTTCGAGTATTTGGATGTAAGCGTTTTATCCTAAATAATAAAGACAACTTAGACAAGTTCGAACCTAAATCTAATATAGGACTATTTTTAGGATATTCTTCTCACAGTGGAACCTATAGAGTTTTCAATAAATCTAATCAAACTGTAGAATAATCAATTCATGTAAATTTTGATAAAAGTGAAAGCAAGAAAAGTCTTGATGATGAATTTCAACAATTAAACTTTGATGATGATGAACCCAAGACAACTAAGATCATAGATCTTGAGACTGAAATATCTTTAGAATCATCTAAAAACTCTAGACTGCTTCAAGGTCTATCCAAAGATCAAATATTAGGAGATTCACACGAGGGTGTATCCACTATAGCTTCAATTCAAAGAGATCAAGAGTTTGTTGCTTTTGTATCGCAATTTGAACCCATTAAAATGGAAGATGCACTGAAAGATGAAAACTGGATTCTTGTTATCAAGATCTACTTGAAGACTATGATCACTTGAAGATATATATAATTGTATGATTAGATTGTGTTTAGGTTGTAGAATCTGTACTATCATATGCTTCAGCAATATGCATGATTGTTAACCTATACGGTTCATCACTTAGCTCGTCCCTAAATATACTGTGATAAAGTATATTTTGATGATCACAAACAAAGTACTTTTCAGTGCTAAACGTGCGTGTATCAAGATTTCATCAAAGCACCTGAGGAAAGCAAAAATTCAAGGAACGACTCGATCAAGGAACTCAAAGATAACATCCAACGGTCAAGTTCGTTTCAATCAAAAGGACTTCAACGATCACATCAGGATTCCAAGATCACTTCACTCGAACGATTCGATCAAGCTTCAAGACTACATCTCTCGATCAACGTTCAAGACATTCAATTCCGCGCAAAGCTCTTGTTAAAGATCTCATAATGAAGAGTTGGATTTAACAGTTATATGAGAAATAAGAAATACACAAAGTATTTAAGGTATATCTTTCTCTAATCGTTATTACTAAAAATGTTTTTCAAAACCATGTATAAATCATCTACATATGTTTTTCTAATCTGAATGTTTTGATTTCATGTTTTTATGGTATTTCAAATGATCTAATACTATATATTTAATTTGAAATATACCAAGTTTTTTATTCGCATTTATCGTATATTTTATCGCGAGCCAAAATTGTTTTTAAATAATCTTTCAGGGTCCGCTAATGAGTTAGCAACGCTCTGCTGAACTTTATAAGTCAAGACGCGGATAGTTCATTAGGACACTAATAACGTTCAAGGTTGAATAGAATTGATTTATCAAGACGCTTACTTGTATAGTAGCGGTCTCCTTTATTAGTCAACCTCTAAAGTTGTCAAGAAGTTGTCTCAGCATCAGCTCACTGAAAGATGTCTTAAGTTCTTCAAAGAATGTATCTTTGAGGATGTTGATAGTTATAAGTTGAATAATTTATCATGACCCTATCTGGATAGAAGCGCCCTCACCTATAGGAATCAACTTAGTAACTTTCAGGACGCTGATTGTTCTTCAGCGTGCTTGTGTCTTTGTTTAAAATGTCTTTAACTGGTATGACGCTTACATAGTTGTAGCGCCCTCATGTTTTGTTTTTATGTTTAAAACTGGCAGGACGCTTACTCGGATAGTAGCGCCCTCATGTACTTAACTGTTTTAAAACATAGTAGGACGCTAACTGTGCATTAACGCTCTCAAGGTTAAGTCATTTAAGTGTCAAAGTAACTCAAGACGCTTACGAGTAAGTAGCGCCCTCACTGAAGTGTTTTGTAGGACGCTTATACGTAATGAGTGCCCTCAAGGAACAAAACGACAAAGTTGACATTATGCGTCAGGACGCTAATTATGGAATCAGGACGTTAATTCAACAACCGTCACTATTCTAACAAGTACACCACGTAAGTTTACTTTTTCAGAACGGACCTTTGCACAGAGTCCCTTTTAGACCTATCAGAGATCGTCTCTGATACATGAAATAAGTTTTTCTAAAACTTTCCTTTTTCATGAAATTTGAAAAGATTCAGAATGTTAGTGAAAATTGAAGTTGCCATTTTCATATAACATTCTAGTCGTTGTGTGTAAATGTTCATATTATTTGAACTTCAAATGTCTAAGTCTATAAATACCGGCACTTAGGATCAAACAACTTGCTAATCACTTTGTGTTGTGCGAATACTTTTTGAAAGTTAGTCCTTGTCAAAATGATTTTCATTTTCTAATCTTTCAAAGTATTTTCACTAATACCTTTACAATTACAATAGATTTTCATATTAAGCTTCAATTATACTTTATCTTTGAAAATCTCTCTTTATTGGTATCAACTCAAATTCTCGGCACTGATTCATATTTGGTATCATTCTTGCTGGAGATAGAATTTGAGAAATAGTTCAAGATATACAGTTGTACTTAATTTCATATCTTAAGTATTGTATTGAACTATATTAATAGTTGCATTAACTACAGATCATTGAACCAGAAGTTTTCATACGTATATTTAATATCTACTTTGAAAATTGTCTGTGTCTTTGATTTACACCAGTCCTTCGTTTTATACCTCAATGTTTATTTGGTATATTTATTTTCGAAAAAGCACTGACTTTCACATCAAATCATTCATGCTTTTCGAAACTGCACTTGAGAAATACCGAACATTGAAAGGTAAAGGACTGAAGTTGTATTTCAACTTAGCATTACGTATTTCATATTTCATATCTTTGTAATGCTATGTACTGAGCTTTATTGTAAAGTGTTCTACTACGTTAGAACCAACCAACATCTTTAGTGTTGTAATGCTGGTGTGTTTCTAAACTGAAACAACCAGGACAAGTGAATGAAATTCACTTAATGATTTCAAGATTGAAATCATGTAAAATTATCTCTGAACCTGTAAAAGAGAACGGGTTTATCCTCATCCCGTAAAAGGATAGGTGTATCCTTAACCTGAAAGAGGATAGGTTATCTCTTAACCTGTAAAAGAGAAAAAGGTTTATCCTCACCTACAAGTAGGAAATCGGTTCTTCCTTATCCCGTAAATGGAAAATGGTTCTTCCCTATCCTGTAAAAGGAACATGGGTTTTATTACTCATCTCGAAAAAAGGAAATACGGTTCTTCCTTATCACATAAAAGGAACATGGGTTTTTCCTCATCCTAGAAAAAGGAAATACAGTTCATCCTTAGCCCGTAAAATGAAAGGTTTGCCTTTAACCTGTAAAAGGGCAGTTGTAACGGTTTGGTTCTCGCCCGTAAGAGAATTGGTTAGTGGATTGAGAAAATCCTAATCGGGAGATTAAGTAGTGGACGTAGGCTTGGCCGAACCACTCTAAATCTGTGTGTCACACGTTTGCAATTTAGTCTGTGTTCTATTGTGCAACCAATTCCAATATACTCATGTACATCACTAAGTTATTGGAAGATAATTTTAAAATTGATCATCGCACCCAATTCACCCCCCTCTTGGGTGGACCCACAATGACTTCATGATTTAGTCGAGTTGATTTTTGATCATTTGCATTGAATTTTTTATGTTTGATTTGATCCAAAAATACTGAGATTTTAATCGTATTTATCGAGTTTTAAATGAAAAATTCAAAAACTATTTTTAAGTGTCCATCAACACAGTAATGTCTTAGCAGCCCCCTCCTGGACTTGGTAAGTCAGGACGCTAATGAAACATTAGGACGTTGATAATGTTCAAGGTTGAAATGTACTTATTCATCCGGACACTCACTTCATCAGTAGCGGCCTCATTTAAGTCAACATGTGAACTTGTCAGGAGGCTAATTGTTTCCAAAGTTTTAAATGTTTTAACTTTCAGGACGTTGATTGTCCTTTAGCGCACTTACTATTTTTACAACTTAAAATATCATGACTCTCATCATTTAGAAGCGTCCTTATGTCTTTCAGTTGTTTTAAATTGCTTTTCAAATATCAGGATACTTACTCATTACTAGCGCAGTCGTGATTTTAAATAGTTTTAAAACAAGGCAGGACGCTAATTATGGATTAGCACCCCCACGAAGTTTAGTCGCTTTAATCGCCAAGTAAGTCAGGATGCTAACGGATAAGTAGCGCCCTCACTTCACAGTTTAGCAGGACGCTTATGGCTCATAAGCACCCTCAAAGAAACAAAACGACAAAGTTGACATTGTGCGTTAGGAAGCTAATTCAACATTGTCCCTGTTCTAACACTTACACCTTTAAAGTATACTTTTTCAAAACAATGCAAAACTTTTTAGAACATTCTAATACTTTATCAGAACATTCCTCTTTCATGAAAGATCAGAAGATTCAGGTGGTATCGTCGTAAATTGCACAGAGCTAAATTGATCTGTAACGGGAAAGAATGTATTCGTTGTTTTTTAAATGACTTTGTGCGCCAAAATTACCAAGTCCATTGCGTCACTGTTATTTCTATATATATGTTGCCTTAAAATAGATCAAAGATCATTGATCTATCAATACGAAAACTGAAAAACCATTCAAAACGTATTAACAATTTTCACTTGTGCAAAAACTTTTTAAAGTTAGTCTTCTACTCTTTACTTTTGAACTCGTGATCTTTTGAAACACATTACGTCTTCTCGATTAGTTGATCTTCATCTATATCATTTCAAAAATCCATTGAAGAATACAAAAGCTTTTTGAACCAGTTTTTCAGCTGAACTTCATCATATATATTTTGTTGAATTTGTGGTAACAGAAGGTTCAATCCAAAGCGCTGTAAGTATCACTTTGATTCTGAGTAAAACGAATCATATCTCATCTTGTACTTTGATGTCAGTGACTAGTTTGTCACTGTGATAGAGCAAGTGTTGCTCGAAATTGTAATGGTTCTTCTCACGCTCGAAAGTTGAAAAAAGGTTCTTCTCACACCCGGAAGTTGAGAAAAGATTTTTCTCACACCCATAAGTTGAGAGAGTATAACGGTTTTTCTCACACCCGTAACTTGAGAAAGTGTACCGATTTAGTCTTCACCCATAAGAAGATCCTTAGTGGAGTTTGGACAAATCCTAACTGAGGAGGTTAGGTAGTGGATCTAGGCGAGGTTGAACCACTATAAACCATGTTGGTATTGTATATTTTACTGTCCTTGTGTTTATTTGTTATACTCTATTTAATCTGCTTTCAATATTTCTTACATTTAAAAGAAAGGTTAAAATCTGCTAAGTGTCCAATTTACCCCCCTCTCGAACACATCTAGGCCAACAGTTATACCTTAAATCAAGAGCACCTGCTCTGATACCACTTGTCGGAAAGGGGGGTGAATTGCGTGTTATGGCTGGTTTTAATAAATTTTAAGTTCCTTAGTAGAATTCTTTAAAAGATATGTTTTAATGCTCTAAAAATCAATGTGCATAAATTAAAAGTGTGAAAATAATAAAAATAGGCGTAAAGATTTTTACGTGATTCGGAAAACCTTTTCCTACATCCACGCCTAGAAAAACTATCTCTAGGAATCCACTATACTTAGTTCACTTCAAGGGTGTGAACCAAATTGTTACAATGTCTTTTTAGAGGTTCAAGACAAACCTATCCTTTTCACGGGCTAACGACAAACCACTTGTTCATTTTTTGAAGGCAAAGGAAAGTCAAAATCCATTTCACAGGGTAAGGATGAACAACTTGACATTTTTCAAGATAAAGGCTAAAACTAACTTAGATTCCAATCTTGGAATCCCAAGTGATTTCACAATCGCTTGTTTTGGTTTATTTCTAGTTGAAGTAAACCAAGGAGACTAAGTACAAAGATTAAATGTTTGCTCGAAGTAAATAGAACAATTACAAATGAAGCTCAAAAATACATGAACACCAATTACAAGATATGAAAATTTGTGCGCAAAGAGAAAAAGAGATCTTACAACCATGAATATTGTTTTCTTTGCATCAAGATTGCTCAAGAAATTCGTTTTCTTGATGCTTGGAATGATACATAAAAGTAAAGCTTGAAATCCAAACTTTAGTTCAAAACATTTGGCTCTAGGGTTAAATGTGAGAGAGGGTTTGATTTTGGAAATCACTCAATGGACTCATATTTTTGTCACTCGTGTTTAAAATGGCTTAAGAGCATATATATATATATATATATAGTTTGGAAGTGAGCACTAGCCGTTATACACAAGAATACAGTCGTTGGGGGCTCAAAAATTGAATTTTCGACTGTTAGAATCGTGTCTTGACAGTCAGCATGCGGACAAAGAACCAAAACCTAGAAAACCCAAGCAAAAGTGTGTTGTTCAATTGCAGGAGCGCGCTGCTAGGTAATCCATTCGACTGGATGGTAATTATTTGAGTCCTTGCTAAATAAGTCAGCCAAATCTTTTGCATGCATCCCAAGTTTTTTTTTTAAGTCAAATCGTTTTTGAAGTCCAACTATTTTTTGACAAGTCAAAGTTTTGACAAATGATTTGAAAATGTTTTGAATTGCATTTCAATCTTCAATTTTGCTCACTTTAATTCATTTCAAATATGTTTGAGTTTGTGTTTACAAGAAAGCGTGTTTTGAACTTGAATTTAAAAAAAAAAGGTTTTAAAGTTCTATGCATCAGAAATACGCTCCTATACGGAGAAACGCATTTCCGCAAGCCAAATGTGAAATTTCACTTTGGCATGCGGAAACGTGTTTCCACTTGGAGAAACACATTCTTGCATTTTTTGCCAGAATGAGTGTTTTGACACACATCCAAAAACGCATTTCCTATCAATTTTTGGTAGAATGCATAAAATGCACGTAAATGCGTTTCCATTGGTTGGAACGCATTTCTGACTTGTTTGGCAAAATGGACAATTTGTGCACTTGAGTACCTGAAACTTGTTTTCTACTTTTGAAAATGTGTTTCTTTATTTTTAAGGTCAAAATTGTCATTGTGAGCACGAATTTCAAAACTGATTTGTCGCAATCATTGGTTCAAACCTTAAATACATTGAACCTAAACTTAAAAGTGGAGGATTAAGGTTCTCTAACCCTGATTTCGTTTTGATTATTGTTTGTGAAACCCTATTTTGATTTTCATATTATTGTATCTTGTTTAGTAGTTTCATAAATATCTTGTGGTATCGATTCATGTGTTAAAGTTATACTATATTGAATCGATTTCATAGATCAACACTTGGTTTATTTGATTCTTGAACTTAATCATTTACACTTTTAGAATCATCAAGTTTTGATCATCATTATATATATTGATTCTTGTGCTTTAAACATATCATTGTTAGAATCAATATCTAGATACATGTGCGCATTTGATTCTTGAGTTCATAGCATATATATTTGAATCGATTGCATATTTGAGAAAAACTATTTCAACACATCGCATCATTTAAATCATTGTGGTTGGAATAGTGGTGTTTACTCATTCAAGATTGTAAGCTTAATATTGTTGAGAGTGTTGTAAAACACTTCTCTCTATCATTTGTAATTGTGATGTATAGTTGACGTGTTTGTCAACCTAGAACATACCATATCTTGTATGGCTCAAAACCACGCTCGTAAGTTGGTTACAGTGTGGCTTTCTAGCCAAGCCCTTGTGTAGGCTAGAGTATGGCTTTCTAACCAAGCCCTTGCGTTGGTTAGTGTGTAACTTTCTAACCAAACCCTTATGTTGGTTAGTGTAAGGCTTTAAGCCAAGCCTTTCTGTTGGCATTTGTAAATGGTGTCTAGTCACGTTCGTAAGTTGACTAGCCAATAGTGTATTGGGAAATCCTAAACATGGTGATTGGGTAATGGACATAGGTTCTAGAAGAATCGAACCACTCTAAATCTCTGTGTCCAATTATATTTCCTGCATTTGTTTATTTTGATTGCTAGTTACTGTGCACTTTATCTGTTTAATTATATTAACCAAAAGGTAACGCAAAAATCCGCCAAGTCCAATTCCTCCCCACTAGACCATAATACTGGGCCAACAAGGGAGTTTCCCTAACCTGGAGACAGTGTTTGTAGCGGTTTTGATGGGTTTAGTGGATTAGGAAAAATTTTGATCGTGAAGATCAAGTAGTGGATGTAGACTTCGATAAGCCAAACAGTCATTGTGTTCATCTTTTTACATTCCTACACTTTTTATTTAAATTGTTCTTAAATTTAATTGAGTAAAGTAAAAAATTGAAAATTTGTGTAGTTTAATTCACCACCCCTCTTGGACTATAATTTGGGTCAATACTAAGGTTCTCTATCATATTGCAAAAATGCTTCTGCACACAGAGATGTGTTTCTGTGCAAAAATGTTCATTCTGCCAAAAAAAAAAGGAAACATGTTTTTGGCAATGGAAACACAATTTTACCCCTTAGATGAAAAAACATTCATTCTAGACAGAAATGCAGGAACACGTTTCTCCTCAAGGAAACGCGTTCCTGCTTGCCAAAGTGAAAAATCACTTTCGAGCAACGAGAACACGTTTCTCCCTATGAGAGCGCGTTTCTGAGTGCATAGAACATGTAAACTTGTTTTTCTTTAAAATTTCTAAGTCCAAAACATGTTTTCTTGAAAACTTAGATTCTAATATAATAAAGATTGATCAATTTGAAAGAATTTGAAGTTTGAAACATTTGTTAAACCATTCACGCCTTTCCTTAGGCATAACAACATTGTTATCTATCTTGGTACGACGTTCGTATCCATTAACCTTTATCTCCCACATTTCTAAATCTTGCACTCTTATGTAATAACTCATGCAAGTCTTCCAATGGACATAGTTGTCTCCTACGAACAATGGTGGTCGGTAGGTAGATTGACCTTTCTTGAGTACATCCCCAGCACCATCATTTCCTGCCATTTCTCAAAGAAATTGTTAGATAACTTTGAGATGAAAACACGCTCTGATACCACTTGTTGGACCAGATTATAGTCCAAGAGGGAGTGTGAATTGGACTTAGCAGATTTTCGTTTAAACCTTAAACGACAATAATGGCAAAGAAGTAAAGCAAAGTAAAGTGCAAGAAATGAAAGATAGACAACGATTTATAGTGGTTCGGCTTCCCAAAAGCCTACCTCCACTACTTGACCTCCCCGATCAAGATTTCCCAAACTCCACTAACCTTGATCCAACTTACGAGTGTGGATCAAACCGTTACAAGCATCATTTTCAGTTAGGAAAACTTTCTCGATTGACTAACTAGTCTATCGATCAATACAATATGGTTTACAAGTAAATGAGAGTGTTCTTACCAAACAACTATCAAAAGAAACTTACAACTGCGAATGAATACCTCCCTAGGTAAAGTTCAGCCAATAATGATAAGATGAAGTGAAAGTTGAAATATGGAAAGCTCTTTCAATCATTGATTTTCAAAATGATGAAAATGATGCTCAAAATCAAAGACTTGCTTCAAAACTCCCAGAAATCTCTAAGTATGATTTCTCTCGAGAAAGAAAGATTGAAAGCTTTGAAAATTTCTCAAAATGGTAAGAATGATTTTTAAAAACCTTTTCCCTCAAACAAATCAAAACTGAATTTTGAAGAAATTTGATTTTCTCTTGAAAATGAGGAGAACAACACAATAGCTCAAGCTTCAAAATCACGAAATTGCCATTCAAAATAAGGAAACGCATTCCAATGAAATTCTTAGAAAATTGCAATTCTGGACAAAAAGTAGGAAATGCATTGCTAAACATGGAAAAACGTTTCTATGCATTTTTTTTATCATTCTGCCATAAATAATAGAAACATGTTCCAGGGACAGGAAACTTGTTTCTATACCTTTGAGTTAAAATCACTCATTTCGGACAGAAAATGGGAAACACATTTTTCTAACAAGAAACGTATTTCTGCTTGCCAAAGTGAAATACTCACTTTCGAGCCCCAAGAACGTGTTTTTCCAATAGGGAGTGCGTTTTTGTATGCAGAGAACATGAAAACATGTATTTCTTCAAAAATTCAAAGTCCACAACATGTTTTCTTGAAAACTTTGAATCAAATAAGTTCAAGTATGAATGTTTTACAAGAATATGAAGTTCAAAATACATGATAAGTCATTTTAAGGATTTTTTTTCCATTTATAGGCATGATTATTTTTTTTTATATCCACAAAAAGGTATCCAAACATAGTATATCCAAAACCTGCCCAATTTAACGTCTTTTTTTTTTAAATCTCAAGCCCATGCAACCTATTGAAGAGGCGGCATGGGTTAAAAAAATATTACACTCATGCCACCCATTCAAGGGGTGGCATGAGTAAAAAATAAAAACTTCCCCCCTCTTTTCCCTTCAATAAAAAAGAAAACGAAAAAGAGAAGGAGATGGCACCTCTTCAAGAGATGCCAAATGTTTTAAAAAAAAAGATATGCGAAGAGGCACCATCTACCTTTAAAAAAAATAAGTAGATGGCGCCGCTTCACTCTTGAAGAGGCGCCATCTGCTTAATGAAAAAAAAAAAAGCCCAACGATGAAATCGCGCAAGGTTAAAAATCCTTTATCGATTTTAAAACCCCCACCCTGTGAATGGTAAAAAAAAAGAAACCCTTTGCCATGATAGTAAAAAAAAATTGAAACCCTCTTTGACATCATCGGCGATTCTCTCCGTCGACTCTTTCTGGCGACTCTCTCCAACGTCTTTCAATTTCTCTCTAAAGTTCAGCATCTCTGGTTTGATTCTATTCAAACCCTTTCTTAGTTGAAAGTAACTAATTTTTCTAAGGTTCTATTTTTTTTAGAGGTCCTTATTACAATCTTTGTTGTTGTTGTTTTTCTTCTTGTTGCTTTTGACTATATTTTTAGGTTTCCACAGGTCTTCCCATTTTGAATTTCTGGAAAGTAATTCCGTTCATACTTCTTATTCTTCAGATTGGTCGATTTGATGATTAAGGTGATTTGGGTTTGGTTTACTTTGTTGATTTTGTTGTTGGTACAGTTTGTGGTTTGGGTTGGATTTAGTTGTTAGGAATGCAGGTTGATTTTGCTCAAACTTGGGAGTAAAAGATTGAAGGTGCAAGCCTTTCAACTGGTCCGCCTGACTTTATTTTTGTATTTAGAATATGGATGTGGTTTGTATGTTTGGCACAAGTTGTATTCTATGGAGTCAAAAAATAATGAGCAATTATGTTTTTAACACTTAGGTAGAAACTCGTTTGTTTTGTATGAGATGACATTTTAGGTTTTAGGATTTGAAGCTAATTTCTAGGTGATCTTCTTACACTTGAACTTAATTTCTAGGTGAGCATTCTTTATACTTTCTTTTGCTTTCTCTTAGAATAACTAATATCCTATAGACAATATCATGACTTAGCCTTTGGTGAAATTATTAATTGAAATTCTCTAATGCCAATAAGCTAGGTGATGATGGATTTGGACATGTTTACAAAGGATATATATAAAAAGTCATAGTACAAGGTATTAGGTTTTCTAACCTAATTAAAATCCTTCATTAGGTTAGAAGACCTATTTGTAATTCATTTTTCTTTTTTCCTTAAAACCTATCACATTACATATCATAGTACTTATCATAAATTTGTGGGGGAACTTGAATGTTTGTGAATACTTTTGTGATTGTTGTTATTACTAAATTTCATATTTTATGGTTGTTTAGGGCGCATTATGGATGACAAAATCATTTTTTTCTTTTTTTACATGAATGGAGAAATGACATATGGACCTAACGATGTTTATTATAGTTGTGGCCCTTCGACCGGCATTATAGTGAAAATGGAAATAAATCTTAATGATTGGAAGATGTCATGCGAGAGATGTTGTCATTAGGTCATCGATCGATGAGGTTAAGTATGATGTACCGCTATCCAATTTTCTTAGGAAGTGGAACATGTTTCTTTAAGCCCTTACCCATTTTGGATGATCGGAGTATACAAGTCATGTGGCAAGTTGTGTCTCAATTTTCACCTCCAAATACCATAGAGATCTACTTGGTTGTTGAGCATATTACTGCAGATCAAGATCCTAGTGCACGTCTAAACTTACAGACTGATCGCATTGAATCATCATGTCACAATGAAGATGAGGTGATGGATGATAGACTAAGAGATGGTGATGCAGGGAATGAATTGGTTCGCGGTGACACTTTGCCCAAAGTGGTCACGCAAGCTTAACCATTTGATCCTGCAAATGACAATGATATTGAAGAACTTAGTGCCTAAGATGAGAACGAAGTAGATGATGCCCTTGGGGGTGACCTAGCATTGGAGGCACACGATCCTTCATATGATCCACCTGGTTCATTTAATGAAATGATTGATGAAGATACACCTTTTAAAGAACCAGGGCGAGGGGTAAAAATCCTGCTAGAGTATGAAATGCCAACTCCAATGTACTATGATATAGATTTTGATGCAGTTAACGTAACAGTTGATGAGCATTTGTTGCAAAGTGGTGCCTGTCGAAGATACACTGGGGAGTTGTATAAAGGACTGAGGTTTAATAGTAAAGTTGACTTACAAAACACAGTGAAACAATATTGTATTGAGCACTACCAAGATTTTGTAGTTATTGACTCTGATAAGAAACCTTGGGCTCTGTGTTTCAAGTAAGCTAGTGATGGTTGCAAATGGATGTTGTGTGCATGCAAAGGCAAGTCGCATGGTCTTTTTGAGGTTACTAAGTACCATGAAACTCACACATGTGTTTACGAAATATTATCACAATATCATTCCCAACTTGATATGTGCAGAGGTTTTCAATCTGGTTCATCGGGAGCCAACCAATTCTGTAGCTATTTTGTACCAGATGGTGAGGAATAAGTTTGGCTACGACGTTCACTACAAAAGAGTATGGCAGGCTAAGAGAAAAGCTTTCGTGAAGATTTTTAGTGATTGGGAAACATCATATCAGATGTTTCGCAAGTGGAAAGATGTGTTTTTAGAAACAAATTTGGGGACACAAGTAGAATTGGATGAGAATTCACTAGGACTGGGATTAATCGAGGTCAAGCAGCTTTTTTGGGCATTTGGACCTTGCATTGAAGGTTTCAAATATTATAGACCCATCATTCAAATACTCATGTGAATTAGCCTTCTAGGAGCTCAAGAAGATGTTGAATTCAACACCAGTTCTTACTACTCTACAGAATAGGATTAGCTTCACGCTATACACTAATGAATCATTTGAAGGACTTGGAGTCGTGCTGATGCAAGAAGGTCGTGTCGTGGCCTATGCTTCTCGACAATTAAAAGTTCATGAGGTCAATCATCCCACTCATGACCTAAAGCTTGTTGCGGTGGTGTTCGCCTTGAAGATTTGGCGACATTACTTGTTTGGAGAACGGTTTGAGGTATTCCTTGATCATAAAAGCCTTCAATATATCTATACTCAGAAGGACCTAAGTCTTCGACAACAACGGTGGCTCGAGTTCCTTAAAGACTATGAATTCGAACTTAAATACCATCCGGGTAAAGCTAAGGTGGTGGCCAATGCCCTCAGCAGGAAGTCATATGTCTCTGCTTGTACGGTGAACTTTGAGTTCGACAAGTTGTCATATGAGCTCGAGAATTTTGATTTGCAACTGCGGGATGGTGGAAATCCCATCAAACTTGCCCAACTATCAACTCATTCTGAGCTTGTTCGAAGAATATCTATCACGCAAGCAAATGAAGACAAGCTTTTGAAGATGAAGGAGCTCATTTTGCAGGACAAAGCTCCACATCATTGGTCTATTACTTTTGATAGTGTTGTGCTTTACAGGAGGCGAATATGTATAGCTCAAGGCCCAGACCTTCGGCGTGAAGTGATGGCCGAATCCCACGGGTCTAAATTCACCATGCACCCCAGAAGAGACAAGATGTACAAGGACATGAAAAGGCAGTTTTGGTTTAATGGAATGAAGAAGGTCGTAGCGTAATTCGTGGCAAAGTACCTTACTTGTCAACAAGTCAAGGTCGGTCGCAAACTTCCCTCTGGTCTGCTACAACCACTTCCCATAAGCCAATGAAAATGGGATAACATTGTAATGGACTTTGTGTCCGCCTTGCCCAAAAATTTTAAGGGCCAAGATACTATCTGGGTGATCGTCGATAGGTTGACTAAAGCTACACATTTCATACCAGTTAAGTCCACCTACACCCTAGCCAAACTAGCTGAAACTTATGAATGTGAAATCGTCAGACTGCATGGGATACCTCTCACCATTGTCTGCGATCGAGACCCTAGATTCACATCAAAGTTATGGCAAAGATTTCACACCTGACTGGGGACAAAGATTTTGATGAGTACAGCTTTTCACCACCAGACGGATGGATAGTCTGAGCACCTAATCCAAATTCTTCAAGATATGTTACGTTGTTGTGTCTTAGATTTTAGCGATGGGTGGACAAAGTACCTACACCCAACGGAGTTCGCATACAACAACAGTTACCAAGCAAGCATTAAGATGGCTTCATACGAAGCATTGTATGGAAGACCACGTAGATCACCTTCATGTTGAATAGACATTGTTGCCTGACCTCAGCTTGGTCCTGACCTTATAAGAGAAACCATCAAGAAGATTAATCTCGTCAAGGAGCGACTCCGTACCACCTAGAGCCGACACAAAAGCTATGCAGACAGGCGAAGGAAACCCTTAGAATTTGAAGTTGGAGACTCAGTCCTCCTAAAGGTTCAACTGTTCAAAAGCGTAAAAAGGTTCGATGTCAAAGGAAAGTTGTTTTCGAGGTACGTCAGCCCATTCCAAATCATTGAAAGAACTGACAAATCAACCCACCCACCGTCTCTACCACAATCCATGTCCAAAGTCCACAACATTTTTCATGTCTCCATGCTCTGAAAATATCACCACGACCCTTTTCACATCATACCACTGTTCGAGATTGAGATTGAGGAGGGAAATAATTATAAGGAGCAACCTGTGCAAATTTTGGGTCGAAAAACACAAGACCTAAGAAACAAGAGCATTTCCTAAGTTAAAGTCCTCTGAAACCACCATGGAATAGAAGAAGCAATGTGGGAATTGGAACAAGAGATCAAGCAAAAATACCCCCACTTGTTTGTCTAAACCTATCATCATGCATGTTAACAAACATCATTTGTTTAATACCTGTATCTTATTTCATTTTTTAGTTTTTTGTATTGGCTTTGACGCAGATGTCTGATGGAGACAATTCGATGGGTTTAAACTTTGAACCCTCCGAGCATAGTCTAAACTCGAATCAGGCCACAGATTTTGACCCAATGGATCTTGGTGAAGACGAACAGAATCTGACTCCTTCGGCATGGAGTCCCTCTACTTCCTACTATTCGCAGTCCTTTTCGCCCATGAGATCTTTCACTACCAATATAGAGCGTATCCAAACCCCGGTGCACAACCCACTCAGAAATCTTCTAGAAGGTCTAGGAATATCTGATCTAGAGGATGTGGAGTTTATAGGTTTGCAGAGGAAAGGTTTGTGCGTCAGCCAAACTGCACGAAAATCAATACGTCGCCCACTACCCTCTTTCGAAAATTCTCGCATTATACCACCACCCACACCTATTCAGGTTACACTCAGACTTTTACCGGTTCTGCCACCTGATGAGGTCGGACCATCAAATTGGTAGACTCGAGAACCATCAATTCAAACTGGTTGGCGCACCAAGCAACCAGCCCGATGAGGTTATCTTTTTCCTCAGCTGCCAAGATGCATACCGACACCACTTTCTCTTCTAGATCTGTCAAGTCAGGATAGAGAAGAATTTGATTCAGTCTACTCATCCACACCCACTCACTTTGGAGATTCTACAACCCGGAGCGCTATCTGCAGGCCGAACAATCTGCACGACACAAGATTTTCGAGCAGAGTCGACGAGAATATCAACATGCTCAACTTCATCGACATCTCGAATGATGACTAGTACGTATACATTTAAATTCCAAATTTTTCAGAAACCTTGCCTTGATTGAATTTCGAGGGCAAAATTCTTTCAAGGAAGGTAGATTGTAACACCCTAAATTTTTTTTCTCTTTCCCACTTTTTCTCCATTTTCCTTATATGAAGTGAGTCTGAGCATTTGAAACCCGTCAAGACCTCCCCAGTTAGTAGGCATCTCCACGAAGGGGGAAGACAGCCCTAGGGGATCCCCCAAAAAGGGGAGGCCAACCAAGGCCACCACTATAAATAGAGGTGACCCCCTCTGCTCAGACCTGCTCCACCCTCGGCTTCTTTCTACCCCGTGCATTTTTTGTGTTCTCGCACACTCTTAAAGGAGAAGGTTAGACGCTGCACCACCACAAGTGTCTTAGTGTGGGGAATGAAGGCTAGGTTTGTGTCTGTTACTTGTTTAATGATATTTTACATAGCATCAGGCATCATAAACTTTACCATGCTCCACTTCATGCATGAAAAACTATTTATCAAAATGATACATACATTATCAAGGCAGTCGGATACTGAACCCATGGGTCATGTGGCACTCATAACCACCCCACTACGAAATACTTTGAAGGACACTCATACGTCGGAAGGTTGAATAATGATGAAGTAGAAGTCATGGTACAAATATCAAAGAGTAATGTCCGACCAAAAGACATATTGATCACTTTAAAGGAAAGAAGTGTTAGTAATGAATCGACACTGAAGACAATATACAATGCCAAACATAAGCATAGGTTGTTGGAATATAGAGCCAGATCTTAGATGCAACAACTATTGCACAAGTTAGACGAAGAGAAGTACGTCGAGTGGTGTAG
This sequence comes from Paratinospora sagittata, assembly GCA_035771175.1. NCBI lineage: Eukaryota > Viridiplantae > Streptophyta > Magnoliopsida > Ranunculales > Menispermaceae > Paratinospora > Paratinospora sagittata. The sequence goes on from CM069604.1 coordinate 17,093,959, forward strand.
GTGCAAAAAAGGTATCAATGTTGTTCAAGATATATTTTGGGCTCATCCTATGTCAATAGATCTTTTGAAGTGCTTCCCATATGTGTTTCTAATGGACTGCACATACAAGACGAATAAGTACAGATTTCCATTACTGGAGATTGTTGGTGTCACATCGACGGATATGACATTTTCAGTGGCATTTGTGTATATGGCATCTGAAAACAAAGACAATTAATTGTGGGCACTACAAAAATTGAGGGAGTTGTTGAATGGGTGGTCTCTTCCCAAGATAATTGTGACAGACGGAGACTTGGCCTTGATGAATGTTGTTTCATGTGTCTTCCCTGATATAATGAATCATTTATGTACATGGCACATAAACAAGAATGTGTTGCCAACTCAAAGGGCAAGTTTGCAAAGAATGAGGACTTTGAAGCTTTTATGAGGAAGTAAAATGAATTGGTTTTTTCTAATACAATAGAGGAATACAATCACCAGAAAAATGTATTATTTCGAGAGTATTTTGAGTACCCTGATGTGATTATGATCGATACGACATGGTTGGTGTCTCACAGAGAAATATTCGTGAAGGCGTGGAAGGATCGATTTATGCACCTTGGCAATACTACAACTAATAGGGTGAAGAGTGCACATTCCAAGCTGAAGAGAACTTTAGGGGTCTTCTCAAGGAAACTTCGAGACATCATGGATTGTAATTAATACAATGTTGGTTTTGCAACACACAGAGATTAAGTCATCATTTGAAAAAAGTTTGAATATTGTTTAGTATCACTTCCAAGATTCTACATTCATGCATTTGAAAAAAGTTTGAATATTGAGAGTGTTGGGTTTGACCAAAATTTATTTGGATGTGTGGTATGCAGAATTCATGGATTGCCATCCTCACACGAGCTTGCTTTGTGTAAGCAATCTAGCATGCCCATACCTCTAGCTGATGTAGATGCTCATTAGAAAAAGTTAGATCTTACTCCGGTGAAAGTGGAGGACAACGAGATGGATTTCAATTTTAGGGTTGAGTTGGGTTTACTTGAAAATAAATTTAATAGTTCTGATGCCTCTAGAAAAGCTAGAATTGTTTAGAAAATCAGAGCGATAGTTGCTACATCGGCCTCTTTTCTCATTGTGCCCGTAGAGAAGAAGAAAACGAAAGGGCGACCGACTAGGAATAATGATCGATCGAAAAACAAGATCCCTAGTTGTTTGAGCATGTTTTGTTTGCGTACTCCACTCCTTCATGAATCTCATCATTGCAAATGACCAAACCGAAGAATTATGAACCAAGGAAGGTTCACAAGACACGCTTGCAAATGTCTCGTGGATATCTAGATCAACTCCCTTCTGGTTGGCATCACTACATAGAGCAAGTCAGAGATGTTATGGTCAATGGACATTGTGGGTACCGAGTCATCGCCGAGTCCATGGCTATGGGAATAAACGGTTGGAGTGAAGTCAAAGGTGACTTACTGAGAAAGGTACAAAAGGTTTGGGGCACACTACACAACGCTTTTAGGTAGTGTTGAGAGGGTTCAAGAAATTATGAGTTCTCTATAGTGTAGTTACCCTGTGGCACCCCTAGAAAAGTAGATGATTTTCCCAAATATGGGGTTGTTGATAGCATCAACATACAATGTCATGTTGGTGTTTTTATCTATGCAACAATCCCATTGAGGCAAGTGATTGGCATCGGTTACGTGAATTATAACCACTTTGTGTAGGTAAAATCATTTTTCTTTTTGTATTTGGTTTCAATGTAAATTATAGAATAATGGAAATAATGATTACAATGTTGTACTTTCCACATGTTACGTTTGCCCTTGCATCGCCGATACTTCCCATATAGCCAGATTGGCATAGATTCCGACTACGAGAGGCACACGGATGGGAAACCCCTCATTTTGTTTTCAATGTTGATGGTAGCAGAATGACAAGCAATACGGGTGATAGGCAAGATGTAGTTGACTTAGATGATAACTAGTTATTTTGTAAATGTTGATAAGTAGTGCCGCAACCCTTCTTCGGGTGACGTCACGACAGGCACAATACACCAGATGATGCCACAACATGACAAAAACTGAAGTACTTAAACAAATACAAAATACAACCTGTATATGACAATAAATAATTGAACCAAAATTTAAATCCATCATCCATATAACAAAATCCAATCCATCCTGTAGTCATCCACATGGTTCAATATCTACGAAATATCCATTAGGAACTCAGCCAAGAGTCTATCATCTATAGATGTCATATACAGTCCATATATAGTTTATGTGTTATATACATATATAGAGTGATAGTTTCTATACAAGTTTCAAAGAACAAAATAACCAAGACTATATACATATGTCTGAATCCCCAAACATATAAAACCTACATAAAAAAAAGGAAGAAAAGGCTCTCGTAATCTACTAGGGGTTACCTTTCCTTTTTGGATCCGAACCTGAGAAAAATAGGGGAAATGGGTGAGCTCAACTAACTCAATAAATATTTCTCACATAAATCTCCACATATGCATTTATAAGAAAATATGTATGCCATAGAAATCACATTTAAAACATAAATGCATCAACGAAAACATATATTACATTCTTCCAATTAATCATAAAGATTATGCATCATGTAATAAAATACGCAAACGCCTCCACGAGGTCACAACAAGATAATAATGCTTATACTTTCCCCCATTGGCCTATGGGGTACAGGTCAGCACATTACCCAACACAAGTTCTCTTACCCTTATATTCCTCCGTAAACCGAAAGGTCCCCACCATGGAGTACTAATTCAAGTACTCCGGCTGCACGATTCCCCGAAGAACAAGTAATAGGAAATCCACTACACTGTTAACCTATGCAGTTTATTACTTAGCTTGTCCCTAAATATACTATGATAAAGTATATTTTGATGATCACAAACAAAGTACTTTTTGGTGCTAAACATGCGTGTATCAAGATTTCATCAAAGCACCTAAGGAAAGCAAAAAGTCAAGGAACGACTCGATCAAGGAACTCAAAGATCACATCCGACGGTCAAGTTCATTTCAATCAAAACGACTTGAACGATCACATCATGATTTCAATATCACTTCACTTGAACGATTCGATCAAGCTTCATGTCTACATCTCTCGATCAACGTTCAAGACATTCAACTCAGAAATGCTCTTATTGAAGATCATATAATGAAGAGTTGGATTTAACGGTTATGAGAAATGAGAAATACACAAAGTATTTAAGGTATATCTTTCTCTAATCGTTATTTCTCAAAATGTTTTTCAAAGCCATACATAAATTATCTACATATGTTTTTCTAATTTGCGTGTTTTGATTTCATGTTCTTACGATATTTCAAATGATCTAATTTGAAATCTACCGAGTTTTTATTCGCATTTATCGTATATTTTATCATGAGTCAAAACTATTTTTAAAGAGTCTTTCAGGATGCTAATGAAATAGTAGCGCTCTCCTGAACTTGATAAGTTAGGACGCTGATAGTTCATTAGGACGCTGATAGTTCATTAGGACGCTGATAACATTCAAGGTTGAATAGAAATGATTTATCAGGATGCTTACTTATATAGTAGAGGCCTCATTTATTAGTCAACCTCTGAAGTTGTAAGAAAGCTGACTCAGCATCAGCTCACTGAAAGATGTCTTGACTTCTTCAAAGAATGTTTCTTTGAGGACATTGATAGTTATAAGTTGAACAATCTATTAGGACGCTATCTGGATAGAAGCGCCCTCACCTTTAGGAATCAACTTAGTAACTTTTAGGACGTTGATTGTCTTTCAGCATGCTTGTGTTTTTATTTAAAGTATTTTTAATTGAAAGGACGCTTACATAGTTGTAGTGCCCTCATGTTTTGTTTTCATGTTTTAAACTGGCAGGACGCTTACTCGGATAGTAGCACCCTCATGTGCTTAACTATTTTAAAATATAGTAGGACGCTAATTATGCATTAGCGCCCTCAAGGTTAAGTCATTTAAGTGTCAAAGTAAGTCAAGACGCTTACAAGTAAGTAGTGCCCTCACTTAAGTGTTCTGCAGGACGTTTATACATAATGAGAGCCCTCAAGGAACAAAACGACAAAGTTGACATTATGCGTTAGGACGCTGATCATGGAATCAGGACGCTAATTCAACAACTGTCACTATACGAACAAGTACACTACGTAAGTTTACTTTTTCTAAACAGACCTTTGCACAGAGTCCTTTTCAGACCTATTAGAGATCGTCTTTGATACATGAAATAAGTTTTTCTACAACTTTCCTTTTTCATGAAATCTGAAAAGAACCAGAATGTTAGTGAAAATTGCAATTGCCATTTTTATATAACATTCTAGCTGTTGTGTGTAAACGTTCATATTATTTAAACTTCAAATGTCTAACGACTATGTCCCACTAAGTCTATAAATACCAGCACTTAGGATCAAACAACTTGCCAATCACTTTGTGTTGTGCCAATACTTTTTGAAAGTTAGTCTGTGTCAAAATGAATTTCATTTTCTAATCTTTCAAAGTATTTCTCACTGATACCTTTACAATTACAATAGATTTTCATATTAGGCTTCAATTACACTTTATCTTTGAAAATTTATCTTCATTGGTATCAACTCAAATTCTAAACACTGATTCATATTTGGTATCATTCTTGTTAGAGATAGAATTTGAGAAATAGTTCAAGATATACAGTTGTACTTCATTTCATATCATAAGTATTGTATTGAACTATATCAGTAGTTGCGTAACTACTGATCACTGAACTAGAAGTTTTCTCGCATATATTTTATATCTACTTTGAAAACTGTTTGTGTTCTTGATTTACGCCAGTCCTTAGTTTTATACGTCAATGTTTATTTGGTATATTTTATTTTCGAAGAAGCACTGATTTTCATATCATATCATTCATGTTTTACGAAACTACACTTGAGAACTACCGAACATTGAAAGGTAAAGGACTAAAGGTGTATTTCAACTTAGCATTACCTAATTCATATTTCATATCTTTGTAATGTTATGTACTAAGCTTAATTGTAAAGAGTTGTACTACGTTAGAACCAAACAACATCTTAGTGTTGTAATGCTGGTGTGTTTCTGGACTGAAACAACCAAGACAAGTAAATGAAGTTCACTTAATGATTTCAGGATTGAAATCATGTAAGGTTTATCTTTGAACCTGTAAAAGAGAATCGGTTCATCCTCATCCCGTAAAAGGATAGGTGTGTCCTTAACCTGAAAAATGATAGGTTTTCTCTCAACCTGTAAAAGAGAATCGATTGTTCCTTATCCCGTAAAAGGTTCACGGTTCTTCCTTATCCCCTAAAAGGAAAACGGTTCTTCCTTATCCCACAAAAGGAATATGGGTTTTTTCTCATCCCAGAAAAAGGAAATACAGTTCATCCTTAGCCCATAAAAGGATATGTTTGCCTTTAACCTATAAAAGGGCAGTTGTAACGGTTTGGTTCTCACCCATAAGAGAATCAGTTAATGGATTGAGAAAATCCTAATCGGGAGATTAGGTAGTGGACGTAGGCTCGGCCGAACCACTATAAATTTGTGTGTCACACGTTTGCAATTTAGTCTGTGTTCTATTTTGCATCCAATTCTAATACACTCATGTAAATCACTAAGTTATTGGAAGATAATTTTAAAATTGACCATCGCACCCAATTCACCTCCCTCTTGGGTGGACCAACATACATTCTGAATATTCAATCAAAATACCAGAGCAAACACTCTGAGTATTGAATCCTAATACCCGAGCAATGCAATGTATGAAATTCATTCGCATGATCATAAATACAATGCACATATACAATAGGATGCATACCATTCAACAATTTCATTTTATATAAATACAATGCTATAAATGGAGAAATAAAGTGAGGAATACTCACAACCAATCACTTAGCCAATTACCCAAGCCAAAAGCCCTCAAATTGGCCAATCAATTCACAATGACCTGAAATGAATCAAATTCACACTATATGTTAAAATTCAAGCCCAATCATGTCTAATTGCATTTAAAAACCCAAATTTGATAAATCTCTACAATTGCCTATATGGTCAATTGAACTAACCACCATGCCATACCATGGGAATTATTCAATTGACAACATGATTCATCTAAGTATGCCATTTTAATCAACATAGATTACATGCATGCCATTTACTACCTACATGCATGATCAACTTGCTTGCACAACCTAAGCTCATCAATTCCATGGTAAACTACCATTAAATCGAGTAAAAACACTTTTAATCACGGAAACTAAGCATAGAATTGCTAGGTTATGGTTTGTGATCTCAAAACCCTAACTTCCCAACATACAAACATACATGCATGTCATCAAAACACCATACAAGTGCTGGAATTTAACCCAATAAGCAAAACTCGGAAGAAAATGGGGTAGAAATCTTACCTTGGGAGCAACCTTCACAAACCCTAGCCCCCAATCACTCAAAACCCCCAATCTTTTTCTTCACTCTGGTTTCTCCTCTTCCTCCAGCTGAAAATGTAGCAAATGAGGAAGAAAAACGAGCAATTTGCCTAAATACCCACACTGCGCCCACTTGCAAATTTTTTTAAAAAAAGAAAATAGCCCAAATTGTGAGGAGCGCGCTTCTCCAGTCAATGAGTGCGCTTCTCAGCCCAATTCCTGAGAAAAGTGCTCTCGGTCAGTTTCAGAGGAGCGCGCTTCTCCTATTCTCTGAAAATCCCATATCTCGGCCTCACGCAAGCGCTTCTCCAGTCAAGGAGCGCGCTTTCCAAAGACTGAAAACTTATGCTCTCAGTCTTATGCAAGGAGCGCGCTTCTCCCTTTGAGGAGCGTGCTTCTGCTACCCAAAAACTGAAAAATTTTATACATAGGTGCATTTTCATCCCATATACATTAACAATGTAATAAACATGAAAATACACATAAATAAATCATATATACACAAAATATGAGTATAATACACATCCAATACATATATAAGCACCTAGAGTAGGGCATTCTACATCATCATGACATCATATGTGAGTGCGGGTCATTACATGTAGGGATCCGTCAACATGATTTTTTGGAAATGTTGACATGTTTAGACTTGTTTTATTTTTGGATATGTTGATATGTAGGGGGATGTAAGCATATTTTTATGGAAATGTTGACATATTTAGTCATGTTTTTTTTCTTTTTGGAAATGTTAATATATAAGGAGATGTGGATATGTATAGACTTTTATTTTTTGAAATGTGGATACAAAAGATGTAATTGACTTTGATGTTGATGTCATATACAGATTTGTGTTCTTCGAATGGTACTATGTTGATTTGGATGTTTGAATTATTGTTTCCTTTCTGTATGTATGTGTGTTATTTCAAAGTTCACCAAACGAATGGGAAACGATACCCCACCATCCAAACAAACCCGGAGTGGTTGTAAACACATGATAAATGTGATGGAACGCATCCCAATGCAATATGGAATGTGAAATTACAAAAAATTAAAAAATATGAGGGTCAGTCAGACATGACCGACCTTTTAACAGTAGGGTCGGTTAGCAAAAATCGGCCAATACTTCTTTGTTTGGTGGAACAGGACTGACCCTACTGTGTAAGGGTCGGTCATGCCTGACCGACCTTCTTATTTCTTGATTTTTTTGCATTTCCACATTTCATACTGCATTGGGATGCATTTCATGACAGTTTTGACATGTTTACAACCATTTCAAGTTAGTTTGAGCGATGGAGGGACCATTTCCCAGTCGTTTGCACCATATGGGGTACGGGTGGGGTATGGGTGGGGTACGACACCCCACCGCCCAAATGAAGTCTGAATATTGATAGACATATTCATAGACCTATAAAGACAACGTCCTGAGGAGAAATATAACATCTAATAGATACACAATAGTATCAACATATAGGAAATTTCACTCACCAAATTTTCAAAATCGTATCAAGATACATGATCGTCAAGTTTCTTCGAAATAGTATTTACAAAGAAATTCATTACATGTACTCATACCCTAAAACAAATGATAAATAGACACTAATGAAGCTATTGTCCTTTCCGCTTGCATGAATGTACTTGAACCACTGACGGACCAGCTTCATCGTCCCTTGGGATTGATGGCCCTGCTCTTCGTCCATCGTAAAGGAAGGCCTAGTTTCATCATAGATTTTCAGCCCAGACAGAAAACCAACAATTGACTCCACGGCGATTCTCGCACTATGAACTGTTACTTCTGGTTCAAGCGTGGACATCCATTGTAATGCAATGTCCAGGGCTCGTCTCTTTCACTGTTGTGTATATCCCAATGCAAATCAACAATTACATGTGAATAACATATTAACCCAATTTGATATAAAGAAAAAAAAACAAATGCAAACTTTATTACCTGGGTGGCATCATCATCAAACATATATCTTTGTTGAGGGTTGGCAGGATCCTGGCGTGTTTGGTTCTCAATGATAAGGTATAATTGTAAACCACTCTAGGTAGCCCGGAGCCACATCCTATGTATTGCTTAGACACTCACCATGTGCTCGAGCAGAAAGTACACCATTATCCAATCTCTCCCATATCTGATCATAGTAATACTTCACTTGGTATTGACCCACTGATGAACCCTGACTTGCTCATAATAGACGAAGAGTCCATGGAGGAATTGTCTATACATGGCCTAACTGGCAAAGAACCCGATCAGGATGGTAGGGTTCCACAACGTCCATGCATTTTATACAATCATAAAAAATAAAAATAAAAAGCAAACTCCAAAATTGGTCGAGTCTCTCTCAAATCAAAGTACGAGTACTTTTAAACCTAAACAAATTCAATATAAATAACTACACAAACAACACAATGTTACTCAAAGTCATAGTTATAAATTCAATGGTATTAAAATTGTATTGAATTCCTAAACTTTTCACTGATCTCGCGAGGGCATAACATGTCGAGTGCCCTTCGTAGTGTTATCACGTGATCCTTAGCTAATCTCATCTCTTTTTTTGGGGCCCACAGTTGCGTCCGTGGGAGATTATTTTGATATGAAAGGTTGACACGAGGACGAATTTAAGGACAATGGTCAAACAACCAACCCTATCATATACATTTTGTATTAAAATCATTATCAAAACATCTTGATATCAATTGATATAGAACAAACATTAAGTGTGAAATGATGAATATATACCTCAAGCAAGGTGAGATACCCTGCAATCTGACAAACTGAGACCCTCATCGCACATCCAAATGTTGGCCCAGATGTGTCCAAGAGGGAAGTAAATTGGACACTAAGCAGATTTTAACCTTTCTTTTAATTGTGCGAAAAAATGAAAGCAGATTAAACAAAGTATAGCAATGAGATACAGTTAATGTAAATGGGATAACGCAAGCAAGATTTATAGTGGTTCAGCCGCGCCTACATCTACTACCTAACCTCCTCAGTTAGGATTTGTTCAAACTCCACTATGGACCTTCTTACGGGTAAAGATCAAACCAGAACACTTTCTCAACTTACGGGTGTGAGAACTTCCGTTTCTCAGCTTACGGGTGTGAGAGGACCGTTTCTCTACTTACAGGTGAGAGATAACCTATTCTCAACTTAATGGTGTAAGAAGATCACTTACAACTTTAAGCAACACTTGCTCTAACTCAATGACATACCTGTCACTACAATCTGATTGCAAAATGAGATATGATTCCCTTTACTCAGAATCAAAGTGATACTTACAACGCTTTGGATTGAACCTTCTGTTACCACAGATTCAGTGAAATATGTATGATGAAGTTTATGCTGAAAACAAGTTCAAATAGTTTTTTGTCTCGTTAATGGTTCAAAAGATCGTAAGATAAAGCACAAGTGAAAGAAGACTAACTTTTAAAAAGTGTTTTGGTGCAAACGAAAACTATCAATACGTTTTGAATGAGTATCAGTTTCGTATTTCATTAATTCATTTTTCTGCTCTGAGGCAACACGTATATATAGGAATAACAGAGGTGCAATGGACTTGGTGATTTTGGCGCTCTAAGTTATTTCAAATATAACGTTAACATTCTTTCCAGAAATGGATCGATTCAGCTTAATGCATATTACAACGATAGCACCTGAATCATCTGATCCTTTCATGAAAGAGGAATGTTCTGAAAAAGTTTTAGAACTTTTTAAAAAGTTCTGAAAAGTTGTACGATTCTGAAAAGTATTCGTAAGTTTCTGAAAAAGGTTAACAAAAATGGCAGTAATGTCAGAACAACAAAAATATCTTTTCTGTCGTTTTGTTCCTTTGAGGGCGCTCATAGAACATCAGCGTCCTACTGAACAATGAAGTGAGGGCGCTACTAAGTAGTAAACGTCCTGACTTGCTTTGACAATTAAACGACTTAAAGCATGAGGGCGCTACTTCACAGTAAGCGTCCTAAACTATTAAAAGCAGTTTTAAAACAATGTTTAAGCGCGCTGACGGAAGGTGAGCGTCCCGAAAGTTACTTTAGTTGATTCTAAAGATGAGGGCACTCCTACACAAGTAGCGTCCTGATAATTCATTCAACTTATAACTTATCAGCGTCCTTAAAAGATAAAAATCACTTAAAGATAAAAAGATCTTTCAGCGAGCTGAAACTAAGTCAGCGTCCTGATATTCTCAAAGGTTGATAAGAGAAAGGTAACTACTAACGAGTAAGTATCCTTATTAAATAGTTCAACTCAACCTTGAGCGTCCTAACATTTTATCAGCGTCCTAAATCATCAAGTCCAGGAGAGCGCTGCTAAAACATTAGCGTCTTGAAAGACTTTATAAAAGTGATTTTTGATTTCTTGATTAAAACACGATAAAACATAAAGTAACCGGATTAAAAACATGCAACCAATCGATTAAAACATGAAAGCATGCATATTGCTAAATCACATGGCATAGAAGGTCCTACAACCTATCATATTCTAATCATACAAATAAACATGTTCAAAAGATCATGGTCTTCAAGAAGATCTTTTAATACATTCACCATGCATCATTAAATCTTTGATACCTTCAAGAAAGATTAGATATGTCATATGTGCAGTAATATCATGAACAGAATGTAGTTTTGTAATCATCAAAATCTTTCATAATAGGGACATATTCTCATAAGGGACATGAGGATAATTGGTTCAACACCAAGCTGACGATACAAATAGGCAAGACATGCGGCACCCCACGAGTACGTATGAACCATTTGCATTTACATGAGCAATTGAAAATAAGCGATGGGGACCCGTGTGATGTCTTGTCGCAAAACAGTGTGCATCTTAGCAGGAATAATAAAAATGCCCTCGTCATGCACTCCAATTGGGGGTAGGGGACTCCTCCTTGCTTGGGGGTATCAAATAGGGTTTTCAACCAGTGCTTAGTCACGGATTGCCTTTTCCTCTTCTTGAGCTCCTCCTTTGCATCGTCGAATGAAACTCTCAGCGCTTGCACTAGTAATTCGACTGCATCGTTGTTGTCCATTGGTATGGCTGAGATGGCTCTGCTTGTGACAGGAATGTTGAGAAGCATCGCAACATCGTCAAAGGTAATTGTCATTTCACCAAAAGGAAGGTGAAATGTGTTCGTCTTTGGTCGCCATCTCTCCACGAACGTAGAAATCAATGTCTTGTTGGCGTACGAGCAACCATCAAGGGACTTAACCCAGATCCCTCTATGATTTCTTGAAGTCTTTCTTGCTCGGGGTAGCATTTCAGATCCCACTCACCCACCTTTGCTCCATGATTATACACCTAAGTAGGGGTCGATGTTGTAAACAAAAAAGAAAACCAAAACAAATATGAATAGTCAATATTAACAACAAATAACCATCAACAACAAATTTACTATATATTAGGGATGAATACTTACATCGCCAACCCATATTTTTGCAGCAATATGATTCTTGAAACTAGTAAGGACAGAGGGATCGGTAGGGCCTCCCAGAATGGAGACATGGGCACTATCATCTTTTTCAGTTTACTGGTTTTCCTAGCTAGTGTGTTGCGTGTTTGTCTCGTTTATTTGCTCTTCTTTTTGTTCTTCTTGGTGTGCAACATCTGTGATGGCTGGTAAATTGGTTTTCGTAAGCCTATGTCTTCTTTCTAATGTTTTAGGTCGAGTGCGTGATCCACTTTGCTCAGTAGAAGTGGTGTTGCGTGTCCTTGGCATATCTATACACAATAAAATTGTTAATCACTATTTTCATAAATATATATATATATATATATATATATCAGGGTCAGCCATTAATGATCGATCTATACAAAGTATGGTCAATCGTGAATGGCTGACCTTACATTGTACAGGTCAGCCCTGCGTGGCCTACCCTAGGATGAAGCTCGTCCACGGTGACGAGCTTCGTTCTTGTCTATTTTTAGCGCAAAACATATCGAAAAACACCCATAAATATTCCATTTCATGAACAAAAGTGAAAAGAAACAAAAAAAACCATTAAATTCTTACCGATTCAAAGGATAAAACGTCAAAAAATTTTCAAAGACAACAAGTGGCGATTCACTCCAAATGGGGTCCAAACGATGCTTCCCTAGTTTCAATATTCTTCCAACTAAGATAAGAAGATGAAAATGGTGGGCTTTGAAGTTAGAGGCTAGGGTTTTGGAGGAGTTTTGGAAAAGAAGAAATGGTGGAGAAGAAGAAGAAAAACAAAGGGTTTAGGAGTGTGTGGGGTGGGGTATGATTGTGGGAAGGGTATTTTAGAAATTTTTTTTATTTTCAGCTAGGGTAGGAAGAGTATATGTATGTTAGGGTGGGGTTGTGTTAGTGACCGGGGTGTAGATAATTCATTAATGGGGTCTATTTAGTTGCTCTCTTCAAAAAAGTGGATTCAATCAAAAAATAGAAAACTCATAAAATGATGTTTCATTGTTTTCTAAAACACAACTTGTTTTCTTTACAAAAAGTGGGAATCTATTTTTGAATTCACTCCAACCAAACAGATTTTCTATGTTTTCGAATTTTGGGATACAAAAAATTGTATCTGCATCCTAAACCAAACGCACCCTTAGGTATTTGGGATTGATAATACAAAAGGGAGTAATAGGTGAAGATGTTAACCACAAAATTAAAACACAATGGGTCAAGTAGATGAATGCTTTTGGAGTATTATATGATAGGCATATCCTGTTAAAGTTAAAGGAAAAATCTTATAGAATTGTTATTAGGCTAGCCTTGTTATATGGTATAAAATGTTGGGCAATTAAAAAATAATATATTAACAAACTAAGTGTGATAGAAATGTGAATGCTAAGACGAATATATGGTAAAACTTTAAAAGATAAAATAGAAATGAGCATATTCAGGAAATGGTAGGAGTAACACTCATTGAAGATAAAATAAGAGAGAGTCAACTGAGGTAGTTTGGACACAAAACATAGACCTTTAGATGCACCAGTTAGAAAAAGTGACTTATTAACCCTACATGACAATAATAGAGATAGAGATTGACCTAAAATAACATGGATAGAGATAATTAAGAAAGATTTAACTTCTTGTGATTTGAATGTCAACTTAGCCCTCAATAGAAAGGAATGGAGGAAGAAACATATTCATGTAGCCGACCTCATATAGTTAAAAAAAGGCTTGGTTGAGTTGAGTATAATTTACACAGTCACAAATTGCTTTCTAAATATTTCCTCACATAGGGATGCACAATAGGTTGAAACCAATGCAAAAATTAAATACTTAATCCAATCCAATAAAAATTAGATTTTAAAAAGTATGATCCAATCCAAACTAGTAATTAACCTCATGTATTTGTTGATCCAAATTGAAGTTCTTACAATTAGCCAAAAATGAACGATTTTTTTTAAGAGACTTGCACATAGTTTCATCCTACCATCCAAACCAATTAACCCGACCAACCCAAGCCTTATTGATTGGGTTGGGTTGAGTTTTTTTTATAATTTATAACCATATTATTTTGGGCACGTCAAGGTTTTATAAGAAAAAAAATAGAACCAACTTGAACAAAATTAAAAATAATAGTTATTATTTTATTCATCATCATTTTCATTATAACTAGGAGTGTAAGCAAACTTGGCCACCTGACCCGACCCAACCAAACCAGACCTTTTTGGGTCAGGTTGGGTCAAGTTTACACTTTAGGTCGGGTAGGTCGGGTCTCAGGTTCCATAGAAACCCAATCGAGTAAACTTGACCCGTTACTAATTTATGAGGAAAAAAAATACATGTAAAATAATTTAAATGTTGCTTGGAATAGAAAGAATAAGTGTAGAACAACAATCACAAAGACAGATAATTGAGCCACTAAAGGAAATGAATAAAAAAAACACCCAATAATTGTATTAGAAGAAGAAGAATAAGAAGAAAAAGAGAAAAGTTGTAAGGACTAAGCAGTTGTCTACCAAGGAGAGGAGAAATTTTTTATTAGAAGTAAGCAATAACTCCCTTATTTCCCTTTTCTTCTCTATTGCAACAAAACCCCAACACCTCTTTTCTTTATATTTTTTTGGCAACGGGTGAATGATCTGACCCCCTTTACTTTTTTTTTTTTTTCATTTTTTGCAACCAAATCTAGTGCCTTCTTCTTTTTTTCAATTCTTCTGGTTACCTACGTAAGTATCGACACCCCATTTTTCCTTTTTTTCTTTTGTTTTGAGACTAAAACAAAACCCTAGTAGCCTCGTTTTCTTTCTCATTTTTTTCTGGAGACCGGTTGGCACCCATTTCCTCCCCTTTTCTTTTCTTTTGAAACAAAACCCTCGTATCCATTTTCATTTCATCTTTTCTAGCGACCCAACTCGATGACTCGATCGACCTGACTAACTCAATCTCATCGGGTCGAGTGGTCGGGTTTAGAGTCAAACCCAACCCAATTACACCCTTAATTATAACCACTTAGCACAATTGAATTACTTAGCATATTATGATGAAAATAACATGAAAAAATCATTTTGTTAAGATTATAATATTATTATTTGACTTAAAAATAATGTTATAATATTATATTTAAAATCCATAGATTGAATTGATCAGGTAAATTTATAATCTATAATTCTATATGTTGAGTATGTAATGCCCTATTCATATGTTAGATATAACTTTAGTAAATAACCAGGGGTAGCTAGAATATCTTGTGCATTTTTTCAAACTTCGGAGTATGTTGATAATTGCTTATTAATAGGTGTAGTGCAATGAAACTAACCTAGATGAACTTAGGATTCATCAAGATTAAGGCTAAATCGTAAGTTTTAGGGTTTTGAGTTTCTAAATTGGATTCAAATAGGGGGGTCAATGGTTCGGTTTGATGCTCAAACCTAACCCAAACCAAATATAATCAGGTTTGGTTCGGTTTAGGTTGATCAATTTAGTTCAAATTACCAACTCGAACCGAACATAATCGGTTTGGTTCGGTTTAGGTTGATCGATTTGAAATTTTAAATGCACTTACATTAAATAAATCAAAATAGTTAATTGTGAAAGAATCTGTCGGCCCGCTAGCCACATGTCTCCAAACATGCCACCTTCATGTTGTGACACACCACAAGTGCTACCAGCAAGAACTCTACCTGCACAATTAGCACATGCCCTCAACACCACAAGTCGCTCCACAAGAACATTCTAATAGGTCGCTTCACAATTATTTTGTTAATCGGGACACACCTTTTCACTTGGATGATGATTCTACGGCCGAAAGTGTCGTTCGAGGTCCATCGATTATGGATTCCGCCACCCGAATAGGCACACCCCAGTGTTGGAGATAACGAATCGTTGTTTATGATTTCTTTACATAATCATTGTTTATGCTGTTTTGAGAAATCGAAGTGTGATAGAGTACACCAAACCCTTCAAGTCGAAGTCATTGGATTGAGTTTATTTTATTAAGTTGGGTTAAACAAAAATGACTTAATTAGGTTGGGTTGGTATTAACAAAAACTCAAACCAATCCTATCCATGAACACCTCTAGTAGCACTTGCATATATTAGAGGCGTGACGTGCTAGGTTGGGTCAGTTTGAGGCTAAAATCCAACCTAACCTAGTTTGAGTGAAGAAAAATTGGACCCAACTCAAACCAATCTATCACCTCAACCCAAAGAACACTAGTTTGAGTTGGATTGGATTGGTCATTTAAGTTGAGATTTCGACTTGGGCCTCAGGCTAATATATTTTCAAGTTACATTTAAGTAAACTTTATTAATATACTTCATAATCTTTTAAGTTATCACCTATAAGTGATTGCTCATAGGATGTTGTCTGTAATAGAAGAAAGAGGAAGAATATATTGGACTATGGGTTATATTGTCAAGCATTTCTAGTGTTTTATCATGTAGACATCATTATAATATTAATTTAACAAAGTATCTCTTGTTTCGTATAAAGAAAAAGTCATCACTTGTAAGCTTCACATGCAAATTCAACAATAATAAACATCAATTATGTTTTAAATACAACCACATTTTAAACAATATGCTAATAGGATATTAGGGTTATGTATGTAGTTTGGTTCGGGGCGGTTAGGTAGGATTCTAAAAATGTCAACCCATGATTTAAATCGAACCATTCGAGTTGTGTATTTTAGAACCCAACCCAAATCCAAATACCTTGATCAAACCAACCAAACCTGTTCATTGTTATTCAATTCAGTTGGGTTAATCTTAATAGAGCAATGAAGGGGAGTGCAATGACATAAATCTCATGGGACCTAGACCTGGACCATGTAACTCAACTCATAGTCCACTTCCCACACAAAAAAACTAAACTCCCACTTATTTATGTATAAGGAGAGAGAAGACTCGAACCTAGGGATAAAATCAGGTCGGGTTTTGGCCCATCGTAGGCATTGGGTTTCCGGATGCCAACCACTGGACCAAGCCTCTATGGCATGCACATCGATACTCATACATTAAGAGCAACAATAACCATTGAATCCAATAAATGGGATAGAAAATTGCTTAGTTGTAGTAGTTGCTGGCACATAAATGTATTTCTATTCACCCTCTTCCACCTCACGTAATTATCTCCCTCTCTTCTCTACACGGTTGACACTCCTTCAATAAGAGGTATAAATCCTCTCTCGGAGGGTTTGGAATTGCCATCTCCCTCCCTCCTCCTCTCTCTTTCTCTCCAACCTCTGTATTCAGTTTCAGCAACTAAACCTTAAAAGAAAAAAAAAAGACTGACATTTTCGCTTCAAAGGCTCGGCGAATTAGGGTTTTACTCTTACATCGAAGGCGGTTAGGTAACTGAGAAAAATCTCTAGCTGGTTTTCTCCCCTAAGAAAGTGAAGAGTGATGTTGAAAAAAATTCATTGATTTCGTTATCTCGTCCGAGTTATACATTCCTTCTGTGTTGTATGAATCTGTAAAGGGGTTGTATTGATTGACAATTTCAATTCGATTAGTGGGTTGAGAGAGTTAGGGTTCTCGAGGTTGAAGGGTTTTCGGTTTTGGGTTGATTGAGCTATGAACCGCAGGGTGAGGCGAAGGGGATTGCAATCGAGGGACAAAGAGAAGTTGATATCACATAGTTATGTGGAAATTTGCGATGGTAGTAGTTCGAGCTCAGAAAGAAAAGATGAGGTTGATTGGACAAGCTTGCCTGATGATAGCGTAATTCAGCTATTTTCTTATCTGAATTACCGAGACCGTGCAAGTTTGTCTTCAACTTGCCGAACTTGGAGGGCTTTAGGTTCTTCTCCTTGTCTTTGGAACTATCTGGATCTTCGATCCCACAAATGTGATGCCACTGTTGCTGCTTCCCTTGCTTCTCGATGCGCCAACCTAGAGAAGCTTAGGTTCCGTGGGGCAGAGTCTGCCAATGCTATAATGAATCTTCAAGCAAGGGGCTTACGTGAAATCAATGGCGATTTTTGTAGGGAAATTACTGATGCTACTCTTTCTGTTATAGCTGCTCGGCACGAGGCCCTTGAGAGCCTCCAACTGGGGCCTGATTTCTGTGAAAGGATCAGTAGTGATGCTCTTAGAGCAGTTGCCTTGTGTTGTCCAAAGTTGAAGAGGCTGAGGCTTTCGGGAGTTCGCGATGTTGATGGGGAAGCCATAAATGCTTTTGCAAAGAATTGTCTGCAGTTATCGGAGATTGCATTCATGGATTGCTTGAATATTGACGAAGTGGCATTGGGAAATCTTGTGTCTGTTCGTTTTCTTTCGGTTGCTGGGTCAAGAAACATGAAGTGGAATTCAGCTGTTCAACTTTGGAATAAACTTCCTAATCTGATTGGATTGGATGTCTCGAGAACTGATATTGGTCCAAGTGCTGTTTCGAGGTTCTTGTCATCTTCGCTAAGCTTGAGAGTCTTATGTGCCTTGAATTGTCCGGTTCTTGAAGAAGAAGGCAATTCTGCTGCGTATAATCTCAAAAATAGGTTTCTAATGGCGCATTTTAGAGACATTTTTAAAGAAGTAGATTCACTACTGTCTGATGTTACAAAGAATGAGACCAATGCTTTTTCGGATTGGCGGAACTCAAAATCTGTCGATAAGAACTCAAATGAGATTATGATTTGGATTGAGTGGATTCTCTCACATTCACTTCTACGCATTGCTGAGAGCAATCCGCAGGGGTTGGATAATTTTTGGCTAAAGCAAGGTGCACGACTGTTGCTCAATTTAATGCAGAGTTCACAAGAAGAAGTCCAAGAAAGAGCGGCTACAGGATTGGCAACTTTTGTTGTCATTGACGACGAAAATGCTTCAGTTGATGGTGGAAGGGCAGAGGCAGTCATGCGGGATGGTGGAATACGCCTTCTTCTAGATCTTGCAAAGTCTTGCTGTGAGGGTCTTCAATCTGAAGCCGCAAAGGTAATTTTAGGTTGCATTTGGTTCATGATCTGGAAATAAATTTTTTAAAACTTAGTTACAATCTTAAAATGCTTGCATTCTATTTATTTTAAGTTTTCACAAACTCGTTTAGTATTGGACTTGAACTTGAAGCTTGTTTGGTTCATTGTATCCTAAAGAGTGAAAAGAAATATAACTTATTTTTTGAGAATAGACATATCCAAAAAGTATTTTTTGGGTTTGACAACAAAGACAATGAAATATTAATACTTGTCAGTGTATTCGAATACAAAGAATTGTATTTGGACCACAAACCAATTGCAATCTTATTTTTTTTCCTATTTTTAACAGAGTTATAATTATGATATTTTCCATGCAATCTGCAACTTCACTTTGATTTTTAATTGTTAAAATACGTAGGCTATAGCAAACTTGTCTGTGAATGCAAAAGTTGCTAAAGCTGTTGCTGAAGAGGGAGGAATCACTATTCTTGCTGATTTGGCAAGGTCAATGAACAGATTAGTTGCAGAAGAAGCTGCTGGAGGACTTTGGAACCTTTCAGTCGGGGAAGAGCACAAGGTTTTATTATTAGTGTTTCTTAGTACTTGTATAAATCTATATCATAGTTATTATTAGTAATTAATTGGAGTTTCTTATCAGAGTTCCATTGCTGAGGCGGGTGGAGTCAAAGCTTTGGTAGATCTAATTTTCAAATGGCCCTCTGGTGGTGATGGGGTTCTTGTATGTGCTTGAATAACACTTATTTTGTAGGCTAGAGTGATGCTGTAATATTAAGAAAGTAAGTTGTACTTTGTTATCTTTTGTTTGATTCCAGGAACGAGCTGCCGGTGCACTCGCAAACTTGGCGGCTGATGATAAGTGTAGCATGGAGGTTGCTTTAGCAGGTGGAGTACATGCTTTGGTGATGCTTGCTCGCTGGTGCAAGTTTGAGGGAGTGCAAGAGCAGGTATTACTGACGGACTTAAAATATGTTAGTTGTTTGCACCCCTTATCTCAAATGACTTTGGATAAAAAGATGCTAAGAAAGCCTTTCAAATGGATCACTTGTTATGTGCCAATGCTTATTCTTGAATAAAAATCTCAAGTATTATTGTATTGAATCACAGAAGTAGAAGGATCAGTGCGCACCTGAACCTGAAGTATTGCTGTCGTGTATATTTAAAAAATGGCCATCTTTGGACACTTTGATTTGTGGTTTGTAGTGTTGGGGCTAGTGTGAAGATGCTGTGCTCATCATGGCATTGTTTCCATTATCTATCATCTCTAGACTACTTCAAGTATAGATCAGATCATCAACATATAAGCACAACACAGAATTCGTAAATTATTTTGACCTTCCTTCTTAACATACAAAGTTTTATTCCTGTTATGGGACTTGCATGATGATCTCTTTTGCTCCTTCATTGTGCTGCACAAGTGAGTCTGCAATGATAAGACGGCAAGATCAACATCAACATCAATGTAGAGCCTCAACTCTACTCACATTCCATGATGGCCAACCTCAATTATTAGGCCAAATTAGAAAATCTTTTCATTTTTTTTTGTGCCAAGATAATCAAGATGATGCTTGATTCACATATAGTTTGATTGTCTAGTATTATCTCTTTGGCCCTTCTAGTGGTATTAAAAAGCAGGCATATAGTAAAATGTTCCCAGGACCTGTAACTTTGTTTCAAAGAAATTGAATGAGTGCTGGTTGTCCAGGCTGCACGCGCTTTGGCAAACTTGGCTGCTCATGGAGATAGCAACAGTAACAATGCTGCTGTTGGACAAGAGGCTGGTGCACTGGAGGCGTTAGTACAGCTAACATGTTCTCATCATGAAGGTGTTAGGTAATTCATTATTATTATTTTTGTTCCTGATATTTTTGATTTATAAACTTTGTGCTAGCCTTGAGGATCCTCATCGTATGAGTTTTAGTGATTCTATTGGTTAATAGTCTAAAATTATGATTTAGTTTGGCTTGCATGTAAGTAGTTGTAAGCTAGGAATCATGTATTTTCATCTCTTCTTGTTGAAGCCTATTTCAGAAAGTTGCAATTTTGAATATAGACATACTTGTCAAATCAAAATTTAGTTGTAAAATCATTGAAGGTGGGATTGGATTCAAATTGTGAATCAAATGGTAACTCGTAAGATTTCTTTTTGATATTTCTAGTAAAATTTCTAAAAGATGTTGGAATCATTTATGCTTATCTAATGATTTAAAATAAAACTTCAAACTTCAAAAACAAGTTCTTTGGTCAATATTCATCAAATATCAAGTTTCCAAAAATACAAAATAAGATCGCAATTCTGCATAAGACATACAAAATATACAATCATCATCAAACATAAAACCAAGCTCTTAGTCATTCTTCATCATCTTCTTCATCCGCTAAGCCTTTAAAGTCTCCTCATTCTCCTTGTTCTCCTTGTTCTCTTCATGCACTTACTCTTTTCCCATAATCATTAGGAGCAATGTGTTACATTTTCTTTGGACCTAAAAAGCAATGTTAGGTCCAAAGAAAATGGAGGAGTCATTCTTCTCCGAAAAATCCTGCGGTTAATTCAGGGGGGGGGGAGCCCCTGTAATGACGGATAGTCCGAGTTTTGTGGGGAAGGGGTGCATGTCAAAGAAGGTGGTTATTGAGTTCCTTCGCCAAATACAACTCTTTCTGGTTGATTTTGAGAGTGGTGCCCAGGTCGATCTTGATGATGCTTAGTTATCTTGCGGTATCTGTGCTGGGGCAATGTTGTTTTGATTAATGAAGATCCTTACATGGAATATTCACAGGTGTGGTTCGAAGGATAAGAGGCGCATGATCAAACGGTCCATTGGTAAAGTCGGTTCTGATTTGATCATTCTTCAGGAGGTGAAAAGACAATGTGTGGACAGGGTGGTGGTTGGTTCCTTGTGGCAATCGAGATTTAAGGAATGGGTTTATCTTCCGGCAGTTGGCTCCTCAGGGGGGCTTTTGGTTGCATGGGATTCTAGGGGTGTAAATGTATCAAATAGCCTCATTGGTGGCTCTTCTCTGTCTGTGAAAATCGATATGGCTTTTGGTGCAAGTTTGTGGCGTTTGGGGGTTTATGGGCCTAATGACAGGAGATCCAGGTGCCAATTTTGGGATGAGCTTGCGGGTTTGAGTAGTATCTGTGGGGACCGGTGGTGTGTTGTAGGAGATTTTAATGTTGTTCGTTGCCTCTCAGAAAAGATTAACAGTTGGCGGATTACGAGAAGTATGCGGGATTTTGATGCTCTAATCAGAGAGTTGGAACTATGTGACCCTCCACTACTTAATGGGGTGTTCACATGGTCCAATTTCAGAGCACAACCGGTGTGTTGCAGGCTGGACAGATTTTTAGTGGGTGCAGGTTGGTCGGAGGTGTTCCCATTTTTCAGACAAGAGGTGGGTGGCAGGGCTGCCATGCTGAAATCACGGGTTCAATGGTTTAAGGATGGCGATGCTAATTCTTGATTTTTCCATAGGCTTATGAGTGGGAGGAGATCGCTAAATACGATTTCCAAATTGGAAAGGGAGGATGGGTCCCTTATTGAAGAGGATGGGGAGATTGTAGAGGAAGTTCTTAATCACTTCAGAGGGGTCTTCTCAAAAAGTGTGGAACGTGCCTTGGGTGTGGATGGTATTGAGTGGCATGCAATCTCGGTGTCAGAGTGCGAGGTTCTTGAGGTTCCTTTTTCTATGGAGGAGGTGCAGTCTGCAATTTTTGACTGCGAAGGTTCCAAGGCTCCTAGGCCGGATGGTATGACTATGAGTTTCTATCAGAGTTGCTGGGACATCATCAAGGATGATCTCTTGAAGGTGCTAGCGGAGTTCTTTCATAATGGGGTCATGAATGGCTGTACTAATGAAACATTCATTTGTCTCATCCCAAAGAAGAATGCGTCGAGGAGGGTAGCTGACTTCAGGCCTATCAACCTTACCACGTCTTTGTATAAGATTATTGCCAAGGTCTTGGCTAATAGGCTGAAGGAGGTTTTACAGGGTACTGTGTCTGTGAATCGGATGGCATTTATTCAGGGGCGTTAGATTATGGATGCTGCTCTCATTGCAAATGAATTGGTTGAAGATTATAGATCTTCCAAGAAGGGAGAGATGGTGTTTAAGCTAGATTTTGCTAAGGCGTATGACATGATTAATTGAGATTTCCTTGATTATGTTTTGAAGATGAAGGGGTTTGGGCCTAGATGGAGGATGCGGATCCAGGGATGCCTACATCTGTGTCCTATTCTGTTTTCGTCAATGGTCGTCCCCAAGGCAAGATTGCGGGCAAGAGGGGGCTAAGGCAAGGCGACCTCTTTCCCCCTTCTTGTTTACTCTAGTGGTGGACTTTTAGGGAGGATGTCGGACTCAACTAGGGAGTCCGAATTGATTGCAGGGTTTAGGGCTGGTTGAGAGAGGGTAGAGGTTACCCATCTTCAATTTGCAGATGATACTTTGCTCTTCCTCGAGGGTGATGATAGATGCCTTCGTAATGCAGCTATGGTGGTTGAATGCTTTTGTTGGATGTTCGGGATGGTGATTAATATGGCTAAAAGCCAAATGGCTAGCATTAATGTTTGCCCAACTTGGTCGGGGGAGGTCGGCAGGGCTAGTCGGGTGGTTGGGTTTGTCTTAAAAATACAAACCTAACACTTATATATATATATTTTAAATATTATACTCCCTACTAAACCATAGAAGATGTATTTTGGTAATTTAATATGTTGGATTAACATGTATCTAACTTATTAAATTATTATTTAAACTTTCACAGATGAGAATTCTCCTCTTTGAGAGAACTCGCCAAGCTACTCTTAAGCTTGACTTGAGGAAGTGAGAATGAAGAGAGAGTTGATGGGCTTTTATAGAGGAGGAGAGTCTCCCATTCTTTCCAACAAGCAATGTGGGACTAAAAAGAAAACTTTTCTTCTTTAGTCTCAAGCAACCATCTTATCCTCCTTCCCCACAATCCATGTGGGACTAAAATGAAGACTTTCCTCCTTTAATTTCAAACACCACCCATCCTCCCCCATTTAGTCCAATGGATATTTATCATAATGTATGTATAATTAAATGGATTCGTCGTTAGCAAAAAGAATTATTGAGTCACATACCATAAATTATTGTTCTTTATATTAACTAACATCCAATAGTGATAGAATTCTTTGGCCTTGGGATACCACCGGTTCGTTTTCCACTACGTCTTTCTTTGCAGCTATTATTAATGTCCTTAATGCGTTTCCTTTCGTTTATCATGAATTAATATGGAAAGCACAAGTGCCATCAAAGGTTAAATTCTTGGGATGGGTAAACTGCCCATGGGAAGATTAATACGGGTGATATGTTGCAAAAGAGATTTCCAAATACGTGTTTATCCCCCTTTTTGGTGCTATCTCTGTGGGCAGGATTCAGAGTCAGCTGGTCATTTATGTTGGAGCTATCCTTTTTCTAGAGAAATCTGGTGTCGATGGTGCAACCATTTCCCGGTCATGAGTAGCTTGGCGGGTGGAAAGGCCTCTATAAATATTTTTCCCTTTATGGAGTGCATTCCTTCAAAATGGCGAGACCATTGGAAGGTAGTATGTCTAGCTGTGTTATGGTCGCTGTGGAAGGAGAAGAATAGGAGGGTGTTTGATGATGAGGCCAGCTTGGCAGCTAAAGTGTGGGAACATTCTTACCTTTTAGCCTCTTTTTGGGTTGCTAATAGTAAGCTATGTAATGGGTTTCCTCTGGGTGATTGGCTCAGAGGATGGGGTAATTTTGTGTAGTTGTCATTTTGGGGCGGTTCGGTGCCAGTTATGTACAAATATATTTACACAATATATAATCATATATTAATACAAAAGTGTGTATACATATGTTAATTCACATTTATATATTATAACATTATAATATATAACTATGCTATAACTAATATAATTATACATAATAACAAATGTACACGCATGTTTATGGTAATATGCTATGTTACTTGGACTCGGGTATGGGTGTCAGATATGGGTACACATCTAGAGGTCCGATTTGTTCATTTTCAAATTTTGGGTTACGAGGACTTGACTATATTATATTTTGTTTTTCACTTTTCTTCTTCTTTTAACTCATTAATTGTCCTTTTTGTTCTCCCACTTAAGCGAAACTCACCTATTAGTCTTTCCATTGGAGAATCTATATAGTAATATTCTAAAGTCTAAAGTGTTGGACACATATTCCATACCCATTACGTATCATAAAGTGTTAGACACGGGTACGTCAGCCTAAAGCAAAGGGTCCGGGTAACATAGGTAATATGTTAACATATGCAACGTGTAATACGTAATGTGTTACACTATATATAATATAAAATATGATATTAGTTATATAATATACTATTATGTACATATATTAATAATAGTGTATTGCATATGTAGTTATACACACATGATATCAAATTATCATATTATATATTTGTATCTATATGTTATATAATGTTACATAATATATTCACACACTAACACACACACATATATACATATAAAATGTTGCATATTATTACTTATTGTGTACATACATATACAATATATTCACACACTACACACACACATATATACATATAAAATATTATATATTATTACTTATTGTGTACACACATATATACCATATAATATATTAAATATAATATATGGCTAAGCATATTATAACCACTAACAAGTATATACACATAATCAATATAATGATAATAATCTATACATTATTACTTAGATGAACCTTCTTTGATTAGTGGTGCACCAATATTTTCCACTTATAATTAAATGTATACTTATCAAAGTGTCTAATAATTAGTGTTTTTAAGCTACAAAATTTAAAAAATACATATTTTTAAGAAAAATAGGACAATATTACCCATCTTATAATTGAATACATTTTCCTTTACAATTTTATATTTTCTCAAATGGCACCAACATTAGTTTTATATAATTAGAGAACACGCTTACCCAAAAAGAAAAATAAATGACAAATTCAATTATATATGTCATGATTTATGCATAGGAAATTAGAAATAGAATAGATATTAAATTGTCAATTTAATTCATCATGATATATTTACACCCACAATTTCTAACTTGAATGAAGGGAGAAGCCTTTTATTTTAATCCCACATTGGAAGAAGAGGGGAAAGAGAGCCACTGCCCCTTTAGAAATTGTTTCTCTTCTTCTTTTAGTCCCACATGGAAAGAAGAAGACAAAAATAATCTACTCTCCTTATATAAATTGCTCTACTCCGTCCATTTCTTCCTACAATCTAACACAACAACCCAAGAAAAATAGTTGAGGGTTATGGGCCTCCTTAATAGGAGGCCTTGTATATAATAATTCTTTTAGTGTATATATATAATATATAAATTTAATAGGAGGTCGGGTCGGGTCGGGTCAGGTATATTGGGTTGGGTTTAATGAAACTCGAGACTTGACCCGACCTAGTCGGGTTGTTCAAAATTAGACCCGACCAACCCGGCTTGTCATTCAAACCCGACCATGGTACCACTACAATGGAGTGAATGTAGGTCGTGGTATTGATGGGTAATCAACGGTTCTTAATGAAGATTATGTCATGGAACATTCGTGGAAGTGGTTCAACATCGAAAAGGAGAGCTATCAAAAAAGTCATCTGCTCACTCAAACCAGAATTGTGGCCCTTCAGGAGGTGAAGAAATCTACAATGGACCACTCGGTAATCAAGACTCTGTGGAGGTCAAGATATTTGGATTGGCCTTCTCTTGCAAGCTTCTAGTTCTGTTGGGGGAATTTTGCTGACTAGAATAGTCAAGGTGATTGACTCTTTGTCAGGAGTTTTTCCATTTTTATCAAAATTAAGGCAGAAGACAAACCTGAATGGTGGTTCACGAGGGTGTATGGTCCATGCATGAGGAATGAGGCATGCTTTTTGGGATGAACTGGCAGGTTTATGGAGTTTGTTTCCAAACAAATGGTGCATTGGAGGTGACTTTATTGTGATTCAAAGGATGGAGGAGAAAGCAAACTGCTCTGGTATTACTGCAAGTATGAAAGAGTTTGATGAGCTTATCAATGAGCTCCAATTACGAGACACAGATCTCTCTTATTTCCAATTTACTTGGACTAATGGAAGGTCATCACCCACATGTTCAAGGCTGGACAGATTCTTGACTGGCAATGGTTGGGATGAGATTTTCCCTATCTCTAAACAGGAAGTGGAGATTAGAACTACATCTGACCACTGGCCAATTGCACTGAATACTGTGGTGGGAGCCTGGGGACCTTCCCCTTTCAGATTTGAACACGTGTAGCTCTCATACCCTGATTTTGGGATGCTAATCAAACAGTGGTGGAGACAGTTTGTTACTTAGGGTTGGGCTAGTTTTAGATTCATGCAAAAGTTAAAATTCTTAAAAGGAAGACTTAAAGATTGGAGCAGGAATTTTGCATCACAGAACAAGCTACAACGAATACAACTGCTCTATGATTTGAAGCAAATTGATGATCAGATAGACAATTCTAACTGGAATGAGGAACTTCAGATGAGAAGATTACAAATAACAAAAGAGATACAAACTATTGATTATAGAGTTGATAGGCTGGCCTGCCAGAAAGCAAGGTGACATTAATTCAAAATATTTCCACAAAATGCTGAGCATAAGAAGATCGCGAACCCTTCTATCCAAGTTGGAAAAAGAGGATGGCACCATCATTGAGGAAAAGGAGGATATCTGCCATGAAATCATTGATCACTTCAGAAAAGTATTTAGTGAGGACAATCCCCAACAATGGGGCATTGAAAGAATAAATTGGAGTCAGATCTCTCAGACACAATCCCCAACAATGGGGCATTGAAAGAATAAATTGGAATCAAATCTATCAGACACAACAACAGTGGCTTGAAAGACCCTTCGAGTTGAGGGAGGTGGTATTCAACAGTGAGGGGGAAAAAGCTCTAGGCCCGGATGGATTTACAATGCTGTTATATCAGAAGAACTGGGAGGTGCTCAAAATGGATATCCGTAAGGTTATGGAAGAGTTTTACGAAAGTGGGGTAGTTAACAAATGTACTAATGAAACCTACATTAGCTTCATTCCAAAAAAGATCAATTCCATCAAAGTTGGTGACTTTAGACCCATCAGTCTTACAACAAGCCTTTATAAGATCATTGTGAAGACATTTACTGCAAGACTAAGGATGGTTATCAATTCTACCATTGCCAATTCTACCATTGCAGAGACACAAATGGCCTTTGTCAAGGATAGGCAGATACCATTGCCAATTCTACCATTGCAGAGACACAAATAGCCTTTGTCAAGGATAGGCAGATCACTGATATGATCTTGATCACAAATGAAGCAGTGAATGAATTTCAAATGTCCAAGAAGCAAGGTCTTTTGCTAAAAGTGAACTTCGCAAAAGCATATGATTCTGTGAAGTGGCAATTCCTTGATTTTGTTATGAAGAAAAAAGGCTTTGGCCCTTGTTGGTGCAAATGGATTAGGGGGTGCATGTCATCAGTATCCTTTTTTATATTCATCAATGGAAGACCAAGGGGCAAAATTATAGGCTATTGAGGGTTGAGATAGGGTGACCGACTGCCCCCCTTTCTATACACTATAGTGGCAGATGTGCTTGATGGAATTTACTAATAAGGCGAAGGAAAAAGGATTAATGAATGGATTTAGAATTGGAAGGGAGAATTTACATCTATCACATATACAATATGCAGATGATTACTTACTTTTTGTGGAGAATGATGGATCTAGTTTGGGGAACACACTAAAGATTATTGTTGTAAAATAAAATAATAAAGAAACACAGAGATGTAACATGGTTCGACTCTATGGCCTACATCCACGGGAGAAGAGAGGGGATATGTTTTTATTCTTGATGATGTCTCAATACAGGGCTCTGCACACATATAGTAATAATTACAATTTTAGTAGCTGCTAAATAAAGCAATTACTAAAATTATCATATTTCCTTAAAGGAAATAAATCTCACAGATTTTGCTCTTCTCCACAACAATTATCAAGAGCTTTCGCTTCATTTTTAGCCTTAAGGTGAACTTCTCAAAAAGCCAACTGGCTGGAATCAATATACCTGAGCCTGAGGTAACTAAGATGGTTGAATTGGCTGCATGCTCTATGGGACAATGGCCACTAAAATACCTTGGCACGCCTCTAGGAGGCAACCCCTTGAAGATGTCCTTTTGGGAACCTGTTATTAACACATTTGCTAGAAGAGTGGATGGTTGGAGGAGAAGCTTCCTATCTAAAGGTGGCAGATTGGCCTTGCCCAAATTTGTGCTGTAGGCACATGGGAAATGGGAATAATATCAGATTTTGGGAAGACACATGGTGTGGTAATGAGTCTCTCAAGGAACTGTTTCCTAATATTTATGCATTATCCAGCTTGCACAATGCCCCAATTACTTCCTTTATTTCTTCTCCTCATTCCTATGATGGTCTTGTTCAAAATTGGAATCTCCATTTGGTGAGGAACCTCCCCGATAGCTCTCTTGAGGAAATTATGTTCCTTCTTCAATGTCTTGATTCTTGAATCTTGCCATCTACAGAATCTTGAGGATAAAACTTGTTGGATTGGAGACCCAACTGGTACTTTCTCCTCAAAATCCTTCTTGAAATCCATACAGTCTTCTGCCAACACCTCAACATTTCCTCAAACCAAGTTCATTTGGAGTGCATGTGTGCCATCCAAAGTCAGAGTCTTGGGATGGCTGTTTGCTCATAGAAGATTGAATTGTGCTGATCTCTTACAAAGAAAGTTTTATAATACTATGCTTTCTCCCTCATGGTGTTGTCTATGCAGGAAGGATGAGGAGACAATGGATCATGTGTTTGGGGCCTGCGATCGAGTTAAGGAGCTATGGGATGGGTGGTGTAGGAGATGTCAGTGGCTGTCTCCTTTGGATACTAACACTTTCCTTTCCTTTCCTTTCCTACTGGATTAGTGAACACAAAACTTCAAATGTACTGGAAATGTATTTATTTTGCTATTATGTGGTGTATTTGGACTGAAAGGAACAATATGATCTTTAATGATTGTAGCACTAGTTATAGTAGGCTATGGGAGCAAAGTTTGTTCTGCTGCTTGGGTTAGTTCCTATAAGCTGTCTCTGGGGTACAGTTTTGGGGATTGGATGTTCAGATGGAACACCATCCTTGAAACATTGTAGTTCCTTTGGGACATCTCGTCCCATAGGTTTTCTTTTTCTCTATTAATATTAAGTATGTTTCTTGTCAAAAAAAAAAGAAAAAAAAATCTGTGCTGGAGGCAGTTCTGACATACTATGTCAACTTTTCGCATGCCAAAGTTAGTGGCATGTATGATTGAGAAATTGATGAGGAATTTCCTTTGGAAAAATGTAGATAAAGAAAGTGGATCTCATTTGGTCAAATGGGATAGGGTGAAACAAGATATGGAGCATGGTGGCCTTGGCATTGGGGACGTTCTGAACAAGAATAAAGTGCTTGTAGGAAAATGGCTTTGGAGATTCATCACCGAGAATAATGCACTATGGGCTAGAGTGATCAGAAGCAGACTTCGGTTGCATGATAATGCTAGAGAAGCCAATATCCTTCCTAGAGTGTCCTACCGATGTCCATGGAAATTTATACATTCCATATACCCACAATTTTCACCATTGGTCAGACTTAAGCTGGGAAATGGGTCCTCCATCAGATTCTTGGAAGACCAATGGTGTGGTCCTAAACTGTTAATGATTTCTTCCCCCAACCTATATGGGTTATCTAGGGTACATAATGCTCCCATCACCTCCTTTGCAGTTTTACATCCAAACAATGATGGCATTATCCAGAATTGGAACCTACACTTGTCTAGGAACCTTCCTAATAGCTCCCTAGATGAAGTCCCACTCCTCATTCAATGTCTTGAATCATGCCATCTTCGCAATACTGAGGACAATACTTGCTGGATTGGGGAAACCTCTGGTGTGTTCTCCTCAAAATCACGATATGAGTCCATTTCCACTCAAACACAATTTACAACCTTTCCTCGTGCCAAATTCATATGGATGGCAAAGGTCCCCTCAAAATTGAAAATTCTTGGATGGCTAATTGCTCTCAAAAAACTGAATGGTGCTGATGTGTTGTAGAAGAAATCCCCTAATTCTTTCTTTATCTCCATCTTGGTGTTGTATGTGCAGGAACAAGGCTGAATCAATTGAGCACTTGTTTGGTAGTTGTGAAAGAATATGGGAGTTGTGGAGTCTTTGGAATAAGAGATGTCAATCTTTGCCTTTGCCGGAACCCAACACACTTTTGTCTTTTCCCAACTATAACCAGTTAAAAAGGAGCTTGAAACAATACTGGCAATGTATTTCTTTTGCTAATGTCTGTTGTATTTGGGATCAGGCTTTATTTTTGTTTATTAACTGGGTTAGCTCATGTAAGCTATCACTAGGTTACAGCTTTGGGAATTGGATGTTTAACTGGCAATCCATTTTGGAGTCTTTGTAATTTCCAAATGGGACATCTCGTCCCTTTGGTTTTGCTTTATATTTATATAAATATATTATGTTTCTTGTAAAAAAAAAACGTCTTATATTTATTACATTACAAAGAAATCTTTTAGCGCCTTATTGCCAAATTATCTATAAATGTACTTTTTATGTAAATTTACTCTACAATTTTATATTGAAAAGTAGTGGGTAATTTAAGAATTTATGATAAAAATAGTGCATCGTGAGTTAAAGAGTTTTGGCTTTATAAAATAGTATAGATTAGTAAGTGAATATAATAATTCTTTAACTTGTGTTAAATGATATGAAATGACAAAATATCTCAAAATAGAATATTAATCTATACTGCTAAGAATTTGTTTTACTCTTCGATTAATTTTTTTTTTTTGAAAAAAGAAAATTCAAGTTTGAAGAAAACCTACACAAAAAATTTATTTAACATATACAAGTTTAAAAAATAAAATTGAAGAATAAGTATCACAATCAACAATAAAAAAAAAGATTTTCAATTATTCAAATTAAAAAAGCCTACCCACAAAATCTATTTAACTTAAAAAAACTTGAAAAATAAATTTGAATAACGTATTTCATAATTATCATTAAAAATGAAAAATTTATAGTATTCAAATTAGAGAAATCTATTTATAAAAGGGGTTTAAGTAGAAATCAATACTTTACCATCTCCAAAGTGATTGCATCATCTTCCCTACTGATCTTCGAAAGCTGATTTCACCTTCTATACCTAACATTGAGAAAAAATAATGTGGTTAGTTAACAAAAAACTTCCGCTTTCTTTTCTCCAAAGTCCAAACAAACAAACTGATTAGAATTGTAAGCAGTAACATATGCGATTGAGTTTTCTACTTCATCATTAAAACCACGATCTCAAGTATTGCTGGCATTGAAAGAGACTCTTTTTGTAGGAATCTTTGCAAATGAGAGATTTAAAGGCTCACAAATGAGGACGGGAATAAACTTGGAAGAGCTCCCAACCCAACAATAGCTAGCCAATTGCAAGAAAAAGTTGTAGTGGAATTCCTATCGATTTTTAATCGATAACAATCAATCTTTCTCATTTTCGCTCCATCTTTGAATCAATGTTGAGGGTTTCGGGTACAAGTGTTGGAATTGAACAAAACGCTTGAGGATGAAAGAAGATATGCTCCACGTGGAACTTGTTTCATGTTAGTGTATTCATGCTAGTTAGAGATCGACCATGAAATCCATCACTATACCAAGCGAATCACTGACATTCACATCTCGGTCAAACGGACTTTGTGTGATTCTCTTGTGAATTGCCTTTAGCAAGGTATGGTATTGCATAACAACATGCAAAATGGAATCAAAATGGGAATTCACCCATACAACAAGCCTCCACTGGAATGCTAAGTGTTGGTTTTAACGACTATAGTCTTAATTTGTAGATTGCTGCTCTTGCAGGCCTAAGTGTTGGACCGTTGGTAACGACCTTTGTCAATGTCAGAACTCCTTCAGGATAGACTTATAAAGCAATTTTGCAGGTTTATTATGCGGGGTTGGATAATTGTAGAACTTGTAACCCCACAAACCAATATCAACCCACGATGAGGAAGTCTGAGAAGGTGTGAAATCGGTTTAGCCTTGATTGGTATTTGCCTATTTGGTATAATTCCTTGTTTTCAATTTTTACAAAGATAAGAATAGGCAAGTAGGAAGTGGGATCTCATTGTATCCCTTATTCTCTAGTCTCATTAGGTTGAAAGTGGGATCAGGTTATTTTCTAGTCTCATTAGATTTTGGGAAGATAATTGGTGTGACACCGAATGTTTTCAAAACTTGTTTCCCAACATATATAGATCTATCATCTACTTGGTGGGAGGGATAGGGTGACCTAGATTTTACATAACACAAGAGTGTTTACATCTCAAACTTTTCTGCAAAATTTGAATTCATCACAACAATCCAATTCTACATTTCCACACAAATTCATATGGAAAGCTCATGTTCCATCTAAAGCTCATGCTCATGGTAAATTGAATTGTGCTGATGTCATGCAAAGGAGATTCAGGAAGTGGGCTATTTCCCCTAATTGGTGTAAAAGAAGCAATGAAACCATTAGTCATCTATTTCAAGAATGTGACTTCACTAACCGTATATGGGAGGTTTGGAAAAGCAAATTACATTGGGAAATACTCCCAAATGAGGATAAATTTTGGGATTTTCCACAAATTGGACCTTGTTCTGGGAAATTAAAAGACTACTGGAGGGTAGTAGTGTTTGCAGTTGTGTGGTCCATATGGAGGAGAGGAATTCACGCCTCTTCAACATTGAAGAAAGGGATGTTAATGGAGTCAGGGAGAATTCCTTTTTCTTGTCATCATTATGGGTTAGTGCAACTAAACTTGCAAATGATTTTGGGTTGGGTGATTGGCTTAGGGACTAGAATCCTATTCTCCAATGTATTTAGATATGTTAGAAGGACTACTTGTCCTTCTTGCAATTAGATTGTACAAATCTTAATTTAATCAATAAATTCTGTTTCCTGTCAAAAAAAAAAAGAGAAAAAAAGAGAGTAGGTAAGTTGGAAATGTCACTTTTACCCTTAGTTTTAGAATTTTAAAAATCTTTGAAGAAAAGCAACAACTAATTTTCAAATGGCAAATTCAGAAAAAAGGTAAAACTGGCCATTCGGTGGAGGGGTTCAAAGTAGATTTATTATTAGTAATATGGACTTTTTTTAAATTAAATTGTAACATTTACAAGTCAGTCCAAATTGTTCTATTTGAATTGTAAATCGTAATGATTTAAAATCTATGGTTATAGGCTTTGTAGCAATGAGTGAGGGCGGAGTCATGTACAAATAGGGAGTGTTTGTTGAAAATATCTTGACAAACTCAGCTAAAAAGAGAGACAGATTTAATAAGAAAATGAAGAATGTTCTTATAACCATCTTTGTAGAATGCATGTGTTCTTAATAACTTTGAAATGGTTGGTGACTAATACACATATCACTTGGCATTCAGAAAAATCTTAGCATGTAAAAAGTTTATGAACTTTTTCTGCTTTATTGTATGTTTTCTCTGAAAATTGTCCAACCTTTGTTTGTTGATTACATTACATGATCTTCATATGCCTTTTAGATGTTGTATTGGTGAACATTTTGTTTTCTTATGGAAAGTAGATTTCTAAGATTAGTATGTAAGTCATCATTAGCAGCATAGATTTTGCCATGTCCCCAATAGTAGAAATTGCTAATGATGCAATCTAAGGGTGTTATTTTTTTGTTGTGGTGATCTATTTTTGAGTTCTTACTTAAAATTTTTATCTCATATTGTTGGGCTAGAAGTGAACCTTTGAAAATGCTTTTTTGTACCATTCTATTTTAAAGCACAAACTTGTAATGCTATACCAAATGGCTACTTACATTCAATTATTTAAGAAGCTATTTCTTTCAAACAACACCTTAAAGTGGGTTGTTGTTTTCCAAGAGCTGTTAAATGAACTTGCAGTTTTACCATTCAGTTCGTGTATACGTAAGGTTTTAAAATTTGTGAGGTCCAATTGATGTAATTTGTTCATTTGAGTAGAGGTGTACGACTTACTCCCATTCCCTGTTATTTAAAAAAAAAAAAAGTTTAATCAGCTAGTGTCATTGTTGATCTGTCATCCGAAAAAGTCTCCTGCTTGCTGTCAGCTACCTAGCATAACTCTCCTCCTTTACTCGGACACAAGATCGATTGTGTTTGAAAATATTCAAATATATTCAGCGCAGGCAGAGTTTGAAAAATTTTCTAAATGAGATGCAAATATTTGTCACTATTTGAAGGATGGTTGACTATGTCAGAATTATTCTACTATTAAAGCAAAAAATCTTCTTATTTTGATGTGAATAATTCTTCGTAACCTTGCGTGATGTGCAGATGTCTATATGAATATTAGTAGATTTTATTTATAAAAGCTATACTTAGAACACGATTAAATTATCGGTGACACTTGTTTTGGAAACAAACTAATGGAAAAACTGCATGTTTACTAGATGTGTTTGGGACAGGTGTACGAGATAGCTGAATTGTTGCTTCCCAATGTGGATAATCTGTTCTGATTTCCTGAAAGTTTGGATCCTTGAACTTGGGAGTTACTGGAGAGTGATCTTTTTTGCTGTTAGTTGGAGTGTATGGGAAGAAAGGAATTATAGAATATTCCAAAATGATTGTAATGATTTGGGTAGGGTCTGGGATTCTACCATTTTTTGGGTCTCTCTTTGGATTAGCACATGTAAGTCGTCTCTAGGCTATGGTTTCAGGGTCTGGTTACGTAATTGGGACTCCATTTTTACTAGTTTTTAAGTGCCCGTGGGACCACTCGTCTTTAGTGCCTTTGCTTTTGTTTACCTTATCCCTTACCATTAATATACTATTTATGTTTCTTGTCATTAAAAAAAAAAAAAAACTAATGGAAATCATGTGTATTTAGTAATATAAAGGTTTTTTAAATGCTTAAAATGTACTTTTGGTTAGTGCATAATCATGCTCAAGCATTATGTATTGATAATTTGTTAGAGTCAGTGACTCATTCATACTCATTTAGTAGGAGACTCGTAACAATTTGTAGTTGGTCTAGTTTTATGTGTTTATATCTCACTTGCATTTGCGATAAATTCTTTTTGAATGGTGGAAAAAAGTTTTGGCTCAAGAACTGGAGAGATTGGGAGAAAGTCACAGAAGTATGAACAAATTAGATGACATGAAATCACAAAAGTACCTTAAAACTGTTCTACATTGAAAAAAAAAGTTAAAAAAAGGTTTAAAAAAATTTCTACGTGGTTTGTTTTAGAGGAGTGATAATTGATGTAGCATTTGATCTTGAGAATTGAGCTTGTGTGAGAATACTTATAAACTATGTTACCTGGACTCGGGTATGGGTGTCGGATACGGGTACATATTTAGAGGTCCGACTTGTTCATTTTCAAATTCTAGGATACGGGGACTTGGCTATATTATATGTTGTTCTTTCTTTTTTTTTCTTCTTTTTACTCATTTATTGTTCGTTTTATTCTCCCACTTAAGTAAATTTCACCTATTAATCATTATCTTCTTTCATGCTTTCTCTTTTTACTTTAGAGAATCTACATAGTAATATTCTAAGATCTTAAGTGTCGGACACATATCCCATACCCATGTCGTATCCTGAAGTGTCGAACACGGGTACGTCGGGCTAAAGTGAAGAGTCTGGGTAACATAGCTTATAAATAAAAAAAATGTTTAATTATGTAAAGAAGGAAGGACATTGAATGCTGATGGGACCTTTCATATTTAATTATAATAGTTTTATTTCTGGTAAAAAAATAAATAAAATTATAATAGTTTTAGAGATGAAAGCTGCATACAACATAACATGCAGAAGATTATATTAGGTTGGCATGTGACTTCTTGTAGTTGCATTGTTTGCGCTATTGTATTATGTACTATTATTAGATATGTGACATCTGTTATTGCATTAGTGTAGTTTCTTAATTTTTTTTGTTTGGCAT
Source organism: Paratinospora sagittata (assembly GCA_035771175.1). Taxonomy (NCBI): domain Eukaryota; kingdom Viridiplantae; phylum Streptophyta; class Magnoliopsida; order Ranunculales; family Menispermaceae; genus Paratinospora; species Paratinospora sagittata. The sequence continues at coordinate 17,130,746 of CM069604.1, forward strand.
TTTGATAAGATTGGAATAATCTAATCTGATTGGAGAGTTTTACTAATTAATAGGCAAGAAGCTGCTGGTGCACTGTGGAATTTATCATTTGATGACAGAAACCGTGAAGCAATTGCTGCTGCAGGTGGTGTTCAGGCCCTGGTATGTCTATTAACCTCTTCTACTCTGTGTTTTTGTTGTATTCATTAGTTTTTTATATGCATGTCCCGGATGTTTCATCATAGTAAGAGATCATGCTTCGCTGGAGCTTGCTTGAATACTGTTTGTGTGCTTGAATGTTCTTGTTCCCTTTTCATTTGATTGGTTTTCATGAACTAGCTTGCACAAAGATAGGATGTATCAAGGAGCATGAAGCAGTAGACTGCTGGGTCACTGTTGGGCAGGGATGTAACCACGGGGCAGTGGATAATAAGGTTTTTTATTGACTTCTTGTGGTGATTAATTGGGGTAGACCCCTTTATTTGGCCATTTTCTGATTATTGCATGAATCAACATTGATCATTCCTTTCACATGAACTGAAAAAAAAGGGCAGCCCGGTGCATGAAGCTCCCGTTTGTGTGGGTTTCCAGGAAAGAGGTGGACCACTTTGGGTCTATTGTACACAACCCTACCTTGTATTACAAGAGGTTGCTTCTACTACTTGAACTCGTAACCACTTGGTTGCATGGTTACAACTCCTACAATTGCACCAAGGCTCACCTTCCCCTTTCATATGAACTGTGAACTTGAAAAGCCCTTTGCATTAGTATTTCCTGATTTTGTATATGAGTTTTACTATTTTGAAATATGGTAAAACATTAAAAGATAAAATTATAATTGAGTGTATTCGGAAAATGATAGGAGTAGCACCAACTGGAGATAAAATGAGAGAGAACTGATTTAGGTGATTTCGACCCATACAATGTACGCATTTAGATGCACTAGTTAGGAAGAGTAACCTATTAATGCTAGATGGTAACAATAGAGGTAGAGGTACACTTAAAATAACATAGACAGAGATAATTAAGATTGATCTAAATTTTTGTAATTTGAATGCCGACTTAGTCCTCCATAGAGCGGAATGGAGGAAGTGGATTCATGTAGCCCACTCCATGTAGTTGGAAAAAGGCTTAGTTGAGTTGAGTTGAGTATACTTGTGCGAATCTGTGATTTATTTTGTGCTTGGGAGTATTGTGAGTGGAGCATTACTTGGTTCTTTTCAATGATTTCATAAGTTGATATATAATTGTGCCTTAATTAATGTTTTTCTGTTTCTTTGTTCTTGAGATTTTTAAATCTTAGGACTGGCACATACCCTGCATCTTTTCATGGAATGTAGGTTTGATATCGTAGCAAGGGCAGGAGTGTCCCAATTTGCCCTTTTGGTTTAATAGGGGATAAACTTAATTTTAAATTGTTAATGTTGGGACTGGGACTATAAGGAAATTCTATTAGCACGTTTGTTCAAGAGATCATGAGCCCTTTTCCATTTTCATTTATTCCCTTTTTTGTGGACCTTTGTCTTCATAAACTTTATAACTCTTCATGCTTGAAAAGTTGGAGATTTACAAGTCAAAACAGTGTTCCATTTCCTGCCATTAGTCCTCGCCAAGATTTAGGTTTTCTGCATTTTATTGCTCCAATTAATTAGTGTTCCTTTTCCACTATCACCTCCTGTTTTGTCTACTTATGAGAGCAACTCTTAGACACACAATAACCAGAGTAGCAAAAGATCTGGAGATATGCTGACTGTTTTATGTTTGCTATCTAATATTTATGACTATGGTGAAGGTTGATAACTTGTTTAAGGGTATATCTTGATGACTCTATTAAAACTGTACCACCAATGGAGTCCCTTTCAAGCTAATGCTGGAAAACATCGATGGTTATTTCTTTGCTAAAGTCCTGATAGATAAGGAAATAACTATATGTAGTATTTTTGGTCTTTTTTGGTAATCGCTTATTTTATTTTGGGGCACCGTGGGAAACAAAATCTCTGTAAATTAGAAAGGTTGTGGTTTGGAAAGATTGAGTATTTAGAAAGTGTATGCATATGGTAGAATTAGAAATTTTTGTAATTATAGGGATCCATAGGAAGAGGGAAATTTCCTTTTAATGTTCTATAACAATTGTATATATATCAAGGAAATACATTAGTTTTCCAAATTATTTCAATTTTTTACATGGGATCAAAGCTTTAGGTTCAATTGGGAATTCTTTAGAAATTATTTGGCCTTCATCGCCATTAAAGAAATACTCCTTGATCGTTGTTATCACTGTCGTGAAGTCATCTTCTTTTCTATTTGTCTGCTACTGCTACTGCTCCCTTCGCCGTCGTGCAACGTTTATCATTATCACGACCATGACAAACCAAAACCCTTGCCATTCTTCGTTGCCGTTACTGCTGCTGCTGCTCCCTTGCCGTTCTTCCTTTGCATCACCACTAATGTTGCAATCGTCTGCAACCATCCGCTGATGCTGCTCCGTTGCCATTCCACTCTTCTATTATTACCGTTGCTGCTGATCGCATCTCTCTTTTGCGATTTCTCTCTTGCATGATCTTCTCGCTGCAGTGATCGTCTCGCTACTGTAGATCTCTCTCACGCGATATCTCTCTCTCTCAGTGATCGTCTCTCTCTCGTTGCTAATCTCATCTCTCTCTCTCGCGCGTTCTTATCTCTCTCTCTAGACTCTCGCTATCTTTCTCTCTTTACTCAATATCTCTCGGTCTCTCTCTTTCTCTTCTCTCACAAACGATCTACCAATCTCATCTTCTTTTCGTTTATTTTTTATATTCTTTTACTTTATTCTCCTTTCTATTAGATGCCAAAAAAAGAAAAAAAAGAGGAGAAAAAGAAGAGAAAAAAAGGGAAGGAAAATATGTCAGTCGTATCGAGAATTGTGTAGTCTGAGGAACTGGTGTCTAGTCACGGGACATGAGAACTACAGAATATCCAACCAGCCTATAGCCTTAATGAAAAGAACTATTTAAAGTGGTCTCAGCTTGTTCGTACTTTTTTGAAGGGTAAAGAAAAATTAAGTCATCTTCTGGGAACTGGATTAAAGAAAAGAGATCCTTAGTTCGAGACACAGAACAATGAAGATTCGATGATTATGGCGTGGCTTTGGAATTAGATGACACCTGAGATTAATGATACATGTATGTTCTTGACTACCACTAAAGATATTTGGGATGCCATTCACCAGACATATTCCAAGGCACTTGATGCAGTCCAAGTATATGAAATAAAGGTCAAAACGGGAGCCGCGAAACAAGGGAATAAAACGGTCACGGAGTATGCCAATATGTTGAAGAATCTCTGGCAAGAACTTGATCATTATTGATGGATTGGGACTAAATGCCCTGAGGATGCAGTAATTCTCAAGAATTACATTAAGAAAGATTGAGTCTATGATTTCTTAGTTGTACTTAATTCTAAATTTGACTTGGTTAGGGTTTAGATACTTAGCAAATCTCTGGCAAAAACTTGATCATTATTGATGCATTGGGACTAAATGCCCTGAGGATGTAGGAATTCTCAAGAATTACATTAAGAAAGATTGAGTCTATGATTTCTTAGTTATACTTAATTCTAAATTTGACTTGGTTAGGGTTTAGATACTTAGCAAGGAGTTGCCAACTCTAAACGAAACCATCTCCATTATCCGGGCCGAAGAAAGTATTAGAGGTGTTGTACTCAAACCTCAGAAGATGGATGGTTCAACTATGGTGGCTAACTGGGGTGGTGATCAGAAATCAAAGAGCTGAATCATCAAAGGTTCCTAACTGAGAGAGTAAGGATAACCTATAGTGCACTTATTGCCAGAAGGCTAGACATACCAGGGAGAAATGCTGGGAACTCCATGGCAAGCCATCAACGTCTAGTAAAGAATGGGGCTACAAAGGAGGGTCATAGAAAAGCAGGGCACACTTGTCCACTGACCAGCTAGTTGCTGAGAACACTCTAGAACTAGTAGGATTCAATGGAGATGAGATTGAACGATTGCGGACTCTGTTTGGCACTCTTGAAAAACTCTCAGGTACCTGCTCATTGGCACATTCAAGTAAGTTTCCGATTTCTGTTGGATTAAAAGTCTCAGATAAATCCTTTGCCACCTCTTGGGTCATCGATTCTGGTGCTACTGATCACATAACTAATTCCTCTTATATATTCCATACTTATAATCCATGTCCAAGCAGGCGGAAAATAACCACAATTGATGGGTCCTTAACCACGGTTGCAAGCATAGGAGAGGTTCACATTAGTCCTGCTCTTACACTTAGAAATGTACTTCATGTTCCAAAGCTGTCCACTAATCTAGTCTCTATACAAAAGCTAACACATAATATGAATTGTAATGTGATTTTCTATCCTACTTATAGTGTGTTTTTATTTTAGGTCCAGGATTTGGGGAAGACGATTAGACTTGCTAAGGAATAAGATGGGCTGTATTACCTTTAGACACGACGGGCGAATCCTACCAAGAGTACCTCTTCATTTCTCTCTTGAGTTCTATTTCTCCAATAAAGATAAGATTTGGCTTCATCATCGCCGACTTGGTCATCCCTCCTTCAGAACTCTTAAGGTCATGTTTCCTTCTTTGTGTAGGACAATAGATGTTGAACATTTTCGTTGTGGTGTGTGTGTGAATTGGAGAAACACAAATGTGTAACCTTTCCAATTAGCAATGAAAAAAGTTCCAATCCTTTTGATCTTGTTCATAGTGATATTTGGGGCCCTTCAACCAACGCTTGGTTGGCTGAGTGGCATAGGGCTCTTGTCTCATGAAACGATGTCACGAGTTCGATTCCCGCCTTATCAGCGTTGGCCACTGGGGCGTCTCTTACTCGATTTTGCCAGGGGCCTTAGTGGATTAGTGGGGCCGGAGGTTCGGATACCATTAAGTTGTCAAAAAAAATAAAATAAAATAAAATAAAAATTGGGGCCCTTCTCCTATTCCTAATGTTTTTGGAGCACAGTGGTTTGTGTCTTTCTTTGATGATTGTACTAACGTCTTCTGGATATTTTTACTCAAACAAAAGTCTGATTTGAGCCTTGTTCTCCCAAACTTTCATACCATGGTGCAAACTTAGTTTTGGGCCAAAATCAAGAGATTCTGATCCGACGATGCAAGAGACTATTTAATCAAACTTCAACCCCATTCATGAATCATTTTGTATCCACATCCAACAACAAAATGGCATTGGTGAGAGGAAGAATGACCACCTACTTGATACAATCCACGCATTCCTGTTCCAGAACCATGTGCCTAAGTCTTATTGGGCGGAAGCCGTCCTAACTACTACACATCTCATTAACCAAATACCTTATCAAATCCCTGGTTAGTCTTATGGAAATGCTGTCACAATTTTATCCTAACCCGAAACCTCAAACAACAGCCTCATTCCTAAAATTTTTGGGTGTGTATCATTTGTCCATGTTCACCATCCAAACAGGGGGAAATTAGATCAAAGAGCTCTCAAGTGTATTTTTGTCGGGTACTCTTCAACTCAAAAGGGATATAAATGCTACCATCCATCGTCCAAAATTTTTTTTGTCTCGGTGGATGTTATTTTCAATGAACGCGAGTCTTATTTTTCCGCTCATTTTTTTCAGGAGACGAGCTCCATCATTGAAGATAAGGATCGGGATTCTCTCGCAAGTAATCCTTTTTCCATTAACCTCCAAAACTCTACACCACCTTCCTCTGAACCCAATTCATCTGCACCCTTTGAACCCATTGATGACCAAGGAGGCGAGCCTGAATCATCTACTCCTAAGGATCAAATGACTTGCAAAACATACTCAAGGAAAAACACTGCAGTTTCTGAACTTGTGCAAGTCCAAGAATTTGAACCAACTCTTGAAAATGAGGTAACAGTTTTTGAACCCCTCTTACAAACTCCATTTGAATCACAACCTGAAGCATACATAGATCAGAATCTTCCTGTTCTCCTTAGAAAAGGAACTAGGGAATGTACGAAACGTTCCCTGTATCCGTTCTCTCATGTTGTGTCCTTTGAAAGATTTTCACTATCCCATAAGAGTTTCCTTACTAGCCGGAACAATATTCAAATTCCTACGTCTTTATCTGAGATGGTATCTAATGAAAATTTGAAACAAGTTATGAATGTGGAGATGGAGGCCTTGGAAAAAAAATGCAACTTGGGAGTTGGTAGATATGCTTGCAGGAAAGAAACTTGTGGGATGTAAATGAGTTTATGCTGTTAAGTACAGAGTAGATGGATCACTGTAGCGCTATAAGGCAAGATTAGTGGCCAAAGGATATACTCAGACTTATGGTGTGGACTATCTAGAGACATGTGCCAAGATAAATACAATGAGGATTTTGTTGTCTTTGGCAACTAATTATGATTGGGATTTACAATAGTTCGATGTAAAGAACACCTTTTTGCATGGTGACTCGGAAGAAGATATTTATGTGGAAATTCCTCCTGGATTTGGAAGCAGCCTACCCACTGATAAAATATGCAAATTGAAGAAAGCTTTGTATGGACTTAAACAGTCTCGAAGAGCATGGTTTGGTCGATTTACCAATGTGATGAAAAATATGAGATACAGACAAAGGCAAGAGAACCGTACTTTGTTCATTAAGCGCTCAACTTTAGGGGGAGTTACCGCTCTTCTTGTTTGTGTGGATGACGTTATTGTGACTGGGAACAATGCAAATGAGAAATAGAACTTGAAGCTGTGTCTGACCAGAGGATTTGAGATTAAAGACCTAGGAAGGTTGAAATATTTTTTGGGAATTGAAGTCACACACTCCAAGTAGGGCATCTTTATCTTTCAACAAAAATACATTTATGACCTTCTTAAGGATACAGGGAAGTTGGCACGTTGATTGTTAAGTACACCCATTGATCCTAATCAGAAGCTTAGAGAAGCTGAAGAAGCTACTCTGTCAATAGAGAGATGTATCAAAGATTGGTCGGGAAACTCATCTATTTCTCTCACACAAGACCTGATATCGCATATGTAGTGAGTGTGGTTAGTCAATTTATGCACAATCCCGAAGACGTTCATCTGCAAGCTGCTTATTGCATATTACAATATCTTAAAAGGACTCTGGGGCATGACATTCTATCTAAACGAAACACAGGATTGGTTTTGGATGCATATACAACTGCAGATTATGCTGGTTCTATAGTTGACAGGAGATTGACCACTAGGTATTGTACCTTTCTTGGTGGGAATCTAGTAACATGGAGAAGTAAGAAGTAGAATGTGGTGGCTCGATCTAGCTCTGTAGCGGAATTCAGAGCAATGGCCCGAGGGATTTGCGAACTACTATGGTTGAGAATCATTTTGGAAGACCTACAGGTTAAGTGGGGTGGCCTGATGAGACTCTATTGTGACAATAAATGCGGAATCAACATTGCCCATAATCCCGTACAACATGATCGAACCCAAGCATATTGAAATTGACAGACACTTTATTAAGGACAAGCTTGACAGCGGACGCATCTGCACTCCATATTTGTCTACTCATCATCAGTTGGCGGATGTACTCACCAAAGGACTTAGTAGTGCTACATTTCAAACATGCGTGTCCAAGCTGGGAATGGTAAACCTTTATTCACCAGCTTGAGGGGGAGAGTATTTAGAAAGTGTATGCATATGGTAGAATTAGAAATTTCTGTTATTATAGGAATCCATGGGAATAAGGAAATTTCTTTTCGATGTTCTATAACAATTGTATATATAGGGGTCTTTGTACAAAGTTAAGCATCAAGTAAGTACATTAGTTTTCCAAATTATTTCAATTTTCTACGGGCACCTTAGTGTAAATAAAGATTCTGTGTTTGTTCTCCGTATGCAGCTGGAAAAGAAATCTTTTAGAAACCAAATGCTCAATGAATTGCTGACATTGTAATTAGATCTGGCGAATGAAACACTGGAAAATTTAGAACATGGAGATTTACGTCATTTTTCTGAAATAGCTTTTGTTTCTCCCATTAAATTCCAGCATAACTGCGAAATGGACATAGCGCATGGCTTTCTTTCTGCAGGATATGATGTTATGAGTGCTTCTTGGATATTTTCTAAAACATCTGGCTTAGAATTCTTTGATAAACATTTTTTTCTCTTCCAATTAAAAACTGATTCATAGACACTCTACTTATCAAATGGATCTTCAAATGAAAAATCTGTTCCTAGTGGCATACTTTGCTCTTTTATGTGTTCCATTGTAACTAGATTGTGATATATGAGCCGTCATGGATTATGGCATCTATGGAGAACATTTATTTGTCCTATCTCAGGTATAGTAATGTTTTGGATACTCTCTTGTGTTACTTCGTGTACTGGTTTAATTGTTGACTTTTACTAGGGTTTTGTTTCTTCAATTACTAGACAGTTTTCAAATTTCACATTGCAAACTCTTACAACTAATTTTATATCTACCATTTGAAGCTTTCTTAATCACCATTTTTTTTTTTAATGATAGGTAATGAAGCTTCCTCTTGATTCTTTGTGTAGGTTGCTCTTGCGCAGAATTGTTCAAATGCATCTCAAGGTCTTCAAGAAAGGGCTGCAGGTGCTTTGTGGGGATTATCTGTATCAGAGACCAATAGGTATGCTGCTATGTTTCATTTTCCACACTCTTAGTTGTACTTTGGATTTATGTTCTGTGATGAATTAAGTTCAGGTTACATTCTTCTCATGGTCATTTATGTTTCAACACAAAATTGAGTTTTTAAGTGGAAGAACAAGCATGAGTAAAACAGTCCTAGACTGGTGTGATTAGGAGAGATCATAAGTCTAATACCAATTTACCATGTTTCACCCATAATGTAAGCCATATTTCATACTTAATGAGACATTGAAATACTTCATTGTAATCTGAATTTTTAAGTTAGAGAGAACTCTGGGGCAATATCAGTACTTAATGGCTATTGTATTGGTTCCACATGTTCCCTGAAAGACAAAATGAAATTTTAAGAAGGCGCTTGATGTACAAATACATCTTGCTTTGTTCAGGAATGACGTCATCATCTGCAAATCATCTTTTTTCAGTCCAAGTTTTTCTCTTTGCCATCCTTGTTTTGATTATTAAGACTTAATCTTTCTGTCACACCCTGGGTTGCACAGCGTGCCCCCTACCCAGGTGTGGGCGCACCCCCTCGGGGCGAACGCTAAGCCATTAGGCGTTCGCCCCGAGGGGGTGCGCCCACACCTGGGTAGGGGGCACGCTGTGCAACCCAGGGTGTGACACTTTCTATAGCTCTTTTCCTTATAGCTTGCATTCTTTCTCTATCCTGTGTCCTTGGGGACTACTTCCAGTAACAAGGAAGTTATTGTCCAATTGTTTAAAGCTTCAAGTGTTGTAGGACACATTATCCCGTTCACTTATGTATATTGTCAGTGTACAGGAATTTTGATTGGCTAAGTTTTATTTTATTTTATCTGATTTTGTTTGGGTTGTTAAGTTGTTGGGATTTAGATAAGAGTTGGATATCTTTGATTTTCCTAGTTGTAGACTTGTAGTTGGAGTCTAAGTCGTTCTATGCATTTATATGTGTTAAAGTTTAATCCAGAGGGGACTTGTGGAATTTTAATTGTAACTCTTAATCTTATCTTCCCTCTCATTTATCTATCATTGCTGCGGCATTATCAAGCGTTTGAAATACAAGTTATTAGATAGTTAAATTCTAATATCCTCCGTTGTTGCTTTGACTCTTTGAGTGACTGGTTTTTTAGAGACAGCTGCTTTGTGAAAACTATTATTAGGAAAATTCATAAATATTCTTCTTCAAAACCAATGTTTTCAAGGCGTCAAAACAATGCCTAGTTAATTGACCCCATCTAGACGAGACGGTGCCTAGAGTCAAGACCTAGGCGTTATAAATAATATTTATTTATAACTCCCTAAATGCATAATTAAATAATTATGGAGAGGATAATGCTTCGGGTTTCCACCCAATCAAATGGGAATTTGTAAAGAATCCTACTGAGTCTGGTGGTATGGGGGTGGAAGATTTAATAAGGAAGAATAAGGCACTGGTGGGCAAATGACTATGGCGTTTCACTAGAGAACCTGAAGCTCTGTGGGCAAAAATCATTAGAAGTAGACACGGGTTGCTTGATAATGCCAAGGATGCCAACATCAATCCAAAGGCCACGTACAAAAGTCCATGAAAATTCATCTTCTCTACCTACCCCTCATTTCAGTCTCACACTAGATTAAAATTAGGAAATGGAAACCTAATCCGTTTTTGGGAAGATCAATGGTTGGGTAGTGATTGCCTCAAACACATGTTCCCATCATTATACAATCTTTCCTCCCTACACCAAGCCCCAATGTCATCATTTATAGAAAATAATCTCCTCATTAACACTATGAGTTGGAACCTTCACCTAAATAGAAACCTATCCCATAGAGCCAATGTTGAGATTGCAGGCCTCCTTGAATGCCTAAATTCTGTGTCACTCTCTAGTGACATCGATAGGGTGATTTGGCTGGGCACATAATACAATCTTTTCACAATGAAGTCCTTTTACCTATACCTCAACCAAAATAGCCAGCAGACCAACATTTTAAACCATGCCAACTTTATCTGGAAAGCACATGTACCATCAAAGTCAAAATTATGGGTTGGCTGTTAGCTCATCATAAAATCAGTTGTGCTCATGGTTCAAAAATTCCCCGAAATTCGGCGAACTTCCACGAATTATTTTCCTTTTTTACAATCAAAGTGCAAAGTGGATGTAAAATAAAAAATGCAAAAATTCGCTGAAATAATTTTGATAAAATTCGAAAAATTCGATAAACTTCTATAAAATTTCTATTTTTCAATTAAAAAATGCAAAAACTCGACAAAAAATTTGATAAAATTCAACAAAATTCGATGAAATTCAACAAAATTCAACAGAGAAGTAAAAAAATGTTATTTCATCAATAGAAAACAAAAAAATATCAATAATTATGTATTATTTTCAACTTCATCAACCAACATAGCAATATAAATTTTAAAAAATAATTTAACAAGCTAACAAATTATGTAGTTTATGGGATATCCTTTACCAAAAAGAGAAGAAAAGAAGCAAAATAAATAAATAAATAAAGTTGAAATAAGATAAAAACTTAAAAAATAAATTAAAAGAGTTTTCAAAGCCATCTTTTAGTTAACTCTTATAAAACAAGATTAAAAAAATATACATTTAAATAATAAACTAATAAATTAAGCATGATGGAATTCAAACTAGCAAAGTATATGGTTGAGAAGCAAGTCACCACAAAATTAAATATTAAAACAAAGAAAATGAATTAAGACCAAAGCCCATCATTTCAAATTCATCAACCCATTTAACAAGATTGATTTTGTTATGTCACTTATTGGTATTTTTATGTATTAAAAGTGTTTATTTATATTAGTTTTTAGCTTATATTACAATAAATTTAGATATTTAAGCATATATACAAAAAATTTCCGAACTTGTCTAATTTAAGGAATTTTTACAAAAATTCTCCATGTCGAATTAAACTTCTCCGAAGTAATTCCAATTTTCAAGTGACCGAAGTCAAGTCGAAATCGAATTTTCGATCCTTGGATACAAGTAAATAATATAAAATTCATAACATGTGCGATGTGCGTTAAACATTGTTAATGTAAAAACACATGTTTCAAACCTTTATATTTATACTTTTATATGTGAAAAGTATCTATTTATGTTTTTTTTCATCATTTCTAATAGTAATTATGCATATTTTATCATCTATATAGAAATTCTTTAAACTTCTCTATGTTAGCGAATTTTTACAATAATTCTCCAAGACTTCTCGAACTTCCCCAAATTAATTTCGATTTTTAAAGGTCGAAGTGTAGGGCGAAGTCGAAGTTTCGAACCTTGGTTGTGCTGATGTATTACAGAGGCGACAACCTTTCTTGGCTTATCCCCAAATTGGTGTTCTATCTGTAGGAAGAATGATGAAACAATTAGGCATTCATTTTGTGAATGTGATGTTGTGAGAAGTCTTTGGCGCAGATGGGCAGACTCATTTTCTGGGTTTCCACTTCCAAACGTCGATGATCCTTTCAGTTTTCCTAACAACCCTGTCCTTAATGGAGATCTCAAGAACTACTGGAGAATTATGTTTTTTGCTGTGACATGGTGCATCTGGAAAGAAAGAAATTGTAGAATTTTTGATAGTATTGATCATAGTGTGGATCATATATGGGAAAACTCAGTGTATCTTTTTGCTTTATGGATCAGTTCATGTAAATTCTCTAGGAACTATAGTTTAAGTGATTGGAGTAGGAACTGGCAGGCTATCCTAGAAACTATATAATGATTTTGTAACTTTTTGTACTATGTTTTCAGACGATACCTCATCCTCTGAAAACACTTACTTGCTGTTAACACAACCCTCTTTATATAATACAATAAATATGTTTCCTGTCAAAAAAAAAATTAAATAATTTTACATATTCAAACCATATATATATAGTTACATATGTATTCCATGGTAAAGAAGTCAAATGTAGTGTAAAAGAGCAAAATCAAACTTGTCTCTGATACCAATTTGATGTAGATTCGTCGTGGAAGCAAGAACGAAAATTCTAAAAAATATAACCAAATATATATTCTTTTGAATAAAATATTCAAAGAGAAAAAAAAAAATTATCTTCATCTCCTAAATTTCGTAATTGGAGCTCCTTATATGGATAACTCCCCTAAAACAACTTCTAAACTACCTAAAACACTTAAAAACAAGTTTCATAAGTTATCTATAACATAATAACAACTTCCTAGTCCTATTAGAACTCTATTTAAATACTTTTAAAACATTTTTTAATACAGTTAAAAAATAAAAACGAATTTTAAAAACTATCTAGAACTACCACTAAAAATTAAATATATCAAAATAAAAACTTCCCTAAAGAAAGAAACTAAAATAAAAAACATTCTGAAATACGTTATACATCATTATCTCTGTTCACAAATGCTGATATTGGGGCTGAGTGAAGGTTTGAATAACCATAGAGCATGGGAAACTGGTTTTTAAAGTTATCATTGCTACACTAATTGTCTTCCCAAAATATAATTAAGTTTTCATTGCCTAGTTTCAATGTAGTATGGGGGTTAAAGGATGTGTAGATGGATTGTATAAATTTTCAGGCTTGGGTTGGTACTGGCATCCCTAGCATTCTCAAGCATACCATGTCGGCTTTTAATGATTTTAACCCATAAAGAATCAGGTTCCCTGGTGAAGCGCCACAACCATTTACCCAACAAAGCTCTGTTCTTCCTGAGCGGGTCTTCCACACTCATTCCTCCTTATTCAACTGAGGCCTTATCCCAGTCCCATTTTATTGCATGCAGACCAGAAGTTGTATCTCCTCTTTTCCACAAGAAATTTCTCATTTTCCTTTCTAATATGGTTGCCATAGATTCTGGTAGCTTGAAAACAAATAGGTAATAGGTTGGTATAGCTTGTAACATAACCCTTAGTAAAGCCAGTCTGCCCCCTTTCGACAAGAATCCTCTTTTCCACCCTTCAATTCTCTTTGAAATTGTGTGAATCACTGGTTACCAAAATGATTGTTTAAGAAGGTTTCCTCCCAAAGGCATGCCCAAATACCTGATTGGCCATTGATCCATACCGCAGTCAATTCCAGAAGCCGACCTGTTGATGCAGTCTTCCTCCATATTAACACCAATAAGCTTACTTTTTGACAGGTTGATATTGAGACCAGACATGAAGCAGAAGCTTTTAATTGTTAGCATTGTGTTATGGATACTCTTCTTATCATCATCCAATAGAAAGATGCAATCATCAGCAAAGAGAATGTGGGAAAGATGAACTTGTTTTGAACCAATTCTGAAACCATTCATCATCCAATAGTCTCTTAACTCTTTTTGTTTCCACCTTTTCCTTTAATAACGTTTTCGCTTCTTATAATACAAAAAAGGAAATTATAAAGATTATTGTAGGCGTTTTATTTAATTCCTTGGTTTCCAACTCTTTCTCCATTTTCCTATCTTTTAAGCGACATGCCATTAACTTAAAAAATCTCTTAGGTTTCGTTAGCATTAAGAAAGCTTTTTATTCCTCATTCTCACTTATTTTTAGACATGCTTATCCATCATCCCCAATTAAACGATGTTCATATCCTTTCTCACTTGCTGCTCATGTACGGGATACTAGTGAAACATAAATACATATTGTAAGACCTGATATTAATTCTGAAAGTGAATGAAATAGGACACATAGTAAATTTGTAACAAAAAACAAGTCATTGTAAGAACAAAAGCATATAGAACACATTAACAAGTATACACTTTCCCTTCTTGTAGTCTATGTCAAAAGAGACAAGTGAGAAAAACACATGCAACTATCGTGTATATATACGAGCTGTATTCTATTTTATATGCCTATAATGTCTCAACGACACTCTTACCAAAGAGTAAAGAATCCTCTTCCTATAATCAATCCCTTTCTTCTTGGTCGAACACCTTTTTTTTTTTTTGACAAGAAACGATAATTGTATAATATTAATTATAATGGTAGGAAGCTATACAAGAATATACACCCGAAAAAAATCTGGGATTATAGATCAAAACTCTGCAAAATTGGTTGCCAACCTCTCAGCCACTCCCCCAAGGGAAGGCCCCTTGCTAATTTAGCACTAATCCACAAAGAAGCCAAGTAGAAAGAATTTTCCCATATAGTTCTGAAATCCCTTTCATGGTTATCGAAGATGCGACAATTCCGCTCTTTCCATGAGGACCAAACAATAGCAAAGACAACAACACGCCAATAATCCCTAAAGCGCCGTGGCACTACAGGATCATCCGGGAAGGCCCACAGTGTAGGACAAATGGAAGGAGGCCCCCACTGAAGAAAGCCTGCCCATCTATTCCACACCTTTTTAGAGAACTCACACAATCCACAAAAAGGTGTTGACTTGTTTCCCTATTGCCCTTATACAAACAACACCAGTTTGGAGAAAGACACCAATCCTTGAAATGCCTTTGAAGAATATCCGCACAATTTAACTTGTTATGAGCAATAGTCCACCCCAAAAATTTGGCCTTGGAGGTAACATGAGCTTTCCATATGAAATCATGAGGGAAATGCTGAAGGGGCAGGCTAGGGGCTAGGGAAGAGCAAAGGTGATGGAAAAAGGATTTAGAAGAGAACTCCCCCGATGATTCCAAAGGCCAAGACACTTATCACTCTCATTTTCTTCTTTTAGCCTATTGATTGATGATTTTTTTTCTTTCCTTTTGACATAAAAGGAAAAACCAACACTTTAAATCATTTTGCAAAGCTTTGAAAGCTTAAAAAATGGAATACAGAGGGTTGAAATGAAAAATAGGAGGTTCTATATATTGTTGGTCTCAAATTATATGACTTGATTTGACTTGTAAGATTAAAGAACCCTAACCTAAACCTAGGAGTACAAAAAAGTCCATTACTTATGGTGCAATATAGAACCCCAATCCCTAAGCCAATCCCCAAAACTATACCCCAAAGATAATTTGGAAGTACAAATCCATAAGGATGCAAGATGATGCGATGACTCCCACTTTTGTTCAACATCCTTGTTGCGATCATTAAAAATTCTTCCATTTCTTTCATCCCAAGCACAACAGGGATCCATAAAGAAACAACCCTCCATTGATTTTGGAATCGCGAAGGCGAACCATTTGTACTTGGGAAGGAAAAGGGGCTTTCCATATTTGGACCATGGTTGTTAGGATTAGGAGTCAGATCATAGGATCCCAAATCAATTTTGGATTGCATATAGTTTTGTTTATTGGTAGGATCATTGTAGGATTAGGAGTTAGATCTAGAATGGGAAGTTGTATCGTACAAGATTGTACAAAGTTGCAATAGAATTGAAATCTTACAGTGTCATACACATCCACTAAAACATGACATTTGGGCTAAAAAAATCATTCTAATATAATAGACGCACACACACATTTTTCATTGTTTCAATTTCTTGACCCCTTGAACTTTTAAAACATTTTCAGAAAGCCTTTGGTGCAGCGAAATAGCGTTGAGAGGAATTTCTCAACAAAAAACACAAGCTTGTAAGTGAAATTAGAAGAATAAATGCAGAAATCTGCTTTTCATTAATTCTAATGTGCTTAAATAACATGCCTACTGCTGAAAAATAGAAATAAGGAATAGAAATCAGCTCAGTTGGACCCGTGTACTGCATCAATCCCCTCCACTTGAAGAAAGCTCGTCCTCGAGTTTTTGTGATTGCATCAATCCGGTTCTTTGACTTGCTCTAGAAACTCAGAACCTGATACAATGGTGAAGAGATGCTCAGTGAAGTTACTAACACTCGGAGGCTCAGGCTATTGCCTTGCGACAACAAATTCTTCCTATTAAACCACCAAAACATGTAAGTGTTGTCTCGGCCCTTATAAGTAGCATCAACATCAAAATGCCACGGTCTCCCTAAGAGAACATGGCAAGCATCCATATCAACCACATCGCACGTAACGTCGTCCTTATAGTACTTGCCAATAGATAGAGGAATTTTGCGAACATCTGCTACATGCTTTTTGGGTCCTTTTTTGATCCACGCAATCTTTTACGGTGAAGGATGCTTTTCAGTCTTCAAATTGAGCGCCTTTACCAACGTCCTTGAAACCACATTTTCACTACTCCCACCATCAATAATAACTTGCATACCTAATCATTAATAGTGCATTGAGTCTTAAAAATTTTATGGCGTTGTTAATCATCAGTCATCTCAAGTGTCAACAAAAGCCGCTGAACAATACAAGCAACCGCCTCTCCTTCATCGCCCTCAGTGTACTCGATACCGTCATAATTATCATCAACAAGTCCTGTTCCTCTGTACCGTGGTCAACCGTATCCTCTTCGACAAAGTTAACAACCCTTCGATTGGGACAATTATTAGAAATATGACCCGACTAATTGCATCTAAAGCACTTGCCAAGATTTGGACGCGTATAAGAGTCAGAAGTACCTCGAGCCTATGTTGATTTTGTGCTTGGTTGGGAGCTTGACTAGGGGTAGCACTTGTGGCACAACCTTGCCCTGTAGTTTGGGACGGAGGTGTTGCTTTGGAACTACTCTCGCTGCAGCTTGATGTTGTGAACCCCCTATTGGTGGCTGGAACATATGGATTGGTCGCTGAAAATTGTTTGGGGGTCGATTCAACTGAGTTTTGATCTTCAAGGCCAAATTCACTGCGTCAGCGAGAGTCCAAACAATTTGGAGAGCTAGCCTATCTTGAATTGCCAACTTCAAGCCTCCAATGTAGCGAGCCACTTGTTGATCCATTCTTTCTGACAAATCGCAACGAGCACCCAATCGATAAAACTCCTCCTGTATAATCGATAACGCCACGGTTCTCTTGTTTGCAGTTTTGATATGGTTGATGCAAAAATTGCATATAGTCAGGAGGAAGAAAAAGTTGCTGAAGCAATCGTTTCATCTTTGCCCATGTTCGAACACGTTGCTTCCCTTGTCGTTGTCGATTGAACTGTAATTGTTCCCACCAAGCTGATGCTCTTTCTTTCAACTTGTATGCCACTAGTTTAACTTGTTGATCTTCTGGGAACTCCAAATAATCAAAAAAATTTTCAACATTACAAATCCAATCAAGGGAGTCCTCAATGTGTAATCGGCCATCGAAAGTGGGCAAATCCATCTTCATCTTGAAATCTTATTGATTTTGGCCATACCCGAAGGCATTGTTGGCCACATCGATATTATCTTCTTCTTCAGATGAATCGTCCTCAGGTACGAAACCATAGTCACGTCGCCCAAAAACTCCATGGTTACCCCTGTCAGAAACAGAAAACGGGACCGACTGATGAGGTTGTGAGCGAATCGCGCTTATGGGAAATTCCTCCACGCACAGGACTGCTTCACATTGAGCCAGGCCGTGTCTTCGGCGGTCGTCGGCCACCGGGACGTTGCCAGAAGCCTCGCGGGTTGTCATACTCTGCCCCCCACTTCTGACCGGTTGTGTAGCTCTATGATCTTGCCTTCCTTCGAGGACCATCACAACCACTATCTGCGGAAGGTTTCGAAGGGTATCTTCGAGTCCACCGAGTTATTACCCGATTTTTCCAATTCGCTCATTGATTTTTTTAAATTGTTGATTGTCTTCTTCGATCCTCTGTTTGTCGTCAGTGGATCGTTTCCCATGTGAACCAGTTTCAACCATCAAACCGAGGTGAAATCCTTGCTCTGATACCAATTGGTGCAGCGAAATAGTGTTGAGAGGAATTTCTCAACAAAAAATACAAGCTTGTAAGTGAAATTAGAAGAATAAACGCAGAAATCTGCTTTTTATTAATTCTAATGTGCTTAAATAATGTCTACTGCTGAAAAATAGAAAGAAAATAGAAATAGAAATAGAAATAAGGAAATAGAAATCAGCTCAGTTGGGCCCGTGTACTGTAATAGCCTCATTGGCTGCCTTAAGTATGACTTAGGTGATTTAGCTGCAAATAGCCTAGCGATGGATTAGTTGTTGTCCAAGCATAGCCTTGACAACATTGACTTCAAGGAGCTCTAATATGAAAAAAAAAGGGAGTGAAGGTTGATTTTGATATTGAAATTTGTGATTTGTCAATTTTTCTTTTGATCTTTTTTTTTTTCATTTTCTTTTTCCATTCATCTCTCTCTCTCTCTCTTAATCACCTTGATTGATATATTTTTTTATGTTGCATATTTGAGTTGATAAGTTGCAGCCTAGCCCAATGGCGAGGTAATTTTATATTACTATTTAAAAATTATTATTATGTAAACTAATTTGTATATTAATTTTTTTAAAACTCATAAAATATAATTTATAAATAATATAACTTATCTATAGATATAGTAGATTTTGTAATATAGTTGAAAATAGCTGTTACAACCATAATAATCTAAACTATTAAAAAGATATAATAATAATTCTATATTGTGAATTATTATGGACATGTAAAAGATTTGTAGCATTTCTCTTAAAAATTAGGTTTATAATAGTGTCAAATTCATGGATGAATCTTCTTGTAATTTATATGAGTCAGAGTGACATATCTAATTAAATCAATGCATTAGACAAAAAAAAGACAATAAGGAGAAAAAAAGAGAGGCAATTGACAGTTGAAAAAAAAATAATTATAATATAAAGCTATGTGTTACATATAATAGTTTATCTGTAGATACTAGTGTACGTGCACCTACGCTGCACGTGTTTGAATTAGAAAAAGAGTTACACAAAAAAAAAATGAATATGAAAGAAATTCGTGAACACATGTTTCAAACAAATTCTAAATCAGGGTAATAAAATTTATTATTCAATTTATAATGCAGATTTAAGGATAGGATGTAGCATATAAAAACCATAGGATCATTCAAAAATAATCTAACTAAATATATAGCGGACTCCATATTCTTTTACTCCAAATTAAATATTATGAATTATCTGAATTTTTTTTTTTCAATCTAGAATAATCTGATTTAACTAATAAAGTTAATTAAAAAAATATCTAAACATATTTCAAAGTGGACCAGTTAGAAAAAAAAAAGTTATAATTAAAAAAAAATGATGGCATTAAAACCAATCCAATAATTGGAACCATCAATTATTTAAAATAAAGAAAAATTTACCAAATAAAATACTCAATAAACGATCTTATAACAAATAATCAACTAAAAAAAAAAGTATTCTAGTTTTAAAAGAAGTAAAATTGTGTAAAAGAGGAAGAGGTCAAAATACAGTAAATTAATCAATTCATCATTAATAACATATATGAATTATCTGATTTTTTTTTTCAATCTAGAATAATCTGATTTCACTAATAAAGTTAATTAAAAAAATATCTAAACATATTTCAAAGTGGACTAGTTAGAAAAAAAAGTTATAATTAAAAAAAAATGATGACATTAAAACCAATCCAATAATTGGAAACATCAATATTTAAAATAAAGAAAAATTTACCAAATAAAATACTCAATAAACGATCTTATAACAAATAATCAACTAAAAAAAAAGTATTCTAGTTATAAAAGAAGTAAAATTGTGTAAAAGAGGAAGAGGTCAAAATACAGTAAATTAATCAATTCATCATTAATAACATATATGAATTATCTGATTTTTTTTTTCAATCTAGAATAATCTGATTTCACTAATAAAGTTAATTAAAAAAATATCTAAACATATTTCAAAGTGGACTAGTTAGAAAAAGAAAGTTATAATTAAAAAAAAAATGATGACATTAAAACCAATCCAATAATTGGAAACATCAATTATTTAAATAAAGAAAAATTTACCAAATAAAATACTCAATAAACGATCTTATAGCAAATAATCAACTCAAAAAAAAAAAGTATTCTAGTTATAAAAGAAGTAAAATTGTGTAAAAGAAGAAGAGGTCAAAATACAGTAAATTAATCAATTCATCATTAATAACATATATTTGAAAATACATTAAATGAAGGTATTAATTTGGAATATTCGTGGCTGTGGTTCTAGGGATAAGTTAAGGAGCATTAGGAAATTATTTGTTCGGTTAATTCAAATATCGTTGCCTTGCAGGAAATAAAGAGATGTGAAGTCTCACAAAGTTTAATTCGACAGATTTGGAGGTCTAAATTTTTAAATTGGGATCTGCTTCAGGCCAGGGGTTCGTCAGGAGGAATTCTTGTCCTTTAGGATAGCCGCTCCGTCCAAGTGCTAGAATCGTTTGCTGCGACTTTTTCTATCTCTATTAAGATTGCAAGCAATGATAAATCGGGTTGGTGGTTCTCTGCAGTCTACTGTCCTTGTATCAGGCGTGATCAACAAGCTTTCTGGGATGAACTTGCCGGTCTTTCTACTCTTTTATCGAGTAATTGGTGCATAGGGGGTGATTTCAATGTCACTCGCAGAATGGCTGAAAAGTTTAATTGTTCCACCACTTTGGCGAGTATGAGGGAGTTTGATGCATTAATTGATGAACTTCAGCTTCGGGATCCCGATCTACTAAATTTTCCTTTCACATGGACCAAGAACGACTCTTCACCAGTTATGCCCAGACTTGATAGATTCCTGTTTACTTCGGGTTGGAGGATATCTTCCCTTTATCCAGACAGGAAGTTGAATACCGGATAGCGTTTGATCATTGGCCAGTTACACTGAATACTGCCATTGGAGTTTGGGGTTCCTCTCCGTTTAGATTCGAACACGTTTGGCTCTCTTATCCGAACTTCGATAAACTAATTGCCCAATGGTGGCTTACCTCCGTGTGCCATGGTTGGGCTGGTTTCCGCTTCATGAGGAAGCTGAAAATCCTCAAGGAAAAGCTCAAAGAATGGTGTAGAAACTTTGCAGCTTGTGACGCTATCCGCCGCTCTCAAGTGCTTGATAGACTAAAGACCATTATTGCTCAATTGGGGTCTGATCCAAGTGATGGCAACAAAAGGCAGATATGTATTGAGTTGTTATAGGAACTTCAAACAATTAACTGTAAATTGGACAACATTGCTCATCAAAAAGCTCGGATCAAATGGGCTAAGGAGGGAGAAATAAATTTCAAATTTTTCCATCGGTTGCTCCACATTAGAAAATAAAAAAACCTGATCGCTAAACTAGAAAATGATGATGGGTCCATTGTTGACGATGTTGACGAGATATGCCAGAAGATTAGCAGCCATTTCTCTAGCGTGTTTACTGATGATAATAATGGTAGTTGGGGCATTGAGGGCATTAACTGGAACAAGATTAGCCAGAATCAAGGGCAATGGCTTGAAAGGCCTTTCGACATGGAAGAGGTCAAGATGGCTGTTTTCAGCTGTGATGGGGAGAAGGCCCTGGGGCCGGATGACTTCACTATGCTATTTTATCAAAAGAATTGGGATGTCCTCAAGGATGATGTTTTCAAAGCGATGGAGGAGTTCTTTCATGATGGTATTATCAATAAATGCACCAATGAAACCAATGTAAGCCTTATACCCAAAAAAGTTAACTCTTTTAAAGTCGGTGACTTTCGGCCAATTAGTCTCACCACCAGCCTTTACAAGATCATTGCCAAGGTCCTTCCAAATCGTCTTCTTGAGGTCCTCTACTCCATAGTGGCCGACACTCAAATGGCTTTTGTGATGAATCGACAAATAACTGATGCGATACTGATTGCCAATGAATCTGTGGATGACTAGCGATCGACAAAGCAACAAGGCCTCTTGTTAAAAGTGGACTTTGCTAAAGCCTACGATTCAGTTAATGGAGCTTCCTCAACTTTGTGATGGAGAAGAAGGGCTTCGGAGATAGATGGCGGTGATGGATTTGGGGATTCCTATCTACATTCTCTTATTCTATTTTTATTAATGGTCACCCAAGAGGTAAAATTCAGGGTTCCAAAGGTTTGCGCAAGGGGCCCCATTATCCCCCTTCCTTTACACCCTTGTTGTGGATGTTCTGGACGGCCTTACCTCCAAGGCAAAGGACAGATGCCTGATGCATGGTTTTACGATTGGGAAGGAAAAGGTGCATGTTTCTCATATTTAGTTTGTAGATGACTGTGTGTTCTTCATAAAGAACGATGGTCGCAGCATGAAAACCACAATGGAGATTATCAACAGTTTCTGTTTCATATCAGGTCTCAGGGTCAATCTCTCCAAATGTCAGCTAGTGGGTATAAACATTCTGGAGGATGAGGTGAATGCTAGGGCTAGGATGATTGGTGTTTCAGTGGGCACATGGCCTCTGCACTATTTGGGGATGCCCCTTGGGGGCAACCCACTCAAAATGTCGTTATGGTAACCTGTCATTCAAGCAATTAGTAAAAAGGTGGATGGGTGGAAGAAGAGCTATCTTTCAAGGGGAGGTCGTATTATCCTACTTCGGTCGGTTTTGGAAGCAATCCCAACTTACTTTATGACTACTTTTCGCATGCCAAGAATGGTGGCTGGTCTCATTGAGAAAAAAATGAGAGCATTCCTTTGGAAAAATGAGGAGCGCGATAAGGGTTCATTTCTGGTTAAGTGGGCAAAGGCTTAAATAGATTTGAAACATGGTGGGTTGGGCATAGGCGATCTTCTCTCGAGAAATAAAGCCTTGGCTGGGAAGTGGTTATGACACTTTTTGACTGAAAAGAATTCTCTCTGGGCTCAGGTTATAAGAAGTTGTCATGGACTGCTAGACAACAATAGGGATGCCAGTATCTCTCACGTGTTTCATTCCAATCCCCTTGGAAATTCATCCATTCGATTTACCTTTCTTTTTCACCTTCGATCCATTTCAAAATTGGTAATGGTTCTTCTACCTGTTTTTGGGAAGACATTTGGTGTGCTTCATCTCCTTTCAAGGTACTGTTTCTTAATATTTTTACCATTTTCGGTCTCCACAATGCTTCCATTTCTTCTTTCATAAATCCTGATCCTAATTCCATTGAGGGCACTCTTAACTGGAACCTTCACCTAACGCACAACCTTCCTCCTCCATCACTAGAGGAGATTCCAATCCTTTTGGATTGCCTTGCCCCCGTTCAGCTGCAGGATACAGATGACTGTATGGTTTGGGCTGAGGGGTCTTCTGGGAAGTTCTCCACAAAATCTTTTTTTCGAATCATCACCTCTTCAGCCAATTCTCCCATTTTCCCACATTCCACGTTCCTTTGGTCCGCAAACGTCCCCCTCAAAATCAAAACTCTTGGCTGGCTCATTGCTTTGAACAGACTTAATTGTGCTGATATGCTTCAGAAGAGGTTCCCTAATTTCATGTTATCCCTTTCCTGGTGTTGCCTTTGCAGATTGAATGATGACACAACTGATCATGTGTTTTGGGATTGTGCTTTTGTGAAGGAAGTTTGGTCTGAATGGTCAAGAAGATGTTCGAAGCTATGCCCCCCTGATGATGTTTCTCATTTTAGATGTCCTGTTAGTTTAACATATAACGTTTGTAAAAAGTACTGGATCTGTGTTCTTTTTGCTATTTTGTGGAGTGTGTGGGCCGAGAGGAATGATTGAGTTTTCAGAGACTGTTTTAGTTGTAGTAGGAAGGCTAGGTGAAGAGTATCTTTTTGTTTGCTGGATGGGTCAGTTCTTGCAAACTATCCCTAGGGTACAATCATGGGGATTGAGCTCTGAACTGGCATAACATCTTGGCTTCTTTGTAATTTTTTGCAGGATATCTCATCCCTCTTTCTATACTTATTATATCTAAGCAAGTAATGACTAAAAAAAATAAAAAAGTGATTAATTTTCTAATTCTATGGTTGATTTTTATTAGCAACAATAGTAAAAAGTAACTAAATAAATAAATCAAGGTTCGAAACTTCGATTTCGCCCGACACTTCGACCTTTAAAAATTAGAATTAATTCGGGGAAGTTTGAGAAGTCTTGGAGAATTATTGTAAAAATTCGCCAACTTAGAGAAGTTTAAAGAATTTCTATATAGATGTTAAAATATGCATAATTACTATTAGAAATGATGAAAATAAACATAAATAGATACTTTTCACATATAAAAGTATAAATATAATCGGTTGAAACATGTGTTTTTACATTAACATTGTTTAACGCACATCCAAGGATCGAAAATTCGATTTCAACTTGACTTCGGTCACTTGAAAATTGGAATTAATTTGGAGAAGTTTAATTTAACATGGAGAATTTTTGTAAAAATTTCCTAATTAGAGAAGTTCAGAGAATTTTTTTATATATGCTTAAATATATAAATTTATTGTAGTATAAGCTAAAAAATTAATATAAATAAACTCTTTTAATTCATAAAAATACCAATAAGTGACCTAACAAAATCAATCTTATTAAGTGGGTTGATGAATTTGAAATGGTGGCTTTTGGTCTTAATTTATTTTCTTTGTTTTGATATTTAGTTTTTTGGTGGCTTGCTTCTCAACCATATACTTTGCTAGTTTGAATCCCACCATGCTTAATTTATTAGTTTATTATTTAAATGTATTATTTTTTAATCTTGTTTTATAAGAGTTAACTAAAAGAAGATGACTTTGGAAACTTTTTTAATTTATTTTTAAGTTTTTATCTTATTTCAACTTTATTTATTTATTTTTTTGCTTCTTTTCTTCTCTTTTTGGTAAAGCATATCCCATAAACTACGTAATTTGTTAGCTTATTAAATTATTTTTTAAAATTTATATTGCTATGTTGGTTGATGAAGTTGAAAATAATACATAATTATTGATATTTTTTTTGTTTTTATTAATGAAATAACATTTTTTTACTTCTTTGTCGAATTTCATCAAACTTTGTTGAATTTTATCGAATTTTGTTGAATTTTATCTAATTTCTTGTCGAATTTTTGCATTTTTGAATTGAAAAATAGAAATTTTATTGAAATTTATCGAATTTTATCAAACTATTTCGGCGAATTTTTGTATTTTTATTTTACATTCACTTCGCACTTCGATGGTAAAAAAAGAGAAATAATTCGTAGAAGTTCGCCGAATTTTGGAGAATTTTCGAACCATGAAATAAATAATTATGATAGGAGGAGATCATATAGGGTCACTTATTAAACATAGCAATGTTGCACATGATTTTGAAACTCACATTGGGGACGGTATTTCAGTAATTGCCTCGCATGGGTAAACGCTGACGTGTGGTAATTTAGGAGACGGAGAAGAGGGGAGTATCAGATACGAAAATTGAAACCTTATGTTTTAGGAGACGGAGAAGAAGGGAGCGGCAAAGACCAAAAAGAAACGTGAAATTTGAAAGTAAGGAGCACACGTGTCGAATTAGGAAGTAAGGGTAGCGCTATTATTAATTCGGTCACAACCGTCAAACACATGCTCAATTGACTCCTCATCCTTCCTGCAAAGGTAACACCATGACGGAGAAAGCATGGTATTAGGGAATTTCTTTTGCAAAATGTTGACACAGTTTAGTCTCTTATGGGCAATTAACCACCCAAGGACTTTCACTTTTGAGGGCACATGTGCACTCCATATGAATTTGTTCTGATGAAAGGGTGGAGGATGATCTTATATAGATATGGCCCTAAACAAGGATTTAGAAGAGAATCCTTAGAGGTTTCCCCTATCCAACATATTCTGTCCTCAGTGTTTTGGAACATGGTTCGAAAATTCTCCGAAATTCGGCGAACTTCTACGAATTATTTCTCTTTTTTTTACCATCGAAGTGCGAGGTGGATGTAAAATGAAAAATACAAAAATTCGCTAAAATAGTTCGATAAAATTCGACAAAATTCGATAAACTTCAATAAAATTTCTATTTTTCAATTCAAAAATGCAAAAATTCGACAAGAAACTCGATAAAATTTGGAAAAATTCGATAAAATTCAACAACGTTCGATGAAATTCGACAAAGAAGTAAAAAAATGTTATTTCATTAATAAAAACAAAAAAAATATCAATAATTATGTGTTATTTTCAACTTCATTAACCAACATAGCAATATAAATTTTAAAAATTAATTTAATAAGCTAACAAATTATGTAGTTTATGGGATATGCTTTACCAAAAGAGAAGAAAAGAAGCAAAAAAATAAATAAATAAAGTTGAAATAAGATAAAAACTTAAAAATAAATTAAAAAAGTTTCCAAAGCCATCTTCTTTTAGTTAACTCTTATAAAACAAGATTAAAAAATAATACATTTAAATAATAAACTAATAAATTAAGCATGGTGGGATTCAAACTAGCAAAGTATATGGTTGAGAAGCAAGCCACCAAAAAACTAAATATCAAAACAAAGAAAATAAATTAAGACCAAAAGCCACAATTTCAAATTCATCAAGCCACTTAATAAGATTGATTTTATTAGGTCACTTATTGGTATTTTTATGAATTAAAAGTGTTTATTTATATTAATTTTTTAGCTTATACTACAATAAATTTATATATTTAAGCATATATAAAAAATTCTTTGAACTTCTCTAATTAGGAAATTTTTACAAAAATTCTCCATGTTAAATTAAACTTCTCCAAATTAATTCCAATTTTCAAGTGACCGAAGTCAAGTTGAAATCGAATTTTCGATCCTTGGATGTGCGGTAAACAATGTTAATGTAAAAACACATGTTTCAACCGATTATATTTATACCTTTATATGTGAAAAATATCTATTTATGTTTGTTTTCATCATTTCTAATAGTAATTATGCATGTTTTAACATCTATATAGAAATTCCTTAAACTTCTCTAAGTTGGCGAATTTTTACAATAATTCTCCAAGACTTCTCAAACTTTCTCGAATTAATTCTGATTTTTAAAGGTCGAAGTGTCGGGCGAAATCGAAGTTTCGAACCTTGTTTTGGAAATGGCATGATTCTAGGCATTGGATAAGGAGATGGAGTTCATCTAATGAACTGTTGGGCAGTTGGGCAGATTTATGGTGATGGGTGCTTTGTGTAGATCAAATAAGTCATATAGGTGGGGGAAAAGGTTCATTAGGGGTTCAGTGCTACACCACACATCTTCCTAGAATCTGATGTTGGTGCCATTTCCTAATTTGAGTCTGATGAGAGGTCTGAAGAGGGGGTAAATAGAGTGTATGAACTTCCATGGGCTTCTATAGGTGACTCTAGGAAGAATGTTGGCATCCATTCTTATGCAACCTGTGTCTGCTTCTAATCATTCTTGCCCACAGTGCATCCTTCTCTTTGGTGAAATGCCAAAGCCACTTCCTTGCTAAGGCCTTATTCCTATTCAGTAGATCCCCAATGCCCAGTCCACCATTCTCTTTAGGGACCTATCTTGGACTGCCCATACTGAGGGATAATGGACAACTCGTCCACTTGTAAATATCTTAAATTGTATTACTTCTATATTTTATAATTATATAATATACATTGTTTCTTGTCAAAAAAAAAAAAAAATTGATCCACAACCCATTAAGGTATTGTTAGAAGAAAAACGGACTCTTTTTCTCTCCCTCTCTCTCCCCCTTGCTCTTCCCCTTTCTCTTTCGCTTTCTCTCCCTCCTTGATTAATAACATTGAAATTTCATGAAAGGTAGAAGGGAAGGAGAAGGTAGAGTTGTGACAAGTAACTGGAATCAAGGGAAGGCCTTTTAAAACTATTGTATCGGTTTAAGACAAATAATGTCTTTCCATCCTTATTAGCATATATGGATTCTTATTATATTATTTTACATCAGCTATTAGTACTTTGGTGACAACATGTTTTGAAAACCTTGATGTTAAGCAACAAAGGGTGTGACTTGCCTAAAATTGAACAATACTGTGATCCAAGAGGCACAAATTGGGGTGGGATATTTATATATTCAAAGTTCTTTCCTCTTTACCCTATCCTAATACTTTCTCTTGAGCTCTATGATGTCTTGGGCATGGTTGGTCATGACTAAAGAGCACTCTTGTTTCCAATCTCTTTAACTCTCACTAGGAAAAAGTGCATTAATAATTTGTCATGTTTATGATATGGTTGTTAATACATTTTCTCCCCTTTGTTTAGCATTGCTATTGGACGTGAAGGTGGTGTTGCACCTCTTATTGAATTAGCACGCTCAGATGCTGTGGTAAGTATAGATCTCTTCAATCATTTTGAAACCTTGACGTTCTTTTGAGAAAAAAAATGATTTATTGTGTTTTGTCTGTCTCCTATATTCATTATGTTTGTTATTTATTTATTTATTTTGACAAGAAACATGCATTATGTTTGTTATTTGTGTTTTGGATTTGAACATTTTTGTTTTTTTCTCACTCATGTTTGATGAAGCTAATAATAATGTTCCTTATGCTTTATTTTGTTGCTTGTGGTTGCTATTAGTAGTTGGCAAGGATATTGGCTCTTTAGGTTAAGTGCATATAGCATATTAGGAAAGCCATAGATTCATTAGCTGTTTACCAAGCACGAACAAAGACTTGTTGTATGAATGCTCATTAACATCATGAGGGGTTGATGTTGTTAATGGATATAGCTTAATTCAACTCAATTCAACTAAGCTTTTTCCAAACTACATGGAGTCGAGTACATGAATGCGCTTCCTCGATTCTGTTCTATAAGGACTAAGTCAACATTTAAATTACAATTCGCTTTCTTGCATTTGTTAATTATTTTTGTCCACGTTATTTTAGGTCTACTTTTATCTCTGTTATTTCTTAATTGATGAACATATATAGCTAGAGATTATTTTTCTATCATTATTTTTTCATTTTTTACAATTTTTAATTTCCTTTATTGGTTGTTCATTAGTTTGAGTATTTATTTCTTATGTTTGGAGTGTTAAATCTTGTCTATATGATGCAAGTATCTAACTTCTACCTTCATGGTATTGATTAAAAATTATGCTAGTTTTTCTCTTGTTGGAGAGCTTGGAACCCTTTGTTGCGGAGAAGAGAGAAATCTGGGGGATTGCGTTGCCATTTATGGTGTTACCATTTAGAGGAAAAATTATTTTTAGGAGTTGTCATATTTAGGAGTTGCCATATCTAAAAGATACTGAAATTGTAAAAGCAAACAACTCCGTAAGTCTATTTATTTGGTGTTCCTCCATTGAGGTATCATCACGAATAAGAAGAATTCTCCTCTCTTCTCCCGTGGACGTAGGCCATAGAGTCGAATCACGTTACATCTCTGTGTCTTTTTATTATTTTAATTTACAACATGGTACCAGAGCGTTAGGATTATAAATTTTTTTTTTTTGGCCTTCATCGCTGAAATCTTTTGTGTCGGCCTTCATTGCCGAATCTTTTTGGTCGGCCTTCATCGCCGTCGCTGTTTCATCATCTTCACCGCCAAATTTTTTTTTTTTGCCGTTGCTACTGTTTATCGCTGTGAAATCCTTAACCGCCGCTGCCTTCATCGTGCATACATCATCTTGTCGGAACCTACTGTTTCTAACTACGCCGTTGCACGCCATCTCGCCATCGTTGCTACACACCGACGCCGTTGCTCTCTGGTTCGTGCGACTTGTTCGCACCCTTTGCCCTCATCTACTGTTGTTGGTTCACACGAATGGTTTGTGTTGTCTTTCGTTCGTGTGACTGATCTCACTATTGTCTTGCCGTCGCAATCCTGAAACCCTACCATTATCATTGTCGCACCATCAACGTTATCGTACACGACTGCTGCTTTGATTCGTCAGTTGCTATGTTGCTGCTCACAGATCGCAGAACCCCTTCGCACCTGTACTTGTGTCTTCTTCGCACCTGTATCGTCTCCTGCATCTTCCTCTTTCAGGTCATCTTCCTTCCCTTTTTTCTTCCTCTTCTCTCATCTTGCGTCTTCTTCTTCCTTTTTCTTTCAGATCTTCGTTTCTCTCGTCTTTCTCTGATTCCCTTTCTAGAAAAAAAAAAGGAAAGGAAAAGAAAAGGAAAATGTCGGTTACTTCCGAAATGGTGCAGACTGAAGAAGCAAATGAAGAAACGGAGAAAGGAGAACTACCAAACATTCAGGCAGCATACAGACTTGATGGAAAGAATTATTTGAAGTGGTCTCAGCTGGTGCGTACCTTTTTAAAATGCAAAGGGAAATTGAGTCATCTTCTGGGCACTGGACCTACACCTGGAGATCCTAAGTTTATAGCGTGGGATAACGAAGATGCTTCTATAATGGCGTGGCTATGGAATTCAATGACGCCAAATATTAGTGATATATGCATGTTTCTGACTATCGCTAAAGACATTTGGGATGCCATTCATCAGACATACTCCAAGACCCATGATGCAGCCCAAGTGTATCAGATCAAAGTGAAGTTGGAACAACAAAACAAGGCAACATGACGGTCACAGAATATGCCAATGTATTGAAGGATCTCTGGCAGGAACTTGACCATTATAGGTGTATTGAGACTAAATGCCCTGCAGATGCTGTAGTTCTAAAAAACTACATTGAGAAGGATCGAGTTTATGACATCTTGGCTGGACTCAATGCAGAGTTTGATCAAGTGAGAGTTCAAACTCTCAGCAAAGAATTGCCAACTCTGAATGAGACTATCTCTGCTATACGGACTGAAGAAAGTAGAAGAAGTGTTATGCTCACACCTCAGAAGATGGAAGGCTCAGCTATGGTTGCCAATCGGGGAAATGATCAGAAGACAAACACTCTGCGAGCTGAATCATCAAAGGCCCCAAATCGAGACAATGGGGACAATCTATGGTGTACTTATTGTTAAAAGGCTAGACATACCAGGGAGAAGTGTTGGAAACTTCATGGCAAGCCTTCAACTTCCAGTAAAGAATGGGTACAAAGGAGGACAGCAGAAGACCAGTGGACACGCACATCTGTCTACTGAACAAACAGTTGCAGACTCCCCAGTGCCAGTAGGATTCAGCCAAGACGACATTGAAAGATTAAAATCTTTGCTTGGCACACTGGACAAACCCT
This sequence comes from Paratinospora sagittata, assembly GCA_035771175.1. Classification (NCBI taxonomy): domain Eukaryota; kingdom Viridiplantae; phylum Streptophyta; class Magnoliopsida; order Ranunculales; family Menispermaceae; genus Paratinospora; species Paratinospora sagittata. The sequence goes on from CM069604.1 coordinate 17,162,003, forward strand.
TAGGTACCTGTTCATTGTCACATTCAGGTAAATTTCTTATTTCTATTGGATTTAAAGTCTCAGATAAGTCTTTTGCTAACTCTTGGGTTATAGATTCTGGTGCTACTGATCACATAACCATTTCTCCCACTATGTTTCATACTTACAATCCCTGTCCTAGTAGAAAAAAAATAGCCATAGCTGATGGATCCTTAACCACAGTTGCTGGTATAGGTGATGTTCACATCAGCCCCACCCTTTCACTCAGAAATGTTCTTCATGTTCCTAAACTATCTACTAATCTTATCTCTATTCAAAAACTAACCCATGATCTGAGTTGTAATGTAACCTTCTTCCCTACTTACTGTGTATTTTCGGACTAGGACTTGGGGACGATGATTGGACGTGCTAAGGAACATGACGGGCTGTATTACCTTGAGACACCAATACATCCTATCAAGAGTAACACTTCATTTCTCTCTAAGCACAATTTTTCCAATAAAGAAAAGCTATGGCTTCATCATTGCCGCCTGGGCCATCCTTCTTTTCGAACCCTTAAAATCATTTTTCCTCGTTTTTTTAAAATCTCTAGATGTTGTAGATTTTCATTGTGATGTGTGTGAACTAGCAAAACACAAGCGTATATCTTTTCCACTTAGTAATGAAAGAAGTTCAGATCCATTTGATCTCATTCATAGTGATATTTGGGGTCCCTCTCCAATACCTAATGTTTCTGGAACACGATGGTTTGTGTCTTTCATTGATGACTGACTAGAGTCTCGTGGATATTCTTACTGAAACAAAAATCCGATGTGAGCTTTTTTCTTCCTACCTTCCATAACATGATACACACACAGTTTGGTGCAAAAATCAAGAGATTTCAATTTGACAATGCAAGAGACTATTTTAATAAAACCTTGACCAATTACTTCTAAACGAGGGGATCCTTCATGAATCATCTTGTGTTCACACCCCACAACAAAATGGAGTTGCTGAAAGAAAAAACGGCCACCTGCTTGATACAACCCGAGCCTTTTTATTTCAGAATAATATGCCTAAGTCCTATTGGGGGGAAGCTGTCCTTACTGCAACACACCTTATTAACCACATACCATCCCGGACCCTTAGTTTCAAAATTCCTATGGAAAAGTTGTGTAAATTTTACCCTAAGCTCAAAATCTCCAATAATCTTATACCTAAGATATTTGAGTGTATATCATTTGTCCATGTTCACTAACCTAACAGGGGGAAGTTGGACCCCAGAGCTCTCAAGTGTGTGTTTGTAGGATACTCCACTCAAAAGGGATATAAATGTTATCATCCGCCATCAAAGAAATTCTTTATCTCTGCCGATGTCACCTTCTGTGAACATGAGCCTTATTTTCTCGCTCCTTCTCTTCATGGGGAGAGTGTCATTATGGAAGACAAGGATCAGAGTCTTTTTGATTTTTTTGACCCTTCTCCTACCCTCTTTGAACCCATTGATAACCAAAATGTTGAACTTATGGATCGGATGACTGGACAAACGTACTCAAGGAAGAAAGCTGCAGTCCCTGAACCGACGCAAGTTCAAGAATCTGAACCAAGTCCTGCAAATGAGGTGACAGGCTTTGAACCCTCCTTACAAATTCCATTAGTCTCTGAAAGTAACAATGATCTTTTAGCCTCTAAATCTGATAGTGATCTACCCATTGCCATTAGAAAGGGAACCAGGGAATGCACCAAGCGTCCCTTGTATCCACTATCTCATGTTGTTTCCTTCGAGAAGTTTTCATCGACCCATAAGAGTTTCCTTACCTGTTTGAACAATATCAAGACTCCTACATCAGTATCCGAGACTTTATCTAATAAAGATTGGAAACAAGCTATGAATGTGGAAATGGAGGCTCTAGAAAAAAAAATGCAACATGGGAGTTAGTTGATTTATCTGCCGAAAAGAAACCCGTGGGGTGCAAATGGGTTTATACTGTTAAGTACAGAGCATATGGGTCACTGGAGAGATACAAGGCAAGATTAGTAGCGAAAGGGTACACTCAGACATATGGTGTGGACTATTTGGAGACATTTGCACCGGTTGCCAAGATGAACACAGTTCGAGTATTGCTCTCTTTAGCTGCCAACTACGACTGAGATTTACAACAATTTGATGTGAAAAATGTTTTTCTTCGCGGAGAACTGGAAGAAGAGATCTATATGGAGGTTCCTTCTGGATTCGAAAGCTGTATAACCACCAGTAAAGTGTGCAATCTCCAAGAGCATGGTTTGGTCGCTTCGCCAGAGTAATGAAAGAGAAAGGATATAAGCAGAGCCAAGGAGATCATACATTATTCATTAAGCACTCAGCTTTAGGGGGCGTTACACCGCTCTTAGTATATGTAGATGACATTATTATGACTGGAAATGATGAGCATGAGAAACAAAGCCTGAAACAGTCTCTGGCCAAAGAATTCGAGATCAAGGATCTAGGACGGTTGAAGTACTTTCTTGGAATTGAAGTAGCACATTCCAAACAGGGGATCTTTATTTCTCAACAGAAGTACATCACAGATCTCCTTAAAGAAACAGGGAAGTTAGCATGCAAACCAGTAACCACACCTATTGATCCCAATCATAAGCTTGGAGAAGCTGAAGAAGCACCTACTGTCAATAAGGAGATGTATCAAAGACTAGTAGGGAAACTCATTTATCTCTCTCACACGAGACCTGATATTGCATATGCAGTAAGTGTAATCAGTCAGTTCATGCACAACCCTAAAGATATTCATTTGCAAGCAGTTAACCGTGTCTTACAGTATCTTAAAGGGACTCTAGGGCAGGGCATCTTATTTAAACGACACACACAGGAGTAGTTCTTGAAGCATATACGGACGCAGACTATGTTGGTTCAGTAGTTGACAAAAGATCAACTACTGGATACTGTATGTTTCTTGGTGGGAATTTGGTGACATGGCAAAGTAAAAAGCAGAATGTTGTGGCCAGATCTAGTGCTGAAGCATAATTTCGAGCAATGACACGAGTGGTTTGTGAGCTATTATGGTTGCAGATAATTTTGACAAATTTGAAGATACACTGGGATAACCCTATGAGACTCTATTGTGACAATAAGTCTGTAATAAGCATTGCTGATAACCCAGTTCAACATGATTGAACCAAGCATATCGAGATTGATAGACAATTCATTAAAGAAAAACTTGATAGTGGGTTGATCTGTATTCCATATGTGTCTACCAATAATCAACTTGCTGGTGTGCTCACTAAAGGGTTAAGCCATACTGCATTCCAAGCAAATGTGTCCAAGCTGGGAATGATAAATCTTTATTCACCAGCTTGAGGGGGAGTGTTGCGAAGAAGAGAGAAATCTGGGGGATTGTGTTCCATTTATGGTGTTACCATTTAGAGGAAAAATTATTTTTAGGAGTTGCCATATCTAAAAGATACTGAAATTGTAAAAATGAACAACTCTTTAAGTCTATTTATTTGGTGTTCCTCCATTGAGGTATCATCACAAATAAGAAAAATTCTCCTCTCTTCTCCCGTGGACGTAGGCCATAGAGTCGAATTACGTTACATCTTTGTGTCTCTTTATTATTTTATTTTACAACACCCTTTAATGGTGAAATGAAGCCTTTTGATTGAATTCACTTCTTCTCCTTCTCTTTCGTCTTCCTACAACATGTTGGTGAGATCTGAATATAAACTATTTTACTACTATTGTTGTAATTCTCTTGGAAAAACAGGATATAGTCGATTGCATTATCTTTCACTTATATTCTAGTATATTTAGATACCAAAATATTATTTATAATTTTAGGTCTAGTTTTTGCTATTTAAGTAAATCTAAGGCCAAAAAAATCATTTTGGAAATTGAAACCTGCAACCCGTTTTGGAGTTTCCTCTTCAGTTTTGGGAAACCTCCTCTGTAAACTCATCTATATTCCTTTTATGCATTAGTGAATTGACTAGCTGCTGATTAAATGGATTTTTTTTTTTGAAAGAAATGATGATTATATATAGGAAAAAAAACAAAGGAAGAACTCATTACAACAAAGCACCACGAGGACTTCCTTGGGGGACAAGAAGTCCACCAAAAATCAGGAACTGCAAAGAGACATTCTAGCTAAAACCTCTAGACAAGTTTCTAGCCCTAATCCAAGATGAGGCCAGGAAAAAAGAGGTCTCCCACTCTTTGTATAGTCTTCCATATAATCTTCCATAAATATTTTATTTGATTATTTAAACATGTGTTTGTTTGGCGACATTGGATGGTTTGATTCATGAATTTCGTTGATGATGTCCTTGTTTTATTTGTGGGGCACTTTGGTAGAGGTCCAAGCTAAGTAGACTATAGGTTGTCCAATGGAAATTGTTTAGATTGGAACAAATAACAAACGGGACCTTCTCTCTGCCCAAGGAAATTGCCACATTTGAGTGAGGATACCTCTTCGTGGATGGGTTGTAATCCACAGGAAATTAGAAATTTAAGCCATCCTCCTAATGGGTCAGTGTCAATGAGTGGCTTCACAACTCTAATATCCATGAGCTTTGATCAATCCTTATTGCACTTTTTGATTATTAGTTAACAATGAAAATTATCAAAAAAATTTGCAGACATTTTTTTAACCAAGCTACTTGGAGATCAAGACTTTGTGGGAATTATGATTCTTTTCTCAGAGTGAAGGGGAAGTAGTGACTCCTTTTGACCATAACCTTAGGTAAATATGTGTGTTAGCATACAAGCAGTCATACACATAGAGATATTGTATAGTTCATGATTTTGGTTATAGAGATTGTAATAAATATGTAAAAATCAGATTGCTTGGAGAAATTAATAGCGAATTTGAATCTCTAGCAACTTCTAGCATATATGAAAATTAATCAGGGTTTCTAATTCTAGTTATGCCCTCATTTATTACCGAAGTACTTACCATGCTCATCTTGTTGTAGTACGGATGAGGCCCTCTTGTTGCTTTTATGAAGTATTGCTATTTTATGCACATTTTATGAGTGTTTGCACTTATGCATTACTTTTGGGTGCAATACTTGCCTTGTGCATTTCTTCTCTCTGGTGCTATTTATGCAAACAAGGAGAGACGACCGATCACCTTTTCATTTATTGCTCTTATAGGAGGATTTGGGAGAAATAGAAAGATCACTTGGGTTTTGCAGGGTGTTGTTCCAATTTTTGAGTAATGGGGGCCATTCAATACTCCACCAAGGACACTATTGGAGAGTCATTCTTTTTTTCAAGGTTTGAAGTGGTTGGAAAGAAAAAAAAAAAAAGGAAGGATCTTCTACAAGAATTTCCACAACACAAAACTTGCTTGGGAATGGGATAGCTTCCATTTCCTTGCTTCTTCTTTCGTGTCTGCATGTGAACTGTCAAAGTGTTATAGTTTGAGCGGTTGGTCTAGGGGGTGAAATTATATTTGTTAGGTCAAAATTGAATCTTGAAATTTTTAAAGGTGGCATTGTATTCAAATTGTAAATTGTAAGATTTTTTCAAAAGTTTTTTGTATTTACAAAAATATATTTCAATTCTTTTAAAAAAATCTTAAATAATGCAGTAATCATTTATTCACTTATTTAGTTTATGTCAAGCTTACAAATAAAATGTTCCTTTCTAGTTGATCAATACATGTCTTGAGTCTTAACATTGTTGCATATCTTTTGCAAGGTGAAGTTTCATTCTAAAATAGGGCTCCATAAATGCATCATGGAGCCATGCTCCCAATTTCTCAAACGCAAACATAATAATGAAAAACCCCCCAAAACATCAAATAACACAACAAAAAAAAGCCAAACATTTGAAAGAACTAAAGTAAAGATATAAACTACAAAGTAGTTAGAAGCTTTTACTTGTTGAAAAACTAAACAGGTCAAATGAAAAAAATTAGTAACTTATTGAAGGTAAGTGAAGTAGGGACCAACGCCTTTTTCTTAGTTATGTACAATGTTGACAAACCTAAGCTCTTAAAAAGCTTAAGGTTGTCTCATCGGGTTATAAGGTAGTTAAAAGAGTGTAAAAGTTGAAAAAAATTAAGAAAAAGTTCCAAGAAAATTAACAAAAAGTTCCAAAAAAATTGGTTATTGATCAAGTTAAATTGATTTTGAAAAAAAAAAAAAAAAACCTATACGATTGGATTTGAATCTTACGATTCAAGTTGAATTTTATGATTTAACCAAAAGTTTTTTGATTTTTGGGATTTTGCGATTTATTTACAAAATTGAATCGCAATAGGTGTGATTTGACTTGAATCTTACCATTCAAGTTGAAAATTGTACGAACTTAATAACAGTTAGTGGAATAATATACTATTCAAAACCTAGGGAGAACCTCTTGTGCTCCTTAGGTTGTAGCTGTTGTATTTTTCTTCTTCTTCTTATTTTATTTATTTAGTTTCCAATCAAAGAAAAATGGGTGCAATGCTTGGGTTATTCAATTATCATTGATGCTTTGTTTACAAATTTTGCTTATGTAGAGAGGATGCAAGTTTTTAGAATGATCTTAGCATCTATTAACATAATTAAATCTTAAACATTTGTTCCTTCCTAGGATGTCCATGAGACTGCAGCAGGGGCACTTTGGAACCTTGCTTTCAATCCAGGGAATGCTCTTCGCATAGTCGAGGAAGGAGGAGTTCCAGCCCTGGTTCATCTTTGCTCTTCCTCAAAATCAAAAATGGCACGATTCATGGCTGCTTTGGCATTGGCCTATATGTTTGATGGAAGGTAAGTAGTTATCTTTGTGGTCTTGCTTATTATAGAGCTCTTAAACTAGGTTTATTTAAAGCTCTATTCTTTTTCTTTTTTTTTTTAAATTCTTTTGTTTGCTTGCTTTTTCTTTACTTCTTGTCGCTCAACACAAGTTGTATTTGGAAATTCACTTAATCTTTATTGTAGAATTTTGTACCTTGAATCATGGTAGTCGGAATTGTGAAATAGAATCAGATCGTTTGGGACTTGGTGAATTGAATTGGGATTCAAATTATTGAATTCTAAGATTTAGGATACAATTATGGATTGTGTATAGTCATCAAAGATGACATTTATAGCTAAGTTCAGTGATAGCATTTGACTAACAACGTTCATGCTAAGTTTCGAATAAAAAGTTAGTCTCATTCTCGAAGATGAGGCATAATCCCTTGTATTTAGCTTAATTTCCTCACAAACACTAGAAAATTAGGAGTACAAAGTGTGCTAATCAAAGGGCACACTTAGTAGGTTCCCACCATTTTGGGGTTTGGGAAGAATGTACACAACCTTATCCTTGCACTATATAAAGCTTATTAGATATATAGCAAATCTTATTATTGCTTGCCTTTGGTTAGGTTCCTCATCGCCCACTAAATTTCCAGGATGGTTTATCCTTTAGTCACATATCTAGATTATCGACGACGGATAAAGAGGTGGGATTAATTGCGTCTTCTGCAACGTTATGGTTCATATGGTTGGAATGAAATCAAAGAATATTCGACAACGTTGCAAGAGACATTTCAACCATGGGGGAAGAAGTAAAATTAGTTGCCAGTACTTGGGTGGCGGCCTCTCCATGGGCAAATGGTTTTTCCGTCTCCAACTGGTGCCTAAACTAGTCAGGTTGTTTACATCAGGGGTTCTAATCTGTAATCTCTCCCAGCTGAGTTAGAGTAGCAGTAGGAGCATGATTATGTTTTGACTTGTAATAGTGCTATATTTTTTATTTGTGGGATGCTAGTCTGTGTAACATTTTAAAATACTATTGGTGCTTTATGTTGTCATGGATGCTAGTATTAGTTTGGACTACATTATTAATATAAATTATCTTATGTTGTTTCTTCTAAAAAAAAAAGGTGCCTCATCCATGCTAGACCTTCAAGTAATGTATTATAGTGTTACCTAGGTTTGGAAAATCGTGGTTGAGGCGGTTTGTCCTTCTATTTAGCGTAATGATACTCCACATACTTTTCCACTAAGCCTTATATTGTTTGAGCAACTTGCTTGTGTTGAGGACTTGCTTCAAATTTTTTTTTCTAGGTTCATGTAAACTTGGACGATTAAATCTTGACCTGAAATTAGCAGTTGCCTCTACCTTCTGTTTGACATAACACCATGTCATTATTATTTCACATGCCTTATTTCACAAATGTCTCTCAATTTTTAGAATTGGTGATCCATAGGCCACCAATGCCACCTCTAATATTTTGATAGAGGTCTATTGCTTAGACAACAACTAGTCCATCTCATTGACATTTTCACTTTAAATTGTTGAGGCAGTAACATATGCAACTTGCTAACCTAAACAAGTTGACAAACTTGATGACACTAGATTGCATTTGGTTAGGTATACTCTAGAGGGTGGATTGGTCAAGTTGCTAAATAGAAAAATTGAATGTTTGGGTCATATGTCGTATTATATACACCTAGAGAGAGGGCCGACTTCTTCTCTTAAAGGTATCTCGTTTCAACATTTTGTAAGGCTTTGCTCACGTCGTACGTAGGTATTCCGTCCTTTTCCCTGCCTAGGGCACCACTAGTGGCAAAATTTGATATGACTATGAATAAGTACAATAATTCACCCCATTACGTTGTGATAACAAAGGCTGTCACCTAAGATATTTCTTCAGATCCTCGAAAGCTTGGTTGCATTCTTCTGTCCACTCTATGCACTTCTTCTTTGATATCGTGAAGAAGGAACTTCTTTTTAAGGTTTTTTTTTTTCTTTTTTTTTTTGGGGGGGGGGGGGGATGGGGTATGTCAAGTAGCGCTTTGATTTTTTGGGAGTTTGCTTCACTTTGATCCCACACTCACTAACCATGAAACCGAGAAATTTCTCTACGGTGACCACGAAAACACATTTGGTTGTGTTTAGCTCCATTTTGTGCTTTCTCATGACGTGGAAAGCCTCAACCAAATGTTGTACATGGTCGGTATCTTCAAGGCTTTTTATGATCATATCGATAAAGACTTTCATCGTTTTTCCTTTTTTTTTGTAAACATTTTGTTGACCAACCGCTGATATGTAGCCCCTGCATTCTTTAAGTTGAATGACATTGTCTTGCAGTAATAAAGCCCCTGATCAATGATGAATGCGGTATGTTCTTAGTCAGTGGGGCATATCTTGATTTGGTTGTATACTGAATAAGCGTCCATGAAGCTCTGTGCCCCACTATCGCATCGATTAGTTGGTCGATGCTAAGCAAAGGAAAACTATCTTTTGGGCACGCTTTATTGAGATCTATAAAGTCAATGCATGTTCACCACTTCCCGTTTGGCTCTTTCACTAAGAACACGTTTGCCAACCACTCTGGGTAATAAGTTTCCCTAATAAAGCTGACATCTAATAGACAATTTAGTTCTTCCTTTAGTGCCTCAACCCTCTCGTGGCTTAGGGGCCTCCTCTTTTGTTTAACAGGTCGCTGGTTTGGGTCGATGTTTAAGCTATGACACACGACCTCCGGTGGGATACTCAACAATGCGCCGTGTGCCTGGGCGAACACGTCCAAGTTTTGCAACAGAAGCTTGACTAGGTTTTCTCTGAAGATGGCTCGACTTGAGCCCCTATTCTAATTGACTTTTTGGGTTCTCCGGGCAACTTAATTTCCTCTGTCTCTTTCGTTACTTCTCCGTGGCATTGTTCCTCGGCTCTGGGATCTAGTTCGCCCAATTTGATAAAACAACCTAACTAATGTCCTCCCCATAGACGACACCAAATGTTTCAGCCAAAAATCTTATCCTTTAGAAATGGATGACGAAGTCGGCTGACAATGAACAAATGTGTCTTCTTCTCAAGCTTTCTCTCCCTTGATCGATCGCCTTGAGTTTTACTTGAAGAGGGGTAGTGGCACTGGGGGGTGTTACCAAAGATACTGCAATGCTTAAATTAGTCTTTGTAGAAGAGAATAAAGAAACACTCAAAGTTGGAATTTAGAGCATACCTTTTCCTTCTAGAATGATGGTCCCTTTATAGTGTGAAGTGGATCTTTTACATTTATTGCGATCATGAATTACATGATAGCATTTAAGCTTTTTCCATATTAGGATTATATGAATAATCTTGTGCATTGAAATGCATGTCAGCATGGTCAGATTTATCTTAGGTCGTTGTGAGTCGTGAGTGAGAGAGCTCGATCACGGCTGAGGAAATGTTCTCGATCATGTCTTAACTTATCTCAGCCATGGACAAGAAGACCTCGACCATAGCCAAGCAAGGCTTGGGCCGTGGATTGAGGCAAGCGCCTCGGCCATGGTCGAGGTGCCATGGCTGAGGGAGGCCTTGGTTGTTGACCGAGGTAGGCCCCTCAGCCATGGCTGTGGCCAAGGCAACCTTTCAGCCGTTGCCGAGGTAATGCCTTTGGTTGTGACTGATGGCGTTCTTTTCGGTTTTCCAATTGATCTTTTCGTTGTGTCCATGTGAACCCTCATATATTTTTTGGGATGTCTCTTTTTTGGTATAATAGAATGCATCACGGTATTAATCTTCAAGTTTTTTCTTTTTTTTTTTCCATGCCAACAAGTAGTTCTTGGTTGATTTTATTTGTGTATTAGTCCGTGAAAGTTTAATATTACAAAGCTGCCACTATATTTTTATGTGAATAATTAGCTTATGCCAAATCTTGGATATTGAGTGACCTTTTCTTTCCATTCATTGTCCGTCTCTTTCTTGCTTTGATATCCCTTACCATGTTTGAAATAACCGAGTTGCATAGAGATAGAGAAGATGGGAAGAAATAGAGTTCCTTGGAAAGAAAGTTTTAGAGAATGGTATTAGTCACTCAAAATGTTTTATTAGTTTTTTGTCATGTGTGATGTACCATATGGTGCCGAACATATTTCACTACTAACAAACGTAAAGGACTAAGAAACCTGAAAATACATGTTTATTTATTCTCTTACAACTGGTAGCTCATGCACCCCGTTTGCCAATAATACCAGGAAATGACATGCCATTTTACTCTTTGCTTACCATGTTAGCAAGTTTATCCACAAATCATATGAGTGGCAAACACTTATTTAAGAGGGACATTGATGAAATGAAGATATAGTTCAACATGCTTGATTCTATTGTACTGGATCGTATTTGTGTATGGAAATTTCTGCCTTGTTATTACAATATTAATCACCCCGTCCTTGTACAAGTAACCTTACTTGAGCTAGAATTATTTTTCAGCCATGTGTGAGCTTGCAAACCCTGTTAACGATGAATATAACTTCTTTTAACTTGTTCTTGCTAAGTGCTTTATGTTTATTCATTGATCAAATTACTTGCATAAAAGTACTCTGTCTTCCAGTGGAACCTTATTCAAAATTGACCAAAACCTAACCAACATAAGTTTGTGTTGTAAAAATAAAATAATGAAAAGACACAAAGATGTAACGTTGTTCGACTCTAAGGCCTACGTCCACGGGAGAAGAGAGGGAATATTTTCTTATGCTTGATGATGTCTTAATGGAGGGACACTATATATATATAGACATACAGGGCTATGCACACATATAGCTATAATTACAATTTTAGTAACTGCTAAATAAAACGACTACTAAAATTATCATCTTTCCTTAAAGGTACTCCCCCTCAAGCTGGTGAATAAAGGTTTACCATTCCCAGCTTGAACACATTTGCTTGAAATGCATTATGGTTTAACCCTTTAGTGAGCACATCGGCGAGCTGATTATTGGTAGACACATATGGAGTACAAATCAATCCACTATCAAGCTTCTCTTTAATAAAGTGTCTATCAATCTCTATATGCTTGGTTCGATCATGTTGAACTGGGTTATGGGCAATGCTAATTGCAGATTTATTGTCACAATAGAATCTCATAGGGCCATCCCAGTGTATCTTCAAATCTGTCAAAATTATCTGCAACCATAATAGCTCACAAACCCTTGTGCCATTGCTCGGAATTCTGCTTCAGCACTAGATCTGACCACTACATTCTGCTTTTTACTTCGCCATGTCACCAAATTCCCACCAAGAAACGTACAATGTCCAGTAGTTGATCTTCTGTCAACTATTGAACCAGCATAGTCTGAATCAGTATATGCTTCAAGAACCACTCCTGTGTGTCGTTTAAATAAGATGCCCTGTCCTGGAGTCCCTTTAAGATACTGTAAAACGCGATTAGCTGCTTACAAATGAATATCTTTAGGGTTGTGCATGAACTGACTTATTACACTTACTGCATATGCAATATCAGGTCTTGTGTGAGAGAGATGAGTCTTCCTACTAGTCTTTGATACATCTCCTTATTAATAGTCAGCGCTTCTTCAGCTTCTCCAAGCTCGTGATTAAGATCAATAGGAGTATTCATTGGTTTGCATGCAAGCTTTCCTGTTTCTTTAAGAAGGTCTGTAATGTACTTCTGTTTAGAAATAAAGATTCCCTGTTTAGAGTGTGCCACTCCAATCCCTAGGAGGTATTTCAATCTCCCTAGTTCCTTGATCTCAAATTCCTCGGTCAAACACTGCTTCAAATTTTGTCTCTCGTTCTCATTGTTTCCTGTCATGATGATGTCATCAACATACACTAATAGAGCTGTAACTCCCCCTGAAGTCGAGTGCTTAATAAACAGAGTGTGATCTCCTTGGCTTTGTCTATATCCCATATTTGTCATTACTTTGGCAAACCGACCAAACCATGCCCTCGGAGATTGTTTAAGTCCCTACAGGGCCTCTTTCAATTTACACACTTTATCAGTGGTGCCAAATCCTGGAGACACTTCCATATGGATTTCTTCTTCTAAATCCCCATGTAAAAATGCATTCTTTACATCAAATTGTTGCAGATCCCAGTCATAATTAGCTGCCAATGAGAAAAAGAAGTCTCACAGTATTCATTTTTGCAACCGGAGCAAATGTCTCTTGATAGTCCACACCATATGTCTGAGTATATCCTTTGGCTACTAATCTTGCCTTGTAGCGCTCTAGGGACCCATCTGCTTTGTATTTTACTGTGTAAACCCATTTGCATCTCACAGGTTTCTTTCCTGCAGGCAAGTCTACCAACTCCCATGTTGTATTTTTCTCCAGGGCTTCCATTTCCCCATTCATAGCTTGTTTCCAATTTGTATTAGATAAAGCCTCGGATAATGATGTAGGAGTCTGGATGTTGTTCAGGTTGGTGAGGAAACTCTTATGGGTTGGTGAGAACTTCTCGAAGGATACAACATGAGATAGTGGATACAAGGGATGTTTAGTGCATTCCCTTGTGCCCTTTCTAATGACAATGGGAACATCATTGTCAGGCTCAGAGGCTAAAGAATCATTGTTAGTTTCAGGAACTAATGAAATTTGTAAGGAGGGTTCAGGATTTGTTACATCATTTTCAGGGATTGGTTCAGATTCTTGAACTTGCATCGGTTCAGGAACTGCAGCTTTCTTCCTTGAGTACATTTGTCCAGTCATCCAATTCTTAGGTTCATCATTGGGTACAGAGGGTGTAGGAGATTCGGGTTTGGTTTGTTGGAGGTTAAAAGGGCCAAAAAGATCAAAAGGGTTATCAAGGGAGTTCCTATCCTTGTCTTCCATGATGACACTCTCCCCCGGAAGAGGAGGAGCGGAAAAATAGGGCTCAGGTTCACAGAAAGTGATATCGGCAGAGACAAAAAATTTCTTTGATGGCGGATGATAGCATTTATATTCCTTTTGAGTGGAAGAGTATCCGACAAAAACACACTTGAGAGCTCTGGGGTCCAACTTCCCCCTGTTGGGTTGGTGAACATGGACAAATGATACACACCCATATATCTTAGGTATAAGATTATTGGAGATTTTGAGCTTAGGGTAAAATTGACATAGCTTTTCCATAGGACTTTTGAAACCAAGGGTTCGGGATGGTAGGCGGTTAATAAGGTTTGTTGCAGTAAGGACAACTTCCCCCCAATAGGACTTAGGCATAGTATTCTGAAATAAAAAGGCTCGGGTTGTATCAAGCAGGTGACCGTTTTTTCTTTCAACAACTCCATTTTGTTGTGGGGTGTGAACACAGGATGATTCATGAAGGATCCCCTCGTTTTGGAAGTAATTGGTCAATGTTTGATTAAAATAGTCTCTAGCATTGTCAGATCGAAATCTCTTGATTTTAGCACCAAACTGGGTGTGTATCATGTTATGGAAGGTAGGAAGAAAAAAGCTCACATCGGATTTTTGTTTCAGTAAGAATATCCACGAGACTCTAGTACAATCATCAATGAAGGACACAAACCATCGTGCTCCAGAAACATTAGGTATTGAAGAGGGACCCCAAATATCACTATGAATGAGATCAAAAGGATCTGAACTTCTTTCATTACTAAGTGGAAAAGATATACGCTTGTGTTTCGCAAGTTCACACACTTCACAATGAAAATCTTCAACATTGAGAGACTTAAACAAAAAAGGAAACTTGATTTTAAGGGTTCGAAAAGAAGGATGGCCAAGGCGGCGATGATGGAGCCATAGCTTTTCTTTATTGGAAAATTTGTGCTCGGAAAGAAATGAAGTGTTACTCTTGATAGGATGTACTGGTGTTTCAAGGTAATACAACCCGTCCTGTTCCTTAGCATGTCCAATCATCGTCCCCCAAGTCCTGGTCCTGAAATGCACAGTAAGTAGGGAAAAAAGTTACATTACAACTCAGATGATGGGTCAGTTTTTTAACAGAGATAAGATTAGTAGATAGTTTAGGAACATGAACATTTCTGAGTGTAAGGTGGGGCTGATGTGAACATCACCTATACCAGCAACTGTGGTTAAGGATCCATCAGCTGTGACTATTTTTCGACTACTAGGACATGGGTTGTAGGTATGAAATATATTGGGGGAATTGGTCATGTGATCAGGAACACCAGAATCTATAACCCAAGAGTTAGCAAAGGACTTCTCTTGTTAAAGAGAAGTAGAAATTGGAAATGAAGGAAGGAGGGGACTCAACAAAAGGAAAATAGTATAATAGAGGGAAGAGATGCTTGAAAAGAGCAGATTGTGTGCGAAGAAAACTCTTGGAAGGAGGTTGTGGAGAACAATGTTCCAAAACCTTGTACTTCTTTGTTCACTAGCAATTTTGATGGAGAAGATGAGATGAAGCTTCAATATGTGAAGCTTGCAATGGTCGTGGATGATTCTCAAAAGAAATGATAGAATACTGCTCCAGTTGGGCACTTTGTGGGTGATGGTCACTGTTTGAAATGGTTCAACAAGCAATAGATAAGTTATGGAACCTTCTAGGAGTGGTAGATCTAATTTTCCTTCCAATTGATTATATATGTTTAGGTTCACATGTGTTGAAGATAAATCAAGTATTTCAGATGGTGGACCAAGATTCATCAATAGAGATCGTTTGATTTTGAGTGATGTAGCGTGGGATATAAGATGAAATAGAAAAGAAAAAGTCTTATTAAGACTTCCATTCATATGCAATCAAACACTAATCCCTATTACAAAATTGAATATTTAGAAGCACCACATTAGACTCCTATTAGAACACTAGGAAATTGGAGTCTTAGCTAAGCCTAAGACTAGATCATCGCAAATTAGGATCATACTTGAAATAAGCAAGTAGAGTGGTACTAAATTTAAATAACTGAAATTCGTGGAATGGTTGATCGATGTGGCCATGATGGATTATATTTGTCTAGATTCACATGCTTTGAAGATAAATCAAGTATTCTGGAGGATGGGCCAAGGTTCATCAATAAAATTCCTTTGATTTTGAATTATGCTATATAGACAAACCTAGTAGTCAACTACGATTCTGAAGTAGTTGATTATCACATCTACTAGTAGTTGGCTAGGAGGCATTCAAGACTTCTTGTTATCAATCTATGGTCCAGCCCTTTGTAAGTAGTTGGGTAGAACGTCTAGTTAACTACTTTGGCCTAGTAGTGGGAACCCTTTTGGTTTTCCTTCAAGAATTTTGTGTTGGACAAACTTCAAAAGCACTTCAAATGAATTCCATATCACTTAAAAATATCATTAGAACTGTTTTGAAGGCATTGCCTAGGTGACAAATGAGCATAAACCCTCAACAATGAAATTGTCTACACTATGCTTAAGGCAAGCAATGGACTTTTGAAAAAATTTTAAAAGTTTAAGCGGGTGAATATTAATATATGAAGTCTAAGGTTATTTTTTCTTAATCTTGTATATGCATGTGATTGTGTAAATTAAATGGTGGCACAGTTCTTAATTCTAGTGTTATACTTACATTTCCATTTAGCAAGCTATCTTTTTCTTTTTCCTATTTCATAATTTTTATTTTCTATTTTTATTTTTGTTATGTAATTGAAAAGATATTATTTTTTTAATCAATAATATTACATCGAATATGTGTAATGGAAATGCACATGTTAAGATGAATATGTAATAAAATATTAAAAGATAGAATTAGAAATGAACATATAGGAGAAATGGTAGGATTAGCCTCAATTGAAGATAAAACGAGAGGAAATTGATTAAAATGGTTAGAACTTAGGACACATACAATGAAGACCTTTAGATGCTCTAATTAGGAAGAGTGGTCTTTTAACAATCCATAATAACAACAGAGGTAGAGGCATCTAAATGTTGACTTAGCCCGGATAGACTGGAGTGGAGAAAAAAGATTCATGTAATTGATCCCATGTTGTTGGGAAAAGGCTTAGTTGAGTTGAGTTGAGTTGTATTACATCAAACATGACACTTTAAGTTATTATACTTTCATTATGTCAACTTGTCTTATTTTTTCAATATGTTTTTCGTTTTTAATTTTGTAGGCATGAAATTCAATAATGCAAAAGATGTTTTATCTTTTTATACACAAGATTTGACTTTTATACTAGGGAATATATATATATATATATATATATGTAAGTACAAAAAATGGGTTTGTATGCGTAAAACTAATTAATTAATTACTTGAATGGCTATAAATAAATATTATTTGCAGTGCTTAAGCATAGTCAATCTAACACTCTTGGAGATATGCTATCTGAGATTAAGAGTGAAAGACCTTTCCTATTTTCATCTCGGCCAAAGCTGCTGCTGGCATATCTGCTTGAATGTTTAAATGCCCAGAGAGAAAAAATTAGTAACAAGTATGCCTAAGAAAATAGTCTCCTTATACTGCATGGTGGTTAGTCTTTGGAAGAGCTGAGCGATCAAAGCCTATTTGATGTGAGGTTCAGATAAAAAGGGTGTATTACTGCTGCACTGAGTTGTGCCATGACTTGTACATGAATTGAATTGTTGTGCTCATCTTCTACAGAATGGATGAAGTTGCATCAGCAGGGCCTTCATCAGAGGGTGTTTCGAAGAGTATGATAAGCTTAGATGGTGCTAGAAGGATGGCCTTGAAGCATATTGAAGCTTTTGTTCTCACATTTTCTGATCCCCAATCCTTTTCTGCTGCTGCTGCATCATCAGCCCCTGCTTCGTTGGCACAAGTAGCAGAAGCTGCACGAATACAAGAAGCTGGACATCTGAGATGCAGGTTTACTTCTCTTATTTCTCTTAAGGAATTCTTATTATGTTTCATGACTATGATCTATCATATGTGGAAAATTTTTCCTTTGTTTCCTGGTTTGACCTGCTTACAAGAGGATATGGTGGCATGCAAATATTGTTAATTTGGTAAAACCAAGATTTGTTGTTATATAATCACAAGGAGCTACAATAAATAATGCATGAAGAAAATTAGTATGACTATCTTTATTAATGATTAATTAGGACTGTATCTCAAGATTAGCAGTGTTTTGTCGTGCCTGTTAAAGAAATAACTTAATATGGAATGTGATCTCATAACTTCGTAGTGCATATTATTCCCTTATTGTGCTTGGGCTTTGTATATCAGTAATTATGTTTTATTGATTTATTCTTGATTCTTGGTTCATTTTACTGGTTTATATATTTTATAGATTTATTCTTATTTCATTTGCTAATTATCTATTCAATGGAATCTGCAACCAAATAAAAAAATATATCAACTATAAATGGGTGAAATGGTTACCACTCTGCACTATACTTTATTATCTGGAAAATAGGATGGTCTCTGGGGTATGCTTGTAGAAGTTTATGGGGATGATGAAAGGTGCATTTCCTTGTGCGCATCACTTGTTGCCAAATATCAAGGATTGACCCTTTATTTAGTATTAACTACTTCGTGTTATCAATTTCCAGTTTTTCCCTTTTATCCAGATATAAAGTTCTGTACTTTTGTGGTTCCTCCATGGAGTAACGTAAGATTTTGACTTTATTTTCATATTTGATTGATTTAAGTGGGGCTGAAATAGGGAGATTTGTTTTCATGCTGCGGAACTCTTCTTCCATACTCAAGTCATGTGCTGCTTTTGCGCTCCTTCAGGTAAGCAGGAATATCCATCCATGTGTTTTCCTTTTTTTATTTATTTTTTATAATATTTTTTTCAATATGAGCTGATACCATTTCAAGTCTGAATGATTCTCTCCAATCTCTTGTATATCCAGTTCACCATTCCGGGCGGCAGGCATGCGATGCACCACGCAAGCCTTTTGCAGAATACAGGAGCTCCACGAGTAATACGTTCTGCAGCAGCAGCTGCAACAGCACCAATTGAAGCCAAAATTTTTGCCAGAATTGTTCTTCGTAACCTCGAGCACCATAATGGAGAGGCCTCAATATAAAGTTGAAATGAAATTCTTAACTTCGGTTCACACAACTATGTTCTGCTGCACCCTTAATGTCGTGGACTTTTTTGGTGTTCCAAGTCAGCATTGTAAGATACCATTTCATATCCCGATCTTTGAGAAAAAAAAAAAAAAAACGAGAATTTAGTTTATGTCACCTATTTGTTAGACTTCCAGAACATCCATCGGAGATCTGCTTGGCATGAGGGAGTTGTGATTTGTCAGACCCATGATATAAAGCAAAGCTTTCCTCTCACATTTCCCATTACCTATTTATAATATTGGTTTAGCATGTTGTGTTGTGCTATTTGTTTCTTTTTTTTCTTTTCTTTTCTTTTCTTTTTATTTATTTTATTTTATTTTTCCATCTGTCTATTTTTCTTACCTTGTGCCCTTGGCAAGATGTACAAGTTACTGGGGATGTTGAGAGTGAGTCCAGTATCTTTCATTTTTGAATCTGTATTAATTGTGACATTGTATTCTGCAGTACTTGCTAATTGATACTTTATGATTCTGACTCAATAGCTATTATAGTTATAATTACTTTCTGAGTTATTATAGTTGGTCTGCATCGAGGAGCTATTTTTGACAACTTGTGTCGTACCAGGCAATCTTCAAGCACTTAGTTGATAACTTTCAAAATCTTCTTAGTGGGAATGATAATCTTCCGTGGTATTATTATGCTTTCTAAAGTCTAGCCACGGTTCACAAGCGCCTTCCAAATATTTTCTTAAAGCATTTCAAGTATTGGATATATCACAGCCAATGTCATTATTTGAAAAAACCTTGAAGATTTTGCAAGCATTAACAAGAGTTTAGCAATTGTCAAGCTTTCAGCGGAAAGTTAAGCTGCGGTTGGTTTATAATTTGAATATAGTTTTTTATATTTGAAAATTTGAAAACACGAAAAATGTGTTTGGTTAGTTAAAAGTTTAAAACAGTTTCTTGAAATTTATAAAGAAATAATAAAATTTGACCAATATTCTAGTTTTTTTGAACATGACCAAACGCAGCCTTAAGAGTTTCTATAAAATTAGATGCCAAAGAAAATCTATAGGCAACAAGTACCTGTTGGCCAAATTTCTTTAGAGGGCATACTTGAAGAGATTGATTGTTTAAATAGTCTTTGTATTTTCATTAAGATGATAATTTTGTTCCTTACTATCTGACAAACCAGTTTTGTTAAACCACTTCTTTTTATATAATTATTTTTTGAGCTGAAGACATACTTCCTTTCTAAAATCTCCTACATGTGGTTTGAGTGCTGTTGTTGATAAGCTTTCATAAGTTATTTTGGATATGTTGGTGTGTATTGATCTTGGTCCTTCTCTCATCTTCCTTATAAGCTCACACATGATATGATCTTTGCTCATTTGGGTTTCATTAAAAGCTTACATGATCTCGAGGACGTGTTTTTAGAAGTTTGGAGCATATGCTTTCACAAAAGTCACAAATGCTCTAACCTTGTTTGCATCTCACGTGCTTCCTCAAAAACTCACATGGTATGGTCTTGACTGCATGCTTCTTTCGCAGTCTCTATTATTGTTACTCTTTTCATACATGCCTTCTTCAAAGTTCATGTACTGTTAGTTGTAAATATTCACTAACAAGCGATCATTCTTTCTTTGAAGGAACTAAAATCTTGAGTGTCCATTCTGTTAAACGACACAAATAATTAGAGATGACCTAAAGAAGATGCTCAAAACATTTCCTTGCAATATGCATTTAACGTCATCATAAGTGTTACACAAAAAATCTGATACCCTCAAGCATCCAACCAAGGCAAAGAACCCGACTTATGGAGAAGACTAGGATTGATCCTTGATTACACCAAGTTCAACAAATGACAAGTGGCCACGGCTACGAAAAATTGGGCATAAACACTAAAAAACTCCAACATAAAGGCCCTCAGCTATCGCCAAAGGCATGAAGATCTTCGGTTGTGGTTGGAAACATTAGGGCCCTAGCCATGGCCAAGGGCACCCCACCACGCTCATCCATAGCTAAGGGCACCACCACCTTCAACTATGGTTAAGGGTTCTACATCCCTCGTTGCACTACTTTCGACCAAGCCTGGGATTCTCTCTCAACCCCCAGTCCCAGACTAAAGGCACATGATTCACCAATTTTTGAACAATCCGGGCTCAACTCCTAACCCCGACCCAACTTATGCATCAAGAAGACCATCTCACAATTCACACTAAAGCCAATCATGTTGTCACACATCTCGATGCAGAAAATAACATAAATTCTTGTTTATATAAAGAAAACATAAATGCAATACTGACATTAATGACCATAATAAATACAGAGACTCAACTTTTTGTTGGACACCCGAGAGGGGAGGGGGTGAATTGGACTTGGCGGATTTTCGCGTTACCTTTTGGTTAATTAATTTAAACAGAATACATGCGCAGTAGGTAATGAGCCAAATAATCAAGTGCAGGAAAAATAAATAGACGCCGTTATTTATAGTGGTTTGGTTCCCCTTGAACCTACTCCACTACCTTACCACCTACGATCAGGATTTTTCAATCTACTATTGGCTAGTAAACTTACTGACGTAACTAGAAGCCGAACACACTAACCAACATAAAGGCTTGGCTAGAAGCTGTACACACTAACAAACATAAAAGCTTGGCTAGAAGTTGTACTGTAACCAACTTACGGGTGCGGTTACAAGTCGTACAACAATATGGTATAGTCCCGGTTGACTAACAAGTCAACAATGCATCAAGATTACAAATGATAGAGAGAGATGTTCTAAAAACACTCTCAACAATTTTAAGCGTACAATCTTGAATGAATAATCACTACTATTTCAACCACAATATTTTAACTGATGTGTAGTGTTGAAATAGTTATTTCAAATGATTCAAATAGTGATAATGTAAGATTAAGAATCGAATATGCACATGTATTCAAATATTGATTCTAAATATGATATGTATGAAGCATAAGAATCAATATGCACAAATGATCAAGACTTGTTGATTCTAAATAGATAAATGGTTAAGTTCAAGAATCAATATGCTCAAGTAATGATCAATAAAATCGATTCAAAATAATGTAAGTTTAGCACATGAATCGATACCACATAAGATGTATAAAACCACTAATCAAGATAAAATCATATGAAGATCATGTATGGTTTTACAAGCAATATTCAAAACAAAAACAATTTTCAAGATATCAAATCAAGCACAAAACCGATTGACTTAATCAAAATCACAAGAATCTTAATACAGAGATTTTACCCAACTTAGGTAAGGATGAAGCTCAGAGATTCTTCAAGTGTGATGATGGTTGAGATATTCCTCCTTCAATGATGATCAAGAACAACAAGATGTGAAGAACTCACTTGAACACAACTTGATTAACACTCAAGAATGTCTTTCAAAGTATTTCAAAGGTGTTAAAAGAATGAGGAGAACTCTTTGAAAGTTTGAATCAAAGATTCAAATGTAGTGAACTTTTGCACTCAAAAGATGTTTAATAAAGCTCAAGAACTTGTTTATAAACTCGAAAAAAGGGAGAACAAAGATTTGGCACAAGTTCTAAAATTTTGCAAAAGTTGCTCTTCAAATGAGCAAGTGTGGTATTTATAAAAAAACTCCAAACCGAGGTACATGAACGCGTTCCTTACTGAAGGAGCGCGTTTTTGCTTTAAATTTTGAAACTTTTCAGATTTCTCTCCAATCGAGGAGTGCGTTCCTTATAAGAGGAGCCAGTTCCTTAATATGCCCATTAGGCATAGGAGCGAGGTTCTTCATCAAGAACCATTGACTCTACAAACATTCCTATTTTTTCATTTTCTACAGGAGCGTGTTCCTTAATCCCTAATCAAAAAAGTCAGAATATCAGAAAAAACCACATTTGCGCGTTCCTTGAACAAGGAATGCGTTCCTTAAACTCTGATAAGAAAAAATTTGATTCTCGGAAAAAAACATAAGGGCGCATTCCTTCATGAAGAAGTGGTACAAAACTCGATTTTTCGACCAAAATGAGTTTAAGGTATTGTCAAACACATAAACCAACTTTGAAAATATTTTTGACAAGATTGAAACATAATTTGCAAAGAAAAATACGTGTAAAACAATCGATTAATACAAATGATCAAGACGTTCGATATGATACATGTAAAATGATAAAAAAACATGCAGAGTTGGTAATATGAGTGCATGATAAACAATGATATAGATATGCATGATAAATAACCTTAACTATAAGATTGCATGATAATCAAGATAACACGTGTGCCTGCATGATCAATATGATAATAGTGTATGTGCATGAATATGATAACCTATATGCATGGTTTTCAAAAGATGAAAATCATATTGTGGTTGGAAAAAGTAAGGATTACTCTACAACACTAAGATTCTAGACAAAAAATTATAAATATGAAGCTCTTGATTCTTCGTGCATTATTGTTCCATCCACCCTCTTTGACGATATAGTTGAATCCATCTGATATAGCTAGTTAGCACTGAAACAACTAAGTCAAAGAGATTAGTGATCAAAAGGAATATTATTTGTAATCATCAAAACAAAATTGGGTGAGTCGTTACATCAACAATCCTTTGATTAATTGAAGTTATGTACTTAAAGTGAGTCAATGTGCATAAATGAAATGATTGCACACCAGGATTTTTATGTGGTTCAAAAATCTTTTCTTACATCGACACGTAGATAAATTTTTTCTAGGATTCAACTATACTTGGGTTCACTGAAAGGGTGTGAATCAAACCATTACAATGTCTTTTTAGAGGTTAAAGACAAATCTATCTTTTTCATGGGCTAAGAACAAACCACTTGTTACTTTTTCAAGGGCAAAAGAAAGGCTGAGATCGTTTGGGCGGGATAAGAAAGAATCACTTGACCATTTTTAGGATAAAGGGTGAAACTGAATTGGTTTGTTTCAACTTGAAACAATCCAAAGAGAGTAAGTACAAAGATTTTACCTTACTTGCATCAAGATTGTTCAATAGATGATTTTTAAGATGCTTGCAAAGATGGGTAGGATGAGAGCTTTGAAAAACTTCTTTCTTCAACTCATTTTTCAATCCTAGGGTATTTAAAGATTGGAGAATGGTTTCATTTTAGAAAAGACTTCCTAGATTTACATTGGTGTCTCTCTTGTGTTCAAAATGACCTAAGTGCATGCATTTATAAGTTGGAAATGAGCATTTGTTGTTAGACACAAGAAACTAGCCATTGGGAGCTCAAAAATCGAAAATCTGACCGTCAGAATTGTGTCTTGAAAGTCACTAGAGCTGGTGCAAAATCCAAATTTTGGATTTTGCAAAACTAAGACAATAGTGCGGTAGTGCTTTGGACTAGCGCACTAGTCCATCAGACATGTGGCGACCCTAGTTTTCACTCAACAAAGCATCAGGCCACCCGGGCTAGTATCCTCTCCAATAGGGTACTAATAACCCTTAGCCTCTATACTCATCATCATTTCACAAACATTCAACCATGAACAAGTCACATAAGGCTTAGATCAACACAAAACAAAGACAATCAACCAAAGTGTGGAATTATCACGAAAAGTTAAGTAATATAAATTTATTACAGTCATCCACATCCAAGTATAGTTTTAAAGTTTAATGAAAAATAAACTTCTCCTAAGCAACTCGAGACACCTTCCACTCCATCTCTTACTCATCAACTAGAAGGGATGGAGCCAACCCAGGGAGAGATCAATACGCAATACTCTTGCCCTTATCTCGGGCACTGTAAGATCTTGAGAAAAATAAAGGAGTAGAGTGAGCATATTGCCCAGTGAGATGATATCGCATTTCCGCTATCACATACTCACCAATAGATTTGAAACATGCACATATCAACAGACATGATATCCATACTATGTAACATCATACGTACAAGTTGGGAGAATAAGGTAATAATGAAATTAATTGACAAGTGAACTAAAATCCATAATTTAATATAAATGGTCCACATCTCAACCAATAACATAGGTTTGTATGTGTAGTCGTGTGATGGTTTCCTCGTCACCTCTACTTCCGTACCCATTCATTAGTATATGCGCTCTAGCCATGTGAGGATTATATCCCCACCTCCATTTGCGCAACCATTGATGAAGCCTATCTTATGTGGCTCTGCCGTGTCTCTCACTCCAGTGGTTGGTTTTCATGGGAAATGTGTAGACATCTAGATCCAGACCGTCTCTACTTTGTGGCTCTCCTTTTAGGCCTTCCTACAAATAGTCATAATGTTTCATTCATCCTCCCCTCAACCAATCACGTGGAACAACCCAAGGTATTATGCATGATCTATGCTAAGTGATATGCAACCAAGTCACGATTAACATTCTACTAAGCGTGTTCACATGGCATCCTAAATATATATATAAAACATACTACACGAGTCATTGAAAATGGAATACGTAATACTCATTCCTGATCATGCTTTCTAATTATCATGATCATATTAACAACAATAATTCGAAAAATACATGAATTATCAAAAGGTCATGAATAATAAATCATGTTACATCACGACATGACGAAAATTATAATCATACTTGTAATGATCTCATTTAATTACACATTATACTAACTTCATTCAATAACATGTAATGAACACGATCCATGAGATAAAAATAATTCTCATATTTATGATGATATGCATATGATAGGAGAATGAAATCTACTCATAGTGATATCGTTGCTATTTAGTTTCCTGCTTTGGAAACCTTCACCTCACTTGGCGTTTACCTCGCTTCCTAGCATACATAGAACTAGGTCTTAGCTCATCTAACCATACACATCTAACACAACTTGACTACTTCAATCAATCACATTTTATTGGTCCTTAAATATTTATGAACCTCTAACTTTCCTTCAAGTGCTTGGTTTCCAACTCCCTTCATTGATAACCCAACATTGGCCATGTTGGGTGGTTCAAGTCCCATAGATTTTGAACCTTGGTTCTAGGTCCATACGTCATCACCTAATTCCAACATTAGGTTTCCTTAAACAAAAACCATGTAAAACTTCATAAACAACTTTAATCTCTCACTATCATTCAAGAATCATTTAAATAGAACCCATTAACTCATATATTTGAATGTTGACTCCTTACACCCATTTGTAGAGACAAAGGGTGTTAGAATCTCATTCATGGGTTCTCTACCATTTTCCTTGGGGTTTAGGTGTTTCTCACACATCCAAGATCATTAATGGACAAGGGCTTTCTCTAGTTCATCATATCTTAAGGGTTTGGGGTAAAACCTTTTATAGAATGGCCAAGCAATATTTCCCGGAAAACATAGTTCCAACACTTATATATTCACATAATTTGATTCTCTTAGTATGATATCTTCTATCAAGATGAAATCTCCAAAGAGAAACCTAAAAAGAACTACATATCTAAATATCAAATTGAAACTCACTTGGTTGCTTGGAGAACAAGTTTCCTTTCAACCATCTTCAAAACCACCATAAATCCCTTCATCCCATGTTTAAAACATTAAAACAACCTAAAAAACATCAATTAGAGACTCTAGAAACTCTTTTAAGTTCAAATCAAGGTATGAGCAAGATGACTTGTTCCCCAAGAAAAACCCAATAATCAAGAATTCAAGCTAAGGAAAGGGAGTAATTATACCTTCGATGCTTTTGATTTGATGTTTGCAAGCTCCAAAACACCTTTAAAAGTCACTTAGAATCACCGTTGAAGGCCCAAAGAAACCCTCCAAGTCGCACCTCCAACACCCTCTCACTTTTGGCCAAATTTGAAAAGTCTAAAATGAGAGAATTTCGTGCTTTTTTTTTATAAATTTTCAGGTGAAGGAACGTGCTCCTTGAAGTGAGGAATGCGCTCCTTCAGCCCAAAAATAGAGGAACGTGCTCCTTGAAGGAAGGAATGCGCTCCTTCAGCCCAGAAATGGAGGAACATGCTCCTTGAAGGGAGGAGCACGTTTCTCCCTTGTTTCTCAGGAAATTGGATGCGAAGATTTGAAGGAGAAGTTTAAAAATAATGCAAGAACAAATATCCACGCTAGTAATCATACAAAGAGGTTTATTGAACGCTAGTGCTGTCAACCAGTTTCCACAACATGACTTGCCTCATCTTAGATTAGGAGCTTCTCCTTAAACTACCTTTGCGGTAGAGGCCTCATAGAGAGGTCAGTTGAATGCTGGTGTTGTCAACCACTTCCCACAAAATGACTTGGCTCATCTTGGATCAGGAGCTCTTCCTTAAACTACTTTTTAGCGGTAGAAGACTCCGAAGCCAAATTGACTATAGATGCCATAATGGGAGAAGCCAAACTCTTCCTTGATGAGATCTTGAACACCCCGTTACCATACAAGGTAAAGATTCCACAAAAAAGAGTTAGTTGAAGTAGTCTTCGTTTTTATTTTTGCTTATAAAGAGGGTCCTAGGGACCTTAGAATTGGTTGGACTATCCTAGTGTGCAAATACTTGGTTGTTGTGCGTCTTTGTGAAAATTTTGCCCTTGCTTCTACTATCCTAGAAGATTTGCAAAGTAGGGATGGAGGCCTAAGTTTACATATTTTATACATTTTCATAAGGTTTTCATTCTCTTATTGCTTATGACATTATGCACTCATGCATGCATTTTAGAAGATCATGTGGATCTCCATCTTAAGTATGATCCTTATAGTTTAGATGGGTTGGTCCATGCTTTCTTCTAAAGGCAACCTTCGGGTATGAGTAGCTCTTGCTCTGTGATATTGGGCGTGATCGATTACTAGTAGACTCAGCCCTTGGCTTATGAGCTGATGTGCATTTCATGTTACAATGTTGTTCATGCACCCTAATGTATTTATATCCTTGATGTTGTGCATGTGGATGACTTTGTGATGATTGATGTTTTCTCTATTGATTTGTACAAACTTTGTAATATTACTAGTTTGACACATTGAGCTATTTAGTTCACCTTATTGCTATTTTCCTCGTACATTAGTCTCCTTGGTGTTTGGTTCGCGTTGATAGGTAAGAGCAGGGTGTGATAAGGCATCTAATCACACACATTGCCTAGCTTTCCAACATACTTTGACATAGGTTGTATTAGGCTGGTTCAAGGGATTACAACCGAAGTCTATTCACTTTTTTGAACAACTTTGTTGGTCTTTCGTTAGTCAGTTTTTGGGATTAAGGGAGATGATGAAACCATTTACACACCTTTTATCAGGGAAACAAAGAAAGGATGGACCATTAAAAGATTACATCACACGCTTTGCAACATCTACAGTTTAGGGATATTCAGATTGTGTTGCTTTAACTGCTATAATGGCAGGGCTACATATTAGAAAATTCTGGTGGTTTCTTGCCAAGAATCCTTAAAAAGCAACAAGGAGCTGCTTGTGCAGGCAAAGAAATATTGTATGCAAATGAGTTCAACACCACAAAAAAGGACGTTCAAGGAAAGGAAATGACATTAACCAAGAATAGAAAAAGAAAAAAAGGAAAAGAGAAGAACGATGAAAATGTCATTCACCGGGAATATTCCAACCCCAAAAGACAAATATCCTTTTAACTCCGGTCACTGTCCTTGTTGACCAGGTCTTAAACGAAGTAGAATAAAACTTGTTAAGGCTGTCGCGCTTGATAAAGGTGTTGTCTCACGATCCCATGATGAATATTTTGATGATTACCAACTACACCATCCTGTGAACTAATCAATTTGTTAAGTGCTTCAGTTAAGAATCAAAAGCTCAACCTATCTCAAGCTGAATCACTCAATTGGGAAAAAATCAAGCTGTGATCAATCAAGACTCAAGTTGCAAGAGTATTTAGAAATGTCCTTAGATTGATTTAGGTTTGCATAACCTTTACTCAATATCTTTCAACTTAACTTGAAATTCCAAATGTTTTCAATCATTGAATTCCAAACTAGTTTAATTGAGTTTCAAAATGCTCAATTTGATTCAAAAGTATTTTTGGATTATCGATTAGACTGTTGATTTTGATCCAAAATAATTTTAATTTCAAAGACAAGAGAATTTTAAAATCTCAGTGTCGAGCAGGACACTCACAGCGTTATAGGACGTTCATGTAGTGGTCAATCACTAAAATATTAGGCCAACACTGCAAGACGCTCCTATTGCTGCATGACGCTTAAGATTTCTGGAAAATTTTTTAGTAAGTCTAGCAGGACGCTCAAGAGCTATAAAGCCATTCTGAAATTGTCTGAGTTCAACCCATCTCTCGGGTTGTCACTCTTTAGGACGTTCATACTGCTTTAGGACTCTCATAAGTTTTTTGACAAAAATTGAGCTAAACTGCAATAATACTCTCTAGTCCTATAGGACGCTTTTGATTTATGTGTCAGAAACCTTACACTGACCTTTGCTTTCCTAAAAAAGTTGTTTTCTGATCCCATTCCCATTTTGTGTAAACCCTCTTTGATCAGAAATCTCCAATGTTTTTGTTCATACCTAGGGGTGTGCACGGGTCGGGTTTGGCTCCACCACCCGACCTGCACTTGTTGGGTGGCATCGCAACCAACTCGATGCCACCCGACAACAAAAAAAAAACTTTGCTTGCACCCTGAACCTATTTTATATGGGTAGGTCGGGTCCACCCGATTCTATTTTCTAGATTTATTTATTTATTTAATTTCAGCCCCAAAAAAATCCCATTTTTAACTCTTTTCCAGCATATTTTTCATTTCAACTTTAAAAAACTCATTTTTTAAACTCTTTTCCAGCATATAAAATAGGCCCACTTGTGATTAAAAAGAAAAAAAATGCTCAACTTCAAATTAAAAGCATTTTTACATAAAAAATTATTTTTCATAACTTCATAAAATAAAGATTCAAAACCTATTTAAATAATATATAAAAAACACTATTTATTTAGCCTATTTGTTGACTCTTGCCCACAAACCCGTAGAACAAAAATAACAATTATAACATAACATGCATAACATATAATTCAAAATCAAAATCACTCTTAGGATTGGCCATTTGGTGGATTTTTGGCCACAAACCTGCAAAACAAAGTTATCAATCTCATCATAAGATTCAAAAACGTATTTAAATCATACAAACAAACACTCAAATAATCTATTGGTTGGCCTTTTAGTAGATTCTTGGCCACAAACCTGTAGAACAAAAATGACCAAGTAATCAAAGGCATTATATCAAGTCATAATTGTAAGTAAAAGTCCTAATAATTCAACATCATTACAAGTTCCACATTAAATAAAACCAAGAACTCAACAAATCAAAAAACACATTACAAGTTCGACATCAAATTAAGTTTTTCCATCTTGTAAAGTTCTAACAACAACTAATCTCCTACCCATTTCTCCATATGCTAATGCAAAAAGCTGAAAAAAAATCCAAAAAAAAGAAACAAATCATAAGCATCAATGACACAAAAACAAATAACCAAATAGAAATAGTGTGATAAAGTAACTTACATAGAATGATGTCATTCAACTTCAAGGGTCATGCACCATTGACTCATCTTCAAAGAAGAGATCATCTAAAAAGATAGCAAACAAAGAAGATTAAAGAACAATACATTAATAGATGGTAAGATAATTTACAAGATTCAAAAAATAAATAAACCAGTGTAATACCTTGTTCATTATTGGTGCTGATTTCTTCCAATGATTGATGAATATCAATTGGAACTTGTGGAGATCGGAGCCAACTTTGTCCAAAAATAATGGCCTCCACTATTTTTGGATTCAATGAACTTCGATATGTATCAAGGACTCGATCACCAATACTGAATGCTGACTCTGAAGCAACAATAGATATGGGAATTGCCAATATATCTTTAGCTATTTGCCCAAGAACCTTGTACTTACCGGAGTTGACCTTCCACCAATTCAAGATGTCAAATGAGTCCCTTTGTTTCTCACAAATCTCCGGTAGATATTGGTCCACCTCTGACTTATTCTAATCATGATCTTTTTCATACAAGTGTTTAATAACTTGTCCAAATGGTAAAACCTCATCCATTTGCTCCACCTCAAAAGACTGTGAGGAGTGACCAACATCATCGTCTTCACTCTCGTGAGAACCTTTATACTCATCATACATTGTTCTCAATATAGCTTCCACCCTATTTGTCATTAATTGTCCAACTTGATTTCCATACATGAGATCGAAAGTAAAAGCCAAAGATCTCAATTTATGCCTCGAGTCAAGGACAACACCAACATACAACAAAAAATTGGTTCTCTCAACATTCTCCCAATACGTGTCATATTTCATCTTCATATTTTTGGCCATATCATGCAACAAATGATCATCATCAGCACAATAGTTTTGAATCGATTGGTGAATCAAGTAAACCTCTTGAAAATATTGATTTGAAGTGACATACAAAGTCCTTGAAATTCTCTAAGTAATCTCATAGAAGATTTTTAAAAACTTCAAGAACACCCTAGTATTTCCCTAGTCATTAGCTATAAGGTATTCTTCATCATTAAACTCTCCATATTCTTGCTCTTGTAATCTTTTAAAGGCTTTTTGAAACTTCAATGCCGCATCCAACATGAGGTATGTGAAGTTCCACCTAGGTGAGACATTCAAACATACAAGACAACTAATTGAAAGCTTTTCTTCTTGTGCACATGTCTTAAACATTTGAAGTCTCAATGGGGAAGACCTTACATATCGCACAATATTACCAATTCTAGCAATGGAATCATCATGGTTTCTCAAACCATCAACCACCACCAAATTTAAAATGTGAGTACAATACCTAACATGGAAAAAATCACCATTCAACACCAAGCCATTCTAATATTTAATTTTTTTGAGCAAGTAAGACACAGCTGTATCATTAGAACTTGCATTATCCACTGTAATTGAAAAAACTCGCTCAATTCTCCAATCAAGCGAACATTTCTCAACCGCTTTCCCTACAATATCTCCCTTATGGTTAACAACTTGATAGAAATTCAAAATTCTTTTCTGCAACATCTGCTCATTATCAATATAATATGCAGTGAGGACCACATAATACATACGTTGACCTGATGCCCAACAATCAGTTGTAAGACATACACGTTGACCACTTTCTTAAAGAAAGATTTGAGTTTTTTCTTCTCCTTAAAATAAAGTTTCATGTAATCCCTAAAAGCTGTACTTCGAGATGGCATTACCCACCGAGGTTGCAACCCTTGAGAAAAATCCCGAAATCCTTGCTTTTCCACAAAACTAAAGACTAATTCATCCAAAATCAACATCCTAGCAAGCAATTCTCTATAGTGTTTGACATTATAACTAAGGGCTACTTGATAGTTGCATATTTAGATAGGTTTTAGAGAATGTTTTAGGTGTGTTTTAAGACATTTTATGCATTAGTTTCATGTATTTATGTTAGTTTTTATGCAATTGTTAGTTTAGGATAATTTGGATTTTTATGCATTAATTTGGTTTATTAGTTTATGAATTGATCCATTTCATATTTTAGTGTGTTATTGATTTGATTTGCTTTGTTTTGTAGGCATTTAGATGTGTTAGTTAGGGTTTTGGATGATGAAAACATGTACAAGAAGTTACAAAAGAGGAGCATGAAGAACCCAAGTCAAGGAGTGAAAATTGGCTAAGTCTACAAAAAATGAGGCCATACGACATTCTGAGTGCCGTGGCACTAGGGCGGTGAAATGGAGAAGTTAGGTTCTGAGCGCCGCAATGTTGAGAGTGAGCGCCGCGACGCTGAATGGTGTGTTGAACTACATTTTTAGCAAGTTTTTATGAGATTTTCCCCCACTTTCCAATTGCAATTCCACATGACTTTGGGACATATTATATACAAAAATTTAGGGTTTTTTGAGAGGAATACACTGGAGAAGAGAGAACGACAACTAGGAGCAAAGGCATGCAAAGAAGATGACTTGGAGACAAGGAGGATTTTACAAGTTCAATAGCAACTAGTTTGGGTTTTGATGTTTAATTTCTTGTTTCTCTACATGTTTTGGTTTTTGTTATTCCAAGTAATGAACTAGTTAGTCTAGAGATGAGATGGATCCTATATTAGAGATTATGGAATAACATTAATTTTTTTTTATTATCAATAATTTATTCGTAGTTTATTTATATTTCTCAGTGCGTAATGTTTTTGATCTCTTGGCCATGGATCAATTGATCATAGACTTGGGGGGCAATACTAGGTAGAGGGTTCTCTAGGTTGAACATGAGAAATATGACATGAGATTATCATAGTATCGATAGATATGCAATGTTTTATGAATTTGTAGGAAAATCACAAGGCTAAATGCATTGCTAATATATTGATTTTTATCGATAGATCGAAACTAGTGTTTTGGTAATAGATTCTAGCGCGACACTCGACAGAGGGTGTTAGAAACTATAGGATTTTGACTTATTAACTTGAATAAGGATTTGATAAAAATCATGTCTAATATTGCATAATTGATAATTAGGAGAAATCTAATCTCTAGGTCTTTTTAATATTGATTTTTCTCTAAATTTTTTTGATAAATTGCTAGTTTAATTAGTGTTTTAGTTTAAGTATTATTTTAGTTCACTGATCATCACAATTTGGTTTTTTAGATAAAATTAGAGCTAGGAACAATATGAGTAGTGTAGCAAATCAATCCTTGGGGACGATACCTGATTCTCATCGGTAAATATTATAACTTGGCAACCGTACACTTGCGGTTTTCATGCATCAAATTTTTGGTGCTGCTGCCGGGGATAGAAATTAGTTTACACTATTATTGTGTTTGCGAGCTTTGATTTTAATTTAGATTTTATTTTTTCTTTCCTAAATTTTTCTTTCTTTTTCTTTCTTGTAGGTTTTCCAAGTATATGTGGCGATCGAAAAGCTTTGAGACAGTACTATTTGATCCTGAGATTGAGAGAATGTTTGGAAGACTAAGAAGAGAAAGAAGAGTATGAGTTGAAACAATGACAGATAATCCAAATCAGTTGACGTTGAGGGATTATTTCAAATCGGTTATCAACGACAACTACTCAAGCATTGTTCGCACTCACATAAATGCAAACAACTTTGAGTTGAAGCCGACTTTGATCTCAATGGTCCAACACCATCAATTTGGAGGTTCCCCTATGGAAGATCCAACTATCCACATCACCACTTTCTTGGAGATGTGTGACACTGTGAAGATGAATGGTGTTCCCGAAGACACCATTAGAATGAGGTTGTTCCTGCTCTCACTTCAGGACAAGGCAAAAGCATGGTTGCAATCCTTGCAACCAAATAGCATAGCAACATGGGAGGACATGGTAAGCATGTTTCTACAGAAGTTCTTTCCTCCCGCCAAGACCGCGCAATTACAAGCTGAGATTGGGCAATTCAAGCAACAAGAGTCAGAGTCTTTATATGACTCTTGGGAGAGATTGAAGGAGTTTTTGAGGAAATGTCCTCAACATGGGTTTCAAGATTGGTTACAGCTTCAACTTTTCTACAATGGGATGACGTTTTCTACAAGGACTTTAGTAGATACGGCTGCAGACGGTTCATTGTTGTCCAAGACTACTCTTGAGGCATTTAGTTGTTGGAGGATATGGCTACCAATACCTATGTAGTTCCAAGGGCAAGATCAATAGTAAAAAAGGTGGCTGATCTACATAATGTTGATCAATTCACATATCTCTCTGCACATATGTTAAGCATTGCCAACCAACTTGCTGTTCTTACTACTCAAAGTGCACAACCATCTATTGAACATGCAGAGGCATTGAATTTGGGCTATTCGGGCAATGAAGCATTGGAGGAGAAAATACAATAGATCAACAACCGGGGGTACAACTATCGAAGCAATCAAGGTGTGCCAAATCAATATCACTCGGGTGTTCGTAATCATGAGAATTTCTCCTATGCCAATACAATAAATACTTTACAACCTCCGCTTGGTATCTACACTGAAGCACAAGATAAGAAGCCTACTAGTGATGAGTTGTTGAGTTCTTTCATAACGAAGACAAGGGATTCTATCAAGAATTTAGAGGTGCAAGTGGGGTAGCTAGCATCACAGATGAGTACCCAACAAAGGGGGTCACTACCTAGCAACACTGAGGTAAACTCGAAAGAGCAATGTCAAGCCATTTCCTTGAGAAGTGGAAAGGAAGTAAAGGGGGCTGGTTCGAGCCTAAGTACACCACCACCACCCAATAAAGAGCATGAAGAGACAAGCACTGAGACAGAGCCGAGTAAGGTGAAGGAAGTTGAGTCATCAAAGGGGGAGAAGCCACATGAGAGACCCTACTGGCCTGGTTCTATTACTTTCACGAATAACCCTCCTAAACTCTCAACTCCTATTCCATTTTCTCAGAGATTTCAAAAGAAGAAGCTTGACGAGCAATTCGCCAAGTTTCTAGAAATTTTCAAAAAGACTCACATTAACATCCCTTTTGTATATGGATTGGAGCAAATGCCCAACTATGTCAAGTTCATGAAGGATGTGATGACGAAGAAGAGGAAGCTAGAGGACTACGAGACGGTGAAGCTTACTAAAGAGTGTAGTGCCATACTACAAAAGAAGCTACCTCAAAAGCTAAAAGATCTAGGAAGTTTCACTATACCTTGCACCATTGGTTCTTTAAATTTTACTAAAGCTTTCTATGATTTAGGTGCAAGCATTAACTTGATGCTTTTGTCAATTTTCAGGAAATTGGGGATTGGCAAGGTGAAGCCAACTACAATATCCTTGCAACTAGCAGATCGATCACTTACATACCCTCGGGGTATCATTGAGGACGTGCTAGTGAAGGTGGACAAGTTAATCTTCTCGGTGGACTTTGTAGTTTTGGACATGGAGGAAGATAGCGATATTCCTCCTATACTTGGGCGGCCATTCTTAGCAACCGGGAGAGCTTTGATCGATGTGCAACGTGGCAAGCTTATTTTGCGAGTAAATGATGAAGAAGTGTTGTTTAACATATACAAGACTCTACATGTCGCCGGATTGATGTAGCAGAAGTGGCTGATGCATGTGTGACCGAGGTACATGGTGAGGCTACACTAGTAGATCCATTAGAGAAGTGTCTTGTGAGTTCAATATCTAGTGATGAGGCCTTTCATGATGAAGTCCAACATTATGCCTTAGCTCTTGATGCCCACAATCCTGAGAATACAATCACCAAAGCTGAAGATATTGAACTTCTTCGCCACCCGAGTTAGTAGAGTCTTCACCGGAGTGAAGCCGTTATCGGAGCATCTCCGCTATGCATTTTTGGGTGAGAATTCTACTATGCCAGTCATCATATCATTGCCTTTGTCTAGTGTGGATGAAGAGAAGCTATCTCGCATCTTGAGAGAGTACAAGTCCACTTTAGGGTAGTCCATAGTCGACATAAAGGGGATAAGTCCTTCGATTTTTATGCAAAAGATCTTGATGGAGGAATCTTACAAACCTTCAATTGAACACCAAAGGTGGCTAAATCCAGCCATGAAAGAGGATGTAAAATCTGAAATTTTGAAGTGGTTGAAGGCGACAATTGTGTATGCTATATCGGATAGTTCTTGGGTGAGTCTGGTACAAGTAGTGCCCAAGAAAGATGGAATGATGGTAGTCAAGAATGAGAACAATGAGTTGATTTCCACTAGAATAGTCACGGGATGGCGTGTTTGCATAGATTACCGAAAGTTGAACAAAGCAACTAGGAAAGATTGTTTTCCCTTCCTTTCATTGATTAAATGTTGGACCGATTGGCGTGCTTTGAGTACTATTGTTTCTTGGATGGATATTCAGGCTATAATCAAATAGCTATTGCACCGGAAGATCAAGAAAAGACCACTTTCTCTTGCCCATATGGTACTTTTTCTTTCCGGAGGATGCCATTTGATTTATACAATGCACCGACGACTTTTCAATGGTGCATGATGTCTATTTTTGATGAAAAGATTGAGGAGATAATGGAGGTATTTATGGATGATTTTTTTGTTTTGTTTTTGGGACCTCATTTGACCATTGCCTTCAAAATTTATCTCCTGTGCTTCAAAGATGTGAAGAAACCAACCTAGTGCTAAATTGGGAGAAGTGCCATTTCATGGTACAAGAAGGCATTGTTTTGGGTCATCGGGTTTCTTCTAAGGCTCTTGAGGAGGATAGGGCCAAAATAGTGGCCATTGAGAAGCTTCCTCATCCAAAGAATGTTAAAGGCATCCGAAGTTTCTTGGGGCATGCCGGTTTCTACCAGTGGTTTATTAAAGATTTCTCAAAGATTGCCAAGCCCCTTTGTAACTTACTTGAGAAAGAGGCATCCTTGGAGTTTGATGAACATTGTGTTGAGGCATTTGAGTTGATAAAGAAAGCATTAATCTCAACTCCTATTATGGTTGTGCCGGATTGGAAGGAACCGTTTGAGATCATGTGTGATGCAAGTGACTTTGCAGTAGGAGCGGTTCTTGGACAGGCAAGATAAGATGCTTCGGGCCATCTATTATGCTAGTCGTACTCTTGATGGAGCTCAGAAAAATTACACCATGACCGAGAAGGAATTGCTAGCCGTTGTGTTTTCATGTGTCAAGTTCCGGTCATACATCATTGGGTCCAAGGTTATAGTGTACACTGATCATGCTGCCAGTCGATATTTATTTGAGACGAAAGCTGCCAAGCCAAGGTTGATTCGGTGGATCCTTTTGTTGAAAGAGTTTGACTTGGAGATTAAAGGAACGAAGGGAAGTGAAAATGTTGTAGCCGACCATCTATCTCAATTGCAATATGAAGAGAAATATCAGTGCTTACCGATCCTTGAGACTTTCCCAGATGAGCATATGTATGCATTGGGAGTGAAAGCTCCATGACATGCTGATTTTGCTAACTATTTGGTTGGTGGTACTTTGCCTCCAAATCTATCTTACGCGAAGAAGAAAAAGTTTTTGCATGATGTCAAGTCCTACATGTGGGATGAGCCTTTACTTTTCAAAAGATGCAATGATCAAATGATTTAGCGGTGTGTACCGGAAGAGGAGATTCAAGCCATTCTTCATGAGTGCCATTCTTCCCCTTATGGAGGTCACTTTGGAGCTTCTAGGACAACGGAAAAGGTGCTTTAAAGTGGTTTTATTGGCCTGCTATGTTTCGTGATAGCTACATCTTTGTGAAGACATGTGATAGATGCCAACGTCTTGGTACCATCTCTAGGTGACACGAGCTACCTTTGACAAATATCTTAGAGGTGGAGCTTTTTGATGTGTGGGGTATTGATTTTATGGGCCCTTTTCCTCCTTCATTTGGCAAGACATATATACTTTTGGCAGTGGATTATGTATCCAAGTGGGTTGAAGCTGTAGCTACGGAGACCAATGATGCTAAGGTGGTGCTGAAATTTCTACACAAGCACATATTTGCTAGATTTGGCACTCCTAGGGCTACATAAGTGATGAAGGAACCCACTTTTGTAATAAACTATTCAATGCTCTTCTTGCTAAGTATGGGGTGAAACACAAAGTGGCACTTGCATACCATCCTCAAACTAATGGTCACGTCGAAGTGAGCAACCGGGAAGTTAAGCAAATCTTGGAGAAAACTGTCAATGTCACTAGGAAGGATTGGTTTTTAAAGCTTGATAAGGCTTTATGGGCATATCGGACTGCATTGAAGACTCCTGTTGGGATGTCTCCTTATAGCCTTGTGTTTGGAAAGTCTTGTAACTTACCAGTTGAGTTAGAGCATTGAGCTTATTGAGCGGTGAAAAAACTTAATTTTGACTTAAAGGCATCCGAAAATCAAAGGTTACTGCAACTAATGAAGATGGAAGATTTTAGGAATGATGCCTATGAGAATGCAAAGATCTACAAGGAGCGGACCAAGAAGTGGCATGACAAGAACATTGAGAATAGAGATTTTGAATCGGGGCAACAAGTACTCCAATTCAATTCAAGATTGAAGTTGTTCCCTGGCAAGTTGAAGTCAAGATGGTCGGGACCTTTCATGGTAGAACGCGTCTTCCTTTTGGAGCGGTTGAGCTGAAGAATGAGACTGGTGTATGCTTTTGAGTTAATGGACAACAGTTGAAGCACTACTTTGGCTAAGAAGTGCGGCGGGATGAGCGAATCACTCTTGGGGAGCCGTGATGGCGATATGACTGATAGTCGGGTTGAGGACTTAAAACCAAACACTTGTTGGGAGGCAACCCATCGGTTTTTAGAGTTTTCTTATTTTATGTGTTCTATGTTTTTAGTCATTGTAGTATAGATTTGAGTTTCGTGCCATTGACATATTCATTTCTTTTCTTTTCTAGGTTCTAAAGCAAGTTTGGGGGTTCTCTTGGAGTATCTAGGAAAGGCGATTGGAATGCATCATATGAGATCTACACCCATTCGGGTTAAAGGGGTTTTTCTAAACTCTTTTCTTTTGTATTTGCCTCTGTATTTTTATTTTTTATTTATGTCATCCATTGTGTTAATTCTTCAGAGCTTTTTCCCAAGACTTAG
Source organism: Paratinospora sagittata (assembly GCA_035771175.1). NCBI lineage: Eukaryota > Viridiplantae > Streptophyta > Magnoliopsida > Ranunculales > Menispermaceae > Paratinospora > Paratinospora sagittata. The sequence continues at coordinate 17,200,967 of CM069604.1, forward strand.
TGATTTTTTATCAGGGTTTAAGAAATGCGCTCCTTCTAAGAGGAACACGCTCCTATGAATTTTCCCGAGACTCAGAATTTTCTGATCAGGGAAAACGAATGCGCTCCTGTTGCCTAAGGCAAAATCGAAAAAACTTTAAGAGTTAGTGGTTCTTGTTGAAGGAACCCGTTCCTTGTTGGCCCAGGTATGTCCAAGAGGGGGGTGAATTAGACACTTAAAAAATTTAAAATTAATTACAATGGCAAAGTAAAAGTGTGGAATATAAATAAATATGCATAGTTGATTTATGTTCAGGTACTTGCCTACGTCCACTACCTAACCTCCTCAGTTAGGATTTTAAACCTTATCACGAAGGGATTCTCTTACGAGTGAGAATTAAACCGTTACACCTTTTCTGAACTTGTGGGTGTGAGAACAACCGTTACACTGCTCAACTTGCAGGCTTGAGACCAACCTATCCCAACTTAAGGGTGTGAGACAAACCTAAGCTTTCTCAACTTACGGGTGTGAGAACTACCGTTTCTCAACTTACGGGTGTGAGAAGACCGTTTCTCAACTTACTTGTCTGAGAAGACCTAACCTTATTGAATATTAGAATATCAACTCAGTCGTTTATCTAACTACTATTACAACCTCGATACAATATACAATATATGAAGTTAAGTACAACTGTATCCTATGAACTATCTCTCAAATTTCTCTTCTAGCAAGAATGATATAAGTTAAAACAGTGCTGAAAATTTGAGCGAAAACAGTTCAAGCTTTCAAATAGATTTTTAGATGAAGATAGAAGAAAATCTTTTGAATAAGTAGAGATTCAAATAAAATGCTTTAAAACCAGAATAACTTAAGCTTTTTGAATCAAATGAAAATTCGACTAACTTTCAAAAAGTGTTTTGGCTCAGAGAATTTTCGGTGGTCTTAACAGATTGTTAAGTGTTGGTATAGATAGACTTGTAGAGGTGAAGTTGTTGTTCATTTGAATTTGAATTTCAAATATGAACATTTACTCACAACAACTAGAATGTATCACGAAAATGGCAACTGCACATTTCATGAACATTCTGATTTTCTCCAGATTCACAAATAAGGAATGTTTAAGAGACGTGGTTCATGAATCTGAGAATATCTCTTACAAATACATAAAATTCATATTTTGTACAAAAAGTTGTTCTGAAAAGATGGCTAAAAGGATGTACGTGTCAGAACAATATAAATATCATTTTTGTCATTTTGTTCCTTTGAGGGCGCTCATATAGTATCAGCGTTCTACAATATGATGAAGTAAGGGCGCTATTGACTTGTACGCATCCTGACTTATTATGACACTTAAACGACTTAAATCCTGAGGGCCCTAATTGACAGTTAGCATCCTGCTTTGTTTTAAGACATTAAAAGTACGAGGGCGCTACTCACAAGTGAGTGTCCTAAAATTTGAAAACTATTTTTAAAATGATATTAAGTGCGCTGAAGGACAGTAAGCGTCCTGAAAGTTATTAAGTTGATTCTAAGGATGAGGGCACTCCTATACAAGTAGCGTCCTGATAGTTTGTTCAACTTATAACTATCAGCGTCCTTAAAGATAGAAATCAAATAAAAACTAAGAGAACTTCCAACAAGCTGAAACTAAGTTAGCGTCTTGACACTTTCAAAGGTTGACTAAAGGAAGGCCGCTACTTACAAAGAAGCGTCCATATGAATCAATTCAATTCAACCTTGAGCGTCCTAATATTATATCAGCGCCATGATTCATCAAGTCCAGGAGGGCGCTACTAAAACATTAGAGTTCTGAAAGACTCTTGAAAAGTAGTTTTGACTCGCGATTAAAAATACGATGAATGAGAATAAAAACTCAGTAAATCTCAAATTATTCATAGAGAAGTTAAATCATTTGAAATACCGTAATGATCAAAATATGAAAATGATTAAATCTTGCTGAGAGAAAATTGATTGATAGACTTTACATTCTAAGTGCTGAAGGACTTGGAACTTTACTTGTGATGTTCAATAGACTTGTGAGCTAAGTTCCTTGATCATGATTTTTGATAAATCTAAAACACTTGACAAGATCATTAGATACACAGATTGGAGATATTTAGAATCATCAAAACATTCATTTCATGGGGTGCATTGAGATAACATTCTTATGCCCAACGGACATATTGAGGAACGTGCTCCTTGAGTGGAGGGAAAGTTGAGAATTTTCAGATTTAAAACCAGAAACACGCTTCTGTGTTAAGGAACGCGTTCTTGTGCCTCAGTGTGGTGTTTATCTATAAATACCACACTTGCTCATTTGAAGAGCAACTTTTGCAAAACTTTGAGAACTTGTGTATTTTTCGTCTCAGTCTTTATACAAGCTATTAAAAAGTTCTTGAGTGATTTAAACTTTCTTTAAAAGCAAAAGTTCAACAACATTTGATCATTTGATCCAATCTTCCGAATAGTTCTCCACATCTTTCAAAACCTTGAGAAACTTGGAGAGTTCCTCTTGTGCAAGTGTTCAAGACGATTCAAGTGTATTTACATCTTCTATTGAGTCTTGATCGTGATTTCTATCATCCAACTTTACACAAGAAGAATCTTGGTGCTTCAACCTTACCGAGTTGGGTATACATTTCTACAACTAAATTCTTGTGATTTTGGCTTAGTCAAATCAGTTTGTGTGCTTAAATTATAATCTTTGAAACTGATTTTGTATTGATTGTGTTTGTGAAACCCTATCTTGATCTTCATAACAAAATACCTTGTTTAGTAGTTTCATAAATAGTTTGAGATATCGATTCATGTGCTTAGATCATATTATATTGAATCAAAGTTTTTGATCATTCTTTACTAGTTTGATTCTTGATCATTATCACATATTCATTTAGAATCATCAAGTTTTGATCATCATGATATATTGATTCTTGAGCTTTAAAATTATCGTTATTTAGAATCAATATCTTGGTAGTTGTGCATATTCGATTAACTATTTTTCAATACATATATTTGAATCAATTGCATTTGACAAAAAATATTTCAACACTTTGCATCATTTAGAATCATAGTGGTTGGAATAGTGATTATTTTCTGATTCAAGATTGTAAGCATATATTGTTGAGAGTGTTGCTATACACTTCTCTATATCTTTGTAATCTTGATGTATTGTTGACTTGGTTAAGTCAACCGAGATATTATCAAACTTTCTACGGCATGTAACCATGCCCGTAAGTGGGTTACAAGTTGTGGCTTTCTAGCCAAGTCGTGGTGTAGGCTAGTTATTGTCGCTTTCTAACCAAGCCCTGGTGTAGGCTAGTTGCTGTGATGTTTCAAACCAAGCCCTTGTGTCGGTTATGATGTTTCAAACCAAGCCCTTGTGTCGGTTAGAGTGTAAACGACTTCTAATCACTCCCGTAAGTGATTAGCCAATAGTGTATTGGGAAATCCTGATCGTAGTGATTGGGTAGTGGACGTAGGTTCAAGGGAAACCAAACCACTCCAAATTCTTTGTGTTCATTTATTTTCCTGCATTTATTAATTGGATTATTATCGACTGCGCACATCACTTGTTTAATTAAACTATCCGAAAGGTAATGCAAATATCCGCAAAGTCCAATTCACCCCCCTCTTGGACTATAATACTGGGCCAAAAAGTGGTATCGGAGCGGTTGCTCATGATTTAAGGCTTAACATCCTTGAGCAAAAGATCAAAATGGCCATTACCATAGAATTTGACTTTGGGGATAAACTATTTACTCCACCTATGCTCAATGACCAAAATTTCATATATTGGAGGAGTAGAATGAGTGCATGTCTTAAGGTCCAGTCATGTGATATGTGGGATATTGTTATAAATGGACCTTATGTACCTATTACAATTATAAATGGGGTTGAAGTCCCCAAACCAAAGAGGAAATGGGATAGGAAAGAAAAATAGTTAGTTAAACTTGACACTCTAGCTAGAAATGCATTACTTAGATGCCTTTCCCAAAATGGCATTGTTAGAGTCTCTTCTTGTGCTTCATCTAAAGATATTTGGTTTAGATTAGAACAATTCTATGATACTTCATGTGCCTCCACCTCTTCATGTGAAGTCAAGGAGAATGCATAACATTATCTTTATTGCTCATATTGATGAATGTTCTACTAGTAACATGAATCTTTCTTTTGATGATTTGTCCATAGCTTATGAAAAGCTTCAAAATGATTTTGACAAACACATCCAAGAGAATGAACAACTTATGAACATAATTACCAGTACTTTGGATGAGTTGAAAATTCTCCAAATTGATTATGCAAATGTTCTTAAGGAAAAAGAGACTATTCTTGAAGAAAAGGAAGAAATTAAACACATTTGTCTTCAAGAAAAATTAGAGGAGTTGACTCATTTAGTAGCTAACATTACTAATGAGAAAGAGGACTTAGAGCTTCAATTGAGATTAGAGAAAGAAAAGACCTCTACATTAGAAAGTCAATTGGGCAAACCTAAGATTAGATATTTTAAGCCCAAAACATGCCGTAGGAACACTAAAAATCTTTTTAAGAGGGTAAATATAATAAAATGGCATGGTACCTAAAAAATTACTCCTAGATGTTAGAATTACAAAATCTAAAGGAATATGGGTACCAAAGGCTATCACATAGATTCACACTTTTGAACCATATGCTTCAATTTAGGCATCTTCCATATCTTTATGTCACACATGATGATTTACATCTTATTTGTGACACTTGGAAGTATTTTAGGCTCAATCAAATAATTTTGATCTATTATGCCTATGCTTGACTAAAGGTGTTGATCATATTGAACTTGTTTAATGCCTAATTATACTGTTCAATGATTGATCAATGTAAAGCATATTAGTTATGCAACTTGGAAGTATGAACTTGCAATTCATATTTGTTAACTTCCATTCTTTTATGTGAACATGTTCATATTATACATATATCTTGTTCATTGTTATCGTAGCAGCATACTATGTGGGCTCACTATCTCATGAAAATGTATGCTCATACTAAATGGATTGTGCTTCATGACTTCATTTAATGAAATCTCATCCATTTAGTAAGTTATGAGTTTCTATGAACGTAGTCAAAGAATTTGATTATGGAATGATCTTGCTTAAAACTAAATTTTAATTGCTCATATATGTTCATATGCTCATAATCTTGGAGTTGGGCTAGAACTAATGCTTATCACTTCAAGTCCACCTATCTTGTATTTTACTATATATCATTTGAAAATACAAGGCATTGAATAGTTGGAATGACATGTACTTCAAATATTATCTAATCATTGCCATTTATTATCTTATTCACTTCCTTGGAGATGATCAAACCGAGTCTAAGAATTTGAGTTTTTTAGCAATTATGAGAAGACCTGAAAAAGGTTATATTTCAATCTCAACTAAGGAAACCCTCCTTATATAACCCTAGGCTTTGTATTGATTTTGAGTTATATCATAGAATAGGGGTTATTAAGGGTAAGATAAATTGATCCTTAATTAAACATATATTTTGACGATCAAACAAAGTAAAATAAAAAATGATCTTCTTTGAGACCTTGTATTAAAATCAAATCCTTTGTCTCTAGCAATCATTAATTATTCTTTAAAAAATAAGACTTGTTCTAAAATGTCTTACCCTCTTAAGAATAACTCACTCACATAAGCCTTCACATAATTCATATAACTTTATAAGGCTTAGATCTTATTTGCACTTTTTGAATGAATATCATATGCTTAATTTCATACCTCATTATATTCATTCATTTAAAGATAATCAAGTACATATGACTAAAAGGATTTTACTTCCTCAATCAAATCTAATCATAGTCATTTGCTTGAAAAATGAACATGGTAGCTTTCATGATTAAGCTTTGATGTGTGTTTAACTTATCTTATCTCGTATCATCACGCTTATATGATATCATGAATGCTTTGTCTCCTTCTATGATTGAATGAACGTCTATATTTGCCTATCATATTAGAACACATGTTCAACTACTTTGTCATGTCATGACTCGTACTTACGATCTTTATCTTCTGGTCAGGATTATGCCTATGTGTTCACTCCATGCATGCTCCTATGCTAAAAGTTTGATTCTTCGATACTCTGAGCTTGCATATATAGCTTCATGGTTCATTATGAGCTTCGATATATGATTGATGTGTTTATCTCAGATCTTAGACAATCATGAAAACATATTTGATCATGACTAGTATCCTTCTAGGGTCCTTGAGTGAAATTGATGCATATCTTAATTTATAATTATTCACTCCATCTTGAAGGAAACTAATATGGGATGACTATCTTGACTCAAATCTTTAATTTTATGAAATTTTAGTCATTTCCATAGATTACAGTTGAATTTGTCTCATGTTATTAAATACTTTGTATCCTATATGACAAATTCAATCTAAGAAGACCTAGTTGACCATGAGCCTCAATGACTATTACACAAATAGATTTAGTCAACTAGAACAGATAAGGACTTGAATGACCATGCTATTCACATTTTATATTTAAGTCATTCAATCATGTGCCATGTGTTGCATCTTCATCGATCTTTTAAAAACATGGTAAATATTATTGATAAGTGTGTTCATTGATCTTTGATCGTGAAATTATCTCAAGTGCACGACAGTCAAGTTATAATATAATCAGATGAAATCGGGTATCGTCCTCAGGGATAATTAGAACACTAGATATCACATTTTTTACCTTAATTTTATCTTGACAATCGAATTTGAATTATTGAGTAATTAAACAGTAATGAAAACAACTAATTATTAACTAGCAAAGCAATGAAAACGACAGATTATCAATAGAGAAACAATCTAGAGAATCGATTTTACCTAACTATCAACTATGTTCTTTCCAATTATTTATCATTAATGTATTTGCTTAGTTTATAAGCCATAAATCCTAATGTTTTTAACACCCTCTATCGAGTGCCGCGTTAGAGCATATTCATAGGAATTGATCTCGATCTATCGATAAAGATCTAATTCCTACAAACTCACTAAGATCTATGATTTCTTTTAATGACTCAAAGGGTCTCGATCTCCTATCGGTCGCACGATAACCTATGCTATATTTCCCTTGTTTCGATCCAAAGTACCCTCTGTCGAGTGCCGCACTCTAGAACTAAGATCATCCAATCTGTGATCAAGAGATTGAAAGCATTAACAATGGAGAAATATAAATAAACTATCACAAATCCATTAATAATAATTAAGACTTTAAACTAGAACGTAGCATCAAAGTTATGATCCATCTATCCTCTAAAAACGATGCTTTAGTTCATAACTAAAGACATAAAAGCATAAAGTATGAAATTGAACATCAAACAGAACAAAGGAAAGATAAAACTAGAGTTTTGCAGAGATTTTGAATAGTCTTTAATGTCGATGTTCTTCTCCACTTCGCTCTAGCAGTCAAGCCTTTCTTCTCCAAGATCCTCCTTGTCTCGAAAAACCCTTCAAATTGATATATTCCTTGCCCAAAGTCGTGTCCAATTGGAATTAGAAAGCTCATCCAAAAACCAATTGTCAAGTTGCTAAATTAGCAACGTTTAAACAAGGGGCGATGTGGCGTCCCGTTAAGCAATTCCAGTGCCGCGACGCTCCATTAAATCTCCTCTGGGCGCAGCGATGAGCACCGCAATGCTTAGAGCCTTCTTTTCATTGACAACCCGGCACCGCGAGTAGCGCTGTGGCACCCAAAGACTGGGTTGTGCTCAGTCTGTGGACTTGGCCATTTTTCTGCTCCGCTTGACGTCCTTCTTGTGGACTTAACCAATTTTCTTCCACTTTTTGACTTGGGTTCTTCATGAAACATCATCTAGGCTTCTCATATGTTATGTCCATTATGCATGCTCACTTCCACACATCTAAATACCTACAAAACAATGCAAAGCAAGTAATTAAAACACTCGAAACATAAATTGATCCAACATATAAATTAACAAACCAAAATAATGCAAAAAAACCAATTTATTCCTAAACTAACAAATGAATCAAAACTAACATAAACACACTAAACTAATGTATAAATCATCCTAAAACAACTATAAAACACTCCTAAAACCATGCAACTATCAATCTTCGTAAATGTCTTATCACTTATCATCAAAGATTTTGCTCTAAAATGTTTTTCCTTTGCACTTCATCAAAAATATGTTTAGGAAAATATATTTTAAAGATGTATGTTCCTAGAGTTATGATTATATATCTCTTACGACACATACTTCTTGAGGTTGTTAACTTTGTACTTAAACTTAATCACTAGGTGTACAACTAGCTGATTAACATATCTACTTAAGTTAACATAATCCATGTCTTTGGCATTCTTGTGCGTATAGATGGTTTTGATCACTTGTATGTCACTTACATTTTTTTTTTATCAAAACAGAAATCTAGCTAGGTTCTCCATTGTTTAAAACTCATATCTATGATGTATAGTATAGTCACTTGATGCCATGCCATGCTCATATGGAAAATCAGTTTGAAGATTGATTGATTGCACTAAACCATGCTTGTAACACACTTACATCAATCCTTCTTGCTTATATGAATTTTCAATGGTTTTTAAACTTTACACTAATACAAACCAATTGAAAATCCTTGCTTTCATGGATGCCTTTAATTCTTGATTTATGCATGACATCCATTTGAGTAATTGATAACTAAGCCTCATTTAGATAAAATATTTTCTTGCTTATGCTACCTTCCTTGAATTGTGATCATGTCTGTGTCTATTTAAATGTCACTCTTTTGTGTGCATGATTCACATATACATGATTCAAGCATACATGATACATCATTGACACCTTATAAATGCATCTTTGAATCCATGTCTTAGGCTATGCTCATATTCATATTCTTACATGCCTAATTTATTGGAAAGAAATTGCCCTTACACATATTTATACATTTTCGGCATGCCTTTTCATTTATGCATGACATTGATGCAACATTTGAATTTCTAATTCTATATGCGTCACATGCTTTTGAACATTGATCTCTAATTGATGCCTTATGCTTTTCAAATCATCTTTTGCATCTAATTAGAATCAAAATAGCTAGGCCATGGTTTAATCTCGAAATCTTTGCCTATGCTACATTTTTGGTATATGCCCACGCTCATGCTTGTTTGATATAAATGATAAAGCATATATCATCTTAGGCCCTGCGTATAATTGATCATACTTATGCCTATCATCTTGAGATGAATTTCCCTATGTTCAAACTCCTTGTGAATTAAATTTATTTTGGCAAATCTCTTTCTCATTCTTACATGTATAGATGCTTCTTATAGATTTTATCTTGTATATGCATCTACACGTACATCTCATTGGCTATGCTATGCATTTGTTCTAAATCTTATCTAGCTAGCCCATGTATGTCTTTGAGCTCAATTATTCCAATACTTATCATATTTACAATACTTGATTCTCATGACTTGTCTTATGATATGGTATCATCTATGTATTCATGAATCCTGTTGAATATTGAATGCATAGACTTAGGGGGAGTCTCCATCTCTTTTAGAAAGGGGGAGCTCTTGTGTTTTGATGCTATGTCCTCGGTATTTCTCCATGAGAATTTAGACAATTTTTAGATCCGTTTTGATGATATCAAAAAGGGGATAATTATTAGTGTGACGTCCCAAAAATTATTTCATCTAGCCCATTACCCAATTGCATTTTTTCCAAACTCTATGTGTTGCCTTGATATGTTTGGTGTTTGTTTGATGGTTGTTTAATGTTTGTATATTTGATGCTTGATAATGTATATAAATATGTGCATTATAAATTGTATATGGGTCATGTTAAATTAAAGTATAATGCATATGTTATTATTTATGCATGGGCCCATTAAACCATGAATTGATATGGGTTAGGATTGACTGAATAAAAGGATAAATGAGAATAAAAAATTTGGTGTATTAGATGGATTGAACATTTAAAATACATGCAAGCATAAGATTGGTTAAAGCACATGTGGTTGGTATGGGTAGTATGAGACCAACACATGTCAAATTGGTGCATGAGAATGGACAAGTGTCCCATGCCCCATTTCTCTTCTCCAACACATGTCAAGTTGGTGCATGAGACCAACACATGTCAAGTTGATGCATGATAATGGACAAGTGTCCCATGCCCCATTTCTCTTCTCCAATACATGTCAAGTTGGTGCATGAGACCAACACATGTCAAGTTGGTGCATGAGAGTGCACAAGTGTCCCATGCCCCATTTCTCTTCTCCAACACATGTCAAGTTGGTGCATGAAAGTGGAAAAGTGTCCCATGCCCACTTCTCTTCTCCAAGGAAGTCCTAGAGAGTGAGGTGAGTGGAGGGAAAGGAAAAAAGAAGAGAAAGGAAAGAAAAAGAGAAAGAAAGAGGAAGTTGCTTTGAGGGAAGTCTCAGCAACGTTTTCATCAAAGAGCTGGATCTTGGTGCTATATGGTCAAATTGAGATCAAACTTTTTCAGAAAGTTCATATCTTATGGGTATTCATTCTGGTGGTGGAGATCTTGATTAGATTTTTCGTTTGAAAGATATAACATCCCAAACAAAGCTGGTCGGAAAGTCTGGATTTATCGCGCAGTTTAGATCAAACTAATAGATCTCCTAAAGCTGCCGTTGGATGGATATGATATTTGAGAAGGTGGTTCAAAACCGATTGTTCTACATTATGAATGGTTGAGATGTTGGTGGGTCAAGTATTTTGTTTGATATAGTTATCTGAGTTCTAGTATTTGCGCAAGGAAAGGAGAAATTGTCTGATTAGAGACTTGTTCATCAAAGTGATTATGTTTTCGGTCCACCGTTGGATTGAGCTGATTTTTGGACAGAAGGTTTGTTTCTTAACATAATTCAATCGGTACGGTTGATTTTGTGATTAAATATATCTGTTGGTAGATTGATACATCTGAACAGAATATTAAATGAAAAACTTGTAGGGTTGTTTGTATTAGACCTAAATTTAGAATATAAACTTAGACCTTTTCAAATAGCTTGCATGTCAATTATGTTGACCTAGTTTCCATTGTTGATGAACTCATGATGCAAAATCAGTGATATACATGGCTGAACATGGTGACCTAGTGTAAATAGGCAATATGGCCTAAGTATGGAAAATTGCATATTTTAGGGCTTTTGATGCTTTTGGCCTAGAATCATTGAATTGGTGCACTTTATGTCTAATTAAGCATGATTAGGGTTGATTATGCTACTGATTTGGTGGTTGTGACCATATCATGGGTTAGGCCTACTTGTGAACAAGTGGCCCAATTTGGGCATGTTTATACCTAAGGAATTGAAAATCAGTATTTTTGATTAATTGAATGGTTTATGAATGAGAACTATGCATTAGAGGCCTAAGTCATGTGATTTGAGTTGAATGATGGGATTAGATGGGATTTAGGCCTATTGTCTATATGTGGGCTGATTTAGGGTTGATGTGTAATGTCTATGTGATTGAGCATAGAAATTGATGTATGGTTGGATATTGATGAATGTTTCAGGACCTTGATTGGGTTGATTCGGTTTGGTGTCTGTGTGTGGTTAGATACTCTCGCGAGGCTTGGTTGTGAGTAGACTTCATTTATGATTATATCTTTTATGTCATCATATCACTTGTATATATTGTATGTTGAAAGCATGAATGTGTCCTAATGTTTTGAATGATGCATTGATTTGAGAAAACCTTATGACTTTGGTTGGGCCCATCTATCTGGCTAATAGAGAGACTTAACCTTGTCATAGGAGGGTTTTAAAAAGGAAATATTTGGAGATGAGAACGGTACGGTGAAATAGACGTGCACTAGTAACCCCAAATCAACATGATTGGGGATGAGAACGGTACGGTGAAATATACGTGCACTAGTAACCCCAATGCATGTGGAATGTGGATACAAATTGATAAGCTTTTACTTGCATCGAACTTATTATAAATGCTTGATATCTATATGTTATGAGCTTTTAATCATGCTACATATTGACATGCATACATGATATTTATTGATGAGTATTGATAGCATATTTGAATTCTATTCACTGGGCACCGTTGGCTCACCCTCATTTTCCTCTTTCAGGTCCTTCTGTTCCGAATGAGGGCAAAGGAGTAGTCATATCTTGAGGGCCTTGCCGGTGAGAGAATCCAAGGCCTCGATGTGAATTGAGAGGCATTTTGATTGAACTGTGTTTTAAATTATGACGTATTATATTTTGGACTATGTAATTATAATACTTACCACATTGTAGTATGGGTGAGTTGGGACTTGTTAGATAGACCATGTGGGCATATGACGATTTTTTTGTACCCCTGGTTTTGGACTTTATGTGTATGTCCATCTTGATGGACTGTAGCGATTATGGTTTTACTTATGGTTCATTTTTATGTATTATCTCTTGTCTTGGATAATTAATACGATTGGTAGTTTTGTTTAGTACCTTTTTATATTATGTCGTTGTTTGGGATAAGGCTCGTAGGGTCTCAACCACCTCACTGGGGTTGAGAAGTGGTTGGAGATGCCTACGTCGGGCGTCCCGCCCCGACATTCTGCACGTCATTCCTTGCGAGGTTGGTGGTCCGGGGTGCGAGGTCGCCACAATTAGAATCATTGGAACCTTGATAAACAATCCAGATTTGTCTTAAAACATGTCATAGTACGTGTGCTTTTCATATCCTAATCATGCTATGAATACTATTTGATTGTTTCTCATCATAAAAAAGGGGGGAGATTGTTAATCTAAGTAGTTTTCTACTTAGTATTCTCCTAAGTGTTTTGATGCTTATAAACAATATAATCCCGGTACTAATCTCTTTTACATAGTTGTTTCACTGCTAACTACATATATCTAATGGACTCAACTGCATTGTCAAAGCATGTGGAAGGAACAACACCTTATGAAGATTCAAGAGCTTCATGGTTCTATTTCTTTATTAGAATCTTAGTGCTGTAGAGTAGCTCCTACTTGTTACAACAACACATGATTTGCATCTTTTTAAAATCATTCATATAGTTTATTATTCACATGCATATACATTATTATATGATTAATCATACATCCACATATATTAGTTTGATAATTATGTATCACTTAGTCATAATTGTTTATCATACATATATTGATCAGTGTTCAATGTGCATTATACTTATTACTTTAATCATTGGTTTAATTGATCGAATCACTCATGTTTAACTGTGTTAATTATACTTGATTCTTGTCAAAAATGTTAGTCTATGTTTTTGACAATGTCCTAAACCTATTATGATAAAAAAATGAGTTTTTTTCACTTCTCAGTGAAGGAATGCGCTCCTCTAGGAAGGAACGCATTCCTGAGCTTTTGTCCGAGACTCAGTGATTTTTTATTAGGGTTTAAGGAACACACTCATGTGGCTTTTCTCGAGACTCCAAATTTTTCTGATTAGGGAAAAGGAACGCGCTTCTTAAAGAAGGAACGTGCTCTAGTTGCCAAGGGCAAAATAGGAAGAACTTTAAGAGTCAGTGGTTCTTGTTGAAGGAACCCGTTCCTATGCCCAACAAACATATTAAGGAATGTGCTCCTTAAGTAAGGAACACGCTCCTTGAATGGAGGAAAATCTGAGATTTTTCAGATTTCAAACTAGAAACTCGCTTCTGTGTTAAGGAACACGTTCCTGTGCCTCGGTGTGGTGTTTATCTATAAATACCACACTTGTTTATTTGAAGAACAACTTTTTGCAAAACTTTGAGAACTTATGTATTTTTCGTCTCAGTCTTTATACAAGCTATAAACAAGTTCTTGAGTGATTTAAACTTTCTTTGAAAGCAAAAGTTCAACAACATTTGATCATTTGATCCAATCTTCCGAATAGTTCTCCATATCTTTCAAAACCTTGAGAAACTTGGAGAGTTTCTCTTGTGCAAGTGTTCAAGACGATTCAAGTGTTTTTACATCTTCTATTGAGTCTTGATCGTGATTTCTATCATCCAACTTCACACAAAAAGAATCTTGGTGCTTCAACCTTACCGAGTGGGGTATACATTTCTACAACTAGATTCTTGTGATTTAGGTTTATGCAAATCAATTTTTATGCTTAAATTATAATCTTTAAAACTGATTTTGTATTGATTGTGTTTGTAAAACCCTATCTTGATCTTCATAACAAAATACCTTGTTTAGTGGTTTCATAAATAGTTTGAGATATTGATTCATGTGCTTAGATCATATTATATTGAATTGAAGTTTTTGATCATACTTGAGTTGTTTGATTCTTGATCTTTATCACATATTCATTTATAATCATCAAGTTTTGATCATCATGATATATTGATTCTCGAGCTTTAAACTTATCATTATTTAGAATCAACATCTTGATAGTAGTGCATATTGGATTCACTGTTTTACATTACATATATTTGAATCTATTTCATTTGACAAAAAAATATTTCAACACTTTGCATCATTTAAAATCATAGTGGTTGGAATAGTGATTGTTGTCTCATTCAAGACTGTAAGCTTATATTGTTGAGAGTGTTACTATACACTTCTCTATATCTTTGTAATCTTGATGTATTGTTGACATGGTTAAGTCAACCGGGATATTACCAAACTTTGTACAGCACGTAACCACAACCGTAAGTGGGTTATAAGTTGTGACTTTCTAGCCAAGCCCTGGTGTAGGCTAGTTGTTGTGGCTTTCTAACCAAGCCCTAGTGTAGGTCAGTTGTTGTGGCTTTTCTAACCAAGCCCTTGTGTCGGTTAGAGTGTAAACGACTTCTAATCACGCCTGTAAGTGATTAGCCAATAGTGTATTGGGAAATTCTTATCGTGGTGATTGGGTAGTAGACGTAGGTTCAAGGAGAATTGAACCACTATAATTCTTTTGCGTTCATTTATTTTCCTGCATTTAATATTTGGATTGCTACCGATTGTGCACATTACTTGTTTAATTAAAATATTCGAAAGGTAACACAAAAATTTGCAAAGTTCAATTCACGCCACTGTTTGACAATAATACTAGGCCAACAGGGGCGTGAGAAAATTCGCATTTTTTTTTTGGTCTTTAAGGGGAATAGACGAAGAGAGTAGAAGATGTTTGGAGGCGGTCAAAGAAAACGTAAAGTGGAGAAGAAGGGGAGGCGTGAGAAAAAAGAATAGAGGAAAACTAGGGTTTTTAAGTTTAGTTAGGTATCAGGTCTGGTCAGATAGAAGCAAGTCGGGTTTACCCTAAACTCGAACCCGACCCGACAATTTTGGTTCTCCAATTATCAGACCCGATTCATGCAATTTACTTAAGAAAACTCGACCCGACCTGTCCCTTTTTGTGCGGGTCGGGTCGGGTCGGGTTTGCGGGTGACATGCTAACCCCTATTTATACCATTTCCATGAAAGAATTGAGCTGTATGACTTAAAATTCAAATTACTCTCACAACTGTTTCAAGCATTCAAAATTTGGATTTGGCGCAGTACATGATTATAGATATTCTACCTGTTCATGAGACTAACATAATTTTTGAAAATCTCGTATCTTTGCACTCTTAGAAATTTAGTCATTCTAAACTGCAAATACTTTGTCTGTTTTCATCAAAAGATTTTCATCTTTGGATTAACTGAGCGTATTTTATATTCTTTTGAAAATCCAAAGAAAGAAAAAGGTTTCTTACTTTACTCAATTTTCAACTGTTTCAATATCTCTATCATTTTGTTGAATCAACATTGAGTAAAGGATCAAAAGTTTGCTTTGTAAGCATTAGAAGATCAATTTGTATCTTGTATTGTGTAATCAGTTGTACTTCGTTGTTGCTTTCTAAGTTGCACGATTGTCCTTAGAGGTGATAGATAGACTCACACCGGTGTAAGTTGAGTGGTGATAAGTAGACTCACACCTGTGTAAGTTGAGTAGCATAGGTAGACTCACACCTGTGAACTTGAGTGTTGTAAAGGTTGTCTCACACATTAGAAGTTGAGAAAGTGTAACAGGTTTGATCCGCACCTGTGAAGAGTGTGTTATCATATATGGTTCATCCTTAGCACATCCCTGAAGTATACTTGATGAAGTATATTTGATGATCCCAAACAAAGTATTTTTCGGTGCTAACGAACGTTTATCAAGAACTTATCTCTACACCAAAGGAAAAACAAAAAGCCAAGGAACGACTCGATCAAGAACTCAAAGCTCATATCCAATGGTCAAGATCGTTTCAACTTACGGACTTCAACGATAATATCCTGATGTCAAGATCATCTCATGCGAATGATTCGATCAAAGGAAAACAAAGACATTTAAGTCGTGAAAGGACTCCAATGATCGCATCATAAATCAAAGAACTGTTTGATCAAGCTTCGTGACAACATTTTCCTATCAATGTTCAAAGTCATCTCCAGCTCAAAGATCAGCAAAGAAGTCACAATGAAGAGTTGGAAGTACCGATCAAGAGAAATGAGAAATACACAAAGTATTTAAGGTCTATCTTTCTCTAAGTCGTTATTGCTCAAAATGTTTTTCAAAATTATACATATATCATTATCATATGTTTTCTAAATTTGCATGTTTTGATTTCATGGTTTTAACTATATTTCAAATGATTTAATACTATATATTTAATTTGAAATATATCGAGTTTTTATTCGCATTTATCGAATATTTTATCGCGAGTAAAAACTGTTTTCAAAGAATCTTTTAGGACGCTAATGAAACAGCAACGCTCTCCTGAACTTGATAAGTAAGGATGCTGATAGGACATTAGGACACTGATGACGCTCAAGTTTGAAATGAACTGATTCATTAGGATGCTTACTTGTATAGTAGCGGTCTTATATATTTGTCAGCCTCTGAAGTTGTCAGGAAGCTGACTCAACATCAGCTCACTGAAAGATCTTTTAAAAGTTATTCAAAAAATGTTTCTTTGAGGACGCTGATGGTTATAAGTTGATTAAACTATCAGGACGCTTTCTGGATAGGAGCATCCTCACCTTTGGAAATCAACTTAATAACTTTCAGGACGCTGATTGTCCTTTAGCTTCAGCGTGTTTTTAAATGTCTTAACTTGCAGGACGCTTACATAGTAGTAGCACCCTCATGTTACGTTTTTTTATCCAGTAGGATGCTCATGTAATGTAGCGCCCACATGTTTTATTTTATGTTTTAAAGGCAAGACGCTTACTGGGATAGTAGTGCCCTCATGCACTTAATAGTTTCAAAACATAGCAGGACGCTAACTGTGCATTAGCGCCCTCAAGGTTTAAGTCGTCTAAAGTCATAAGTAAGTCAAAACGTTTATGTGTTCGTAACGCCCTCACTTAAGTGTTCAGTAGGACGCTTACACATCATAAGCGCCCTTAAGGAACAAAACGACAAAGCTGACATTAGGCGTCAGGACACTGATTGTGGAATCAGAACACTAATTCAACTATGGTCACTATACTCACACATACACCATATCAGTTTACTTTTTCAGAACAAACACTTGCACAGAGTTCTTTTCAGACCTATCAGAGACCTTCTTTAATACATGAAAGAAGTTCTTCTAAAGCTTTCATCTTTCATGAAATCTAAAAAGAACCAGAATGTGAGTGAAAACCGCAGTTGCCGATTTTCATATAACATTCTAGCCGTTGTGTGAAAACGTTCACATTATTTGAACTTCAAATGTATAACGACTATGATCATCTAAGTCTATAAATACCAACACTTAGGACCAAACAACTTGCCCATCACTTTGTGTTGTGCCAATACTTTTTGAAAGTTAGTCTGTGTCAAAATGAATTTCATTTTCTAATCTTTCAAAGTATTTTTCACTGATACCTTTGCGATTACAATAGATTTTCATATTGAGCTTCAATTGTACTTTATTTTTGAAAATCTATCTTTACTGGTATCAACTCAAATTCTCAGCACTGATTCATATCTGGTATCATTCATGTTGAAGATAAAATTTGAGAAATAGTTCAAAATATACGGTCGTACTTGATTTCATATCTTAAGTACGGTATTGAACTATATCAGTAGTTGCGTTAAACTACTGATCGTTGAAACAAAAGTTTTCATACATATATTCTATATCTATTTCGAAAACTGTCTGTGTCTTTGATTTACACCAGTCCTCTGCTTTTAACGTCAATATATGTCTGGTATATTTTATCTTTCGATAAAGCACTGATTTTTATATCATGTCATTCATGCTTTTCGAAACTGCACTTGAGCAATACCGAACATTGAAAGGTAAATGGCTGAAGGTGTATTTCAACTTAGCATTACCTATTTCACATTTCATATCTTTGTAATGCTATGTACAGTGCTTAATGTAAAGTGTTCTACTGCGTTAGAACCACCCAACATCTTAGTGTTGTAATGCTGGTGTGTTTCTGGATTGAAACAACCAGGACAAGTGAAGGTAGTTCACATGATGATTTCAGGATTGAAATCATATAGGTTATCTCTCAGCCTTTAAAAGAGAAACTGGTTCATCCTCATCCAGTAAAAGGGTTGGTGTGTCCTTAACCTTAAAAATGATAGGTTATCTTTCAGCCTTTAAAAGGAAAACCGGTTCATCCTCATCCAATAAAAGGGTAGGTGTGTCCTTAACCTTAAAAATGATAGGTTATCTCTCAGCCTTAAAAGAAAAACCGGTTGTTCCTTATCCCACAAAAGGATTATGGTTCTACCTTAGCCAGTAAAAGGAACATGGGTTTTTTCTAATACCGAAAAATGGAAAATAGTTAATCTTTAGCTTGTGAAAGGATAGGTTTGCCTTTAACCTGTAAAAGGGCAGTTGTAATGGTTTGGTTCTCACCCGTAAGAGAATCAGTTAGTGGATTGAGAAAATCGTAATCAAGAGATTAGGTTGTGCACCTAGGCTTAGCCGATCCACTATAAATCTGTGTGTCAAACTTTTGCATTTTAGTCTGTGTTCCAATTTGCACCATATTCCAATTAACTTATTTAAATCACCTAAGTTATTGGAAGAATATTTAAAATTGACCATCACACCCAATTCACCCCCCTCTTGGGTGGGACCAACATGTGGTATCAGAGCGGATTCTCTGAAATTGGTCTAACAACCTAGAGTCTAGATCCTATGGTCAATTTAGGGTGTGTCTTAGGTTTCTCGTTTCTCTCGTCTTAGAATTAGAAACCCTAGTTGTCACTTCAGCGATCTGCGCTTTTCGATTGTCGCATTCGCTATGCAATCATCTCGATGACGTTTGCTCGCTTCTGCACACCATATCGCATTTAATGCATGACTGCCTTTGAGACGTTTTATAAAAATTTACGCTTCGTCTTCACTTGCACCATCTGCAATGAAACGTCTTGACGTCTCATATCCTAAATCCCTCCAATGGCGTCTGGAAACCCTGTATCCCAAAAGAGTCCACGAGAAGAATCTTCTTCTTCAAGTGGCTTCTCTTTGTCTTCTTCTTCCGATGATTCGGTTGAAGTTGTTGCAGGTTGTAGGTATCCGAAAATTGTTTCCAAGCCACCTCCAGGTTTTCCTAGGGCTGAATCGCAACCTCCCATAAAGCCAGAACAAGAACCATCCCATGCCGACCATGGAGATTCTTCAATCAAGAATCTCTTAAACCAATCGTCCGAGTCCAACTCCGCTAATTTTCAGTTGGTTGTCAAGCTTCTTTCCGAATAGGAAAAGAGGTTAAAGGAGCTTGAGAGAGTAACTAGATTTCAGAAGGACATGTTGTTTACTCTTCTCAAAAAGGTGGACAAATCTGAAGTTGTTCTTCAAGATGTAATCAATGGGAGCTTCGCCTTTGCTATGAGCCAGATTAGAAGGCTCGGTCCAATGCTTGCCCATATTGAACTCATGAGTGGAAGAATGGCCAAACCGCCTCATTTGCCGAGATCTGACGCACCTCGACCTCGTGATGCTCAAGGCTCTCCTCATCAAGCTTGAGTTCCACTGCTACCTGCTCTTGTCTGTCAGTCAGTCTGTCGATCAGTCTGTCTGTCTTCCGATTGTAATCTTTAAAAACTCCTGTTAAGATGGTCTTCTAGACCTTGAAAACTCATTACAATGTTTAATGGCTGCTTCCCTTTTCAATTACCAAAATGTAGTTCATTAAGCTATCTTTCTATCTCTGATTCATCTCTTAATGCTTTACTATATTTGAATGACTGATCTATTTGAATTTGTGTGAATGCTATATTTCATATTCTTATGCTGCACACACTTGTCACTGTTCACCATCTGCTTGATTTATGCTCTGATATGTCTGCTTCTATGTTTGCAAAATTATTTTTGAATATTTCTGTTGCATAAATATCATGCTTGCTTGAACATGATTATATGTCATCATACTAATGCTATCTTATTCATATTTCTTGATAAAATGCATCATAAAATCCTACTATGTCTAAATGCAATTATCAATTTATTGATGACATCCTTCTTAACCAGTCACATCTATCTTGAGTATCTGATATGCTTATCTGTGACTGTCTGATAAATATCATGATTATACTTATCTTGCATCTTATATATTATCATGATTATTTGTGCTCATTTTGAACTTGTGATATCTGATTAACTGATGATCAGGTAACACGATAGCTAGGCTGTGTGTTAATATTTCATCTCTGCCTATGCTAGTTCATATCATGATCATGCTTGCTCTGAACTTAGAATATCTTATCTATGCATGATTCATGTGTTTGCAAGTATATATAGGCCACGTACACAACTCTTTTTCATAAGCCTATATCTTGAACAAAATTTTGCTTACTCTCATGACTAGTATCTGTTGGCATTATTCTTTCAACGATTTCCTGATTTTGATTCATCTGCTTCATACCATATCATGTTTGCATCAAACTCATGGATATCTGATTTCTAATGAGTACATACCCTTTCAAATGCCTTCTCATTAGAATCAGTGAATCAAACAATTTAGGCCATGCTTTAATTGAAATTACTTGCCTAATTTTTGGTTCAATGAATGTATGTTATTGCTCAAATGTCTTCTATGAAACTTAGCATATATTTAGCATGTTTAGACTTTGATACTCGGTATTCAGCAGGTTTATCATATATATATATATATATATATCTTCTCATGTCTAAACTATGGAAAGTTTATAATTTTTCATCTCACATGCCATTGATGTTGCTCCGTAATATTATATTTTGTATGCATCAATCGACTGTGATTTTTGATGTCTGATAGATGCCATGAATTTCAAACTATATACTTTGCATTTTATTAGAATCATAATAGCTAGGCCCCGCTATATTATAAATTCTTTGCCTATGCTATAAGTATGCTTGTGCTTGTTTACTTACATATCTTAAAGCATACTCTGTGTTTGGTTTGGCTTAATTATCAAATTTACATTTATGCCAAACACTAAGGAGAATAATTGCCCACGATTAAAAATTCTCTATGAATTTATTTATCGGCAATTCTTTCTCGATCCCTCTGACTTCGATTCTCGGCTACGTTTTTGTGAAATGTTTTCCAATATTAAAAGCCTATGAATAAGTCACTCTATTTCTCACTATGCTTAAAAACAAGACCCTTCTCTCACGTGATAGTAGACCTTACGCATTCTCACATACCTAACTATGACACGATGTCATAAATCATCTTGAGGGTGAATGCACAAAGTAAGGGAGAGTCTCCACGTAAGGGGGAGCTTCACTACTCTACTCATCACGAGGGCTGATCTTAGTCCCTCTTTCTTCACTTTTTGATGATATCAAAACGAGGAAAAGAAAAATAAAGAAGAATAAGGGGGAGAAGAAAAATAAGGAGAAGTAGTTCAAGGGAAAAACCTTTTTGCTTAATATGCTTAATTTTTTGATTTGTTTGTTATCATAAAAAAATGGGAGATTGTTAACCTATATGGTTCATCCTTAGCACATCCCTAAAGTATACTTGATGAAGTATATTTTGATGATCACAAAAAAAGTATTTTTCAGTGCTAATGAACGTTTATCAAGAACTTATCTAGGCACCAAAGGAAAAACAAAAAACCAATGAACGACTCTATCAAGGAACTCAAAGCTCATATCCAACGATCAAGATCGTTTCAACTTAGGGACTTCAACGATCATATCCTGATGTCAAGATCATCTCATGCGAATGATTCGATCAAAGGAAAACAAAGACATTTAAGTCGTGAAAGGACTCCAATGATCGCATCATAAATCAAAGAACGATTTGATCAAGCTTCGTGACAACATCTTCCTATCAACATTCAAAGTCATCTCCAGCTCAAAGATCAGCAAAGAAGTCACAATGAAGAGTTGGAAGTACCGATCAAGAGAAATGAGAAATACACAAAGTATTTAAGGTCTATCTTTATCTAAGTCGTTATTGCTCAAAATGTTTTTCAAAACCATACATATATCATTATCATATGTTTTCTAAATCTGCATGTTTTGATTTCACGTTTTTAACTATATTTCAAATGATTTAATACTATATATTTAATTTGAAATATATCGAGTTTTTATTCGCATTTATTGAATATTTTATCGCGAGTAAAAACTATTTTCAAAGAATATTTTAGGACGCTAATGAAATAGCAACGCTCTCTTGAACTTGATAAGTCAGGATGCTCATAGGGACATTAGGACACTGATAACGCTCAAGTTTGAAATGAACTGATTAATTAGGACGCTTACTTGTATATTAGCGGTCTTATATATTTGTCAGCCTCTGAAGTTGTCAGGAAGCTGACTCAACATCAGCTCACTGAAAGATCTTTTAAAAGTTATTCAAAGAATGTTTCTTTGAGGACGCTGATGGTTATAAGTTGATTAAACTATCAGGACGTTTTTTGGATAGGAGCATCCTCACCTTTGGAAATCAACTTAATAACTTTCAGGACGCTAATTGTCCTTCAGCTTCAGCGTGTTTTTAAATGTCTTAACTTGCAGGACGCTTACATTGTAGTAGCACCCTCATGTTACGTTTTTTATCCAGTACGACGCTCACGTCATGTAGCACCCTCATGTTATGTTTTTTATCCAATAGGATGCTCACGTAATGTAGCACCTTCATGTTTTGTTTTATGTTTTAAAGGCAGGACGCTTACTCGGATAGTAGCACCCTCATGCACTTAATAGTTTTAAAACATAGTAGGATGCTAACTTTGCATTAGCGCCCTCAAGGTTTAAGTTGTCTAAAGTCAGAAGTAAGTCAGGACGCTTACAAGTTAGTAGTGCCCTCACTTAAGTGTTCAGCAGGACGCTTATACATAATAAGCGCCCTCAAGGAACAAAACGACAAAGCTGACGCTATGCGTCAGGACACTGATTGCGGAATCAGAACACTAATTCAACTATGGTCACTGTACTGACACATACACCATATCAGTTTACTTTTTCAGAACAAACACTTGCACAGAGTTCTTTTCAGACCTATCAGAGACCTTCTTTAATACATGAAAGAAGTTCTTCTAAAGCTTTCCTCTTTCATGAAATTTGAAAAGAACCAGAATGTTAGTGAAAATCGCTGTTGCTATTTTCTTATAACATTCTAGCCGTTGTGTGAAAACGTTCACATTATTTGAACTTCAAATGTATAATGGCTATGATCCTCCAAGTCTATAAATACCAACACTTAGGACCAAACAACTTGCCAATCACTTTGTGTTGTGCCAATACTTTTTGAAAGTTAGTTTGTGGCAAAATGAATTTCATCTTTCTAATATTTCAAAGTATTTTTCACTGATACCTTCGCGATTACAATAGATTTTCATATTGAGCTTCAATTATACTTTATCTTTGAAAATCTATCTTTACTGGTATCAACTCAAATTCTCTGCAGTGATTCATATCTGGTATCATTCATGCTAATGATAAAATTTGAGAAATAGTTCAAGATATACAGTCATACTTGATTTCATATCTTAAGTATTGTATTGAACTATATCAGTAGTTGAGGTAAAGTACTAATCGTTAAACCAGAAGTTTTCATACATATATTCTATATCTATTTTGAAAATCGTCTGTGTCTTTGATTTACACCAATTCTCTTGTTTTAACGTTAATATTTGTTTGGTATATTTTATTTTTCGATAAAACACTGATTTTCATATCATATCATTCATGCTTTTCGAAACTGCAATTGAGCAATACCGAACATTAAAAGGTAAAGGACCGAAGGTGTATTTCAACTTAGCATTACCTATTTCACATTTCATATCTTTGTAATGCTATGTACTGTGCTTAATGTAAAGTGTTCTACTACGTTAGAACCACCCAACATCTTAGTGTTGTAATGCTGGTGTGTTTCTGAATTAAAACAACCAGGACAAGTTAAGGTAGTTCACTTGATGATTTCAGGATTGAAATCATATAGGTTATCCCTCTGCCTTTAAAAGAGAAACTGGTTCATCCTCATCCAGTAAAAGGATAAGTGTGTCCTTAACCTTAAAAATGATAGGTTATCTCTCAGCCTTTAAAAGGGAAACCGGTTCAACCTCATCCAATAAAAGGGTAGGTGTGTCCTTAACCTTAAAAATGATAGGTTATCTCTCAGCCTTAAAAGAGAAACCGGTTGTTCTTTATACCGCAAAAGGAACATGGGTTTCTCCTCATCCGAGAAAAAGGAAATTTGGTTATCCCTTAGCCAGTAAAAGGAACATGGGTTTTTCCTAATTTTGAGAAAAGGAAAATGGTTCATCCTTCGCTCGTGAAAGGATAGGTTTGCCTTTAACCTGTAAAAGGGCAGCTGTAACGGTTTGGTTCTCACCCGTAAGAGAATCAGTTAGTGGATTGAGAAAATCTTAATTGGGAGATTAGGAAGTGGACGTAGGCTTTGCCAAACCACTATTAATCTGTGTGTCAAACTTTTGCATTTTAGTCTGTGTTCTAATTTGCATCATATTCCAATTAACTTATGTGAATCACCTAAGTTATTAGAAGAATATTTAAAATTTGCCATCACACCCAATTCAACCCCCCTTCTTGGGTGGGACTAATAGAGTGATCATTATTGAAGTTTGAAAATCTTAACTGGGGAGGTTAGGTAGTGGAGGTAGGAACATAGCTGAACCACTATAAATTCCTTGTGTTCTTTGTTGCATTTCAATCTTCTATCATTATTTAAATCTTAAAGTCTGCAAAAGTGATTAACTGCTAAACTTGTCCAATTCACCACCCCTCTTGGACACATTTCTAGGCTAACAAGTGGCATCAAAGCGGGTTAATCATCAAGAAAATCTAACCATTTCTTTGGAACAATGGCAATAACTTCTAGTAGTTGTATTATCCTTGAAGTTGGTCAATCTATGCATAGACCTCCATTGTTTAGTGATAATGCTCATTTTGACATTAAATTATTATCTTATAATAGAGCATTACCATATTTTAAGGCTCGTGATTTAATAATTAAGTATAAAATATGTTTGGCTTCTTCAATACATAAATTCATACATTTTCAAATAAGCAAATATATTAATTTTCAAATCACATGCATAATACAAGTTCATTATAATTTTATTTCTCATTACGTGATATTTATGTTAATTGTAGGAAAAGTAGATGTAATGAGAAGTTGATCGTATTGGAGTATGTGAGCATTAGGAGCCTCGAGATCATCAATTTAAAGAAGTCATCACCCCACTTAGTTTCATGAAACATAACATCATCCATTCATTCATCATTTGAGTGAAAAATTTGTGAATCCTGAGGAGCATCTACGGTTATGATGGAAGGTTGGAAGAATCTCAAGTCAAGAAGAACACATGGCACACATGGAGACATCTTCATCATACATCATCATCTTGTAGCAGATCTCTTGACAAATCCAAGGGATGAATTTGAATTTATGAGAAAACCAAGATAGACAGTGACATGTTAAGTGGTATCCCAAGAATCCCCATGCTTCATTTTCCTTTTAGCTTAGTCCTAACCCCTCTTATTTCTCTTTTCTCTCATTATCATCTTTAGGGAAAGTTTCTCTTACACATGATATTCTCCTTCATTTACATTGGTCACCCTTCCCCATGCTCCTTACTATGCATAGCTATTTCTCACCCTTAATTTGAATTTTCTACCATCTTATACAAGAAGGGTAAGTAAAGCATGAACCATTTGAACCATTCATCCACATCACCATTAGACAATCTCCCATTGGTTCATACCTATCCTTTGATCATCTATTTAAACCCCTCAAATCCACACTTGAGAGGTGTCTTATATTTTAATTTTCTCCCTTTATCACTTAAGAGCCTTCTCTACTCCTATTTTCATTTTTCACTTTTTATTTTTTTTCTTTTATGGCCTTCAAATCCATGGAAGGCTAAGTCTTTTTTTTAGGGCTAAGAGGAAGCCCTCTCCACTCTGTTCTTGGGAATTCTTGGGTAATACTTATATTTTGATTTACTTGGAATATGTGTTCTCTCATGCTTTTGTTAGATATTGTATTAAGCTTCATACATTATATCATGTATTTTGTATAGTTGATTTTGCAAAATCTAATGAAAGATTGAGGTATTTCATTTTCATCTTGTAGTGAATTTTTGTAGTTTTCTTTGGTGTGTCATATCATGTATTTCACATGCTTAGAATTCACATATTGCCTTCATACACATTAGAACACTAGTTCTATTTTGAATTTTCATGATAAATACCTCTTGTGGGAGAACGTTGCTTTTTAATATATTTGGGCTTAAAATTTTATCTTTATGGGTGGTAAAACTCTTTAGTTATTTCACCCATAATCATTTTACTCAATAAAGACTAAGAGAGAGAAGGATTGGGCCTACTTTAATGCCCTAACTTTCCATCTCATTATTGTTCCTTATATTATCATTCATCATTAACAAAGTCTTCTCATTATTTCATCTTTTTCTTATTTTTCATTTTATCATTCGTAGCAAACCATAGTTTTAGGCACTCATCCCAATCCTTGAGGTTCTGCCTTGGGACTCCCCCAAGTTTATTACTTGTTGTATTTACTACATCATTTACCATTAGTTACAGTTATAATTTGTTGCATCATCTATTTTATGTCTAGGGTATATATATGTTGCATTTCATTGGTTTATAATTCAAAGAGTGCATTCTTGCATCTCTTTCTTCATTTAAAAGTCTGCACATAAAATAAGCAACAAGTTTTTGGCACTGTTGCCGAGGATTGGTACTTGGTGCTTAGAACAAAGGGTTGGTGCATTCACCTATCAAATTTTTTTTTCTTGTTTATAGCTTCTCTTTAGACCCCCTTAAGTTAGGATTTTTATTTTCATTTACTTGTATTTGCTTCCAAAGCCTTGTAATTTTTGAGTGTTGTGAGGTTCTTGAGAGTTGTGAGGGAGTGACTTGTAATTTATTTCAAATTTGTAATATTTAGCTCCTCAAGTGTGAGTGATCGCGTGGAGGTGATTTGTAAATCACTCACACTTGTACGAGAAGACTTTTTCTAGGACCCTACTGTAAGATCTACTCTATCTTTTAAATTTCTAGCTTAGGTTGTTTGTAAAAAGTCATGTTTCAGGCCTCTTGTTGTTAGTTTAGGTGTATTTACTTTTATACACTTTTATGAGCACACAACTACATTTTTGCTAGGATTTCACGTTAGTGTGATTTTTCATTTCTTTCGGATGTATGGTGTTGGGGATATGCACCCCCCATTGAGTGATTTAAAAGTTAAACTTGTGCACTAAGGACCTTACCCTTGAGTACATCAAAAGCATTTGCCACGTTGCAAGCCTAGTTGAATGAGCACGTGGGTACGTGATCATACAAATATGTTGCAAAGAAATCAACCTACACTTGAAGAATTTTTGGACCAAATCTTTGAACATCAACTTGAAGCTCATATTGTAGACTACACTAATTCACCTAGTGTAGAATTGCCTCATTCACCAACCATGTCAATGAATGGAAGTAACTTGGGTGATCCGGGACATTTAAGGGAAGACCAAAATATTGAGGGAAATGAACCTAGAACTCTCAAAGACTATTTTTAACTAGGAGTAGTGCACCTTCATGCATAATTCTTCCTTATAACCAAAGGCATAATTTTGAAATAAAACCGGGTGTATTAAATTTTCTCCCAACTTTTCATGGCCTAGAGTCGAAGGATCCTTATCTTCTTCTCCAAGAGTCGGGTGTATTAATTTCACTATCAAAATGTGACCGAGGACACCTTAAGACTCAAACTCTTCCCCTTTTCTCTTAAGGATAAGGCTAAGTCATGGCTACATTCCTTGAGACCAAGATCAATTATTTCATGAGGAAATATGGCCAAAGAATTTCTTAACAAATTTTTTCCAACTCAAAGAACTCATGCATTAAAAAGAGTTATCATGACTCACTCTCAAAAAGAGAATGAAACATTCTTCCATTATCGGGGGCGATATAAAGATTTACTTAGAAAATGCCCCCATCATTGTTATAGTGTACCAAACCTCATTGGATTCTTCTTCGATAGACTTGTATCATCCATGAGGCAACTTGTGGAGACTATGAGTAATGGAGAATTTCTCATGAAAGAACCCAATGAAGCTTGGGAATTTTTGGAAAACTTAGCGGAGAATGCCCAATCTTGGGAGAAAAATAAGATAGACAAACCTAGTGAGAGAATTAATCTTTCAAAAGGAGGCTTTTACCATGTACAAGATAACTTTGAGCTAAATGCCCAAGATAAGAAGGCTACGGAGTTATGTGCCATATGTGAGAATGATTCTCATGAGACTAGGGATTGTCCAACAATTCCCGCTCTACAAGGTGTAATCCATGAGCAAGTCAATGCTCTAAACAAACATAAAAAGCCTTTTGAGAATTCTCCTCATCGCAATACTTATAATCCAAATGTGAGGAACCACCCAAATTTTAGTTGGAGGCAAGGGCAAGTTAGTGGGAAAGGATATGGAAACCCTATAGGGCCACCACATTGTCAATTCTATCAACCAATTAAATCATTGGAGGAAATCTTAAGTCAACTCATTCAAGCCTAATCTTTAGAGAACCAAGCCATGAAACAAGCCATCCAAAGAATAGAAGCCCAAGTAAGCCAACTTACTACAAGCCTTCAAGTTAGAGATAAAGGAACCTTCCCTTCTCAACCCATGCCTAATCCCAAAGGCCAATTTAAAGTAGGTAGCTCTAGTTATCATGATACAAACACTTCCAATACCAATCATGAGCAAGTGAAGTCCATTACAACTTTTAGGAGTGGGAAAAACATAGATAAAACCATCAAGACTAATCCTAAGGAACCTTTAGAAAATGAGGATGCCAAAGGTGAGGAAGAACCACCCTCAAGCCCCAATCCAATGCCTTGCCCACTAGCACCTCCATTTCCTCAAAGGTTGGTAAAAGAAAAGAAAATTGTCCAAAACAATGAAATTCTTGAGATGTTTAAGCAAGTGAAAATCAATATCCCTTTGCTTGATGCAATAAAACAAGTGCCTTCATATGCCAAGTTTCTTAAAGACCTTTGCACTGTTAAAATAAAGTTGCATGTTCAAAAGAAAGCCAGCCTTTCTCACCGAGCAAGTTAGTTCAATCGTGCAACATAATGCTCCCCCTAAATATAAAGTCCCAGGTTGCCCTACCATATCTTGTATGATAGGGGACTGTTGGATTGAGAAAGAATTACTTAACTTAGGGGCTAGTGTAAATTTACTACCTTACTCAGTATATGAGCAATAGGCTTAGGTGAGCTTAAACCTACCCAAGTAACATTGCAACTTGTTGACCGCTCTGTTAAAATCCCTCGTGGTATAGTGGAAGATGTACTCATTCAAGTAGACAAGTTCTACTTCCCAGTTGACTTTATTATTTTGGACAACCAACCTGTGAACAATTTGAGTGCCCAAATTCCTATAATTTTGGGAAGACCATTCTTGGCTACTTCTAATGCCTTGATAAATCGTCGAAATGGGGTTATGAAACTATCTTTTGGGAATATGACTGTGGAACTCAATATTTTCAATGCTTGCAATCTTCCTAGTGAACAAGATAATATCCAAAAAGTAAATTTGATTGACACAATTGTCCAAGCCAATCTCTCTCAATTATTGGATAAGGACCCCGTAGAAACTTGTTTGACCCTCTTCAAAGATCTTGAAGAAGATGACCAATTCATTAGATAAGTAAATTCTCTTTTGAACTTTTCACCCTCTTTGGAAACTAATTGATGGAAACCAAGATTTGAACCTTTACCCATAAGTGAAACCAAGCCCACCCCATCCTCCCTAGAGTTTCCTATGCTTGAACTCAAGCCTTTACCTTGTGAATTAGAATATGCCTACTTGGGTCAAGATGAAACCTTCTCGGTCATCATATCTTCTACACTTACAAAGAGCAAGAGGATAGTCTTTTAGGAGTCCTTAGAGAACATAAATCAGCTTTAGGATGGACCATAACAAACATAAAAGGAATTAGCCCTACCATTTGCACTCATAGGATCCACCTTGAGGATAATGCCAAACCTACTTGTGAAGGCCAAAGACGGCTCAATCCTAACATGAAATATGTGGTGCGGGTTGAAGTGCTAAAGTTGCTTGATGTGGGTATCATTTACCACATCTCTGATTGCTAATGGGTATGTCCCACCCAAGTGGTCCCTAAGAAGTCAGGGATTACGGTAGTCCCGAATGAAAATAACGAATTAGTTCCTACCCGACAAACAACAAGTAGGAGAGTTTGTATAGACTACTGAAAATTGAATTCAATCACTAGGAAAAACCACTTCTCACTTCTTTTTATCGATCAGATTCTTGAGAGGTTAGTTGTATATTCATTTTATTGCTTCCTGGATGGTTATTCTGGATACAACCAAATTGAGATCGCCCATGAAAACCAAGAGAAAACCACATTCACGTGTCCCTTTGGAATTTTCGTTTATAGGCGTATAACTTTTGGCTTGTATAATGCACCTACCACATTTCAAAGGTGCATGTTGAGCATATTTATGACATGGTTGAAGGACTTTTAGAGGTTTTCATGGATGATTTTGTTGGCCCAGATGTTTCCGAGAAGCCGGGGGGGGGGTGAATTGGACATTTTGAGTAATACCTTTCTTTTAAAATGGAAATAATATGAAAACAAGTTAAGCAAGATATGACAAAGATAGCTCAATGAAAGCAGCTAGCTAACAATGCACATAAGATTTATAGTGGTTCGACCGCGCCTACATCCACTACCTAACCTCTTCAGTTAGGATTTGTCCAAACTCCACTAACGGATCTTCTTACAGGTGAAGATCAAACCATTTACACTTTCTCAACTTCACAGGCTTGAGAACAACCTTGACAAATCGAGCAACACTTGCTCTATTTCCATTGACTAGCCAGTCACCAATAACTGAGATACAAGATTGGGATATGATTCCCTTTACTTAGAATCAAAGGAATACTTACAAAGCTTTTGGATTGAACCTTCTGTAATCACAGATTCAACAAAGTATATAACGAAGTGCAGTTAAAAAGAAAGGTTTGAAAAGCTTTCTTCTTCTTAAATGGATTTTGAAAAGATATTGAATGAAGATCGACAAATCCATAAGATTTCAAGTATTCCAAAGTATCAAGAGTTCATGCAGCGAATAGAAGTATAACTTTCAAGAGTATTTGCACAAGTGAAAACTGTTCAAAGATTTGAAGAATAAGTTATCAGTTTTCTCGTTTTTGTTTTGTGTTTTCAAATGCTCTAAGGCATCATACATATAAAGATAACAATGGCGCTTTGGACTTGAACATTTTTCAAGAATGTTATGGTGCACAAAGTTATTTCAAATCAACGGATACATTCTTTCTCAAAAAGGATTGATTCAGTCTGTGCAATTACGACAAGAACACCTAAATCTTCTGATCATTCATGAGAATAGAATGTTCTGATAAAGTTTTAAAACGTTCTGAAAATGTTTGAAAAGTAATCTTAAAAGGTGTACAGTTGACAACTTTATGATAATGCTGGATTAACGTCCTAATTAAGTCAATCAACGTGCTGGGGCGTTGTCCGTGACCTACTGCAAGTATACAGTGTCAATGATGTAGTAATAATCCGATTAGGTCGGGTATCATCCACATGGAATTATTACTTTATCTCAATTACCAGTTCACAGATTTAGAACTTTATTTAGACGATCAAAAGAATATATCACTAGAATAAAAGAGCTGAAAATTGAAGTTTGAATGTAAGCAACAAAATATAAAGAAAATTTAATAGTGAGAATGATCTAAAGAATCGACTTCACTGAGTTTGCAAATCAAAATTAACTGGGATCATTCATTGTTAAATTCATTTTCCAGATTTATAAATCAAATCCTAGGGTTATCAATCCCCTCTCTCGAGTGCCAAATTGAAACCTAAAACTCGGATTGGATCTCGACCTTTCGATAAAGATCCAATTCCCAATTATGCCATGAACTCTAGGGATTTCTCAATGATCTCATAAGATCCTATAAACCTCTTGATTCTATAGTAATCTCATGTCATAAATCTCACTTTCCAACCTAAAGAACCCTTTTTTGAGTGTCGCCCCTTAGATTTATGTTCATTCAATTCATGATTAGTAAACCAAAAACATTAAGTATAGAGAATTATGAATAAACCATAAAAAATTGCTTTAACAATGAACAAATATTACAATTAACCCATCAAAGTCACACTAAGATCCATATATTCTCTACAATTAGAATTTAGTTCGTAGTTTTGAAGAAGGAAATACAAAACAAAAGCGAAAGCATTGAAATCATCTCCAAAATATGCTAGAAATACTGTAAATCTTCAATCCTCTTCGCTTCTAAAGCTGATCTTCGTTTTACCAACAACCTAGCCGTTTTTCTTCCTTCTCCAATGGAATCCTCTAAAAAAACCCTAAAATTTGATATATAATATGCCTTATTTCGCTTCAGAGTTAAATTGCCCAAAACACCATCCATGCAGCCCAGATATGTGCGGTAACGCTACAACGCTCAAGGGGGTAGCGCTGCAGCAATACCGCGTGTGCTTTTCTCCACTGTTTTTGGTGCTGCAGTGCCCAGAATGGCACAAGTGCACATAGTGCACTTGTGTACTTAGCCATATTTGCCCTCCTATTTTCTCCATTCTTTCGCACTTTCTTGTATACTTCTCGCACATGATCTTGATCACTTTTTACCATCATTTGGGCCTTGATTTGCCGCAATTTCAAGCTTTTATTATCTACAAAACGAAACAACCATAAAGTAAATCAAATAACTAACAAAGTATTAATAATTAAAGGTCAGAAGTCAAGCTGTTGTTGAGCAGACTGAGAAAGTCAAGCTGATTCGGCAGAGGCTGAAGTCAGCTCAGAACAGGCAAAAAAGTTATTATGATAACCGACATCAGCCGTTAGAGTTTGCAGTGGGAGATATAGTTTTGCTTAAGGTCTCGCCACTCAAAGGTCAGAAGAGGTTCAGTGTCAGTAGGAAACTTGCCCCTAGTTTTATTGGGCCATTCTGGATTGTTGAGAAGATTGGACCAGTACTGTACAGGTTGGCTCTACCTTCTCAACTCGAGGGTGTTCATGACGTATTCCACGTATCGATGCTGAGGAAGTTTAATGAGGATCCATTGAAGGAGTCTTATCCTGATCCAGCTCATGTGCTTGATGTGAATCATCTGCAAGTTGGGGAGGATACGACTTATGAGGAGTTGCCTATTCAGATTGTGGCTCGTAGGGCTCAGAAATTGAGAAATAAGGAAATCCCGACTGAGGTTAGTTCTCTTGCTTTTATTTTTTTTTTAGGACAAAAATATTCCTAAGTTGGGGAGAGTTGTAGCACCTGTGCCTTTAGGTGACGTCATTTTGACCCATAGTATACCTGCAGAGTACCCGTATACGTATTTGTATACGTATGTGTATATGAATTTTGATGCTCGAAGCATGTAAAATTGGGTGTCTTTGCATGATTTTAGGTCATAAAGAGTGCGCATGAAGTTTCGGAACCATCGGAGACCCGTTCGACGTCAAAACATGTCGAGAATGGTGTTTTGGATCCAGTGGTGCTCGCTCCATGGAGGAAGAAATTTCTGTCACAAATCACATTTATGGTATGATCTCCTAGATCCATGGTCCGATTGAGCTAATAATTTTTCAGCTCATTCTTAAATGATATCTCTTCATTACGAACGGTAAAGATCTTGATCGGAGTTACCTACTATGAGTTATAAGACTCCAAACACTGTTTTACGGATTTTCAGATTCTCTTACGTAGTTTTGATCAAACAGTTAGACCTCGGAATCCTACCGTTGGATTGAGCTGAAAGTTTGCGATAATGTTAATAACGGACTCATGGAACTTTGGAACTGTTAAGATGTTAAAGTGGTGGGTATTTTGAAAGATATTGACTATTGAACTGCAAGTATTGCAATAGGAAAATTGATTTTTTTGATAGTTTTTGGCCACTTTTAGTTGTGGGCCCAAGCTTGTCTATTTAAGCAACCAAAACATAATTTTAGGCTCATTTTCTCATTTCTCAACCAGAAAAGAGAAAAAGGAGCTGGAGAGGAGAAAATGTGAGGAAACCTAGGGTTGGTGGATTTTGCTCAAAATCCCTAAGGTTTGCATGTTTTTCCTTATTGTTCTTCCTTCAATCTCTTTGGTTCATGTATACTAGTGTTGTTTTGATGCATGCATTGTATGAAACCCAGATTTGAAGGGGTAGTGGAAATCAAATGTTGTCCAAATTCTTTGTATGTTTGATATGTGTGTTTAGAGTGTGTTGGGAACCCTCTAAAGGCAAAAACCCCAATTTTTAACGAGAAATTGGTAGGGTTTAGTAGAAATGACCTAGTCTTGGTTCATTGACCTAGACTTTGACTTACGCTTTGCATGCCATCTATGATGGACTAATCAGTATTAGGGACTGATTCATATATTTAGCTTGAGATTTTAATGGTGAAATCATATGGTTTAGTGTAAATGGTCATTGTTTGGTTCATGGCCTTAGGCTTTTCCAAAAGTCACGCATGTCAACTATGTTGTTCTGGTGGCATTGTGAATGAAACCATGTTGTTAGATCAGTAAATTTTGTGACTATGTATGGTGGCATAGTGTAAAACTCACTATATGGCCTATGTATGAAACTTTCCAGATTTGGGGCTTTTGATGCTCTTGATATAAAATCTGAAAAATTATGCAATGTAGGTCTAATTGGACATGATTAGGGTTGTTTGATGATTGAATTCAGTTGGTTCTCATGATGGACACCCTAAGGTTGACTAATTTTGATCTAGGCTAAGTATTTGTCATTTTTCATGTACTTTGGCAATTTTGCATGTAATTTGGGGATTTTGCCCAAATTGGGACTTTTCACCCAAAGCAAGTCAATTTATGAAATTGACTTGGGGATTGTTTAATTGGACCCAAATTGAGTAGAATCATGGCTTTAAAATGTTAGAACCTATGTTAAATTGATATGACTTAGTTCATTTTGACCTTATGTTTTATATTGGCCTAATTGGGGGTTTTGACCAAGACTTAGTCAATTGATGAAATTGACTTGATGTATAGTCTAATTGACCCTAAATATAATTGAATTTCATGTATATTAGTGGTTGGACCATGGGATCACCCTATTACATTTAATTTAGGTCAATCTTAGTTTAATTGAGTCTAAATGATCAAATTGGGCAATATGGAAATTGGCTCAAGGGGGTTAATCAATCTAGAATCTAATTGACTTTAGATTGGGTTTGAACATGGGGTTCTAACACACTTTATGACTGATTTTCAGTTGTGTGAACCATGTTATTTCTAGGTCTTGTGATTGATCTTGAACCCGTTTAGTCAATTGGAGAGTTTTGGTGATTGGATTGGCTAGACTTAGCCAATCAAGAGTGAGTATTCTTTTACTTTTGGATTATTTATATGTGGAATTGTAGTATTGAAATGTTTTAAATACTTATGCATAATGGTATGCATGTTTTAATATTCCATGAAATACATTTGAGCATAATTCATTGGGATGACAATTTGGGTTGAGGCTCCTAGTTGGAATTTTCTCTTTTTGAGAATTCTCGTAAGTCTAGCGGCGATCCCAGTTGTGTACCTGGCAGAGGGTTTTATGGCTTGTTTATGGGTAGGTTAGTTTAGGCTAATCTTACGTGCTGAACAACCCCAAAAATCCTCTTAAGATACGAATATTGTGTGTGTTCAGGTACTGTGTGTAGCGCACCAGCCTTGAACCCCTGTACTCAGGAGGTGTTAGGATTGCATGAGTATGATTACAAATGTTATGCATCGTCTTATGTATGACTTGATCCATTATGTTATCATGTATGTAATCTATTTCGTCATCATGATATTTCAATGATTTATGATCTTATCATGTTTTTATTAAATGCACGTATATGCCACTTGTAAATGACATTCACTGAGTGGGCTGTAGCTCACACCTCACCTTCTTCTTTCAGGATCTGATAGAAAAGGGAAAGGGAAGGCTTGACTGCGTAGCGTCCCTTGTTTTTGTTTCATGTAGGTGTTGTACATTTAATTTTGTAATTTGATAATTATGTACACGATAACACCTAGTATATGTATAATTAACACATAGTTGGGATGTGTTGGGTTTGTAGTATTTTGTAAACTTTGAAATTTTATATTTGGTAACTTGGAGATGTAATATTTTATTTCATTTACGATCATGATAGATGGATGTTTTTAGGATTGTACTGTATTTGATTTTGGGGATTCGTATATGTGTTCTAGACTGACGGGACGACGGGCGTACCAACGGAGGGTATACCCGGAGGTGTCCATGCCGGTCATGACGTCACGTATAGTGGGTCGTGACAATAGGTGCTGATATCAAAGCTTTCTCGATCAACTCAAAAACTTCCTCACAATGCTCATCAAACACAAATAGGGTTTCTTTCTCAAGGAGGTTGCAAAGAGGTTTGGCAATCTTGGAAAAATCCTTGATGAATCTTCTATAGAAACCCACATGCCCCAAGAAACTCCTTATGTCCTTAACAGTCTGCGGGTGTGAAAGCTTTTCAATAGTAACAATCTTTGCCTTGTCTACCTCAAGGCCCTTAGACGAAATCCGGTGGCCAAGAACAATGCCCTCGTGCACCATGAAGTGACACTTTGCCCAATTAAGTACAAGGTTCGTTTCTTCACACCTCTTCAACACAAGGGGGAGGTTATGCAAACAATGATCAAAGGAGGACCCAAATACTGAAAAATCATCCATAAAAACCTCCATGATGTCCTCTATCAAATCATAAAATATAGCCATTATGCACCGTTGAAAAGTCACCGGTACATTACATAATCAAAATGGCATGGGCCGAAAAGCAAAAGTACTGTACGGGCAAGTAAGTGTAGTCTTCTCTTGATCCTCCGGGGCGATGGCTATCTGATTATACCCTGAATACCCGTCTAGGAAACAATAGTAATGGAAGCCCACCAACCAATCTAGCATCTGATCAATAAAAGGAAGAGGAAAGTGATCTTTCCTTGTGGCCTTGTTGAGCTCCTGGTAGTCTATGCAAACTCTCCACCCCGTCACTGTCCTAGTGGAAATTAGCTCATTCTTATCATGCATCACTACAGTCATACCACCTATCTTGGGCACCACTTGAACAGGACTTACCCACGAATTATCTGAAATTGCGTATATGATTCCCGCCTTGAGCCACTTTAAAATCTCAACTTTGACAACCTCTTTCATGGGTGGATTTAGCCTTCTTTGATGCTCAATTGAAGGCTTGTAAGAATCCTCTATCAAGATCTTGTGCATGCAAATAAAAGGACTTATTCCCTTGATGTCGGCTATGGACCACCCCAAAACGGACTTGTATTCTCTCAAGATGCGTAATAGCTTCTCTTCCTCCACACTAGACAAAGCCGATGATATGATGACTGGCATAGTAGACTTCTTACCCAAAAATGCATAGCAAAGATGCTCAGGTAATGGCTTCAACTCTGGTGAAGACTCTACTGACTCGGGTGGCGAAGAAGCTTCAATATCTTCCGCTTCGGTGATTGTACTCGCAGGATTGTTGACCTCAAGAGCTAAAGCATAATGCTAGACTTCATCATGAAAGGCCTCATCTCTAGATATCGAACTCACAAGACACTTCTCTAAAGGATCTTTCGGTGTAGCCTCATCATGTACCTTGGTCACACATGCATCAACCACTTCTTCTACATCAATCCGGTGACATGTATTCTCCTCAGATGGGAATTTAAGAGTCTTGTATATGTTAAACAAGACCTCTTCATCATTCACTCGCAAGGTAAGCTCGCCACGCTTCACATCTATCAAAGCTCTCCTAGTAGTAGCTAATAATGGCCGCCCAAGTATAAGATGAATATCACTATCTTCCTCCATGTCCAAAACTACAAAATCCACCGGGAAGATGAACTGGTCCACCTTCACTAGCACATCCTCAATTATACCCCGAGGATATGTAAATGATCAGTCCGCTAGTTGCAACGATATTGTAGTTGGCTTCACCTCGCCAAGTCCCAATTTCCTGAAAATTGACAAAGGCACCAAGTTAATACTTGCACCAAAATCACATAAAGTTGTAGTGAAATTTAAAGAACCAATGGTGCAAAGTATAGTGAAACTCCCAGGATCGTTTATCTTTTGAGGTAGCTTCTTTTGTAGTATGGCACTACATTCTTCAGTAAGCTTCACCGTCTCATAGTCTTCTAGCTTCCTCTTCTTTGTCATCACATCCTTCATGAACTTCACATAGTTGGGCATTTGCTCCAAAGCATTGACAAAAGGGATGTTGATGTGGATCTTCTTGAAAATCTCAAGAAACTTGGCAAATTGCTCATCAAGATTCTTCTTTTGGAAACGTTGGGGAAATGGGATAGGAGTCTTAAGAATAGGGGGATTATCTGGGAAAGTGATGGAACCGAGCCTATAAGACCTCTCTTGAGATTTTTCCCCCTTACTTGATATCAAAAGAAGATATCACTAGAATAAAAGAGCTGAAAACTAAAGTTTGAATGTAAGCAAAAAAAAATGTAAAGAAAATTTAATAGTGAGAATGATCTAGAAAATCGACTTCACTGAGTTTGCAAATCAAAATTAATTTTGATCATTCATTGTTAAATTCATTTTTTAGATTTATAATAAAATCCAAAGGTTATCAATCCCCTCTCTCCAGTGTCGGATTGAAACCTATAACTGGGATTGGATCTCGACCTCTCGATAAAGATTCAATTCCCAATTCTGCCATGAACTCTAGGGATTTCTCAATGATCTCATAAGATCCTATAAACCTCTCGATTCTATAGTAATCTCATGTCATAAATCTTACTTTCCAACCTAAAGAACCCTCTCTCGAGTGTCGCCCCTTAGACCTATCTTCATTCAATTCATGATCAGTAAACCAAAAGCATTAAGTACAGAGATTTATGAATAAACCATAGAAAATTGCATTAACAATGAACAAATATTATAATTAACCCATCAAGGCCAAACTAAGATCCATCTATCCTCTAGATCTAGAATTTAGTTCATAGTTTTGAAGAAGAAAATACAAAACAAGATCGAAAGCATTGAAATCATCTTCAAAATATGCTAGAAATACTGTAAATCTTCAATCCTCTTCACTTCCAAAGCCGATCTTCATTTTACCAGCAACCTTGCCAACTTTCTTCGTTCTTCAATGGAATCCTCTCAAAAAACCCTAAAATTTGATATATAATATGCCCTATTTCGCTTCAAAGTTAAATTCCCAAAATTGCCCAAAAAACCATCCATGCAGCCTAAAAATGAGCGGTAGCGCTGCAACGCTCGAGGGGTTAGCGCTACTGCGTGTGCTTTTCTCCACTGTTTTGGGCGTTGCAGCACCATCCTAAGAGTTGCAACGCCCAAAATGGCACAAGTGCATAGTGCACTTGTGTACTTGCCATATTTGCCCTCCTATTTTCTCCATTCTTTCGCACTTTCTTGTACACTTCTCGCACATGATCTTGGTCACCTTTCACCATCATTTGAGACTCGATTTACCACACTTTCAAGCTTTTATTACCTACAAAACAAAACAACCATTAGTAAGTAAATCAACCAACTAACAAAGTATTAACAATTGAAATGAAACAATGGACAATGATATAAAATGAACATACTATTATGCAAATGCCACTAATAATTTTAGGAAAAATTCCTAAAAATCATATTTATTTTCCTAAACAGGCCTAAAGTATTGTATTCATGAAAACAACTAAAATTAACCTCTAAAACACATAAAAACGCTAAGATGCACTTAAAACACTATATGTGCAAAATATGCCAAAAACACATAGAAATTGGTAAAATATATCTTAAAACCTTATAAAATTCCTACAAAATACTGTGTAAAACTCAACTCATCACGCGTAAAGCCAACTTTTGTCATTTTCTTCCTTGAGGGCGCTCAGACAACGTGAGTGTCCTACTAAACTATGAAGTGAGGACGCTACTTGAACGTAAGTGTCATAACTTACTTAAAACTTTTAAAACCATAAAAATGATGAGTACGCTACTGATCAATGAACGTCCTGATGAGTTACATAGTTGGTTCTTGTGAGGTAGCTAGTGGAACGTAAGCGTCCGTATAGATAAGTGACTCCAACATATGCACTATCAACATCCTAAAGTATTTAACAATCAGTGTGCTGACTCGTTTTAAAACAAAATAACATAAAGGCGCTACAGAGCCATAAGCGTCCTGATGCTTGAAATACTTAAGTTCAATCAGTGTGTTGATATTCAATCAACGTCCTGATAAGTTCATTTGGTTTAATCAATAAGGGCGCTACTCAAGACGTAAGCATCTTGATAGATAAGTGGAAATTAAACCTAGAACCTTATCAGTGTCCTATTATGTCATCAGTGTCCTGACTTACCAAGTATATGAGGGCGCTGCTGAGACATTAACATCTTGATTGATGCATTAGCGTCTTAATGGACACTTCAAAATATTTTTGATATTTTTCAACATTTTAAAACTCGATTAAACATGATTTAAACACTCGGTATTTTGAATCAAATCAAGCGTTGAAAATTCATTGAGTGATCGATAAAATCAATGAAAAATACTTTGAGATCGAATCGACTAAACCATGCAATCATTGCACATTTGCTGAATCATATGATAGCAGAGATTTTACAGCCTAAACACAGTCTAATAACACAAAGATATGTTTTTGAACGATCATGGTCTTTAATCTAATCTTGAAAGCTTTTTCACCATGCATCATCGAGTCTTCGTGAATCTTCATGTAAAATTAGATGTTCAATGCATATATTATCATAATCAGAATGTGGTTTGTAATCATCAAAATATATTTTCTCATCCGGGTCATGTGGGCAATTAGATTAATAGATTTCTCAATTTTTGGTGACACATTTGATGAATGTTTGCAACATTTAAAGTTAGTTCTAATTCGGTGTGAGGAAAAACACTTGGTATTAAATAAGGAAAAATGTCACTTTATGGTTTCTATAGGAATTGTTCTCGGGCACATAGTCTCATCCAAAGGCCTTGAAGTTGACCAAGCCAAAATTGACCTCATCTCTCATTTGCGTACCCCTACAAGCATTAAAGATATAAGATCTTTCTTAGGTCGGGTCGGCATTTATAGGAGGTTCATCAAAGACTTTAGCAAAATTTCTAGATCCCTATGTAACCTTTTGTCTAAGGATACTCCTTTTGTTTTCAATGATCAATGCCAACAAGCTTTTACCACACTTAAGGAGTTACTGACCTCTTCCCCTATTATCCAACCTCTAGATTGGACACTTCCTTTTGAGGTAATGTGTGATGCTAGTGACTATGCCTTAGGAGCTATCTTAGGGCAGAGAAAAAATAGATTACCTCATGTCATATACTATGCTAGTAAGACACTTAATGATGCTTAAATGAGCTACTCTACCACAGAAAAAGAGCTACTAGCAGTTGCTTTAGCCTTGGACAAGTTTAGGTCATACCTTATAGGATCAAAAGTCATCATTTACGCTAATCATGTCGCCTTACGACACCTTTTATCTAGAAAGGACATCAAACCGTGCCTTATTAGGTGGATCCTATTATTACAGGAGTTTGTCCTAGAAATTAAAGACAAGAAAGGTTCAGAAAATGTATTTGCTAATCATTTATCTTGTCTTGTCCTAGACACTTCCTATGAGCTTATGCCTGTCCAAGAGACATTCCCTCATGAACAATTATTTTCTATAAAATATGTTTGGCTTCTTCATTACATAAATTCATACATTTTTAAAGAAGCAAATATATTAATTTTCAAATCACATGCATAATACAAGTTCATTATAGTTTTATTTCTCATTACGCGATATTTATGTTAACTGTAGGAAAGTAGATGTAATGGGAAGTCGATTATATTGGAGCATATGAGCATTAGGAGCCTCGAGTTCATCAATTTAAAGAAGTCATCACCCCAATTAGTTTCATAACACATAACATCATCCATTCATTCATCATTTGAGTAAAAATTTTGTGAATCTCGAGGAGCATCTACGGTTATGATGGAAAGTCGGAGGAACCTCAAGTCAAGGACACATGGCATACATGGAGACATCTTCATCATACATCATCATTTTGTAGCGGATCTCAAGATAAATCCAAGGGATGAGTTTGAATTTATGAGAGAACCAAGATAGATAGTGATATGTTAAGTGGTATCCCAAGAATCCCACGTGCTTCATTTTCCTTTTTAACTTAGTCATAACCCCTCTTATTTCTCTTTTCTCTCATTATCATCTTTAGGGAAAGTTTCTCTTGCACACGATATTCTCCTTCATTTACATTGGTCACCCTTCCCCATGCTCCTTACTATGCATAGCTATTTCTCTCCCTTGATTTGAATTTCCTACCATCTTATACAAGAAGGGTAAGTAGAGCATGAACCATTTGAACCATTCATCCACATCACCCTTAGACCATCTCCCATTGGTTCATCCTATCCTCTGACCATCTATTTAAACCCTTCAAATCCACACTTGAGAGGTGTCTTATATTTTCATTTTCTCCCTTGATCACTTAAGATCTTTCCCTACTCCTATTTTCATTTTTCACTTTTTAATTTTGTTCTTTTATGGCCTTCAAATCCATGGAAGGCTAAGTCTTTTTTTAGGGCTAAGAGGAAGCCCTCTCCACTCCGTTCTTGGGAATTCTTGGGTAATACTTATATTTTGATTTACTTGGAATGTGTTCTCTCATGCATTTGTTAGATATTGTATTAAGTTTCATACATTATATCATGTATTTTGTATTGTTGATTTTGCAAAATCTAATGAAAGACTGAGGTATTTCATTTTCATCTTGTAGTGTGACTTTTTGTTGTTTTCTTTGGTGTGTCATACCATGTATTTCACATGCTTAGAATTCACATATTGCCTTCACACACATTAGAACACTAGTTCTATTTTGTATTTTCATGATAAATACCTCTTGTGGGAGAACACTACTTTTTAATATATTTGGGCTTTAAAATTTATCTTTATGGGTGGGAAAACTCTTTAGTTACTTCCACCCCTAATCATTTTACTCAAGAAGGACTAAGAGAGAGAAGGATTGGGCCTACTCTAGTGCCCTAACTTTCCATCTCATTATTGTTCCTTATATTATCATTCATCATTAACAAAGTCTTCTCATTATTTCATCTTTTTCTTAATTTTCTTTTGATCATTTGTAGCGAACCATAGTTTTAGGCACTCATCCCAATCCTTGAGGTTCGACCTTGAGACTCCCCCAAGTTTATTACTTTTTATATTTGTTGAACAAATTATCCTCACGTCCCTTACGAGAATATGTCCCTAATATTAAAGATATTTTGATGACTAAAAACCACATTCTATTTGTAATATTACTGCACATATGGCATATCTAATCTTACTTGAAGGCTTCAAAGAAGCAATGACGCATAACGAACGTATTAAAGATCTTCTTGAAGACCATGATCATTTGAAGATATTCGATTGTATGATTAGATTATGATAGGTTGTAGAACCTTCTACGTCATATGATTCAGCGATATGCATGCCTGCATGTTTTAATCGATCGTTTGCATATTCGATTTAATCTGGTTTCATTATGTTTTATCGAGCATTAATCGAGAAATCTAAAACCGCTTTTATAAAGTCTTTCAGGACACTAATATTTTAGCACCGCCCTCCTGGACTTGATGAGTCAGGACGCTGATAAAATATTATGAAGCTCAAGGTTGAATTGAACGGATTAATAATGACGCTTACTTGTAAGTAGCGACTTTTCTTTATCAACCTTTGAGAATGTTAGGACGTTGACTTAGTTTCAGTTCGCTGGAAGTTCTTTTTGTTTTTAATTGATTTCTATCTTTAAGGACGCTGATAGTTATAAGTTGAATAAACTATCAAGATGCTACTTGTGTAGGAGCGCCCTCATCTTTAGAATAAACTTAATAACCCTTAAAACGCTTATTGTCCTTCAGCGTACTCAACATTATTTTAAAACTATTTTTAAATTTCAAGACGCTAACT
This sequence comes from Paratinospora sagittata, assembly GCA_035771175.1. NCBI lineage: Eukaryota > Viridiplantae > Streptophyta > Magnoliopsida > Ranunculales > Menispermaceae > Paratinospora > Paratinospora sagittata. The sequence continues at coordinate 17,245,378 of CM069604.1, forward strand.
CTTAAGTAGCGCCCTCGTGAGTTTAATGTTTTAAAATAAAGCAGGATGCTAACTGCGAAGTAGCTCCCTCATGATTTAAGTCACTCAATTGTCAAAGTAAGTCGGGACGGTTACAATTCACTAGCGCCCTCACTTCATTGTTCAGCAGGACGCTTATGCTCCATGAGTGCCCTCAAGGAACAAAATGACAAAAGTTGATATTATGAGCAAGGACACTAATTCAACAAATCTTACTGTTTTGACAATGACACCATTTCTGTTACTTTCTTCAGAACTGTACGAATACTTTTCAGAATCGTACAACTTTTTCAGAGCTTTTTGAACGTTCTAAATGCATGTCAGAACATTCTCTTTTCGTGAAAGGATCAGATGATTTAGGTGCGATCGTCGTAATATGCATTGAGCTAAATCAATCCATTTCGGGAGAGAATGTATACATCGTATTTGAAATAACCTAGAGTGCCAAAATCATCAAGTCCATTGCGCCTCTGTTATTCTTATATATATGTGCTACGAAAACTGATATTCATTCAAAATGTATTAACATTTTTTATTTGTACCAAAACACTTTTTGAAAGTTAGTCGTCTTTCACTTGTGCTTGATCTTACGATCTTTTGAAAAAAAGCTTCAAGTCTTCTGGATTGATTGAACTTCAACTTCATCATTTTGAAAATCCTTTGAAGAAGAAAAAAGCTCTTTAAACCTGTTTTCAGCATAAACTTCATCATACATATTTTGCTGAATCTGTGATCACAAAAGGTTCAATCCAAAGCTCTGTAAGTATTACTTTGATTCTAAGTAAAGGGAATCACATCTCATCTTGTATTAAATTTGCAGTGACTGGTTAGTCACTGGGTAAGAGTAAGTGATGCTCGAAGTTGTAACGGTCGTCTCACACCCGGAAGTTGAGAAACAGCCTTCTCACACCCGAAAGTTGAGAAACGGTCTTCTCACACCTGTAAGCTGAGAAACGATTTTCTCACACCCATAAGTTGAGAAACGGTAGTTCTTACACCCGTAAGTTGAGAAAGTGTACCAGTTTGATCTTCACCTGTAAGAAGGTCCATAGTGAAGTTTGAAAAAATCCTAACTGAGAAGGTTAGGTAGTGGATGTAGCCGCGGCCGAACCACTATAAATCTTGCTTGCATTGTCTCACTTACATTTGCTGTATCTAACTGCTATATTTTGTTTAATCTACTTTCATTATTCCTCACAATTTTAAGAAAAATTAAAATCTGCTAAGTGTCGAATTCACCCCCCTCTTGGACATATCTGGGCCAACAATTGGTATCAAAGCGGGTTAACAGTCAAAGTATCTAACAATCTTTGATTGAGAGTGATAGGACAAAACGAAAGAAGTACTTATCTCTCAGGTGAAGGAAACTCCACCAACCGACCACCACTGTTCAAGGGAGAGAACTATTCCCACTGGAAAACTAAGATTAGGTAGTACCTAAAAGCCCAAGATCTAGAAATGTGGGATGTTGTGACAAACGGCTGTCCAACACCTACTAAAATAGTTGACGGTGCTACCGTCCCGAAGGAAATAGACGAATGGAGTACCATGAAAAAGAAAAGAGAACTACTGAATAACCAAGCTGTAAACATTTTGTTTTGCAGTTTATCAGTCAAAGAATTTAATAGAGTTAGTGCATGTGAAATCGCCAAGGAAATCTGGAATAAGTTAGAGGTCACCCACGAAGGAACTTTGCAAGTTAAAAAGGCAAAGCTCCAACTATTAGTTGAAAAACATGAGGCCTATAGGATGAAGGAAATTGATTCAATAGCTGAGGCTATTGCTCGGTTCACAACAAACATCAATGAGATGAAGAACCTAGAAAAAATCTATAACCAAGAAGAAACTGTTAGAAAGTTTTTAAGAGGCCTACCCAGAGCATGGGAACCCAAGGCCATGACCATTGAAGAAGCGAAGAATCTGGCGAAATACACTTTTGATGAACTATGAGGTTTATTAATGGTTCATGAAATCAAGATAAAAGATAAGATGAGCCCGGTCAAGGCTGAGGAAAAAGAAAAGAAATCTATTTACCTCAATGTTGAAACTGATTTTGAAAATGATTCAGACTCAGAAGATGACATGGCCATGTTGTCTAGAAAGTTTAACAAGTTGCTTAAGAGAAAAAGTAAGAATAGCTCTTACTCAAAGTTTCACAAAGGAAATAAACCCGAGTCTAAACTTGTAGAGTTAATATGTTATGATTGTAACAAACTAGGTCATGTAAAGAACGAATGTCCTGTTAAATATAAGAAGAACTCTAACTCATATAGAAAAGACAAGAAAGTTCTCAAAGCTACATGGGATGATTCAAGCTCAAGCGAAGATGAAGCGGATTCAGATCACACTGTTGCACTGTGCTTAATGGCAAGCACCAAGGTAAAATCTGAACCCATTGACAAACTTAATGAGCTTAATACTCACATTCAGGAGCTTAAGACATAACTTAGTAAAGAGACCAAGAAAAATGAAAAACTCAAGCATAGTCTTGAAGAAGCTCTCGAGGAAATAGAATTCCAACAAGAAGAACTAGACGGAATGCCTCTAGACAATGAACAACTTAAGAAAGCTGTTGGGAAACTAAAAATTGAAAATGAAACTCTTAGAAAGGAAAAGGAAGACCTGAACTGCACCATGACTAAATTCACAAATGGTCAAAAGTTTTTTGACATGATGCTAGGATCACAAAGATGTGCATTTGACAAAACTAGCTTAGGTTATACTCATGGATCGAAACAAAAGGAATACAATACCTTACTGACCTAACGACCAACATGCCAAAAATGTCATAAGGAAGGTCGTACCATACTTAGATGTAATGTCTTAAGCAGAAAGAAAAAGAATTATGCATGGATTGAAAAATCTGTTCTTACTGATGCTAACATGCATGGACCCAAACTTGCTTGGGTATCAAAATAAAAATTATTTTATGTTTTGTAGATATGCAAAAATGAAGATATATGGTATCTAGACAACGGCTGTTCAAGGAATATGACTGGAGATAAATTTAAATTTTTGAGCCTTCAAAAGAATAAAGGAGGAAAGGTCACTTTCGGAGACAATGGCAAACGTGACATTAAAGGCATTGGAACTATTGGTAACGATTTTCTATCCATATCTGATGTATTTTATGTTAAAGGGCTGAAACATAATCTCTTGAGCATAAGTCAATTATGTGACAAGGGTTATGACATTTCATTTGAAGCAAATAGGTGCACTGTCAAGCATGCTGATGAAATTGTTGCATTCATGGCATCTAGAATTAAGAATGCGTATTGCACAATCTTTAATGACATGAAAAAATAAAATGTAACATGTTTAAGGGCTATCTCTTGTAATGATGCATAGCTATGACATAGGAGATTAGCTCATGTTAATATGGATAAGATTTCTAGAATAGTCAAACACGATCTTGCGAAGGGTATTCCGAAAGGAACTTACTCAAATGACAAGGTATGTGAACCATGTCAACTTGGTAAGCATACCCGATCATCATTTAAAAGCATGAGGCATGAATCAACCTCTAGAGCTCTCGAACTGATTCACATGGATCTTTTCGGACCAACCAAAACCCAAAGCTTAGATGGTAAATCATATGTGTTTGTGACTGTTGATGACTTTAATCGATTCACATGGGTATTTCTATTAGCTCATAAATTTGATGCTGAAACATTTATAAAATTCTGTAAAAGAATCAAAAATGAAAAGGGTTATAAAATCAACATAATTAGGAGTGATAAAGGTGGTGAATTCGTCAATAAAAATCTCGATGAATTTTGTAGCAATCAAGGTTACACTCACCATCTATTAGCCTCTAAGACACCACAATAAAATGGTGTAGTTGAAAGAAAGAATAGAACTCTGCAGGAGATTCGTAGAACAATGCTTAATGAGTATAACACTGCAAATCATTTTTGGGATGAAGCTATTAATACTGCCTGCTATGTGATGAACCAATTTCTAATCAGAAGCGATTTGAATGAAACTCCATATGAACTATGGAAGGGTAGAACACCCAACATTAGTTACTTCCGAGTATTCGGATGCAAATGTTTTATTCTTAATGATAAAGATAATCCAGATAAGTTTGAACCTATATCTGTCATAGAAATATTCTTAGGATATTCTTCTCATAGTAGAGCCTACAGAGTGTTCAACAAATCTAATCAAACTGTAGAAGAATCAATTCACGTAAATTTTGATGAAAATGAAAATAAGAAAAGTCTTGAGGAGGAATTTAAACAATTAAATTTTGATGATAATGAACCCAAGACAACCAAGATTATAGATCTTGAACCTGAACCATCTTTAGAATCTTCTAAAAACTCTAGACTGCTTCAAGGTCTTTCCCAAGATCAAATTCTAGGAGATCCACAAAAGGGCGTATCCACTAGAGCTTCAATTCAAAAAGATAAGGAGCTTGTTGCTTTTGTATCACAATTTGAACCAATTAAAGTGGAAGAGGCACTGAAAGATGAAAATTGGAATCTTGTTATGCAAGAAGAACTAGAACACTTTGTGCGAAACAAAGTATGAGAATTAGTTCCTAGACCTTTTTATCAATCTGTTATTGGAACCAAATGGATCTTTAGAAACAAAAAAAAATGAACAAGGTATCATTGTCCGCAATAAGGCTAGATTGGTTGCACAAGGGTACAACCAAGAAGAAGACAGACTTTGAAGAAGCCTTTGCCCTAGTAGCAAGATTAGAGGCAATAAGGAGGCTACTTGTCTATGCTTGTTACAAGGATTTTCCCTTATACCAAATGGATGTAAAGAGTGCTTTTCTAAATTGATATATCAATGACGAGGTATATGTGGAACAACCTCTAGGATTTGAGGATGCTCAAGACCCGAAATATGTGTTCAAACTCCACAAAACCTTATATGGATTAAGACAAGCTCCAAGAGCTTGGTATGATCGACTGAGTTCATTTCTTTTAGATCATAAGTTTCAAAAAGGAAAACTTGATCCAACTTTGTTTATCAAACACCATAATGATAATATGCTTATTGTTCAAATATATGTGGATGATATCATTTTTGGTGCATCAAACAAATAACTGTGTGATGAGTTTTCTAAATTAATGCAGAAGGAATTTAAAATGAGTATGATGGGAGAACTTACATACTTTCTCAGCTTACAAATTAAGCAAATGTCGAAAGGCACCTTCATAAGCCTATCAAAATATGCTAAGAAAATGGTTAAAAAGTTTCAAATGCCCAGTTTGAAATAGATTGATTCTACCTGTCCCTCTGTAATCAAATTAGATAAGGATGAAAAAGGTAAATCAATTGATTCAAAAATTTATAGAAGTATGATTGGAAGTCTGTTGTACTTAACTGCAAGTCGACCTGTCATTATGTTCAGTGTCTGCCTTTGTGCAAGATTTCAATCAGAACCTAAAAAATCTCATTTAAAATGTGTCAAATGAATCTTCATATACATAAATGGCACAACACTTAGGAATTTGGTATTTCAAAGGTACTACATTTAATCTCAAAAGTTATGTAGACTCCGACTATGCCGGTAGTCCAACTGATAGGAAAAGTACCTTCAAATTTTGTCACTTTCTTGGAAATTCTTTGGTTTCTTGGTTTTTGCAAGAATCAACACTCCGTGGAACTATCCACAGCTGAAGCAGAATATATTGCAGCTTGAAGTTGTTGTTCTCAGGTTCTTTACATGAAACAACAACTTCAGGATTATCAAATACTTATTCAATGTGCTGAGATTTTTTGTGATAATACTAGTGCTATTAACATTTCTAAAAATCCTGCATTGCACTCCTAAACTAAGCATATTCAAATAAGACATCACTTTTTACGGGATCATATGCAAAATGGAGAAGTCATATTATCTCACATTGGAACCAAAGAACAACTGGCTGACATATTTACTAAAGCCTTACCAAAAGACCAGTTTGTTCACATTCGAAGAGAACTTGGCATGTTCTCTAAGACTGATTTGTGATGCTTACCTCTATATGGGGGAAGACATATTTCATGATAATTTACTCTTTTTGATATTTCAAAAGGGGGAGAAGTAATATCATTGAAACATCATATATCAGGGGGAGTTTAACACTAAGGGGGAGTATTAGTGATGTTTTAAGTACATTCCTTGGAATTACACTCATATCATATGAAACAAGGAACATTAGTACCGCATCTCATGCATACAAACATCATTTTATTAGCTTGCTTCAAATCCTATAGTAATTGATATGAAACAAGGAACATTAGTACTACATCTCATGCATACAAACATCATTTTATTAGCTTGCTTCAAATCCTATAGTAATGTGTTCAAAATCATCAAAAAAGGGGAGATTGTTGAACAAATTATCCTCATGCCCCTTACGAGAATATGTCTCTAGTATGAAAGATATTTTGATGATTGCAAACCACATTCTGTTTGTGATATTACTGCACATATGGAATATCTAATCTTAATTGAAGGTTTCAAAGAATCAATGATGCATGGCGAACATATTAAAGATCATCTTGAAGACCATGATCATTTGAAGATGTTCGGTCGTATGATTAGATTATGATAGGTTGTAGGACCTTCTATGTCATATGATTCAGCGGTATGCTTGCCTGCATGTTTTAATCGATCGTTTGAATATTCGATTTAATCCGGTTATATTATGTTTTATCGAGCTTTAATCGAGAAATCAAAAACCGTTTTTATAAAGTCTTTCAGGACACTAACATTTTAGCAGTGCTCTCCTGGACTTGATGAGTCAAGATGCTGATAAAATATTATGACGCTCAAAGTTGAATTGAACTGATTAATAAGGATGATTACTTGTAAGTAGCGACCTTTCTTTTATCAACCTTTGAGAATGTCAGGACGCTGACTTAGTTTCAGCTCGCTGAAAGTTCTTTTTGTTTTTAATTGCTTTCTATCTTTAATGACGCTCATAGTTATAAATTAAATAAACTATCAAGACCCTACTTGTGTAGGAGTGCCCTCATCTTTATAATCAACTTAATAACCCTCAGGACGCTTACTGTCCTTCAGCGAACTCAACATTATTTAAAAATTATTTTTAAATTTCAGGACGCTAACTCTTGAGTAGCGTCCTCATGTGTTCAATGTTTTAAAACAAAGCAGGACGCTAATTGTGAAGTAGCGCCCTCATGATTTAAGTCGCTCAATTATCAAAGTAAGTCAGGACGCTTACAATTCAGTAGCACCTTCACTTCATTGTTCAGCAAAACGCTTATGCTTCATGAGCGCCCTCAAGGAACAAAATGACAAACGTTGATATAATGCGCAAGGACGCTAATTCAACAAATGTTACTGTTCTGACAATGGCACCATTTATGTTACTTTTTTTAGAACCGTACGAATACTTTTTAGAACTTTTTGAACGTTCTAAAAGCATGTCAGAACATTCTCTTTTCGTGAAAGGATCAGATGATTTATTTGCTATCGTCGTAATATGCATTGAGTTGAATCGATCCATTTCGAGAAAGAATTATACGTTGTATTTTAAATAACTGTTATTTCAATGAACCCCATGACATGAATTTTTTCATGATTCCAAGTATCTTCAATTTGTGTATCTAATGATCTTGTCAAGTGTTTCAGATTAATCAAGAATCAAGATCAAGTGAAGTTTCGAGTCTGTCAGTACTTAGAATGTAAAGTCTATCGATCAACTTACTCTCAACAAGATCTTATCGTTTGCATATTGTGATCATAACAATATAATCGTACCTTATAATTTCTAAAGTATTTCATTCGGAAACATTATGTTTTATCGAGCTTTAATCGAGAAATTAAAAATCGCTTTTATAAAGTCTTTCAGGATGCTAATGTTTTAGCAGCGCCTTCCTGGAATTAATGAGTCAGGACGCTAATAAAATATTAGGACGCTCAAGGTTGAATTGAACTGATTAATAAATACGCTTACATGTAAGTAACGACTTTTCTTTTATCAACCTTTGAGAATGTCAGGACGCTGACTTAGTTTCAGCTTGCTGGAAGTTCTTTTTATTTTCAAGTGATTTCTATATTTAAGGATGCCGATAGTTATAAGTTGAATAAACTATCAGGACGCTACTTGTGTAGGAGCACCCTCATCTTTAGAATCAACTTTATAACCCTCATGACGCTTACTGTCTATTAGCGTACTCAACATTGATTTAAAACTATTTTTCAATTTCAGGATGCTAACTCTTAAGTAGCGCCCTCGTGTGTTCAATGTTTTAAAAAAAAAATAGGACGCTAACTGCGAAGTAGCGCCCTTATGTTTTAAGTCCTTTAAATGTCAAACAAAGTCAGGACGCTTACGATTCAGTAGTGCCCTCACTTCATTGTTCAAAAGCACGCTAATACTCTATGAGCGCCCTCAAAGGAACAAAACGACAAAAATGATATTTTTGTTGTTCTGACATGTACATTCTTTTTAGCCAGCTTTTTCATAAAAACTTTTCGTACAAAATTAATTTTTTGTATTTGTAAGAGATATTCTTTGATTCACGAACCGCGTTTTCTAAAACTTTCCTTATCGTGTATATGGAGAAAATCAGAATATTCATGAAATGTGCATTTGCCATTTTTGTGATATATTCTAGCTGTTATGAGTAAACGTTCATATTTGAAATTTAAATTCAAATGAACAATAGCTTCATCTCTACAAGTCTATAAATACAAACACTTAACAAATTATTAAGATATCGAAAATTCTCTGAGCAAAAATACTTTTCGAAAGTTAGTCGAATTTTCATCTGATTCAAAAAACTTAAGTTATTGTAGTTTCAAAGCATTTTATTTGAATCATTACTTATTCAAAGGATTTTCATATTGTGTTAACATTTTATCTTTATCTAAAAATCAATTTGAAAGTTTGAATTGTTCTCACTCAAATTGTTCAACACTGTTTTAACCTATATCGTTCTTGTTGAAAGAGAAATTTGAGAAATAGTTCATAGGATACAATTGTAGTCAATTTCATATCTTGTATACTGTATCAAGGTTGTAACAGTAGTTAGATAAACTACTGAGTTGATATTGCTATATTCAACAAGGTCAGGTCTTCTCACACCCGTAAGTTGAGATATGATAGTTTTCACACCCGTATGTTGAGAAAGCTTAAGTCTGTCTCACACCCGTAAGTTGGGATAGGTTGGTCTCAAGTCTGCAAGTTGAGCGGTGTAACGGTTGTTCTCACACCCGCAAGTTGAGAAAATGTGTAACGGTTTGATTCTCACCCATAAGAGAATCCCTTAGTGATAAGGTTCAAAATCCTAACTGAGGAGGTTAGGTAGTGGACGTAGCAAGTAGCCGAACCACTATAAATCGATTGTGCACATTTGTTTAATTTTTGCACTTTGTTTTTGCCATTGCAATAAATATTTAATTTGTCTAAGTGTCCAATTCACCCCCTTCTTGGACATATCTGGGCCAAATTGGTATCAGAACAATGTTGCTCTTCAAAAAAACTTCACAATTTCTTTGTTATCAATGGCAATGACCAGAGGCACTGTGATAAAAGTAGGTCAACATTTAGACAGACCACCTATGTTCAATAGAGACTAGTTTGAAGATTGGATGAGGAGGATGAAATCCTTTCTATGATCTAAGGATATCATTCTTTGGGAAATGGTTGTAAATGGCTACACCATGCCCAACAAGCCTATTGAGCTATGGACAGATAAGGAAAGACTAAATGATAAACTTAACGCTCAAGCTGTCTATGCCTTGTACTATTCTCTACCCGAGTAAGAACTAGAAACGGTAGTTCATCTTGAGAGTGCCAAGGAGATTTGGAAAACACTCAAATCACTTCATTGTGAAAAGATTAACATTCGAGATGAAAAGCTCAAAGAGTCTGATAGACTATTTGATACCTTTGAGATATCGGAGAATGAATCTCTTAATATGGCTTGCAACAGATATCAATCTATTCTTGATGGAATGCAAGAATTGGATCAGGAAATACCTACAGAGATATCTTTAGTGTATTTCTGTGATAAGCTTCCAAAGAAATGGAATGATAAGCTGACTATGTTAGCTGAATCTGTTGAACCATGAGAAATGAGTTTAAAAAAGTTTTGTGATCTCTTGCAAACCGTGGAAAGAAGGGATAAGACTAGAAACCCAGTTCGAACATTAAAAGAACCACTCATTCACTTTAGGGTTTTTGAAAGTGAGTCTGTTCATGATAACCTGCAACATTTTATGTGTCAAGTAAATGAACTTGAATACTTTGGAAAAACCATATCTCATTTTACTTTAGTACATTATATTTTTAACAGTTTTCTTGAGAACTGGAAATATAAAGTAGATTTTCTAAACGAATTTTCAAATCCGTTTGAAATTAGTTTTCAAGAAATTGATTACATTTTGAGTGGGTTAGAAACTTCATCTGAGAGAAAAGACATTCTTGCAAATATACCAACCAGGAATGAAAGTGAAGTTGCTGATGATATATACACAATGAGTGATGAATCCTCAACAAGCACATCCAAGACTCTCAATGAAAGATCTCCTGAAAGAATGTCGAGAGAGAAGTCAACATAGAAAATGAAGATAATGAATTATCTCAGCTGCTTCAAAATGAGACAGAGTGCTCAAGTCGAGGACTTTGCAGTATCTTGAGGTAAAAGTAAAAAATTATGCAAAGGTATAAAAGTCACTCTCGTCACTAATGTTATTATCATAATATACTTATCAGTGATAAATGATTGTCTTTAATCATGCAATGCTTAGAATGCTTAAATATTTTCACTCATGTTTAAATTATTGATGATTGGTTGATGAAATATATCTTATGATATTATTTATTTAACCATACGTTACATGAGTTTAATTGGTCAAATCTGATTAAGAGTAGTGCTTAAATGTCCTGAAGCAAACTAAATAACAAATGAAGACGCTAATGCGCATATTAGCCCTAGTCGATCATGAACGCTAGTGTGGCGACCCGACCCCGCACCCCGAACCACCAACCCCGCAAGGAATGGCGTGCAGAATGCCAGGGCGGGACACCCGACATAGGCATCTCCAACCACTTCTCAACCCCTGTTAGGTGGTTGAGACCCTATGAGCCTTATCCCAAACAACGAGATAATATAAAAAGGTTCTAAACAAAACTACCAACCGTATTAATCATCCAAGAAAAGAGATAATCCATAAAAATGAACCATAAATAAAACAATAATCCCAATAGTCCATCAAGATGGACATACACATAAATCCCAAAACTATGGGTACAAAAAAACCATCATATGCCCACATGGTCTATCTAACAAGTCCCAACTCACTCATACTACAATGTGGTAAGTGTTATAATTACATAGTTCAAAATATAATACATCATAATTTAAAACACAGTTCAATCAAAATGCCTCTCAACTCACATCGAGGCCTTGGATTCTCTCGTCGGCAAGGCCCTCAAGATATGACTACTCCTTTGCCCTTATTCGGGACAGAAGGACCTGAAAGAGGAAAATGAGGGTGAGCCAACGGTGCCCAGTGAATAGAATTCAAATATGCTATCAATACTCATCAATAAATATCATGTATGCATGTCAATGTGTAGCATGATTAAAATCTCATAATATATAGATATCAAGCATTTATAATAAGTTCGATGCAAGTAAAAACCTATCAATTTGGATCCACATTCCACATGCATTAGGGTTACTAGTGCATGTTTATTTCACCGTACCGTTCTCATCCCCAAATATTTCCTTTCTAAAACCCTCCTATGACAAGGTTAAGTCACCCTATTAGCCAGATAGATGGGTCCAACCATAGTCATAAGGTTTTCTCAAATCAATGCATCATTCAAAATATTAGAACACATTCATGCTTTCAACATACAATATATATAAGTGATATAATGACATAAAAGATATAATCATAAATGAAGTCTACTCACAACCAAGCCTCGCGAGAGCATCTCAATCGAATCAAGATCCCGAAACATTCATCAATATCCAACCACACATCAATAAGCCTAAATCCCATCTAATTCCATCATTTAACTCAAATCACATGACTTAGGCCTCTAATGCATAGTTCTCATTCATAAACCATTCAATTAATCAAAAATACTGATTTTCAATTCCTTAGGTATAAACATGCCCAAATTGGGTCATTTGATCACAAGTAAGCCTAACCCATGATATGGTCACAACCACCAAATCAGTAGCATAATCAACCCTAATCATGCTTAATTAGACATAAATTGCATCAATTCAATGATTCTAGACCAAAAGCATCAAAAGCCCTAAAATATGAAATTTTCCATACTTAGGCCATATTGCCGATTTACACTAGGTCACCATGTTCAACTATGTATATCACTGATTTTGCATCATGGGTTCATCAACAATGGAAACTAGGTCAACATAGTTGACATGCAAGCTATTTGGAAAGGTCTAAGTTCATATTCTAAATTTAGGTCTAATACAAACAACCCTACCAATTTTCCATTTAATATTCTGTTCAGATGTATCAAGTTGCCAACAGAAATATTTAATCACACAATCAAACGTACAGATTGAATTATGTTAAGAAGCAAACCTTCTGTCCAAAAATCAGCCCAATCCAACAGTGGACCGAAAAGATAGGCATCTTTGATGAACAAGTCTCTAATTAGACAATTTCTCCTTTCCTGCTGCAAATACTTGAACTCAGATGACTATATCACACACAATAGTTGATCCATCAACATCTCAACCGTTCATAATTCAAAAATATTAGTTGTTAACCATCCTATGAAATATCATATCCATCCACCGGTAGGTTTAGGAGATCTATCAGTTTGATCTAAACTGCGCGAGAAATTCAGACTTTCCGACCAACTTTGTTCGGGAGGTTATATCTCTCAGAAGAAAACTCCAATCAAGATCTCGACCGACCAGAATGAATAAACATAAGATATGAACTTGATGACAATGTTTGAGCTCAATCCGACCATATATTACTAAGATCCAACACTTTGATGAAAATGTTGTTGAGACTTCCCTCAAAGCAACTTCTTCTTTTTTTTTCTTCTTCTTTCCTTTCTCTTCTTTTTTCCTTTCCCTCCACTCATCTCACTGGCTAGGACTTCCTTGGAGAAGAGAAGTGGGCATGGGACACTTGTCCACTCGCATGCACCAACTTGGCATGTGTTGGAGAAAAGAAATGGAGCATGGGACACTTGTGCACTCTTATGCACTCTTATGCACCAACTTGGCATGTGTTGGTCTCATGCACCAACTTGACATGTATTGGAGAAGATAAATGGGGCATGGGACACTTGTCCATTCTCATGCATGAACTTGACATGTGTTGGTCTCATGCACCAACTTGACATGTGTTGGAGAAGAGAAATGGGGCATGGGACACTTGTCCATTCTCATGCACCAACTTGACATGTGTTGGTCTCATACTATCCATACCAACCACATGTACTTTAACCAATCTTATGCTTGCATGTATTTTAAATTCCCAATCCATCTAATACACCAAATTTTCATTCTCATTTATCCTTTTATTCAATCAATCCTAACCCATATCAATTCATGGTTTAATGGGCCCATGCATAAATAATAACATATGCATTATACTTTAATTTAACATGACCCATATACAATTTATAATGCACATATTTATATACATTATCAAGCATCAAATATACAAAATTAAACAACCATCAAATAAACACCAAACATATCAAGGCAAACACATAGAGTTTGGGCAAAATGCAATTGGGTTATGGGCTAGAGGAAGTAATTTTCGGGGCATCACAGCTAGTCAGAAAAAGGACGCTAATCTGTCAATAATGCTAATTAAATTAAACCGCCTTTAAAAACTAAGTAGCGACACATGCTAGTGTGTGTTAGGAGCGAGCTTATCGTTTTTTCACTATAAAGCCAAACTTTTTGTAACCTGGCAGTGCCCTAGGACACTTCGACGAACATTCCAGGAATCGTTTCAAAAGTTACCACTGAATCTTAATCTTTAACCTTTTGTAAATCCTGTTCTTTGTTCTTTTTGAATCCTCTATTTCCTATTGTATCAGTATTTGCGTTGTTGCCTCAGTTCTTCATATCTTTTTATTTGATTTATGAATGGCCCACAAACCTGAAAAACTTCGCCCCTTTTGTGTAAGAAAGCGAGTTGTTTCACCATCATCACTTCTAGAAAGGAGTGTGAGACCAAGAACTGAACTAACTCAGGCCGAACTAGCTGAGGAACCTACACCATCTGTACCCACACCTCTTATTGAGGCCGCATTTGGACCATCTCACCCACCTTCTTCTTCTCAGATGAGAAGATAGGGAGATAAAACCGAGAAGCTCATTAACTGAGCTGTAATTGATGGATGCTCTGTTGAATTTGATTTCTTCATTAACTCTCACCTGGACATTTTCTCTTTATTTGAATTCTAAGGCTGGATAGATTTACTTACCCTCAATTCTAAATGGTACCCTAGTCTCGTCAGCCAATTCTATTTGAATTTGGTCGATAATTCCGACTCTGAATTCACAAAACAATCTCTGGTAAAGGGAAAATCATTTGAGATTTCTCCCATATTCTTTTCTGAAGCATTTTCCTTGCCATGTGATGAAAGTGCTCACACATTTCATTCACAAAACATAAAGTCTATTATCCAGGCTATAACAACCTTTCTGCTCTCAATCTTATTTGAAAGAAAAAATATCACTCGAGTGTCGATAAGAAACTTGCAAATCAGTCATTTGAACTTATTCCCAGAATAATCCACAACATTATTACCCACATCATTCAGCCTAAAACTGGCAGTAGGGGCAGTGTGAATGAATTAGACTTATTATTAATCTACTGCATTCTGGAAAAAAAAGAAAGTGAATCTCGCCCACATTCTCATGCATGTAATGAATACAGTGGCTAGTATAGGAGGATGTCTGCCAATTGGTATGTACCTCACCACTTTGTTTGAGAGATGTGGTATTGACTTCAGTAGAGAAAGCTTCTAGGAGACTAGCAGATACAACTGCATTGGTCAAACCACTGTGAAATTGATGAGATACACTTATGTCCCTGCATTGGACAAATGGCTTCCAATGTCAGAAGTTCCACTTGAGGGAGAATCCAGTGGAAAAGATGAAATAAAAGAAGATGATGTCTGAACAATGGAGAGAGAAGTTGCCCAAACTTTGACTGCTCTAGAAGAGCAGGTTGTGCAAGAGGAACCTGCCCCCACAGCTAATGTTGAACATGTTTCAATTGATGATGTGAAAATTGAACATGGAGAGCAAGATGTTTATGCTGAAGAACATTTGATGGAAGAGGTGATCCAGATTGCTCAGGCCGTTGTTGAAGAACATCTGCATGAGTCATAAACTTTCTGATGCAATCTTGGAAGATTTCACCAGAGAAAAAGTCATTGAAGACTCATATAAAACCATCTCCGAACCACCATCTCCATTTGATATTCCTGTATCAATGGAATCCCAAGACTCGAAAAAAACTGAGTCTGATGGTGAACATTGTCAAGATTCAAAGGGCTATGATCTGGCTATCATACTCTATCAAGAAGATGACATGAATGAAAAAGTTGTTGAAGAAGATCATGTTAAAGATTTTCATGAGGCCAATGCTGAGTTCCAACAAGAAGATGAAATGGGAAATATTCATGAGGAAACTCATCTGATCAAAATATGCCTTCCTATCCATCTACAAGTAGGCCAAATGATGAATTCTTCAGAGATAAAGATTTTCTGAGAAGAGTGAGAGAAGATCAGGTTCTTGTCATGTCTCAGCTAATGACTCGTTTGGAACATAATCAAGTTCAGCTGAAAAACGAGACATTGTCAGGGATCTGAGAATCTCTGAAATCTCAGGAGAGAGTTGAAATTAATGAGATAAAAGAATTCAAATCTCACATGATCAAGGCAACAACATTGCTCAAGAAAATAACACATCAAATGGACACACAATTAAGTGTCATGCAATCTTTGCCTTCATTGAGCTCTATTTCATCATCAAATGATGATTTTATAAAGAACATTCAAGAGAACATGCAATAGATTATGAAATTCATTAAAGCCTTTGTTGCCAATGTTCCCCCGAGATTAACAGCTCCTCGACAATCTCAAGCCGAACCTCAAGTTTCTCAAAGTCACACAATGCCAGCTACACCAAGTAGTGCTGCAAGTGCCTTAACTGAAGAAGCTTTGAAGAAGATTCTTGAAGAAATTCAGAGCTTAAGAGGTAAAATGGCTGAATCCTCAAAAGATAAGTCCATTTCTGAAACTCTGCAATCAATTTTAGATGCTATCCTGAATCAAGTAATGAGCAAGACAACGCTTGATCTAGCGCTGCAGGTCATCTCTAGTCTAAAAGAGAATCTAGACACTGCAAGGCCAGCACAACTAGAGGATGATAGACTAACCAAGATTTTTGACTTGGTTACTCGTGCTTTAGAAAAACTACAAAACTTGGAGAACAAGATGCCTTTCCTTGCCACAACCCTTATGGATCTGTCTTACACTGCCATCACAGCTGCAGATCGAGTGGAAGTAGTAGTAGGTTTCTTTGAAGATCTTTTCAAGGCAATGAACAATAGACTGCATTCTACTGTGTAGTATATTGTCTCTAGCATGAAACGCTTTACAATGCTCTTTCATTTGTTGAAGAAGAAGGGTGTCAAAGTTCTACCTGCACCACGAGCTCCAACCTTCACACGCCCTCAAGAACCTAAGTGTTATCTCAATGAACCCCATGATATGAATGTTTTGATGATTCCAAATATCTTCAGTTTGTGTATCTAATGATCTTGTCAAGTGTTTCAGATTTATCAAGAATCAAGATCAAGGAACTGTGCTCACAAACCCATTGAACATCACAAAGTAAAGTTCCTAGTATGTCAGTACTTAGAATGTAAAGTCTATCGATCAACTTACTCTCAGCAAGATTTTATTGTTTGCATATTTTGATCGTAACATTTTAATCGTACCTTATGATTTCTAAAGTATTTGATTTGATTAAGAGAAACAATGATTTTTATTAAGCTTTAATTGAGAAATCAAAAAAACTGCTTTTATAAAGTCTTTCAAGATGCTAATGTTTTAGCAGTGCCCTCCTAGACTTGATGAGTCAGAACACTGATAAAATATTATGAAGCTCAAGGTTGAATTGAACTGATTAATAAGGACGCTTACGTGTAAGTAACGACCTTTCTTTTATCAACCTTAGAGAATGTCATGACGCTGACTTAGTTTCAGCTCGCTGGAAGTTCTTTTTGTGCTTTGAGTGATTTCTATCTTTAAGGATGCTGATAAGTTATAAGTTGAATAAATTATCAGGACGCTACTTATGTAGGAACACCCTCATCTTTAGAATCAACTTAAATAACTTTCAGGACGCTTACTATCCTTTAGCGCACTTAACATTGTTTTAAAACAATTTTTTAAATTTTAGGACGCTTACTCTTGAGTAGCGCCTTCGTGTGTTTAATGTTTTAAAACAAAGCAGGAAGCTAATTGCATAGTAGCGCCCTCATGATTTAATTCATGTAATTTTCAAAGTATATCAGGATGCTTATTATTCAGTAGTGCCCTCACTTCATTGTTCAGTAGGACGCTGCTGTTCTATGAATGTCCTCAAAGGAACAGAACGACATAAAATATATTTTTGTTGTTCTGACATGTACGTCCTTTTTGCAATCTTTTCAGAACACTTTTTCGTACAAAATCAATTTTTTGTATTTGTAAGAGATATTCTTTGTTTCACGAACCACGTCTTCTAAAACTTTCCTTATTCGTGTATCTAGAGAAAATCAGAATATTCATGAAATGTGCAGTTGCCACTTTCATGATATATTCTAGCTGTTGTGAGTAAACGTTCATATTTGAAATTCAAATTCAAATGAACATCAGCTTTATCTCTAGAAGTCTATAAATATAGACACTTAACAATCTGTTAAGAATACGAAAAATTCTCTGAGATAAAATACTTTTTGAAAGTTAGTCGAATTTTCATATGATTCAAAAAGCTTAAGTTATTTTAGTTTCAAAGGGTTTTATTTGAATCATTACTTATTCAAATGATTTTCACAATGAGCTAAGATTTTATCTTTATCTGAAAATCGATTTGAAAGTTTGAACTGTTTTCACTCTAATTATTCAGCACTGTGTTTACTTATATCATTCTTGCTGAAAGAGAAATCTTAGAAATAGTTCATAGGATACAGTTGTACTCAATTTCATATCTTGTATACTGTATCAAGGTTGTAATAGTAATTAGATAAACTACTGAGTTGACATTTTATATTCAACAAGGTCAGGTCTCCTCACACCCGTAAGTTGAGAAAGCTTAGGTCTGTCTCACACCCGTAAGTTGGGATAGGTTGGCCTCACGCTGAACGCTGAGCAGTGTAACGGTTGTTCTCACACCCATAAGTTGAGAAAAGGTGTAACGGTTTGATTCTCACCCATAAGAGAACCCCTTAGTGATAAGGTTCAAAATCCTAACTGAGGAGGTTAGGTAGTGGACGTTGGCAAGTAGCCGAACCACTATAAATTGACTGTGCATATTGGTTTAATTTCTACACTTTATTTTTGCCATTGAAATTGTTTTTAAATTGTCAAAGTGTCCAATTCACCCCCTTCTTGGCATATTAGAATGTGAAGATGAAGAAGAATCTGATGAAGGGCCGTTACACAGAATCAGTCGAAGAGTGTCCTCACTTCCGGATCCCTCATCAGAGACCTTTCCTGATCCTAAACGCAAGCGACCAATTAGGCCAGAATTTAAAGGTCATACACTTTCTCCTGATTTTGCTCAAGGTCTTGCGAAATTGAAAGCTAAAGGCTTCAAACCCAGTCCACCTCTTGATCCATTTAAATTAGGTATTTCCAAGCATGCTCATGAAAAATTCATTGAAAAATCTAGGAAGGGTATTATAATTGAAGAATTTTTCAGTAGAGTGAGACAAAGCACACATGGTTCTTCAAAGCCACGACCACCAAGGAAACCCAAGGAATCTTAACCTAGTTCTAGTGGATCCAAGAAGGGTGAGAAGGCCGAAAGAAAAAAGAAAGGAAAGGGTCCCAGTACAAGCTAGGCCTACCCTCTTTTTGCTGCTTTCAAAAGGGGGGATAAGAGAATGAAGATATTAAGGCTAAGTTAGCTCAAGTGAAGGGAAGCTACATGTAAGGGGGTGTTCTATCTAAGTTATTGTATTCATTCTTGTTTGTATATTGTTTTGTTTGCAACTTATCTTGTAAATCATTATGATTGAAATCAAATAGAACTTACATGTCTACAGATACTATTCTAAATTTGTTATATGTTTGAGTACATGAATATATTTATCTGCATGATCTATGAGTATTTGAAATAATCAAAAAAGGGGAGATTGTTATTTCAATAAACCATGACATGAATATTTTGATGATTCCAAATATGTCCAAACTGTGTATCTAATGATCTTGTCAAGTGTTTCAGATTAATCAAGAATCAAGATCAAGGAACTAAGCTTACAAGCCTATTAATCATCTCAAATAAAGTTTCGAGTCTGTCAGTACTTTGAATGTAAAGTCTATCGATCAATTTACTCTCAGCAAGATCTTATCGTTTGCATATTGTGATCGTAACATTCTAATCAAACCTTATGATTTCTTAAGTATTTGATCCGAAAACATTATGTTTTATCGAGCTTTAATCGAGAAATCAAAAACTGCTTTTATAACGTCTTTTAGGACGCTAATGTTTTAGCAGCGCCCTCCGGGAATTCATGAGTCAGGACGCTGATAAAATATTAGGACGTTCAAGATTGAATTGAACTGCTTAATAAGGACGCTTACTTGTAAGTAGCGACTTTTCTTTTATCAACCTTTGAGAATGTCAGGACGCTGACTTAGTTTCAGCTTTGCTGGAAGTTCTTTTTGTTTTCAAGTGATTTCTATATTTAAGAACACTCATAGTTATAAGTTGAATAAACTATCTGGACACTACTTGTGTAGGAGCACCCTCATCTTTAGAATCAACTTTATAACCCTCAGGACGCTTACCGTCCTTCAGCGTACTCAACATTATTTTAAAATTGTTTTTAAATTTCAGGACGCTAACTCTTGAGTAGCGCCCTCGTGTATTCAATGTTTTAAAATAAAGCAGGACGCTAATTGCGAAGTAGCGCCCTCATGTTTTAAGTCGTTTAAATGTCCAAGAAAGTCAAGACACTTACGATTCAGTAGCAACCTCACTTCATTGTTCAGAAGGATTTTATGAGCGCCCTCAAAGGAACAAAATGACAGAAATGATATTTTTGTTGTTCTGACATGTACATTCTTTTTAGCCACCATTTTAGAAAAACTTTTCGTACAAAATCAATTTTTGTGAAATGTGCATTTGCCATTTTTGTGATATATTCTAGTTATTGTGAGTAAACGTTCATATTTGAAATTCAAATTCAAATGAACACTAGCTTCATCTTTACAAGTCTATAAATACAAGCACTTAACAAACTGTTAAGACACCGAAAATTTTCTAAGCCAAAACACTTTTTGAAAGTTAGTCGAATTTTCATCTGATTCAAAAAACTTAAGTTATTGTAGTTTCTAAGCATTTTATTTGAATCATTACTTATTCAAAGGATTTTCATATTGTGCTAACATTTTATCTTTATCTGAAAATCTATTTGAAAGTTTGAACTGTTTTCATTGAAATTGTTCAGCACTGTTCTAACTTATATCGTTCTTGTTTGAAGAGAAATTCGAGAGATAGTTCATAGGATACAATTGTAGTCAATTTCATATCTTGTATACTGTATCAAGGTTGTAACATAAGTTAGATAAACTACTGAGTTGATATTCCTATATTCAATAAGGTCAGGTCTTCTCACACCTGTAAGTTGAGAGACGGTAGTTCTCACACCCATAAGTTGAGAAAGCTTAGGTCTGTCTCACACCAGTAAGTTGGGATATGTTGGTCTCAAGCCTGCAAGTTGAGCAGTGTAATGGTTGTTCTCACACCCGCCAGTTGAGGAAAGGTGTAACGGTTTGATTCTCACCCGTAAGAGATTCCCTTAGTGATAAGGTTCAAAATCCTAACTGAGGAGGTTAGGTAGTGGACGTAGGCAAGTAGCCAAACCACTATAAATCGATTGTGCACATTTGTTTAACTTTCGCACTTCATTTTTACCATTGTAATAAATATTTAAGAGTCCAATTCACCTCCCTCTTGGACATATCTGGGCAAACAATAACCTAGAGCGCCAAAATCAACAAGTCCATTGCGCTTATGTTATTCCTATATATATGTGTTGCCTTAGAACAGAAAAACCAGTAATGATATACAAAAACCGATATTCATTCAAAACGTATTAACAGTTTTCACTTGTGCCACAACACTTTTTGAAAGTTAGTCGTCTTTTACTTGTGCTTGATCTTACGATCTTTTGAAAGAAAAACTTCAAGTCTTCTGGATTGATTGAACTTCATCTTTATCATTTGAGAAATCCATTGAAGAAGATAGAAGCTTTTTGAACCTTTTTTCAGCATAAACTTCATCATACATATTTTGTTGAATCTATGATCACAAAAGGTTCAATACAAAGCTTTGTAAGTATCACTTTAATTCTAAGTAAAGGGAATCACATCTCATCTTGTATTAAATTTGCAGTGACTGGTTAGTCACTAGGCAAGAGCAAGTGTTGTTCAAAGTTGTAACGGTCATCTCACACCTGGAAATTGAGAAATGGTCTTCTCACACCAGTAAGCTGAGAAACTGTCCTCTCACACTCGTAAGTTGAAAAATGGTAGTTCTCAC
Source organism: Paratinospora sagittata (assembly GCA_035771175.1). Classification (NCBI taxonomy): domain Eukaryota; kingdom Viridiplantae; phylum Streptophyta; class Magnoliopsida; order Ranunculales; family Menispermaceae; genus Paratinospora; species Paratinospora sagittata. Next base: position 17,267,165 of record CM069604.1, read on the forward strand.
ACCCGTAAGTTGAGAAAGTGTATCAGTTTGATTTTCACTCGTAAGAAGATCCATAGTGGAGTTTGAACAAATCCTAACTGAGGTGGTTAGGTAGTGGATGTAAGCTCGGCCAAACCACTATAAATCTTGCTTGCATTGTCCCATTTACATTTGTTGTATTTAATTGCTATACTTTGTTTAATCTGCTTTCATTATTCCGCACAATTTAAAGAAAGGTTAAAATCTGCTAAGAGTCCAATTCACCCCCCTCTTGGACATATCTGGGCCAACATTATTTACTACATCATTTACCCTAGTTTACACTTATAATTTGATGCATCATCTATTTTATGTCTACGGTATATTTACGTTGCATTTCATTGATTTATAATTCAAAGAGTGCATTCTTGCATCTCTTTCTTCATTTAAAAGTGTGCACATAAAATAAGCAACATTTAGGAAAAACTACTTCAGTCATTGGATGAACCTATTAAAATTTTTTCTCAAACTTCAAAAGGTGGACCCATGGGAGATTGTTGTAAATGGTTACACACCTCCTAACAAACCCATAGATTCATGGACATCCCATGAAAACATAATTATAGTTTAAACTCACAAGCAGTTTACAACTTGTTTTGTAGTTCACCAAATTAGGAATTAGAAAGAGTAAGTCATCTTGAAACTACAAAGGAAGTTTGGGAGAAACTCAGAGAGATTCATGGAAAGCAGTTGAGAGAAAAAGATGAAAAACTTAAAGAGTTTGAAAACCTATTCGATAATTTTAGAACCCTTGAGGATGAGTCCTTCGACACAGCTCATGACCATTCATACAAGATCAAATCAAATTTTATACTCAAAAGTCAACAAAATTTTTTAAGAAACATGGCAAAGCAAATCAAGCACACAGACTTAAGAATACTTTCTAATTTTCCAAAGGTCATGTTCAAAACCAAGTACTACTATTTTCATAGACCATTCATACAAGATCAAATCAAATCAAAGTTCATAGAGGAATATGGATTTATTCATGATCTATACTCATGCAAAAACAAAAAATTTCACTCAAGACACCATAAAGCTCAAACTCCCCCCCAAACTTAAAGTATGCATTGTCCTCAATGCAAAAACATCCACATATGAAAGCAAGAGAAAAGGAAAAGTAACGAGACTCCCCTAGCCCATATGTGCAGCGCTCCACAATGGCTCTTGTTGTTGGCATCTATGAGGACCCCCAAACTTGAATTGAAACCTGAGAAGGGACAAAAATGAATATCATTAGTGAAATACAAAAAATCAAAATCTATACTACAATGACTAAAAATAAAATAGAACATAAAAAACTAAAAACGGGTTCGGTTGCTTCCCAGCAAGTGCTTCTTTATAGTCCTTAGCTAGACTTTCTCATCTTATTTGAACCGCGTATGTTTCCTTATGATTTCGAGTATCCTCCCGTCATCCTCGTTATTTGGTATTGATTGCATCACCGGACTTGTGCACTTCTCCCAAAAAAATTTATACGACTGATCCTCTGGTGGAAACATGAAGTCCGATGAATCATCACTCCCTACATATGGAAAGATGTCATTGAAATATTCAGTTGGTGCTTTCCAAACGTTTAGGCATGGACCTTCAAGCACCTCTAAATGGCTTTGATCATTAACTACTACAACTTCAACTTGTAGCCCTTTAGCAAACGGATCCTAAAAATCAAAATTATATTCCTTGACATCCAAGCACTCTTCCACCTTGGTAGGCACCTCTTCAACATATGGCATCATAAGATTACCCAATTGTATATCCATAGGCACCTCTTGATCATCACACTCGACCACATCCATAAGCACCGCTTCATTATCATGTTCAATCACATTTGGTTGGTGATATGTACTCGTTTCTCCTCCTCTCAAGGTTTCATAACGTTGTATCTCTTCTGCAATAGTCAGTTGCCTTGGTGGTGTCATGTCTTGGCATAAAATTTCCCTTCCAACATCTTCTTCTTCAACATATGGCATCTGTCACACCTCGCCCGGACGCGCCTAAACCGGCGGGACACTCAAGGACAGGGCGCGAATGCATTATAACGATAGCTGAGTGCGCGGAAACACGATTAAGTACAAGTCTAATTTCATTAATTTCAGAATATAATTGTACATGAAATAGTTAAGGGAACATTCTCCCAAATTCCCTAATGAATAATACAAAGGGTACAAAATGTGGGCCAAAAACCTGCACCCAGTCCACCCTAATCTCCTGTGAAAAATTGGATAACAACGGGGTGAGCTACACTCTCAGTGGGTAAAATAGTTCGTGAATATAACAATTAATAAAGAGAACTTCATAATCAAATATCTTAAATACACATCGGAGCATCATAATCAATCCAACATGTATGTATGCATGACACCGTCTCGTATTGGTTTGATGATTGTACATTGCCTGAGTTCACGTACAAATGTCCCTCCCCAGGAGTAGCCTGGTTCTCATTATATGTCCCTCCTCAGGAACGACGCTCTGGATTCATGTACATATGTCCCTCCCCAAGAGTAGCCAAGTTCTCATTGTACGTCCCTCTCCAGAGAAATATAATGAATAGCAAGCATTGCTTCCAACTATTTTACGAATCATAAACCACATACGTCCTTAGGTGGTGTTATGTATGATGCCAATGCATGAACTGGTCTGGTCTTTACTTAATATTTAGACAGGATTTGGCAACGTTTGGTGGCCCTTATCAGGGTCGGTATCACTACGTGCAAGGTTAGGACATTTAGTATTACTTGTATAAGCTGATAGCTTTCAAATAAGACCAACCAAATCAGTCTCCAGTTGAGAGGTGAGACACGAGGTCTACTTAAATACTAATCGTCTAGAGCAGCACGCTGCCTCTCGTTCACTATTTAAAGTTACTGAGGACAAGATTGAGTCTGGTTGAGCGAGATTGACCACTAATTTGGCATAACAACAGTATAATACATGAACTCCAATTATACAGGCGCTATGACAAGTATAACATTATACGCAATAATGCAGTGTAAATGAATAGTAGACATAATTATAAATGAATGCAAACTTTAATAAAAGTTATAAGACACGCAAACCTATGTTTCGTTCCCCACCTTCAAATATAAACTCCTTTGAAAATTGGCGCCTTCCCTCGGGCAGAACCGCGTTGCACCGCACAGTGGGTCTTGAAAAGAGAGTTTCAAAAGAGAAGACAAAAGCTTAAAATGAGTGAAAGAAAGAAGGAAAAGTACAAGGAGGAGTGATTTTAGTGTGAGAAATGAGGAGGGGGAGGGGTTCTTAAATAGGAAAAATGCGCCCGAACGTTCGGGCACGTCTGCCCGAACCATTTTTTTTTTTTTTTTGTGCAAACCTAGGGTATTACACTCTACCCCCCTTAAAAGGATTTCGCCCTCGAAATCAGTCCAAGTAGTCATGATAGTTATCTGGGTGAGATTCATTGTCGTCATCATCGTTTGCCAGTTCAGGGTAATGCCTGTATGGTCCCAGAATGGCATTGTGGCCGGTGGAATCCTCAACATCATGAAACCATGGAGAGCAAATGAAGTCGGATTCGTCCTCAGAAGATTCCAACCTTTGCTTAACAGATGGTGGTGCAAGGCGCTGGTCGCATCGTTTAAGGGGAGGTAGGTTGAGCGGTGGGATGCTTTTTCGTGCTGTTGTTCGAATCCGGCCGCTTGGTAATTTTGGTAGAAGATCCTGCCAAGATGAAGGCACGAGATTGTTTTGGGAAAAATTATTATGAAAAAGCCATGTGCGCTCTGGCGATAAGGATCGTTGTTTGTGTGGTGATGAAGTTGGGGATGCAAAGTAGTTGTGACTAGACTCAGATCCTTGAGGAGTCGCCACAGGTGGCCAAGGAGGCCATTGCGTGTGTGCGTCACTATATCCATCGATACTATTTTCAGACATCTGCATAGTTATTCAAGTGAAACGATGTATTAAGATATTTGTAACCAAAGTTTCATCATTTTATTGATAAGTGAAATAGTACAATGTATCGCATCATCAGTTATTACTAGAAAACAATTCAGGGTATTTATGTTTAATTGTTTCTTCTAGTTCCCATGTTGCTTCCTCTACTCTGTGGTGATCCCATAGCACTATCACAAGTGGAATGCTACGTCGTCTTAGTTCTTGAGTTTTTCTGTCCAAAATTTTGTATCGCTCTCTCCTGATACCTATTTCCTTCCTCAACCCGAACCTCGACTAGAGGGATGATATGCGAAGGATCAGGGCGATACTTTCGAAGCCAATACGTTCAATGATCTGAAATGGACCAATATACCGTGGGGAGATTTTTCCTTTGATCCCAAAGCGTTTGACACCTCTTGTGACTGAACTTTTAGAAAAACCAAGTCCCCCTTCTCAAATTCTAGAGGCTGCCTCCGCTTGTCATCATATCTCTTCTGTCGACTTTGTGTAACACGAAGTCGCTCCTTTACTAGTGTAATCTTCTCAAAAGTCTCTTGAACTAGTTCAAGGCCCAACTGCGGTCGATCTGCCATATCTAACCAGCATACCAGAGATTTGCAAGGGCGACCATAGAAAGCCTTGTACGGTGCCATGCCGATACTAGTTTGGTAGTTGTTGTTGTATGCAAACTCAGCTAAATGTAAGTTTTTTTCCCATCCGTCATGGAAGTCCAAAATGCAACACCGTAACATGTCTTCCAAGATTTGGATAAGACGCTCTAACTCTCCAGCAGTCTGAGGGTGAAAGGTTGTGCTCATGGTGATCTTAGAGCCCATTCTACTCTGGAAGCTTTGCCAAAACTTTGATGTGAATCGAGGGTCTCGATCAGAGACGATCGTGAGTGGTATGCCATGGAGGCGCACGATCTCTCTTTCATATAGTTCGGCAAGTTTGGTCGGGTTATCCGTGAACTTTATTGGCAAAAAGTGTGCGGACTTTGTAAGTCTATCAATGATAACCCAGATAGCATCTTGCCCTTTATTATTTTGAGGTAAGGCCGTAACAAAATCCATTGCGATGTTCTCTCACTTCCATTCTCAAATAGGTAACGGCTGGAGAAGTCCAGAGGAAAGTCTTCGTTCTGTCTTAACTTGCTGGCAAACGAGGCATCGAGCATTGAAGTGTGCAATCGCCTTCTTCATTCTAGAAAACTAGAATTGTCGCTTGACATCCTTGTACATCTTGTCACCCAAGGATGCATAGCGAACCTTCAACAGTGCATCTTAGTGAGCACTTCTTTCCAAACCTCAGGATCGATCGGTAAACAGAGATGTTTTTTTATAGAAAACGGTCCCGTCTTCAGAGACCGACCAGTGAGAAAGGTCCTGTCCGCTGAGTAGAAGTTCACATTTCTCCATTAACATAGGGTCGTTGGCTTGAGCTGCAGAAATCTTTCGAACCAGCTCAGAGTTGGCTGACAATTGAGAAAGTCGTGATCTTGCTCCCTCCTCGATCAATTATAGGTTAAAATTCTCCATCTCTGTAGCCAACTTCCCCATTTCGAAGTTAAGAGTGCAAGCAACATAAGATTTTCTACTCAGGGCATCAGCCACAACATTAGCCTTACCGGGATGGTACTGGAGTTGAAAGTCATAATCTTTCAAGAATTCCAACCAACGTCTTTGGCGGAGGTTTAGGTTTCTCTTGGTGTAGATGTACTTAAGACTCTTGTGATCCGAGAAGACCTCAAACCATTCACCATATAGGTAATGATGCCATAACTTCAGTGCAAATACGACAACTACAAGTTCCAAGTCATGTGTTGGGTAATTACCCTCATGAATCTTCAGTTGCCTCGAGGCATATGCGACAACTTGACCTTCTTGCATTAGTACAACACCTAAGCCTTAGAGAGAGGCGTCGGTGTATAGTGAAAATCCAAGTGCATTTCTTGGAGTGATGAGTACTAGTGCAGTCGTGAGACGCTTCTTCAATTCCTGAAATGATGTTTCACAGGCGAGATTCCAGATGAATCGCACGTCTTTCCGAGTGAGCTTTGTCATAGGTTTAACAATCTTTGAGAAGTCCTTGATGAAGCGTCTGTAATAGCCAGCCAAACCAAGGAAACTCCTAATTTGAGTAACAGTGGTAGGCTGCTTCCAATTAAAACCGCTTCAACCTTAAAAGGATCGACCTCAATGCCATTGCCTGAAACCACATGACATAGGAATTGAACTCGCTTCGCCCAAAATTCGCACTTACTCAACTTTGCATACAACTGGTGGCTTTTCAAGGTCTAGAGGACTATCTTCAAATGTATCTTATGGTCTTCCTCGGTTGAGGAATATATCAAGATATAGTCCACAAAATCCACCACAAATCGGTGTAAGTATAACCTAAAGATGCGGTTCATCAAATCAATGAATGCAGCAGGTGCATTTGTTAGACCGAACGGCATGACCAAGAACTTGTAGTAACCGTACCGAGTTCTGAATGTCGTATTGGTAATGTCCAACTCTCGAATCCGGAGTTGGTGATAACTGGATTGTAAATCAATCTTAGAGAAGTATTTGGCATATCGAAGTTGGTCGAACAAGTCATCAATCCTGGGCAACGGGTATCTGTTCTTAATGGTGACGTTATTCAGCTTGCGATAGTCGATGCAAAGTCGTAATGAACCATCCTTTTTGCGAACAAGCAGAACTGGAGCGCCCCAGGGTGATGAACTTTTTCTGATGAAGCCATTACTCTCTAATTCCTTTAGTTGTTTGTCCAATTCGACTAGCTCGACATTTGACATTCTGTATGGTGGAATTGAGATAGGCCAGGTCCCAAGTATGAGATTGATTTCAAAATTGAATTCCCTAACCGGAGGTAGACCAGGAAGGTCATTTAGAAAAACTGTTGGAAATTCAAATATTACCGGGACATCGTGTACTTCGAGAGGGTACAGTGCTGGTGATTCATTTCATCACCAAGGGATAAAGCTCGAAGCTATGCCTTGAGAAGTGCAGCAGTCGAGTTGTGTATCCATTTCCTTGTTCCCTGAATCTTAACAAACTCCCCTGTGGGCAAGGTTAACTGAACTTGCTTCTTCATACAATCAATTTTTGCATTCAGTGGTGCGAGCCAGTCCATGCCGAGGATGATGTCGAAGTCTTCAATGTCCATCACAAAAGATCTTCATATATTATTTGTTCTGCCATTCGAAGCTCACATCGAGAACACTGTAAATTCATGTTAGTACTGGATCCTAAAGGTGATGTGATATGGATTGTGATTTCTGTGGGTTCACGATGCAACCCTAAATGTCTTACCAATGCAGATGATATAAAAGAATGCGTAGCACCCGAATCGAACAAGACATGCACCATTGTATTGAACAAGGAAAATGTACCTTCGACTACATTGTTGTCTGGGAGGGGTCGTTGAGCGATGGAAAATGCTCTTCCCTGGTTTCGTTGCCCCTGGTTTTGCGGGTTCTGCCTGGGTTAGGCATTAGCAGCAGCTGGTGCTCGTTGGACTAGAACAACGGGAATAGGTTGCTGAAGGTGAGGACATGCATTTCTTACATGGCCCTGCTGGCCGCAGTTGTAACACGTCAGCCTCTGTTGCTGATGGTTCTGTTGGCCATGTTGATTGTGGTACTGACCACCATCTCTGCCATTGCCGTTTCGACGGCCACCCCTACCATTATGGCCTCCGCGGCCATGATTACGAAAACCCTAATGGCCAAGGTTAGATTGTTCAGCCGCAGGGGTCGTGGCCTCATTCTTCTTAACATTGGGCTGGGAGGGCTGGGTTTTGATTATAGTAGGGCTTCTTCTTGTTGCCCTATTGCGAGCGTTCTTGGGAAAACGTTGCAGGCCGTTTTTCCCTAGTCAGTCTCTACTCCTGTACAATCTTTTCTTGCTCAAATCTCATGGCCTTGTCAACGACCTCCCTGTAAATCTTGAGATCCAAGATCAACAAGGCTTGTCGAATGTCAGGACGAAGGCCATTGTAGAATTTCTCGGTCTGATCTTGCTCCGCGGTCTCACGAACGGTCGTCTGAACAATTACTTTCATTGCCTCGATACATCCGACAAAAAAGACTTCCATACTCGAAGGCATGGCAGAGGGTGTGGGTTGGGGTGGCACTGTCTGCCCAGACGTAGTGGCAGTGTCGGGTGTGGCTTGTGCTGTCGTCCGAGGCGGTGATTCCTGTATCTGAATCGCAGGAGGTGCCTCCTCGGCTGGCCGGACAGTACATTGCCTTCCTCTCTTCCTGGTTTTCATTTTCTCACTGGCAAGGAGAAAATAAAACCATGATTTAGGAACTGTAGCCAAGTATAATGTTATGGTATTCTTAGCAACAATTTCGAGAGTATTGCAATAAAAACCACCTATTTTCCAAGTATAGTGTAAGGTTTTTGTTAAGGAATCAAACAATCTTATGTGCCTCGTATGTTTGCCCATGGTGTAAAAAAATAAGGTTAGAATGTTTATATAATAAGTATAAAACTTTGCAAGCATTTCAAATGTTTTGGTTCTGGTTTTTGTGAACATACATATATATTTCATTCAAAATCCATACGAGTCATAAAAATTCTAAGATTTTCCTAAGTAAGTATAATGATTTAACATTCTATCGCAATCTTATGTATTCAAACTCTTTCGCTTAGTCTTTTCGATTATTATCCAAATTCGTGTGTCCCATACCACATGAATTTGGTAATAACGGTGTCAACCAAGTTAAGTTGTATGAACACGGTCTTTATAAAACATCGACTGAATAGTAGTTTACTAATAGTATCGTCCATATTTACTCGTCCCATACCGTGTAAACATAGTGATAATGTTAGTAATACAACTTTCTCCAAATGTTTCTTTTCACACAAGGTCGTGAGTTTTCTTACTTCCATATTTTATTTAGTATCCTCCAATTTTGTTGTGTCCCATACCACTCCAAAGTTTAGTGATATAAAAGAAAAAATGGTTGTAAGTCGGCCCACCAAAGATAGTCTTAAAAAAAATATTTTGTTTCATATATAAAATAAATTTTTACAATGCCAGTGATCATTCCTGATTTTCTTGCCTACTACTGCTCATTCTAGACCTCCTGCTAGGTACAGAAAGACTACTGGAAGAAGGTTGAGAATTTGCTCATTGTTCTCCGACGTTTTACATACGTGTTAACAAAGCATTTTGAGTCTCCTCTATCCGAGCAATACTAGTTACTATCACATTCAACTGCTCGAATGGGTTAGTAGATTGCCCCATCGATGGTTGATGGGTTGACTGTCCCATAGGTTGAGGGTAGGCCATGGGCATTGGTGGAAAGTATTGGCCGTATGGTTGACTCACAGTTGTTTTGACTATATGGGGATTCCCTAACTGGAACCCCTTGGACATTTGGATATGCTTGGGTTAAAAAGTCTTCAAACAATGGGCTCCTTGGGATGTCCTGTCTTCCAAGAGTTGGTGCCGCAAAGTTTTGTTGTTGTTGGTTCACAGGAATTTGTCGAACTGGCCGACACTGTACCTTCGGAGTTGGAAACCTTTGGTACGTAATATTGCCTTGAGTTGGCATGTTCCAGGAAGGTGGATTTGCTGGAACTTCTTGTCTATCCTTATTTGGTTGAGGTTGATTTAGGTTGGCAAATAAATCTTCCTCAGGGAACAGGTGCTCGGTTGGATCATTAATCAAGGTTGGGTTTGACATAGGGTTCTGGTTTGGCTCGTTATTTGGTACCTCCCTAATAGGAATCTTGCGTCGACTTTTTCGATAAGAACGTCCATTTTCGTCTCTAATTCTTTCGCAATTTCCTCCTAAAGTTGCTCCGAATACTTCCTCATCAGTTACCCCTCCACTTGTAACAAATGTCTTGAAGATAGAAGCTGTTGTAACCGCCTTAGTGATCTGCTTCAAAGACTCATAAAAAATGTTGACGTTTGCCTCGTATAGCATCCTCATGATCAACACTCCGTAGTCGAGGAGTTCTTTTCTTAAAGGGTTTTGAATCACCCGTAACATTTGTTGTATGATGATGTGAGGTAGGGAGACCTTAATTTTCTTCTCTATGCAGTATAGCACGAGAAGTTGAGCCCTTGACATAGCACCTCTAGTCACCTTTTTTCTGCAAGATGTTGCCGAATACGATCTTTCCAAGGCCGGCAAGAGGTGGTTTAAGGAGATTATTTGGGAGGTGGGCGTACGTCGATTGGGTGTACGGGTTTTTGGCGAGGGAATTGAACAACTGTTCATTGGACTCCGCGATCTCTCCAACTGTCTGGGGCTCGTGTGGATCAATGATTCTATCTTCAAATGGAATCTCCATAAGTCACGCAATAACTTCGACGTTGATAGAAATCTTCGTTCCCCTGACCGTTGTCTCCTTGATGAAGCGTCTGTAATAGCCAGCTAAACCAAGAAAACTCATAATTTGAGTAACAGTGGTAGGCTACTTCCAGTTTAAAACCGCTTCAACCTTAGAAGGATTGACCTCAATGCCATTGCCTAAAACCACATGGCCTAGGAATTGAACTCGCTTCGCCAAAAATTCGCACTTACTCAACTTTGCATAAAGCTGGTGGCTTCTCAAGGTCTGGAGGACTATCTTCAGATGCATCTTATGGTCTTCTTCGGTTGAGGAATATATCAAGATGTCGTCCACAAAAACCATCACAAATTGGTCTAAGTATAACCTGAAGATGCGGTTCATCAAATCCATGAATGCAACAGGTGCATTTGTTAGACCGAACGGCATGACTAAGAACTCGTAGTGACCGTACCGAGTTCTGAATGCCATCTTGGTAATGTCCGACTCTCGGATCCGAAGTTGGTGATAACCGGATCGTAGATTAATCTTAGAGAAGTATTTGGCATCTCTAAGTTGGTCGAACAAGTAATCGATCCTGGGCAACTGGTATCTGTTCTTAATGTGACGTTATTCAGCTTGCGATAATCAATGCAAAGTCTTAACGAACCATCCTTTTTGCGAACAAACAGAACTGGAGCGCCCCAGGGTGATGAAAATTTTCTAATGAAGCCATTACTCTCTAATTCCTTCAGTTGTTTGTCTAATTCGACTAGCTCGACATTTGACATTATGTATGGTGGAATTGAGATAGGCCTGGTCCCAGGTATGAGATTGATTTCAAAATCGAATTCCCTAACCGGAGGTAGCCCATGAAGGTCATTTAGAAAAACTATTGGGAACTCAGATATTGCCAGGACATCGTGTACTTCGAGAGGGTACAGTGCTGGTGATTCATTTTCATCACCAAGGGATAGAGCTCGAAGCTGTTCCTTGAGAGTGCAACAGTCGAGTTGTGTATCCATTTCCTTGTTCCCTGAATATTGACAAACTCCCCCGTGGGCAAGGTTAACTGAACGTGCTTCTTCATACAATCGATCTTTGCATTCAGTGGTGCGAGCCATCCATGCCGAGGATGATGTCAAAGTCTTCAATGTCTTTCACAAAAAGATCTGCATATATTATTTGTTCTGCCATTCGAAGCTCACATCGAGAACACTGTAAATTCACGTCAGTACTAGATCCTAAAAGGGATGTGACATGGATTGTGACTGTTGTGGGTTCAGGATGCAACCCTAAATGCCTTACCAATGCAGATGATATAAAAGAATGTGTAGCACCCGAATCGAACAAGACATGCACCATAGTATTGAACAAAGGAAATGTACCTTCGACTTCATTATTGTCTAGGAGGAGTTTTTGAGCGATGGCAAATGGTCTGCCCTGATTCCGCTGCCCCTGGTTCTGCTGGTTCTGCCTGGGTTGGGCATTTGCAGCATGTGGTGCTTGTTGGACTGGAACAACGGGAATAGGTTGCTGAAGATGCGGACAGACATATTTTACATGGCCCTGCTGGCCACAGTTGTGACACGTCAGCTTCCGCTGCTGATGATTCTGTTGGCCATGTTGATTGTGGTGCTGACCACCACCTCTGCTATTGCCATTTCGACGGCCACCCCTGCCACTACGGCCTCCGCGGCCATAATTGCGAAAACCCTGATGGACAGGGTTAGATTGTTATGTCGCAGGTGTCGTGGCCTCATTCTTCGGAATAGGGGTTGGGAGGGTTGGATTTTGATTATAATCGGGCTTGTTTTTGTTGCCCTGCTGCGAACCCTGTTGGGAGAACGTTGCAGGCCGTTTTCCCTTATTCAATCTCTGTTCCTGCGTAATCTTCTCTTGTTCAAAGCTCATGGTCTTGTCAACAAACTCCTTGTAAATCTTGAGATCCAAGATTGACAAGGCTTGTCGAATGTCAGGACGAAGGCCATTATAAAATTTTTCAGTCTTATCTTGCTCTGTTGAGATGGTGGAGAGAGAGTAGACCGATAATTTTTTGAACTTGCCAGCATACTCTCTGACTATCATGCTGCCCTGGTATAACTTGGCGAATTCCTGGCGCTTCTGCCTCTTCACGGCGCTGGGGAAGTACTCATCAATAAACATTGACTCGAACTGTTGCCAAGTCATGTCAGTAGTGTTGACCCTTGGGTCCTCCTTTACTGTTATCCACCACGTGTTTGCTCCACCAATAAGTTGGTAGGTCGCAAGTGGAATCTTTCGAGTCTCATTGACTACCATTGCATCGAGAGCCTTCTTTGACTCATCTAGCCATTTCTGCACCTCTTCAGCATCAATGGTGCCAGCACAAGTAAGAGGTTGTAGCCTCTTGTACTTCATTATCTGGTCGGTTTGAGTCTCCGACCCAGATCTCACAGGTGCCTTCATAGTGGCAACCTGATTGGTCGCGGTCTCACGAACGGCCGTCTGAACTGTTACTTTCATCACCTCGATAAATCCGGCGAAGAAGATTTCCATACTCGAAGGCATGGCAAAGGGTGTAGGTTGGGGTGGCACTACCTGCCCAGACATAGTGGCAGTGTCAGGTGTGGCCTGTGCTGTCGTCGGAGGCGGCGATTCCTGGTTCTGAATCTCAGGAGGTGCCTCCACTGCTGGACGGACAGTACGTGGCCTTCCTCTCTTCCTAGTTTGTATTTTCTCACTGGCAAGGAGAAAATAAAACTATGATTTAGGAACTGTAGCCAAGTATAATGTTATGGTATGCTCAGCAACAAATTCGAGAGTACTGCAATATAAAAACCTCCTATTTTTCTAGGTATAGTGTAAGGTTTTCGTTGAGGAATCAAAGAATCTTATATGCCTCGTATGTTTGGCCATGGTGTAAAACAAGGTTAGAATGTTTATATAATAAGTATAAAACTTTGCAAGCATTTCAAATGTTTTGGTTCTGGTTTTTGTGAACATACATATATATTTCATTGAAAATCCATACGAGTCATAAAAATTCTAAGATTTTCCTTGGTAAATATCCCGATCTAACGTTCTATCGCAATCTTATGTATTCAAACTCTTTTGCTTAGTCTTTTCGATTATTATCCAAATTCATGTGTCCCATACCACATGAATTTGGTAATAAGGGCGTCAACCAAGTTAAGTTGTATGAACACGGTCTCTAAAAACATCGGCTGAATCGTAGTTCACTAATAGTATCGTCCAAGTTTACTCGTCCCATACCGTGTAAACTTAGTGATAATGTTAGTATTGTAAATTTCTCCAAATGTTTCTTTTCACACAAGGTTTTAGGTTTTCTTACTTCCACATTTTATTTAGTATCCTCCAACTTTGTTGTATCCCATACCACTCCAAAGTTAGTGATACGAAAGAAAGAATGGTTGTAAGTTGACCCACCAATGATAGTCTTTAAACAAAACATTCTTATTCGTATATAAAGGAAAAGTTTACAATGTCAGTAATCAATCTTGATTCTCCTGTCTACTACCGCCCCCATTAGGCCTTCTGCTAGGTACAGAACGACTACTAGATGATGGTTGAGAATTTGCTCGTTGTTCTTCGACGTTTTGCATACGTATTAACAAAGTATTTTGAGTCTCTTCTATCTGAGCAATACTAGTTACGATCATATTTAATTGCTCGAATGGGTAAGTTGATTACCCCATCGATGGTTGATAGGTTGACTGCCCCATAGGTGGAGGGTAGGCCATAGGCATTGGTGGAAAGTATTTGTAATACCCGCCCGAACGTTCAGTTGCCAAACCTCCTATATAAGGAGTTCTCCCCCTCCTCATTTTCTCACACCAAATCACCTTCTGTTGTGATTTTTCCTCCTATTTTCACTCATTCTGAGTTATTGTCTGTTTGAGACTCTTTGTTCGAGACTCTCGGTGCGATACAACGAAGTTTTGTCAAGAGGAAAATGTCATATCTGAAAGAAGAAGTTCTTATCTGAAGGTGGGGAACGAAACATAGGTTTGCGTGTCATAGCTTTTATTAAAGTTTACATTCATTTATTATTATGTCTACTGCTCATTTACACTGCATTATATCATATAATTTTTATACTATCACACTTATGCCTGTATATTTGGAATTCACGTATTATACTGTTGTAATGTCGGATTAGTGGTCAATCTGGCTCAACTAGACTCGGTATTGTCCTCAGTAACTTTGAATAGTGAACACGAGGCAGCGGGCTGCTCTAGGCGATTGGTATTTAAGCAGACCTTTTGTCTCACCTCTCAACTGGGGACTGATCTACTTGGTCTTATTGAAATCTTTCAGCTTATACAAGTAATACTGAATGTCCTAACCATGCACGTCGTGATACCGACCCTGATAAGGATCACCAGACGTTGCCAAAGTCAGTCTAAATGTCAAGAAAAGATCAGACCAGTAGACTATACCAGTTCATGCATTGGCATCATACATATCACCACCTAGGGACGTATGTGGTTTATGATTCAGAGAATAGTTAGGAGCATTGCTCGCTATTCATTATATTTCTCTGGAGAGGGACGTACAATGAGAACCCGGCTACGCCTAGGGGGGACATCTGTACGTGAATCCAGAGCATCATTCCTGAGGAGGGACATACAATGAGAACCTGGCTACGCCTGGGGAAGGACATCTGTACGTGAACTTAGGCGATGTACGTTCATCAAACCATTATGAGACGGTGTCATGCATACATACATATTGATTGATTATGATGCTTTGATGTGTATTTAAGATATTTAATTATGAAGTTTGCTTTATTAATTGTTATATTCATGAACTATTTTACCCACTGAGCGCGTTAAGCTCATTCCTTTGTTATCCAAATTTTCACAGGAAATTAGGGTGAACTGGGTGCAGGTTTATGGGGCCCACATTTTGTAACCTTTGTATTATTCATTGGGGATTTTGGGGAGTATGTTCCCTTGACTATGTCATGTACAAATGAATTTTGAATTAAATGAAATTAGACTTGTACTGTTTTATATTTTCGGTGCGTACTCTGTTATTACCATTGTTATAATTCCAAATGCGCGCCCCGTCCGTGAGTGTACCGCCGGTTTAGGCGTGTCTAGGCGGGGTGTGACAGTATTGGCCATATGGTTGACCCATAGGTGAGGGGTAGTTGTTTTGATTGTTCGAGGATCCCCTAACTGGAACCCCTTGGACATTTGGATATGCTTGGGTAGAAAAGTCTTGAAACAATGGGCTCATTGGGATGTCCTGTCTTCCATAATTTGGTGCCGCCCAATTCTGTTGTTGTTGGTTCACAGGAACTTGCGGAATTGGCCGATACGGTACCTCAAGAGTTGGAAACCTTTGGTACGTAGTATTGCCTTGAGTTGGTATGTTCCAGGAAGGTGGATTTGCTGGAACTTCTTGTCTATCCTGATTTGGTTGAAATTGATTTAGGTTGGCAAATAAATCTTCCTCAGTGAACAGGTTCTCGGTTGGATCATTATTCACGACTGGGTCTAACGTAGGGTTCTGATTTGGCTTACTATTTGGTACCTCCCTGACAGGAATCTTGCGTCTACTTTTTCGGTACCAACGTCCATATTCATCTCTAATTCTTTCTCCATTTCCTCCCAAAGTCACGCCGAATACTTCCTAGTTAGTTACCCCTGCACTTGTGACATATGTCTTGAAGATAGAGGATGTTGTAACTGCCTCAGTGATCTACTTCGAAGACCGGTCAAAAGTGTTGACGTTTGCCTCGTATAGCATCCTCAGGGTCAAGACTCCGTAGCCGAGGAGATCTTTTCTTAAAGGGTTTTGAATTACCCTCAACATTTGTTGGATGATGATGTGAGGTAGGGAGACCTTAATTTTCTTCTCTATGCAGTATAACACAAGAAGTTGAGCCCTTGACATAGTGCCTCTAGTCCCCCTTTCTGGCAAGATGTTGCCGAATACGATCTTTCCAAGACTGGCAAGAGATGGTTTAAGGAGATTGTTTGGAAGATGAGTTTACGTTGATTGGGTGTACGGCTCTTTGGCGAGGAAATTGAAGAACTATTCGTTGGACTCTGCGATCTTTGCAACTGTCTGGGGTTCGTGTGGATCAATAATTCTATCTTCAATTGGAATTTCCATAAGTCGTGCAATAATTTCGACGTTGATAGAAATCTTTGTTCCCCTGATCGTTGTCTCTAAAACAGGGTTGATCCCATCTTCTTGAAGTCCTATGCAATTCATAGCTTCGGAAAAGGATTTCACCAAGTTGTAGGAGACGAGACCCTCAACTTTTGTTATGTTTAACCACCCCAGTGTTGCTTGTCTTTCGTGCAGGATCGGACGGAGGCAGAGATCTCTATTGTTGATACTCCTCATAGTCATAACCTCCCTTCTGGAAAATTTCTTGAGTCTAGTGGGATTGGTTCCCTACTACCGAAAGTCGTTCCTTCACTTGAGGCCATTCTTTTGCAGAAAGAAAAATAAATTTGTGAAAGACACAAAATATATTCATAACATTTTAAGATTTATGTTTTGTCCGTTAGACAATATTTTCTATTTTTCTCTTGATGTTTATGCCATCATTTAATCAAAATTTTCCATTAGCAACATGATAGATATATATCTTACATATACATGGATGTATAGATATATATATTTAATCATAACTATATATATAGTTTTCATAAATCATAACTATATATATATATATTTAAATCTAAACTATATAAAAACTATATAGTTTTCTAGATATATATTTAATATAAATCTCAACTATATATAATTCATATATATATGGTTCTAGAGATATATATATATATCTAATAAAATTTTTCATCCAAATTTTTTTCCATTAGCAATATGGTATATATATATATATCTCATATATACATAGATATATAGATATATATATTTAAATCTAAACTATATAAAAACTATATAGTTTTCTAGATATATAATTAATATAAATCTCAACTATATATAATTCATATATATATATATATAGTTCTAGAGATATTTTGTATCTAGTAAATAACTTCTTCCCCTAATTTGGTGGACTTGGGCGGGCCATGGACCGTATGCTCTGATACCATTAAATGTCACACGCAGCCCGGACGGGCCTAAACCGGCGGGACACTTGCGGATGGGGTGTGAATACATTTTAACGATAATAGCAGAGTCAACATAAGCACAATTTAAGTACAAGTCTGACTTCTTTAATTTCAGAATATTTTTTGTACATGAAATGGTTAAGGGAACATTCTCCCAAAAATCCCCAACGAATAATACAAAGGGTAAAAAATGTGGGCCCAGAAACCTGCACCTAGTCCACCCTAATCTCCTATGAAAATTTGGATAACAACGGGGTGAGCTATGCGCTCAGTGGGTAAAATAGTTCGTGAATATAACAATTAATAAAAGAAACTTTATAATCAAATATCTTAAATACACATCAGAGCATCATAATCAATTCAATATGTATGTATGCATGACACCGTCTCGTATTGCTTTGATGACGGTACATAGCCTGAGTTCACGTACAAATGTCCTTCCCCTGGAATAGCCGAGTTCTCATTGTACGTCCCTCCTCAGGAACGACGCTCTGGATTCACGTACAAATGTCCCTCCCCAGGTGTAACCAGGTTCTCAATGTACGTCTCTCTCTAGAGAAATATAATGAATAGCGAGCATCGCTCCTAACTATTCTAAGAATCATAAACCACATACGTCCCTAGGTGGTGATATGTATGATGCCAATGCATGAACTGGTCTGCATGAATTGGACCGGTTTTTACTTAACATTTAGACAGGGTTTCGCAACGTCTGGTGATCCTTATCAGGGTCGGGTATCACTACGTGCAAGGTTAGGACATTCAGTATTACTGTATAACTTGATAGCTTTCAAATAAGACCAACCAGATCAGTCTCCAGTTGAGAGGTGAGACATGAGGTCTACTTAAATACCAATCGTCTAGAGCAGCACGCTGCCTCCTGTTCACTATTTAAAGTTATTGAAGACAAGACTGAGTCTGGTTGAGCCAAATTTACCACTAATCCGGCATAATAACAATGTAATACATGAAATCCGGCATAATAACAATTATACAGGCATAAGTGTCACAGTATAAACATTATACGCAATAATGCAGTGTAAATAAATAGTAGACATAATGATAAATGAATATAAACTTTAATAAAAGTAATAAGACACGCAAACCTATGTTTCGTTCCCCACCTTCAGATAAGAACTTCTTTCAAAACTGGTGCTTTCCCCCGGACAGAACCGCGTTGCACCGCACAGAGAGTCTCGAAAGAGAGTCTCAAAAGACCAAAAACTCAAAATGAGTGAAAAGGAGAAGAAAAATCACAAGGAGAGGTGATTTGGTGTGGGAAATGAGGAGGGGGAGGTTTCTTTATATAGAAGATTTGGCGTCTGAACGTTCGGGCACGTTCCCGGACGTTCGGGCATGTCTGCCCAAACAATTTTTATTTTTATTTTTATTTATTTTTATTTATTTTATTTTTTTGTGCAAACGTAGGGTATTGCACGCCCACCTCCCAAACAATCTCCTTAAACCACATCTTGCCGAAAAAGGTGACTAGAGGTGCTATGTCAAGGGCTCAACTTCTTGTGCTATACTGCATAGAGAAGAAAATTAAGGTCTCACTACCTCACATCATCATCCAACAAATGTTGCGGCTGATTCAAAACCCTTTAAGAAAGGAACTCCTCGGCTACGGAGTCTTGATCAGGAGGATGCTATACGAGGCAAACGTCAACACTATTGATGAGTCTTCGAAGCAGATCACTGAGGCAGTTACAACAACCTCTATCTTCAAGACATTTGTTACAAGTGGAGGGGTAACTGACGAGGAAGTATTCGGTGCGACTTTAGGAGGAAATGGCGAAAGAATTAGAGATGAAAATGGACGTTGTTACCTAAAAATTCGACGCAAGATTCCTGTTAGGGAGGTACCAAATAACGAGTCAAACCAAAACCCTGCATCAAACCCAGCCTCGAATAATGATCCAACCGAGCACCTATTCTCTGAGGAAGATTTATTTGTCAACCTAAATCAACCTCAACCAAATCAGGATAGACAAGAAGTTCCAGCAAATCCACCTTCCTGAAACATGCCAACTCAAGGCAATACTACGTACCAAAGGTTTCCAACTCCTGAAGTACCGTATCGGCCAGTTCCACAAGTTCCTGTGAACCAACTCTTGGAAGATAGGACATTCTAATGAGCCCATTGTTTCAAGACTTTTTAACCCAAGCATATCCAAATGTCCAAGGGGTTCCAGTTAGGGAATCCCAGTACAGTCAAAACAACTACCCTCCACCTATGAGTCAACCGTACGGCCAATACTTTCCAACAATGCCTACGGCCTACCCTCCACCTATGGGATAGTCAAACCATCAACCATCGATGGGGCAATCGACTAACCCATTCGAGCACTTAAATGTGATAGTAGCTAGTATTGCTCGGATAGAGGAGACTCAAAATACTTTGTAAACACGTATGCAAAACGTCGAAGAACAACGAGCAAATTCTCAACCTTATTCTAGCAGTCTTTTTGTACCTAGCAGGAGGTCTAGAAGGAGCAATAGTAGGCAGAAAAATCAGGAATGATCAATGACATTGTAAAAATTTATTTTATATATGAATGAAAATGTTTTGTTTAAGACTATCTTTGGTGGGCCGACTTACAACCATTCTTTCTTTTGTATCACTAAACTTTGGAGTGGTATGGGACACAACAAAATTGGAGGACACTAAATAAAATATGGAAGTAAGAAAACCCTCGACCTTTTGTGAAAAGAAACATTTGGTGAAAGTTGCATTACTAACATTATCACTAAGTTTACATGGTATGGGACGAGTAAACTTGGATGATACTATTAGTGAACTACTATTCAGCCGATGTTTTGTAAAGACCGTGTTCATACAACTTAACTTGGTTGACACCCTTATTACCAAATTCATGTGGTATGGGACACATGAATTTGGATAATAATCTGAAAGACTAAGCAAAAGAGTTTGAATACATAAGATTGCGATAGAACGTTAGATCAGGATACTTACCGAGGAAAATCTTAAAATTTTTATGACTCGTATGGATTTTCAATGAAATATATATGTATGTTCACAAAAACCAGAACCAAAACATTTGAAATACTTGCAAAGTCTTATACGTATTATATAAACATTGTAACCTTGTTTTTATACCATGGCCAAACATACGAGGTACACAAGATTCTTTGATTTCTCAACAAAAACCTTACACAATACTTAGAAAAATAGGTGATATTTATTGCAGTACTCTCGAAATTGTTGCTAAGAATACCATAACATTATACTTGGCTACAGTTCCTAAATCATGGTTTTATTTTCTCCTTGCTAGTGAGAAAATGCAAACCAGGAAGAGAGGAAGGCCACGTACTGTTCGTTCAGCCGAGAAGGCACCTCCTGAGATACAGAACCAGGAACCGCCGCCTCCAACGATAGCACATGCCACACCCAACACTGCCACTGCGTCTGGGCAGGCAGTGCCACCCAAACCCACACCCTTTGCCATGCCTTCGAATATGAAAGTCTTCTTCGCCGGATTTATCGAGGCGATGAAAGTAACTGCTCAGACGGCCTTTCGTGAGACTGCGACCAATCAGGTTATCACTATTCAGGCACCTATGAGATCTGGTCGGAGACTCAAATCGACCAGACTACGAAAAATAAGAGGTTACAACCTCTTACTTTTGTTAGCACCATTGATGCTGAAGAGGTGCAGAAATGGCTGGATGAGTCAAAAAAGGCTCTCGATGCAATGAGAGTCGATGAGGCTCGAAAGATTCCACTTGCGACCTACCAACTTATTGGTGGAGCAAATACATGGTGGATAACAGTAAATGAGGACCCAAGGGTCAACACTACAGACATGACTTGGCAACAGTTCGAGTCACTATTTATTTATGAGTACTTCCCTGGCGCTGTGAAGAGACAGAAGCGCCAGGAGTTCGCCAAACTATACCAAGGCGGCATGACTGTCAGGGAGTACGCTGACAAGTTTAAAGAATCATCGGCCTACTTTCTCTCCACCATCTCAGCAGAGCAAGATAAGATCGAGAAATTCTACAATGGCCATCATCCTGACATTCGACAAGCCTTGTCGATCTTGGATCTCAAGATCGTAATGGAAGTGGGAGAACATCGTAATGGATTTTGTTACGGTCTTGCATCGAAATAATAAAGGGCAAGATGTTATATGGTTATCATTGACAGACTTACAAAGTCTCCACACTTTTTGCCAATAAAGTTCACGGATAACCCTGCCAAACTTGCCGAACTATATGAAAGAGAGATCGTACGCCTCCATGGCATACCACTCACGATCGTCTCTGATCGAGACCCTCGATTCAAATCAAAGTTTTGGCAAAGCTTCCAGAGTAGAATGGGCTTTAAGATCACCATGACCACAACCTTTCACCCTCAGACTAATGGACAGTCAGAGCGTCTTATCCAAATATTGGAAGACATGTTACGGTGTTGCATTTTGGACTTTCATGATGGAGGGGCAAAGTACTTACATTTAGCTGAGTTTGCATACAACAACAGCTACCAAATTAGTATGGGCATGACACCGTACGAGGCTCTCTATGGTCGCCCTTGCAGATCTTTGGTATGCTGGTTAGATATGGCAGATCGACCACAGTTGGGCCCTGAACTAGTTCAAGAGACTTCTGAAAAGATTACACTAGTAAAGGAGCGACTTCGTGTTGCACAAAGTCGCAGAAGAGCTATGATAACAAGCAGAGGCAGCCTCTAGAATTTGATAAGGGGGACTTGGTTTTTCTAGAAGTTCAACCCACAAGAGGTGTCAAACGCTTTGGGATCAAAGGAAAGCTCTCCCCACGGTATATCGGTCCATTTTAGATCATTGAACGTATTGGCAAACTTGCTTATCGTCTGTCCCTTCCATTGTCCATGTCTAAGGTTCATGACGTTTTTCACGTATCCAAGCTTCGAAAGTATCGCCCTGATCTTCACATATCATCCCTCTAGTCGAGGTTCGGGTTGAGGAGGAGAGAGAGAGATACAGATTTTGGATAGAAAAACTCAAGAACTAAGGCGACGTAGCATACCACTTGTGAAGGTGCTCTGGGATCACCACGGAGTAGAGGAAGCAACATAGGAAGTAGAAGCAACAATTAAACAGAAATACCCTGAATTATTTTCTAGTAATAACTGATGATGCGATACATTGTACTATTTCACTTATCAACAAAATGATGAAACATTGGTTACAAATATCTTAATACATCGTTTCACTTGAATAACTATGCAGATGTCTGAAAATAATATCGATGGATATAGTGACACACACACGCAATGGCCTCCTTGGCCACCTGTGGCGACTCCTCCACGATCTGAGTCTAGTCACAACTACTTTGCATCACCAACTCCATCACCACACAGACATCGATCCTTATCGCCAGAGCGCGCATGGATTTTTCGTAACAATTTTGCCCAAAACAATCTCGTTCCCTCGTCTTGGCAGGATCTTCTACCAAAATTGTCAGGCGGCCGGATTCGAACAACAGCATGAAAAAGCATCCCACCACTCAACCTACCTCCCCTTAAACGATGCGACCAACACCCTACACCACCACCTGTTAAGCAAAGGTTGGAATCTTCTGAGGACGAATCCGACTCCATTTGCTTTCCATGGTTTCATGATGTTGAGGATTTCACTGGTCATAGTGTCATTCAGGGACCATACAGGCATTACCCTGAACTAGCAAACAATGACGACGACAGTGAATCTCACGCAGATAACTATCATGACTACTTGGACTGATTTCGAGGGCAAAATCTTTTTAAAGGAGGTAGAGTGTAATACCCTAGGTTTGCACACAAAAAAAAATTGTTCGGGCAGACATGCCCGAACGTTCAGGCGCCATTTTTCCTATTTAAGAACCACTCCCCCTCCTCATTTCTCACACCCAAATCACTCATCCTTGTGATTTTCCTTCTCTCTTTCACTCATTTTGAGTTTTTGTCTTCTCTTTTGAGACTCTCTGTGCGGTGCAACGCGGTTCTGCCCGAGGGAAGGCACCAGTTTTCAAAGGAGTTTTTATCTAAAGGTGGGAAACGAAACATAGGTTTGCGTGTCTTATAACTTTTAGTAAAGTTTACATTCATTTATCATTATGTCTACTACTCATTTACACTGCATTATTGCGTATAATGTTCATACTGTCATACTTATGCCTGTATATTTGGAGTTCATGTATTACACTGTTGTTATGCCGGATTAATGGTCATTCTGGCT
Organism: Paratinospora sagittata; assembly: GCA_035771175.1. Classification (NCBI taxonomy): domain Eukaryota; kingdom Viridiplantae; phylum Streptophyta; class Magnoliopsida; order Ranunculales; family Menispermaceae; genus Paratinospora; species Paratinospora sagittata. The sequence continues at coordinate 17,290,700 of CM069604.1, forward strand.
CAACCAGACTCAGTCTTGTCATCAACAACTTTAAATAGTGAACAGGAGGCTGCGTGCTGCTCCAGATGATTAGTATTTAAGTAGACCTCGTGTCTCACCTCTCAACTGGAGACTGATCTGGTGGGTCTTATTTGAAAACTATCAGCTTATACAAGTAATACTGAATGGCTTAACCTTGCACGTAGTGATACCAACCCTGATAAGGATCACTAGACATTGCCAAACCCAGTCTAAATGTTAAGTAATGACCGGACCAGTTCATGCATTGACATCATACATAACATCACCTAGGGATGTATGTGGTTTATGATTCATAGAATAGTTAGAAGCAATGCTCGCTATTCATTATATTTCTCTGGTGAGGGACGTATAATGAGAACCTATCTACTCCCGGGGAGGGACATCTGTACGTGAATCCAGAGCATCGTTCCTGAGGAGGGATGTACAATGAGAACCCGGCTACTCCTGGAGAGGGACATCTGTACGTGAACTCAGGTGATGTACAATCATCAAACTAATACGAGACGGTGTCATGCATACATACATATTGGATTGATTATGATGCTCTGATGTGTATTTAAGATATTTCATTATGAAGTCTGTTTTATTAATTGTTATATTCACGAACTATTTTACCTGTTGAGCGTGTAGCTCACCCTGTTGTTATCCAATTTTTCACAGGAGATTAGGGTGGACTGGGTGCAGGTTTTTGGGCCCACATTTTGTACCCTTTGTATTATTCATTGGGGATTTTGGGAGAATGTTCCCTTAACTATTTCATGTACAATTATATTCTGAAATTAATGAAATCAAACTTGTACTTAATCGTGTTTTCGCGCACTCAGCTATCGTTATAATGCATTCGCGCTTCGTCCGTGAGTGTCCCACCGGTTTAGGCGAGTCCGGGCGGGGTGTGACAATATGAGATTCTTAAGATATAATCAACCTTGGATTTTTGATCGATCAATAAGAAAACAAATTCAACACTGGCGAGCAAGAGTAATTGGTACAGATTTTTGGCCAGAAGAACTGAAGGAAAATCATACATTAAGTATTGAAGATTTCATTCAAAAGATTTACTGTGAAGAAAGATTTTATGAGATTTCGTTTCTGTCAAAGACTCGCTACCAATCACTAGTAAACAAATATAAAGTACAGAGATGAAGACACTAACAAGGAGCCAGAAGATGAAGACTATGAATGGTGGGCAAATCTCGATGAGATGGAACTCCATAATGTTGAAAATATGATGGAAGGATAAGATAACTGAACAACTACAGTACCATCAAGCATACAACGTGTCCACAATCCTTTGCGTCTCTAATAAAAGTAGATAATAAATATGCGTAGTCTAAAACACATGTTAAATTTAAGTGTTAAAGTTACTTTGTCGCCTTGTAAAGGTATAGAAACCATATTAAATGAAGTGATGAGGTGGTCTAAAGGAATAGTAACTTTAAATAATTGTAAGCTACTATTTACAGATTTTTGAAATCCGTAGGTTCGTCTATAAATATAGGTTGAAGGCATAACCAGGGGCATAGCAAATAGCTCGGAGTCTAGCTTTTGCATGCGTTGTCCTGCCCTTCTAAGTTCGTCTTTCAAGAGTCTATAAGTATGTTTAATTACTATGAATAAAGTTGATCTTGCTGTAAATTTAGCCAATGCTTATTTTATTCTCTTCTTTATTTTAATAGTTTTATATTGTATTAGTTATTTGTGTGGATATAGAAGAAAATAATAATCAAATATAGTATTATTTGTAGTAAAAATATAGCAATTAAACGTTAATTTTATAGTGGTTTCGGGGTAAGGCACGAAGGAAAATGATGAAACTATAAACAAAAATAATGTCTTTAATAGTAAGAGATCTTTGGTGTGGTTTATTCTGGCCCAAAATCAGTTGTATAGTGTTTGACAAGAACATAGCAGTAAGTCCATCGGCCAAGGTTCTGCCGTTTGAAGCAGTTGATAAGCATGTTGGCAAGTATTGGCATGTCAGGCATGAACTGTTTTGTTGAACATTATATTACTGATTAGGAATAGAAAAAAAATGGTACTAGAGCAATGAAACTATTCAAGATATTATTATATGTTTATAGGAGTAGTCCAAATTCCTACGTGCAACTTTACAACAATTAATATCATCTATGTTTACTTCCCTGTTTTTATATTACTTTTAATATTTATCATCTTAATTTTCTTACATCTTGTAGTATTTAGACTTATCAGTGAACAAAAAGCTTTAGCCGTAATATTACAATATTATAGGACTTTTCATTGGACTATATATTATATAAATAAAATAGTTCTAGCAATAGTTTTTCTAACTTTAGTGATAAAAATTAGAAAATCAATAGATCAAAATCTAATATATGAACAAATTTGAAAACTATACCTTAGAACAATTAAGTGAATTAGAATATTTATTTCAAATTAGAATAGCTAAATTACAACGTAACCTTCTAGAAAGATATCAAACTTTAGACTTAATAATTAAATCTAACAATCATGTACCTCAATCTTTAACAAATCAAATAGTAGAAATAAATACGGAACTAGCACAAATCTCTAGTGACTTAAATAAGATAAGAAATAGTATTCAAGACAAAATTAATAAATAAAAACATATGAAAAATTTAACCTACTTGGAAACTGATAACTTTACATCCACAAATTACTTAGACTTAGAACTTTCAAATCATAAAAAGACAAAAACAATTCTCACAAAAGGCTTTAAAATTACGTGCAACTTTTCTAGTGGAAAACACAACTACATACTGAAGAAAATACTCAATTGAATAGTATAATAGATTTACTTATTAATATTAGTAAAAATTTAGAGCATAATTTAGAAAGAAATACTAGAGGAATTATTGCCCTAGTAGACGCAGTAGAAAAAAATAAAAATACAAACCTTACAATCTAATATAGACTATATTAAATCAATAATAAATAATCTAAATATAAATCTTAATAATATCCCTGATAAACAAGAATTTAGAAAAATATTATCAAATAAAACACATAATCAAGTAGATACAGAAAATCATAGACTATTGCAAAATATATTATTTGAACTAGAACGATTAAACGAAATACAAAAAGAACAACACAAACAATTAGCTAAAATCTGGAAATAGTTAGTGAATAAGCCACCAAAAATAATTAAATAAATATTATTATAATTATAAACATAAATATACTAGTCCACATAAGCATATTAGTTAGTCATAAGTCTAATAGATAATAGTCATACAAATAGTAGTTATATCTAGATACTGTAATAACCTAGGTTTGCACAAAAAAATAAAAAAATTGTCTCGGGTACCTACCCGAATGTTCGGGCGCAAATTTTCCTATTTAAGGAACCCCTCCCCCTCCTCATTTCTCATACCAAAACCACTCCTCCTTGTGATTTTCCTTCTCTCTTTCACTCATTTTGAGTTTTTGTCTTCTCTTTTGAGACTCTCTTTCCGAGACTCTCTGTGTAGTGCAACGCGGTTCTGCCCGGAGGAAGGCACTAGTTTTCAAAGGAGTTTTTATCTGAAGGTGGGGAACGAAACATAGGTTTGCGTGTCTTATAACTTTTATTAAAGTTTACATTCATTTATCATTATGTCTACTATTCATTTGCACTGCATTATTGCGCATAATGTTATATTTGTCATACTTACGCCTGTACAATTGGAGTTCATGTATTACACTGTTGTTATGTTGGATTAGTGGTCAATCTGGCTCAACCAGACTCAGTCATGTCCTCAGTAACTTTAAATAGTGAACGGGAGGTAGCGTGCTGCTCTAGACGATTGGTATTTAAGTAGACCTCGTGTCTCATTTCTCAACTGGAGACTAATTTGGTTGGTCTTATTTGAAAGCTATCAACTTATACAAGTAATACTAAATGTCCTAACCTTGCAAGTAGTGATACCGACCTTGATAAGGATCACCAGACGTTGCCAAATCCTGTGTCACACCCCGCCCGGACACGCCTAAACCGGCGGTACACTCGCGGATGAGGCGCGCATTTGAAATTATCACAATGGTAATATCAAAGTATGCAGCGGAATACAATTCAATACAAGTCTGATTTCATTTAATTTAGAATTCATTTGTACATGACATAGTCAAGGGAACATACTCTCCAAAATCCTCAATAAATAATACAAGGGGTACAAAATGTGGGCCCCATAAACCTGCACCCAGTCCACCCTAATTTCCTGTGCAAAATTTGGATAACAAAGGAATGAGCTTAACGCGCTCAGTGGGTAAAATAGCTCGTGAATATAACAATTAATAAAGCAAACTTTATAATTAAATATCTTAAATACACATCAAAGCATCATAATCAATCAATATGTATGTATGCATGACACCGTCTCGTAATGGTTTGATGAACATACATCGCCTGAGTTCACGTACAAATGTCCTTCCCCAGACGTAGCCAGGTTCTCATTGTACGTCCCTCCTCAGGAGCAATGCTCTGGATTCACGTACAAATGTCTCTCCACAGGCGTAGCCGAGTTCTCATTGTATGTCCCTCTCCAGAGAAATAAAATAAATAGCGAGCAATGCTCCTAACTATTCTATGAATCATAAACCACATACGTCTCTAGGTGGTGATATGTATGATGCCAATGCATGAACTGGTCTAGTCTACTGGTCTGGTATTTTACTTAACATTTAGACTGACTTTAGCAACGTCTGGTGATTTTGGTAGAAGGTCCTGCCAAGATGAGTGCACGGGACTGTTACGAAAAATCCATGCATGCTCTGGCGATAAGGATCGCTGTTTGTGTGGCGATGGAGTTGGTGATGCAAAATAGTTGTGACTTGACTCTAATTCTTGAGGAGTAGCCACAGGTTGCCAAGGAGGCCACTGCGTGTGTGCATCACTATATCCATTGATATTATTTTCAGACATCTGCATAGTTATTCAAGTGAAACAATGTATTAAGATAGGTGTAAACAAAGTTCCATTATTTTATTGATAAGTGAAAATAGTACACTGTATCACATCATCAGTTGGTACTGGAAAAAAATTCAGGGTATTTCTGTTTAATTGTTGCTTCTAGTTCCCATGTTGCTTCCTGGATGTTGTGGTGATCCCAAAACACCTTCACAAGTGGTATGCTACGTCGCCTTAGTTCTTGAGTTTTTCGATCCCAAATTTGTATCGCCCTCTCCTGATACTTATTTCCTTCCTCAACCCGAACCTCGACTAGAAGGATGATATGCAAAGGATCGGGACGATACTTGGGAAGCATAGATACGTGAAAAACCTCATGAACCTTAGGCATGGACGATGGAAGGGGCAGACGATAAGCAAGTTTGCCAATACGTTCAATGATCTGAAATGGACCGATATATTGCGGGGAGAGTTTGCCTTGGATGCCAAAGCGTTTGACACCTCTTGTGGGCTGGACTTTCAGAAAAACAAAGTCCCCCTTAGCAAATTCTAGAGGTTTTCTCCGCTTGTCAGCATAGCTCTTCTGTCGACTTTGTGCAACGCGAAGTTGTTCCTTTACTAGTGTGATCTTCTCAGAAGTCTCTTGAACTAGTTCAGGGCCCAACTGTGGTCGATCTGCCATATCTAACCAGCATACCAGAGACCTCAAAGGGCGACCATAGAAAGCCTTGTACGGTGCCATGCCGATACTAGTTTGGTAACTGTTGTTGTATGCAAACTCAGCTAAATGTAAGTATTTTTCCCATCCGTCATTAAAGTCCAAAATGCAACAACGTAACATGTCTTCTAAGATTTGGATAAGCCGCTCTTACTGCCCATCAGTCTGAGGGTGAAATGTTGTGCTCATGGTGATCTTAGAGCCCATTCTACTATGGAAGCTTTGCCACAACTTTGATGTGAATCGAGGGTCTCGATCAGAGACGATCGTGAGTGGTATGCCATGGAGGTGTACGATATCTCTTTCATATAGTTCAGCAAGTTTGGCGGGGTTATCCGTGAACTTTATTGGCATAAAGTGTGCAGACTTTGTAAGTCTGTCAATGATAACCCAAATAGCATCTTGCCCTTTATTATTTCGAGGCAAGGTCATAACAAAATCCATTGCGATGTTCTCCCATTTCCATTCTCCAAAAGGTAACGGCTGGAGAAGTCCAGAAGAAAGTTTTTGTTCTACCTTAGCTTGCTGGCAAACAAGACATCGAGCATTGAAGTCTGCAGTCGCCTTCTTCATTCCAAAAAACCATAATTGTCGCTTAACATCCTTGTACATCTTGTCACCCCCAGGATGCATAGCGAACCTCGAACAATGCATCTCAGTGAGCACTTCTTTTCGAACTTCAGGATCGTTCGGTAGACAGAGACGTTTTTTTTATAGAAAACGACCCTGTCTTTAGAGACCGACCAGTGAGGAAGGTCCTGTTCGCTGAGTAAAAGTTCTCATTTCTCCATTAACATAGGGTCATTGGCTTGAGCAGCTGAAATCTTTCGAACTAGCTCAAAGTTGTCTAATAATTGAGAGAGTCGTGATAGTCTGGAGGACTATCTTCAAATGTATCTTATGGTCTTCCTCGTTTGAGGAATATATCAAGATGTCATCCGCAAAAACCACCACAAATCAGTCTAAGTATGGTCGGAAGATGCGGTTCATCAAATCCATGAATGCAGCAGGTGCATTTGTTAGACCGAACAGCATGACTAAGAACTCGTAGTGACCGTACCGAGTTCTGAACGCTATCTTGGTAATGTCCGACTTTCAGATCCGAAGTTGGTGATAACCAGATCGTAAATCAATCTTTGAGAAGTATTTGGCATCTCTAAGTTGGTCGAACAAGTCATCGATCCTGGGAAACGGGCATCTATTCTTAATGGTGACGTTATTCAGCATGCGATAGTCGATGCAAAGTCGTAACAAACCATCCTTTGCGAACAAACAGAACTGGTGCGCCCCAGGCTGATGAACTCTTTCTGATGAAGCCATTACTCTCTAATTCCTTCATTTGTTCGTCTAATTCGACCAACTTGACATTTGACATTCTGTATGGTTGAATTGAGATAGGCCCTGTCCCAGGTATGAGATTGATTTCAAAATTGAATTCCCGAACAGGCGGTAGGCCAGGAAAGTCGTTTAGAAAAATTGTTAAAAATTCCGATATTACCGGAACATTGTGTACTTCGAGAGGGTGCAATGCTGGTGATTCATTTTCATCACCAAGGGATAGAGCTCGAAGTTGTGCCTTGAGAAGTGCAACTGTTGATTTGTGTATCAATTTCTTTGTTCCCTGAATCTTGACAATCTCTCATGTAGGCAAGGTTAACTGAACTTGTTTCTTCATACATTCGATCTTTGCATTCAGTGATGCTAGCCAGTCCATGCCGAGGATGATGTCGAAGTTTTCAATGTTCATCACAAAAAGATATGCCTATATTATTCGTTCTGACATTCGAAGATCATATCGAGAACACTGCAAATTCACGTCAGTACCAGATCCTAACAGTGATGTGACATGGAGTGTGATGTCTGTGGGTTCAGGATGCAGGCCTAAATGTCTTACCAATGCCGACGATATAAAAGAATGCGTAGCACCTTAATCAAACAAAACATGCACCATTGTATTGAACAAAGGAAAGGTACCTTCGACTACATTATTGTCTGGGAGGGGTTGTTGAGCGATGGCAAATGCTCTGCCCTGATTCCGTTGTCCCTGATTTTGCTGGCTCTGCCTCGGTTGGGCATTAGGAGCAGGTGGTACTTGTTGGACTGGAACAACGGGAATAGGTTGCTGTAGGTGCGGACAGACATATTTTACGTGGCCCTGCTGGCAACAGTTGTAACATGTCGGCCTGTACTGCTGATTGTTTTGCTGGCCATGCTGATTGTTCTACTAGCCATGCTGATTGTGGTGTCGACCACCACCTCTGTCATTGCCGTTTCTACGGTCACCCCTTCCATAATGACCTCTGCGGCCATGATTTCGAAAACCTTGATGGTTAGGGTAAGAAGGTTCAGTCGCAGGTGTTGTGGCCTCATTCTTCGAAACAGGGGCTGGCAGGGCTGGGTTTTGATTATAGTAGGGCTTCTTCTTGTTGCCCTGTTGCGAGCCCTGTTGGGAAAACATTGCAGGTCGTTTTCCTTTATTTATTCTCTGCTCCTACAAGATCTTCTCTTGTTCAAAGCTCATGGCCTTGTCAACAACCTCCTTGTAAATCTTGAGATCCAAGATCGAGAGGGATTGTCGAATATCATGGCGAAGGCCATTATAAAATTTCTCAGTTTTATCTTGCTCTGTTGAGATGGTGGAGAGAGAGTAGACCGATAGTTCATTGAACTTGCCAGCATATTCCTTGACGGTCATGCTGCCTTGGTATAACTTAGCGAATTTATGGAGCTTCTACCTTTTCACAGTGCCGGGAAAATACTCATGAATAAATAGTGACTCGAACTGTTGCCAACTCATATCTGCTGGGTTGACCCTTGGGTCCTCTTTCACTGTTATCCACCATGTGTTTGTTCTACCAACAAGTTGGTAGGTCGCTAGTGGAATCTTTCGAGTCTCGTCGACTCCCATTGCATCTTGAGCCTTTTTTGACTCATCTAACCATCTCTGCACCTCTTCAGCATCAATGGTGCTAGCAAAAGTAAGAGGTTGTAGCCTCTTGTACTTGGTAATCTGATCGGTTTGAGATTCTGACCCAAATCTTATAGGTGCCTGAACAGTGGCAACCTGACTGGCTGCGGTCTCACGAACGACCGTTTGAACAATGACTTTTATTGCCTCAATAAATTCGGCGAACAAGGTTTCCATGCTCGAAGGCATGGCAAAGGGTGCGGGTGCGGGTAGTATTGCCTGCCCAGATGTAGTGGCAGTGTCGGGTGTGACTCGTGTTGTTGTCGGAAATGGCGGTTCTTGAATCTCTGGAGGTGCCTCCACTGCTGAACGGACAGTACGTGGCTTTCCTCTCTTCCTGGTTTGCATTTTCTCACTGGCAAGGAGAAAATAAAACCAAGATTTAGGAACCGTAGCCAAGTACAATGTTATAGTATGCTTAGCAACAATTTCGAGAGTACTGCAATATTAAAATCACTTATTTTTCTAAGTATAGTGTAAGGTTTTTGTTCCTCAATCAAAGAATTTTATATGCCTCGTATGTTCGGCCATGGAGTAAAAAAAAAGGTTAGAATGTTTATATAATAAGTACAAAACTTTGCAAGTATTTCAAATGATTTGGTTCTGGTTTTTGTGAACAGACTTATATATTTCATTGAAAATCCATACGAGTCATAAGAATTCTAAGATTTGCCTCGGTAAATATCCTGATCTAAGTTCGTGTGTCCCATACCACATGACTTTTGTGGTGACCCCGCGCCCCGGACCAGCAACCCCGCAGGGAGTGGCACGCGGAATGCCGGGGCTGGATGCCCGGTGTAGGCATCTCCGACCACTCCTCAACTCCCGTGAGGTAGTTGAGACCCTACGAGTCTTATCTCAAACAACGACATAATATCAAAAGGTACTAAACAAAACTACCCACCGTATTAATCATCAAAGAGAAGAGATAATCCATAAAAATGAACCATAAATAAAATCATAATCCCTATAGTCCATTAAAATTGACATACACATAAAATCCAAAATTGTGGGTACAAATAAAAACCGTCATATGCCCACATGGTCTATCTAACAAGTCGCAACTCACCCATACTACAATGTGGTAAGTGTTATAATTACGTAATCCAAAATATAATACTTCATAATTTAAAACACAGTTCAATCAACTCACATCGAGGCCTTGGATTCTCTCGCAGGCAAGGCCCTCAAGATATAACTACTCCTTTGCCCTTATTCAGGACAGAAGGACCTGAAAGAGGAAAATGAGGGTGAGCCAACGGTGTCCAGTGAATAGAATTCAAATATGCTATCAATACTCATCAATAAATATCATGTATGCATGTCAATGTGTAGCATGATTAAAAGCTCATAACATATAGATATCAAGCATTTATAATAAGTTCGATGCAAGTAAAAGCTTATCAATTTGGATCCACATTCCACATGCATTGGGTTACTAGTGCACGTCTATTTCACCGAACCGTTGATCTCAATCATGTTTTATTTGGGGTTACTAGTGCACGTCTATTTCACCGCACCGTTGACCCCAATCATTTCCTTTCCTAAAACCCTCCTATGACAATGTTAAGTCCCCCTATTAGCCAGATAGATGGGCCCAACCAAAGTCATAAGATTTTCTCAAATCCATGCATCATTCAAAACATTAGAACACATTCATGCTTTCAACATACAATTTATATAAGTGATATGATGACATAAAAGATATAATCATAAATGAAGTCTACTCACAACCAAGCCTCGCGAGAGTATTTAACCACACACGACCACCAAACCGAATCAACCCAATCAAGATCCTGAAACATACATCAATATCCTACCATACATCAATTTCTATGCTCAATCGTATAGACATTACACATCAACCCTAAATCAGCCCACATATAAACAATAGGCCTAAATCCCATCTAATCCCATCATTCAACTCAAATCACATGACTTAGGCCTCTAATGCATAGTTCTCATTCATAAACCACTCTATTAATCAAAAATACTGATTTTCAATTTCTTAGGCATAAACATACCCAAATTGGGTCACTTGATCACAAGTAGGCCTAACCCATGATATGGTCACAACCAGCAAATCAGTTGCGTAATCAACCCTAATCATGCTTAATTAAACATAAGTTGCATCAATTCAATGATTCTAGGCCAAAAGCATCAAAAGCCCCAAAATATGAAATTTTTCATACTTAGGCCATATTGCCGATTTACACTAGGTCACCTTGTTCAGCCATGTATATCACTGATTTTGCATCATGGGTTCATCAACAATGGCAACTAGGTCAACATAGTTGACATGCAAGCTATTTGGAAAGGTCTAAGTTCATATTCTAAATTTTGGTCTAGTATAAGCAACCCTACCAATTCTTCATGTAATATTCTGTTCAGATGTATCAATCTACCAACAGAAATATGTAATCACAAAATCAATCGTACTGATTGAAGTATGTGAAGAAACAAACCTTCTGTCCAAATATCAGCCCAATCCAACGGTGGACCGAAAAAATAAGTATCTTTGATGAACAAGTCTCTAATCAGACAATTTCTCCTTTCCTGCTGAAAATACTCAAACTCAGATGACTATATCACACAAAATGCTAAACGTATAAACATCTCCACCCTTACGAATATAGAACTATCAGTTATAAACTACGTATCCAAATTTGATATCCATCCAACGGTAGATTCAGGATATATAGAAGTTTTACCGAAACGGCATGAGAAATCCAGACTTTCCGACCAGCTTTGTTTGAGAGGTTAGATCTCTCAGAAGAAACCTCTATTCAAGATCTCAACCGTTCAGAATCCAGAAACATTAGTTTAACACTACATATCCAAATTTTATATCCATCCACGGTAGATTCAGGAGGACTAGAAGTTTGAGCGAAATGGCGCGAGAAATCTAGACTTTCCGACCAGCTTTGTTTAAGAGGTTAGATCTCTTAGACGAAACCTCTGATCAAGATCTCCACCGACCTGAATGAGTAACCATAAGCTACGAACTTGCTGACAAATATTGAGCTCAATCTGACCATATATCCCAAAGATCCAACTCTTTGATGAAAAGTCGCAGAGATCTTCCTCCTGCAACTCCCTCTTTCTTTCTCTTCTTCTTTCCTTTCTCTTCTTTTCTTTTATTTTTTTTTTCCTTTCTCTCCACTCACCTCTTTCTAGCACTTCCTTGATTCCCTCCACTCATTCTAGCACTTCCTTGAAGAAGAGAAGTGGGCATGGGACATTTGTCCACTTTCATGCACCAACCTTCACATGTGTTGGTCTCATACTACCCATACCAACCACATGTACTTTAACCAATCTCATGCTTCCATGTATTTTAAATGTCCAATCCATTTAATACACCAAATTTTCATTCTCATTTATCCTTTTATTCAATCAATCCTAACCCATATCAATTCATGGTTTAATGGGCCCATGCATAAATAATAACATATGCATTATACTTTAATTTAACATGACCCATATACAATTTATGATACACATATTTATATACATTATCAAGCATCAACTATACAAACATTAAACAACCATCAAACAAACACCAAACATATCAAGGCAACGCATAGAGTTTGGGCAAAGTGCAATTGGGTTATGGGCTAGATGAAATAATTTTCGGGGCGTCACATCACACCCACCTTAGAATGAACTTCGTCCTCGAAGTTTTAAGGGTAAGAAATCACCTAAGCCCATGAACTCAGCAAAGTGCTCCGTCATGTACTCCTCACGCTCCCAAGTAACCTGCTCCTCGCCATGGAACTGCCATCTCACCTTAACCATCGGAATCTCATGGTTACGTAACCTCTGGACCTTTCGGTCAAGTATCTGAATAGGTTCCTCATCATAAGTCCCATCCTGCCTCAGTTCAATGTTCCTCCAGTCCAAGACGTGATCAAAATCACTCTTGTACACTCTCAACATTGACACATGAAAGACATTGTGGACTGCTGCTAACTGAGGTGGCAAGGCTAATCGGTAAGCGACGGGGCCAATTCGTTCTAAAACCTCGAACGGCCCAATAAATCTCGGAGCGAGCTTGCCTTTTATCCCAAATCTAGTTTGGCCCTTCTGAGGTGAGACCTTCAATAAAACTTGGTCACCCACCTCGAACTCTACGGTCTTCCGCTTGGCATCAGTGTAACTCTTCTGCCTGTCTTGGGCTACTTTCATATTATGCTTGATCCTCTTAATCTTCTCCGTGTGTTCTTGTACAAACTCTGGTCCCATCACCGCAACATCCCCTACCTCTGTCCAACAGATCAGAGATCTACAGGGTCGACCATACAATGCCTCAAAAGGAGCCATGCCAATACTAGACTGATAGCTGTTGTTGTACGCGAACTCACACAGATGTATGTACTCCTCCCAGTTACCACTGGACTCAAGGACACAAGCTCGAAGCATATCCTCTAAAATCGATATCAACCTCTCAGACTGGCCATCCGTCTGGTGGTGAAAAGCGGTACTGAGATCTAGTCTAGTGTCGAGCTGCCTCTGCAACCCCTGCCAGAATACCGATGTAAACTTCGGATCCCTATCTGACACAATCAAAACTGGCACTCCATGTAATCTGACTATCTCCCGCATATAGAGTCTGCTCAGCTTGTCTAAAAATCCCTAGTGTTCACCGGTATAAAGTGAGCGGACTTGGTCAAGCGATCAATAATAACTCAAACAGCATTATGTCTCCTCGGGGTGTTGGGTAATCCCACAACAAAGTCCATAGTGACATGCTCCCATTTCCACTCAGGAATGGCAAGCGGTTGCATCTGCCCTCCAGGCCTCTGATGCTCAGCTTTGACTCTTTGACAGATCTCACACCTCTGAATGAACTGCGCTATCTCTCTCTTCATGTCGGGCCACCAATACATTCTTTTCAAATCATGATACATCTTGGTTCTGCCAGGATGAATAGCATAATGAGATCTGTGAGCCTCTTGGAGAACACTCTGTCTGAGTCGTGGATCTGCGGGAACCCATAAACGTCCCCTAAATCTCAAGGCACCATCAAATGACAAGTGCCAATCAGTAAAATCACTACTCTCAGCCCAAGACTTGTACATCCCATGATCAACGTCAAGTCTTTGTTGGTCAATTACCTCCTGGACTTGTGTAGGCTGAGCTCTCATTTGAGAACATATCACAATCTGATCTAAAGGGGTAGCACATATACTCACAACCGTAGTCGCCTCAAGTAGTCTCCACTCATGAGACATCTGGCGTGCTACCATAACTGTCTCTACCCGCTTCCTGCTCAACGCATCAGCCACTACATTGGCTTTACCTGGGTGGTATTCCAATGTAAAATCATAGTCTTTGAGGAGCTCTAACCACCTTCTCTTCCTCATGTTCAATTCCTTCTGAGAGAACAAGTACTTGAGGCTCTTATGGTCAGAATACAAAGTGAATCTCTCACCATAGAGATAATGCCTCCAAATCTTCAAAGTAAAAACCACTGCGGCCAGTTCTAAGTTATGAACAGGGTAGTTCTTTTCATGCACCTTCAACTGCCTCGATGCATAAGCAATGACCCTATCCTTCTGCATCAACACGCAACCCAAGCCGATACGAGAGGCATCAGTATAGATAACCAACTCCTGATCAGGCTCTGGCAAAATCAGCACTGGCGTAGATGTCAATCTTTTCTTCAGCTCTAAAAAGGCATTCTCACACTCCTCGGTCCATACAAAGGACACATCTTTCTGGGTGAGCCTAGTCATAGGCGTAGCTATCTTGGAGAATCCCTGAACGAATCTCCTATAGTAACCAGCTAACCCAAGAAAGCTTCTGATCTCGGTCACTGTGATAGGCCTAGGCCAACTGATAATGGCTTCAACCTTAGACGGATCAACTGAAATCCCCTCAGAACTCACCACATGACCTAAGAACTTCACTTCGGTGATCCAAAACTCTCACTTGCTCAGCTTTGCATATAGCCTATGCTCTCTCAGAGTTTGCAAGGTCACTCTAAGGTGTTCTTCATGCTCTGCTTGAGTCTTGGAATACACCAATATGTCATCAATGAAGACGATGACAAACTTATCCAGAAACTGCCTAAAGACCCTCTGCATCAAGTCCATGAACATCGCCGGTGCATTAGTCACACCAAATGGCATCACAAGGAACTCATAATGTCCATAGCGGGTTCTGAATGCTGTCTTAGGCACATCCTCTTCCCTGATCCTCAGCTGATGATACCCGGAGCGCAAATCAATCTTCGAAAAATACCTCGCTCCCCTCAACTGATCAAACAAGTCATCAATCCTTGGGAGCGGATATTTGTTCTTGATGGTCACCCTGTTCAATTGGCGATAGTCGATGCACAACCGCAAGCTCCCATCTTTCTTTTTCACAAAAAGAACTGAAACTCCCCAGGGTGACACACTCGGGCAAATAAAGCCCTTAGCCAATAACTCCTCGAGCTGTTTCTGCAACTCTCTCAACTCGGCTGGCGCCATTCTATATGGTGCCATAGAGATAGGCTTCGTGCCAGGGACTAGTTCAATAATGAAATCGATCTCTCGCTTCGGGGGTAATCTTGGAAGATCCGCAGGGAACACATCTGGAAAGTTCCTAACAATGGCAATATCCTCAAGTATCGCCTCACTAGTCTCTTCTTCATCAGGCACTAACCCAGCCAAGATCTCCCTATCTCCATCAGTCACAAATCTAACCCTTGTGACTGTCTGGTCTGAAGCTCTACCCTGTAGTGTAAACACTGGGTGTTCGGGGACCTGAAAAATTATTCTCTTCGTGAAACAGTCGACAACTGCATGATAGGCCGCGAGCCAATCCATCCCTAAAATTGCATCAAACTCTAAAAACTCTAGGACTCGAAAGCCAATAGGCATCTCAACATCACCAATCTGAACCACACACTGGCTACAGATCATGTTCGGGTAGATCCTCTCCCCAGCTACAGTACTCACCACTAACCATGTACTAGCCCTAATGGGAGTCAAATGCAAACTATCTACCATACGTCCAGATATGAATGATAATGTAGACCCAGCATCAAATAATACATGCATAGAAGTACCACAAATAATAAGAGTACCTTCCACCAAAGTCCTGGATGCTGTCGGGTCTGGCTCAGTAGCTGCCTTCGCTGTCTCTCTGGCACTGGACTACTGCATAAATCCCTGAGCTCTCTGAAAATTTGGACACTCGAACTTCCTATGCCCAGCCTGCCCAAATTGAAAACATAAGAACGGAGCCCTGGGCGCAAATGACCCAGTCTGAGATGTCGTCACATAACTTCCTCGACCTCTACCTCTGCCTCGGCCAGCAGTCTGTGAGAATGGGGGTCTCGGTGCACTCGGTGCCTGAATAGGAATCGGGACATGAGAGGAAACCACTGGTGAGGCCATCATACCAGTCTGAACCTGGGATTCCTTACTCTGAGCACCATCAAACTGTGCTCTTCCAAAAAAATTTCTCTTCCTTTCCCATCTTCCCTTCTTCCACGGAGTCTGGAACTGTCCCCCAGACTCTACTTGTGAAGTCGGTTCACCTGGAGCTGCTCGTGTAGACATACCATCAACCCGCTCAGCCAACTCATACTGTTTGGCCCTCTGGACCACTGTGGTAAAATCAGTCATCTTCGTCACAGCCATTTGAGGTCCTGCTGCCCCTGCAGCTCCACTAGCCTCGGCCCCACTAGTGCCCGCCTCCTGAGGTATTGTTTGAGGTGACTATCGAGCAATAGCCTCAACCTGCTGCACTAACGCCTGTATCTATGAAGTCTGGGCTGCCATCAAGCGGCCCTGTGCCTGAATGATCTCCTCCATCCTCCCCATCCGGTCATCATCGGATGGCCCTGTGCGTGGCTGTCCCAATCTCTCGCTCCTCCTCATAACACTGAGAAGTAGAAATACGAGCAACCATCACACATTTAAAACATTAACAAAGCCTCATAACTACCCATATCATATAATACACGCAGAAAATATGATAGTAAGGCTTTTAAGTTAGTTCCTTTAAGCTTTTTAATCATCTAAATCTCTCACCCAATTCCTAGGTCAAAGTCATCTAAGTCCAATACATAGACCAAACCTAGTAAAACCTGGCTCTGATACCAACAGTGGCGACCCCGCGCGCCCCGGACCAGCAACCCCGCAGGGAGTGGCATGCGGAATGCCGGGGTGGGACGCCCGGCGTAGGTATCTCCAACCACTCCTCAACTCTCGTGAGGTGGTTGAGACCCTACGAGCCTTATCTCAAACAACGACATAATATCAAAAGGTACTAAACAAAACTACCCACCGTATTAATCATCAAAGACAAGAGATAATCCATAAAAATAAACCATAAATAAAATCATAATCCCTACAGTCCATTAAAATTGACATACACATAAAATCCAAAATTGTGGGTACAAATAAAAACCGTCATATGCCCACATGGTCTATCTAACAAGTCCCAACTCACCCATACTACAATGTGGTAAGTGTTATAATTACGTAATCCAAAATATAATACTTCATAATTTAAAACACAGTTCAATCAAAATGCCTCTCAACTCACATCGAGGCCTTGGATTCTCTCGTAGGCAAGGCCCTCAAGATATAACTACTCCTTTGCCCTTATTCGGGACAGAAGGACTTGAAAGAGGAAAATGAGGGTGAGCCAACGGTGCCCAGTGAATAGAATTCAAATATGCTATCAATACTCATCAATAAATATCATGTATGCATGTCAATGTGTAGCATGATTAATGTAATACCCTGTATTTCAAAAAAAAAAAAAATTTACTATTTTGGCAACGCCAGAACGTTCAGGCGCATGCTAGAACATTCAGGGGCAATGCATGCCCAAACGTTCAGGTGCATGCCAGAACGTTCAGGCGCATGCCAGAACGTTCACTCCAAGAAATGCAATTGGATTTTCATTATACACCGACGCCTCTCTCCAAGGCTTAGGTGCCGTGCTAATGCAAGAAGGCCAAGTGGTTGCATATGCATCCCGACAACTGAAGATTCATGAGGGTAATTACCCAACGCATGACTTGGAACTTGCAGCTGTCGTATTTGCACTAAAGTTATGGCGTCATTACCTATACGGCGAACGGTTTGATGTCTTCTCGGATCACAAGAGTCTTAAGTACATATACACTCAGAGAGACCTTAACCTCCGCCAAAGACGATGGTTGGAATTTTTGAAAGATTATGACTTTCAACTCCAGTACCATCCCAGAAAGGCTAATGTTGTGGCCGATGCCCTGAGTAGAAAATCTTATGTTGCTTGCACTCTTAACTACGAAATGGGGAAGTTGGCTACAGAGTTGGAGAACTTTAACCTACAGCTGAACGTCGAAGGACCAAGACCACGACTCTCTCAATTATCAGTCAACTCTGAGCTCGTTCGAAAGATTTCAGCCGCTCAAGCCAATGACCCTATGTTAATGGAGAAATGAGACCTTCTACTCAGCGGCCAGGACCGTCCTCATTGGTCAGTCTCTGGAGACTGCACCGTTTGCTATAAAACACGTCTCTGCCTACCGAACGATCCTGAGGTTCGTAAA
This sequence comes from Paratinospora sagittata, assembly GCA_035771175.1. NCBI lineage: Eukaryota > Viridiplantae > Streptophyta > Magnoliopsida > Ranunculales > Menispermaceae > Paratinospora > Paratinospora sagittata. The sequence goes on from CM069604.1 coordinate 17,308,836, forward strand.
GACGTGCTTACTAAGATGCACTGTTCGAGGTACGCTATGCATCCTGGGGGTGACAAGATGTACAAGGATGTCAAGCAACAATTCTGATTTTCTGGAATGAAGAAGGAAATTGTAGACTTCGTTGCTCGATGTCTCGTTTGCCAGCAAGTCAAGGCAGAACGAAGACTTCCCTCTGGACTTCTCCAGCCGTTACCTATTGGAGAATGGAAATGGGAGAACATCGCAATGGATTTTGTCACAGCCTTACCTCGAAACAATAAAGGGCAAGATGCTATCTGGGTAATCATTGACAGACTTACAAAGTCTGCACACTTCTTGCCAATAAAGTTCTCGGATAATCCCGCCAAACTTGCAGAACTCTATGAAAGAGAGATCGTACGCCTTCATGGCATACCACTCACGATCGTCTCTGATCGAGACCCTCGATTCACATCCAACTTTTGGAAAAGCATCCATAATAGCATGGGTTCTAAGATCACTATCAGCACAACCTTCCACCCTCAGACTGATGGGCAGTCAGAGCGGCTTATCCAAATCTTAGAAGACATGTTACGCTGTTGCATTTTGGACTTTAATGACGGATGGGCAAAGTATTTGCATCTAGCTGAGTTTGCATAAAACAATAGCTACCGAACTAGTATCGGCATGGCACCATACGAGGCTCTCTATGGTTAGCCTTGCAGATCTCCGGTATACTGGTTAGATATGGCAGATCGACCGCAGTTAGGCCCTGAACTAGTTCAAGAGACTTCTGAGAAGATCACACTAGTAAAGGAACGACTTCGCGTTGCACAAAGTCGACAGAAGAGCTATGCTGACAAGCGGAGACAACCTCTAGAATTTGCTAAGGGGGACTTTGTTTTTCTGAAAGTCCAGCCCACAAGAGGTGTCAAACGCTTTGGCATCAAAGGCAAACTCTCCCCGCAATATATCGGTCCATTTCAGATCATTGAACGTATTGGCAAACTTGCTTATCGTCTGTCCCCTCCATCGTCCATGCCTAAGGTTCATGACGTTTTTCACGTATCTATGCTTCGCAAGTATCGTCCTGATCTTTCGCATATCATCCCTTTAGTCGAGGTTCGGGTTGAGGAAGGAAATACGTATCAGGAGAAAGTAATCCAGATTTTAGATCGAAAAACTCAAGAACTACGACGACGTAGCATACCACTTGTGAAAGTGCTCTGGGATCACCACGGCGTAGAGGAAGCAACATGGGAACTAGAAGCAACAATTAAACAGAAATACCCTGAATTGTTTTCTAGTACCAACTGATGATGTGATACATTGTATTATTTTCACTTATCAATCACAAGATGAAACATTGTTTACACCTATCTTGATCCATTGTTTCCCTTCAATAACTACGCAGATGTCTGAAAATACTATCAATGGATATAGTGATGCACACATGCAGTGGCCTCCTTATCCACCTGTGGCTACTTCACAAGCCGGTAACCCTCATCACTACTTAACTTGATTTCGAGGGCGAAATCCCTTTAAGGGTAGAGTGTAATACCCTGTATTTCAAAAAAAAAAAAAAATTACTATTTGGGCAACGCCAGAACGTTCAGGCGCATGCCAGAACGTTCAGGCGCATGCCAGAACGTTTAGGCGCATGACAGAACGTTCAGGCGCATGCTAGAACGTTCAGGCGCATGCCTGAACGTTCAGGCGCAAAAATATCTATATAAGAAACCTCCTCATTTCTCATTCCTCACACCAAATCACCTTCTCTTGTGAATTTCTTCTCCTTTCCACGCGTTCTAAGTTTTTGAGACTCTCGGTGCGGTGCAACAAAGTTCTATCCGGAGGAAAGCGCCAGATCTGAAAGAAGAAGTTTTATCTGAAGGTGGGGAACGAAACATAGGTTTGCGTGTTTCATAACTTTTATTAAAGTTTACATTCAATTATTATGTATACTATTCATTTACACTGCATTATGTCATATACTGTTTATACTGCCGCACATATGCCTGTATATTTGGAATTCATGTATTGCACTGTTATAATGCCGGATTTGTGGTCAATCTAACTCAACTAGACTCGGTCTTGTCCTCAGTAACTTTAAATAGTGAACGGGAGGCAACGGGCTGCTCTAAGCGATTGGTATTTAAGCAGACCTTGTGTCTCACCTCTCAACTGGGGACTGATCTAGTTGGTCTTATTGAAAGCTATCAGCTTATACAGTAATACTGAATGTCTTAATCCTGCACGTCGTGATACCGACCCTAATAAGGATCACCAGACGTGCCAAAGTCAGTCTAAATGTCAAGAAAGACTAGACCAGTAGACTAGACCAGTTCATGCATTGGCATCATACATATCACCACCTAGGGACGTATATGGTTTATGACTCATAGAATAGTTAGGAGCATTGCTCACTATTCATTATATTTCTCTGGAGAGGGACGTACATGAGAACCCGGCTACACCCGGGGAGGGACATCAGTACGTGAATTCAGAGCATCGTTCCTGTACGTGAATTCAGGCGATGTACGTTCATCAAACCATTACGAGACGGTGTCATGCATACATTCATATTGATTGATTATGATGCTCACATGTGTATTTAAGATATTTGATATTGAAGTATGCTTTATTAATTGTTATACTCATGCACTATTTACCCACTGAGCGCGTTAAGCTCACTCCATTATTATCCAATCTTTCATAGGAAATTAGAGTGGACTGGGTGCAGGTTATGGGGCCCACATTTTGTACCCTTTGTATGATTCATTGGGAATTTTGGGAGTATGTTCACTTGACCATTTTATGTACAAAAGTATTCTGAATTAAATGAAATCAGATTTGTACTGTGTGTGTCGTATTTCCGCTGCGCACTCTGTTGTTACCATTGTAATTGTTCCAAATGCGCGACCCGTCCGTGAGTGTACCGCCGATTTAGGCGCGTCCGGGCGGGGTGTGACAATTAAAAGCTCATAACATATAGATATCAAGCATTTATAATAAGTTCGATGCAAGTAAAAGCTTATCAATTTGGATCCACATTCCACATGCATTGGGTTACTAGTGCACGTCTATTTCACCGTACTGTTGATCCCAATCATGTTTTATTTGGGGTTACTAGTGCACGTCTATTTCACCGTACCGTTGACCCTAATCATTTCCTTTCCTAAAACCCTCCTATGACAATGTTAAGTCCCCCTATTAGCCAGATAGATGGGCCCAACCAAAGTCATAAGGTTTTCTCAAATCCATGCATCATTCAAAACATTAGAACACATTCATGCTTTCAACATACAATATATATAAGTGATATGATGACATAAAAGATATAATCATAAATGAAGTCTACTCACAACCAAGCCTCGCGAGAGTATTTAACCACACACGACCACCAAACCGAATCAACCCAATCAAGATCCTGAAACATACATCAATATCCTACCATACATCAATTTCTATGCTCAATCGTATAGACATTACACATCAACCCTAAATCAGCCCACATATAAACAATAGGCCTAAATCCCATCTAATCCCATCATTCAACTCAAATCACATGACTTAGGCCTCTAATGCATAGTTCTCATTCATAAACCACTCTATTAATCAAAAATACTGATTTTCAATTTCTTAGGCATAAACATACCCAAATTGGGTCACTTGATCACAAGTAGGCCTAACCCATGATATGGTCACAACCAGCAAATCAGTTGCGTAATCAACCCTAATCATGCTTAATTAAACATAAGTTGCATCAATTCAATGATTCTAGGCCAAAAGCATCAAAAGCCCCAAAATATGAAATTTTTCAAACTTAGGCCATATTGCCGATTTACACTAGGTCACCTTGTTCAGCCATGTATATCACTGATTTTGCATCATGGGTTCATCAACAATGGCAACTAGGTCAACATAGTTGACATGCAAGCTATTTGGAAAGGTCTAAGTTCATATTCTAAATTTTGGTCTAGTATAAGCAACCCTACAAATTCTTCATTTAATATTCTGTTCAGATGTATCAATCTACCAACATAAATATGTAATCACAAAATCAATCGTACTGATTGAAGTATGTGAAGAAACAAACCTTCTGTCCAAATATCAGCCCAATCCAACGGTGGACCGAAAAAATAAGTATCTTTGATGAACAAGTCTCTAATCAGACAATTTCTCCTTTCCTGCTGAAAATACTCAAACTCAGATGACTATATCACACAAAATGCTAAACGTATAAACATCTCCACCCTTACGAATATAGAACTATCAGTTATAAACTACGTATCCAAATTTGATATCCATCCAACGGTAGATTGAGGATATCTACAAGTTTTACCGAAACGGCATGAGAAATCCAGACTTTCCTACCAGCTTTGTTTGAGAGGTTAGATCTCTCCGAAGAAACCTCTAATGAAGATCTCCACCGTTCAGAATCCAGAAATATTAGATGTACACTACATATCAAAATGTTATATCCATCAAACGGTAGATTAAGAAGGACTAGAAGTTTGACCAAAATGGCGCGAGAAATCTAGACTTTCCGACCAGCTTTGTTTGAGAGGTTAGATCTCTTAGAAGAAACCTCTGATCAAGATCTCCACCGACCAGAATGAATAACCATAAGCTACGAACGTGCTGACAAAGTTTGAGATCAATCTAACCATATATCCCAAAGATCCAGCTCTTTGATGAAAACGTCGCAGAGATCTTCCTCCTGCAACTCCCTCTTTCTTTCTCTTCTTCTTTCCTTTCTCTTCTTTTATTTTATTTTTTTTTTCCTTTCTCTGTACTCACCTCTTTCTAGCACACTTCCTTGATTCTCTCCTTGATTCCCTCCACTCATTCTAGCACTTCCTTGAAGAAGAGAAGTGGGCATGGGATACTTGTCCATTTTCATGCACCAACCTTCATATGTGTTGGTCTCATACTATCCATACCAACCACATGTACTTTAACCAATCTCATGCTTCCATGTATTTTAAATGTCCAATCCATTTAATACACCAAATTTTCATTCTCATTTATCCTTTTATTCAATCAATCCTAACCCATATCAATTCATGGTTTAATAGGCCCATGCATAAATAATAACATATGCATTATACTTTAATTTAACATGACCCATATACAATTTATGATACACATATTTATATACATTATCAAGCATCAACTATACAAACATTAAACAACCATCAAACAAACACCAAACATATCAAGGCAACGCATAGAGTTTGGGCAAAGTGCAATTGGGTTATGGGCTAGATGAAATAATTTTCGGGGCGTCACAACTTTGGTAATAAGGGTGTTAACCAAGTTAAGTTGTATGAACACAGTTTCTATAAAACATCGGCTGAACAGTAGTTCACTAAAAGTATCGTCCAAATTTACTCGTCTCATACTGTGTAAACTTAGTGATAATATTAGTAATGCAATTTCTCCAAATGTTTCTTTTCACACAAGGTCGTGGGTTTTCTTACTTCCACATTTTGTTTAGTATCCTCCAATTTTTTTATGTCCCATACAACTCCAAAGTTAGCGATACAAAAGAAAGAATGGTTGTAAGTCGGCCCACCAAAGATAGTCTGAAACAAAACATTCTCATTCATATATAAAAGAAAAGTTTACAATGCCAGTAATCAATGTTGATTTTCCTACCTACTACCGCTCCTTCTAGACCTCCTGCTAGGTACAAAATGACTACTACCAGAAGGTTGATAATTTGCTCGTTCTTCTTCAAAGTTTTGCATATGCGTTAACAAATTATTTTGAGTCTCTCTCATCTCAGCAATACTAGAGGCCATTACATTTAACTGTTCAAATGGGTTAGTCGATTGTCCCATTGGTGGTTGATGGGTCGATTGTCCCATAGGTGGAGGGTAGGCCGTAGGCATTGGGGGAAAGTATTGGTTGTACGGGTGACTCATAGGTGAAGGGTAGTTGTTTTGATTGTACGGGGATCCCCTAATTGGAACCCCTTGGATATTTGGATTTGTTTAGGGTGAAAAGTTCTGAAACAATGGGCTCATTGGGATGTTCTGCCCTCCAAAATTTGGTGCCGCCCAATACTGTTGTTGTTGGTTCACAGCAACTTGTGGAACTAGCCAATACGGTACCTCAGGAGTTGGAAACCTCTGGTACGAAGTGTTGCCTTGAGTTGGCATGTTCCAAGTAAGCGGATTTGCTTGAGCACTTTGTCTATCTTGACTTTGTTGAGGTTGATTTAGGTTGGCAAATAAATCTTCCTCAGTGAATAGTCGATCGATTGGATCATTATTCGAGGCTGGGTTTGATGTAGGATTCTGATTTGGCTCATTATTTGGTACTTCCCTGACAGGAATCTTGCGTCGACTTTTTCGATGACAACGTCCATGTTCGTCTCTTATTCTTTTGACATTTCCTATCGTCGCGCCGAATACTTCCTTGTCAGTTACCCCTCCCCTCGTGACATATATCTTGAAGATAGAAGATGTTGTAACCGGCTCAGTGATCTGCTTCGAAGTCCCATCAAAAGTGTTGATGTTTGCTTCGTATAGCATCCTCATGATCAAGACTCCGTAACCGAGGAATTCCTTTCTCAAAGGGTTTTGAATCACCCTCAACATTTGTTGGATGATGATATGAGGTAGGGAGACCTTTATTTTATTCTCTAAGCAGTATAACATAAGAAATTGAGCCCTTGACATAGTGCCTCTAGTCCCCCTTTCTGGCAAGATGATGCCGAATGCGATCTTTCCAAGGCCGGCAAGAGATGGCTTAAGATGATTGTTTGGGAGGTTGGTGTACGTCGATTGAGTGTATTGCTCTTTGGCGAGGGAATTGAACAATTGTTCATTAGACTCTGTGACCTATGCAACTGTCTGGGGTTCATGTGGATCAATAATTCTCTCCTCAATCGGAATCTCCATAAGTCGAGCAATAATCTCGATGTTGATATAATTTTTATTCCCATGACTGTTGTCTCCAAAACAGGGCTGATCTCATCTTCTTGAAGTCCCACGCAATTCATGGCTTCATAGAAGGATCTCACCAAGTTGTAAGAGACGTGACCCTCAACTTTTGTTATGTTCAAACTCCCGAGAGTTGCGAGTTTGCCGTAAAGGATCGGACGGAGGCGGAGATCTCTATTGTCAATGCTCCTCATAGTCATAACCTCCCTTTTCGGCAAATCCTTGAGTCTAGTGGGAATTGGTTCCCTACTATTGGAAGTTGCTCATTCACTTAAGGTCATTATTTTGCTGAAAGGAAAATAAATTTGTGAAAGACACAAAATATATTCCTAACATTTTTTAAAATTTATTCTTTGTCCGTTAGACAATATTTTCTATTTTTTTCTCTTGATGTTTATGCCATCATGTAATAAAAATTCTTCATTAGCAATATGATATATATATATATCTCGCATACATATATGAATGTATAGATATATATATATTTAATCATAACTATATATATAGTTTTCATAAATCAACTACATATATACTTAAAATTAAACTATATAAAAACTATATAGTTTTCTAGATATATATATATATATATATATTTAATAAAAATATTAACTATATATAATTCTAAAGATATATATATCTAGTAAAATATTTCATTCAAATTTTTCATTAATAATATGGTATATATATATATCTAATATATACAAAGTTGTATAGGTATATATATTCAATCATAACTATACATAAATTTTTTCATAAATCATGACTATATACATTTAAATCCAAACTATATAAAAATCATATATAGTTTTCTTAGATATATATTTAATACAAATCTTAACTATATTTAATTCATATAAATATAGTTCTAAAGATATATATATCTAATAAAATTTTTCATCCAAATTTTCCATTAGCAATAAGGCATATATATATATCTCATATATATAGATATATAGATATATATATTTAATCATAACTATATATATAGTTCTAAAGATATATATATATCTAATAAAATTTTCTTTCCCAAATTTGGTGGAGTTGGGCGGGCCGTGGACCGTACTTTCTGATACCATTAAATGTCACACCCCGCCCAAATGCGCCTAAACCTGCAGTACACTCGCGGACGGGGCACGCATTTTAAATTATCACAATGGTAATATCAGAGTACGCAGCAAAAATACAATTCAATACAAGTCTGATTTCATTTAATTTAGAATTCATTTGTACATGACATAGTTAAGGGAACATACTCCCCAAAATCCCCAATAAATAATACAAGGGGTACAAAATGTGGGCCCCATAAACCTGCACCCAGTCCACCCTAATTTCCTGTGAAAATTTGGATAACAAAGGAATGAACTTAACGCGCTCAGTGGGTAAAATAGCCCGTGAATATAACAATTAATAAAACAAACTTCATAATTAAATATCTTAAATACACATCAAAGCATCATAATCAATCAATATGTATGTATGCATGACACCGTCTCGTAATGGTTTGATGAACGTACATCGCCTGAGTTCACGTACAAATGTCTTTCCCCAGACGCAACCAGGTTCTCATTGTACGTCCCTCCTCAGGAACGATGCTCTGGATCCACGTACAAATGTCCCTCCCCAAGCGTAGCCGGATTCTCATTGTACGTCCTTCTCCAGAGAAATATAATGAATAGCGAGCAATGCTCCTGACTATTTTATGAATCATAAACCACATACGTCCCTAGATGGTGATATGTATGATTCCAATGCATGAACTGGTCTAGTTTACTGGTCTGGTTTTTACTTAACATTTAGACTGACTTTGGCAACGTCTGGTGATCGTTATCAGGGTCGGCATCACTACGTGCAAGGTTACTAGTGAAAAATTTTGGATATACATATAGATATGTATGATTAAATATACATATCTATATATCTATGCATATAGGAGATATATATATACCATGTTACTAGTGAAAAATTTTGGATAAAAAATTTTATTAGATATATATATCTCTAGAACTATATATATATATATGTCAATTATATATAGTTGAGATTTATATTAAAAAATATATCTAGAAAACTATATGATTTTTATATAGTTTGATTTAAATATACATATAGCATTAATTTATTAAAAACTATATGTATAGTTATGATTGAATATATATATATCTATATACCTTATTATGTATGAGATATATATATATATATCATATTATTGATGAAAAATCTGAATGAAAAAAATGTTATTAGATATATATATCTTTAGAACTATATATATATATGAATTATATATAGTTAAGATTTGTATTAAATATATATCTAAGAAAACTATATATGATTTTTATATACTTTAATTTCAAATATCTATATATAGTTGATTTATGAAAACTATATATATAGTTATGATTAAAAATATATATCTATACATTCATATATGAATACGATATATATACATCATATTGCTAATGAAGAATTTTGATTTCATGATGGCATAAACATCAAGAGAAAAATAGAAAATATTATCTAAAAGACAAAGAATAAATCTTAAAAATGTTAGGAATTTATTTTGTGTCTGTCACAAATTTATTTTCCTTTCAGCAAAAGAATGGCCTCAAGTGAATGAGCAACTTCCAATAGTAGGGCACCAATTCCCACTAGACTCAAGGAATCGTTCAAAAAGGAGGTTATGACTATGAGGAGCATCGACAATAGAGATCTCCACCTCCGTCCGATCTTCATGACAAACTGGCAACTCTGGGTGGTTGAACATAACAAAAGTTGAGGGCTACGTCTCTTACAACTTGGTGAGATATTTCTATGAAGTCATGAATTGCGTGGGACTTCAAGGAGATGAGATCAACCTTATTTTGGAGACAACAGTCATGGGAATAAAATTTTCTATCAACATCGAGATTATTGCTCGACTTATGGAGATTCCGATTGAGGAGAGAATTATTGTTCCACATGAACCCCAGACAATTGCAGAGATCGTGGAGTCTGATGAACAATTATTCAATTCCCTCACCAAAGAGCCATACACTCAATCGACGTACACCAACCTCCCAAACAATCATATTAAGCCATCACTTGCCGGCCTTGGAAAGATCATATTCGGCAACATCTTGCGAGAAAGGGGGACTAGAGGCACTATGTCAAGGGCCCAACTTCTTGTGTTATATTGCATAGAGAAGAAAATAAAGGCCTCCCTACCACACATCATCATTCAACAAATGTTGAGGGTGATTCAAAACCCTTTGAGAAAGGAATTCCTCGGTTACGGAGTCTTGATCATGAGGATGCTATACGAAGCAAACATCAACACTTTTGATGGGACTTCGAAACATATCACTGAGCCGGTTACAACATCTTCTATCTTTAAGATATATGTCACACGAGGGGAGGGGTAACTGACGAGGAAGTATTCGGCGCGATGATAGGAAATGCCGAAAGAATGAGAGACGAACATGGACGTTGTCTTCGAAGAAGTCGACGCAAGATTCCTGTCAGGGAAGTACCAAATAATGAGACAAATCAGAATCCTACATCAAACCCAGCCCCGAGTAATGATCCAACCGATCGACTATTCACTGAAGAAGAGTTATTTGCCACACTAAATCAACCTCAACCAAGTCATGATAGACAAAGTACTCAAGCAAATCCACCAACCTGGAATGTGCCAACTCAAGGCAACACTTCGTACCAAAGGTTTCCAACTCCTGAGGTATTGTATCGGCCAGTTCCACAAGTTGCAGTGAACTAACAACAACAGTATTGGGTGACACCAAATTTTAGAGGGCAAAACATACCAATGAGCCCATTGTTTCAAAACTTTTCACCTCAAACAAATCCAAATATCCGAGGGGTTCCAGTTAGGGGATCCCTGCACAATCAAAACAACTACCCTTCATCTATGAGTCACCCGTACAAACCAATACTTTCCCCCAATGCCTATGGCCTACCCTCCACCTATGGGACAATCGACCCATCAACCACCAATGGGACAATCGACTAACCCATTTGAACGGTTAAATGAAATGGCATCCAATATTGGTGAAATGAGAGAGACTCAAAATAATATATTAACACGTATGCAAAACTTTGAAGCAGAGCGAGCAAACTCTCAACCTTCTGTTAGTAGTCGTTCTGTACCAAGCAGGAGATCTAGAAGGAGCGGTAGTAGGCAGGAAAATCAAAATTGATTACTGGCATTGTAAACTTTTCTTTGATATGAATGAAATGTTTTGTTTAAGACTATCTTTGGTGGGCCGACTTATAACCATTCTTTCTTTTGTATCACTAACTTTGGAGTGGTATGGGACATAACAAAATTGGAGGATACTAAATAAAATGTGGAAGTAAGAAAACCCATGACCTTGTGTGAAAAGAAACATTTGGAGAAAATTGCATTACTAACATTATCACTAAGTTTACACGGTATGGGACGAGTAAACTTGGAAGATACTATTGGTGAACTACTATTCAGCCGATGTTTTTAGAGACTGTGTTCATACAACTTAACTTGCTTAACACCCTTATTACCAAAGTCATGTGGTATGAGACACACATGAACTTGGATAATAATCGAAAAGACTAAGAGTAAGAGTTTGAATATATAAGATTGCGATAGAACGTTAGATTAGGATATTTACCGAGGCAAATCTTTGAATTCTTATGACTCGTATGGATTTTCAATGAAATATATATGTATGTTCACAAAAACTCGTATAGGTGATTTTAATATTGCAGTACTCTCGAAATTGTTGCTGAGCATACTTCAACATTATACTTGGCTACAATTCCTAAATCTTGGTTTTATTTTCTCCTTGCCAGTGAGAAAATGCAAACCAGGAAGAGAGGAAGGCCATGTACTGTCCGTCCAGCAGTGGAGGCACTTCCTGAGATTCAGGAACCGCTGCCTCCGATGACAGCACGAGTTACACCCGACATTGCCACTACATCTGGGCAGGAAATACCACCCCCACCTGCACCCTTTACCATGCCTTCGAGCATGGAAACCTTCATCACTGGATTTATAGAGGCGATGAAAGCAACTGTTCAAACGACTGTTCGTGAGACCGCGGCCAGTCAGGTTGCCACTGGTCAGGCACCTGTAAGATTTGGATCGGAATCTCAAACCGATCAGATTACCAAGTACAAGAGGCTACAACCTCTTAATTTTGCTGGCACCATTGATGCTGATGAGGTGCAAAAGTGGCTGGATGAGTCAAATAAGGCTCTTGATGCAATGGGAGTCGATGAGACTCGAAAAATTCCACTAGCTACCTACCAACTTGTTGGTGGGGCAAACACATGGTGGATAACAGGGAAAGAGGACCCAAAGGTCAACACAGTAGATATGACTTGGCAACAGTTCAAGTCAATTTTTATTGATGAGTATTTTCCTGGCGCTGTGAATAGGTAGAAGCGCCAGGAATTCGCTAAGTTATACCAAGGCAGCATGACTGTCAGGGAATATGCTGGCAAGTTCAAAGAATTATCAGTCTACTCTCCCTCCACCATCTCAATAGAGCAAGATAAGACTGAGAAATTTTATAATGGCCTTCGCCATGATATTCGACAAGCTTTGTCTATCTTGGATCTCAAGATTTACAAGGAGGTTGTTGACAAGGCCATGAGCTTTGAACAAGAGAAGATCATATAGGAGTAGAAAATGAATAAGGGAAAATGGCCTGCAACATTTCCCCAACAGGGCTCGCAACAGGGCAACAAGAAGAAGCCCTACTACAATCGAAACACAGCCCTCCCAGCCCATGTTTTGAAGAATGAGGCCACAACACCTGCGGCTGAACCTTCTAACCCTAACCATCATGGTTTTAGTAATCATGGCCGCGGAGGTCGTTATGGAAGGGGTGGCCGTAGAAACGGCAAAGGCAGAGGTGGTGGTCGACACCACAATCAGTATGGCCAGCAGAACAATCAACGTGGCCAACAAAACCATCCGCAGTATCAGCCGACGTGTTTCAACTACGGCCAGAAGGGCCATGTAAAATATGTCTGTCCGCACCTTCAGCAACCTATTCCCGTTGTTCCAGTCCAATGAGCACCACCTGCTGCTAATGCCCAACCCAGGCAGAACCAGCAGAACGAGATTCAACGAAATCAGGCAGAGCATTTTCCATCGCTCAACAACCCCTCCCAGACAACAATGTAGTTGAAGGTACCTTGCTTTTGTTCAATACAATGGTGCATGTTTTGTTTGATTCAGGTGCTACGCATTCTTTTATATCGTCAGCAGTGGTAAGACAATTAGACCTGCATCCTGAACCCACAGACATCACACTCCATGTCACATCACCGTTCAGATCTGGTATTGACGTGAATTTGATGTGTTCTCGATGTGAACTTCGAATGTCAGAACAGATAATATATGCAGATCTATTCATCACCCTGGGGTGCTTTAGTTCTGTTTTTTCGTAAAAAAGATGGTTCGTTACAACTTTGCATCGACTATCGCAAGTTAAATAACGTCACCATCAAGAACAAATATCCATTGCCCAGGATCGATGACTTATTCGACCAACTTAGAGATGCCAAATACTTCTCTAAGATTGATTTACGATCTGGTTATCACCAACTCTGGATCCGAGAGGCGGACATTACCAAGACAGAGTTCAGAACTCGGTATGGTTACTACGAGTTCTTGGTCATGCCGTTCGGTCTAACAAATGCACTTGCGGCATTCATGGATTTGATGAATCGCATCTTCAAGTTATACTTAGACCGATTTGTGGTGGTTTTTGTGGACGACATCTTGATATATTCCTCAAATGAGGAAGACCATAAGGTACATTTGAAGATAGTCCTCCAGACCTTGAGAAGCCACCAACTGTATGCAAAGTTGAGTAAATGCGAATTCTCGGCGAAGCGAGTTCAATTCCTAGGCCATGTGGTTTCAGGCAATGGCATTGAAGTAGATCCTTCTAAGGTTGAAGCAGTTTTAAACTGGAAGAAGCCTACCACTGTTACTCAGATTATGAGTTTTCTTGGTTTGGCTGGCTATTACAAACGCTTCATCAAGGACTTCTCAAAGATTGCTGAACCTATGACCAAGCTCACTCGGAAAGACGTGCGATTCATCTGGAATCCCGCCTGTGAAGCATCATTTCAAGAAATGAAGAAATGCCTCACGACGGCACCTATACTTATCACTCCAAGAAATGCAATTGGATTTTCATTATACACCGACGCCTCTCTCCAAGGCTTAGGTGTCGAACTAATGCAAGAAGGCCAAGTTGTTGCATATGCCTCGAGGCAACTGAAGATTCATGAGGGCAATTACCCAACACATGACTTGGAACTTGCAGCTATCGTATTTGCACTGAAATTATGGCGTCATTACCTATACGGTGAATGGTTCGAGGTCTTCTCAGATCACAAAAGTCTTAAGTACTTATACACTCAGAGAGACCACGATGGTTGGAATTCTTGAAAGATTATGACTTTCAACTCCAGTACCATCCCGGAAAGGCCAATGTTGTGGCGGATGCCCTGAGTAGAAAATCGTATGTTGCTTGCACTCTTAACTTTGAAATGGGGAAGTTGGCTACAGAAATAGAGAACTTTAACCAACAACTGATCGAAGAGGGAACAAGATCACGACTCTCTCAATTATCAGCCAACTCTGAGCTAGTTCAAAAGATTTCAGCTACTCAAGCCAATGACCCTATGTTAATGGAGAAACGAGAACTTCAACTCAGCGGATAGGACCTTCCTCACTGGTCGGTCTCAGAAGACGGGGACGTTTTCTATAAAAAACGTCTCTGTCTAACGAACGATCCTGAGGCTTGGAAAGAATTGCTCACTGAGATGCACTGTTCAAGGTTCGCTATGCATCCTGGGGGTGACAAGATGTACAAGGATGTCAAGCGACAATTCTGGCTTTCTGGAATGAAGAAGGCAATTGCAGACTTCGTTGCTCGATGTCTCGTTTGCCAGAAAGTTAAGGCAGAATGAAGACTTCCCTCTGGACTTCTCCAGCCATTACCTATTGGAGAATGGAAGTGGGAGAACATCGCAATGGATTTTGTTACGGCCTTACCTCGAAATAATAAAGGGCAAGATGCTATCTGGTTATCATTGACATACTTACAAAGTTTGCACACTTCTTGCCAATAAAGTTCACGGATAACCCCGCCAAACTTGCAGAACTATATGAAAGAGAAATCGTACGCCTTCATGGCATACCACTCACGATCATCTCTGATCGAGATTGTCGATTCGCATCAAACTTTTGGAAAAGCTTCCAGAGTAGAATGGGCTCTAAGATCACTATGAGCACAGCCTTCCACCCTCAGACTGATGGGCAGTCAGAGCGGCTTATCCAAATCTTAGAAGACATGTTACGATGCTGCATTTTGGACTTTAATGAAGGATGGGAAAAGTATTTATATTTAGGTGAGTTTGCATACAACAACAGCTACCAAACTAGTATCGGCATGGCACCGTACGAGGCTCTCTATGGTCAGCCTTGCAGATCTCCGGTATGCTGGTTAGATATGGCAGATAGACCGCAGTTAGGTCCTAAACTAGTTCAAGAGACTTCTGAGAAGATTACACTAGTAAAGGAATGACTTCGTGTTGCACAAAGTCGACAGAAGAGCTATGCCGACAAGAGGTGTCAAACGCTTTGGGATCAAAGGAAATCTCTCCCCGTGGTATATCGGTCCATTTCAGATCATTGAACGTATTGGCAAACTTGCTTATCGTCTGTCCCTTCCGTCGTCCATGCCTAAGGTTCATGACATTTTTCACGTATCTATGCTTCGCAAGTATCGTCCTGATCCTTCGCATATCATCCCTTTAGTTGAGGTTCGGGTTGAGGAAGGAGATGAGTATCAAGAGAGAGCGATACAAATTTTGGATAGAAAAACTCAAGAACTAAGGCGACGTAGCATACCACTTGTGAAGGTGCTCTAGGATCACCGCGGCGTCGAGGAAGCAACATGGGAACTAGAAGCAACAATTAAATAGAAATACCCTGAATTGTTTTCTAGTACCAACTGATGATGTGATACATTGTACTATTTTCACTTATCAATAAAATGATGAAACTTTGTTTACACCTATCTTAATACATTGTTTGACTTGAATAACTACGCAGATGTCTGAAAATAATATCAATAGATATAGTGATGCACACACACAGTGGCCTCCTTGGCAACCTGTGGCTACTTCTCAAGAAGCAGAGTCAAGTCACAACTACTTTCCATCACCAACTCCATCACCACACAAACAACGATTCTTATCACCAGAGCGTGCATGGCCTTTTCGTGACAATCCCGTGCCTTCATCTTGGCAGGACCTTCTACCAAAATTTCCAGGCGGTCAGATTTGAGAAACAGCACAAAAAAGTACTCCATCACTCAACCTACCTCCCCTCAAACGATGTAACCAGCGCCCTCCACCACCATCTATTAGGCAAGGATTGAAATCTTCAGAGGACGAGTCCGATTCCATTTGCTATCCATTGTTTTACAATGATGAGGATTCCACCGGCCACAGTGCTATTCAGGGACCATACAAGCACTACCCTTAACTCCCAAGAGATGACGCCGGTAGTGAATCTCAAGCAGATAACCATCATAACAACTTGAATTGATTTCAAGGGCGAAATCCCTTTAAGGGGGGTAGAGTGTAATACCCTGTATTTCATAAAAATGTTCAGGCGCCAAAACCTCTGTATAAATAAGCCTCTCCTCCTCATTTTATCACACCAAATCACCTTCTCTAGTGATTTTTCCTCCTCTTTTCACTCATTCTGAGTTCTTTTCTATTTGAGACTCTCTGTTCGAGACTCTTGGTGCGATACAACGAAGTTCTGTCACACCTAGGTTGCGCAAGCTCCCCATACCCAGTGTGATGAGCACCCCACCATGGGGTCTGCTCCTGCCATAATGGAACCATAATATTGTGCCATCAGGGTTGCGCCAACACCCCATACCCAGATCATTTGTCCGCACAATTCATCATGAATAGTACAGGGCCTCCACCTAAGTCGAACTCGCAACCTCCCTTAAGGAGTTAGCTTTCGCACTTGGAGTAACCACTGAGCCAATGGTTCAATGGCTACTCCAAGTGCGAAAGTTCACACCCCGCCTAGACGTGCCTAAACAGGCGGTACACTCACGAACGGGGCGCACATTTGGAATAATAACAATGGTAACAACAGAGTGCGCAGCAGAAATATTTAACACACAGTACAAATCTGATTTCATTTAGTTCAGAATATAATTTGTACATGAAATGGTCAAGGGAACATACTCCCCAAAATCCCCAATGAATAATACAAAGGGTACAAAATGTGGGCCCCATAAACCTGCACCCAGTCCACCCTAATTTCATGTGAAAGATTGGATAATAATGGAGTGAGCTTAACGCGCTCAGTGGGTAAATAGTTCGTGAGTATAACAATTAATAAAGCATACTTCAATATTAAATATCTAAAATACACATGTGAGCATCATAATCAATCAATATGTATGTATGCATGACACCGTCTCGTAATGGTTTGATGAACGTACATCGCCTGAGTTTACGTATAGGTGTCCTTCCCCGAGCGTAGCCAAGTTCTTACTGCACGTCCCTCCTAAGAAACAATGCTCTTGATTCACGTACTGATGTCACTCCCCGGGCGTAGCCGGGTTCTCACGTACGTCCCTCTCTAGAGAAATATAATGAATAGCGAGCAATGCTCCTAACTATTCTATGAGTCATAAACTATGTACGTCCCTAGGTGGTGATATGTATGATGTCAATGCATGAACTGGTCTAGTCTACTGGTCTGGTCTTTTCTTTGACATTTAGACTGACTTTGGCAACATCTAGTGATCCTTATCAAGGTCGGTATCACGACGTGCAAGGTTAGGACATTAAGTATTACTTGTATAAGCTGATAGCTTTCAATAAGACCAACTAGATCAGTCCCCAGTTGAGAGGTGAGACACAAGGTCTGCTTAAATAACCAATCGCCTAGAGCAGCCCGCTGCCTCCCGTTCACTATTTAAAGTTACTGAGGACAAGACCGAGTCTAGTTGAGTCAGATTGACCACAAATCGGGCAGTATAACAGTATAATACGTGAATTCCAAATATACAGGCATAAGTGCGGCAGTATAAACATTATATGACATAATGCAGTGTAAATGAACAGTAGACATAAAAATAATTGAATGTCAATTTTAATAAAAGTTATAAAACACGCAAACCTATGTTTTGTTCCCCACCTTCAGATAAGAACTTCTTCTTTTTTAGATCTGGCGCTTTCCTCCGGACAGAACTTCGTTGCACCGCACCGAGAGTCTCGAACAGAGAGTCTCAAAAGACTAAAAACTCAAAATGAGTGAGAAGAGGAGGAAAAATCACAATTTGGAGTGAATTTGGTGTAAAAAACGAAGAGAGGGGGTTGGTTTATATAGAGGTTTTGGCGCCTGAACGTTCGGGCGTTGCGCCGGAACGTTCGGCCATGCGGCTGAACATTCGGTCATGCACCTAAACGTTCGGGCATGCGCTTGAACGTTCGGTCATGCGCCGGAACGTTCGGTCATGCGCCGGAACGTTCGGTCATGCGCCTGAACGTTCGGGCATGCGCCGGAACGTTCGGCGTTGCCCAAAATTTTTTTTTGTGTGCAATTCTAGGGTATTACACTCTACCCCCCTTAAAGGGATTTTGCCCTCGAAATCAATTCATGTAGTTATGATGGTTAGCTATTTGAGATTCACTGCCGGCGTTATCTTTTGCGAGTCCAGGGTAGTGCTTGCATGGTCCCTGAGTGGCACTGTTGCCGGTGGAATCCTGATTATCATAAAACCATAGAGAGCAAATGGAATCGGACTCATCCTCTGGAGATTCCAACCTTTGCATAACAGATGGTGGTGGAGGGCGCTGGTTACATCGTTTGAGGGGAGGTAGGTTGAGCGGTGGAATACTTTTTCGTGCTGTTACTCGAATCCGGCCGCCTGGCAATTTTGGTAGAAGGTCCTGCCAAGATGATGGCACGAGATTGTTATGAAAAAGCCATGCACGCTCTGGCGATATGGATCGCTGTCTGTGTGGTGATGAAGTTGGTGATGCAAAGTAGTTCTGACTTGACTCAGATCCTAAAGGAGTCGTCACAGATTGCCATGGAGGCCACTTCGTGTGTGCATCACTATATCCATTGGTATTATTTTCAGACATCTATGTAGTTATTCAAGTGAAACAATGTATTAAGATAGGTGTAAACAAAGTTTCATCATTTTATTGATATGTGAAAATAATACAATGTATCACATCATCAGTTGGTACTAGAAAACAATTCAGGATATTTCTGTTTAATTGTTGCTTCTAATTCCCATGTTGCTTTCTCTATGCCGTGGTGATCCCAGAGCACTTTCACAAGTGGAATGCTACGTCGCCGTAGTTCTTGAGTTTTTCTGTCTAAAATCTGTATCGCTCTTTCTTGATATTTATTTCCTTCCTCAACCCGAACTTCGACTAAAGGGATGATATGCGAAGGATCAGGACGATACTTGCGAAGCATAGATACGTGAAAAAAGTCATGAACTTTAGGCATGGATGTTGGAAGGGACAGACGATAAGCAAGTTTGCCAATACGTTCAATGATCTGAAATGGACCGATATACCGCAGGGAGAGCTTTCCTTTGATCCCAAAGCGTTTTGACACCTCTTGTGGGCTGGACTTTGAGAAAAACAAAGTCCCCCTTATCAAATTCTAGAGGTTGTCTCTGCTTGTCAGCATAGCTCTTCTGTCGACTTTGTGCAACGCGAAGTCATTCTTTTACTAGTGTGATCTTCTCAGAAGTCTCTTGAACTAATTTAGGGCCTAACTGCGGTCGACCTGCCATATCTAACCAGTTACCAGAGATCTGGAAGGGCGACCATAGAGAGCCTCGTACGGTGCCATGCCAATACTAGTTTGGTAGTTGTTGTATGAAAACTCAGCTAAATGTAAATACTTTGCCCATCCATCCTTAAAGTCCAAAATGCAGCATCGCAACATGTCTTCTAAGATTTGGATAAGCCGCTTTGACTGCCCATCAGTCTGAGGGTGGAAGGCTGTGCTCATAGTGATCTTAGAACCCATTCTACTCTGGAAGCTTTTCTAAAAGTTTGATGTGAATCGAGGGTCTCGATCAGAGACGATCGTGAGTGGTATGCCATGAAGGCGTACGATCTCTCTTTCATATAGTTCTGCAAGTTTGGCGGGATTATCCGTGAACTTTATTGGCAAGAAGTGTGCAGACTTTGTAAGTCTGTCAATGATAACCCAGATAACATCTTGCCTTTTATTGTTTCGAGGTAAGGCCGTGACAAAATACATTGCGATGTTCTCCCATTTCCATTCTCCAATAGGTAACGGTTGGAGAAGTCCAGAGGGAAGTCTTCGTTCTGCCTTAACTTTCTGGCAAACGAGACATCGAGCAACGAAGTCTGCAATTGCCTTCTTCATTCCAGAAAACCAGAATTGTTGCTTGACATCCTTGTACATCTTGTCACCCCCAGGATGCATAGCGTACCTCGAACAGTGCATCTCAGTAAGCACTTCTTTTCGAACCTCAAGATCGTTCGGTAGACAGAGACGTTTTTTTATGGAAAACGGCCCCGTCTTCTGAGACCGACCAGTAAGTAAGGTCCTATCTGCTGAGTAGAAGTTCTCGTTTCTCCATTAACAAAGGGTCATTAGCTTGAGCAGCTGAAATCTTTCGAACTAGCTCAGAGTTGGCTGATAATTGAGAGAGTCGTGGTCTTGGTCCCTCTTCGTTCAGCTGTAGGTTAAAGTTATCCATCTCTATAGCCAACTTCCTCATTTCATTGTCAAGAGTGCAAGCAACATAAGATTTTTTACTCAGGGCATCAGCCACAACATTGGCTTTTCCGGGATGGTACTGGAGTTAAAATTCATAATCTTTCAAGAATTCCAACCATCGTCTTTGGCGGAGGTTTAGGTCTTTCTGAGTGTATATGAATTTAAGACTCTTGTGATCTGAGAAGACCTCAAATCGTTCACAGTATAGGTAATGACACCATAACTTCAGTGCAAACACAACAGCTGCAAGTTCCAAGTCATGTGTTGGGTAATAACCCTCATGAATCTTCAGTTGTCTGAATGCATATGCAACCACTTGGCCTTCTTGCATTAGCACGGCACCTAAGCCTTGGAGAGAGGCGGCGGTGTATAATGAAAATCCAATTGCATTTCTTGGAGTGATAAGTACAAGTGTTGTCGTGAGGCGTTTCTTCAATTCCTAAAATGATGCTTCACAGGCGGGATTCCAGATAAATCGCACGTCTTTTCAAGTGAGCTTGGTCATAGGTTCAACAATCTTTGAGAAGTCCTTGATGAAGCGTCTGTAATAGCCAGCCAAACCAAGAAAACTCCTAATCTGAGTAACAGTGGTAGGCTGCTTCCAGTTTAAGACTACTTCAACCTTAGAAGGATTTACCTCAATGCCATTGCCTGAAACCACATGGCCTAGGAATTGAACTCTTTTCGCCCAAAATTCGCACTTACTCAACTTTGCATACAGTTGGTCGCTTCTCAAGGTCTGGAGGACTATCTTCAAATGTATTTTATGGTCTTCCTCGGTTGAGGAATATATCAAGATGTCGTCCACAAAAACCACCACAAATCGGTCTAAGTATAACTTGAAGATGCGATTCATCAAATCCATGAATGCAACAGGTGCATTTGTTAGACCGAACGGCATGACCAAGAACTCGTAGTGACCATACGGAGTTCTGAATGCCGTCTTGGTAGTGTCCGACTCTCGAATCCGGAGTTGGTGATAATCGGACCGTAAATCAATCTTAGAGAAGTATTTGACATCTCTAAGTTGGTCGAACAAGTCATCGATCCTAGGCAACGGATATCTGTTCTTGATGGTGACGTTATTCAACTTGCGATAGTTGATGCAAAGTCATAACGAACCATCCTTTTTGCGAACAAACAGAAGTGGAGCCCCCAGAGTGATGAACTCTTTCGGATGAAGTCATTACTCTCTAATTCCTGAAGTTGTTTGTCTAATTCGACTAGCTCGACATTTGACATTATGTATGGTGGAATTAAGATAGGCCCTGTCCCAGGTATGAGGTTGATCTCAAAATCGAATTCCCTAACTGGAAGTAGACCAGGAAGGTCATTTAGAAAAACTGTTGGGAATTCAGATATGACTGGAACATCGTGTACTTCGGGAGGGTACAGTGTTGGTGATTCATTTCCGTCACCAAGGGACAACGCTCGAAGTTGTGACTTGAGAAGTGCAACTCTTGATTTGTGTATCCATTTCCTTGTTCCCTGAATCTTGACAAACTTTCCTGTATGCAAGGTTAACTGAACTTGCTTGTTCATACAGTTGATCTTTGCATTTAGTGGTGCTAGCCAGTCCATGCCGAGGATGATGTCGAAGTCTTCAATATCCATCACAAAAAGATCTGCATATATTATATGTTCTGACATTCGAAGCTCACATCGAGAACACTGCAAATTCAAGTCAGTACCAGATCCGAACGGTGATGTGACATGGAGTTTGATGTCTGTGGGTTCAGGATGCAGGCCTAAATGTCTTATCAATGACGACGATATAAAAGAATGCGTAGCACCTGAATCAAACAAAACATGCATCAATGTATTGAACAAAAGAAAGGTACCTTCAACTACATTGCTGTTTGGGAGGGGTTGTTGAGCGATGGCAAATGCTCGACCCTGATTCCGTTGACCCTGGTTCTATCTTGGTTGGGCATTAGCAGCAGGTGGTGCTTGTTGGATTGGAACAACGAGAATAGGTTGCTGAAGGTGCGGACAGGCATATCTTACATTGCCCTTCTGGCCGCAGTTGAAACAAGTCGGCCTGTACTGCTGATTGTTTTGCTGGCCTTGCTGATTGTGGTGTCGACCACCACCCGTGCCATTACCGTTTCCACGGCCACCTCTTCCGTAACGACCTCCATGGCCATGATTTCGGAAACCCTGATGGTTAGGGTTAGAAGGTTCAGCCACAGGTGTTGTGGCATCATTCTACGAAACTGGGGCTGGGAGGGCTTGGTTTTGATTGTAGTAGGGCTTCTTCTTGTTGCCCTATTGCAAGCCTTGTTAGGAAAACGTTACAGGCCATTTGCCCTTATTCATTCTCTGTTCCTGTAAGATCTTCTCTTGTTCAAAGCTCAGGCCTTATCAACAACGTCCTTGTAAATCTTGAGATCCAAGATCGACAAGGCGTGTCGAATGTCATGGCGAAGGCCATTATAAAATTTCTCAGTCTTATCTCGCTCCGTTGAGATGGTGGAGAGAGAGTAGACTGATAATTCTTTGAATTTTCCAGCATATTCTCTGACGGTCATGGTGCCCAGGTATAACTTAGCGAATTCCTGGCGCTTCTGCTTCATCACCACGCTGGGAAAATACTCATCAATAAACATTGACTCGAACTGTTGCCAAGTCATATCTGCTATGTTGAGCCTTCGGTCTTCTTTCACTGTGATCCACCATGTGTTTGCTCCACCAACAAGTTGGTAGGTCGCTAGTGGAATTTTGCGAGGCTCATCGACTCCCATTGCATGAAGAGCCTTCTTTGACTCATCCAGCCACTTTTGCACCTCATCAGCCTCAATGGTGCCAGCGAAAGTAAGAGGTTGTAGCCGCTTGTATTTAGTAATCTGATCGGCTTGAGCTACCGACCCAATTTTTACAAGTGCTTGAACCGTGGCCACCTGACTGGGCGCGGTCTCACGAACGACCATTTGAACAGTGACTTTGATTGCTTCAATAAATCTGACGAAGAAGGTTTCCATGCTCGAAGGCATGGCAAAGGGTGTGGGTGGGGGTGGTATTGCCTGCCCAGATGTAGTGGCAGTGTTGGGTGTGGCCTGTGTTGTTGTCGGAGGCGTCGGTTCCTAAATCGCAGGAGGTGCCTCCACTGCTGGACGAACAGTACATGGCCTTCCTCTCTTCCTGTTTTGCATTTTCTCACTGGCAAGGAAAAAATAAAACCAAGATTAAGAAACTGTAGTCAAGTATAATGTTATAGTACGCTCAGCAACAATTTCGAGAGTACTGCAATAAAAAAATGGCCTAGTTTTTCTAAGTATAGCGTAAGGTTTTTGTTGATGAATCAAAGAATCTTATATATCTCGTATGTTTGGCCATGGTGTAAAAAAAAAAAAACAAGGTTAGAATTTTTATATAATAAGTAGAAAACTTTGCAAGTATTTAAAATGATTTGGTTCTGGTTTTTTTTGTGAACATATATATATTGCATGGAAAATCCATACGAGTCATAAAAATTTTAAGATTTGCCTCGGTAAATATCCTGATCTAACGTTCTATCGTAATCTTATGTATTCAGACGCTTACTCTTAGTCTTTTCGATTATTATCCAAGTTCGTGTGTCCCATACCACATGAATTTAGTAATAAGGGTGTCAACCAAGTTAAGTTGTATGAACACGGTCTCTAAAAACATTGGTTGAATAGAAGTTCACCAAGAGTATCTTCCAAGTTTACTCGTCCCATACCGTGTAAACTTAGTGATAATGTTAGTAATGCAACTTTCTCCAAATGTTTCTTTTCACAAAAGGTCATGGGTTTGCTTACGGCCACATTTTATTTAGTATCCTCCAATTTTGTTGTGTCCCATACCACTCCAAAGTTAGTGATACAAAAGAAAGAATGGTTGTAAGTCGGCCCACCAAAGATAGTCTGTAAACAAAACAATTTCATTCATATATATCAAAGAAAATTTTACAATGCCTGTAATTAATTTTGATTTTCTTGCCTACTACCGCTCCTTCGAGATCTACTACTACGTACAAAACGACTACTAACAGAAGGTTGAGAGTTTGCACGCTCTGCGTCGGAGTGTTGCAAGCGGTTTAATATATTATTGTGGCTCTCTCTCTGTTCAACAATATTAGATGCCATTTCATCTAACCGTTCAAGTAGGTTAGTCAGTTGTCCTATTGGTGGTTGATGGGTCGTTTGTCCCGTAGGTGAAGGGTAGGCCATAGGCATTGGGGGAAAGTATTGGTTGTATGGGTGATTCATAGGTGGAAGGTAGTTGTTTTGATTGTGCGGGGATCCCCTAACTGGAACCCCTTGGATAGTTGGATTTGTTTGAGGTGAAAAAGTTTGTAACAATGGGCTCATTGGGATGTTTTGCCCTCCAAGATTTGGTGACGCCCAATGCTGTTGTTGTTGGTTCATAGCAACTTGTGGAACTGGCTGATACTGTACCGCAGGAGTTGGAAATCTTTGGTACGAAGTGTTGCCTTGAGTTGGCACGTTCCAAGTTGGTGGATTTGCTTGCGTACCTTGTCTATCATGACTTTGTGTAGGTTGATTTAATGTGGCATATAACTCTTCATCAGTGAGTGGTCGATCGGTTGGATCACTATTCGGGGCTGGGTCTGATGTAGGATTCGGATTTGAATCATTATTTGGGCCTTCTCTGACGGGCATCTTGCGTCGACTTTTGCGAAGGCAACGTCCATGCTTGTCTCTCATTCTTTCGGCATTTCTTATTGTCGTGTCGAATACTTCTTCGTCTGTTACCCCTCCACTTGTGCCATATGTCTTGAAGATAGAGGATGCTGTAACTGGTTCAGTGATCAGCTTCGACGTTCCATCTAAAGTGTTGACGTTTGCCTCGTATAGTATCCTCATAATCAAGACTCCGTAGTCGAGGAATTCTTTTCTCAAAGGGTTTTGAATCACCCTCAACATTTGTTGGATAATAATGTGAGGTAGGGAGACCGTAATGTTCTTCTCTATGCAGTATAACATAAGAAGTTGAGCCCTTGACATAGTGCCTCTAGTCCCCCTTTCTGGCTAGATGTTGCCATATACAATCTTTCCGAGGCCGGCAAGAGATGGCTTAAGATGATTGTTTGGGAGGTTGGTGTACGTTGATTGAGTGTATGGCTCTTTGGCGAGGGAATTGAACAATTGTTCATTAGATTCTGCGATCTCTGCAACTGTCTGGGGTTCATGTGGATCAATAATCCTCTCCTCAATTGGAATCTCCAAAAGTCGAGCAATAATCTCGATGTTGATAGGAATTCTTGTTCCCATGACTGTTGTCTCCAAAATAAGGTTGATCTCATCTCCTTGAAGTTCCACGCAATTCATGGCTTCATAGAAGGATCTCACCTAGCTGTAAAAGACGTGGCCCTCCACTTTTGTCGTGAAGGATTGGGCAGAGGCGGAGATCTCTATTGTCTATGCTCCTCATAGTCACAACCTCCCTTTTGGACAATTCCTTAAGTCTAGTGGGAATTGGTTCCCCTGCTAGTGGAAGTTGCTCCTTCACTTGAGGCCATTCTTTGCTGAAAGGAAAATAAATTTGTGAAAGACACAAAATATATTCCTAACATTTTTAAGATTTATTCATTGTCTTTTAGACAATATTTTCTATTTTTCTCTCGATGTTTATGCCATCATGAAAATCAAAATTTTTCATTAGCAATATGATATATATATATATCGTATACGTATATGAATGTATTGATATATATATTTAATCATAACTGTATATATAGTTTTCATAAATCAACTATATATATATTTGAAATTTAACTATCTAAAAATCATATATAGTTTTTTTTTTAGATATATATTTAATACAAATCTTAACTATACATATAATTCATATATATATATATATATATATATATATATATATATATATATATCTAATAGCATTTTTTAATTTTTTTTTTATAATATGATATATATATATCTCATATATACTATGGTATATAGATATATATATTCAATCATAACTATACATATAGTTTTTTTGTAAATAAATCATGACTATATGTATATTTAAATTAAACTATATAAAAAAAATCATATAGTTTTCTTGATATATATTTAATATAAATCTCACTATGTATAAGTGACATATATATATAGTTCTAGAGATATATATATCTAATAAAATTTTTCATTCAAAATTTTTCATTATCAACATGGTATATATATATCTCCTATATGCATAGATATATAGATATATATATTTAATCATAACAATATATATAGTTTTCATTAATCACAACTATATATATATTTCTAAACTATATAAAACTATATAGTTTTCTTAGATATATATTTTGCCACACCCTGTGTCACACCCTGGGTTGCACAACGTGCCCCCTACCCAGGTGTGGGCGCACCCCCTCGGGGCGAACGCCTAGCCATAGTACTACATAATATTGTCACATCTAGCCGAATTCGCCATACCCAACAAGGCCCTTGTAACGGACTAGATCATTTACCCCCACTATTCATGAATAGTGGGGGTAAATGATCTAGTCCGTTACAAGGGCCTTGTTGGGTATCGCGAATTCGGCTAGATGTGACAATATTATGGATCCATAATGGCTTAGGTCTTCACCCCGAGGGGGTGCGCCCACACCTGGGTAGGGGCACGCTGTGCAACCCAGGGTGTGACACCCTGCCCGGACGTGCCTAAACCGGCGGTACACTTGTGGACGGGGCGCGCATTTGGAACAATAACAATGGTAACAACAGAGTGCGCAGCGGAAATATATGTCACACAGTACAAATTTGATTTCATTTAATTCAGAATATAATTTGTACATAAAATGGTCAAGGGAACATACTCCCCAAAATCCCCAATGAATCATACAAAGGGTAAAAAATGTATAAAACACGCAAACCTATGTTTCGTTCCCCACCTTCAGATAAGAACTTCGTCTTTTTCAGATCTGGCGCTTTCCTCCGGACAGAACTTCGTCGTACTACACTGAGAGTCTCAGACAGAGAGTCTCAAAAGACTAAAAACTCAATATGAGTGAAAAGAGGGGGAAAAATCACAATTTGGAGTAAATTTGGTGTGAAAAATGAAGAGGGGAGGGTTGGTTTATATAGAGTTTTTTGGCGCCTGGAAGTCCAGGCGGGCCGCTTGGACTTCCAGGTATGTGCCATGTGCCATGTGCCTGGACTTCCAGGCATGTGCTTTATCCTAAAAAATTTATTTTTATTTTTATTTTTATTTATTTTTTGTAAAATACAGGGTATTACATATTTAATACAAATCTTAACTATGTATAATTCACATATATATATAGTTCTAAAGATATATATATCTAATGAATTTCTTTCTTCCCCTAATTTGGTGGACTTGGGCGGGCCGTGGACCGTATGCTCTGATACCATTAAATGTCACACCCCGCCCGGACGCGCCTAAACCAGCGGTACACTCACGGACGAGGCGCGCATTTAGAATAATAACAATGGTAACAACAGAGTGCGCAGCGAAAATATATAACACACAGTACAAATCTGATTTCATTTAGTTCAAAATATAATTTGTACATGAAATGGTCGAGGGAACATACTCCCCAAAATCTCCAATGAATAATACAAAGGGTACAAAATGTGGGCCCCATAAACCTGCACCCAGTCCACCCTAATTTCCTGTGAAAGATTGGATAATAATGAAGTGAGCTTAACGCGCTTAGTGGGTAAATAGTTCGTGAGTATAACAATTAATAAAACATACTTCAATATTAAATATCTAAAATACACATGTGAGCATCATAATCAATCAATATGTATGTATGCAATACACCGTCTCGTAATGGTTTGATGAACGTACATCGCCTGAGTTTATGTACAGGTGTCCTTCCCCGAGCGTAGCCAGGTTCTCACTGTGCGTCCATCCTTAGAAACGATGCTCTGGATTCACGTACTGAGTCCCTCCCTAGGCGTAGCCGGGTTCTCATGTACGTCCCTCTCCAGAGAAATATAATGAATAGCGAGCAATGCTCCTAACTATTCTATGAATCATAAACCATGTACGTCCCTAAGTGGTGATATGTATGATGCCAATGCATGAACTGGTCTAGTTTACTGGTCTGGTCTTTTCTTTGACATTTAGACTGACTTTGGCAACGTCTGGTGATCCTTATCAAGATCGGTATCACGACGTGCAAGGTTAGGACATTCAATATTACTTGTATAAGCCGATAGCTTTCAATAAAACCAACTAGATCAGTCCCCAGTTGAGAGGTGAGACACAAGGTCTGCTTAAATAACCAATTGCCTAGAGCAGCCCGCTGCCTCCCGTTCACTATTTAAAGTTACTGAGGACAAGACCGAGTCTAGTTGAGTCAGATTGACCACAAATCCGGCATTATAACAGTATAATATGTGAATTCCAAATATACAGGCATAAGTGTGGCAGTATAAACATTATATGACATAATGCAGTGTAAATGAACAGTAGACATAGTAATAATTGAATGTAAACTTTAATAAAAGTTATAAAACACGCAAACCTATGTTTCATTCCCCACCTTCAGATAAGAACTTCTTTTTCAGATCTGGCGCTTTCCTCCGGACAGTACTTCGTTGCACCGCACCGAGAGTCTCGAACAGAGAGTCTCAAAAGACTAAAAACTCAAAATGAGTGAAAATAGGAGGAAAAATCACAATTTGGAGTGAATTTGGTGTGAAAAACGAAGAGGGGGGGTTGGTTTATATAGAGGTTTTAGTGCCTGAACGTTCAGGCTTGGGCGTTGCGCCTGAATGTTCGGGCATGCGCCTGAACATTCGGGATGCGCCTAAACGTTCGGGCATGCTCCTGAACGTTCGGTCATGTGCCTGAATGGCCTGAAAGTTCGGTAATGCGCCTGAACGTTCGGTCATGCGCCTGAACGTTCGGTCATACGCAGGAACGTTCGGTGTTGAAATTTTTTTTTTGTGCAATTCTAGGGTATTACAGTTCTGTCCGTAGATTAATGTCCTAACCTTGCACGTCGTGATACCGACCTTGATAAGGATCACCAGATGTTGCCAAAGTCAGTCTAAATGTCAAAGAAAAGACCAGACCAGTAGACTAGACCAGTTCATGCATTGACATCATACATATCACCACCTAGGGACGTACATAGTTTATGACTCATAGAATAGTTAGGAGCATTGTTCGCTATTCATTATATTTCTCTGGAAAGGGACGTACAATGAGAACCCGACTACGCCTGAGGAGGGACATCAATACGTGAATCCAGAGCATCGTTCCTGAGGAGGGACGTACAATGAGAACCTGGCT
The DNA here is from genome assembly GCA_035771175.1 of Paratinospora sagittata. Classification (NCBI taxonomy): domain Eukaryota; kingdom Viridiplantae; phylum Streptophyta; class Magnoliopsida; order Ranunculales; family Menispermaceae; genus Paratinospora; species Paratinospora sagittata. The sequence goes on from CM069604.1 coordinate 17,338,833, forward strand.
ACGCCTGGGGAGGGACATCTGTACGTGAACTCAGGCAATGTACGTTCATTAAACCATTATGAGACGGTGTCATGTATACATACATATTGATTTATTATGATGCTCTCATGTGTATTTAAGATATTTGATATTGAAGTATGTTTTATTAATTGTTATAGTCACGAACTATTTTACCCACTGAGCGCGTTAAGCTCACTCCATTATTATCCAATTTTTCACAGGAAATTAGGGTGGACTGGGTGCAGGTTTATGGGGCCCACATTTTGTACCCTTTGTATTATTCATTGGGGATTTTGGGGAGTATGTTCCCTTGACCATTTTATGTACAAAAATATTCTGAATTAAATGAAATCAGACTTGTACTATTTTATATTTTCCACTGCGCACTCTGTTGTTACCATTGTTATAATTTTCAAATGCGCGCCCAGTCCGCGAGTGTACCGCCTGTTTAGGCGCGTCTGGGCGGGTGTGACACGAAGATTCAACCTTTTAGGAAGAAGATTCAAGTTCCAAGTTCTAGAGTTTGATATTATGTTTACGTTAGAGTTTTTTTCTATGTTTTGTGTTTTTATCATCCCAAAGATGAACTAATTTATTGTTCTAGAGAGGAGATGGATCCTAACCTGAACGTCATGGTCTAATTTTAGATTTAGCTTATTATTAATGAAATCTCCATAGTTTATTTATGATTCCATGCACTTAATGCTTTTGGTTTATTGGCCACAAATCGAATGAACCTATACTCGGAAGGCGGCACTCAAGAGAGGGTTTTCTAGGTTGGATAAGGGGAATTATGACCTGAAATAGTTGTAGAATCGAGAGGTTTACAAGGTTTCATGAGGTTGTAGGAAAATCACGAAACTTAATGGATTATTGTGAATTAGGGTTTTATCGAGAGATCGAATCTTGTTCTTGATGATACGTTCTAATTCGGCACTCGAGAGAGGGAATTAGAGATATGTGGATTTTTACCTATGGACTAGGAAATTGATTTGGTAATAAGCGTGTCTAAGTTATATGATTGAAGGTTAGGTGAAGTCAAGTTTCTAGATATTCTCATATATATTTGATATCTCCCATATTCTATTCGTTTGATTTAAATTTTAATTGCCTTTTAATTATTGAAACTCTACCATTTGATTAGCTAGATAAAGTTAGAAATTAGCGAAAACGGTACTTGGTAAAGTAAACTGTCCCTGTGGATACGATAACCCGACTCACTATCGGCATATTATAACTTGACTGTTGTGCGCTTGCGATAAATTCACGAACAGTCAACATCACCATATCTATTATTTCAACATAGATAATAAATGTTTTTACTTTTATGTAGTAATAGTTTACCAAATTGTTGAAATAAGCACCTACGTAGTCATAGTGAAATATAATCACTATAAGACAAACAAGAGAGAGAAAGTGAATGAGTAGTAATCTTTTCCTGCAAGAAGCATTAAAAATAGTAAAAGAAATAGTACTAAAAATAGACCCTATAGGCTTTAGCAATATACAATTTCACACTGAGAGCAACTTAATCCCACAGTGTCAAGCTAATACCATAATTCAAGTAATACTACAATTAAGCAATAAATTAGAATTATTAGAAGAAAAATTAACAAAATTAAGTTATATAATTAAAGCAAAAGAAATAAGTACAAAAATAATTAGTGAAGATAAAGTTAAAATACTTGATGATCAATTAGAAAATTTAACTAAAAAGGTTATAACACTAAATAAAGAATATAAACAACCAGAAAATTTAACACAACCAATTAGCGATATTTTAGGACCAAAACGAATATGGAAAACAAAATATCAATAAGTGAAAAAGATAATATAATAGAAAAAGTTAGAAATATGTTAAATATTAACACAAAAGGTAAAGTAATAATAGAAAGAACTGAAGACTTAATACCTGAAACAGAAGCAGATAAAATCTTAGAACAAGGATTTAATAAAATTAAAAAGAAAAATCTTTATAATTATAATTTCAAAGATAAAATTAATAATGAAATATATATTTATAAAGAAGAATAAAAAATAGTTGTAGTAAATTAAAGAGAAAGTATAACATTAATAAGTCCACAAGCTAAAGAAAAATATTCTAATATACATATAGGAGTAGTAATGATAGGTGTAATAAGTAAAACTAGAGAAGGACTAGATACAAAAGCTCATTTATATTTCTATGACGAAAGATTTAGTGACCATGAACAAGCTCAAATTGCATGTGCAGAAATAGATTTAAGAAATAAAATAGCAGTAGTAAGATGCTTACCTAATATAGATATAGATGTACGAGAATTTGTAGAAAATATAAAATTAAGTGTACAAACTAGAGGATTTAACATGAATAGTGAATTCAAGAATATTAGATTAAAAATATTCTTACTAGGAAATCTCTATGATAAATATCATAAAAGATTTAAATTTATAAATAAAAATCTAGTAGATTGCTTTCAAAGCCAGTATGTCAATATGATAATACCACAAAAAATTATTTATAGTCAACTTAATGGATTAGAATGACAACTACCACCCTTAGAACCTGAAAAAATGTATTGAACACCCTGAACAAAGTAATCAAGCTGCACAAAGATTTACTAATTATAAAAGAATAAAAAATCCAGAAATAATAGAAGAAGAAGAAGAAAATGAAATTAATATGTTAGAATATGAAATAAATAAAATAGAAATTATTAAAACTAATAGGAATCAAATAATAGATGAAATATTTGAAAATCCCACTAAATTTATGACAGAAAAAGAATTTGACAAATTGTGTAATGGTGCCTATACAGATGATGAAATAGATGAAATCTTAGCTAAAAAATTAAATTTAGAATTATTTAATATAAATACAAACCAACATTATAATGAAATATTTACAAGAGAAGCTAAAATAGAAGAAGGTGAAAGTAGTAAAAAAGTACCAGAACCAGTAATAGAGCCTACAACTATAGAAACTTATTTTAATAATAGAGAAAAATACAAGCCACAAAAATTAGAATATAAAGAAGCAGAAAGAATATTCAACTCAAAAAATAGACTAGAAGGATTTGAAAAAGAGGATAAATCCCAAGACTTAATAATATTAAGCTTACACAAGATTAATCCAAAAGATTGGAAAAAATAATTTAAAAATTGGGAAGGAAATTTAATTAGAAAATCAATGGGAGACCTTTCAAACATAATTGATCCAAAATATAAATTATTATATTTAAAAAGTACTACAGGATTTTAAGAAAAACAAATATATATAGGATGGAGAAGACATTGTGAAGAACATGAAAAAGAATTATTAGATGATTTTGATACAAATATTACAGTTCTTAGTTTTATAGATTTAATGAGTAAATTAATTTTAGGAATAGGACATGATAGACAAGATGAATGATTAACACCAATAAATGCCATTAGAAATCTAGAATAACTAAAAAATTGTGATTTACAATATTTTGATGACTATTCTAGTACGTTTTATAACTATTGGAGTCAAATAGGAGACCCTTTTAATAAAGACTTAATAATGAAATTTGTTACTAAATTACCGAGAGCTTTAGGAGAAAAATTATATGAAGAAACTATACAATGGTTTCAAGAAAATCAACATAAAGGCTATATAACTATATTAGCACCATTAATAGAATTAGTAAGAATGAAAATTAAAGACTATTGTATAACAGAAAAAGTAAGAAAACAAACTAAACAAAGCTTTAATAAAATGTGTAATAATATATTTGAAGTACCAACATTTGGCTGTAATAAAAGAAAAACATATAAAACAAAACGAAAGAAAAAATCATATAATACAAAACATAAGAAATTTTATAAAAGAAAATTTAAAAGATACAATAAACCCAAAATAAGAGAAAAAGCTAGAAAAGCATTTAGAAAAGGACAAAGAATAGTGAGAAAAACTTTTAAATGTATTTTATGTGGAAAAGGTCATATAAAACCCAATTGTCCTGAAAGAAACAATATAAAAGCAAATATATTAGAAGAATTACTAGATTTTTTAGAAGAAGATATAGTTAATATAGAAATGCTAAACTCCGATGATGAAATATACATAGATAGTGATACTAGTAATAGTGAAAAAGAATATTGTAATTGTAATACCCTAGGTTTGCACACAAAAAAAAAGAAAGAAGAAAAAAAAAAATTGTTCGGGCACAACGCCTGAACGCTCGGGCGCCTGCACGAATGTTCAGGTGCCATTTTTCCTATTTAAGAACCCCTCCCCCTTCCTCATTTCTCACACCAAAATCATTCCTTGTGATTTTACTTCTCTCTTTCACTCATTTTGAGTTTTTGTCTTCTCTTTTGAGACTCTCTTTCCGAGACTCTCTGTGCGGTGCAACACGGTTGTCCCCGGGGGAAGGCGCCAGTTTTCAAAGGAGTTTTTATCTGAAGGTGGGGAACGAAACATAGGTTTGCGTGTCTTATAACTTTTATTAAAGTTTACATTCATTTATCATTATGTCTACTATTCATTTACATTGCATTATGGCGTATAATGTTATATTTGTCATACTTACGCCTTTATATTTGGAGTTCATGTATTACGCTGTTGTTATGCTGGATTAATGGTCAATCTGGCTCAACCAGACTCAGTCTTGTCCTCAGTAACTTTAAATAGTGAACGGGAGGCAGCGTGCTGCTCTAGATGATTGGTATTTAAGTAGACCTCGTGTCTCACCTCTCAACTGGAAACTAATTTGGTTGGTCTTATTTGAAAGCTATCAGCTTATACAAGTAATACTGAATGTTTTAACCTTGCACGTAGTGATACCGACCCTGATAAGGATCACTAGACGTTGACAAATCCTATCTAAATGTTAAGACCGGACCAATTCATGCATTGGCATCATACATAGCACCACCTAGGGACGTATGTGGTTTATGATTCATAGAATAGTTAGAAGCGATGCTCGCTATTCATTATATTTCTCTGGAGAGGGACGTACAATGAGAACCTGACTACTCCTGGGGAGGGACATCTGTATGTGAATCCAGAGCGTCGTTCCTGAGGAGGGACGTACAATGAGAACCTGCCTACTCCTGGGGAGGGACATTTGTACGTGAACTCAGGCGATGTACAATCATCAAACCAATACGAGACGGTGTCATGCATACATACATATTGGATTGATTATGATGTTCTGATGTGTATTTAAGATATTTGATTATGAAGTTTGCTTTATTAATTGTTATATTCACGAACTATTTTACCCACTGAGCATGTAGCTCACCCCGTTGTTATCCCATTTTTCACAGGAGATTAGGGTGGACTGGGTGCAGGTTTTTAGGCCCACATTTTGTACCCTTTGTATTATTCATTGGGGATTTTGGGAGAATGTTCCCGTAACTATTTCATGTACAATTATATTATGAAATTAATGAAATCAAACTTGTACTTAATCGTGTTTTTGCGCACTCAGCTATCGTTATAATGCATTTGTGCCCCGTCCGTGAGTGGCCCGCCGGTTTAGGTGCGTCCGGGCGGGGTGTGATAGTAATACCCCCAGAATTAGACTAATATATATATATAAATTCAAAATACAACATATGGATAAATAAAAGTCTATATATATATATGCTAATAATATGATATATATGTCACAAGATGAGAATATTAGTTTTGAGCCCGTGTACAATATTGTTGGACTAGTAAATCATAAAATCCACAATCAAGTCCAAAAAACAAAACAAATCCATAATATGACCCAAAATCAAGTCCAAGCTCACTATTTGGAAGCTTCTAGGTAAATTATTAGTGTTGCAAGTTGGCAACTTGCATTACGTGTGTATGGCCAAGATTTTTGGAAATTTTTAATCAAGTGGTGTGGATTAGATGAAACTAGTATAAAAGGGGGTGCCTCCTCCTTGTTTCTTCCATCCCATTCTTCATTTCTCCTCCCCTCTCTTGGAGATTCTCGCTTGAAAATCTTAGTATGCTCTGTGGTTGTAGTTTTTACTGATCTTCCACATCGGAAAATGTTTTCTAGAGTACCCTCCTTTCATCTTCCCCCTCTCTTGAAGTATTTTCTCTTTCTCCCTCAAGAATTTCTCTCTTTAGAAATTCTCTCTCTTCTCTTGAGACTCTCCTATTTGGTGCATAGTGGAAGCTCTACCGGAATGCCAATCTTGCAAAATTGAAGGTTGGAAGCGAAACTTAGGTTTGCGTATATTATTTCTTTTTATGGGTTTTCATACATACATTATTTCAATTATATTATAAATGTTGAGATTATGCCATATTGTACCTTGACATTTGAACGGTGTATCGTCATACTGTTGGATTGGCAATTGATTCTATTAGCCTAACTTAGTCTTGTCCCTAGTACCATTGAATTGTGAATGGGAGGCAGTGGTACTGCTCTAGAAGACTTGGTGTTTAAACGTGTCCATTGTGACCGACCTCTCAGCCTGGGGACTGGTCTAGATTAATTCTATCAAAAGCTAGCCTAAAAGATATAAAGTCCACCTGTCTGTCCATTGAGACTCAAGAGCTGCCGCACAAGTGCAGTAGGCACGATGAAGGAATACAATGGTCAAGGATAGTGACTACCTTGATATACGTACATGTCTACATGCACATGCATAACATACTGGTAAATAACACGACCACTTAGGTACATGGGTATTCTGGCCCTCGGAATCGATTATCGGCACAAATGCCCTGTTATGAGTTGACCCTATACGTACATGTCTACATGTTATAATACCCTAGGTTTGCATAAAAAAAAAGAAATTAAACTTCGGGCAGGGTGCAAGAACATTCCGGCAGGGTGCCCGAACCTTCAGACGCATGCCTGAACCTTCAAGCACCCTTTTTTCCTATTTAAGGAACCCCCCTCCTCATTTCTCACACCAGAATCACTTTTCCTTGTGATTTTTCTTCTCTCTCTCTTACTCATTTTGAGTTTTTGTCTTCTCTTTTGAGACTATCTTCGCGGTGCAATGCAGTTTTGCTAGGGGGAAGGTGCCAGTTCTTGAAGGAGTTTTTAACTGAAGGTGGGGAACGAAACATAGGTTTGCGTGTCTTATAACTTTTATTAAAGTTTACATTCATTTATCATTCTGTCTACTATTTATTTACACTGCATTATTGCGTATAATGTTTATACTTGTCATACTTATGCCTGTATATTTGGAGTTCATGTATTACACTGTTGCTATGCCGGATTAGTGGTCAATCTGGCTCAACCAGACTTAGGCTTGTCCTCAGTAACTTTAAATAATGAATGGGAGGCAGCGTGCTCCTCTAGACGATTGGTATTTAAGTAGACCTCGTGTCTCACCTCTCAACTGGAGACTGATCTGGTTGGTCTTATTTGAAAGCTATCAGCTTATATAAGTAATACTGAATGTCCTAACCTTGTACGTAGTGATACCAACCCTGATATGGATCACCAGACATTGTCAAATCGTGTCTAATGTTAAGTAAAGACCAAACCAGTTCATGCATTGACATCATACATAAGCACCACCTAGGGACGTATGTGGTTTATGACTCATAGAATAGTTAGAAGCAATGCTCAGTATTCATTATATTTATTTGGAGAGGGGCGTACAATGAGAACCAGGCTACTCCTAGCGAGGGACATCTGTACGTGAACTCAGGCGACGTACAATCATGAAACCAATACGAGACGGTGTCATGCATACATACATGTTGGATTGATTATGATGTTTTGATGCGTATTTATGATATTTGATTATGAAGTTTGCTTTATTAATTGTTACACGAACTATTTTACCCACTGAGCGTGTAGCTCACCCCGTTGTTATCCAATTTTTCATAGGAGATTAGAGTGGACTGGGTGCAGGTTTTTGGGCCCACATTTTTGTACCCTTTGTATTATTCATTGGGGATTTTAGGAGGATGTTCCCTTAACTATTTCATGTACAAATATATTCTGAACTTAATGAAATTATACTTGTACTTAATCGTGTTTCTGCGCACTCAGTTATTGTTATAATTCAATAGCGCCCCGTCCATGAGTGTCCCGCCGGTTTAGGCGTGTCAAGGAGGGGTGTGACATTTGATGGTATCAGAGAGTAAGGTCCACGGCCCGCCCAAGTCCACCAAATTAGGGGAAGAAAAATTTTATTAGATATATATATATATATATATATCTTTAGAACTATATATATTTGAATTATATCTAGTTGAGATTTGTATTAAATATATATCTAGAAAACTATATAGTTTTTATATAGTTTAGATTCAAATATTATATAGTTATGAATTATGAAAACTATATATATCTATATATCTATGTATATATGAGATATATATATATATATATATATCATATTGCTAATGAAAAATTTGGATTGAATGATGGCATAAACATCAAGAGAAAAATAGAGAATATTGTCCAACGGACGAGACATAAATCTTAAAAATCTTAGGAATATATTTTACAAGTTTATCTTCTTTTCAGCAAGATAATGGCCTTAAGTGAAGGAACGACTTCCAGTAGTCGGAAACCAATTCCCACCAGACTCACGGAACTGTTCGAAAGGGAGGTTATGACTATGAGGAGTATCGACAATAACACCGGGGTGGTTGAACATAACAAAAGTTGAGGGTTACGTCTCTTACAACTTGGTGAAGTCCTTTTACGAAGCCATGAATTGCATAAGACTTCAAGAAGATGGGATCAGCCCTGTCTTGGAGACAATGGTCAGGGGAACAAAGATTTCTATCAACGTCAAAGTTATTTCGTGACTTATGGAGATCCCGATTGGAGATAGAATCATTGATCCACACAAACCCCAAACATTTGCAGAGATCGCGGAGTCCAAGAACAGTTGTTCAATTCCCTCGCCAAAAAGTTGTACACCCAATTGATGTACGCCCACCTCCCAAACAATCTCCTTAAACCACCTATTGCCAGCCTTGGGAAGATCGTATTCGGCAACATCTTGCCCGAAAAAGGTGACTAGAGATGCTATGTCAAGGGCTCAACTTCTTGTGCTATACTGCATAGAGAAGAAAATTAAGGTCTCCCTACCTCACATCATGTAATACCCTGTATTTCACAAAATAATAATAATAATAATAATAATTTTTTTAGGATAAAGCACATGCCTGGAAGTCCAGACACATGGCACATGGCATATGCCTGGAAGTCCAGACACATGGCACATGGCACATGCCTGGAAGTCTAGGCACATGCCTGGAAGTCCAGGCAGCCCGCCTGGACTTCCAGGCGCCAAAAATTCTATATAAACCAACCCTCCCCTCTTCATTTTTCACCCCAAATTCACTCCAAATTGTGTTTTTTCCTCCTCTTTTCACTCATATTGAGTTTTTAGTCTTTTGAGACTCTCTGTCCGAGATACTCAGTGCAGTACGACGAAGTTCTGTCCGAAGGAAAGCGCCAGGTTTGAAAAAGAAGAAGTTCTTATCTGAAGGTGGGGAACGAAACATAGGTTTGCGTGTTTTATAACTTTTATTAAAGTTTACATTCAATTATTATTATGTCTACTGTTCATTTACACTGTCTTATGTCATATAATGTTTATACTGCCGCACTTATGCTTGTACACTTGGAATTCACGTATTATACTGTTATAATGCTGGATATGTGGTCAATCTGACTCAACTAGACTCGGTCTTGTCCTCAGTAACTTTAAATAGTGATGGGAGGCAGCGGGCTGCTCTAGGCGATTGGTTATTTAAGCAGACCTAGTGTCTCACCTCTCAACTGGGGACTGATCTAATTGGTCTTATTGAAAGCTATCAGCATATACATGTAATACTGAATGTCCTAACCATGCACGTCGTGATACCGACTTTGATAAGGGTCACTAGACGTTGCCAAAGTCAGTCTAAATGTCAAGAAAAGACCAGACCAGTAGACTAGACCAATTCATGCATTGGCATCATACATATCACCATCTAGGGACGTGTATGGTTCATGACTCATAGAATAGGTAGGAGCATTGCTCGCTATTCATTACATTTATCTGGAGAGGGACGTACATGAGAACCCAGCTACACCTGGGGAGGGACATCAGTACGTGAATCCAGAGCATCGTTCCTGAGGAGGGACGTATAGTGAGAACCTGGCTACGCCCGGGGAAGGACACCTATACGTGAACTCAGGCGATGTACGTTCATCAAACCATTACAAGACGGTGTCATGAATACATACATATTGATTGATTATGATGCTCACATGTGTATTTAAGATATTTGATATTGAAGTATGCTTTATTAATTATTATACTCACGAACTATTTACCCACTGAGCGCGTTAGGCTCACTCCATTATTATCCAATCTTTCACAGGAAATTAGGGTGGACTGGGTGCAGGTTATGGGGCCCACATTTTGTACCCTTTGTGTTATTCATTAGGGATTTTTGGGAGTCTGTTCCCTTGACCATTTTATGTACAAATTATATTCTGAATTAAATGAAATCAGATTTGTACTGTGTAACATCTATTTCCGCTGCGCACTCTGTTGTTACCATTGTTATTGTTCCAAATGCGCGCCCCGTCCACGAGTGTACCGCCGTTTAGGCGCGTCCGGGCGGGGTGTGACACATCATCATCCAACAAATGTTGCGGATGATTTAAAACCCTTCAAGGAAGGAACTCCTCAGCTACAGAGTCTTGATCATGAAGATGCTATACGAGGCAAAGGTTAACACTTTTGATGAGTCTTCGAAGCAGATCACTAACGAGGAAGTATTCGGTGCGACTTTAGGAGGAAATGGCGAAAGAAGTAGAGACAAAAATGGACGTTGTCAACGAAAAAGTCAGCGCAAGATTCCGGTTAGGGAGGCACCAAATAACGAGCCAAACAAGAACCCTACGGCAAACCCAGCCACGAATAATGGTCAAACCGATCATATACCCTCCGAGGAAGATTTCTTTGCCAAACTTAATGAACCACAACCAAATCAGAATGGACAGAGAGTTCCAGCAAATCCACCTTCTTGGAACATACCAACCCAAGACAATACTATGTACCAAAGGTTTCCAACTCCTGAAGTACCGTATTGGCCAATTCCACAAGTTCCTGTGAACCAACAACAATAGAATTGTGTGGCACCAAATTTTGAAACATAGGATATCCCAATAAATCCATTGTTTCAAGACTTTTCGACTCAAGCATATCCAAATGTCCAAGAGGTTCCAGTTAGGGAATCCCCGTACAATCTAAACAACTACCCTCCACCTATGAGTCAACCATACGACCAATATTTTCCACCAATGCCTACGGCCTACCCTCCACCTATGGGACAATCGACCTATCAACCATCAATGGGGCAATCGACTAACCCATTCGAGCAATTAAATGTGATTGTATCTAGTATTGCTCGGATGGAGGAGACTCAAAATGTTTTGTTAACACGTATGCAAAACGTCGAAGAACAGCGAGCAACTTCTCAACTTTCTTCTAGTAGTCTTTTTGTACCTAGAAGGAGGTCTAAAAGAAGCGGTAGTAGGCACCAAAATCAGGAATGATCACTGGCATTGTAAAATTTATTTTATATATGAATGAAAATGTTTTGTTTAAGACTATCTTTGGTGGGCAGACTTACAACCATTCTTTCTTTTGTATCACTAACTTTGGAGTGGTATGGGACACAACAAAATTGGAAGATACTAAATAAAAAGTGAAAGTAAGAAAACCCACGACCTTGTGTGAAAAGAAACATTTGAGGAAAGTTGTATTACTAACATTATCACTAAGTTTACACGGTATGGGACGAGTAAACTTGGACCATACTATTAGTAAACTCCTCTTTAGCCGATGTTTTATAGAGATCGTGTTCATACAACTAAACTTGGTTAACACCCTAATTACCAAGTTCATGTGGTATGGGACACATGAATTTGGATAATAGTCGAAAAGACTAAGCAAGAGAGTTTGAATACATAAGATTGCGATAGAACGTTAGATTAGGATATTTACAGAGAAAAATCTTAGAATTTTTATGACTCATATGGATTTTCAATGAAATATATATGTATGTTCACAGAAACCAGAACCAAAACATTTGAAATACTTGCAAAGTTTTATACTTAATATATAAACATTCTAACCTTGTTTTACACCATAGCCAAACATACGAGGCACATAACATTCTTTGATTCCTTAACAAAAACCTTACGCTATACTTAGAAAAATAGGTGGTTTTTATATTGCAGTACTCTCGAACTTGTTGCTGAGAATATCATAACATTATACTTGGCTACAGTTCCTAAATCATAGTTTTATTTTGTCCTTGCCAGTGAGAAAATGCAAACCAGGAAGAGAGGAAAGCCACATACTGTCCGTCCAGCAGAGGAGGCACCTCCTGAGATTCAAAACAAGGAACCGCCGCCTCCGACGACAGCGCAGGCCATACTCGACACTGCCACTATGTCTGGGCAGGCAGTGCTACCCCATCCCACATTCTTTACCATGCCTTCGAGTCTGAAAGTCTTTTTCGCATGATTTATCGAGGCAATGAAAGTAACTGTTCAGACTGTCGTTCGTGAGACCGTGGCCAATCAGGTTGTCACTGTTCAGGCACCTGTTAGATCTGGGTCGGAGACTCAAACCGACCAGATTATGAAGTATAAGAGGCTACAACCTCTTACTTTTGCTGGTACCATTGATGCGGAGGAGGCGCAAAAATGGCTGGATGAGTCGAAGAAGGCTCTTGATGCAATAGGAGTCGATGAGGCTCAAAAGATTCCACTTGCGTCCTACCAACTTATTGGTGGAGCAAATACATGGTGGATAACAGTGAATGAGGACCCAAGGGTCAACACCATGAACATGATTTGGCAGCAGTTCGAGTCATTGTTTATTGATTAGTACTTCCCCGACGCTGTGAAGAGGCAGAAGCGCCAAGAGTTCGCCAAGCTATGCCAAGGTGGCATGACAGTCAAGGAGTATGCTATCATGTTTAAAGAATTATCGTTTTACTTTCTCTCCCCCATCTCAATGGAACAAGATAAAACTGAGAAATTCTACAATGACCTTCGTCCTGACATTCGACAAACCTTGTTGATCTTAGATCTCAAGATTTACAGGGAGGTCATTGACAAGGCCATGAGCTTTGAGCAGGAAAAGATTGTGCAGGAGCAGAGACTGCATAGGGGAAAATGACCTGCTATGTTTTTTCAACAGGGCTCGCAGCAGGGCAACAAGAAGAAGCCCTACTATAATAAAAACCCAGCCCTCCCAGCCCCTGTTCAGAAGAATGAGGCCACGACACCTGCGGCTGAACCATCTAACCCTAGACATCAGGGTTTTCGCTATCATGGCTGAGGAGGCCGTAATGGAAGGGGTGGCCGTCAAAACGACAATGGCAGAGGTGGTGGTCAGCACCACAATCAACATGGCCAACAGAACCATCAGCAGCAAAGGCTGACGTGTTTCAACTGCGGCCAGCAGGGCCATGTAAGAAATGCCTTTCCGCACCTTCAGCAACCTGTTCCCACTGTTCCAGTTCAACAAGCCCTACCTGTTGCTAATCTCGAACCCAGGAAGAACCAGCAAAACCAGGGGCAACGAAACCAGGGAAACAACCCCTCCCAAACAACAATGTAGTCAAAGGTACATTTTTCTTGTTCAATACAATGGTGCATGTCTTGTTCGATTCGGGTGCTACGCATTCTTTTATATCGTCAGCATTGGTAAGACATTTAGGGTTACATCCTGAACCCACAGACATCACAATCCATGTCACATCACCTTTAGGATTTGGTACTAACGTGAAATTGCAGTGTTCTCGATCTGAGCTTCGAATGCCAGAACACGTAATATATGCAGATCTTTTTGTGATGGACATTGAAGACTTAGATATCATCCTCGGCATGGACTGGCTCGCACCACTGAATGCAAAGATCGATTATATGAAGAAGCAAGTTCAGTTAACCTTGCCCACAGGGGAGTTTGTCAAGATTCAGGGAACGAGGAAATGGATACACAACTCAATTGTTGCACTTCTCAAGGCACAACTTTGAGCTCTATTCCTTGGTGATGAAAATGAATCACTAGCATTGTACCCTCTCGAAGTACATAATGTCTCGGTAATATCTGAATTCCCAACAGTTTTTCTAAATAACCTTCTTAGTCTACCTCCGGTTAGGGAATTCGATTTTGAGATCAATCTCATACCTGGGACCGGGCCTATCTCAATTCTACCATACAGAATGACCAATGTCGAGCTGGTCAAATTGGACAAACAACTAAAGGAATTAGAGAGTAATGGCTTCATCAGGAAAACTTCATCACCCTGGGGCGCTCTAGTTCTGTTTGTTCGCAAAAAGGATGGTTCGTTACGACTTTGCATCGACTATCGCAAGTTGAATGACGTCACCATTAAGAACAGATACCCGTTGCCCAGGATCGATGACCTGCTCGACCAACTAAGAGATGCCAAATACTTCTCTAAGATTGATTTACGATCCGGTTATCATCAACTTCGGATTCGAGAATCAGACATTACCAAGACGACATTCAGAACTCTATACGGTCACTACGAGTTCTTAGTCATGCCGTTCGGTCTAACAAATGCACCTACTGCGTTCATGGATTTGATGAACCGCATCTTTAGGTTATACTTAGACCGATTTGTGGACGATATCTTGATATATTCCTTAACCGAGGAAGACCACAAGATACATATGAGGATTGTCCTCTAGACCTTGAGAAGCCACCAATTGTATGCAAAGTTGAGTAAGCGCGAATTTTGGGCAAAGCGAGTTCAATTCCTAGGCCATGTGGTTTCAGGCAATGGCATTGAGGTGGATCCTTCCAAGGTTGAAGTCGTTTTAAACTGGAAGCAGCCTACCATTGTTACTCAGATTAGGAGTTTTCTTGGTTTGGTTGGCTATTACAGACGCTTCATCAAGGACTTCTCAAAGATTGTTGAACCTATGACGAAGCTCACTTGGAAAGATGTGCGACTCATCTAGAATCCCGCCTGTGAAACATCATTTCAGGAATTGAAGAAGTGCCTCACGGTAGCATTAGTACTAATCACTCCAAGAAATGCACTTGGATTTTCACTATACACCGTCGCCTTTCTCCAAGGCTTAGGTGTCGTACTAATGCAAGAAGGCCAAGTTGTTGCATATGCTTTGAGGCAACTGAAGATTCATGAGGGTAATTACCCAACGCAAGACTTAGAACTTGCAGTTGTCATATTCTCACTGAAGTTATGGTGTCATTACCTATACGGTGAACGGTTTGAGGTCTTCTCGAATCACAAGAGTCTTAAGTACATCTACACCCAGAGAGACCTAAACCTTCGCCAAAGACAATGGTTGGAGTTCTTGAAAGATTATGACTTTCAACTCTAGTACCATCTCGGTAAGGCCAATGTTGTGGCTGATGCCCTGAGTAAAAAATCTTATGTTGCTTGCACTCTTAACTTTGAGAAGGGGAAGTTGGCTATAGAGATGGAGAATTTTAACCTACAACTGATTGAGGAGGGAGAAAGATCACGACTCTCTCAATTATCAGCCAACTCTGAGCTGAATCAAAAGATTTCAGCAGCTCAAGCCAACGACCCTATGTTAATGGAGAAACAAAAACTTCTACTCAGCGGATAGGACCTTCCTCACTGGTCGGTCTCTAAAGATGGGGTCATTTTTTATAACGAACGTCTCTGTCTACCGAATGATCTTGAGGTTTGGAAAGAAGTGCTCACTGAGATGTACTAATCTAGGTTCGCTATGCATCCTGGGGGTGACAAGATGTACAAGGATGTCAAGCGACAATTCTGGTTTTCTGGAATGAAGAAGTCGATTGCACCATTCGTTGCTAGATGTCTCGTTTGCCAACATGTTAAGGCAGAATGAAGACTTCCCTATGGACTTCTCCAGCCTTTATCTATTAGAGAATGGAAGTGGAAGAACATCGCAATGGATTTTGTTACGGCCTTGCCTCGAAATAATAAAGGGCAAGATGTTATCTGGGTTATCATTGACAAACTTACAAAGTTTGCACACTTTTTGCCAATAAAGTTCACGGATAACCCTGCCAAGCTTGCCGAACTGTATGAAAGAGAGATCGTACGCCTCCATGGCATACCACTCATGATCGTCTTTGATCGAGACCCTCGATTCACATCAAAGTTTTGGCAAAGCTTCCAGAGTAGAATGGGCTTTAGGATCACCATGAGCACAGCCTTTCACCCTCAGACTGATGGGCAGTCAGAGCGTCTTATCCAAATCTTGGAGGATATGTTATAGTGCTGCATTTTGGACTTTCATGACGGATGGGCAAAACACTTACATTTAGCTGAGTTTGCATACAACAACAGCTACCAAACTAGTATCGGCGTGGCACCATACGAGGCCCTCTATGGTCGCCCTTGTAAATCTCTGGTATGCTGGTTAGATATGGCAGATCGACCGCAGTTGGGGCCTGAACTAGTTCAAGAGACTTCTAAGAAGATCACACTAGTAAAGGAGCGACTTCATCTTGCACAAAGTCGATAGAAGAGCTACGCTGACAAGTGGTGGCAGCCTTTAGAATTTGATAAGGGGGACTTGGTTTTTCTAAAAGTTCAGCCTACAATAGGTGTCAAACGCTTTGGGATCAAAGGAAAGCTCTCCCCACGGTATGTCGGCCCATTTCAAATCATTGAACGTATTGGCAAACTTTCTTATCGTCTGTCCCTTCCATTGTCCATGTCTATGGTTCATGACGTTTTTCACGTATCCATGCTTCGAAAGTATCATCCTGATCCTTCGCATATTATCCCTCTGGTTGAGGTTCGGGTTGAGGAAGGAAATAGGTATCAGGAGAGAGCGATATAAATTCTGAATAGAAAAACTCAAGAACTAAGGCGACGTAGCATACCATTTGTGAAGGTGCTTTGGGATCACCACAGAGTAGAGGAAGCAACAAGGGAACTAGAAGCAACAATTAAACAAAAATACCCAGAATTGTTTTCTAGTAATAATTGATAATGTGATACATTGTACTATTTCACTTATCAATAAAATGATGAAACTTTGTTTACAAATATCTTAATACATCGTTTTACTTAAATAACTATGCAGATGTCTGAAAATAATACCAATGGATGTAGTGATGCACACACGCAATGGCTTCTTTGGCAACCGGTGGCGACTCTTTCAGGATCTGAGTCAAGTCACAACTACTTTGCATCACCAACTCCATCGCCTCACAGACAACGATCCTTATTGCCAGAGCGTGCATGGCTTTTTCGTAACAATTTTGCCCGAAACAATCCCGTGCCTTCATCTTGGCAGGATCTTCTACCAAAATTGCCAGGCGGTCGGATTCGAGCAACAACACGGCAAAGCATGCCCCTGCCCAACCTACTTCCCCTTAAACAATGCAACCAGCAGAGCCCTACACCACCATCTGTTAAGCAAAGGTCAGAACCTTTTGAGGACGAATCCGACTCCATTTGCTCTCCATGGTTTCATGATGTTGAGGATTCCATCGGCCACAATGCTATTTAGGGACTGTACAGGCACTACCCTAAGCTAGCAAACGATGACGACGGCGATGAATCTCACGCTGATAGCAACCATGACTACTTCGACTAATTTCGAGAGCGAAATCCTTTTAAGGGGGGTAGAGTGTAACACCCTAGGTTTGCACAAAAAAAAATTGAACTTCGGGCACCTTTTTTTTCTATTTAAGGAACCCCCTCCTCATTTCTCACATCAAAATCACTTCTCCTTGTGATTTTTCTTCTCTCTCTCTCACTCATTTTATGTTTTTGTCTTCTTTTTTAAGACTTTCTTTTTAGACTCTCTTCGCGGTGCAATGCGGTCCTACTCGGGGGAAGGCACCAGTTCTCGAAGGAGTTTTCATCTGAAGGTGGGGAATGAAACATAGGTTTGCGTGTCTTATAACTTTTATTAAAGTTTACATTCATTTATCATTATGTCTACTATTCATTTACACTGCATTATTGCGTATAATGTTTATACTTGTCATACTTATGCCTGTATATTTGGAGTTCATGTATTACATTGTTGCTATGCTGGATTAGTGTCAATTTGGCTCAACTAGACTCAATTTTGTCCTCAGTAACTTTAAATAGTGAACGGGAGGCATCGTGCTGCTCTAGACGATTGGTATTTAAGTAGACCTCGTGTCTCACCTCTAAACTGGAGACTGATCTGGTTGGTTTTATTTGAAATCTATCAGCTTATACAAGTAATATTGAATGTCCTAACCTTGCACGTGGTGTTACTGACCCTAATAAGGATCACCATACGTTGCCAAATCCTACCAAATGTTAAGTAAAGACCGGACCAGTTCATGCATTGGCATCATACATAAGCACCACCTAGGGATGTATGTGGTTTATGATTCATAGAATAGTTAGAAGTAATGCTCACTATTCATTATATTTATCTGGAGAGGGACGTACAATGAGAACCCGACTACTCCTACGGAGGGACATCTGTACATGAACTCAGGCGACGTACAATCATGAAACCAATATGAGACGGTGTCATGCATACATACATGTTGGATTGATTATGATGCTCTGATGTGTATTTATGATATTTGATTATTTATTAATTGTTACATGAACTATTTTACCCACTGAGCGTGTAGCTCACCCCATTGTTATCCAAATTTTCACAGGAGATTAGAGTAGACTGGGTGTAGGCTTTTGGGCCCACATTTTTGTACCCTTTGTATTATTCATTGGGGATTTTGGGAGGATGGTCCCTTAACTATTTCATGTAAAAATATATTCTGAAATTAATGAAATTATACTTGTACTTAATCGTGTTTCCGCCCATTCAATTATTGTTATAATGCAATCGCACCCCGTCCGTGAGTGTCCCGCCAGTTTAGGAGCTTCCGGGCGGGGTGTGACACATGCACATGCATAGCATACTGGTAAATAACACAACCACTTAGGTACATGAGTATTCTGGCCATTGGAATTGATTATCGGCACAAATGCCTTGTTTTGAGTTGACTCTATGAGATACATCTCTGCTAGAACTCTGATGATCCAGCTAGAAAGGAGTTGTATGGACTGCGTTACATATATTCCTTAGTGAGGTACGTATAATGAGAACTCGGGACAGATCCTGGATTGGGACATTATACGAGAACCCAGGACAGTACTTGGCCATGAATTTCCATGAGACAGTGTGTTGTGTGTGTACCCATTTCATGCATTTATATGATTGATGATGATTGTATTGTTTATCTTATGATTATGATTATGATGAACTCATTATAAATTGACATAATCCACGAAATATCTATTTTTTCCACTGAGCGATGGCTCATCCCGTTGTTAACCATTTTTTAGGAGCTTGAGGCAGTCTGGATGAGGGTTGCATGGGCTCTAGGTTTGTGTGTACCTTAACTAATTGTTGTATTAGTTAGGATGATTTGAGAGTGTGTTTCCGTAAGTGGCAGTCTTCGTAATGCCCGCTTTGTACTCAACTTATATGTAATAAATGAAAAGAATATTTGTTACATTGTGTTCCTGCACATTCTGTATTCTGTTGTAACTGCTTGCATTCCGTCTGTGGGAGTTTCGTCGGTCTAGACGGACATCGGTGGGGTGTGACAGTTAAAATGGTATCAAAGCACGCATGGTTCACGGCCAATCCAGACCTAGTGTGCCTTAGAGTCGTCCAGTAGGTCACATAAGCCTAAGAAAAAAATGTAAACATTAACTTAAAGGTATATTAAAAGGTGGAAAATCAGAAATTTAGGAAATCATCGGATAATTCAATCGTGCTTAGTCAGCTTCTTGTTTTGCTAGTTAAAAAAAAAAAAACGTTGTCCAAAGGATGAGCATAAACCTTAAAGGAAAATTTCACTCCAAGAATGTTCAGAAAAGCATTATGAAGAACACGTCGAAATACGTTTTTAGTTGGAGAACCAGACGAGGTAATAGTGGTAGGCACTAGGATACTGGCATGTAAAATCAAATTTTATGAATAAAAATTTTATTTGTGACTATGTTTGGTGGGAAAACTTGCAACCTTAAGTTTCTCCTGTATCACTAACTTTGGAAGTGGTATGGGACACAACAAAATTGGAGGATACCAGACAAAATTTTGGAAGTAAGAAAACCCATGACTTGTGTGGCAAATCATCTGGGAAAGTCAAATCACTAAGTTTACGCGATATGGGATGAGTAAACTTGGAGGATGCCTATAGTGGACCACTTTTCAAGTGATTTTTTGCAGAGACCGCATTCATGCAACTTGACTTGGTTACGTCCCTTATTGCCAAATTCTCCTGGTATGGGACACGAAGACTTGGAGGATAATAAAAAAAACCAAGAAAATGAGTTTGTGTGCATAGGAATGCGATAGAACGTTTAGATTAAGGCATTTACTGAGGATAGTCTCAGAGATTCTATGACCCGTATGAGTTTTCAAATGAAGTATATTCAAAGAGATCGAAACAAAATATTTGAAAGGGTTTAAAGTTTATAAGTATATTGTATGAACTACTCCAATTTTGTTTTGTACCTTTGCAGAAACACGAGGTTCATAAGAATTATTTGACTCCTCATCAAAACCTTACACTATTCCTAGAAAACTAGGTTGATTAAGCACCTGCAGAACTCTTAATCTATGAATTGCTAAGAATATCACATTGCTACATTATTTCTTGGTTTTATTTCATGGAAACATTCTAAAGAAGAGTTCTATTTTCTCCTTGCCAGTGGAGAAAAATGCAAACCAGAAAAAGAGGAAGCCCACGCAAAACTAATCGTCCAGCAGAAACAACATCTTCTGATACACAAAATCAGGAACTGCCTCCTCCGATGATAGAACAAGCCGCTCATGACACTGTCACCACTTCTGTCACACCCCGCGGATGTGATGGGTACCTCATCGAGCGTACCTCAGCCACTATGATCCCATAATATTGTCCCATCCCAGTCCAAACCATCATCACAAGGACGTCTCCCCGGGATCATTTGTCTGTGCTATTCGTCATGAATAGTACAGGGCATCCCCCGGATCCGAACCTCAAACCTCATATAGGTTGATTTCGCAATCCGAGTAACCACTGAGCCATTTGTCACACCTGGGTTGCACACAGCGCCCCCTACCCAGGGTAATGTGTACCCCCGCAGGGCATACTCCAACCATAGCACCACATAATATTGTCCCATCCAGTCACACACGCACGGTGGCATGGGGATGCACCCTCGTGATCATTTGTCCACACCATTCATGGTATGGGGACGCATCCTCATACCACCGTGGGTGTGTGACGGGATGGGACAATATTATGTGGTGCTATGGCTGGAGTATGCCCTGCAACCCAGGTGTGACACTTCTGAACAGGCAGTGCCACCCCAACCTACACCTTTTGTCATGCCTCTGGGCATGGAACATATGTTTTCCGAATTCATTGAAATGATGAAGGCTACTATTCAGATGACCGTCAAGGAAACAACTGCAAATCAAGTGCTTGTTGTTCAAGCACCTGTAAACATTATCAAGTCTGATTCAGAAAAACAAACCGATAAGAACACGAAATATAAAAGGCTCCAACCCATTACTTTTGTGGGCACCTGGACGCCGATGAGGCCCAAAAATGGCTGGATGAGTAAAAAAGGGCTCTAGAGGCTATGGGAGTCGATGACGACCCAAAACTTCCACTAGCTTCATATCAGCTCATTGGGGGAGCAAATCTCTGGTGGAAAACTGTAAAGGAGGATCCAAGGGTCAATACAACAACCGCGACTTGGACGGAATTCGAGTCATTATTCATTAGCAAATATTTTTCTAACGTTGTGAAGAGACAAAAACGCCACGAGTTTGCTAGGCTCTATCAAGGTGGCATGACAATCCGAGAATATGCTGCAAAATTCACAGAATTATCAGTCTTCTCTCTTTCCACAATCTCTACAGAGCAAGATAAGGCAGAAAAATTCTATAATGACCTTCGTCTAGACATCCGACTGGCCATGTTGATCTTGGATCTCAAGAATTACAGGGAGCTTGTCGACAAGGCCATGAACTTTGAGCAGGAGATAACTGAGTAGGAGCATAGAAAGAATAGGGGAAAATGGTCAGCAATGTTTCCCCTACAGGGCACTTAACAAGTCAACAAGAAGAAGTCCTACTTTAATCAAAACCTAGCCCTCCCAGCCCCTGTTCAAAAATAGGAGGCCACTGCATCTGCGGCTGAGACTTCTAACCCTATCCAACCGAGTTTTCAAAATCATAATAGAGGAGGCTGCAATGGTAGGGGTGGTCGTCGCTATGGCAATGGCAGAGGTGGTGGCTAGCAACACTACAATCAGCATGGCCAACAGAACCGACCAAAAATGTTTCAACATCAGAGGCTGACTTGCTACAATTGCGGCCAACAGGGTCATGTAAAAAGTTTTTGTCCCCACCTTCCACAACCACAACAGCCAGTTCCTACACTCCCAGTTCAACATGCCAAAACTGCTGCTAAAGCCCAGCCGAGACAAAACTAACAAAACCAGGGTCAAAGGAAACTGAGCAGAGCGTATGCCGTCGGGCAACAACTCCTTCCAGACAACAATATAGTGGAAGGTACATTTCCTTTGTTCAATACAATGGTGCATGTCTTGTTTGATTCGGGTACTACGCACTCATTTATATCTTCTGCATTGGTAGCACAATTAGGCTTGGAAGTTGAACCAACCAACTTCATTATCTATGTCTCAACACCAATAGGACCTGGTATTAACATTAACAAGAAATGTTCTAGATGTGAACATAGAATGTCAGGACAAATAATCCATACAGATCTCTTGGTCATGGACATAGAAGACTTTGACATCATTCTCGGTATTGACTGGCTGACGCCGCTAAACGCTAAGATCGATTGTCTAAATAAGCAAGTCCAGATAATCTTACCTACCGGAGAAAAAGTTAAGATCCAAGGCAACCGCGAACGTATACACAACTCAACTGTCTCACTCCTAAAAGCAAAACTTAGATCTCTATCCATTAGTAACGATAATGAGCCACCACCACCATACCCTCTCGATATACACGACATCAAAGTCATATGTGAATTCCCAATGGTATTTCTAAACGACTTTCCTGGCCTACCCCGAGTTCGAGAATTCAACTTCAAGATTAAACTGCTACTGGTAATCGAACCCATTTCAATTCCACCATACAAAATTTCCAACGTCGAGCTGGTTAAATTGAACAAACAACTGAAGGAATTGGAGAGTACAGGCTTCATCAGAAAAAGTTCATCACACTGGGGCGCTCTAGTTCTGTTCATTCGAAAAAGGGATGGTTCGTTATGACTTTGCATCGACTATCGCAAGTTGAATAACACAACCCATCAAGAATAAATACCCATTGCCTAGGATCGATGACTTGTTTGACCAACTTAGAGATGTCAAATACTTCTCTAAGATTGATCTATGATCAGACTATCATCAACTCCGGATCAGAGAGTCAGACATAAATAAAACGACTTTTAGAACTCGATACGGTCATTACGAGTTCTTGGTCATGTCGTTCGGTCTAACAAATGCACCTGCAGTGTTCATGGATTTAATAAATTACATCTTTAGACCATATTTAGACCAATTCGTGGTAGTCTTTGTAGATGATATCTTGGTGTATTCACCAACAGAGGAAGACCATAAGATACATCTAAGGATTGTTCTACAGATCTTAAGAAACCATCAGTTATATAAAAAATTGAGTAAGTGCTAATTTTGGGCGAAGAAAGTTCAATTCTTAGGCCATGTGGTTTCAGGCAATGGCATTAAAGTGGATCCTTCAAAAGTTGAAGCGGTATTAAACTGGAAGCAACCTACCACAGTTACTCAAATTCAGAGTTTTCTCGGTTTGGCTGGCTACTACAGACGCTTCATCAAAGACTTTTCAAGATTGCCGAACCAATGACAAAACTAACTCGAAAGGACACACGATTCATCTAGAACGCAACCTGTGAATAGTCATTTCAGGAATTGAAAAAGCATCTCACAACAGCACTAATACTAATCACTCCAAGAAATGGAGTTGGATTTTCACTATACACCGACGCCTCTCTCCAAGGCTTAGGTGCAGTACTAATGCAAGATGGTCAAGTTGTTGCATATGCTTCCAGGCTACTAAAGGTTTTTGAGGGTAATTACCCAACGCATGACTTGGAACTTGCAACTGTCATATTCACACTAAAATTATGGCATCATTACCTATATGGTGAATGGTTTGAGGTCTTCTCTGATCACAAAAGTCTCAAGTACATCTACACTCAGAGTGACCTAAACCTTCCCCAAAGAAGATGGTTGGAATTTTTGAAAGACTACGACTTTCAGCTCCAATATCATCCTGGTAAAGCCAACGTGGCTGATGCTCTGAGCAGAAAGTCATATGTCGCAGCCTGTATCCTCAACTTTGAAATAGGAAAGTTAGCTACTAAGATTGAGGACTATAACTTACATCCCATTGAGGAGGGAAGGTCGCCATGACTTGTCCAACTGACAATGAACTCTGAGCTTATTCAAAAGATCTCAGCAACACATACCAACGATCCTGAATTGATGGATAAACGAGAACTTACTAGAAATGAACAAGACATTCCACACTGGTCTGTCTCTGATTAAGGACTAGTTTTCTACAAAAAAAATGCTTGTGCATATCAAACGACTTTGAAGTTTGAAAGGAAGTGCTCACCGAAATGCATTGCTCTAGATTTGCTATTCATCCTGGGGGAGACAAAATGTACAAAGATGTCAAGTGACAATTTTGGTTCTTTGGAATGAAGAAGGCCATTGCAGAATTTGTTGCCAGATGCCTTACTTGCCAGCAAGTGAAAGTGGAGCACAGACTTCCTTCCAGACTTCTCCAACTTTTACCTATAGGAGAATGGAAGTGGGAGAATATAGAAATGGACTTTCTCACAGCCTCACCGCGGAATAACAAAGGGCAAGATGCAATTTGGGTTATCATTGACAGACTTACAAAAGCTGCACATTTCATACCAATAAAGTTCAAGGTTAACCCTGCCCAATTAGCCGAATTGTATGGAAAAGAGATCGTACGCCTTCATGGCATACCCCTCCTGATCTTCTGTGATCGAGACCCTTGATTCACATCAAACTTTTGGCAAAGCTTCCAGAATAAAATGGGCACCAAAATTACCATGAGCACAACTTTTCACCCTCGAACTGATGGACAGTCAGAACGGTTGATCCAGATTTTAGAAGATATGCACGATTTTGCGTTTTTAACTTTCATGATGGATGGGCAAAACACTTACACTTGGCTGAGTTTGCATACAACAACAACTACCAATTCAACATTGGCATGGCACCATACAAGGCCCTCTATGGTCACCTTTGCAGATCTCCGGTATGCTGGTTAGACATGGCTGATCGACCACAATTGAGGCTAGAACTAGTTCAAGAAACTTCTGAGAAAATCAAGCAAGTAAAAAAAAGACTTTGTTTAGAACAAAATCGTCAAAAGAGCTATGTCGACAAACGGAGACAACCCCTAGAGTTTCAAACAGGGGACTATGTTATTCTGAAAGTTCAACCAACAAGGGGTGTCAATCGTTTTGGGATCAAAGGAAAGCTCTCTACACGTTATATCGGTCCATTTGAGATAATCAAACGCATTAGTTAAGTAGCCTATCGGCTATCTCTTCCCCCATCCATGTCCAAAGTTCATAACGTTTTCCATATATCCATGCTTCGACAGTGCCGTCCTGACCCATCACATGTTGTTCTTCTGGTCGAAATTCAGAAGGAAGAAGGGAACAAATATCAAGAGAAGGTGGTACAAATTTTGGATAGAAAAACTCAAGAACTAAGGCGTCGTAGTTTTCCATTAGTAAAAGTACTTTGGGATCACCACGGAATAGAGGAAGCAACCTGGGAACTAGAAGAAAGAATCAAACAAAAATACCTTGATTTGTTTCTTAGCAGTAATCAATAATGTGATGTGTTTATCAATCACTTATCAATGAAATTATCTAATATGCCAACAATTCAACTACAAAAATTCGTTTTACACCAACTATGTCCCATTCCCATATAAGGCACACAAAAACACAGACTTTTGACCAAAGTTCCACAAAACGCTTTTGATTTCAAGGATTGCGAGTTTCACAGGGGTTGCCAAAACTAGGTAGGGGAGAAACCGATGAAGCCCTGGGAGCAGTATCCGAAGTACCTTTTTCAGAAGGACCCTTTTGCATTTTAAGAACTATTGACATTTTGGCTTTCTCTCAGCTTAGTGTTGTGGCTTTGTGAGGAGCAACTGATGCTCGAGGAGGCTCAGTGTAACGACCCTCATTTTCATAACTTGGGACCCCAAGAATTTTTAGATGTTGTGTGGTATGTTCTTGTGATTTGAATTGTTTATGAGTGTATGTATGTTATGAATATATTATACACACCATACCATGATACATACCATTATATATTAGATAATGTATGTTATGGACATAGCTTAGAATATTATACATACCTTATTATCTAATAATAATAATCTTATGTGCAGCTGTATCCATATATTAGAGAATTTGAGTGGATGAAATAAAAAGATGAGGTGGTTACTTCCATGATATTAAATTAATTTAAGTGGATAAAATGAGATACTTGTTGATTTCCCTTAGTGAAGTAAATCAAGAATATGGGGGAGTTAGTTTGTTACACAATGTTGAGATGCATCGGATCTCATTCATTTAGATGCTCAAATTAAGGTACTTGGAATTAAAAGTTTCTTCACTTGCTCTCATTTCCTTTTATCTCTCCAACGTGTGTAAACAAGAAAAAGAAGAAAGAAAAGATAAGGAAGAAGAACGTCCAAAGAAGAAAAACAAGAAAGGAAAAGAAATGGCGTGGGTTTCGCGGCCAAATCTGACGCGTCGGTTAGCGATTTTCGCTATTTTTCGTCGTGAAATTGATATTTAACTAGTGTATGAATTTCTAGCAGATTAATTTTAGCTATAGGAGGTGTTTTGTAGAGTTTCCAAAAATGGGGTTTCGACCCACTTTGAATCGAAACACGTAAAAATTATATATTATCACTGCCACACCCCGCCCGGACTCGCCTAAACCGGCGGTACACTCGCGGATGGGGCGCGCATTTGGAATAATAACAATGGTAACAACAGAGTGCGCAGCGGAAAATATAATATACAGTAAAAATCTGATTTCATTTAATTTAGAATATAATTTGTACATGAAACGGTCAAGGGAACATACTCCCCAAAATCCCCAATGAATGATACAAAGGGTTCAAAATGTGGGCCCCATAACCTGCACCCAGTCCACCCTAATTTCCCGTGAAAGATTGGATGATAATGGAGTGAGCTTAACACGCTCAATGGGTAAATAGTTCGTGAGTATAACAATTAATAAAACATACGTCAATATCAAATATCTTAAATACACAAGATAACATCATAATCAATCAATATGTATGTATGCATGACACCGTCTCGTAATGGTTTGATGAACGTACATCGCCTGAGTTCACGTACAAATGTCCGTCAGGACGTTTCTCCCCTGGCGTAGCCAGGTTCTTATTGTACGTCCCTCCTCAGGAACGAAGCCTTGGATTCACGTACTGATGTCCCTCCCAGGCGTAGCCGGGTTCTCATGTACGTCCCTCTCCAGAGAATATAATGAATAGCGAGCAATGCTCCTAACTATTCTATGAGTCATAAACCACATACGTCCCTAGGTGGTGATATGTATGATGCCAATGTATGAACTGGTCTAGTCTACTAGTCTGGTCTTTTCTTGACATTTAGACTGACTTTGGCAACGTCTGGTGATCCTTATCAGAGTTGGTATCACGACGTGCAAGGTTAGGACATTCAGTATTACTTGTATAAGCTGATAGCTTTCAATAAGACCAACTAGATCAGTTCCCAGTTGAGAGGTGAGACACAAGGTCTGCTTAAATACCAATCGCCTAGAGCAGCCCACTGCCTCCTGTTCACTATTTAAAGTTACTGAGGACAAGACCGAGTCTAGTTGAGTCAGATTGACCACAAATTAGGCATTATAACATTGTAATACATGAATTCCAAATATACAGGCAAAATGCGACAGTATAAACATTATATGACATAATTTAGTGTAAATGAACAGTAGATATAATAATAATTGAATGTAAACTTTAATAAAAGTTATAAACACGCAAACCTATGCTTCCTCCGGACAGAACTTCATCGCACCGCACCGAGAGTCTCGAACAGAGAGTCTCAAAAGACTAAAAACTCATCCTTATATAGAGATTTTTGGCGCCTGAACGTTCGGGTATGAGCTCAAACGTTCGGGCATGCGCCTGAATGTTCGGGCATTGCGCCTGAATGTTCGGGCGTTGCCCTAAAACATTATTATTATTATTATTATTATTATTTTTTGTGAAATACTGGGTATTACAATCACTCCTATAGTCGCGTAGATTACGAATGTGTAGTTTGTTTGCGTTCATGTGTACTATTGGTGTCGGTACAGTTGTCGGAAGCCAAATTTGATACTAGGGACCTTTCGAACCATGTCAAACTCCGGTAAAATTCCAGTTTGAAACCATCGAATCGTAGAGGACTAAATTTCGAACATTTCGATACCAAAATCATGATTTTTGGATATTGATTGATATTTTTAGTATGCGATTGAATGGTTTCAGTAAATACGTTGGATTTGGAGACTTGTAGAAATAAGGTTAAAAAGCTTATTTCTACTGTCTTTCACTTTGAAAATATTTTTGAGGGTAGTAGAAATTATTTAGACTCACCATCACGTGTCTGGGAGATTCAAATATAATTACGGGATTGAATTGGACAGTTAGAACTTGATATAAAATTCTAATGTTGTATGAGCTGGAAATTTAGCTGAGTGCTTAAATCAAAAAATTTCCATATTTTGGAAATAGTAAAAGAATTGGGGAAAATCAAGTTAGGAAGAGGTGAAATGAACTTAATTGAGGATTCCTATTGTTTCTAACATGGCTATAATTGAATTAAAAATGGGGAATTGATGAATTTTCCATGATTGAAATGATAAAAATAATTGGGGGTTTGCATGTAAATGTAATAGGTTGATTTTAAGAATAAATTGAGGTATTGGGTAATCATATTAATGTGAATGTGGTAATATTTGCAGGGTTTGAGTAGAGGTGTGGAGTGAGTTGGTACTGTGACAAAGTTAATCTGGCAATTTGGTTTTGAGTAGAATTTCAATTTTATTCATCATTTATGTCATCATATTTTGTGTAATTAAATGTTTATACATGTGTATGATGGTTGTTGCATGAGAAAAGGCAGGGATTGTCTGTATTGACTGATAAATCTATTGGAGCTAGACTTTTAGACATTCGAAGTAGGTTGAGCTGCTCCCTACGAGAATAATCGGGTCTAGTGATCCTAGTTAACTTTAAAGGTCCACATGGGAATCTATTCGGTTGGGAAGTGAGTGATTGTTCTAGTATTATTTGCGAGGAAAGCTAATTAGGTTAAAAACGGAGAATTTTTCTCGAAACTAAAGTACGGTTACATTCATTCCTTAGAACAGTTTTTAGTGTTCCTGGATAACATATAGCACTAGACCACTTTACCATTTGGCTAAAAAGTTGTAGTTAGTACCTATTGACTATGTATTTACATAAGTCTTGGGAAAGCTGGCTGAAATGTGAATGGGAATGGATTGTTGTGATTGCATATGAATGTGATTTACATGTTGTATTGAATGTGCATATATATATATATATATGGGTGTTTGCATGGTGTTTTACATAACATAAACTAGCATGCATGATTATGTTGATGTGTAGATGATGGTATGATTGAATATTCTATTTCGCTGGGCACCGTTGGCTCATTCTATTCCTATAATTTTTCTGGTCCTTCAGTGGCAGATAAGGGCAAAGGAATAGCTTATCAGAGTTAAAACTGTGCCTTGCCAGAAAAGCTATTTTGGGGTAGGTTATTGAAGTGGTATACATGTCTTTTGTTTTTTGTAAATATATGTATATAACCCCACATGTATAATTAAGTAGATGGACATGTTGTTGTAATAGTTAGTGACTATTAGATGTTAACAAAGTATAGAATTTAATAGTGGATATGACGATCCTTAGGTATGGGATGAAACATTTTTTATGGGGATGATGATACATGTATATTTGGTTTGATGTGATGTATATATGTGTCGATGATGATTTATATGAGATGTTTATCAGGTTGTTAAGATTGAAAGATGTCCAGTTTACAAGGGAGACTCTGTCCGAGTCTCTATTGAGGCTTAACAGGACTCCAATAGTCTTATGGGTAATAGGATGGTTAGATTTCTATGTCGGTCAGGATGCCCTGGGGGATTGTAAAAGGGGTCCTGACAATGTTGGTATCAGAGTCAAGTTTTTGTATAAGACTTAGGACTTTATAAGTTTCATGATAATGAATAAAACTTACTTTATTATTTTCTGTGTGTATTAATATAATATATGTGATAGTTGCCTCATTTTTTTTCTCAGCTATATGAGAAAGAGAGGTAGACCAAGAAAGATTACACATATGGAGCCTACAGATCAGGATAAAATAAAGAGGTTGGAAGAGCTAGTTGAGGCTCAAGGTTGATTATTGGTAGCCCAGAATACACAGATGCAGGAGTGGATGGGAAGAATGGAGGCTGGAATGTGCTAACCAACTCTCGCGGTGCCTCAAGAAGCTGGATCTAGTAGGGTTGAGGTAGAGATAGAGATTAGTAGGGCAGAGATTGCAGTAGAGCTTGCTACAACTGTAGCCCAACCGTCCCCTACACCCACATCATCCAGGGATGTGATGATGTATCAGTCTTACTTGATGCAGAGGTTTATGAGAATGAAACCTCTGAAGTTTTATGGTGGTGTAAATCTCAAACAGGCAGAGGATTGGATCTTTAATATGGAGAAGAATGCCTGATCGTTAAAACTTGATGATGAGACTCAGGTTTTGTTTGCTGCCCACATGCTGGAAAGTAATGTAGGGTAATGGTGGCTATCAGTCTTGACTACTGAAGGTTAAGTAAACACTTGGGCTAGATTCAAGGAACTTTTCTTCAAAATGTATGTTCCTGCTACTGAGAGAGAAAAGAAGAAGCTTGAATTTTTGAATCTCAGGCAAGGTGACATGACAGTACGTGAGTATGAATTTCAGTTTACTCAACTGTCAGCTTATGCACCTAAGTTAGTTAAGGATGAGGAAGAAAAGACTTCATACTTTTGTGGGGGTTTGAGACCAGTGATTTAGCAGGCATTGTCTGTGACTGAGATAGATCAGTACAGACAAGCCGTTAATAGGGCTTTGAAATTTGAGCTGGTGGAGTAGCGGAGCACTAGTATGGTGTAGACGACTTCGAGTGGGGCACCACATGTACAGGCAACTTCTAGTAGTAAGCCACAATCTTCATGGGGTAAAAAAAATGGGGAAAAAGACAGAAGTTCAGTAAGGGTGCATTGAGTGAGTTCCAGACTGTACCAAGAGGAGTTGTGATTCAATCTGCGACTACCACATCCACACCAGCTACTATATAGACTCGAAGTACTGCGACTAAGCCACCAGTTCAGCAGACATATGCCAGAGGCAGAGGTAGAGGCCGAGGAAGTGAGAGTCAGATTTTTAGTGTACCTGACACAGCTTCACAGGTGGGATCTACTACACCTAGAACACCATATAATAGCTATCAGTGTGGACAACGGGGACATCAGAGGTTTGAGTGTCCGAATCCACCAATAATATCTCAAGGAAGCACACCTCAGCCTATTAGCAGATAAAAAGCTAAAGCAGTGACGGAACCAGGCCCAGAAGCATCAAAAACATTGGTAGAAGGTATGATCACTATCTGTGACATGCCTATGTATGTGCTTATTGATGCTGGTTCTACATTATCTTTTATTTCTGAACATGTGGTAGATAGATTAAAACTTACTCCTGTTAGAGCTAGTACATGGTTAATGTTGAGTACGACAGCAAGGGAAAAAATCTACCCTAACATGATTTGTGAGCACTGCATTGTTTGATTGGGTGATTATGAAATGTCTGTGAACTTTAGAGTTCTAGAGTTCTTAGAATTTGATGTTATCCTAGGAATGGATTGGCTAGCAGCTTATCATACCTATGCAGTCTACTTTGCTAAGAAAATTATATTCCAAATTTCTGGATATCCTACCTTTGAGTATAAAGGAGGAGCATCAGATAAACCAATTACTAGAGGTAGACTGGTGACAAATGATGAGAGAGAAGTGTTAGCTGGTTTGATACTAGGAGATTACAAGACCAGTGAGATTAAGCTTGATGATATTCCTGTTGTGAAAGAGTTCTCAGAGGTGTTTCCTACAGATTTACCTGGATTACCTCCTAGAAAGGATATTGACTTTATTATTGAGCTAATTCTTGGAACTAAACCTATTTCTATGGCACTGTATAGAATGGCGCCTAAAGAATTACAAGAGTTGAAAATACAGTTAGAAGAACTGTTGGCTAACGGTTTTATAAACCCAAGTGTGTCACCATGGGGAGCTCCAGTCTTGTTTGTTAAAAAGAAAGATGGGAGCTTGAGGTTGTCCATTGATTACAGACAGTTGAATAGGGTGACAGTGAAGAATAAGTACCCTCTTCCACGCATAGATGATTTGTTGATCAGCTGAAAGGAGCCAAATTCTTCTCGAAGATTGATTTGAGGTTGGGTTACCATCAGTTGAGAATCAGGGATGAGGATGTCCTAAGACAACCTTTAGAACTAGATATGGACACTATGAGGTTTTGGTGATGCCTTTTGGTGTAACCAATGCACCAGCCATGTTTATGTATTTAATGCAGAGGGTGTTCAAGCCATATCTAGATTAGTTCATCATTATGTTTATTGATGATATTCTAGTATATTCCAAAACTCATGAGGAGCATGAAAACATCTCAGAATGACCTTGCAAACTTTGAAAGAGCATAGGTTGTATGCTAAGTTTAGCAAGTGTGAGTATTGGATATCAGAGGTGAAATTTCTTGGTCATGTGGTAAGCTCATAAGGGTTATCAGTTGATCCAGCTAAGGTTGAGGCTATTATCCGTTGGCCGAGACCCACCACAGTGACAGAAATCAGAAGTTTCTTAGGCTTGGCTGGCTATTATAGAAGATTTGTGCAGAACTTTTTAAAGTTAGCTGAACCCTTAACCAAGCTAACTCGGAAGAATATGCATTTGTGTGGATAGATGTGTGTGAAAATGTTTTTCTTGAATTGCAAAGGAAGTTGGTATCTTCACCAATGTTGATATTACCAGAACTTGGTCAAGAGTTAGTGATTTATACAGATGCTTCTCATACAGGTTTGGGTTGTGTACTTATGCAGAAGGATAGGGTCATTGCTTATGCATTAAGGCAGTTAAAGGTGCATGAGAAGAACTATCCAGTACATGATTTAGAGTTGGTTGCAATTGTCTTTGCGTTGAAAATATAGAGACATTATCTCTATGGGGAGAAATTCACACTCTATTCAGATCACAAGAGTTTGAAATATTTGTTTTCACAGAAAAATCTGAACATGAGGCAAAGGCGATGGTTAGAACTTCTCAAGGATTATGAATTCACATTGGAGTATCATCCCGGAAAGGCTAATGTAGTGGTTGATGCACTGAGTAGAAATATTAGAGACTGTTGTGATGGCTAGTCATATGTCTCATGAATGGAGATTACTAGAGGATGATACTATGATGAGTATTCATCCTATTTCTAAAAACTCAGTTATATGTGCTCAGATGAGAGCTCAGCCAGCTCAGATTTTGGAGGTGACAGATCAGCAACAGTTTGATGCTAATTACATGATGTTTAGAGCTTGGGCTGATGATGACAGTTGTGAGGACTAGTCATTGACTTCAGATGGTGCTTTGCGATTCAGAGGGAGATTATGGATTCCTACAAATCCACATCTTAGACGAGATGTACTTCACGAGTCGCATAGATCCAGATATGTTATTCATCCAGGTGCTACCAAGATGTATCAAGATATGAAACGAGCATATTGGTGGCCTGGAATGAAAAGAGATATAGCATAGTATATCAGGAAATGTGAAATATGTCAGTAAGTGAAAGTTGAACATCAGAAACTTGGAGGGCAGATGCAACCACGACTCATTCCTGAGTGGAAGTGGGAGCATATTTCGATG
Organism: Paratinospora sagittata; assembly: GCA_035771175.1. NCBI lineage: Eukaryota > Viridiplantae > Streptophyta > Magnoliopsida > Ranunculales > Menispermaceae > Paratinospora > Paratinospora sagittata. The sequence goes on from CM069604.1 coordinate 17,372,954, forward strand.
GATTTTGTGATGGGACTTCCTAGATCTCAGCAGAGACATGATGCCATCTGGGTTATTGTGGATAGATTCACTAAATCTGAACACTTTCTTCCAATGAACACCAGAGATTCTGTAGACAGACCGAGCCGGTTGTATGTACGCGAGATTGTTAGATTACATGGAGTACCATTATCGATTGTATCAGATAGAGATCCAAGGTTTACCTCGATATTCTAGCAGGGGTTGCAGAGGCAGCTCGGTAGTCGGCTGAATCTTAGTATAGCTTTTCATCCTCAGATTGATGGACAGACAAAGAGGTTGATTCAGGTATTAGAGGATATGCTCAGATCATGTATTTTAGAATATGGTGGGAATTAGAAAGAGTATATACATCTGTGTGAATTTGCATATAATAACAATTATCAGTCTAGTATTTGTATGGCTTCTTTTGAGGCGTTATATGGGAGGCCATGTAGATCACCAATTTGTTGAAATGAGGTTGGGGATAATGCTTTGATGGGTCCCATTTTTGTGCAAGAACACACAGAAAAGATAAAGCAGATTAGACAGAACATGAAAGTAGCCCAAGATAGAGAAAGGAGTTATGTGGATAATAGAAAGAGAGCCCTAGGATTTGAGGAGGGAGACCATGTATTGTTGAAGGTCTCACCACAGAAAGGGCAGACTAGATTTGGGGTGAAAGGAAAATTAGCTCCTAGATTCATTGGACCTTTTCAGATCTTTGAGAGGATTGGTCCGGTTGCTTACAGGTTAGCCTTACCACCTCAATTTGCAGCAGTTCATAATGTGTTCCATATTTCGATGTTGAGGAAATATCACTCAGATCCTACTCAGCAGCGTTATCCAGATCCTACCCATGTGTTGGATTGGAGACATCTAAATTTGAGACAGGATGGAACATATGATGAGGTGCCAGTGGTGATTCTTGATAGGAAAGTGCAGAAACTTAAGAATAAAGAAATTTCAATGGTCAAGGTAAAGTGGCAGTTTCACGGTGAGGAACAATATATCTGGGAGTGTGAAGATTACATGAAGGAGCATTTCTCAGAATTTATGAAATGAGGTATGCTTCCTAACTTTTAAATTTCGAGGACGAAATTTCTTTTAAGTTGGGGAGACTGTAGCGACCCTCATTTTCATAACCTGGGACCCAAAGAATTTTTAGATGTTGTCTGATATGTTCTTGTGATGTGAATTGTTTATGAGTGTATGTATGTTATGAATATATTATACATACCATACCATGATACATACCATTATATATTAGATAATGTATGTTATGGACATGGCTTAGAATATTATACATACCTTATTATCTAATAATAATAATCTTATGTGTAGTTGTATCCATATATTAGAGAATTTGAGTGGATGAAATAAAAAGATGAGGTGGTTACTTCCATGATATTAAATTAATTTAAAGTGGATAAAATGAGATACTTGCTGATTTCCCTTAGTGAAGTAAATAAAGAATATGGGGGAGTTAGTTTGTTACACAACATTGAGATGCATTGGATCGTATTCATTTAGATGTTCAAATTAAGGTGCTTGAGAATAAAAGATTCTTTACTTGCTCTCATTTCCTTTTATCTCTCCAACGTGTGTAAACAAGAAAAAGAAGAAAGACAAGATAAGGAAGAAGAACTTCCAGAAAAGAAAAACGAGAAAAGAAAAGAAAAGAAAGGGCGAGGGTTTCGCGGCCAAATCCGACGTGTCGGTAAGCGATTTTCGCTATTTTTCGTCGTGAAATTGATCTTTAACTAGGGTATGATGATTCTAGCATATTAATTTTTGCTATAGGAGGTGTTTTGTAGAGTTTCCAAAAATGGGGTTTTGACCCACTTTGAATCGAAACACGTAAAAATTATATATTCTCACTCCTATAGTCGCGTAGATCGCGAATATGTAGTTTGTTTGCGTTCATGTGTACTATTGGTGCCCGAAGCCAAATTTGACGCTAGGGACCTTTTGAGCCATGTCAAACTCCTGTGAAATTTCGGTTTGAAACCATCGAATTGTAGAGGACTGAATTTCAAACATTTCGATACCAAGATATCGATTGATATTTTTAGTATGAGATTGAATGGTTTCAGTAAATACGTTGGATTTGGAGACTTGTAGAGATAAAGTTAAAAAGCTTATTTCTACTGTCTTCGCTTTGAAAATATTTTAGAGGGTGGTAGAAACTATTTAGACTCACCATCACGTGTTTGGGGTACTCAAATATAATTAAAAGACTGAATTGGACAGTTAGAACTTGATATAAAATTCTAATATTGTATGAGCTGGAAATCTGGCTGAGTGCTTAAATCAAAGAATTTCCAAATTTTGGAAATAGTAAAAGAATTGGGGAAAATCAAGTTAGGAACCAGTGAAATGAACTTAATTGAGGATTCCAATTATTTCTAACATGGTTATAATTGAATTAAAAATGGGCAATTGATGAATTTTCCATGATTGAAATGATGAACATAATTGGGGGTTTGTATGTAAATGTAATAGGTTGATTTTGAGAATAAATTGAGATATTGGGTAATCATATTAATGTGAATGTGATAATATTTGCAGGGTTTGAGTAGAGGTGTGGAGTGAGTTGGTACTGTGACAAAGTTAATCTGGCAATTTGGTTGTGAGTAGAATTTCAATTTTGTTCATCATTTATGTCATCATATTACGTGTAATTAAATGTTTATACATGTGTATGATGGTTGTTGCATGAGAAAAGGCAGGGATTGTCTGTATTGACTGATAAATCTATTGGAGCTAGACTTTTAGACATTTGAAGTAGGTTGAGCTGCTCCCTACGAAAATAATCGGGTCTAGTGATCCTAGTTAGCTTTAAAGGTCCGTATGGGAATCTATTTGGTTGGGAAGCGAGTGATTGTTCTAGTATTATTTGTGAGGAAAGCTAATTAGGTTAAAAACGGAGAATTTTTCTCGAAACTAAAGTACGGTTACATTCATTACTTAGAACAGTTTTTAGTGTTCCTGGATAGCATATAGCACTAGACCACTTTACCATCTGGCTGAAAGGTTGTAGTTAGAACGTATTGACTATGTATTTACATAAGTCTTGGGAAAGCTGGCTGAAATGTGAATGAGAATGGATTGTTGTGATTGCATATGAATGTGATTTACATGTTGTATTAAATGTGCATGTCACACCCTGCCCGGACACGCCTAAACCGGCGGGACACTCACGGACGGGGCGCTAATTGGCATCATAACGATAGCAGAGTGCGAGGAAACACGATTAAGTACAAGTCTGATTTCATTAATTTCAGAATCTATTTGTACATGAAATAGTTAAGGTAACATTCTCCCAAAATCCCCAATGAATAATATAAAGGGTACAAAATGTGGGCCCAAAAACCTGCACCCAGTCCACCCTAATATCCTGTGAAAAATTGGATAACAACGGGATGAGCTACACACTCAGTGGGTAAAATAGTTCGTGAATATAACAATTAATAAAGCAAACTTCATAATCAAATATCTTAAATACACATCAGAGCATCATAATCAATCCAGTATGTATGTATGCATGACACCATATCGTATTGGTTTGATGACTGTACATCACCTGAGTTCACGTACAAATGTCCCTCCCCAGGAGTAGCCGGGTTCTCATTGTACATCCCTCCTCAGGAACGACGCTCTGGATTCACGTACAGATGTCCCTCCCCAGGAGTAGCCAGGTTCTCATTGTACGTCCCTCTCCAGAGAAATATAATGAATAGCGAGCATTGCTTCTAACTATTCTATAAATCATAAACCACATACGTCCCTAGGTGGTGCTATGTATGATGCCAATGCATGAACTGGTCTGGTCTTTACTTAATATTTAGACAAGATTAGGCAACGTCTGGTGATCCTTATCAGGGTCGGTATCACTACGTGCAAGGTTAGGATATTCAGTATTACTTGTATAAGCAAATACTTTTCAAAAAAGACCAACCAAATCAGTCTCCAGTTGAGAAGTGAGACACGAGGTCTACTTAAATACCAACTGCCTCCCGTTCACTATTTAAAGTTACTGAGGACAAGACTGAGTCTGGTTGAGCCGGATTGACCACTAATCCGGCATAACAACAATGTAATACATGAACTCCAAATATAGAGGCATAAGTATGACAGTATGAACATTATACGCAATAATGCAGTGTAAATGAATAGTAGACATAATGATAAATAAATGCAAACTTTAATAAAAGATATAAGACACACAAACCTATGTTTTGTTCCCCACCTTCAGATAAAAACTCCTTTGAAAACTGGCACCTTCCCTCGGGCAGAACCGCGTTGCACCGCACAGAGAGTCTCACAAAGAGTCTCAAAAGAGAAGACAAAATTCAAAATGAGTGAAAGAGAGAAGGAAAATTACAAGGAGGAGTGATTTTGGTGTGAGAAATGAGGAGGGGGGAGGGGTTCTTAAATATGAAAAATGCGCCCGAACCAAAATTATTATTTATTTATTTTTATTTTTATTTTGCAAACCTAGGGTATTACAGTGCATATAAATATGGGTGTTTGCATGGTGTTTTTCATAACATACACGAGCATGCATGATTAAGTAGATGTGTAGATGATGGTATGATTGAATATTCTATTTCGCTAGGCACCGTTGGCTCATTCTATTCCTATAATTTTTCAGGTCCTTCAGTGGCAGATAAGGGCAAAGGAATAGCTTATCAGAGTTAAAAATGTGCCTTGCCAGAAAAGCTATTTTGATGTAGGTTATTGAAGTGGTATACATGTCTTTTGTTTTTTGTAAATATATGTATATAACCAGCACATGAATAATTAAGTAGATGGACATGTTGTAATAGTTAGTGACTGTTAGATGTTAACAAAGTATAGAATTTAATAGTGGATATGATGATCCTTAGGTATGGGATGAAACATTTTTTATGGGGATGATGATACATGTATATTTGGTTTGATGTGATGTATATATGTGTTGATGATGATTTATATGAGATGTTTATTAGGTTGTTGAGATTGTGAGATGTCCAGTTTACAAGGGAGACTTTGTACGAGTCTCGGTTGAGGCTTAACAGGACTCTAATGGTCTATGGGTAATAGGATGGTTAGATTTCTTTGCCGGTCAGGATGCCTTGGGGATTGTGAAAGGGGTCGCTTTCTCAATAATTGTGGTATTGGCTCTATCTCCAGCCAGTCCTGCCTCCTCCACAATCCGAGTCTTGCCTTTCCTAGACACCAAAGCCATAAGTCGGTCTGTCTCAGCTTCTTGTTTGGTTTTTACCACCTCCTCTTCCCTAGCCTTTTGTACGGCTTCCCCTGCCTCTTTGCCGCAAGAAATAATGAGATGTCAATGCAGTTCTTGTAGAACTTACTAACATCATACACAACATCGTAGGCGCCTTGCATATACCGCTGCTGTTGCAGTAATCTAAACTCCACAGAACCTTTAAATTCGGATAAAATCTCGTCCTCTACCCTCCTTGTCTCGTTGAGCTCTGCCTCGAGCTTAACACCTTTTACGGTTAAAACGACTTCAAGAAATTCAATCTTTTTCTTTTGCTGGTCACAAAGAGCACGCCACTCTGCCTCTTTGACAGTCAATTCTCTCTCATAACCCGCCAACTTGGTCAACTTGTTTTAGGGCGACCAGGGCGTCCACGACAATCTGTGCACCAACGCAGAAGGACCAAGGGAATGAGATGCAGTACAAAATATTAATAACAATAATAATAATAATAAGAAATAAAATAATAATAATAAATAAATACATATACATACCCCTACTGCATTGGTAGCACACTGTTTGAGGTTGACAGCATATGTGTTCTTATGCGCCTTCTCAGCAACATCCTGCAAACACCTGACTCGGCACCCAGAAAAAGAAAATTCAAGACCACTAAGTTTAGCCAGTTTCACCCTCGCCTCTGTGCTGAAGCTCGTAAAAGAGGGAAGTTGAGACGGGTACCCCTTAGAAAACTCAACGGAGGTATCTTGAGGTTCTGGCAAGACACCTCCTGGCAAAGCCGGTATAACGGGAAGATCGACGTAAGAAGAAGGACCTGCCACCTTCTTTTGATTAGCCCTTATTATAGGCTCGACAAACTGCTTCTCAACATCGCCAAAGCCCATGTTAAGTCGTGACATCTCTCGGTAAGATAACAACTCTTCTTGAAAGAAATCTTCTTCCCTCATCGACCACCAAGAAAGAAATAAATAGAAAAGAAACTTCGACCAAAGACTTGACAAAGTTGGGGTTCGGTAGATGTTCTTAACAGAAAAAAGGGGAATGGTGACTAGAGAGAAATATGCCGGAGGAAAGTCTCGCCAGAAAATTTCCTTGAAAAAGAAAGAAGGCCCGACCCCGAAGATACAAACGGTAAGTTGCCTTGATGAAATGAGTTGTGCGTCGGCCCTAAAAAAAATGCAAAATGAAGAGACAAAACAACAAAGAAAAAGGGCAACCGAAGGTATCGGTTTCCCGACAAGTGGGACCCATGAACAGAGAAAAGGAGCCGACAAAGGACACGACATAGGGACCCAGTGGGCCTTACATGAACAATAAAAAGGATGACACACACAATAAACGACAAACAAATGGGCCCACAAACAGCAAAAAGTACACTGTAAAAAGACAAACAGTAACCATACAGTGGTTTACGATTCCAAAACCATGGGCAAATAGTGAAACCATATAGTGATTCTAAACAACGACAGCACAGTGCTACCGACAAAACAGTAAACACTATTACAATATACATACGGACGTTGTTACAAAGTACAAATATATATATATATATATATATATATATAAGCTACAGTACCATACGATGGATACTATCAGGATGACATAAATTGAATTTCGAGGGCAAAATTCTTTTTAAGGGGTGTAGAGTGTAATACCCCCGAAATTAGACTAATATATATATAAATTTAAAATACAACATATGGATAAATAAAATTCTATATATATGCTAATAATATGATATATATGTCATAGATGAGAATATTAGTTTTGAGCCCATGTACAATATTGTTGGACTCGTAAATCATAAAATCCACAATCAAGTCCAAAAAAAAAAAACATATCCATGGTATGACCCAAAACCAAGTCCAAGCCCACTATTTGGAGGCTTCTAGGTAAATTATTAGCGTTGCAAGTTGGCAACTTGCATTACATGGGTATGGCCAAGATTTTTGGTGAATTTTTAATTGAGTGGTGTGAATTGGATGGAACTAGTATAAAAGGGGGTGGCTCCCCTTCATTTCTTCCATCCCATTCTTCATTTCTCCTCCCCTCTCTTGAAAATTTTAGTATGCTCTGTGGTTGCGATTTTTACTAATCTTCCACATCAGAAAATACTTTTTAGAGTACTCTCCATTCATCTCCCCCTTCTCTTGAAGTATTTTCTCTTTATCCCTCTAGAATATCTCTCTCTCTTTAGAAATTCTCTTTCTTCTCCTGAGACTCTTGGAGACTCTACTATTTGGTGGATAGTGGAAGCTCTACTGGAATGCCAATCTTGCAAAATTGAAGGTGGGAAGAGAAACTTAGGTTTGCGTGTATTATTTCTTTTTATGAAATTTTCATACATGTATCATGTTATTTGATATGCATGCATAATCTCAATTGATACATATATCATGTTATTTGATATACATACATTATTTCAATTATATTATTAATGTTGAGATTATGCCATATTATACCTTGAGATTTGGACGGTTTATCGTCATACTATTAGATTGGCAATTGATTCTATTAGCCAAACTTATTATTGTCCCTAGTACCATTGAATTGTGAACGGGAGGCAGTGGTACTGCTCTAGAAGACTTGGTGTTTAATCGTGTCCATTGTGACCCACCTCTCAGCCTGGGACTAGTCTGGATTAATTCTATCAAAAGCTAGCCTAAAAGATATAAAGTCCACATGCATGTCCTTTGAGACTCAAGAGCTGCCGCACATGTGCAGTAGGCACGATGAAGGAATACAATGGTCAAGGATAGTGACTACCCTCATATACGTACATGTCTACATGCACATGCATAACATACTGGTAAATAACACGACCACTTAGGTACATGGGTATTCTGGCCCTCGAAATCGATTATCGGCACAAATGCCCTGTTATGAGTTGACCCTATGAGATACATCTCTGCTAGAACTTTGATGATCTAGCCAGAAAGGAGTTGAATGAACTGGGTTACATATATTCCCTGGAGAGGTACGTATAATGAGAACCCGGGACAGATCTGGGAGAGGGACATCATACGAGAACCCAGGACAATACTTGGCCATAAGTTTTCATGAGACGGTGTGTTGTGTGTGTCTACCCATTTCATGCATTTATATGATTGATGATGATTGTATTGTTTATCTTATGATTATGATTATGATGAACTCGTTATAAATTGACATAATCCACGGAATATCTATTTTTCCCACTGAGCGATGGCTCATCCCGTTGTTAACCATTTTTCAAGAGCTTGAGGCGGCCTGGATGAGGGTTGCATGGGCCCTAGTTTTGTGTGTACCTTAACTAATTGTTGTATTAGTTAGGATGATTTGAGAGTGTGTTTCTGTAAGTGACAGTCTTCATAATGCCCGCTTTGTACTCAACTTCTATGTAATAAATGAAAAGAATATTTGTTACATTGTGTTCCTGCGCATGTGCGGCAACTCTTGAGTGTCAAAGGACATACATGTGGACTTTATATCTTTTAGGCTAGCTTTTGATAGAACTAATCCAGACCAATCCCCAGGCTGAGAGGTGAGTCATAATGAACACGTTTAAACACCAAGCCTTCTAGAGCAGTACCACTACCTCCCGTTCACAATTCAATGGTACTAGGGACAAAACTACGTCTGGCTAATAGAATCAATTGTCAATCCAACAGTATGATGATACACCGTCCAAATGTCAAGGTACAATATGGCATAATCTCAACATTGATAATATAATTGAAATAATGTATGTATATCAAATAACATGATATATGTATGAATTGAGATTATGCATGCATATCAAATAACATGATACATGTATGAAAACTTCATAAAAAGAAATAATACACGCAAACCTAATTTTTTCTTCCCACCTTCAATTTTGCAAGATCGACATTCCAACAGAGCTTCAACTATGCACCAAATAAGAGTCTCTAAGAGAGTCTCAAGAGAAGAGAGAGAATTTCTAGAGAGAGAGATATTCTAGGGGGAGAAAGAGAAAATACTTCAAGAGAGGGGGGAGATGAAAGGAGATTACTCAGAAAATATTTTATGATGTGGAAGATTAGTAAAAACCGCAACCATAGAGCATACTTAGATTTTCAAGAGAGAGTCTCCAAGAGAGGAGAGAAGCAATGAAGAATGGGATGGAAGAAATGAGGAGGAGGCACCCACTTTTATACTAGTTCCATCAAATCCACACCACTCAATTAAAAATTCACCAAAAATCTTTGCCATACACATGTAATGCAAGTTGTGTAGCACCCGTGTCTTTAGGTGACGTCATTTTGACCCATAGTGTACCCGCAGAGTACCCGTATACATATGTGTATATGTATTTTGATGCTCGAAGCACGTAAGTTCGAGTGTCTTTGCATGTTTTTAGGTCATAAAGAGTGCGCATGAAGCTTCGGAACCATCGGAGACCCGTTCGACGTTATAACATGTCGAGAACGGTGTTTTGGATCCAGTGGAGCTCTCTCCATGGAGAAAGATATTTCTGTCACAAATTACATCAAGGGTTTGATCTCCTATATCTGTAGTCCGATTGAGCTGAAAAGAATTTCAGCTTATTTTTATATGATAGATCTTCATTATGAACGGTGAAGATCTTGATCGGAGTTACCTACTATGAGATATAAGACTCCAGACACTGTTTCACGAATTTTCAGATTTCCTTACGCAGTTTTGATCTAACAGCTAGATATCAGAATCCCACCGATGATTGAGTTGAAAGTTTACCAGAATGTTGGTAACTGACTCCAGAAACTTTTGAACGGTTACGATGTGAAATTGGTGGGTATTTTGAAAGAAATCGACTATCTAAGTGCAAGTATTGTAACAGGAAAACTGATTTTTGATAGTTTGGGGCAACTTTTAGTTGTGGGCCCAAGCTTGTCTATTTAAGCAACCAAAACGTAATTTTAGGCTCATTTGCTCATTTCTCAGCCAGAAAAGAGAGAAAGGAGCTGGAGAGGAGAAAAGGAGAGGAAAATTAGGGTTTGGTGGTTTCTTGCTCAAGAACACCTAAGGTTTGTATTTTTCCTCCATTTCTTCCTTGAATCTCTCTATTAGTTGCATGATAGCTTTATTTTGAGCATGAGGGTTTCATTTTGATGCGTGCATTGTGATGAACCTTGGATGGGTGGAAGACCAAAGTCGGAGTTGAGTCTTGCATGTCACATATGTGTGATTAGAGAGTGTTAGGAGTACACCAATGGTGAAACCCCCAATTTCTAGCAAGAAATTGGAATGGTTAGTTCAAATGACCTATACTTAGTTTATGACCTTAGACTTTTTCAAAATCTTTGCATGTCAACTATGTTGACCTAGTGGCCATTGTGGATGATTCCATGTTGCAAGATCAGTAAAATTCATGGTTGAACATGGTGGCCTAGTGTAAAATTGGCAATATGGCCTATGTATGAAAATTTCCAGATTTGGGGCTTTTGATGCTCTTGATATAAAATCTTGAAAATTATGCAATGTAGGTCTAATTGGACATGATTAGGGTTGTTTGATGATTGAATTCAGTGGGTTATCATAATGGACACCCTAAGGTTGACTACTTTTGATCTAGGCTAAGTATTTGACATTTTTCATGTACTTTGGCAATTTTGCATGTAATTTGGGGATTTTGCCCAAATTGGGACTTTTCACCTAAAGCAAGTCAATTTATGAAATTGACTTGGGGATTGTTTAATTGGACCCAAATTGAGTAGAATCATGGGTTTAAAATGTTAGAACCTATGTTAAATTGATATGACTTAGTTCATTTTGACCTTATGTTTTATATTGGCCTAATTGGGAATTTTGACCAAGACTTAGTCAATTGATGAAATTGACTTGATGTATAGTCTAATTGCCCTAATTATAATTGAATTTCATGTATATTAGTGGTTGGATCATGGGATCACCCTATTACATTCAATTTAGGTCAATCTTAGTTTAATTGAGTCTAAATGATCAAGTTGGGCAATATGAAAATTGGCTCATGGAGGTAATCAATTTAGAATCTAATTGACTTTAGATTGGGTTTGAACATGGGGTTTTGACACACTTTATGACTGGTTTTCAGTTGTGTGAACCTTGTTATTTCCAGGTCTTGTGATTGATCTTGAACCCGTTTAGTCAATTGGAGAGTTTTGGCAATTGGATTGGCTAGACTTAGCCAATCAAGAGTGAGTGTTCTATTACTTTTGGATTATTTATATGTGGTATTGTAGTATATAAATGTTTTAAATGCTTATGTATGATGGTATGCTTGTTTTAATATTCCATGAAATTCATTTGAGCATAATTCATTTGGATGACAATTTGGGTTGAGGCTCCTAGTTGGAATTTTCTCTTTTTGGGAATTCTTGTAAGTCTAGCGGCGATCCCAGTTGTGTACCTGGCTGAGGGTTTTATGGCTTGTGTATGGGTAGGTTAGTTTAGGCTAATCTTACGTGTTGCACAACCCCATAAATCCTATTAGGATACGAGTATTGTGTGAGTGTTCAGGTACTGTGTGTAGCGCACCAACCTTAAACCCCCGTACTCAGGAGGTGTTAGGATTGCATGAGCATGACTACAAAATGTTATGAATCGTCTTATGTATGACTTGATCCATTATGTTAGCATGTATAAAATCTATTTTATCATCATGATATTTCAACTGTTTTATGATCTTACCATGTTTTATAAATGCACGTATATGCCACTTGTAAATAACATTCACTGAGCTGGCTGTAGCTCACACCTCACCATCTTCTCTCAGGATCTGATAGAAAAGGAAAAGGGAAGGCTTAACTGCGATGCGTCCCTTGTTTCTGTTTCATGTAGGTGTTGTACATTTACTTTTGTATTTTGATAATTATGTACATGATAACACCTAGTAATTGTATATTTAACACATAGTTGGGATGTGTTGGGTTTTGTATCATTTTGAGGACTCTGGAATTTTATATTTGTAAAAATTTGGAGAAGTAATATTTTATTTCATTATGATCATGTTAGTTGGTTGTTAAGGATGTACTTTTATTTCTTTTTGGGGATTCGTATATGTATTCGAGAGCTGACGGGACGTCGGGTGTACCGACGGAGGGTATACTCGAAGGTTCCCGTGCCGGTCATGACGTCACGTAGAGTGGGTCGTGACAAGATGCTAACTTGCAACACTAATAATTTACCTAAAAGCTTCCAAATAGTGGACTTGGACTTGGTTTTGGGTCATACCATGGATTTGTTTTTTTTTTTTGGACTTGATTGTGGATTTTATGATTTACTAGTCCAACAATATTGTACATGGGCTCAAAACTAATATTCTCATCTTGTGAAATATATATCATATTATTAGCATATATATAGAATTTTATTTATCCATATGTTGTATTTTAAATATATATATATATATATTAGTCTAATTCCGGGGGTATTACAATCTACCCCCCTTAAAAGAATTTCGCCCTCGAAATTCAATTTATGTCATCCTGATAGTATCCACCGTATGGTACTGCAGCTTATATATATATATATATATATATATATATTTTTTTTTTTTTCATATTTTGTAACAATGTTCGTATGTACATTGTAATAGTGTTTACTGTTTTGTTGGTAACACTGTACTGTCACTGTTTAGAATAACTATATGGTTTCATCGTTCTCCCATGGTTTTTGGAATAGTAAACCACTGTATGGTTACTGTTTGCCTTTTTGCTGTTTGTGGGCCCATTTATTTGTTGTTTATTGTGTGCGTCATCCTTTATACTGTTCATGCAGGGCCCAGTGGGTCCATATGTCGTGTCCTTTATCGGCTCCTTTTCTCTGTTCATGGGTCATTTTGACCCATAGTGTATCCTATACGTATTCGTATACGTATGTGTATATGTATTTTGATGCTCGAAGTACGTAAGTTCGAGTGTCTTTGCATGATTTTAGATCATAAAGGGTGCGCATGAAATTTCGGAACCATCGGAGACCCGTTCGACGTCAAAACATTTCAAAAACAATGTTTTGGATCCAGTGGAGCTTTCTCCATGGAGGAAGAAATTTCTGTCACAACTTACAACAATGGTTTGATCTCCTAGATCCGTTGTCTGATTGGGCTGAAATTTTGTCAGCTCATTCTTATATGATAGATCTTCATTATGAACGGTGAAGATCTTGATTGGAGTTACCTACTTTGAGTTATAAGACCCAAAACACTGTTTCACGGATTCTGGGATTTTCTTACGCAATTTTGATCAAACAGTTAGACCTCACAATCCCACCGATGGATTGCGCCTAAAATTTACCAGAATGTTGATAACGTACGCCTTCAACGTTTGAACGGTTAAGATGTTAAACGTGAGTGCATTTTGTAATAAATAGACTATCTAAGTTCAAGTATTGTAACAGGAAATCTGAGTTTTTGATAGTTTTGACAACTTTTAGTTGTGGGCCTAAGCTTATCTATTTAAGCAACCAAAACGGGATTTTAGGCTCATTTGCTCATTTCTCAGCCAGGAAAGAGAGAAAGGAGCTGGAGAGGAGAAAAGGAGAGGAAAGTTAGGGTTTGGTGATTTCTTGCTCAAGAACACCTAAGGTTTGCATTTTTCCTCCATTTCTTCCTTGAATCTCTCTATTAGTTGCATGATAGCTTTATTTTGAGCATGAGGGTTTCATTTTGATGCATGCATTGTGATGAACCTTGGATGGGTGGAAGACCAAAGTTGGAGTTGAGTCTTACATATCACATATGTGTGATTAGAGAGTGCAAGGAGTACACTAATGGTGAAAGCCCCATTTTCTAGCAAGAAATTGGAAGGTTTAGTTCAAATGACCTATACTTAGTTTATGGCCTTAGACTTTTTCAAAATGTTTGCATGTCAACTATGTTGATCTAGTGGCCATTGTGGATGATTCCATGTTGCAAGATCAGTAAAATTCATGGTTGAACATGGTGGCCTAGTGTAAAATTGGCAATAGGGCATATGTATGAAAATTTCCAGATTTGGGGCTTTTGATGCTCTTGATATAAAATCTGGAAAATTATGCAATGTAGGTCTAATTAGACATGATTAGAGTTTTTTTGATGATTGAATTCAGTGGGTTCTCATAATGGACACCCTAAGGTTGACTAATTTTGATCTAGGCTAAGTATTTGGTAATTTTGCATGTAATTTGAGGATTTTGCCCAAATTAGAAGTTTTCACCCAAAGCAAGTCAATTTGTGAAATTGACTTGGGGATTGTTTAATTGGACCCAAATTAAGTAGAATCATGGGTTTAAAATGTTAGAACCTATGTTAAATTGATATGACTTAGTTCATTTTGACCTTATGTTTTATATTAGCCTAATTGAGGATTTTGACCAAGACTTAGTCAATTGATGAAATTGACTTGATGTATAGTCTAATTGACCCTAATTATAATTGAATTTTATGTATATTAGTGGTTGGATCATGGGATCACCCTATTACATTCAATTTAGGTCAATCTTAGTTTAATTGAGTCTAAATGATCAAGTTGGGCAATATGGGAATTGGCTCAAGGGGGTAATCAATTTAGAATCTAATTGACTTTAGATCGGGTTTGAACATGGGGTTTTGACACACTTTATGACTGATTTTCAGTTGTGTGAACCATGTTATTTCCAGGTCTTGTGATTGATCTTGAACCCGTTTAGTCAATTGGAGAGTTTTGGCAATTGGATTGGCTAGGCTTAGCCAATCAAGTGTGAGTGTTCTTTTACTTTTGGATTATTTATATGTGGCATTGTAGTATAGAAATGTTTTAATTGCTTATGTATGATGGTATGCATGTTTTAATATTCCATGAAATTCATTTGAGCATAATTCATTGGGATGACAATTTGGGTTGAGGCCCCTAGTTGGAATTTCCTCTTTTTGGGAATTCTCGTAAGTCTAGCGGCGATCCCAGTTGTGTACCTGGCAGAGGGTTTTATGCCTTGTGTATGGGTAGGTTTGTTTAAATTAATCCTACGTGCTGCTCGACCCCATAAACCCTATTAGAATACGAGTATTGTGTGTGTGTTCAGGCGCTGTGTGTCGCGCACCAGGCCTTGAAACCCCCATACTCAGGAGGTGTTAGGATTGCATGAGCATGACTACAAAATGTTATGCATCGTCTTATGTATGACTTGATGCATTATGTTAGCATGTATGTAATATATTTTGTCATCATGACATTTCAACTGTTTTATGATCTTACCATGGTTTATAAATGCACGTATATGCCACTTGTAAATAACATTCACTGAGCTGGCTGTAGCTCACACCTCACCATCTTCTTTCAGGATCTGATAGAAAAGGAAAAGGGAAGGCTTGACTGCGGAGCGTCCCTTGTTTTTGTTTCATGTAGGTGTTGTACATTTAGTTTTGTATTTTGATAATTATGTACATGATAACACCTAGTAATTGTATATTTAACACATAGTTGGGATGTGTTGGGTTTTGTATCATTTTGAAGACTCTGGAATTTTATGTTTGTAAAACTTTGGAGAAGTAATATTTTATTTCATTATGATCATGATAGTTGGTTGTTAATGATGTACTTTCATTTCTTTTTGGGGATTCGTATATGTATTTTAGGCTGACGGGACGTCGGGTGTACCGACGGAGGGTATACTCGGAGGTTCCTGTGCCGGTCATGACGTCACGTATAGTGGGTCGTGACATCCCACCTGTCGGGAAATCGATACCTTCGGTTGCCCTTTTTCTTTGTTGTTTTGTCTCTTCGTTTTGCATTCTTTTTTGTTTTTTTTTTTAAGGCCGACGCACAATTCCTTTCATCAAGGCGATTTACCGTTTGTATATTCGGGGTAGGGCCTTCCTTCTTTATCAAGGCAATTTTCTGGCGAGACTTTCCTCCAGTATCTTTTTCTCTGGTCACTATTCCCCTCTTCGCTGCTAAGAACATCTACCGAACCCCAACTTTGTCGAGCCGTTGGTCGAAGTTTCTTTTCTATTTATTTCCTTCTTGGTGGTCAAGGAGGGAAGAAGAGTTATGTCAAGAAGAGTTGTTATCTTGCCAAGAAATGTCGCGGCTTAACATGGGCTTTGGCGTTGTCGAGAGGTAGTTTGCCAAGGCTATAATGAGAGCTCATCAGGAGAAGGTGGCAAGTCCTTCTTCTTCCGTCGATCTTCCCGTTATACCAGTTTTGCCCTGAGGTGTCTTGCCAGAACCTTAAGATACCTCCGTTGAGTTTTCTGAGGGGTACCCGGCTCAACTCCCCTCCTTTGCGGACTTCAACACAGATGCCAGGGTGAAACGGGCTAAACTTAGTGGTCTTGAATTTTCTTTTGCTGGGTACCGAGTCAGGTGTCCGCAGGATGTTGCTGAGAAGGCGCATAAGAACACATATGCTCTCAACCTCAAATAGTGTGTAACCAATGCAGTAGGTGTATATATATGCATTTATTTATTTAGTATTATTATTATTATTATTATTTTATTCATTATTATTATTATTATTTATTTATTTATTTTTTGTACTGCATCTCATTTCCTTGGTCCTTCTGTCGCGGTGCGTTGGTGCACAGGTTGCCGTGGACGCTCTGGTCACCCTGAAACAAGTTGAGCAGGCGATAGCTTGCAATGAGGCAGATAGTTCTTAGAAAGATTTCGAGATTATCGGCCTGAGGAGTAAGTTGGCAGGTTATGCGAGAGAATTGATTGTCAAGGAGGCAAAGTGGCGTGCTCTTTGTGACCAGAAAAAGTAAAAGACTAAATTTCTTGAAGCGCATTGACCATAAAAGGTGTCGAGCTCGAGGAAGAGCGCGACGGGACAATGAGGGTAGATGACGAGATTCTATCCGAATTTAAAGGTTCTGTGGAGTTTGGATTACTGCAACAACAACGGTATATGCAAGGCGCCTATGATGCTATGTATGATGTTAGTGAGTTCTACAAGGATCGCATTGACATCTCATTATTTCTTGCGGCAAAGAGGCAGGGGGAAGCTGTACAAAAGGCTAGGGAAGAGGGGGCGGTGAAAACCAGACAACAAGCTAAGACAGACCGACTTATGGCTCTGGTGCTTGAAAAGGCAAGACTCGGGTTGTGGAGGAGGCAAGACCGGCTAGAGATAGAGCCAATACCACAATTATTGAGAAAGCCATGGCTCCTGTTGCTGAGCCTCCTCGAGCATCGATTGCTCCTCAAAAAGCTACAACACTAGGCTAGGAGAAAGTCAAAATGTCAATAGTTCTTAAAACCCAAAAGGGTCCTTCTGAAATAGGTACTTCGGTATTTCGGTAGTTTTGGCAATCCCCGTGAAACTCGCAATCCTTGAAATCAAAGGCGTTTTGTGGAACTTTGGTCGAAAGTCTGTGTTTTTGTGTGCCTTATCTGGGAATGGGACATAGTTGGTGTAAAACTAATTTTTGTAGTTGAATTGTTGGCATATTAGATAATTTCATTAATAAGTGAATGATAAACACATCACATTATTAATTACTGCTAAGAAACAAATCAGGGTATTTTTGTTTGATTCTTTCTTCTAGTTCCCAGGTTGTGTTCCTCTATTCCGTGGTGATCCCAAAGTACTTTTACTAATGGAATACTACGACACCTTAGTTCTTGAGTTTTTCTATCAAAAAGTTGTACCGCCTTCTCTTGATATTTGTTCCCTTCTTCCATTTGAATTTCGACCAGAGGAATAACATGTGATGGGTCAGGACGGTACTGCCGAAACATGGATATATGCAAAACGTTATGAACTTTGGACATGGATGGTGGAAGAGATAGCTGATATGCTACTTTGCCAATACGTTTGATTATCTCAAATGGGACGATATATCCTGGAGAGAGCTTTCCTTTGATCCCGAAACGTTTGACACCCCTTGTTGGTTGGACTTTCAGAAAAACATAGTCCCCTGTCTGAAACTCTAGGGGTTGTCTCCGTTTCTCGGCATAGCTCTTTTGACGACTCTGTGCTACACGAAGTCTCTCTTTTACTTGCTTGATTTTCTCAGAAGCTTCTTGAACTAGTTCTAGCCCTAATTGTGGTTGATCAGCCATGTCTAACCAGCATACCGTAGATCTACAAGGACGACCATAGAGGGCCTGGTATGGTGCCATGCCAATGCTGGATTGGTAGCTATTGTTGTATGCAAACTCAGCTAAGTGTAAGTGTTTTGCCCATCCATCATGAAAGTTCAAAACGCAACATCGCAGCATATCTTCTAAAATCTGGATCAACCGTTCTGATTGCTCATCAGTTTGAGGGTGAAAAGTTGTGCTCATGGTAATTTTGGTGCCCATTTTATTCTGGAAGCTTTGCCAAAAGTTTGACGTGAATCGAGGGTCTCGATCACTGACGATCATGAGGGGTATGCCATGAAGGCGTACGATCTTTTTTTCATACAATTCAGCTAATTGGGCAGGGTTAACCTTGAACTTTATTGGTATGAAATGTGCAGCCTTTGTAAGTCGGTCAATGATAACCCAAATTGCATCTTGCCCTTTGTTATTCCGGGGTAAGGTTGTGACAAAGTCCATTGCTATATTCTCCCACTTCCATTCTCCTATAGGTAAAGGTTGGAGAAGTCCAGAAGGAAGTCTGTGCTTCGTTTTCACTTACTAACAGGTAAGGCATCTGGCAACAAATTTTGCAATGGCCTTCTTCATTCTAGAGAACCAAAATTTCGCTTGACATCTTTATACATTTTGTCTCCCCCGGGATGCATAGCAAATCTAGAGCAATGCATTTCGGTGAGCACTTCCTTTCGAACTTCAAATTCGTTTGGTATGCACAAACATTTCTTGTAGAGAACTATTCCTTCATCAGAGATAGACCAGTGTGGAATTTCTTGTTCATTCTGAATAAGTTCTCGTTTATCCATCAATTCAGGATCGTTGGCTTGTGCAGCTGAGATCTTTCGAATAAGCTCAGAGTTCGCTGCCAGTTGGGCAAGTCATGGTGACCTTCCCTCCTCAATGAGCTGTAAGTTATAGTCCTCAATCTCAGTAGCCAACTTCCATGTTTCAAATTGAGGATACAGGCTGCGACATATGACTTGCTGCTCAGAGCATCAACCACCACGTTGGCTTTACCTGGATGATATTGGAGTTGAAAGTCGTAGTCTTTCAAAAATTTCAACCATCTTCTTTGGCAGAGGTTTAGGTCTCTCTGAGTGTAGATGTACTTGAGGCTTTTGTGATCAAAGAACACTTAAAACCATTCACCGTATATGTAGTGATGCCGTAACTTCAGTGTGAATATGACAGCTGCAAGTTTCAAGTCATGCGTTGGGTAATTACCCTCATGAATTTTTAGTTGCCTGGAAGCATATGCAACAACTTGGCCATCTTGCATTAGTACTGCACCTAAGCCTTGAAGAGTGGCGTCGGTGTATAGTAAAAATCCAACTCCATTTCGTGGAGTGATTAGTATTGGTGCTGTTGTGAGACCATTTTTCAATTCCTGAAATGGTGATTCACAGGCTGCATTCTAGATGAATCGTGTGTCCTTTCGAGTTAGTTTTGTCATTGGTTAGGCAATCTTGAAAAGTCTTTGATGAAGCGTCTGTAATAGCCAACCAAACCGAGAAAACTCTGAATTTGAGTAACTGTGGTAGGTTGCTTCCAGTTTAATATTGCTTCAACTTTTGAATGATCAACTTCAATGCCATTGCCTGAAACTAATAGCGTAAATTTAAATTTGCAAGTGTACGAATTATCAAGTTATAATACCCATGGTGAGTGGGTTATTGTATCCACAGAGAAAGTAATTTTACTAAGCTTAATTCTCAATTCTACAATGATTAATGGTTTTATCTAGGTGATAAAAAGTGGAGTGAATTAACTGATAAAATGCAAATTAAATAAAGGCAAATAAAAACAAACAAAATAAATGGAAATTGGAGAGAAATCAATGCATTTATAGCTCTAGAGTTTAGATCTCACTATGTTGTCTCTCATGATTTCTAATAATTGTGTTAATGAATTAATTTCTGAAATTTATAAATCCTGAATCCTTTTTCATTCAAACCCCTCTCTTGAGTGATAGCTTAAATATCTACTCTCAATCTATCAATTCCCTCTCTCGAGTGGTAAACCTTTAGATCCAGAATGCCTTAGGTTTTATGATTCATTTTAATGGATTTCAAAAGGTTTTGTTGGTCTCTCGACTCATTACTCTACCCTAGGTTACAAATCCCTTGATCAAATTCGATATCCCCTCTCTCGAGTGATAGAAACCAAATCTAAGTTCATTCAAAAATTGATCAGCAATTTGAAAGCATTAAGCATGGAGAATCATAAATAAACCCAAAAGATTATTCAAAAACACACAAACAATGACTCAATCACAAGATCCAACAAAGCTAAATCAAATCTCTAGATTATCTATTTAGTTCATAATCAAATCCATAGATACAAGAGAAAGAGTTAAAGAAGAAAACATGGAACCAAACTAAGATTAGAAGATAAATGAAGAAACCCCCTTTGTCAATGGTGAACTCTCATTCTTCTTCTTGTCTCGAACCTGCAACTTTTCTTCTTCTTCAATCCTTCTTTTGCCTCTCCTTCAAAAACCCTAACCTATTTCTATTCTCTACAACTGCTTCCTCCCCCTAAACTAAGATAAGATCGATCCCCTTATAAAACCCTAAAAAGCCAATTTATAAATCAAAATGCAAAAAGACAAAAACAACCTCAACGCACAAAGGGCACAAGTTGCCTCAGTAGCGCCGCCCCTCTATCGGAGCCCCGCGGCGCTTCCAGACAACACTTATTCTGCTTTTTTACTTTCCCATTTTTAAGGCTGCCAAGTGGCTCTTCTTTTTGCAACATGGATCCACATTCAAATATCTTTGTTTTCCTACAAAACAAAACACAAAACACAAGTAAATGATTTATACTATCTGCAAGTGTGTATTAACATGTATAATTATATATGTACTATGTATAGCTCGTAAAATATTAACAAAATTAATATAAAAAGGATGCAATTGACTTTAGGAAAACTACCTAAAAATTATTCTTCTTATCCTAAACTAGCCTAATGTATTTATTCATGAAAATCACTAAAACTAACTTATAAAACTCCTAAAAATATCTAAATGAACCCAAAACACTAAATGAACAAATTAATGCAAATATATCTAAAAACTAACTAAATGCACCTAAAAACCTATGAAATTAACATGTAAAATACTAATCTAAAACTCCACTTATCAAAAACTACATGACCTAAGAATTGAACTTTCTTCGCCCAAAATTCGCCCTTACTCAATTTTGCATATAATTGATGGTTTCTTAAGGTCTATAGGACAATCCTTAGATGTATCTTATGGTCTTCCTCTGTTGGTGAATACACCAAGATATCATCTACAAAGACTACCACTTATCAGTCTAAATATGGTCTGAAGATGCGGTTCATTAAATCCATGAACGCTGCAGGTGCATTTGTTAGACCGAACGACATGACCAAGAACTAGTAATGACCATACCTAGTTATGAAAGTTGTGTTATTTATGTCTGACTCTCTGATCCAAAGTTGATGATAGCCTGATCATAAATCAATCTTAGAGAAGTATTTGGCATCTCTAAATTGGTCGAACAAGTCATCGATCCTGGGCAATGGGTATCTGTTCTTGATGGTTGTGTTATTCAACTTGCGATAGTCGATGCAAAGTCGTAACGAACCATCCTTTTTTCGAACAAACAGAACTAGAGTGCCCTAGGGTGATGAATTTTTTTTATGAAGCCTGTACTCTCCAATTCCTTCAGTTGTTTGTCCAATTCAACTAGCTCGACATTGGACATTCTGTATGGTGGAATTGAAATGGGTTCGGTTCCAGGTAGCAGTTTAATCTCGAAGTCAAATTCCCGAACTGGGGGTAGGCTAGGAAGGTCATTTAGAAATACCATTGGGAATTTAGATAGGACTTTGATGTCGTGTACATCGAGAGGGTATGGTGGTGGTGGCTTATTGTCGTCACTAATGGATAGAGATCGAAGTTTTGCTTTTAGGAGTGAGACAGTTAAGTTGTGTATACGTTCCCAGTTGCCTTAGATCTTGACTTTTTCTCCGGTAGGTAAGGTTATCTGGACTTGCTTCTTTACACAATCGATCTTAGCGTTTAGCGGCGTTAGCCAGTCAATGCCGAGAATGATGTTAAATTTTTCTATGACCAAGAGATCTGTATGGATTATCTGTCTTGACATTCTAAGTTCACATCTAGAACGTTTCTTATTAATGTTAATACCAGGTCCTGTTGATGTTGAGACATAGATAATGAAGTTGGTTGGTTCAACTTCCAAGCGTAATTGTGCTACCAATGAAGAAGATATAAAAGAGTGTGTAGCCCCCGAATCAAACAAGGCATGCACCATTGTATTGAACAAAAGAAATGTACCTTACACTACATTGTTGTCTGGACCGGGTTGTTGTGCGACGGCATACGCTCTGCCTTGTTGCCTTTGACCCTGGTTTTGTTGGTTCTGTCTCTGTTGGGCGTTAGCAGCAGTTTGGGCTTGTTGGACTGGAAGTGCAGGAACTGGCTGCTGTGGTTGTGGAAGGTGGGGGCAAAATTTTTTTACATGGCCCTGTTGGCCGTAGTTGTAGCAAGTCAGCCTCTGATGTTGAGGCGCTTGTGGTCGGTTCTGTTGGCCACTACTTCTGCCATTGCCATAGCGATGACCACCCCTACCATTGCGGCCTCCTCTGTTATGATTTTGAAAACTCGGTTGGACAGGGTTAGAAGTCTCAACCGCAGGTACAGTGGCCTCTTATTTTTGAACAGGGGCTAGGAGGGCTGGTTTTGATTAAAGTAGGGCTTCTTCTTGTTGCCTTGTTGAGTGCCCTGTTAGGAAAACGTTGCAGGTCGTTTTCCCCTATTCTTTCTCTGCTCCTGCTCAGTTATCTCCTGCTCAAAGTTTATGGCCTTATCGACAAGCTCCCTATAATTCTTGAGATCCAAGATAAACATGGCCCGTCGGATGTCTGGACGAAGGCCATTTTAGAATTTTTCAGCCTTATCTTGCTCTGTAGAGATTGTGGAGAGAGAGAAGACTGATAATTCTGTGAATTTTGCAGCATATTATCAGACCGTCATACTGCTTTGATAGAACCTAGCAAACTCATGGCATTTTTGTCTCTTCACAACATTAGAAAAATATTTGTTAATGAACAATGACTCGAATTCCATCCAAGTCCTGGTTGTTGTATTGACCCACGGATCCTCCTTTACAGTTTTCCACCAGAGATTTGCTCCCCCAATGAGCTGATATGAAACTAGTGGAATTTTTCTGTCATTGCCGACTCTCATAGCCTCTAGAGCATTTTTTTACTCATCTAGCCATTTTTGGGCCTCATCGGCATCCAGGGTGCCCACAAAAGTAATGGGTTGGAGCCTTTTATATTTCGTGATATGATCAGTTTGTTTTTCTGAATCAAACTTGATAATGTTTACAGGTGCTTGAACAACAAGCACCTGATTTCATTAAATCCGGCAAACATATGTTTCATGCCCGGAGGCATGACAAAAGGTGTAGGTTAGGGTGGCACTGCCTATTCAAAAGTGGTGGCAGTGTCATGAGCGGCCTGTTCTGTCCTTGGCAGAGGCGGTTCCTGATTTTGTGTTTTAGGAGGTGTTGCCTCTGTTGGACGATTAGTTTTGCATTGCCTTCCTCTTTTTGTAGTTTGCATTTTTCTCCACTGGTAAGGAGAAAATAGAACTCTTCTTTAGAATGCTTCCGTGAAATAAAACCAAGATATAATGTAGGAATGTGATATTCTTAGCAATTCATTGATTAAGAGTTCTGCAAGTGCTTAATCAACCTAGTTTTCTAGGTATAGTGTAAGGTTTTGATGAGGAGTCAAAGAATTCTTATGAACCTCGTATTTCAGCCAAGGAACAAAACAAAATTGGAGCAGTTCATACAATATACTTATATTTAAACCCTTTCAAATATTTTGTTTCGATCTGTTTGAATATACTTACTTCATTTGAAAACTCATACGAGTCATAGAATCTCTGAGACTATCCTCAGTAAATGCCCTAATCTAAACGTTCTATCGCATTCCTATGCACCCAAACTCATTTTCTTGGCTTTTTCAATTATCTTCCAAGTCTTCATGTCCCGTACCATGAGAATTTGGCGATAAGGGATGTAACCAAGTCAAGTCGTATGAATGCGGTCTCTGGAAACATCACTTGAATTGTGGTCCACTAATGGTATCCTCCGAGTTTACTCGTCCCATATCGCGTAAACTTAGTGATAATATTAGTGATTCAACTTTCCTAGATGATTTGTCACACAAGGTCATGGATTTTCTTACTTCCAAAATTTTGTCTGGTATCCTCCAATTTTGTTGTGTCCCATACCACTTCCAAAGTTAGTGATACAAAAGAAAATTAAGGTTGCAAGTTTTCCCACCAAACATAGTCACAAACAAAATTTTCATTCATAAAATTTGATTTTACATCCAGTATCCTAGTGCCTACTATTATTACTTCGCCTGGTTCTCCAACTTAAAATGTATTTTGACGTGTTCTTCAGAACGATTTTCTGAACATTCTTGGAGTGAAATTTTCAATTAAGGTTTATGCTCTTGTCCTTTGGACAACATTTTTTTTTAAACTAGCAAAACAAGAAGTGATAAATTGAGTTTTAGATTAGTATTTTACATGTTAATTTCATAGGTTTTTAGGTGCATTGAGTTAGTTTTTAGACATATTTGCATTAATTAGTTCATTTAGTGTTTTAGGTTCATTTAGATATTTTTAAGAGTTTTACAAGTTAGTTTTAGTGATTTTCATGAACAAAATACATTAGATTAGTTTAGGAAAATAATAATGATTTTTACGTATTTTTCCTAAAGTTAATTGCATCATTTTTATATTAATTTTGTCAATATTTTACTTGCATATACGTACTTGCACATAATATTGTGTTTTATGTTTTGTTTTGTAGGTAAATAAATAGTTTTGAATGTAGATCAAACGGTGATGAGACCATGTTGCAAAAGAAGAGCCAGAAAAATTGCTAAGTCCCAAAAACTGAAAAGACCAGAGGACATGCTGTCTAAGCGCCGCGGTACCCAAAGAAAAACTTAAACTCTATCGGAGGGTCGCGGCGGTCATCACGGCGCTACGATTTGGTGCGAGAGATGAGATTAGGGGCTGTTTTGGTCTTTTGCATTTTCATTTATAAATTGGCTTTTTAAGGTTTTATGAGGATCTTAGACTTTATCTTACATTTTTATCTTAGAAAAGAACAGTAGCTCTAGAGAATATAATATATAGATTAGGTTAGGGTTTTGAAGGAGAAGCAAGTGAAGGATTAAAGAAGAAGAAGAAGAGTTGCAGGTTCAAGACAAGAAGAAGGAGAGTCCATCATTGACAAAGGGGGTTTCTTCATTTATCTTCTAATCTTAGTTTGTTTCCATGTTTTCTTATTTAATTCTTTCTCTTGTATTTATGAATTTGATTATGAACTAAATAGATAATCTAGAGATTTGATTTAGCTTTTTTGGATCTTGTGATGGAGTCATTGTTTGTGTGTTTTGAGAAATCTTTTGTGTTTATTTATGATTCTCCATGCTTAATGCTTTCAAATTGTTGATCATTCTTTGAATGAACTTAGATTTGGTTTCTATCACTCGAGAGAGGGGATATCGAATTGGAGCAAGGGATTTGTAACCTAGGGCAGAGTAATGAGTCAAGAGACCTACAAAACCTTTTGAAATCCATTAAAATGAATCATAGAACCTAAGGAATTTATTATATAAAGGTTTATCACTCGAGAGAGGGAATTAATAGATTGAGAGTAGATATTTAAGCTATCACTCGAGAGAGGGGTTTGAATGAAAAAGGATTCAGGATTTATAAATTCCAGAAATTAATTCATTAACACAATTATTAGAAATAATGAGACAACATAGTGAGATCTAAACTCTAGAACTACAAATCCATTGATTTCTCTCCAATTTCCATTTATCTTGTTTGTTTTTATTTGCCTTTGTTTAATTTGCATTTAATCATTTAATTCACTCCACTTTTATCACCTAGATAAAATCACTAATCATTGTAGAATTGGGAATTAAGATTAGTAAAATTACCTTCTCTATGGATACGATAACCCAATCACCATGGGTATTATAACTTGATAATTTGTACACTTGTGAATTTAAATATACACTATCAAGTTTTTGGCGTCGTTGCCGAAGGTGTCAATTTTACTTTTATTATTACCAATTCAAAGTGATTTTGGTCTTAATTTAGGTATTTTGTTTGTTTGTTATAAAAAAAAATGTTTTTCTATATTTCTGATTTTTCTTTTAATTGATTTTTCTTTTTATTGTTTCTTTTTGTAGAAATGGCCTATAATTACAAGCACTCCAATTTCCAAGATAATTTTGGGCGAGTGGACCCTCGTATAACATTATCAGCATCACTTTCCTACCTTCAACATCAAATGGAACACCTTCAATATGAACTAGACAATATTATTGTTGCAAGATCTCAACATACTATGGACGCTATGGGAGCTGCAACCATGAGAGATTTTGGAATGTATTCAAGTATGGAGCAAGTTCCATATGGTCAACAATGGGGTTATAATTGTATGGGTAACCCTTTACCCTATCAATATCATTCGGGTATATATGACCATGAGAACTACTCCTACAATGACTCATGGAATGAACTGCAACCTCTATCGAGCATCTACAACCACGTGGAGAAGAAATCACCTTTGGAGGAGGCGTTGAGTTCTTTCATGAGTTGAAGAATTCAAGAAGAGCCACTTCAAACAGTGAAGAAGAAGATGTTGAAAGGGAAAATGTTTTATGGCAAAACATGACACCACCACCACTAAGGCAACTGACCATTGCAGAAGAGATACAACGTTATGAAGCCTTGAGAGGAGGATAAACGAGTACATATCACCAACCAAATGTGATTAAACATGATAATCAAGCGGTGCTTATGGATGTTGTCACACCTGGGTTGCACACAGTGCCCCCTACCCAGGGTGATGAGTACCCCCGCAGGGCATACTCCAGCCACAACACCACATAATATTGTCCCATCCCGTCACACACCCACAGTGGTATGGGGACGCACCCCCGGGATCATTAGTCCACACTATTCATCATGAATAATGCAGGGCCTCCCCCAGATTCGAACCTCAAATCTCCAGTTGAGAGGTGAGACACGAGGTCCACTTAAATACCAATCGTCTAGAGCAACACGCTACCTCCCATTCACTATTTAATGTTACTGAGGACAAGACTGAGTCTGGTTGAGCCAGATTGACCACTAATCCGACATAACAACAGTGTAATAATGAACTCCAAATATACAAGCATAAGTATGACAGTATGAACACTATACGCCATAATGCAGTGTAAATGAATCGTAGACATAATGATAAAATGAACATAAACTTTAATAAAAGTTATAAGACACGCACCTTCTGATAAGAACTTCTTTCTGAACTGGCCTTTCCCCAGGACAGAACCGCGTTGCACCGCACAGAGAGTCTCAAAAGACCAAAAACTCAAATGAGTGAAAAGGAAAAGAAAAATCACAAGAAGAGGTGATTTGGTGTGAGAAATGAGGATAGAGGAGGGTTCCTTATATAGGAAATTTGGCGCCTGAACGTTCGAGCAGGCGTTATGCCCGAACAATTTTTTTTTTGTTGCAAACCTAGGGTATTACACTCTACCCCCCTTAAAAGGATTTCGCCCTCGAAATCAGTTCAAGTAGTCATGATGGTTATCTGCTTGAGATTCACTACCGGCGTTATCGTTTGCTAGTTCAGGGTAGTGCCTGTATGGTCCCTGAATGGCACTGTGGCCAGTGGAATCCTCAACATCATGAAACCATGGAGAGCAAATGGAGTCGGATTCGTCCTCAGAAGATTCCAACATTTGCTTACCAGATGGTGGTGTAGGGCGCTAGTTACATCGTTTGAGGAGAGGTAGGTTGAGCGGTGGAATGCTTTTTCGTACTGTTGCTCGAATCCGGCAGCCTAACAATTTTGGTAGAAGGTCCTGCCAAGATGAGGGCATAGGATTCTTTTGGGAAAAATTGTTACGAAAAAGCCATGCATGCTCTGGCGATAAGGATCGTTGTCTGTGTGTCGATGGAGTTGGTGATGCAAAGTAGTTGTGACTTGACTCAGATCCTGGAGGAGTTGCCACAGGTTGCCAACGAGGCCATTGTGTGTGTGCATCACGATATCCATCGATATTATTTTCAGACATTTGCATAGTTATTCAAGTGAAACGATGTATTAAGATATTTGTAAACAAGGTTCCATCATTTTATTGATAAGTGCAATAGTACAATGTATCACATCATCAGTTATTACTGGAAACTAATTCAGGGTATTTCTGTTTAATTGTTGCTTCTAGTTCCCATGTTGCTTCCTCCACTCCGTGGTGATCCCAGAGCACTTTCACCAGTGGTATGCTACGTCGCCTTAGTCCTTGAGTTTTTCTATCCAAAATTTGTATCGCTTTCTCTTGATATTTATTTCCTTCCTCAACCCGAACCTCGACTAGAGGGATGATATGCGAAAGATCATGACAATACTTTCGAAGCATGGAAACGTGAAAAACGTCATGAACCTTAGACATGGATAATGGAAGGGACAGACGATAAGCGAGTTTGCCAATATATTCAATGATCTGAAATGGACCGATATACCGTGGGGAGAGCTTTCCCTTGATCCCAAAGCTTTTGACACCTCTTGTGGGCTGAACTTTTAGAAAAACCAAGTCCCCCTTATCAAATTCTAGAGGCTGCCTCCGCTTGTCAACATAGCTCTTCTGTCGACTTTGTGTAACACGAAGTCATTCCTTTACTAGTGCGATCTTCTCAGAAGTCTCTTGAACTAGATCAGGGCCCAATTGTGGTCGATCTGCCATATCTAACCAGCATACAGGAGATCTGCAAGGGCGACCATGGAGAGTCTCGTACGGTGCCATGCCGATACTAGTTTGGTAGTTGTTGTTGTATGCAAACTCAGCTAAATGTAAGTACTTTGCCCATCCGTCATTAAAGTCCAAAATGCAACACCGTAACATGTCTTCAAAGATTTGAAATGACCCTCTGACTGTCCATCAGTCTGAGGGTGAAAGGCTGTGCTCATGGTGATCTTAGAGCCCATTCGACTCTGGAAGCTTTGGCAAAACTTTGATGTGAATCAAGGGTCTCGATCAGAGACGATCGTGAGTGGTATGCCATGGAGGCATACGATCTCTCTTTCATATAGTTCGGCAAGTTTGGCGGGGTTATTCGTGAACTTTATTGGCAAAAAGTGTGCAGACTTTGTAAGTCTGTCAATGATAACCCAGATAGTATCTTGCCCTTTATCATTTCGAGGCAAGGCCGTAACAAAATCCATTGCAATGTTCTCCCACTTCCATTCTCCAATAGGTAACGGTTGGAGAAGTCCAGAGGGAAGTCTTCGTTCTGTCTTAACTTGCTGGCAAACGACACATCGAGCAACGAAGTGTGCAATCGCCTTCTTCATTCTAGAAAACCAGAATTGTCACTTGACATCCTTGTACATCTTGTCACCCCAGGATGCATAGCGAACCTCAAATAGTGCATCTCAGTGAGTACTTCTTTGCGAACCTCAGGATCGTTCGGTAGACATAGATATTTTTTTATAGAAAATAGCCCTGTCTTCAGAGACCGACCAGTAAGGAAGGTCATGTTCGCTGAGTAGAAGTTCTTGTTTCTCCATTAACATAGGGTCGTTGGCTTGAGCTGCTGAAATCTTTCGAACCAGCTCAGAGTTGGCTAATAATTGAGAAAGTCGTGAGCTTGCTCCCTCTTCGATCAGTTGTAGGTTAAAATTCTCCATATCTGTAGCCAACTTTCCCATTTCGAAGTTAAGAGTGTAAGCAACATAAGATTTTCTACTCAGGGCATCAGCCACAACATTGGCCTTACCGGGATGGTACTGGAGTTGAAAGTCATAATCTTTCAAAAATTCCAACCATCATCTTTGGCGGAGGTTTAGGTCTCTCTGGGTGTAGATGTACTTAAGAATCTTGTGATCCGAGAAGACCTCAAACCGTTCACCGTATAGGTAATGGCACCATAGTTTCAATGCAAATACGACAGCCGCAAGTTCCAAGTCATGTGTTGGGTAATTACCCTCATGAATCTTCAGTTGCTTCGAGGCATATGCGACAACTTGGCCTTCTTGCATTAATACGGCACCTAAGCCTTGGAGAGAGGCGTCGATGTATAGTAAAAATCCAAGTAAATTTCTTGGAGTGATAAGTACTGGTGCCGTCGTGAGGCGTTTTTTCAATTTCTGAAATGATGCTTCACAGGCAGGATTCCATATGAATCGCATGTCTCGAATGAGCTTTGTCATAGGTTCAGCAATCTTTGAGAAGTTCCTTGATGAAGTGTCTGTAATAGCCAGCCAAACCAAGAAAACTCCTAATCTGAGTAACAGTGGTAAGCTTCTTTCAGT
The DNA here is from genome assembly GCA_035771175.1 of Paratinospora sagittata. NCBI lineage: Eukaryota > Viridiplantae > Streptophyta > Magnoliopsida > Ranunculales > Menispermaceae > Paratinospora > Paratinospora sagittata. Next base: position 17,403,602 of record CM069604.1, read on the forward strand.
TTAAAACCGCTTAAACCTTAGAAAGGTCAACCTCAATGCCATTGACTGAAACCACATGGCCTAGGAATTGAGCTCGCTTCACCCAAAATTCGCACTTACTCAACATTCCATACAGCTGGTGGCTTTTCAAGGTCTGGAGGACTATCTTCAAATGTATCTTAAGGTCTTCCTCGGTTGTGGAATATATCAAGATATCGTCCACAAAAACCACCACGAATTGGTCTAAGTATAACCTGAAGATGCGGTTCATCAAATCCATGAATGTTGTAGGTGCATTTGTTAGACCGAACGGCATGACCAAGAACTCGTAATGACCGTACCGAGTTCTGAATGTCGTCTTGGTAATGTCCGACTCTCGGATCCGGAATTGGTGATAACCGGATCGTAAATCAATCTTAGAGAAGTATTTGGCATCACTAAGTTGGTCGAACAAGTCATCGATCCTGGGCAACGGGTATCTGTTCTTAATGGTGACGTTATTCAGCTTGCGATAGTCGATGCAAAGTCGTAACGAACCATCCTTTTTGCGAACAAACAGAACTGGAGCACCCTAGGGTGATTAACTTTTTCTGATGAAGCCTTTACTCTCTAATTCCTTCAGTTGTTTGTCTAATTCGACAAGCTCGACATTTGACATTTTGTATGGTGGAATTGAGATAGGCCCGGTCTCAGGTATGAGATTGATTTCAAAATCGAATTCCCAGACCTGAGGTAGACCAGGAAGGTCATTTAGAAAAACCGTTGGGAATTCTGATATTACCGGGACATCGTGTACTTCGAGAGGGTACAGTGCTGTGATTCATTTTCATCACCAAGGGATAGAGCTCGAAGCTATGCAATGAGAAATGCAGCAGTCGAGTTATGTATCCATTTCCTTGTTCCCTGAATCTTAACAAACTCCCCCGTGGGCAAGGTTAACTGAACTTGCTTCTTCATACAATCGATATTTGCATTCAGTTGTGCGAGCCAATCCATGCCGAGGATGAAGTCAAAGTCTTCAATGTCCATCACAAAAAGATCTACATATACTATCTGTTCTGACATTCGAAGCTCACATCGAGAACACTGCAAATTCACGTCAGTACTAGATCCTAAAGGGGATGTGACATGGATTGTGAGTGTTGTGGGTTCAGGATGCAACCCTAAATGTCTTACGAATGCAGACGATATAAAAGAATGCGTAGTACCCGAATCGAACAAGACATGCAACATAGTATTGAACAAAGGAAATGTACCTTCGACTACATTATTGTCTGGGAGGGATTTTTGAGTGATAGCAAATGCTCTGCCCTGATTCCGCTGCCCCAAGTTCTGCTGGTTCTGCCTAAGTTGGGCCTTTGCAGCAGGTGGTGCTTGTTGGACTGAAACAACAGGAATAGGTTGCTGAAGGTGCGGACAAGCATTTCTAGCATGGCCCTGTTGGCCGCAGTTGTAACATGTCATCCTCTGCTGCTGATTGTTCTGTTGGCCATGCTGATTGTGGTGCTTACCACCACCTCTTCCATTGCCGTTTCGACGGCCACCCCTTCCATAACGGCCACCTCGGCCATGATTCCGAAAACCCTGATGGTTCCCAACACTTGCGGCTGCACCATCAGGGTTAGATGGTGCAGCTCTCCCAGCCGCAAGGAGCTGGGAGAGCTGGGTTTTGATTATAGTTGGGCTTCTTCTTGTTGCCCTGTTGTGAGCCTTGTTGATGGTGCAGCTCTCCCAGCCGCAAGGAGCTGGGAGAGCTGGGTTTTGATTATAGTTGGGCTTCTTCTTGTTGCCCTGTTGTGAGCCTTGTTGAAAAAACGTTGCAGGTCATTTTCCCCTATTCATTCTCTACTCCTGCACGATTTTCTCTTGCTCAAAGCTCATGGCCTTGTCAACGACCTCCTTGTAAATCTTGAGATCCAAGATCGACAAGGCTTGTCGAATGTCAGGACGAAGGCCATTATAAAATTTCTCGGTCTTATCTTGCTCCATTGAGATGGTGGAGAGATAGTAGACCGATAATTCTTTGAACTTGCCAGCATACTCTCTGACTGTCATGTTGCCCTGGTATAACTTGGCGAATTCCTGGCGCTTCTGCCTCTTCACGGCGCCGGGGACGTACTCATCAATAAACATTGACTCGAACTGTTGCCAAGTCATGTCAATAGTGTTGACCTTTGGGTCCTCCTTTATTGTTATCTACCATGTGTTTGCTCCACCAATAAGTTGGTAGGTCGCAAGTGGAATCTTTCAAGTCTCATCGACTCTCATTGCATCGAGAGCTTTTTTTGACTCATTTAGCCATTTCTGCACCTCTTCAGCATTAATGGTGCCAGCAAAAGTAAGAGGTTGTAGCCTCTTGTACTTCGTTATCTGGTTGGTTTGAGTCTCCGACCCAGATCTCACAGGTGCCTGCATAGTGGCAACCTGATTGGCTGCGGTCTCACCAACGACCGTCTGAACTGTTACTTTCATCGCCTCGATAAAGCCGGCGAAGAAGACTTCCATACTCGAAGGCATGGAAAAGGGTGTAGGTTGGGGTACCACTGCCTGCCCAGACGTAGTGGCAGTGTCAGGTGTGGCCTGTTCTATCGTCGGAGGTGGCAGTTCCTGGTTTTGAATTCAGGAGGTGCCTCCACTGCTTGACGGACAGTACATGGCCTTCCTCTCTTCCTGGTTTGCATTTTCTCACTGGCAAGGAAAAAATTAAACCATGATTTAGGAATTGTAGCCAAGTATAATGTTATGGTATGCTCAGCAACAAACTTGAGAATACTGTAATATAAAAACCTCCTATTTTTCTAGGTATAGTGTAAGGTTTTTGTTGAGGAATCAAAGAATCTTATGTGCCTCGTATGTTTGGCCATGGTGTAAAACAAGGTTGGAATGTTTATATAATAAGTACAAAACTTTGCAAGTATTTCAAATGTTTTGATTTTGGTTTTTGTGAACATACATACATATTTCATTGAAAATCCCTACGAGTCATAAAAATTCTAAGATTTGCCTCGGTAAATATCCTGATCTAACGTTCTATCACAATCTTATGTATTCAAACTCTTTTGCTTAGTCTTTTCAATTATTATCCAAATTTGTGTCTCATACCACATGAATTTGGTAATAAGGGCGTCAACCAATTTAAGTTGTATGAACACGGTCTCCAAAAACATCGGTTGAATCGTAGATCACTAATAGTATTGTCCAAGTTTACTCGTCCCATACCGTGTAAACTTAGTGATAATGTTAGTAATGCAACTTTCTCCAAATGTTTCTTTTCACACAAGGTCGTAAGTTTTCTTACTTCCACATTTTATTTAGTATCCTCCAATTTTGTTATGTCCCATACCACTCCAAAGTTAGTGATACAAAAGAAAGAATGGTTGTAAGTCGGCCCACGAAAGATAGTCTTAAACAAAACATTCATATATAAAAGAAAAGTTTACAATGCCAATAATCAATCTTGATTTTCCTGTCTACTACCACCCCTATTAAACCTCCTGCTAGGTACATAACGACTACTAGAAGAAGGTTGAGAATTTGCTCGTTGTTCTTCGACGTTTTGCATACGTGTTAACGAAGTATTTTGAGTCTCTTCTATCCGAGCAATACTAGTTACGATCATATTTAATTGCTCGAATGGGAAAGTTGATTGCCCCATCGATGGTTGATAGGTTGACTGCCGCATAGGTGGAGGGTAGGCCATAGGCATTGGTGGAAAGTATTGGCCGTACGGTTGACTCATAGGTTAGGGGTAGTTATTTTGATTGTACGGGGATCCCCTAACTGGAACCCCTTGGACATTTGGATATGCTTTGGTTGAAAATTCTTGAAACAATGGGCTCATTGGGATGTCCTGTCTTGTATAATTTGGTGCAGCCCAATTCTGTTGTTGTTGGTTCACAGGAACTTGCGGAATTGGCCGATATGGTACCTCAGGAGTTGGAAACCTTTGGTACATACTATTGCCTTGAGTTGGTATGTTCCAGAAAGGTGGATTTGCTGGAACTTCTTGTCTATCCTGATTTGGTTGAGGTTGATTTAGGGGTGCAAATAAATCTTCCTCAGTGAACAGGTGCTCGGTTGGATCATTATTCGAGGTTGGGTCTGACGTAGGGTTCTAATTTGGCGCATTATTTGGTACCTCCTTCACAGGAATCTTGCGTCAACTTTTTCAGTACCAATGACCATATTCGTCTCTAATTCTTTCACCATTTCCTCCCAAAGTCGCGCCAAATACTTCCTCGTTAGTTACCCCTCCACTTGTGACATATGTCTTGAAGATAGAAGATGTTGTAACTGCCTCAGTGATATACTTCGAAGACTCATCAAAAGTGTTGACGTTTGCCTCATATAGCATCCTCATGATCAAGACTCCGTAGCCGAGGAGATCCTTTCTTAAAGGGTTTTTGAATCACTCTCAACATTTGTTGGATGATTATGTGAGGTAGGGAGATCTTAATTTTCTTTTCTATGCAATATAACACAAGAAGTTGAGCCTTTGGCATAGTGCCTCTAGTCCCCCTTTCTGGCAAGATGTTTAGGAGGTGAGTGTACGTCAATTGGGTGTACGGCTCTTTGGCGAGAGAATAGAACAACTGTTCGTTGGACTCTGCGATCTCTGCAACAGTCTGGGGTTCGTGTGGATCAATAATTTTATCTTCAATGGAATCTCCATTAGTCGCGCAATAATTTCGACGTTGATAGAAATCTTTGTTCCCTGATTGTTGTCTCTAAAACAGGGTCGATCACATCTTCTTGAAGTCTTATGCAATTCATGGCTTCGTAGAAGAATTTCACCAAGTTGTAGGAGACGTGACCCTCAACTTTTGTTATGTTCAATCACCCCAGTGTTGCGAGCTTTTGGTAAAGGATCGGACGGAGGCGGAGATCTCTAATGTCGATGCTCCTCATAGTCATAACCTCTCTTTTGAACAATTCCTTGAGTCTAGTAAGAATTGGTTCCCTACTACCGGAAGTCGTTCCTTCACTTGAGGCCATTCTTTTGCTGAAAGTAAAATAAATTTATGAAAGACACAATATATTCCTAACATTTTAAGATTTATGCTTTGTCCGTTAGACAATATTTTCTATTTTTCTCTTGATGTTTATGCCATCATTTAATCAAAATTTTCCATTAGCAATATGATAGATATATATCTTACATATACATGGATGTATAGATATATATGTATATATATATATATATATATATTTAATCATAACTATATATATATATAGTTTTCATAAATCATAACTATATATATATTTGAATCTATACTATATAAAAACTATATAGTTTTCTAGATATATATTTAATATAAATCTCAATTATATATAATTCATATATATATATGGTTCTATAGAAATATATATCTAATAAAAAGAATTTCATCCAAAATTTTTCATTAGCAATATGATAGATATATATCTTACATATACATGGATGTATAGATATATATATTTAATCATAACTATATATATAGTTTTCATAAATCATAACTATATATATATATATATATATATATATATATATTTGAGTCTAAACTATATAAAAACTATATAGTGTAATACCCTGTATTTCACAAAAATAATAATAATAATAATAATAATAATTTTTTTTAGGATAAAGCACATACCTGGAAGTCCAGGCACATGGCACAGGCCTGGAAGTCCAGGCAGCCCGCCTAGACTTCGAGGCGCCAAAAACTCTATATAAACCAACCCTCCCCTCTTCATTTTTCACTCCAAATTATGATTTTTCCTCCTCTTTTCACTCATATTGAGTTTTTAGTCTTTTTAGACTCTCTGTCCGAGACTCTCAGTGCAGTACGATGAAGTTCTGTTCGGAGGAAAGCGTCATATCTGAAAAAAGAAGAAGTTCTTATCTGAAGGTGGGGAACGAAACATAGGTTTGCGTGTTTTATAACTTTTATTAAAGTTTACATTCAATTATTATTATGTCTACTGTTCATTTACACTGCATTATGTCATATAATGTTTATACTGCCGCACTTATGCTTGTACACTTGGAATTCACGTATTATACTGTTATAATGCTGGATTTGTGGTCAATCTGACTCAACTAGACTCAGTCTTGTCCTCAGTAACTTTAAATAGTGAACGGGAGGTAGTGGGCTACTCTAGGCGATTGGTTGTTTAAGCAGACGTAGTGCCTCACCTCTCAACTGGGGACTGATGTAGTTGGTCTTATTGAAAGCTATCAGCGTATACATGTAATACTGAATGTCCTAACCATGCACGTCGTAATACCGACTCTGATAAGGGTCACTAGACGTTGTCATAGTCAGTCTAAATGTCAAGAAAAGACCAGACCAGTAGACTAGACCAGTTCATGCATTGGCATCAAACATATCACCATCTAGGGACGTATATGGTTCATGACTCATAGAATAGTTAGGAGCATTGCTCGTTATTCATTACATTTCTCTGGAGAGGGACGTACATGAGAACCCGGCTACTCCCGGGGAGGGACTTCAGTACGTGAATCCAGAGCATCGTTCATGAGGAGGGACGTATAGTGAGAACCTGGCTACGCCCGGGGAAGGACACCTATACATGAACTTAGGCGATGTACGTTCATCAAACCATTACGAGACGGTGTCATGAATACATACATATTGATTGATTATGATGCTCACATGTGTATTTAAGATATTTGATATTGAAGTATGCTTTATTAATTGTTATACTCACGAGCTATTTACCCACTAAGCGCGTTAAGCTCACTCCATTATTATCCAATCTTTCACAGGAAATTAAGGTGGACTGGGTGCAGGTTATGGGGCCCACATTTTGTACCCTTTGTATGATTCATTGGAATTTTGGGGAGTATGTTCCCTTGACCATTTCATGTACAAATTATATTCTGAATTAAATGAAATCAGATTTGTACTGTGTGACATATATTTCCGCTTCGCACTCTGTTGTTACCATTGTTATTGTTCCAAATGCGCGCCCCGTCCGCGAGTGTATCGCCGATTTAGGGGCGTCCGGGCGGGGTGTGACATTTAATGGTATCAGAGCGTACGGTCCTTGGCTCGCCCAAGTCCACCAAATTAGGGGAAGAAAATTTTCATTAGAAATATATATATCTAAGAAAACTATATAGTTTTATATAGTTTAGAAATATATATATAGTTGTAATTAATGAAAACTATATATATTGTTATGATTAAATATATATATCTATATATCTATGCATATAGGAGATATATATATACTATGTTGATAATGAAAAATTTTGAATGAAATTTTTTTTTATTAGATATATATATCTCTAGAACTATATATATATATATGTCCATTATATATAGTGAGATTGTATTAAATATATATCTAGAGAACTATATGATTTTTTATACAGTTTAATTTAAATATACATATAGTCATGATTTCTTAAAAAATATATGTATAGTTATATACCTTAGTGTATAAGAGATATATATATATATATCATATAATTGAAAAAAAAATTGAAAAATGTTATTAGATATATATATATATATAAAATAAAAAATAAAAAATAAAAAAATAAATTTTGAAAAATGTTATTAGATATATATAGAACTATATATATATATGAATTATATATATAGTTAAGATTTGTATTAATTATATATCTAAGAAAACTGTGTATGATTTAGATATAGTTTAAATTTCAAATATATATATAGTTGATTAGTTACGATTACATATATATATCTATATATATCTATATATATATAGATATATATATATCATATTGCTAATGACGAATTTTGATTACATGATGGCATAAACATCAAGAGAAAAATATAAAATCTTATCCAACTCACAAGGCATAAATCTTAAAAATGTTAGGAATATATTTTGTGTCTTTCACAAATTTATTTTCCTTTCAGCAAATAATGGCCTCAAGTGAAGGAGCAACTTCCACTAGCAGGGAACCAATGCCCACTAGACTCATGGAATTGTCCAAAAGGGAGGTTATGACCATGAGGAGCATCGACAACAGAGATCTCCGCCTCCACCCAATCCTTCACGACAAACTCGCAACTATGGGTTGGTTGAACATAACAAAGGTTGAGGGCCAAGTCTCTTACAACTTGGTAAGATCCTTCTACGAAGCCATGAATTATGTGGGACTTCCAGAAGAGGGAATCAGCCCTGTATTGGAGACAACAGTTATGGGGATAAAAATTCCTATCAACATCGAAATCATCGCTCGACTTATGAAAATTCTGATTGAGGAAAGAATTATTGATCCACATGAACCGCAGACAATTACAGAGATTGCGGAGTCTAATGAACAATTATTCAATTCCCTCACCAAGGAGCCATACACTCAATCGACGTTCACCAACCTCCCAAACAATTATCTTAAACCATCTCTTGCAGGCCTTGGAAAGATCGTGTTCGGCAACATCTTGCCAGAAAGGAGGCCTAATGGCACTATGTCAAGGGCCCAACTCCTTGTGCTATATTGCATAGAAAAGGGAATAAAGGTCTCCCTACCACACATCATCATCCAACAAATGTTGAGGGTGATTCAAAACCCTTTGAGAAAGGAATTCCTCGGTTACGGAGTCTTGATCATGAGGATGCTACGCGAAGTAAACATCGACACTTTTGATGGGACTTCGACACAAATCGTTGAGCCAGTTACAACATTTTCTATCTTCAAGATATATGTTCCAAGGGGAGGAGTAACTGACGAGGAAGTATTCGGCACAACGATAGGAAATGCCGAGAGAATGAGGGACAAGCATGGACGTTGCCTTTGAAAAAGTCGACGCAAGATTCCCGTTAGAGAAGCACCAAATTTTGGACGACAGAACATCCCAATGAGCCCACTATTTCAAAATTTTTCACCTGATACAGATCTAGATATACAAGGGGCTCCAGTTAGGGGATCCCCGTATAATCAAAACAATTACCTTTCACCTATGAATCACACGTACAACCAATACTTTCCTCCAATGCCTATGGCCTACCCTCCACCTATGGGACAATCGAGCCATCAACCACCAATGGACCAATCGACTAACCTTTTTGAAAGGTTAAATAAAATGGAATCCAATATGGTGGAAATGAAAGCGACTCAAAATTATATATTAACACATATGCAAAACTCTGAAGCAGAGCGAGCAAACTCTCAACCTTCTGTTAGTAGTCGTTCTGTACCTAGCAGGAGATCTAGAAGGAGCGGAAGTAGGTAAGGAAATCAAAATTGATTACTGGCATTGTAAACTTTTCTTTTATATACATGAATGAAATGTTTTGTTTAAAAACTATCTTTGGTGGGCCGACTTACAACCATTCTTTCTTTTGTATCACTAACTTTGGAATGGTATGGGACATAACAAAATTGGAGGATACTTAATAAAATGTGGAAGTAAGAAAACCCATGATATTGTGTGAAAAGAAACATTTGGAGACAGTTGCATTACTAATATTATCACTAAGTTTACACGGTATGGGACGAGTAAATTTGGACGATACTATTAGTGAACTTTTATTCAGCCAATGTTTTTAGAGACCGTGTTCATACAACTTAACTTGGTTAACACCTTTATTACCAAAGTCATGTGGTATGGGACACATGAACTTGGCTAATAATTGAAAAGACTAAGAGTAAGAGTTTGAATACATAAGATTGCAATAGAACGTTAGATCAGGATATTTACCGAGGCAAATCTTAGAATTCTTATGACTCGTATGGATTTTTAATGAAATATATAAGTATGTTCACAAAGACCAAAACCAAATCATTTGAAATACTTGCAAAGTTTTGTACTTATTATATAAACATTCTAACCTTGTTTTTACACCCTGCCAAACATACGAGTTATATAAAATTATTTGATTCCTCAACAAAAAACCTTACACTATACTTAGAAAAAAAAATAGGTGATTTTAATATTGCAGTACTCTCGAAATTGTTGCTGAGCATACTATAACATTATACTTGACTACAGTTTCTTAATCTTGGTTTTATTTTCTCCTTGCCAGTGAGAAAATGCAAACAAGGAAGAGAGGAAGGCCACGTACTGTTCGTCCAGCAGTTGAGGCACCTCCTGAGATTCAGGAACCGCTGCCTCTGACAACAGCACAGGCCACACCCGACACTTCCACTCCATCTGGGCAGGCAATACCACCCCTACCCGCACCCTTTACAATGTCTTCGAGCATGGAAACCTTTTTTTCCTGATTTATTGAAGCAATCAAAGCCACTGTTCAAACGGTCGTTCATGAGACCGCGACCAGTCAGGTTGCCACGGTTCAAGCATCTGTAAAATTTGGGTCGGAAGTTAACCGATCAGATTACTAAATACAAGCGGCTACAACCTCTTACTTTCGATGGCACCATTGATGCTAATGAGGTGCAAAGTGGCTGGATGAGTCAAAGAAGGCCCTTGATGCAATGGGAGTCGATGAGACTCGAAAAATTCAACTAGCGACCTACCAACTTGTTGGTGGGGCAAACACATGGTGGAAGACAGTGAAAGAAGACCCAAGGGTCAACATAGCAGATATGAATTGGCAACAGTTTGAGTCAATGTTTATTGATGAGTATTTTCCCAGCGCGGTGACGAAGTAGAAGCGCCAGGAATTCACTAAATTATACCAGGGCACCATGACTGTCAGAGAATATGCTGGAAAATTCAAAGAATTATCAGTCTACTCTCTCTCCACCATCTCAACGGAGCGAGATAATACTGAGAAATTTTATAATGGCCTTCGCCATAACATTCGACAAGCCTTATCGATCTTGGATCTCAAGATTTACAAGGAGGTTGTTGACAAGGCCATGAGCTTTGAACAAGAGAAGACCTTACAGGAACAGAGAATGAATAAGGGTAAACGGCCTGCAACGTTTTCCCAACAAGGCTCGCAGCAGGGCAACAAGAAGAAGCCCTACTACAATCAAAACCCAGCCCTCCCAGCCCCTGTTTCGAAGAATGAGGCCACAACACCTGCGGCTTAACCTTCTAACCCTAACCATCAGGGTTTTCGTAATCATGGCCGCGGAGGTCGTTATGGAAGGGGTGCCATCGAAACGGCAATGGCAGAGGTGGTGGTCGACACCACAATCAGCAAGCCCAGCAGAACAATCAGTATGGCCAGCAACACAATCAGCAGTATTGGCCTACTTGTTTCAACTGCGGCCAGTAGAGCCATGTAAGAAATGCCTGTCCGCACCTTCAGCAACCTGTTCCTGCTATTCCGGTCCAACAAGTACCACCTGCTGCTAACGCCCAACCCAGGCAGAACCAAGGTCAACGGAATCAGGGCAGAGCATATGCCATCGCTCAACTACCCCTCCCAGACAACAATGTAGTCGAAGGTACCTTTCATTTGTTTAATACAATGGTGCATGTTTTGTTTGATTCAGGTACTACGCATTCTTTTATATCATCAACATTGGTAAGACATGTAGGCCTGCATCCTGAACCCACAAACATCACACTCCATGTCACATCACCGTTTTGATCTGTTGCTGACGTGAATTTGCAGTGTTCTCATTGTGAACTTCGAATGTCAGAACAAATAATATATGCAGATCTTTTTGTGATGGATATTGAAGACTTCGACATCATCCTCGGCATGGACTAGCTCGCACCACTGAATGCAAAGATCAACTGTGTGAAGAAGCAAGTTCAGTTAACCTTGCCTACAGGAGAGTTTGTCAATATTCACGGTAAAAGGAAATGGATACACAAATCAACAGTTGCACTTCTCAGATCTCAACTTCGAGCGTTATCCCTTGGTGACGAAAATGAATCACCAGCACTATACCCTCTCGAAGTACACGATGTTCTAGTCATATCTGAATTCCCAACAGTTTTTCTAAATGACCTTTTTGGTCTACCTCCAGTTAGGGAAGTCGATTTTGAGATCAACCTCATACCTGGGACAGGGCCTATCTCAATTCTACCATACAGAATGTCTAATGTCGAGCTAGTCGAATTAGACAAACAACTAAAGGAATTAGAGAGTAATGGCTTCATCCGAAAGAGTTCATCACCCTGGGGTGCTCCAGTTCTGTTTGTTCGCAAAAAGGATGGTTCGTTACGACTTTACATCGATTATCGCAAGTTGAATAACGTCACCATCAAGAACAGATATCCATTGCCCAGGATCGATGACTTGTTCAACCAACTAAGAGAAGCTAAATACTTCTTTAAGATTGATTTACGGTCCGATTTTCACCAACTCCGGATCCGAGAGTCGGACATCACCAAGACGGCGTTCAGAACTCGGTACGGTCATTATGAGTTCTTAGTTACCCCGTTCGGTCTAACAAATGCACATGCTGCATTCATGGATTTGATGAATCGCATATTCAGGTTATACTTAGATCGATTTGTGGTGGTTTTTGTGGACGACACCTTGATATATTCCTCAACCGAGGAAGACCATAAAATACATTTGAAAATAGTCCTCCATACCTTGAGAAGCCACCAACTATATGCAAAGTTGAGTAAGTGCGAATTTTGGGTGAAGAGAGTTCAATTCCTAGGCCATGTGGTTTCAGGCAATGGCATTGAGGTAGATCCTTCTAAGGTTGAAGTCGTTTTAAACTGGAAGCAGCCTACCACTGTTACTAAGATTATGAGTTTTCTTGGGTTGGCTGGCTATTACAGACGCTTCATCAAGGACTTCTCAAAGATTGCTGAACCTATGACCAAGCTCACTCGAAAAGAAGTGCGATTCATCTGAAATCCTACCTATGAAGCATCATTTCAAGAATTGAAGAAACGCCTCACGACGGCACCTATACTTATCACTCCAAGAATTGCAATTGGATTTTCATTATACACCGACGCCTCTCTCCAAGGTTTAGGTGCGGTACTAATGCAAGAAGGCCAAGTTGTTGCATATGCCTCGAGGCAACTAAAGATTCACGAGGGTAATTACCCGACACATGACTTGGAACTTGCAGCTGCTGTGTTTGCACTGAAGCTATGGCGTCATTACCTATACGGTGAACGGTTTGAGGTCTTCAAGGATCACAAAAGTCTTAAGTACATATACACTCAGAGAGACCTAAACCTTCGCCAGAGACGATGGTTGGAATTCTTGAAAGATTATGACTTTCAACTCCAGTACCATCCCGGAAAGGCCAATATCGTGGCCGATGCCCTGAGTAGAAAATCTTATGTTGCTTGTACTCTTAACTATGAAATGGGGAAGTTGGCTACAGATATGGATAACTTTAACCTACAGCTGAATGTCGAGGGACCACGACCACGACTCTCTCAATGATCAACCACCTCTGAGCTCGTTCGAAAGATTTCAGCTACTCAAGCCAATGACCCTATGTTAATGGAGAAACGAGAACTTCTACTCAGCGGACAAGATCTTCCTCATTGGTCAGTCTCTAAAGACGGAGCCGTTTTCTATAAAAAATGTCTCTGTCTACCGAACGATCCTGAGGTTCGAAAAGACGTGCTTACTGAGATGCACTGTTCGAGGTACGCTATGCATCCTGGGAGTGACAAGATGTACAAGGATGTCAAGCGACAATTCTGGTTTTCTAGAATGAAGACGGCAATTGCAGACTTCGTTGCTCGATGTCTCGTTTACCAGAAAGTTAAGGCAGAACGAAGACTTCCCTCAGGACTTCTCCAGCCGTTACCTATTGGAGAATGGAAGTGGGAGAACATCGCAATGGATTTTTTTACGGCCTTGCCTCGAAATAATAAAGGGAAAGATGTTATCTGGGTTATCATTGACAGACTTACAAAGTCTGCACACTTCTTGCCAATAAAGTTCATGGATAATCCCGCCAAACTTGCAAAACTATATGAAAGAGAGACCGTACGCCTTCATGGCGTACCACTCACGATTGTCTCTGATCGAGACCCTCGATTCACATCAAACTTTATGGAAAGCTTCTAGAATAGAATGGGTTCTAAGATCACTATGAGCACAACCTTCCATCCTCAGACTGATGGGCAGTCAGAGCGGCTTATCCAAATCTTAGAAGACATGTTACAATGCTGCATTTTGGACTTTAATGACGGATGGGCAAAGTATTTGCATCTAGCTGAGTTTGCATACAACAATAGCTACCAAACTAGTATCGGCATGGCACCATACGAGGCTCTTTATGGTCAGCCTTGCAGATCTCCGATATGCTGGTTAGATATGGCAGATTGACCGCAGTTAGGCCCTAAACTAGCTCAAGAGACTTCTGAGAAGATCACACTAGTAAAGGAACGACTTCGTGTTGCACAAAGTCGACAGACGAGCTATGCTGACAAGCGGAGACAACTTCTAGAATTTGATAAGGGGGACTTTGTTTTTCTGAAAGTCCAGCCCACAAGAGGTGCCAAACGCTTTGGGATCAAAGGCAAGCTCTCCCCGCGGTATATCAGTCCATTTCAGATCTTTGAACGTATTGGCAAACTTGCTTATCGTCTGTCCCTTCCATCGTCCATGCCTAAGGTTCATGATGTTTTTCACGTATCTATGCTTCGTAAGTATCGTCCTGATCCTTCGCATATCATCCCTTTAGTCGAGGTTTGGGTTGAGGAAGGAAATACGTATCAGGAGAAAGCGATACAGATTTTAGATAGAAAAACTCAAGAATTACGGCGACGTAGCATACCACTTGTGAAAGTGCTCTAGGATCACCATGACGTAGAGGAAGCAACATGGGAAGTAGAAGTAACTATTAAACAGAAATGTCCTGAATTGTTTTCTAATACCAACTGATGATGCGATACATTGTCCTATTTTCACTTATCAATAAAATGATGAAACATTGTTACACTTATCTTAATACATTGTTTCACTTGAATAACTACACCGATGTCTAAAACTAACATCCATGGATATCGTGATGCACACACGCAGTGGCTTCCTTGGCAACTTGTAACTACTTCTCAAGAAGCAGAGTCAAGTCACTACTACTTTGCATCACCAACTCCATCACCGCACAGCGATCATTATCGCCAGAACGTGCATGACTTTTTTGCAACAATCCCGTGCCCTCATCTTGCAGGACCTCTCCTCAAACGATGTAACTATCGCCCTCCACCACCATCTGTTATGCAAATGTAGGAATCTTCAGAGGATGAGTTCGATTCCATTTGCTCTCCATGGTTTTATGATGATGAGGATTCCACCGCCCACAGTGCAATTCAGGGACAATACTAGCACTATCATGAACTCGCAAGAGATGACACCGGCAGTGGATCTCAAGCAGATAACCATCATAACTTCTTGAATTGATTTCAATGGCGAAATCTCTTTAAGGGGGGGAGAGTGTAATACCCTGTATTTCACAAAAAAAAAATAATAAAAAATAATAATAATAATAATAATTTTTCTTAGGATAAAGCACATGCCTGGAAGTCCAGGCACATGGCACATGGCACATGCCTGGAAGTTCAGACACATGACACATGGCACATGCCTGGAAGTCCAGGCACATGGCATATGGCACATGGCACATGCCTGGAAGTCTAGGCACATGGCACATGGCACATGCCTGGAAGTCCAGGCACATGGCACATGCCTGGACTTCCAGGTGCCAAAAACTCTATATAAACCAACCCTCCCCTCTTCATTTTTCAAACCAAATTCACTCCAAATTGTGATTTTTCCTCCTCTTTTCACTCATATTGAATTTTTAGTCTTTTGAGACTCTCTGTCCGAGACTCTCAGTGCAGTATGACGAAGTTATGTTCGGAGGAAAGCGCCAGATCTAAAAAAGAAGAAGTTCTTATCTAAAGGTGGGGAACGAAACATAGGTTTGCGTGTTTTATAACTTTTATTAAAGTTTACATTCAATTATTATTATGTCTACTGTTCATTTACACTGCATTATGTCATATAATGTTTATACTGCCACACTTATGCCTGTACACTAGGAATTCATGTATTATTCTGTTATAATGTCGAATTTGTGGTCAATCTGACTCAACTAGACTCGGTCTTGTCCTCAGTAACTTTAAATAGTAAACGGGAGGTAGGGGGCTGCTCTAGGCGATTGGTTATTTAAGCAGACGTAGTGCCTCACCTCTCCACTGGGGACTGATCTAGTTGGTCTTATTGAAAGCTATCAGCGTATACATGTAATACTGAATGTCCTAACCATGCACGTCGTAATACCGACACTGATAAGGGTCACTAGACGTTGCCAAAGTCAGTCTAAATGTCAAGAAAAGACCAGACCAGTAGACTAGACCAGTTCATGCATTGACATCATACATATCACCACCTAGGGACGTATATGGTTCATGACTCATAGAATAGTTAGGAGCATTGCCAGCTATTCATTACATTTCTCTGGAAAGGGACGTACATGAGAACCTGGCTACTCCTGCGGAGGGACATCAGTACGTGAGTCTAGAGCATCGTTCCTGAGGAGGGACGTATAGTGAGAACCTGGCTACGCCCGGGAAAGGACACCTATACGTGAACTCAGGCGATGTACGTTCATCACACCATTACGAGACGGTGTCATGAATACATACATATTGATTGATTATGATGCTCACTTGTGTATTTAAGATATTTGATATTGAAGTATGCTTTATTAATTGATATACTCACGAACTATTTACCCACTGAGCGCGTTAAGCTCACTCCATTATTATCCAATCTTTCATAGGAAATTAAGGTGGACTGGGTGCAGGTTATGGGGCCCACATTTGTACCCTTTGTATGATTCATTGGGGATTTTGGGGAGTATGTTCCCTTGACCGTTTCATGTACAAATTATATTCTGAATTCAATGAAATCAGATTTGTACTGTGTGACATATATTTCCGCTGCGCACTCTTTTGTTACCATTGTTATTGTTCCAAATGCGCGCCCCGTCCGCGAGTGTACCGCCGATTTAGGCGCGTCCGGGCGGGGTGTGACATATAGTTTTTTAGATATATATTTAATATAAATCTCAACTATATATAATTCATATATATATGGTTCTAGAGATATATATATATCTAATAAAAAAAGTTTCATCCAAATTTTTCCATTAGCAATATAATAGATACATATCTTACATATACATGGATGTATAGATATATATATTTAATCATAACTATATATATATAGTTTTCATAAATCATAACTATATATATATAATTTGAATCTAAACTATATAAAAACTATATAGTTTTCTAGATATATATTTAATATAAATCTCAACTATATATAATTCATATATATATATATATGGTTCTAGAGATATATATATCTAATAAAAAAAATTTCATCCAAAATTTTCCATTAGCAATATGGTATATATATATCTCATATATTCATAGATATATAGATATATATATTTAATCATAACTATATATATAGTTTTCATAAATCATAACTATATATAAATTTAAATCTAAACTATATAAAAATTATATAGTTTTCTAGATATATAATTAGTATATATCTCAACTATATATAATTCATATGTATATAGTTCTAGAGAGATTTTATATCTAGTAAATAATTTATTCCCCTAATTTGGTGGACTTGGGAGGGCCGTGGACCGTATGCTCTGATACCATTAAATGTCACACCCCGCCCAGACGTGCCTAAACTGGCAGGACACTCACGGACGGGGCGCAAATGCATTATAACGATAATAGCAGAGTTAGCGAAAGCACAATTTAAGTACAAGTCTAATTTCATTAATTTCAGAATATTTTTGTACATGAAATGGTGAAGGGAACATTCTCCAAAAAATCCCCAATGAATAATACAAACGGTACAAAATGTAGGCCCAAAAACCTCCATCCAGTCCACCCTAATCTCTTGTGAAAAATTGGATAACAACAGGGGTGAGCTACACGCTCATTGGGTAAAATAGTTCATGAATATAACAATTAATAAAACAAACTTCATAATCAAATATCTTAAATACACATCAGAGCATCATAATCAATTCAATATGTGTGTTACCCAGCATTTCACAAAAAAAAAAAAAAATTACGTTTGGGCAGAAATGCCCGAACGTTCGGGCAGCTGCTCGGGCGTACGGGCGCCAAATCCTCTACATAAGGAAGCCCTCTCCTCCTCATTTCCTCACACCAAATGACCTTCTCTAGTGACTTTTCCTCATCTTTTCACTCATTCTGAGTTCTTTTCTATTTGAGACTCTCTGTTCGAGACTCTCGATGCGATACGACAAAGTTCTGTCTGGAGGAAAGCGCCAGATCTAAAAGAAGAAGTTCTTATCTGAAGGTGGGGAACGAAACATAGGTTTGCGTGTCTTATAAATTTTATTAAAGTTTACATTCATTTATTATTATGTCTACTGCTCATTTACACTGCATTATATCATATAATGTTTATACTGTCACACTTATGCCTGTATATTTGGAATTCATGTATTATACTGTTGTAATGTCGGATTAGTGGTCAATCTGGCTCAACTAGACTCAGCCTTGTCATCAGTAACTTTAAATAGTGAACGGGAGGCAACGGGTTGCTCTAGGCGATTGGTATTTATGCAGACCTTGTGTCTCACCTCTCAACTGGGGACTGATCTAGTTGGTCTTTTTGAAAGCTATCAGCTTATACAAGTAATACTGAATGTCCTAACCTCGCACGTCGTGACACCAACCCAGATAAGGATCACCAGACGTTGCCAAAGTCAGTCTAAATGTCAAGAAAAGATCAGACTAGTAGACTAGACCAGTTCATGCATTGGCATCATACATATCACCACCTAGGGACGTATGTGGTTTATGATTCATAGAATAGCTAGGAGCATTGCTCGCTATTCATTATATTTCTCTGGAGAGGGACGTACAATGAGAACCCAGCTACGCCTAAGGAGGAAAATCTGTATGTGAATCAAGAGCATCGTTCCTGAGGAGGGACGTACAGTGAGAACCTGGCTACGCTTGGGGAAGGACATCCGTACGTGAACTCAGGCGATGTACGTTCATCAAACCATTACGAGACGGTGTCATGCATACATACATATTGATTGATTATGATGCTCTAATGTGTATTGAAGATATTTGATATTGAAGTATGCTTTACTAATTGTTATACTCACGAACTATTTTACCCACTGAGCGCGTTAAGCTCACTCCATTATTATCCAATTTTCACTGGAAATTAGGGTGGACTGGGTGCAGGGTTATGGGCCCTACATTTTGTACCCTTTGTATTATTCATTGGGGATTTTTGGGGAGTTTGTTCCCTTGACTATGTCATGTACAAATGAATTCTGAATTAAATGAAATCAGACTTGTATTGAATTGTATTTCCGCTGCGTACTCTGATATTACCATTGTAATAATTCCAAATGCGCGCCCCATCCGTGAGTGTACCGTCGGTTTAGGCACGTCCGGGCGGGGTGTGACATTTAATGGTATCAGAGCGTACGATCCACGACCCGCCCAAGTCCGCCAAATTAGGGGAAGAAGATTTTATTAGATATATATATCTTTAGAACTATATATATATAGATATATATATATATATATATATATATGAATTATATATAGTTAAGATTTGTATTAAATATATATCTAAAAAAAAACTATATATAATTTTTTTAGATTTAAATATATATAGTTATGATTAATGAAAACTATATATCTATGTATATATGAGATATATATATATATATATATATATATATACCTTATTGCTAATGGAAAATTTGGGTGAAGAAATTGTATTAGATATATATGTCTTCAGAACTATATATATATATATATGAATTATATATAGTTAAGATTTGTATTAAATATATATCTAAGAAAACTATATATGATTTTATATAATTTGGATTTAAATATATATAGTCACGATTTATGAAAAAAACAATATGATTGAAAATATATGTCTATATATCTTTGTATATTTGAGATATATATATATCATAGTATTAATGGAAAATTTGAATGAAAAATTTTATTAGATAAATATGTCTTTAGAACTATATATATATATATATGAATGAACTATATATATATATGAATTATATATAGTTTAAGATTTGTATTAAATATATATCTAGAAAACTATATGATTTTTATATAGTTTGACTTAAATATATATATAGTTATGATTTATGAAAACTATATATATTGTTATGATTAAATATATATATCTATATATCTATGCATATAGGAGATATATATATACCATGTTACCAATGAAAAATTTTGGATGAAAAATTTTTATTAGATATATATATATATATATCTCTAGAACTATATATATATATGTCAATTATATATAGTTGAGATTTATATTAAATATATATCTAAAACATTATATGATTTTTATATAGTTTGATTTGAATATATATATAGTTATGATTTATGAAAACTATATATGTTGTTATGATTAAATATATATATCTATATGTCTATGCATATCGGAGATATATATATACCATGTTACTAATGAAAAATTTTGGATGAAAAATTTTATTAGATATATATATCTCTAGAACTATATATATTGTCAATTATATATAGTTGAGATTTATATTAAATATATATCTAGAAAACTATATGATTTTTATATAGTTTGATTTAAATATATATATAGTCATGATTTATGAAAAACTATATATATAGTTATGATTAAATATATATATATCTATACATTCATATATGAATGCGATATATATATATATCATATTGCTAAAGAAGAATTTTGATTACATGATGGCATAAACATCAAGAAAAAAATAGAAAATATTGTCTAAAAGACAAAGAATAAATCTTAAAAATGTTAGGAATATATTTTGTGTCTTTCACAAATTTATTTTCCTTTCAGCAAAAGAATGTTCTCAAGTGAAGGGGCAACTTCCAGTAGTAGGGAACCAATTCCCACTAGACTAAAGAAATTGTTCAAAAGGGAGCTTATGACTATGAGGAGCATCGACAATAGAGATCTCCGCCTCCGTCCGATCCTTCACGACAAACTCGCAACTCTGAGTTGGTTGAACATAACAAAAGTTGAGGATCACGTCTCTTACAACTTGGTGAGATCCTTCTACGAAACCATGAATTGCGTGAGAATTCAAGAAGTTGGGATCGACCCTGTTTTGGAGACAACAGTCATGGGAATAAAAATTTCTATCAACATCGAGATTATTGCTCGACTTATGGAGATTCCGATTGAGGAGAGAATTATTGATCCACATGAACCCCAGACAGTTGCAGAAATCGCGGAGTCTAATGAACAATTGTTCAATTCCCTCGCCAAAGAGCCATACACTCAATCGACATACACCAACCTCCCAAACAATCATCTTAAGCCATCTCTCGCCAGTCTTGGAAAGATCGTATTCGGCAACATCTTACCAGAAAGGGGAACTAGAGACACTATGTCAAGGGTTCAACTTCTTGTGTTATACTGCATAGAGAAGAAAATAAAGGTCTCCCAACCTCACATCATCATCCAACAAATGTTGAGGGTGATTCAAAACCCTTTGAGAAAGGAATTCCTCGGTTATGGAGTCTTGATCATGAAGATGCTATACGAAGCAAACATCAACACTTTTGATAGGACTTCGAAGCAGATCACTGAGCCGGTTACAACATCTTCTATCTTCAAGATATATGTCACGAGAGGAGGGGTAACTGACGAGGAAGTATTCGGCGCGACGATAGGAAATGTTGAAAGAATAAGAGACGAACATGGACGTTGTCATCGAAAAAGTCGACGTAAGATTCCTGTCAGGGAAGTACCAAATAACGAGCCAAATTAGAATCCACCATCAAACCCAGTCCCGAATAATAATCCAACCGATCGACTATTCACTGAGGAAGAGTTATTTGCCACCCTAAATCAACCTCAAGATAGACAAAGTACTCAAGCAAATCCACCAACCTGGAACGTGCCATCTCAAGGCAACACTTCGTACCAAAGGTTTCCAACTCCTGAGGTACCGTATCGGCCAGTTCCACAAGTTGCTGTGAACCAACAACAATAGTATTGGGCGACACCAAATTTTTGAGGGCAGAACATCCCAATGAGCCCATTGTTTCAAAACTTTTCACCCTAAACAAATCTAAATATCCAAGGGGTTCCAGTTAGGGGATCCCCGTACAATCAAAACAACTATCCTTCACCTATGAGTCACCCATACAACCAATACTTTCCCCCAATGCCTATGGCCTACCCTCCACCTATGGGACAATCGACCCATCAACCACCAATTGGACAATCGACTAACCCATTTGAACAGTTAAATGAAATGGCATCCAATATTGCTGAAATGAGAGAGACCCAAAATGATATATTAACACGTATGCAAAACTTCGAAGAAAAACGAGAAAATTCTTAACCTTCTTGTAGTAGTCGTTATGTACCTGGCAGGAGGTCTAGAAGGAGCGGTAGTAAGCAGGAAAATCAAGATTGATTACTAGCATTGTAAACTTTTCTTTTATATATGAATGAGAATGTTTTGTTTAAGACTATCTTTGGTGGGCCGACTTATAACCATTCTTTCTTTTGTATCACTAACTTTGGAGTGGTATGGGACACAAAAAAATTGGAGGATACTAAATAAAATGTGGAAGTAAGAAAACCCATGACCTTGTGTGAAAAGAAACATTCGGAGAAAGTTGCATTACTAACATTATCACTAAGTTTACACGGTATGGGACGAGTAAACTTGGAAGATACTATTGGTGAACTACTATTCAGCCGATGTTTTTAGAGACCGTGTTCATACAACTTAACTTGGTTAACACCCTTATTACCAAAGTCATGTGGTATGGAACACACGAACTTGGATAATAATTGAAAAGACTAAGAGTAAGAGTTTGAATACATAAGATTGCGAAAGAACGTTAGATCAGGATATTTACCGAGGCAAATCTTAGAATTCTTATGACGCGTATGGATTTTCAATGAAATATATATGTATGTTCACAAAAATCAGAACCAAATCATTTGAAATGCTTGCAAAGTTTTATACTTATTATATAAACATTCTAACCTTGTTTTTACACCATGGCCAAACATACGAGATATATAAGATTATTTGATTCCTCAACAAAAACCTTACACTCTACTTAGAAAAATAAGTGGTTTATATATTACAGTACTCTCGAAATGCTTGGCTACAATTCCTAAATCTTGGTTTTATTTTCTCCTTGCCAGTGAGAAAATGCAAACCAGGAAGAGAGGAAGGCCCCGTACTGTCCGTCCAGCAATGGAGGCACCTCCTTAGATTCAGGAACCACCGCCTCCGACGACAGCACGAGTCACACCCGACACTGCTACTACATCTGGGCAGGCAATACCACCCCCACCCGCACCCTTTACCATGCCTTCGAGCATGGAAACCTTTTTCGCCGGATTTATTGAGGCGATGAAAGCCACTGTTCAAACGACCGTTCGTAAGACCACGGCCAGTCAGGTTGCCACTATTCAGGCACCTGTAAGATTTGGGTCGGAATCTCAAACCGATCAGATTACTAAGTACAAGAGGCTACAACCTCTTACTTTTGCTGGCACCATTGATGCTGATGAGGTGCAAAAGTGGTTGGATGAGTAAAAAATGGCTCTTGATGCAATGGTAGTCGATGAGACTCAAAAAAATCCACTAGCGACCTACCAACTTGTTGGTGGGGCAAACACATGGTGGATAACAGTGAAAGAGGACCCAAGGGTCAACATAATAGATAT
This sequence comes from Paratinospora sagittata, assembly GCA_035771175.1. NCBI lineage: Eukaryota > Viridiplantae > Streptophyta > Magnoliopsida > Ranunculales > Menispermaceae > Paratinospora > Paratinospora sagittata. Next base: position 17,427,215 of record CM069604.1, read on the forward strand.
GACTTGGAAACAATTCGAGTCAATGTTTATTGATGAGTATTTTCCCGGCGCTGTGAAGAGACAGAAGCGCCAGGAATTCGCTAAGTTATACCAAGGCAACATGACTGTCAGAGATTATGCTGGCAAGTTCAAAGAACTATCGGTCTACTCTCTCTCCACCATCTCAACGGAGCAAGATAAGACTGAGAAATTTTATAATGGCCATCGCCATGATATTCGACAAGCCTTGTCGATCTTCGATCTCAAGATTTACAAAGAGGTTGTTGACAAGGCCATGAGCTTTGAATAAGAGAAGATCATGCAGGACCAGAGAATGAATAAGGGAAAACGGCCTGCAACATTTTTCCAACAAGGCTCGCAACAGGGCAACAAGAAGAAGCCCTACTATAATCAAAACCCAGCCCTCTCAGCCCCTGTTTCGAAGAATGAGGCCACAACACCTGCGGCTGAACCTTTTAATCCTAACCATCCGGGTTTTTGAAATCATGGCCGCGGAGGTCGTTATGGAAGGGGTGGTCGTAGAAACGACAATGGAAGAGGTGGTGGTCAACACCACAATCAGCAAGGCCAGCAAAACAATCAGCATGGCCAGAAAAACAATCAGCAGTACAGGCCGACATGTTACAACTGCGGCCAGCAAAGCCATGTAAAATATGCTTGTCCGCACCTGCAGCAACCTATTCCCGTGTTCCAATCCAACAAGCACCACCTGCTGCAAATGCCCAACCCAGGCAGAACCAGCAGAACCAGGGTCAACGGAATCAGGGCAGAGCATTTGCCAACGCTCAACAACCCCTCCCAGACAACAATGTAGTCGAAGGTACCTTTCCTTTGTTCAATACATTGGTGCATGTTTTGTTTGATTCAGGTGCTACGCATTCTTTTATATCGTCGGCATTTGTAAGAAATTTAGGCCTGCATCCTAAACCCACAGACATCCCACTCCATGTCACATCACCATTAGGATCTGGTACTGACGTGAATTTGCAGTGTTCTCGATGTGAGCTTCGACTGTCAGAACAGATAATATATGCAGATCTTTTTGTGGATATTGAAGACTTTGACATCATCCTCGGCATGGACTGGTTAGCACCACTGAATGCAAAGATCGAATGTATGAAAAAGCAAGTTCAGTTAACCTTGCCTACAGGAGAGATTGTCAAGATTCAGGGAACAACGAAATGGATACAAAAAGCAACAATTGCACTTCTCAAGGCACAACTTCGAGCTCTATCCCTTGGTGATGAAAATGAATCACCAGCACTGTACCCTCTCGAAGTACACGATGTTCCGGTAATATCGGAATTCCCAACATTTCTTCTAAATGACCTTCTTGGCCTACCGCCTGTTCGGGAATTCAATTTTGAAATCAATCTCATACTTGAGACGGGGCCTATCTCAATTCCACCATACAAAATGTCAAATGTCGAGCTGGTCGAATTGGACAAACAACTGAAGGAATTAGAGAGTCATGGCTTCATTAGAAAAAGTTCATCACCCTGGGCCGCTCTAGTTCTGTTTGTTCGCAAAAAGGATGGTTCGTTACGACTTTGCATCGACTATCGCAAGTTGAATAACGTCACCATCAAGAACAGATATCCGTTGCCCAGGATCGATGACTTGTTCGACCAACTTAGAAATGCCAAATACTTCTCTAAGATTGATTTATGGTCCGGTTATCACCAACTCCAGATTCGAGAGTCGGACATTACCAAGACGACATTCAGAACTTGGTATGGTCACTACGAGTTCTTGGTCATGCCGTTCGGTCTAACAAATGCACCTGCTGCATTCATGGATTTGATGAATCGCATCTTCAAGTTATACTTAAACCGATTTGTGGTAGTTTTTGTGGACAACATCTTGATATATTCCTCAACCGAGGAAGTCCATAAGATACATTTGAAGATAGTCCTCCAGACCTTGAGAAGCCACCAATTGTATGCAAAGTTGAGTAAGTGCGAATTTTGGGTGAAGTGAGTTCAATTCTTAGGCCATGTGGTTTCAGGCAATGGCATTGAAGTAGATCCTTCTAAGGTTGAAACAGTTTTAAACTGGAAGCAGCCTACCACTGTTACTCAGATTAAGAGTTTTCTTGGTTTGGCTGGCTATTACTGACGCTTCATCAAGGACTTCTCAAAGATTGCTGAACCTATGACCAAGCTCACTCGAAAAGACGTGCGATTCATCTGGAATCCCGCCTGTGAAGCATCATTTCAGGAATTGAAAAAACGCCTCAGGAAGACACCTGCACTTATCACTCCAAGAAATGCAATTGGATTTTCATTATACACCGACACCTCTCTCCAAGGCTTAGGTGCCGACTAATGCAAGAAGGCCAAGTTGTTGCATATGCCTCGAGCCAACTGAAGATTCATGAGGGTAATTACCCAACACATGACTTGGAACTTGCAGCTGTCGTATTTGCACTGAAATTATGGCGTCATTACCTATACGGTGAACGGTTCGAGGTCTTCTCAGATCACAAGAGTCTTAAGTACATATACACTCTGAGAGACCTAAACCACCGCCAAAGACGATGGTTGGAATTCTTGAAAGATTATGACTTTCAACTCCAGTACCATCCCAGAAAGGCCAATGTTGTGGCTGATGCCCTGAGTAGAAAATCTTATGTTGCTTGCACTCTTAACTTCAAAATGGGGAAGTTGACTACAGAGATAGAGAACTTTAACCTCCAATTGATCGAGGAGGGACCAAGCTCACGACTCTCTCAATTATCAGCCAACTCTTAGCTAGTTCGAAAGATTTCAGCAGCTCAAGCCAATGACCCTATGTTAATGGAGAAACGAGAACTTCGACTCAGCGGACAAAACCTTCCTCACTGGTCGGTCTCAGAAGACGGGGCCATTTTCTATAAAAAACGTCTCTGTCTACCAAACAATCCTGAGGTTCGAAAAGAAGTGCTCACTGAGATGCACTGTTTGAGGTTCGCTATGCATCTTGGGGGTGACAAGATGTACAAGGATGTCGACAGACAATTATGGTTTTCTGGAATGAAGAAAGCAATTGCAGACTTCGTTGCTCGATGTCTCGTTTGCCAGAAAGTTAAGGCAGAACAAAGACTTCCCTCTGGACTTCTCCAGTCGTTACTTATTAGAGAATGGAAGTGGGAGAACATCGCAATGGATTTTGTTAAGCCCTTGCCTCGAAATAATAAATGGCAAGATACTATCTGGGTTATCATTGACAGACTTACAAAGTCTGCACACTTTCTGCCAATAAAGTTCACGGATAACCCTGCCAAACTTGCCGAACTATATGAAAGAGAGATCGTACGCCTTCATGGCATACCACTCACGATTGTCACTGATCGAGACCCTCAATTCACATCAAACTTTTGGAAAAGCTTCCAGAGTAGAATGGGTTCTAAGATCACTATGAGTACAACCTTCCACCCTCAGACTGATGGCAGTCAGAGCGACTTATCCAAATCTTAGAAGACATGTTACGATGCTGCATTTTGGACTTTAATGACAGATGGGGTACTTACATTTAACCGAGTTTGCATACAACAACAACTACCAAACTAGTATCGGCATGGCATCGTACGAGGCTCTCTATGTTTGCCCTTGTAGATCTCTGGTATGCTGGTTAGATATGGCAGATCGACCGCAGTTGGGCCCTGAACTAGTTCAAGAGACTTCTGAGAAGATCACACTAGTAAAGGAACGGCTTCATGTTGCACAAAGTCAACAGAAGAGCTATGCTGACAAGCGAAGGCAACCTCTAGAATTTGATAAGGGGGACTTAGTTTTTCTAAAAGTCCAGCCCACAAGAGGTGTCAAATGCTTTGGGATCAATAGAAAGCTCTCCCCACGGTATATTGGTCCATTTCAGATCATTGAACGTATTGGCAAACTTGCTTATCGTTTGTCCCTTCCATCATCCATGCCTAAAGTTCATGACGTTTTCCACGTATCCATGCTTTAAAAGTATCGTCCTGATCCTTCGCATATCATCCCTCTAGTCGAGGTTCGGGTTGAGGAAGGAAATAATTATCTGGAAAGAGCGATACAGATTTTGGATAGAAAAACTCAAGAACTAAGGCGACGTAGCATACCACTTGTGAAGGTTCTCTGGAATCACCACGGCGTCGAGGAAGCAACATGGGAACTAGAAGCAACAATTAAACAGAAATACCCTGAATTGTTTTCTAGTACCAACTGATGATGTGAGATACTGTACTACTTTCACTTATCAATAAAATGATGGAACTTTGTTTACACATATCTTAATTCATCGTTTCACTTGAATAACTATGCAAATGTCTGAAAATAATACCAATGGATATAGTGATGCACACACGCAATGGCCTCCTTGGCAACCTGTGACGCCCCAAAAATTATTTCATCTAGCCCATAACCCAATTGCATTTTGCCCAAAGTCTATGTGTTTGCCTTGATATGTTTGGTGTATTGTTTGATGGTTGTTTAATGTTTGTATATTTGATACTTGATAATGTATATAAATATGTGCATTATAAATTGTATATGGGTCATGTTAAATTAAAGTATAATGCATGTTTTATTATTTATGCATGGGCCCATTAAACCATGAATTGATATGGGTTAGGATTGATTGAATAAAAGGATAAATGAGAATGAAAATTTGGTGTATTAAATGGATTGGACATTAAAATACATGAAAGCATGAGATTGGTTAAAGTACATGTGGTTGGTATGGGTAGTATGAGACCAACACATGTCAAGTTGGTGCATGAGAATGGACAAGTGTCCCATGCCCCATTTCTCTTCTCCAACACATGTCAAGTTGGTGCATGAAAATGAACAAGTGTCCCATGCCCCATTTCCCCCCTCCAACACATGTCAAGTTAGTACATGAGAGTGGACAAGTGTCCCATGCCCTACTTCTGTTCTCCAAGGAAGTCCTAGAGAGTGAGATGAGTGGAGGGAAAGGAAAAAAGAAGAGAAAGGAAAGAAGAAGAGAAAGAAAGAGGAATTTGCTTTGAGGGAAGTCTCAACAACGTTTTCATCAAAGAGCTGAATCTTAGTGCTATATGGTCAGATTGAGCTCAAACTTTGTCAGCAAGTTCGTGTCTTATGGGTATTCATTCTGGTCGGTGGAGATCTTGATTGGAGTTTTCGTTTGAAAGATATAACCTCCCAAACAAAGATGGTCGGAAAGTCTGGATTTCTCGCGCAGTTTAGATCAAACTAATAGATCTTCCTAAATCTACCGTTGGATGGATATGATATTTGAGAAGGTGGTTTGATCGTTCTGCATTATGAACGGTTTAGATGTTGGTGGGTCAAGTATTTTCTATGATATAGTCATCTGAGCTCGAGTATGGAAAAGAGAAATTGTATGATTAGAGATTTGTTCATCAAAGAGGCCTATCTTTTCGGTCCGCCGTTGGATTGAGCTGATTTTTGGACAGAAGGTCTGAATCTTAACATAATTTAATCTGTACGGTTGATTTTGTGATTAAATATTTTTGTTGGTAGCTTGATACATCTGAACAGAATATTAAATGGAAAATTTGTAGGGTTGTTTGTATTAGACCTAAATTTAGAATATGAACTTAGACCTTTCCAAATAGCTTGCATGTCAACTATGTTGACCTAGTTGCCATTGTTGATGAACCCATTTTGCAAAATCAATGATATAGATGGCTGAACATGGTGACCTAGTGTAAATAGGCAATATGGCCTAAGTATGGAAAATTTCATATTTTAAGGCTTTTGATGCTTTTGGCCTAGAATCATTGAATTGATGCAATTTATATTTAATTAAGCATGATTAGGGTTGATAATGCTACTGATTTGGTGGTTGTGACCATATCATGGGTTAGGCCTACGTGTGATCAAGTGACCCAATTTGGGCATGTTTATACCTAAGGAATTGAAAATCAGTATTTTTGATTAATTGAATGGTTTATGAATGTGAACTATGCATTAGAGGCCTAAGTAATGTGATTTGAGTTGAATGATGGGATTTAGGCCTATTGTCTATATGTGGGCTAATTTAGGGTTGATGTGTAATGTCTATGTGATTGAGCATAGAAATTGATGTATGGTAGGATATTGATGAATGTTTCAGGATCTTGATTGGGTTGATTAGGTTTGGTGGTTGTGTGTGGTTAGATACTCTCGCGAGGTTTGGTTGTGAGTAGACTTCATTTATGATTATATCTTTTATGTCATCATATCACTTATATATATTGTATGTTGAAAGCATGAATGTGTCCTAATGTTTTGAATGATGCATTGATTTGAGAAAACCTTATGACTTTGGTTGGGTCCATCTATCTGACTAATAGGGAGACTTAACCTTGTCATAGGAGGGTTTTAAAAAGGAAATATTTGGGGATGAGAACGGTACAGTGAAATAGACGTGCACTAGTAACCCCAATGCATGTGGAATGTGGATCCAAATTGATAAACTTTTACTTGCATCGAACTTATTATTATAAATGCTTGATATCTATATGTTATGAGCTTTTAATCATGCTACATATTGACATGCATACATGATATTTATTGATGAGTATTGATAGCATATTTGAATTCTATTCACTGGGCACCGTTGGCTCACCCTCATTTTCCTCTTTCAGGTCCTTTTGTCCCGAATAAGGGCAAAAGAGCAGTCATATCTTGAGGGCCTTGCCGGCGAGAGAATCCAAGGCCTCGATGTGAGTTGAGAGGCATTTTGGTTGAACTGTGTTTTAAATTATAATGTATTATATTTTGGACTATGTAATTATAACACTTACCACATTGTAGTATGGGTGAGTTGTGACTTGTTAGATAGACCATGTAGGCATATGACGATTTTTTTGTACCCATAGTTTTTGCACTTTACGTGTATGTCCATTTTGATAGACTGTAGGGATTATGGTTTTATTTATGGTTCATTTTTATGGATTATCTCTTGTCTTGGATGATTAATATGGTTGGTAGTTTTGTTTAGTACCTTCTGATATTATGTCGTTGTTTGAGATAAGGCTCGTAGGGTCTCAACCACCTTACGGGGGTTGAGGAGTGGTCGGAGATGCCTACGCCGGGCGTCCCACCCCGGCATTCCGCACGCCTTTCCTTGCGGGGTTGGTGGTCCAGGGTGCGGGTTCGCCACACAACCTGTGACAACTCCTTCAGGATCTGAGTCAAGTCACAACTACTTTGCATCACCAACTCCATCACCACACAGACAGCGATCCTTATCGCCAGAGCGTGCATGGCTTTTTCGTAACAATTTTGTTCAAAACAATCCCGTTTCCTCATCTTGGCAGGACCTTCTACCAAAATTACCAGGCGGCCGGATTCGAGCAACAGCACGAAAAAGTATTCCACCGCTCAACCTACCTCCCCTCAAACGATGTAACCAGTGCCCTCCACCACCATCTGTTGAGCAAAGGTTAGAATCTTCCTAGGACGAATCCGATTCCATTTGCTCTCCATGGTTTCATGATGTTGAGGATTCCATTGGCCACAGTGCATAGGTTTGCGTGTCTTATAACTTTTATTAAAGTTTACATTCATTTATTATTATGTCTACTGCTCATTTACACCGCATTATATCATATAATGTTTATACTGTCACACTTATGCTTGTATATTTTCACACTTATGCCTGTATATTTGGAATTCAGGTATTATACTATTGTAATGCCAGATTAGTGGTCAATCTGGCTCAACTAGACTCGGTCTTGCATCAGTAACTTTAAATAGTAAACGGGAGGTAGCGGGCTGCTCTAGGCGATTGGTATTTAAGCAGACCTTGTGTCTCACCTCTCAACTGGGGACTTATCTAGTTGGTCTTATTGAAAGCTATCAACTTATACAAGTAATACTGAATGTCCTAACCTTGCACGTCGTGATACCAACCCTGATAAGGATCACCAGACGTTGCCAAAGTCAGTCTAAATGTCAAGAAAAGATCAGACCAGTAGACTAGACCAGTTCATGGATTGGCATCATACATATCACCACCTAGGGACGTATGTGGTTTATGATTCATAGAATAGTTAGGAGCATTGCTCGCTATTCATTATATTTCTCTGGAGAGGGACGTACAATGAGAACCTGGCTACGCTTGGGGAGGGACATCTGTACGTTTATCCAGAGCATCGTTCCTGAGGAGGGACGTACAGTGAGAACCTGGCTACGCTTGGGGAATGACATCTGTACGTGAACTCAGGCGATGTATGTTCATCAAACCATTACGAGACGGTGTCATGCATACATACATATTGATTGATTATGATGCTCTAATGTGTATTTAAGATATTTGATATTGAAGTATGCTTTACCAATTGTTATACTCACGAATTGTTTTACCCACTGAGCGCGTTAAGCTTACTCCATTATTATCCAATTTTTCAAAGGAAATTAGGGTGGACTGGGTGCAGGTTTATCGGCCCCACATTTTTTACCCTTTGTATTATTCATTGGGGATTTTTGGGGAGTCTGTTTCCTTGACTATGTCATGTACAAATGAATTCTGAATTAAATGAAATCAGACTTGTATTGAATTGTATTTCCACTGCGTACTCTGATATTACTATTGTGATAATTCCAAATGCGCGCCCCGTCCGTGAGTGTACCGCCGATTTAGGCGCGTCTGAGCGGGGTGTGACAATATGTATGTATGAATAACATCGTCTCGTATTGGTTTGATGATTGTACATCGCCTGAGTTCACGTACAGATGTCCCTCCCCAGATTTAGCCAGGTTCCCATTGTACGTCCCTCTCCTTAGAAATATAATGAATAGCGACCATCGCTCCTAACTATTCTATGAGTCATAAACCACATACATTCCTAGGTGGTGATATGTATGATGCCAATGCATGAACTGGTCTGCATGAACTGGTCCGGTCTTTACTTAACATTTAGACAGGATTTAGCAACGTCTGGTGATCCTTATTAGGGTCTGTATCACTACGTGCAAGGCTAGGACATTCAGTATTACTGTATAAGATTTCAAATAAGACCAACAAGATCAATCTACAGTTGAGAGGTGAGACACGAGGTCTACTTAAATACCAATCGTCTAGAGCAGCACGCTGCCTCCCGTTCACTATTTAAAGTTACTGAGGACAAGACTGAGTCTGGTTGAGCCAGATTGACCACTAATCCGGCATAACAACAGTGTAATACATGAAGTCAAAATATACAGGCATAAGTATGACAGTATGAACATTATACGCCATAATGCAGTGTAAATGAATAATAGACATAATGATAAATGAATATAAACTGTAATAAAAGTTATAAGACACACAAACCTATGTTTCGTTCCCCACCTTCAGATAAGAACTTCTTTCAGAACTGGCGCTTTCCCCCGGACAGAATCGCGTTACACCGCACAGAGAGTCTCAAAAGACCAAAAACTCAAAATGAGTGAAAAAGAGAAGAAAAATCACAAGGAGGGGTGATTTCGTGTGAGAAATAAGGATGGAGAAGGGTTCCTTATATAGGAAATTTGGCGCCTGAACGTCCGGGCAGTCGCCCAAACAATTTTTTTTTTTATTTTTTTTTTTGCAAACCTAGGGTATTACAAGTTTAGCACTCATTTTGCGTACAACCCTTGGAAAACTAGATTGTACTCTTAAGTCTGTATGCTTAACCTCCTCTGTCATGTGTATTGGACATTTTGATTGACTTTTAAGCATGAAATTGGGATCATGAGTTCCACTTGTGTGTTCAAGTTAAGTACGTTTAGATTTCATTTTTAAATTGAATTTAAGAACTTGCTTGATCACTTTTTGAGGCGAGATCTTAGTAATCCCACTATGAGAGTTATAATTTAGGCCATTTTTTGATAGATTGAGCCATAAAGCCTACCTAACAGTTTTATTACCCCTATTCACCCTATTTGAACCTTTTATTTTGTTATTGTTACCTAAAATGATTAGCCAAGGCCATTTGTTGAATTTCCCATGTTCTCACCCTTTCACCCTTAAATCTTTTTTAAAAAATATCTATTGTAATGGGTTGGGTTATTTTTCATGGGAATTTACTTGTAAAAGTACTATGTAATGAAAATGATGTGCGAAGGTGATGAGAAAAGATTCAAAATGGTTCAAAATATGTGAAAAAGAAGAAAAAGAAAGATGAAGAATGAAAAGAATGAGAAAGGAAAAATATGTTTCTTCATCAAAGAGTGAAATGAATAAGTTTGGGGGTGTTTATGTGGGTAATGTGAATGAAAAATGGAAAAATCCAGTTTTGGATAATATGTGGTTTTGGTTCATGAGTAAGGTATGGGATGTGTGCAAAATATATCTATCAAAGATGTTTTGGGTGCTTTGAACTTAATTTTTATCCATTTTGACATACCTTTTACCGTTGACCTTATACTACAAGCTTAATAAAGACCTATTGATCTTGATTAGCGTGAATCTTACATTAGTGGAGAGAAGTGTGAAAAGCAAGCCTATGAGGTTCATGTTTTATTTTATGAGATCATATTTCTATCTTGCTTGCATCAATCTATAAGATTTATGAGTGGTCGTGTGAATGATTTTTATGCTTGGTTGTCAATGAGGATTGAAAAGAAGACATGGCATGTAGATTAAAATTCTAGACAACAAGTTTAAACTTTCAAAATTTCCTTGTGTTATGCCCATAAAATGTGTGTTGTCTTTGAGATCAATCAAATTCATCGTTAAAAATCAAACCTTTGCTCATTCTGGAACATGTGAAAAGTTTTGCATTCAACTTTCATTTTTCTCTTTGCTCGAGACGATCAAAGTCTAAGTTTGGGGGAATTTGATAAGTTGAGTTTTAGATTAGTATTTTACATGTTAATTTCATAGGTTTTTAGGTGCATTGAGTTAGTTTTTAGACATATTTGCATTAATTAGTTCATTTAGTGTTTTAGGTTCATTTAGATATTTTTAAGAGTTTTAAAAGTTAGTTTTAGTGATTTTCATGAATAAAATACATTAGGTTAGTTTAGGAAAATAATAATGATTTTTAGGTATTTTTCCTAAAGTCAATTGCATCGTTTTTATATTAATTTTATCAATATTTTTCTTGCATATACATACTTGCACATAATATAGATCATTTAGTTGTGTTTTATGTTTTGTTTTGTAGGTAAATAAAGAGCTTTGAATGTGGATAATCTTAGTTTGTTTCCATATTTTCTTCTTTAATTCTTTCTCTTGTATCTATGGATTTGATTATGAACTAAATAGATAATCTAGAGATTTGATTTAGCTTTGTTGGATCTTGTGATTGAGTCATTGTTTGTGTGGTTTTGAGAAATCTTTTGGGTTTATTTATGATTCTCCATGCTTAATGCTTTCAAATTGCTGATCACTCTTTAAATGAACTTAGATTTGGTTTCTATCACTTGAGAGAGGGGATATCGAATTGGAGCAAGGGATTTGTAACCTAGCGTAGAGTAATGAGTCGAGAGACCTATAAAACCTTTTGAAATCCATTAAAATGAATCATAGAACCTAAGGCATTCTTGATCTAAAGGTTTATCACTTAAGGAAGGGAATTGATAGATTGAGAGTAGATATTTAAGCTATCACTCGAGAGAGGGGTTTGAATGAAAAAAATATTCAGGATTTATAAATTCCAGAAACTAATTCATTAACACAATTATTATTAATAATGAGAGACAACATAGTGAGATGTAAACTCTAGAACTACAAATCCATTGATTTCTCTCCAATTTCCATTTATCTTGTTTGTTTTTATTTGCCTTTGTTTAATTTACATTTTATCATTTAATTCACTCCACTTTTATCACCTATATAAAATCACTAATCATTGTAGAATTGGGAATGAAGATTAGCAAAATTACCTTCTCTGTGGATACGATAATCCACTCACCACGGGTATTATAACTTGATAATTCGTACACTTGCGAATTTATATATACACTATCAAGAAGCTGATTAAGCACGATTGAAGTATCTGATGATTTCCTAAATTTCTGATTTTTCACCTTTTAATCTACATTTAAATTAATGTTTACATATTTTTCTTTTAGCTTATGTGACCCACTAGACGACTCTAAGGCACACTAGGTCTAGACGGGCCGTGAACCGTGAGTACGCTTTGATACCATTTTAACTGTCACACCCCACTGAGGCCCATCTAGACCGACGAAACTCCCACAGACGGAATGCAAGCAGTTACAACAGAATACAGAATGCACAGGAACACGATGTAACAAATATTCTTTTCATTTATTACATAGAAGTTGAGTACAAAGCAGGCATTATGAAGACTGCCACTTATGGAAACACACTCACAAATCATTCTAACTAATACAACAATTAGTTAAGGTACACACAAAACTAGAGCCCATGCAACCCTCATCCAGACCGCCTCAAGCTCCTGAAAAATGGTTAACAACGGGATAAACCATCGCTCAGTGGGAAAAATAGATATTATGTGGATTATGTCAATTTATAAGGAGTTCATTAGAATCATAATCATGAGATAAACAATACAATCATCATTAATCATATAAATGCATGAAATGGGTAGACACACACAACACACCGTCTCATGGAAATTCATCGCCAAGTACCATCCTGGGTTCTCGTATAATGTCCCTCTCTAGGATTCGTCCTGGGTTCTCATTATACGTACCTCGCCAGAGAATATATGTAACCCAGTCCATACAACTCCTTTCTGGCTAGATCATCAGAGTTCTAGTAGAGATGTATCTCACAGGGTCAACTCATAATAGGGCATTTGTGACGATAATCAATTCCAAGGGCCAGAATACTCATGTACCTAAGTGGTTGTGTTATTTACCGGTATGTTATGCATGTGCGTGTAGACATGTACGTATATCAGGATAGTCTCTATCCTAGACCATTGTATTCCTTCATCACGCCTACTGCACATGTGCAGCAGCTCTTGAGTCTCAAAGGACAGGCATGTGGACTTTATATCTTTTAGGCTAACTTTTGATAGAATTAATCTAGACCAGTCCCCAGGCTGAGAGATGGGTCACAATGGACACGTTTAAACACCAAGTCTTCTAGAGCAGTACCACTGCTTCCCGTTCATAATTCAATGGTACTAGGGACAAGACTAAGTCTTGTTAATAGAATCAATTGCTAATCCAACTGTATGACGATACACCGTCCAAATGTCAAGATACAATATGGCATAATCTCAACATTGATAATATAATTGAAATAATGTATGTATATCAAATAACATGATATATGTATGAATTGAGATTATGCATGCATATCAAATAACATGATACATGTATGAAAACTTTATAAAAAAAATAATACACGCAAACCTAAGTTTTGCTTCCCACCTTCAATTTTGCAAGATCGGTGTTTCAACAGAGCTTCCACTATGCACCAAATAGGAGAGTCTCCAAGAGAGTCTCAAGATAAGAGAGAGAATTTCTAGAGAGAGAAATTCTAGAGGGAGAAAGAGAATATACTTCAAGAGAGGGGAGAGATGAAAGGAGAGTACTCTAGAAAATATTTTATGATGTGGAAGATCAGTAAAAACCGCAACCACAGAGCATACTAAGATTTTCAAGAGAGAGTCTCCAAGAGAGGGGAGGAGAAATGAAAAATCGGATGGAAGAAATGAGGGGGAGGCACCCCCTTTTATACTAGTTCCATCCAATCCACACCACTCAATTGAAAATTCACCAAAAAATCTAGGCCATACACATGTAATGCAAGTTGCCAACTTGCAACACTAAGAATTTACCTAGAAGCTTCCAAATAGGGGGCTTGGACTTGGTTTTGGGTCATGCCATGGATATATTTTTGGACTTGATTATGGATTTTATGATTTACAAGTCCAACAATATTGTACATGGGCTCAAAACTAATATTCTCATCTTGTGACATATATATCATATTATTAGCATATATATAGAATTTTATTTATCCATATGTTGTATTTTGAATTTATATATATATTTTAGTCTAATTTCGGGGGTATTACAGTAGAAATAAATACCGAACTAGCACAAATCTCTAGGGACTTAAATAAGATAAGAAATAATATTCAAGAGAAAATTAATAAATAAAAACATATGGAAAATTCAACCTACCTTGAAACTCATAACTTTACATCCATAAATTACTTAGACTTAGAACTTTCAAATCATAAAAAGACAAAAACAAATCTCACAGAAATCTTTAATATTACGTGCAACTTTTCTACTAGAAAACACCAACTACATACTGAAGAAAATACTCAATTAAATAGTATAGTAGATTTACTTATTAATATTAGTCAAAATTTAGAGCATAACTTAGAAAGAAATACTAGAGGAATTATTGACCTAGTAGACACAGTAGAAAAAATAAAAATACAAGCCTTACAATCTAATCTAGACTATATTAAATCAATAGTAAATAATCTAAATATAAATCTTAATAACATCCTTGATAAACAAGAATTTGGAAAAATATTATCAAATAAAACACATAATCAACTAGATACAGAAAATCATAGACTATTACAAAATATATTATTTGAACTAGAAAGATTAAACGAAATACAAAAAGAACAACAAAAACAATTAGCTAAAATCTGGAAAATAGTTAGTGAATAAGCCACCAAAAATAATTAAATAAATATTATTATAATTATAAACATAAATATACTAGTCCACATTAAGTCTAATAGATAATAGTCATACAAATAGTAGTTAAATCTAGATACTAGTCAAAGAGAGCTTAGTCATATCTATTTGTCAACATCACCATATCTATTGTTTTAACGTAGATAATAAATGCTTTTACTTTTATATAGTAATAGTTTACCAAAATGTTGAAATAAGCACCTACGTAGTCATAGTGAATGCCACACCCTGCCCGGACGTGCCTAAACAGGCGGGACACTCATGGAAGAGGCGCGAATGCATTATAACAATAACCGAGTGCGCAAAAACACAATTAAGTACAAGTCTGATTTCATTAATTTCAGAATATATTTGAACATAAAATAGTTAAGGGAACATCCTCCCAAAATCCCTAATGAATAGTACAAAGGGTACAAAATGTGGGCCCAAAAACCTGCACCCAGTCCACCCTAGTCTCCTGTGAAAAAAATTGGATAACAACGGAGTGAGCTACACGCTCAGTAGGTAAAATAGTTCGTGAATATAACAATTAATAAAACAAACTTCATAATCAAATATCATAAATACACATAAGAGCATCATAATCAATACAACATGTATGTATGCATGGCACCGTCTCGTATTGGTTTCATGATTGTACGTCGCCTGAGTTCACGTACAGATGTCCCTCCCCAGGAGTAGCCGGGTTCTCATTGTACGTCCCTCTTCAGGAACAACGCTCTGGATTCACGTACAGATGTCCCTCCCTAGGGGTAGTCGGGTTCTCATTGTACGTCCCTCTCTAGAGAAATATAATGAATAGTGAGCATTGCTTCTAACTATTTTATGAATCATAAACCACATATGTCCCTAGGTGGTGCTTATGTATGATGCTAATGCATGATTAGGTCTGGTCTTTACTTAACATTAGACAGGATTTGACAATGTCTGGTGATCCTTATCAAGTTCGGTATCACTATGTGCAAGGTTAGGACATTTAGTATTACTTGTACAAGTTGATAACTTTCAAATAAGACCATCCAGATCAATCTCCAGTTTGAGAGGTGAGACACGAGGTCTACTTAAATACCAATTGTCTAGAGTAGCACGCTGCCTCCCGTTCACTATTTAAAGTTATTGAGGACAAGACTGAGTCTGGTTGAGCCAAATTGACTACAAATTCGGCATAGCAACAGTGTAATACATGAACTCCAAATATACATGCATAATTATGACAAGTATAAACATTATACGCAATAATGCAGTGTAAATGAATAGTAGACATAATGATAAATGAATGTAAACTTTAATAAAAGTTATAAGACAAGCAAACCTATGTTTTGTTCCCCACCTTCAGATAAAAAAATCTTTCGAGAGCTGGCATCTTTCCCAGAGCAGAACTGCGTTGCATTGTTAAAAGAGTCTCGAAAAGAGAAGAAAAAAAAACTCAAGATGAGTGAGAGAGAGAAGAAAAATCACAAGGAGAAGTGATTTTGGTGTGAGAAATGAGGAGGGGGGGTTCCTTAAATAGAAAAAAAAGGTGCCTGAAGGTTTGGGTACTCGCCTGATGGTTCGGGTGCCGGAACGTTCAGGCACACTGCCCTAACTTTCGGGCACCTTGCCCGAAGTTCAAATTTTTTTTTGTGCAAACCTAGGGAATTACACTTTACCCCCCTTAAAAGGACTTTACCCCTCGAAATCAGTCCAAGTGGTCATGATTGCTATCAGCCTGAGATTCACTGTCGTTGTCATCGTTTGCTAGCTCAGGGTAGTGCTTGTAAGGTCCCTGAATGACACTGTGGCCGGTGGAATCCTCAACATCATGAAACCATGGGAGCAAATGGAGTCGGATTCTTCCTCAGAAGGTTCCGACCTTTGCCTAACAGATGGTGGTGTAGGGTTCTGCTAGTTGTATCGTTTAAGGGGAGGTAGGTTGAGCGGTGGGATGCTTTTTCGTGTTGTTGCTCAAATCTGGCCGCCTGGCAATTTTGGTAGAAGATCCTGCCAAGATGAGGGCACAGGATTGTGTCGGGTAAAACTGTTACGAAAAAGCCATGCACGCTCTGGCAATAAGGATCGTTGTCTATGGGGCGATGGAGTTGGTGATGGAAAGTAGTTGTGACTTGACTCAGAACCTGAAGGAGTTGCCACAGGTTGCCAAAGAGGCCATTGCGTGTGTGCATCACTACATCCATCGGTATTATTTTCAGACATCTGCATAGTTATTTAAGTGAAACGATGTATTAAGATATTTGTAAACAAAGTTCCATCATTTTATTGATAAGTGAAATAGTACAATGTATCACATCATCAATTATTACTAGAAAACAATTCAGGGTATTTCTGTTTAATTGTTGCTTCTAGTTCCCATGTTGCTTCCTCAACTCCATGGTGATCCCAATGCACCTTCACAAGTGGTATGCTACGTTGCCTTAGTTCTTGAGTTTTTCTATCCAAAATCTGTATCGCTCTCTCCTGATATTTGTTTCCTTCTTCAACCTTAACCTTGACTAGGGGGATGATATGAGAAGGATCAGGACGATACTTTCGAAGCATGGATACATGAAAAACATCATGAACCTTAGACATGGATGATGGAAGGGATAGATGATAGGCTAGTTTGCCAATACGTTCAATGATCTGAAATGGACCAATATACCGTGGGGAGAGCTTTCCCTTGATCCCAAAGCGTTTAACACCTCTTGTAAGCTAAACATTTAAAAATCACTTGTCAGCATAGCTCTTCTGTCGACTTTGTGCAACACGAAGTCTCTCATTTACTAGTGTGACCTTCTCAGAAGTCTTTAGAACTAGTTCAGGCCCTAACTATGGTCGATCTACCATATCTAACCAGCATACCAGAGACCTGCAAGGGCGACCATAGAGAGCCTCGTACGGTGCCATGCCGATATTAGTTTGGTAGCTGTTGTTATTTGCAAACTCAGCCAAATATAAGTGTTTTGGCCATCCGTCATGAAAGTCCAAAATGCAGCATCGTAACATATCCTCCAAGATCTAGATCAGAGGCTCTAACTACCCATCAGTCTAAGAGTGAAAGGTTGTGCTCATGGTGATTTTGATGCCCATTCTACTCTGGAAGCTTTGCCAAAACTTTGATGTGAATCGAGGGTCCCGATCAGAGACGATCGTTAGTGGTATGCCATGGAGGCGTACGATATCTCTTTCATACAGTTCGGCAAGCTTGGCGGAGTTATCCATGAACTTTATCGGTAAAAAGTGTGCAGACTTTGTAAGTTTGTTAATGATAACCCAGATTGCATCTTGCCCTTTATTATTTTGAGGCAAGGCCGTAACCGAATCCATTGCGATGTTCTCCCACTTCCATTCTCCAATTGGCAAAGACTGGAAAAGTCCAGCGGGAAGTCTACGTTCTGCCTAAACTTGCTGGCAAACGAGACATTGAGCAACGAAGTCTGCAATCACCTACTTAATTCCATAAAACCAGAATTGTCGCTTCACATCCTTGTACATCTTGTCACCCCTAGGATGCATAGCGAACCTTGAACAGTGCATCTCAATGAGCACTTTTTTCTGAACGTCAAGATCGTTCAGTAGACAGAGACGTTTTTTTATAGAAAACGGCCCCGTCTTCAGAAATCGACCAGTGAAGAAGGTCCTATCTGCTACGTAGAAGTTCTCGTTTCTCCATTAACATAGGGTCGTTGGCTTGAGTTGCTGACATCTGTCGAACCAGCTCAGAGTTGGCTGATAATTGAGAGAGTCGTGATCTTGCTCCCTCCTCGATCAGTTGTTGGTTAAAATTCTCCATCCCTATAGCAAACTTCCTCATCTCGAAGTTAAGAGTGCAAGCAACATAATATTTTCTACTTAGGGCATCAGCCACAACATTGGCCTTACCGGGATGGCACTGGAGTTGAAAGTCATAATCTTTCAAGAACTCCAACCATCGTCTTTGGCGGAGGTTTAGGTCTCTCTGGGTGTAGATGTATTTAAGACTCTTGTGATCCGAGAAGACTTCAAACTGTTCAACGTATAGGTAATGACGCCATAACTTCAGTGTGAATATGACAGCTGCAGGTTCCAAGTCATGCGTTGGGTAATTACCCTCATGAATCTTCAGTTGCCTCGAAGCATATGCAACAACTCTTGCGTTAGTACTACATTTCGTGGCCTTGAAGCGAGGCGTCGGTGTAGAGTAAAAATCCAACTCCATTTCATGGAGTGATTAGTACCAGTGCTGTCGTGAGGTGATTATTCAATTCCTAAAATGACGATTCACAGGCGGGATTCCAGATGAATCGCACGTCTTTCAGAGTGAGCTTGGTCATAGGTTCAACAATCTTTGAGAAATCCTTGATGAAACATCTGTAATAGCCAGCCAAACTAAGAAAACTCCTAATCTGAGTAACAGTAGTGGGTTGCTTCCAATTTAAAACTGCTTCAATCTTAAAAGGATCCACCTCAATACCATTGCCTAAAACCACATGGCCAAGGAATTGAACTCGCTTCGCCCAAAATTCGCACTTACTAAACTTTTCATACAACTGGTGGCTTCTCAAGATCTGGAGGACAATCCTCAGATGTATCTTATGGTCTTAATGGTGACATTATTCAACTTGCGATAGTCGATGCAAAGTCATAACGAACCATCATTTTTTCAAACAAACAGAACTGGAGCACCCCAGGGTGATGAACTTTTCCAAATGAAGCCATTACTCTCCAATTCCTTTAGTTGTTTTTCCAATTCGACCAGTTCGACATTGGACATTCTGTATGGTGGAATTGAGATAGGCCCTGTCCTAGGTATGAGGTTGATCTCAAAATTGAATTCCCTAACTGGAGGTAGACCAGGAATGTGACGCCCCGAAAATTATTTCATCTAGCCCATAACCTAATTGCATTTTGCCCAAACTCTATGTGTTGCCTTGATATGTTTGGTGTTTGTTTGATGGTTGTTTAATGTTTGTATAGTTGATGCTTGATAATGTATATAAATATGTGCATTATAAATTGTATATGGGTCATGTTAAATTAAAGTATAATGCATATGTTATTATTTATGCATGGGCCCATTAAACCATAAATTGATATGGGTTAGGATTGATTGAATAAAAGGATAAATGAGAATGAAAATTTGGTGTATTAAATGGATTGGACATTTAAAATACATGGAAGCATGAGATTGGTTAAAGTACATGTGGTTGGTATAGGTAGTATGAGACCAACACATGTGAAGGTTGGTGCATGAAAGTGGACAAGTGTCCCATGCCCACTTCTCTTCTCCAAGGAAGTGTTGGAAAGTGAGGTGAGTGGAGGGAATCCAAGAAAGTGCTAGAAACTGAGGTGAGTAGAGGGATAGGAAAAAATAAAAGAAAAAAAGAAGAGAAAGGAAATAAGAAGAGAAAGAAAGAGGGAGTTGCTTGAGGAAAATCTCTGCAACATTTTCATCAAAGAGCTGGATCATCGGGATATATGGTCAGATTGAGCTCAAACTTTGTCAGCAAGTTCGTAGCTTATGGTTATTCATTCTGGTCGGTGGAGATCTTAATTAGAGGTTTCGTCTAAGAGATCTAACCTCTCAAACAAAGCTGGTCGGAAAGTCTAGATTTCTCGCGCCATTTCGCTCAAACATATAGATCTCCTCAATCTACCGTGGATGGATATTAGATTTGTTTATGTAGTTTACGACTGATATTTCTGCATTCGGGTCGGTGGAGATCTTGGTTAGAGGTTTCGTCTGAGAGATCTAACCTCTCAAAAAAAGCTGGTCGGAATGTCTGGATTTCTCGCGTCGTTTCGCTCAAACTTATAGATCTCCTCAATCTACCGTTGCATGGATATTAGATTTGGGTATGTAGTTTAAAACTGATATTTCTACATTCTGAACGGTGGAGATGTTTATGGTTTAAGTATGTTGTGTGATATAGTCATCTGAGTCCGAGTATTTGCCGCAGGAAAGGAGAAATTGTCTGATTAGAGACTTGTTCATCAAAGATACTTATCTTTTCGGTCCACCGTTAGATTGGGCTGATATTTGGACATAAGGTTTTTTTTTCAGATACTTCAATCTGTATGGTTGATTTTGTGATTACATATTTCTGTTGGTAAATTGATACATCTGAACAGAATGTTAAATAAAGAATTGGTAAGGTTGCTTGTATTAGACCTAAATTTAGAATATCAACTTAGACCTTTCCAAATAGCTTGCATGTCAACTATGTTGACCTAGTTGCCATTGTTGATGAACCCATGATGCAAAATCAGTGATGTACATGGCTGAACATGGTGACCTAGTGTAAATCGGAAATATGGCCTAAGTATGGAAAATTTCATATTTTAGGGCTTTTGATGCTTTTGGCCTAGAATCATTGAATTGATGCAACTTATGTTTAATTAAGCATGAATAGGGTTGATTATGCTACTGATTTGGTGGTTGTGACCATATTATGGGTTAGGCCTACTTGTGATCAAGTGACCCAATTTGGGCATGTTTATGCCTAAGGAATTGAAAATCAGTATTTTTGATTAATAGAATGGTTTATGTATGAGAACTATGCATTAGAGGCCTAAGTCATGTGATTTGAGTTTAGTGATGGGATTAGATGGGATTTAGGCCTATTGTCTATATGTGGGCTGATTTAGGGTTGATGTGTAATGTCTATGTGATTGAGCATAGAAATTGATGTATGGTAGGATATTGATGAATGTTTCAGGATCTTGATTGGGTTGATTAGGTTTGGTGGTCGTGTGTGGTTAAATACTCTCGCGAGGCTTGGTTGTGAGTAGACTTCATTTATGATTATATCTTTTATGTCATCATATCACTTATATATATTGTATGTTGAAAGCATGAATGTGTTCTAATGTTTTGAATGATGCATTGATTTGAGAAAACCTTATGACTTTGGTTGGGCCCATCTATCTGGCTAATAGGGGGGCTTAACCTTGTCATAAGAGGATTTTAAGAAAAGAAATACTTGGAGATGAGAACGGTACGGTGAAATAGAGTGCACTAGTAACCCCAAATAAACATGATTGGGGTCAACGGTACGGTGAAATAGACGTGCACTAGTAACCCCAATGCATGTGGAATGTGGATCCAAATTGAGAAGCTTTTACTTGGATCGAACTTATTATAAATGCTTGATATCGATATGATTATGAGCTTTTAATCATGCTACACATTGACATGCATACATGATATTTATTGATGAGTATTGATATCATATTTGAATTCTATTCACTGGGCACCGTTGGCTCACCCTCATTTTCCTCTTTCAGGTCCTTCTGTCCTGAATAAGGGCAAAGGAGTAGTCATATCTTGAGGGTCTTGCCTGCGAGAGAATCTAAGACCTCGATGTGAGTTGAGAGGCATTTTGATTGAACTGTGTTTTAAATTATGATGTATTATATTTTGGACTATGTAATTATAACACTGACCACATTGTAGTATCGGTGAGTTGGGACTTGTTAGATAGACCATGTGGGCATATGACGGTTTTTATTTGTACCCACAATTTTGGACTTTATGTGTATGTCACTATTGATGGACTGTAGGGATTATGACGGTTTTATTTATGGTTCATTTTTATGGAGTATCTCTTGTCTTGGATGATTAATACGGTTGGTAGTTTTGTTTAGAACATTTTTATATTATGTCGTTGTTTGGGATAAGGCTCGTAGGGTCTCAACCACCTCACGGAGGTTGAGAAGTGGTTGGAGATGCTTACACCGGGCGTCCCTCCCCGGCATTCCTCACACCATTCCTTGCGGGGTTGGTGGCCCAGGGTGCGAGGTCGCCACAAGGAAGGTCATTTAAAAAAACTGTTGGGAATTCAGATATTACCGGGACATCGTGTACTCTGAGAAGGTACAGTGCTGGTGATTCATTGCCATCACCAAGGGATAGAACTCGAAGTTATGCCTTGAGAAGTGCAACAGTCGAGTTGTGTATCCACTTCCTCATTCTCTGAATCTTGACAAACTCCCCCGTGGACAAGGTTAACTGAACTTGCTTCTTCAGATAATCGATCTTTGCATTCAGTGGTACGAGCCAGTCCATGTTGAGGATGATGTCGAAGTCTTCAATGTTCATCACAAAGAGATCTGCATATACTATTTATTTTAACATTCGAAGCTCACATCGAGAACACTGCATATTCACGTCAGTACCAGATCCTATAGGTGATGTGACATGGATTGTGATGTTTGTGGGTTCAGGATGCAACCTTAAATATCTTACCAATGCAGAAGATATACAGGAATACGTAGCACCCGAATCGAACAAGACATGCACCATTGTATTGAACAAGAAAAATGTACCTTCGACTACATTATTGTTTGGGAGGTGGGGCTTGTTGGACTGGTACAACGGCAACAGGTTGCTGAAGATGGAGGGAGGCATTTCTTTCATGGCCCTGCTGGCAGCAGTTGAAACACGCCAGCCTCTGTTGTTGATGGTTCTGTTGGCCATGCTAATTGTGGTGCTTACCACCACCCCTGCCATTGCCATTTCGATGGCCACCCCTGCCATTTCAGCCTCCTCGGCCATAATTGTGAAAACCCTGATGGCCAGGGTTAGATGGTTCAGCCGCAGGTGCCGTGGCCTCATTCTTCTGAACAGGGGCTGGGAGGGCTGGGTTTTGATTATAGTAGGGCTTCTTCTTGTTGCCCTGCTGTGAGCCCTGTTGGGAAAACGTTGCAGGACGTTTATTCCTATTCATTCTCTGCTCCTGCTTAATCTTTTCCTACTCATGGCTTTGTCAACGACCTCCCTGTAAATCTAGAGATCCAAGATCGGCAAGGCTTGTCGAATTTCAAAACGAAGGCCATTGTAGAATTTTTAGGTCTTATCTTGCTCCGTTGAGATGGTGGTGAAAGAGTAGACCGATAATTCTTTAAACCTAATAGTGTACTCTCTGACTGTCATGCAGCCTTGGTATAGCTTGGAGAACTCCTGACGCTTCTGCCTCTTCACAGCGCTGGGGAAGTACTCATCTATAAACAATGACTCGAACTACTGCCAAGTCATGTTCGTGGTGTTGACCCTTGGGTCCTCCTTCACAGTTATCCACCATGTATTTGCTCCACCAATAAGTTGGTAGGAAGCAAGTGGAATCTTTCAAGCCTCACCGACTCTCATAGCATCGAGAGCCTTCTTCGACTCATCCAGCCATTTCTGCGCCTCCCCCGCATCAATGGTGCCAGCAAAAGTAAGGGGTTGTAGCCTCTTATACTTCGTAATCTGGTCGGTTTGAGTCTCTGACCCAGATCTAACAGGTGCCTAAATAGTGAGAACCTGATTGGTTGCGGTCTCAAGAACGACCGTCTGAACAGTTACTTTCGTCGCCTCGATAAATCCGGCAAAAAAGACTTCCATACTCAAAGGCATGGCAAAAGATGTGGGTTGGGGTGGCATTGCCTGCCCAGATGCAGTGGCAATGTCGGGTGTGGCCTGCGTTGTCGGCGAAGGCTGCGGTTCCCGCTCTGAATCTCAAGAGGTGCCTCCTCTTCTGGACGGACAGTGCGTGGCCTTCATCTATTCCTTGTTTGCATTTTCTCACTGGCAAGGAAAAAATAAAACTATGATTTAGGAACTGTAGCCAAGTATAATGTTATGATATTCTCAGCAACAAGTTCTAGAGTACTGCAATATAAAAACCACCTATTTTTCTAAGTATAGTGTAAGGTTTTTGTTGAGCAATCAAAGAATCTTATGTGCCTTGTATGTTTGGCCATGATGTAAAATAAGGTTAGAATGTTTATACAATAAGTATAAAACTTTGCAAGTATTTCAAATGTTTTGGTTCTAGTTTTTGTGAACATACATATATATTTCATTGAAAATCCATACGAATCAAAAAAATTCTAAGATTTTCCTCGGTAAATATCTTGATCTAACGTTCTATTGCAATCTTGTGTATTCAAACTCTTTCGCTTAGTCTTTTTGACTATTATCCAAATTCGTGTGTCCCATACCACATGAATTTGGTAATAAGGGTGTCAACCAAGTTAAGTTGTATGAACACGATCTCTATAAAACATCGGCTGAAGAGGAGTTCACTAATAGTATCGTCCAAGTTTACTCGTCCCATACAGTGTAAACTTAGTGATAATGTTAGTAATACAACTTTTCCTAAATGTTTCTTTTCACACAAGGTCATGGGTTTTTTTACATCCAAATTTTATTTAGTGCCCTCCAATTTTGTTGTGTCCCATAGCACTCCAAAGTTAGTGATACAAAAGAAAGAATGGTTGTAAGTCAACCCACCAAAGATAGTCTTAAACAAAACACTTTCATTCATATATAAAAAAATTTACAATGGCAGTAATCATTCGTGATTTTCATGCCTACTACCGCTCCTCTTAGACCTCCTGCTAGGTACAAAAAGACTATTAGAAGAAGGTTGAGAAGTTGCTCGCTGTTCTTCGATGTTTTGCATACGTGTTGACAAAACATTTTGAGTCTTCTCCGTCCGAGCAATACTAGATACAATCACATTTAACTGCTCGAATGGGTTAGTCGATTGCCCCATCGATGGTTGATAGGTCGATTGTGTGGCGACCCCCCACCCCGGACCACCAACCCCACAGGGTATGGCGTGCGGAAAGCCGGGGCGGGACGCCCGGCGTAGGCATCTCCGACCACTCCTCAACTCCTATGAGGTGGTTGAGACCCTACGAGCCTTACCTCAAACAACGACATAATATCAAAAGGTACTAAACAAAACTACCAACCGTATTAATCATCCAAGAGAAGAGATAATCCATAAAAATGAACCATAAATAAAATCATAATCCCTGCAGTCCATTAAAATTGACATACACATAAAGTCCAAAATTGTGGGTACAAATAAAAACCGTCATATGCCCACATGGTCTATCTAACAAGTCTCAACTCACCCATACCACAATGTGGTAAGTGTTATAATTACATAATCCAAAATATAATAATTCATAATTTAAAACACAGTTCAATCAAAATGCCTCTCAACTCACATCGAGGCCTTGGATTCTTTCGCAGGCAAGGTCCTCAAGATATGACTACTCCTTTGCCCTTATTCAGGACAGAAGGACTTGAAAGAGGAAAATTAGGGTGAGCTAACGGTGCCCAGTGAATAGAATTCAAATATGCTATCAATACTCATCAATAAATATCATGTATGCATGTCAATGTGTAGCATGATTAAAAGCTCATAACATATAGATATCAAGCATTTATAATAAGTTCGATGCAAGTAAAAGCTTATCAATTTGGATCCACATTCCACATGCATTGGGGTTACTAGTGCACGTCCATTTCACCGTACCGTTGACCCCAATCATGTTTATTTGGGATTACTAGTGCACGTCTATTTCACCGTACCGTTGACCCCAATCATTTCCTTTTTAAAACCCTCCTATGACAAGGTTAAGTCTCCCTATTAGCCAGATAGATGGGCCCAACCAAAGTCATAAGGTTTTCTCAAATCAATGCATCATTCAAAACATTAGAAGACATTTATGTTTTCAACATACAATATGTATAAGTGATATGATGACATAAAAGATATAATCATAAATGAAGTCTACTCACAACCAAGCCTCGCGAGAGTATTCAACCACACACGACCACCAAACCGAATCAACCCAATCAAGATCCTGAAACATACATCAATATCCTACCATACATCAATTTCTATGCTCAATCACATAGACATTACACATCAATCCTAAATCAGCCCACATATAGACAATAGGCCTAAATCCCATCTAATCCCATCATTCAACTCAAATCACATGACTTAGGCCTCTAATGCATAGTTCTCATTCATAAACCATTCTATTAATCAAAAATACTGATTTTCAATTCCTTAGGCATAAACATGCCCAAATTGGGTCACTTGATCACAAGTAGGCCTAACCCATGATATGGTCACAACCACCAAATCAGTAGCATAATCAATCCTAATCATGCTTAATTAAACATAAGTTGCATCAATTCAATGATTCTAGGCCAAAAGCATCAAAAGCCCTAAAATATGAAATTTTTCATACTTAGGCCATATTGCTGATTTACACTGGGTCACCATGTTCAGCCATGTATATCACTGATTTTGCATCATAGGTTCATCAACAATGACAACTAGGTCAACATAGTTGATATGCAAGCTATTTGGAAAGGTCTAAGTTCATATTCTAAATTTAGGTCTAATACAAGCAACCCTACCAATTTTTCATTTAATATTCTATTCAGATGTATCAATCTACCAACAGAAATATGTAATCACAAAATCAACTGTACAGATTGAAGTATGTGAAGAAACAAACCTTCTGTCCAAATATCAACCCAATCCAACGGTGGACCGAAAAGATAAGTATCTTTGATGAACAAGTCTCTAATCAGACAATTTCTCCTTTCCTGCGGCAAATACTCGAACTCAGATGACTATATCACACAACATACTTGAACCATAAACATCTCCACCGTTCAGAATGCAGCAATATCAGTTGTAAACTACATACCCAAATCTAATATCCATCCAACGGTAGATTGAGGAGATCTAAAGTTTGAGCGAAACGGCGTGAGAAATCCAGACTTTCCGACCAGCTTTGTTTGAGAGGTTAGATCTCTTAGACGAAACCTCTAATCAAGATCTCCACCGTTAAGAATGCAGAAATATCAGTTGTAAACTACATATCCGAATTTGATATCCATCCACGGTAGAGGGAGGAGATCTATAAGTTTGAGCGAAACGGCGTGATAAATCCAGACTTTCCGACCAGCTTTGTTTGAGAGGTTAGATCTCTTAGACGAAACCTCTAATCAAGATCTCCACCGTTCAGAATGCAGAACCATAAGCTACGAACTTGCTGAAAAAAGTTGATCTCAATCAGACCGTATATCCCGAAGATCCATCTCTTTGATGAAAACGTTGCAGAGATTTTCCTCAAGCAACTCCTTCTTTCTTTCTCTTCTTCTTTCCTTTCTCTTCTTTTCTTTTATTTTTTTTCCTTTCTCTCCACTCACCTCACTTTCTAGCACTTCCTTGATTCCCTCCACTCACCTCACTTTCTAGCACTTCCTTGGAGAAGAGAAGTGGGCATGGGACACTTGTCCACTTTCATGCACCAACCTTCACATGTGCTGGTCTCATACTACCCATACCAACCACATGTACTTTAACCAATCTCATGCTTCCATGTATTTTAAATGTCCAATCCATTTAATATACCAAATTTTTATTCTCATTTATCCTTTAATTCAATTAATCCTAACCCATATCAATTCATGGTTTAATGGACCCATGCATAAATAATAACATATGCATTATACTTTAATTTAACATGACCCATATACAATTTATAATACACATATTTATATACATTATCAAGTATCAACTATACAAACATTAAACAACCATCAAACAAACACCAACCATATCAAGGCAACACATAGAGTTTGGGCAAAGTGCAATTGGGTTATGGGCTAGATGAAATAATTTTCGGGGCGTCACATCACACCCACCTTAGAATGAACTTCGTCCTCGAAGTTTTAAGGTTAAGAAATTACCTAAGCCCATGAACTCGGCAAAGTGCTCCATCATGTAGTCCTCACGCTCCCAAGTAACCTGCTCCTCGCCATGAAACTGCCATCTCACCTTAACCATCGGAATCTCGTGGTTACGTAACCTCTGGACCTTTCGGTCAAGTATCTGAATAGGTTCCTCATCATAAGTCCCATCCTGCCTCAATTCAATGTTCCTCCAGTCCAAGACGTGATCAAAATCACTCTTGTACACTCTCAGCATTGACACATGAAAGACATTGTGGACTGCTGCTAACTGAGGTGGCAAGGCTAATCGGTAAGCGACGGGGCCAATTCGTTCTAATACCTCGAATGGCCCAATAAATCTCGGAGCGAGCTTGCCTTTTATCCCAAATCTAGTTTGGACCTTCCGAGGTGTGACCTTCAATAAAACTTGGTCACCCACCTCGAACTCTACGGTCTTCCGCTTAGCATCAGTGTAACTCTTCTGCCTGTCTTGGGCTACCTTCATATTATGCTTGATCCTCTTAATCTTCTTTGTGTGTTCTTGTACAAACTCTGGTCCCATCACCGCAACATCCCCTACCTCCGTCCAACAGATTGGAGATCTACAGGGTCGACAATACAATGCCTCAAAAGAACCATGCTAATACTGGACTCATAGCTGTTGTTGTACGCGAACTCACACAGATGTATGTACTCCTCCCAGCTACCACTGGACTCCAGGACACAAGCTCGAAGCATATCCTCTAAAATCGATATCAACCTCTCAGATTGGCCATCCGTCTGGGGGTGAAAAGCGGTACTGAGATCTAGTCTAGTGCCGAGCTGCCTCTGCAACCCCTTCCAGAATACCGATGTAAACCTCGGATCCCTATCTGACACAATCAAAACTGGCACTCCATGTAATCTGACTATCTCCCGCATATAGAGTCTGCTCAGCTTGTCCATAGAATCCCTAGTGTTCACCGGTAGAAAGTGAGCGGACTTGGTCAAGCGATCAATAATAACCCAAACAACATTATGTCTCCTCGGGGTGTTGGGTAATCCCACAACAAAGTCCATAGTGACATGCTCCCATTTCCACTCAGGAATGGCAAGCGGTTTCATCTGCCCTCCAGGCCTCTGATGCTCAGCTTTGACTCTCTGACAGATCTCACACCTCTGAATGAACTGAGCTATCTCTCTCTTCATGTCGGGCCACCAATACATTCTTTTCATATCGTGATACATCTTGGTTCCGCCAGGATGAATAGCATAATGAGATCTGTGAGCCTCTTGGAGAACACTCTGTCTGAGTCGTGGATCTGCGGGAACCCATAAATGTCCCCTAAATCTCAAGGCACCATCAGATGACAAGTGCCAATCAGTAAAATCACTGATCTCAGCCCAAGACTTGTACATCCCATAATCAACGTCAAGTCTCTGTTGGTCAATTACCTCCTGGACTTGTGTAGGCCGAGCTCTCATTTGAGCACATAACACAATCTGATCTGAAGGGGTAGCACATATACTCATAACCGTAGCGGCCTCAAGTAGTCTCCACTCATGAGACATCTGGCGTGCTACCATAACTGTTTCTACTCGCTTCCTGCTCAACGCATCAGCCACTACATTAGCTTTACCTGGGTGGTATTCCAATGTAAAATCATAGTCTTTGAAGAGCTCTAACCACCTTCTCTGCCTCATGTTCAATTCCTTCTGAGAGAACAAGTACTTGAGGCTCTTATGGTCAGAATACAAAGTGAATCTCTCACCATAGAGATAATGCCTCAAAATCTTCAAAGCAAAAACCACTGCGGCCAGTTCTAAGTCATGAACAGGGTAGTTCTTTTCATGCACCTTCAACTGCCTCGATGCATAAGCAATGACCCTATCCTTCTGCATCAACGCGCAACCCAAGCCGATACGAGAGGCATCAGTATAGATAACCAACTCCTGATTAGGCTCTGGCTAAATCAACACTGGCGTAGATGTCAATCTTTTCTTCAGCTCTAAAAAGGCATTCTCACACTCCTCGGTCCATACAAAGGACACATCTTTCTGGGTGAGCCTAGTCATAGGCGTAGCTATCTTGGAGAATCCCTGAACGAATCTCCTATAGTAACCAGCTAACCCAAGAAAGCTTCTGATCTCGGTCACTGTGGTAGGCCTAGGCCAACTGATAATGGCTTCAACCTTAGACGGATCAACTGAAATCCCCTCAGAACTCACCACATGACCTAAGAACTTCACTTCGGTGATCCAAAACTCGCACTTGCTCAGCTTTGCATATAGCCTATGCTCTCTCAGAGTTTGCAAGGTCACTCTAAGGTGTTCTTCATGCTCAGCCTGAGTCTTG
The DNA here is from genome assembly GCA_035771175.1 of Paratinospora sagittata. Classification (NCBI taxonomy): domain Eukaryota; kingdom Viridiplantae; phylum Streptophyta; class Magnoliopsida; order Ranunculales; family Menispermaceae; genus Paratinospora; species Paratinospora sagittata. The sequence continues at coordinate 17,457,630 of CM069604.1, forward strand.
AAATACACCAATATGTCATCAATGAAGACGATGACAAACTTATCTAGATACTGCCTAAAGACCCTCTGCATCAGGTTCATGAACATCTCCGGTGCATTAGTCACACCAAATGGCATCACAAGGAACTCATAATGTCCATAGCGGGTTCTGAATGCTATCTTAGGCACATCGTCCTCCCTGATCCTCAGCTGATGATACCCGGAGCGCAAATCAATCTTCGAAAAATACCTCGCTCCCCTCAACTGATCAAACAAGTCATCAATCCTTGGGAGAGGATATTTTTTCTTGATGGTCACCCTGTTCAATTGGCGATAGTCGATGCACAACCGCAAGCTCCCATCTTTCTTTTTCACATAAAGAACTGGAGCTCCCCAGGGTGACACGCTCGTGCAAATAAAGCCCTTAGCCAATAACTCCTCGAGCTGTTTCTGCAACTCTCTCAACTCGGCTGGCGCCATTCTATATGGTGCCATGGAGATAGGATTCATGCCAGGGACTAGTTCAATAATGAAATCGATCTCTCGCTTCGGTGGTAATCCTAGAATATCCACAGGGAACACATCTGGAAAGTCCCTTACAATGGCAATATCCTCAAGTATCACCTCACTAGTCTCTTCCTCAGTAGGTACTAACCCAACCAAAATCTTTCTTTCTCCATCAGTCACAAATCTACCCCTTGTGACTGTCTGGTCTGAAGCTCTACCCTGTAGTGTAAACACTGGGTGTCCGGGGATCTGAAAAATGATTCTCTTCGCGAAACAGTCGACAACTGCATGATAAGCCGCAAGCCAATCCATCCCTAGAATTGCATCAAACTCTAAAAACTCAAGGACTCGAAAGTCAATAGGCATCTCAACATCACCAATCTGAACCACACACTGGCTACAGATCATGTTCGGGTAGATTTTCTCCCCAGCTATAGTACTCACCACTAACCATGTACTAGCCCTAATGGGAGTCAAATGCAAACAATCTACCATACGTCCAGATATGAATGATAATGTAGACCCAGCATCAAATAATACATGCATAGAAGTACGACAAATAATAAGAGTACCTTCCACCAAAGTCCTGGATGCTATCGAGTCTGGCTCAGTAGCTGCCTTCGCTGTCTCTCTGGCACTGGACTGCTGCACAAATCCCTGAGCTCTCTGAAAATTCGGACACTCGAACTTCCTATGCCCAACCTGCCCACATTGAAAACGTAAGAACGGAGCCCTGGGCGCAGATGATCCAGTCTGAGATGTCGTCACATAGCTTCTTCGGCCTCTACCTCTGCCTCGGCCAGCAGTCTGTGGGAATGGGGGTCTCGATACACTCGGTGCCTGAATAGGAATCGGGACATGAGAGGAAACCACTGGTGAGGCCATCATACCAGTCTGAACCTGGGATGCCTTACTCTGAGCACCATCAGACTGTGCTCTTCCATAAAATTTTCTCTTCCTTTCCCATCTTCCCTTCTTCCATGGAGTCTGAAGCTGTCCCCTAGACTCTGCTTGTGAAGTCTGTTCACCTGGAGCTGTCCGTGTAGACATACCATCAACCCGCTCAGCCAACTCATACTGTTTGGCCCTCTGGACCACTGTGGTAAATCAGTCATCTTCGTCACAGACAAGGCCTGTCGGATCGCAAGTCTTAGGTTCAAAGAAAACCTCATAATCTTGTCACTCGGCGTTTAAACTAACCCAGGGGCATAAACTGCGAGCTGCCTAAATCTGAGCTCATACTCCCTGACTGACATGGTGCCCTGTGCGAGATTCAAAAACTTGAGTTGCTTAGCCTGTCTCTTAGTCTCTGGAACGTAAGCCTGTAAGAACAACCGTTTGAAGGTGTCCCAACTCTTTACTGCCCCTTGTGTATCCAACACTGAAAGCCACCAGTCCTCTGCATCACTCTCCAGTGTGTGAGCAGCACATAAGACCTGAGATTCCTCATCAGGCTCTAAGGAGCGACTGATCTTCTCAACATTCTTCAACCAATCTTCGGCCTTCTTCAAGTCAACTCCACCAGTGAATTCCTTAGGCTTTAGCTTCATGAACTTCTCTAGCAGTTTGATCCACCGATCAGTGGGGTTCTCCACAACAACAGGAGCAGGTGTAGGTATAGGCTGAGGTACAGCCATTTGAGGTCCTGCTGCCCCTGCAGCTCCATTAACCTCGGCCCCACTAGTCCCGCCTCCTGAGGTATTGTTTGAGGTGACTGTCGAGCAATAGCCTCAACCTGCTGCACTAACGCCTGTATCTGTGAAGTCTGGGCTGCCATCAAGCGGCTCTGTGCCTGAATGATCTCCTCCATCCTCCCCATCCGGTCATCATCGGATGGCCCTATGTGTGGTTGTCCCAATCTCTCGCTCCTCCTCATGACACTAAGAAGTAGAAATACGAGCAACCATCACACATTAAAGAATTTAAACATTAACAAAGCCTCATAACTACCTATATCATATAATACACACATAAAATATGATAGTAAGGCTTTTAAGTTCGTTCCTTTAAGCTTTTTAATCACCTAAATCTCTCACCCAATTCCTAGGTCAAAGTCATCTAAGTCCAATACATAGACCTAAATCTCTCACCCAATTCCTTGGTCAAAGTCATCTCCACCATTCAGAATTCAGAAATATCAGTTGTAAACTACATACCCAAATTTGATATCCATCCAACGGTAGATTGAGGAGATCTATAAGTTTGAGCGAAACGGCGTGAGAAATCCAGACTTTCCGACCAGCTTTGTTTGAGAGGTTAGATCTCTTAGACGAAATCTCTAATCAAGATCTCCACCGTTAAGAATGCAGAAATATCAGTTTTAAACTACATATCCGAATTTGATATCCATCCAACGGTAGAGGGAGGAGATCTATAAGTTTGAGCGAAACGGCGTGATAAATCCAGACTTTCCGACCAGCTTTGTTTGAGAGGTTAGATCTCTTAGACGAAACCTCTAATCAAGATCTCCACCGTTCAGGATGCAGAACCATAAGCTACGAACTTGCTGAAAAGAGTTGATCTCAATCTGACCGTATATCCCGAAGATCCATCTCTTTGATGAAAACATTGCAGAGATTTTCCTCAAGCAACTCCTTCTTTCTTTCTCTTCTTCTTTCCTTTCTCTTCTTTTCTTTTATTTTTTTTCCTTTCTCTCCACTCACCTCACTTTCTAGCACTTCCTTGATTCCTTTCACTCATTCTAGCACTTCCTCGATTCCCTCCACTCACCTCACTTTCTAGCACTTCCTTCGAGAAGAGAAGTGGGCATGGGACACTTCTCCACTTTCATGCACCAACCTTCACATGTGTTGGTCTCATACTACCCATACCAACCACATGTACTTTAACCAATCTCATGCTTCCATGTATTTTAAATGTCCAATCCATTTAATACACCAAATTTTCATTCTCATTTTTCCTTTTATTCAATCAATCCTAACCCATATCAATTCATGGTTTAATGGACCCATGCATAAATAATAACATATGCATTATACTTTAATTTAACATGACTCATATACAATTTATAATACACATATTTATATACATTATCAAGCATCAACTATACAAACATAAAACAACCATCAAACAAACACCAACCATATCATGGCAACACATAGAGTTTGGGCAAAGTGCAATTCGGTTATGGGCTAGATGAAATAATTTTCGGGGCGTCACAGATTGTCCCAGAGGTGGAGGGTAGGCCGTAGGCATTGGTGGAAAGTATTGGCCGTATGGTTGACTCATAGGTGAAGGGTAGTTGTTTTGATTGTACAGATATTCCCTAACTGGAACCCCTTGGACATTTGGATATGCTTGAGTGAAAAAGTCTTGAAACAATGGACTCATTGGGATATCCTGTCTTCCAAAATTTGGTGCCGCACAATTTTGTTGCTGTTGGTTCACAAAAACTTGTGGAACTGGCCGATACGGTACCTTAGGAGTTAGAAACCTTTGGTACATAGTATTTCCTTAAGTTGGTATGTTCCAGGAAGGTGAATTTGCTGGAACTCTCTGTCCATTCTGATTTTGTTGAGGTTGATTTAGGTTGCCAAAAAGATCATCCTCAGAGAATAAATGATCGGGTTAATCACTATTCGGGACTGGGTTTGCCGTAGGGTTCTGGTTTGTCTCTAATTCTTTCGCCATTTCCTCCTAAAGTCGCCTCGAATACCTCCTCGTCAGTCACCCCTCCACTTGTGACGAATGTCTTGAAGATAAAGGATGTTGTATCTTCATCAGTGATCTGCTTCGAAGATTCATCATAAGTGTTGACGTTTGCCTCGTATAGCATCCTCATGATCAAGACTTCGTAGCTGAGGAGCTCCTTCCTTGAAGGGTTCTAAATCACCCGCAACATTTGTTGGATAATTAAGTGAGGTAAGGTGACCTTAATTCCCTTCTCTATGCAATACAGTACAAGAAGTTGAGCCCTTGACATAGCACCTCTAGTCACCTTTTCAGCAAGATGTTGTCGAATACGATCTTCCCAAGGCCAGCAAAAGGTGGTTTAAGGAGATTGTTTGGGAGGTGTGCATACGTCAATTGGGTGGACGACTTTTTGGCGAGGGAATTGAACAACTGTTCCTTGGACTCAGCAATCTCTGCAATTGTCTGGGGTTCGTTTGGATCAATGATTCTATCTCCAATTGGCATAAGTCGCGAAATAATTTCGACGTTGATAGAAATCTTTGTTCCCCTGACCATTGTCTCCAAGACAGGGCTGATCCCATCTTCTTGAAGTCCTACGCAATTCATGGCTTCATAGAAAGACTTCACCAAGTTAAAGAAGACGTAACCCTCAACTTTTGTTATGTTCAACCACCCCAGCGTTGTGAGTTTTTCGTGAAGGATCGGACGGAGGCGGAGATCTCTATTGTCGATACTCCTCATAGTCATAACCTCCCTGTCGAACAGTTCTGTAAGTCTGATGGGAATTGGTTCTCGAATACTGGAAGTCGTTCCTTCACTTGAGGCCATTATCTTGCTAAAAGAAAATTAAACTTGTGAAATACACAAAATATATTTTGTTGGACAATATTTTCTTATTTTTCTCTTGATGTTTATGTCATCATTTAATCCAAATTCTCTATTAGCAACATGATATATATCTCATATATACATAATATATAGATATATATGTTTAATCATAACTATATATATAGTTTTCATAAATCATAACTAGATATATATATTTGAATCGGAACTATATAAAAACTATATAGTTTTCTAGATATATATTTAATATAAATCTCAACTATATATAATTCATATATATGTAGTTCTAAAGATATATATATGATAAAAATTTTCTTCTCCTAATTTGGTAGACTTAGGCGGGCTGTGGACCTTATGCTCTGATACCATTAAATGTCACACCCCTCCCGGACGTGCCTAAACAGGCAGGACACTCAAGGGCGGGGCGCAAATGCATTATAACAATAATTTAGTGTGCGGAAACCTTATTAAGTACAAGTATGATTTTATTAATTTCAGAATATATTTGTACATGAAATATTTATGGGAACATCCTCCCAAAATCCCCAATGAATAGTACAAAAGATACAAAATGTGGGCCCAAAAACCTGCACCCAGTCCACCCTAATCTCCTGTGAAAAAAATTGAATAACAACGATGTGAGCTACATACTCAATGGGTACATTAGTTCGTGAATATAACAATTAATAAAGCAAACTTCATAATCAAATATCATAAATACACATACGAGCATCATAATCAATACAACATGTATGTATGCATGACATCGTCTCGTATTGGTTCCATGATTATACGTCGCCTGAGTTTACGTATAGATGTCCCTCCCTAGGAGTAGTCGGGTTCTCATTGTACGTCCCTCCTCAGGAACGACACTTTGGATTCACGTACAGATGTCTCTGCCCAAGAGTAGTCGGGTTCTCATTATACGTCCCTCTCCAGAGAAATATAATGAATAGTGAGCATTGCTTCTAACTATTCTATAAATCATAAACCACATACGTCCCTAGGTGGTGCTTATGTATGATGACAATGCATGAACAGGTCCGGTCTTTACTTAACAATAGACAGGATTTGGCAATGTCTGGTGATCCTTATCAGGGTCGGTATCACTACGTGCAAGGTTAGGACATTCAGTATTACTTGTACAAGCTGATAGCTTTCAAATAAGACCAACCAGATCAGTCTCCAGTTTGAGAGGTGAGACACGAGGTCTATTTAAATACTAATCGTCTAGAGTAGCACGCTGCCTCCCATTCACTATTTAAAGTTACTGAGGACAAGACTGAGTCTGGTTGAGCCAGATTGACTACAAATTCGGCATAGCAACAATGTAATACATGAACTCCAAATATACATGCATAATTATGACAAGTATAAACATTATACGCAATAATGCAGTGTAAATGAATAGTAGATATAATGATATATGAATGTAAACTTTAATAAAAGTTATAAGACACGCAAACTTATGTTTCGTTCCCCACCTTCAGATAAAAACTCCTTCAAGAACTGGCGCCTTCCCCCTAGCAGAACCGCGTTGCACTGCACAGAGAGTCTCGGAAAGAGAGTCTCAAAAGAGAAGACAAAATCTCAAAATGAGTGAAAGAGAGAAGGAAAATCATAAGGAGAACTGATTTTGGTGTGAGAAATAAGGAAAGGGAGGGGTTCCTTAAATAAGAAAAATGGCACCTGAAGGTTCGGGCATGCGCCTGAAGGTTCGGGCGTTGCGCCTAAGGTTCGGGCGTCGTGCCTGAAGGTTCGGGCGTTGTGCCTAAGGTTTGGGCGTTGCGCCAGAAGGTTCGGGCGCAAAATTTTTTTTTTTGTGCTAACCTAGGGTATTACACTCTAGCCCCCTTAAAAGGATTTCGCCCTCGAAATCAGTACAAGTAGTCATGATGGCTATCTGCGTGAGATTCACTGCCGTCATCATCGTTTGCTAGCTCAGAGTAGTGCCTGTAAGAGCAGATGGAATCCTCAACATCATGAAACCATGGAGAGCAAATGGAGTCGGAATCGTCCTCAGAAGGTTCCAACCTTTTGCTTAATAGATGGTGGTGTAGGGCTTTGCTGGTTGCATCGTTTAAGGTAAGGTAGGTTGAGCGGTGGGATGTTTTTTTGTGCTATTGCTCGAATCCAGCCGCCTAACAATTTTGGTAGGAGATCCTGCCAAGATGAGGGCACAGGATTGTTGTGGGCAAAATTGTTACGAAAAGCCATGCACGATCTGTCGATAAGTAATTGTGACTTGTTTCAGATCCAGGAGGAGTCGCCGCAGGTTGCCAAGGAAGCCATTGCTTGTGTGCATCACTATATCCATCGATATTATTTTAAGACACTTTCATAGTTATTCAAGTGAAACGATGTATTAAGATATTTGTAAACAAAGTTCCATCATTTTATTGATAAGTGGAATAGTACAATGTATCACATCATGAGTTATTTCTAGAAAACAATTCAGGGTATTTATGTTTAATTGTTGCTTCTAGTTCCCATCTTGCTTCCTCTACTCCGTGGTGATCCCAGAGCACCTTCACAAGTGGTATGCTACGTCACCTTAGATCTTGAGTTTTTCTATCCAAAATCTGGATCGCTTTCTCTTGATACCTATTCCCTTCCTCAACCCGAACTTCGACCAGAGGGATGATATGTGAAGGATCAAGACGATACTTTCGAAGCATGGATACGTGAAAGACGTCATGAACCTTAGACATGGACAATGGAAGGGACAGACGATAAGCAAGTTTGCCAATACGTTCAATGATCTGAAATGAACTGATATACCATGGGGAGACCTTTCCTTTGATCCCAAAGCGTTTAACACCTCTTGTGGGCTGAACTTTTAGAAAAACCAAGTCCTCCTTATCAACTTCTAGAGGCTGCCTCCGCTTGTCAGCATAAATCTTCTGTCGACTTTGTGCAACACGAAGTCGCTCCTTTACTAGTGTGAACTTCTCAGAAGTCTATTGAACTAGTTTAGGGCCCAACTGTGGTCGATCTGCCATATCTTACTAGCATACCGGAGATCTGCAAGAGCGACCATAGACAACCTCGTACGGTGCCAGGCCGATACTAGTTTGGTAGTTTTTGTTGTATGCAAACTCAACTAAATGTAAGTACTTTGCCCATCCGTCATGAAAGTCCAAAATGCAACACCGTAACATGTCTTCCAAAATTTGGATAAGACGCTCTGACTGCCCATCAGTCTGAGGGTGAAAGGTTGTGCTCATGGTGATCTTAGAGCCAATTCTACTCTGGAAGCTTTGCCAAAACTTTGATGTGGATTGAGGGTCTCGATCAGAGACGATCGTGAGTGGTATGCCATGGAGGCGTACGATCTCTCTTCCATAAAGTTCGGCAAGCTTGGCGAGGTTATCCATGAACTTTATTGGCAAAAAGTGTGCAGACTTTGTAAGTCTGTCAATGATAACCCAGATAGCATCTTGCTCTTTATTATTTCGAGGCAAGGCCGTAACAAAATCCATTGCGATGTTCTCCCATTTTCATTCTCCAATAGGTAACGGCTGGAGAAGTCCAGAGGGGAGTCTTCGTTCTGCCTTAACTTGCTGGCAAACGAGACATCGAGAAACGAAGTGTGCAATCGCCTTCTTTATTCCAGAAAACTAGAATTGTCGTTTGACATCCTTGTACATCTTGTCACCCCCAGGATGCATAGCGAACCTCAAACAGTGCATCTCAGTGAGTACTTCTTTCTGAACCTCAAGATCATTCAGTGGACATAAACAATTTTTATAGAAAACGGCCCCGTCTTCAGAGACCGACCAGTGAGGAAGGTCTTGTCCGCTGAGTAGAAGTTCTCGTTTCTCCATTAACATTGGGTCGTTGGCTTGAGCTGCTGAAATCTTTTGAACCAGCTCAGAGTTGGCTGATAATTGAGAAAGTCGTGATCTTGCTCCCTCCTTGATCAGTTGCAGGTTAAGATTTTCTACTCAGGGCATCAGCCACAACATTGACCTTACCGGGATAGTACTGGAGTTGAAAGTCATAATCTTTCAAGAATTCCAACCATTGTCTTTGGCGGAGGTTTAGGTCTCTCTGGGTGTAGATGTACTTAAAACTCTTGTGATCTGAGAAGACCTCAAACCGTTCACCGTATAGGTAATGACGCCATCACTTCATTGCAAATACGACAGCTGCAAGTTCCAAGTCATGTGTTGGGTAATTACCCTCATGAATCTGCAGTTGCCTCGAGGCATATGCAACAACTTGGCCTTCTTGCATTAGTACGACACCTAAACCTTGGAGAGAAGTGAAAATCCAAGTGCATTTCTTGGAGTGATTAGTATTGGTGTCGTCGTGAGGTGCTTCTTCAATTCCTGAAATGATGTTTCACAGGCAGGATTTTAGATGAATCGCACGTCTTTCCTAGTAAGCTTCCTCATAGGTTCAACAATCTTTGAGAAGTTCTTGATGAAGCGTCTGTAATAGCCAGCCAAACCATGAAAACTCCTAATCTGAGTAACAGTGGGCTGCTTCAAGTTTAAAACCGCTTCAACCTTAGAAGGATCCACCTCAATGCCATTGCCTGGAACCACATGGCCTAGGAATTAAACTCGTTTCGCCCAAAATTTGCACTTACTCAACTTTACGTACAACTGGTGGCTTCTCAAGGTCTAGAGGACTATCCTCAGGTGTATCTTATGGTCTTCCTCGATTGAGGAATATATCAAGATATCGTCCACAAAAACCACCACAAATCGGTCTAATTATAACCTAAAGATGCTGTTCATCAAATTCATGAATGCAGCAGGTGCATTTGTTGGACCGAACGACATGACCAAGAATTCGTAGTGACCGTACAGTGTTCTGAATGTCGTTTTGGTAATGTCCGACTCTCAGATCCGGAGTTGGTGATAACCGGATCGTAAATCAATCTTAGAGAAGTATTCGGCATCTCTAAGTTGGTCGAACAAGTCATCAATCCTGGGCAACGGGTATCTGTTCTTAATGGTGACGTTATTCAACTTGCGATAGTCGATGCAAAGTCATAATGAACCATCCTTTTTGCAAACAAACAGAACTGGAGAGCCCCAGGGTGATGAACTTTTTCTGATGAAGCCATTACTCTCTAATTCCTTCAGTTGTTTGTCTAATTCGACCAGCTCGACATTTGACATTCTGTATGGTGGAATTGAGATAGGCCCAATCCCAGGTATAAGATTTATTACCCGGACATCGTGTACTTCGAGAGGGTACAGTGCTGGTGATTCGTTTTCATCACCAAGGGATAGAGCTCGAAGCTGTGCCTTGAGAAGTGCAACAGTCGAGTTGTGTATCCATTTCCTTGTTCCCTGAATCTTGACAAACTCCCCGGTGAGCAAGGTTGGCTGAACTTGCTTCTTCATACAATCGATCTTTGCATTCAGCGGTGCGAGCCATGAGCTTTGAGTAAGAAAAGATTGAGCAGGAGAAGATAATGAATAGGGGAAAATGACCTGCAATGTTTTTCCAACAGGGCTCGCAGCAGTGCAACAAGAATAAGCTCTACTATAATCAAAACCCAACCCTCCCAGCCCATGTTTAGAAGAATAAGGCCACGGCACCTCCGGCTGAACTATCTAGCCCTAACCATCAGGGTTTTCGCAATCATGGCGAAGAAGGTCGTAATGGAAGGGATGGCCGTCGAAACGACAATGGCAGGGGTGGTGGTCAGCACCACAATCAGCATGGCCATCAGAACCAGCAATAAGCGCCTCAGTAGCAAAGGCCGACTTGTTATAACTACAGCCAACAGGGCCATGTAAGAAATGCCTGCCCCCACAATTAGCGACCGTGGCAACCTATTCCCGTTGTTCCAGTCTAGCAAGCCCCACCTGCTGCTAATGCCCAACCCTGGTAGAACCAGCAGAACCTGGGGCAACGAAACCAAGGCAAAGGGTTTTCCATCGCTCAACAACCCCTCCCAGACAACAATGTAGTCGAAGGTACATTTTCTTTATTCAATACAATGGTGCATTTCTTGTTCGATTCGGGTGCTACGCATTCCTTTATATCTTTTGCATTGGTAAGGCATTTAGGGTTGCATCCTAAACCCACAGACATCACAATCCATGTCACATCACCATTAGGATCTGGTACTGACGTGAATCTATAGTGTTCTCGATGTGAGCTTCGAATGTCAGAACAGATAATATATGCAGATCTTTTTGTGGTGGACATTAAAGACTTTGACATCATCCTCGGCATGGACTGACTCACGCCTCTGAATGCAAAGATCGATTGTATGAAGAAACAAGTTCAGTTATCCTTGCCTACTGGGGCGTTTGTCAAGATTTAGGGAACAAGGAAGTGGATACACAACTCAACTGTTGCACTTCTCAAGAAACAGCTTCGAGCTTTATCCCTTGGTGATGATAATGAATTACCAGCACTGTACCCTCTCAAAGTACACGATGTCCCGCTAACATCTGAAGTCCCAACAATTTTTCTGAATGACCTTCGTGGTTTACCTTCTGTTAGAAAATTTGATTTTGAGATCAAACTCATACCTGGGAACGGGCCTATCTCAATTCAACCATACAAAATGTCCAACGTCGAGCTGGTTGAGTTGGACAAGCAACTGAAGGAATGGGAAAGTAATGGCTTCATTAAAAAAAATTCATTACCCTGGGGCCCTCCGGTTCTATTTGTTCGCAAAAAGGATGGTTCGTTACGACTTAGCATCGACTACCGCAAGTTGAATAACGTCACCATTAAGAACAGATACCTGTTGCCCAGGATCGATGACTTGTTCGACAAACTTAGAGATGCCAAGTACTTCTCTAAGATTGATTTACGATCAGGTTATCATCAACTCCGGATCAGAGAGTTGGACATTAATAAAGCAACTTTCAGAACTCGGTACGGTCATTACGAGTTCTTGGTCATGCCGTATGGTCTAACAAATGCACCAGTTGCGTTCATAGATTTGATGAACCGCGTCTTCAGATTATATTTTGATCGATTCGTGGTGGTCTTCGTGGATGATATCTTGATAAATTCCTCAACCGAGGAAGACCATAAGATACATCTGAGGATTGTCCTCCTAATTTTAAGAAGCCACTAGTTGTATGCAAAGTTGAGTAAGTGTGAATTTTGGGCGAAGCGAGTTCAATTCCTAGGCCATGTGGTTTCAGGCAATGGCATTGAGGTGGATCCTTCTAAGGTTGAAGCAGTTTTAAACTGGAAGTAGCTTACCACCGTTACTCAAATTCGGAGTTTTCTTTGTTTGGCTGGCTATTATAGACCTTTCATCAAGGATTTCTTAAAGATTGCTAAACCTATGACCAAGCTCATTCCGAAAGACGTACGATTCATTTGGAATCCTTCCTGTGAATTGTCATTTCAGGAATTGAAAAAGTGCCTCACGATAACACGTCTACTAATCACTCAACGAAATGGAGTTGGATTTTCACTATACATCGACGCCTCTCTCCAAGGCTTAAGTGTAGTACTAATGTAAGAAGGCCAAGTTGTTGCATATGCTTTGAGGCAACTGAAGATTCGTGAGGGTAAATACCCAACGCATGACTTGGAACTTACAGCAGTCGTATTCGCAATAAAGTTATGGCGTCATTACCTATACGGTGAACAATTTGAGGTCTTCTCGGATCACAAAAGCCTCAAGTATAACTACACTAAGAGAGACCTAAACCTCCGCCAAAGGCGATGGTTGGAATTCTTGAAATATTATGACTTTCAACTCCAGTACCATCCTGGTAAGGCCAATGTTGTGGCTGATGCCCTGAGTAGAAAATCTTATGTTGTTTGCACTCTTAACTTCGAGATGGGGAAGCTGGCTACAAAGATGGAGAATTTTAACCTACAACTGATTGAGGAGGGAGGAAGATCACGACACTCTCAATTATCAGCCAACTCTGAGTTGGTCCGAAAAATTTCAGCAGCTCAGGCCAACGACCCTATGTTAATGGAGAAACGAGAACTTCTACTTAGCGGACAGGACCTTCCTCACTGGTCGGTCTCTGAAGATGGGGCTGTGTTTTACAAAAAACGTCTCTGTCTGCCGAACGATCCAAAGGTTCGGAAATAAGTGCTCACTGAAATGCACTGTTCGAGGTTCGCTATGCATTCTGGGGTAGACAAGATGTACAAGGATGTCAAGCGACAATTCTGGTTTTCTGAAATGAAGACGGCTATTGTAGACTTCATTCCTAGATGTCTCGTTTAACAGCAAGTCAAGGCAAAACACAGACTTCCCTCTGGACTTCTCCAGCCTTTACCTATTGGAGAATGGAAATGGAAGAACATTGCAATGGATTTTGTTACAGCCTTGCCTCAAAATAGTAAAGGCCAAGCTGCAATCTGGGTTATCATTGACAGACTGACAAAGTCTGCACACTTTTTACCAATAAAGTTCACAGATAACCCCGCCAAGCTTGCCGAACTGTATGAAAGAAAGATCGTACGCCTCCATGGCATACCACTTACGATCATCTCTAATCGAGACCCTCGATTCACATTAAAGTTTTGGCAAAGCTTCCAGAGTAGAATGGGCTCCAGGATCACCATGAGCACAACTTTTCACCCTCAGACTGATGGGCAGTCAGAGCATCTTATCCAGATCATGGAGGATATGTTACGGTGCTGCATTTTGGACTTTCATGATGGATGGGAAAAGCAGTTACATTTGGCTAAGTTTGCATACAACAACAGCTACTAAACTAGTATCGGCATGGCACCATACGAGGCTCTTTATGGTCACCCTTGCAGATCTCCCGTATGCTGGTTAGATATGGCAGATCGACCGTAGTTGGGGCCTGAACTAGTTCAAGAGACTTCTGAGAAGATCACACTAGTAAAGGAGTGACTTCGTGTTGCACAAAGTCGCCAGAAGAGCTATGCTGACAAGCTGAGACAACCTATAGAATTTGATAAGGGGGACTTGGTTTTTCTAAAAGTTCTGCTTACATGAAGTGTCAAACGTTTTGGGATAAAAGGAAAGCTCTCCCCACGGTATATCGGTCCATTTCAGATCACTAGCCTATCGTCTATCTCTTCCATCGTTCATGTCTAAGGTTCATGACGTTTTTCACGTATCCATGCTTCGAAAGTATCATCCTAATCCTTCGCATATCATCCCTCTGGTCGAGGTTCGGGTTGAGGAAGGAAATAAGTATCAGGAGAGAGCAATATAGATTCTAGATAGAAAAACTCAAGAACTACGGCGACGTAGCATACCACTTGTGAAGGTACTCTGGGATCACCACGGAGTAGAGGAAGCAACATGGGAACTAGAAGCAACAATTAAATTGAAACACCCTGAATTGTTTTCTGGTCAATAATTGATGATGTGATACATTGTACTTTTTCACTTATCAATAAAATGATGGAACTTTGTTTACAATATCTTAATAAATCGTTTCACTTAAATAACAATGCAACTGTCTGAAAATAGCACCGATGGAGGTAGTGATGCACAGACGTAATGACCTCTTTGGCAACCTATGGCGACTCCTTCAGGATCTGAGTCAATCCACAACTACTTTCCGACACCGATTTGATCGCCCCATAGACAACGATCCTTATCGCATGAGTGTGCATGGCCTTTTCATAGCAGCTATGCCCGAAACAATCCCGTGCCCTCATCTTGGCTGTCAGTTTGAGCAACAACAAGTAAAAGCATCCCACCGCTCAACCTACCTCCCCTTAAACAATGCAACCTGCAGATCCCTACACCACCATCTGTTAGGCAAAGGTTGGACCCTTCTGAGGACGAATTCGACTCTATTTGCTCTCCATGGTTCCATGAAGTTGACGAGTCCACCGGCCACAGCGCTATTCAGGGACCTTATAGGCATTACCTTGAGCTAGCGAACGATGACGACAGCGGAGAATCTCACACTAATACCAATCCTGACTACTTGGACTGATTTCGAGGGGAAAATCCTTTTAAGGTGGGTAGAGTGTAATACCCTAGGATTGCACAAAAATTTTGAGTTTTTGTCTTCTCTTTTGAGACTCTATTTCTGAGACTCTCTATGGGGTGCAACGCGGTTTTGCCCTGGGGAAGGCGCCAGTTTTCAAATGAGTTTTTATCTGAAGGTGGGGAACGAAATATATGTTTGCGTGTCTTATAACTTTTATTAAAGTTTACATTCATTTATCATTATGTCCGCTATTCATTTACACTACATTATTGCGTATAATGTTCATATTGTCATACTTATGCCTCTATGTTTGGAGTTCATGTATTACACTGTTGTTATGCCAGATTAGTTGTCAATCAGGCTCAACCAGACTCAGTTTTGTCCTTAGTAACTTTAAATAGTGAACGGGAGGCAGTGTGTTGCGCTAGACGATTGGTATTTAAGTAGACCTCGTGTCTCACCTTTCAACTAGAGACTGATCTGGTTGGTCTTATTTGAAAGCTATCAGCTTATACAAGTAATACTGAATGTCCTAACCTTGCACGTAGTGATACCGACCCTGATAAGGAGCCCGAACAATTTTTTATTTTATTTTTTTATTTTTTTTGTGCAAACCTAGGGTATTACACTCTACCCCCCTTAAAGGGATTTCGCCCTCGAAATCAGTCCAAGTGGTCATAATAGTTATCTGCGTGAGATATACTACCGTCGTCATCGTTTGCAAGTTCAGGGTAACGCCTGTATGGTCTCTGAATGGCACTGTGGCCGGTGGAATCCTCAACATCATGAAACCATGGAGAGAAAATGTAACACTCCGTAATTTTAATTAAATACATACGTTGAAATACACGTATATCGAGATATAAAATACACATATTTTATACGTATGAGCCAAATATACATGTGTAAAATATACGTGTGTATGATTAGTAAAGAAAGAAGATGATACCTATGGGATCATCTTATATGGGTGCTTACAAGTTAAATATTGGAGTTGAATTATGTGGATTGAGTGTATAGAAGAAGAAGAGGAACAAAAAGATTTACTGTTCATTTGCGGGTATTGTTCACCGAACAGTATCGTAAACAAATAAAATAAAATAAAACACTGTTCATAAGTGGGTACTATTCATAGAATAGTACCGTGAATTTAAATAAAAAAAACAAACGAAAGAAAAAAAAGAAAAGAAAAGAAAAAGAAAAGGAAAGAAGTTGCTAGAATGCAACGAAGAAAGAAGAGAAGAAGCAGAGAGAAGAAGGAGAAGAGAGAAAAAGGAATCGCCGGATTTGCGGCCAAATTCGACGTGTCGGTAAGTTATTTTTACTATTTTTCGTCGTAAAATTACTATCTAAGCTAGATGTAACCTTTCTAGAGGACTAATTTAAGCTATGGGAGCCGTTTTACAGCGTTTTCCCCAATTGGGGGTTTTGACCCAATGTGAATGAAAATCCGTTAGAAAGGTAGAACAACGCTCCTTAGACGGTCAGGACCCCGAATATGTGGTTAGATTCAATTTCATGATTTTTGGAGACCGTTTGACAATTTTAATACAATTTACATCTTTCGGATGAATATTGAATAGTGAATAGCGAATAGTGAATAGTACACAGTAAATAGTGAATAGTGTACAGTGAACAGTGCATAGTGAACAGCGCACAGTGAATAGTGCACAGTGAACATTGACCAGTAATGTGAATAGTACTGTGCACAGTGATGTGACCAGTGATGTTAACACAATGAAACCCCGGTTTGAGATCATAGAATCGTGAAGAACTGAATTCCGGACGTCAGAACATGATATTTGGATATGCTTTGATCGTTTTAGTAACTAAGTATATGGTGTCGTGAAAATATGATTTGGACATCTATTTTCACTGTTCTTTCTTGTGGAAATATCTAGATTGACCACATAAATGATTTAGTAGTTTCTTCAACTGCTTATGAGTCCTAAATGGATTTATTATTCATGATTTGAAGTGATTTGAGAAATTAAAGATGTACATAGATATGAATACATGAAATTGAATTATGGAGTGATTGTAACAGGTTAAATTAGTTGGATTTAACTTGGAGCTGGACTCGAAAGCGACGATGATTGGGTTTAAGTTGAACGTGTTGTACTGTGAGTATAGTTTTCTTGCGTTGGTTCTTGTATGGCATTGTACGTATATAAAATGTTTGATTGTATGCATGATATATTTATATATAATGCATTGAGTTTTATGGATCATGCAAATTGATTTTTAGCAATTGGAGTTTGTAATGATGAGGTTTTGCGAATCCTCATTGTCATTTCGTTAGGAATTAGACCCAGATGAGGTTTTGCGAGTCCTCATTGTCAGTAGGTCTGTCCTAACAAGGGTTGGGATCCTTGAAATGACTGTGAATTCGGTTATGAGAGGTTGTGGCTACCTTGTAACGGCCATACAAGGGTTAGACCCGCTCTCTTGCCTTGCGGAGGAGGGAGATTGTGCATTGTGTTATTGAAAATCATGCAATTTATGTTGTTGACATGTATAATATATTCGTTGAATGATGCATGTGTTGAATATGTGTTTGAACTGATTTTAAATGTCATATTTCTCTAAATGTATATAATTGTCATCTCAAGAACTATATTCACTGAGCTGTTGTTTGCTCACCCCATTTCCTCCAATATTTCAGGTATTGAGTCGAAGGGAAAAGGAAAATCCGTGAGTGATAATCACGTGAGCCTTCGTCTGGTATGTGTATGTAGGCTTGGAAGAAATAGATTATATTTTTGTTATTTTGATATGTATACTTATCACACATTATATATATATATATATATGTGTGTGTGTGTGTGTGTGTGTTATCATCTAGATGGGATGTGTGGGCATATATATAGCTTAATATATTGGATGATGAAATGAAAATGTGATGTGTGAAGGAAGAGAATGATTATAGAGATCTATATTGGATGTGATTTGTGGTATATTAGAAAAAAAAGTTACTGTAAATTTTGGGATTGATTGTGAGACTACGTGAAGGCTAACAGTGTATTATATACTGTATATGGGTATGTACAGTGTATAGTACACTGTGCCAGTCATGACGTCAGCCTACGTCAGGGGCGTTGTGACAATATTGGTATCAGAGACTAAGTTTAAAATTCGTAAAAAGATAAAAGCTTTATGATATTATGATTGTTTATAGGGGTATACATATGGGTAGTCTTATTATGTTGAGCCTAATCCAATATGTTATCTTGACTGAGCATCACCTGTGTCGGTGAATTCCAGATTTGGAAATTAATTGTCAAGAGTAACAATGAAAAGTGCTGATCAAGAAAGGATCAGAAGGCTGGAAGGAAAAGAACTGGATGTAATCCAGTGATAATACATTATATAGCTTATATATGGCTAGGAACTACCCAACAACAACTAAATGCACAGCTTATTAGCTTGTGGCAAAGTTGTAATGTGAGAAAGACAGAGGCTTGAACCATTGATAGCTCCAGATGTGGATGCCAATGGTGTGAGTACCTCTAGAACAACATATATAGTTAAGACTCTCAATGATAAGCCAGATGAAATGAAAAGATATGTGAAAGTTGTGGAAACCTTCGGGAGAAGAGATTTTCCTATCTTAACTGGCAGTCTGATAGTAGACATAGTAAAGAATTTGCTACTCTGAGTGGAGACCATCTTAGAGAATGATTAAGTCTTTGCAAATGATAAAGTGCGTTAGCGTTTAAGCTAACTGATGATAAGAGATGATAGAAAGTTGGGTTAAGGACTCCTGAGATGATTAAGACATGAGATTAATTAAAGAAGCTATTTTATAAAGGTTTCTATCATCATGCTGACATTGATGTAAAGCATGAGAAAGTTTATCTTGTTACAATGTAGTGACATGCCTAACCATAAATACAAACATGAATTAAATAGACTGGTATAGTTTATTTTTGGAATGATCACTATGAATACTCTGCGAATGATAAGGATCTAGAATAACTTTTGGGATCCTATACGGCAAGTTTGATAATTGTTGGGTTATAAATATAGGCGCAAGTTGTGAGGCAGCCTATAACTTTCGGGTTAGCCAAAGCTGTGGTGAAATTGTTAACACCAGCAATAGTGAGATAGCTTACACTGCCGTTTGAAGCCGAGTCATCAACACCCGTGTTAAGTAAAAAGAGAAATAAGTAATGTAAGGAAATGTTGGGGCAATAATCTGAAAGTGAAGATCAGTGAAACATTGACTAAGGTTGAGATTTTGGCAGTATTAGTGACTCTAAGTTTGTTAGTACCTGACCCAAAAATAATGGAAAAAAGGGAAGTGATGTTAACGAAATATGAAAACCAGAAGTGGTTTCCAATGCCTGAGCAGGAGTAACAGACTGCGTACATTATATCTCGACCAATGATTGTCTATTATCAATCTAAAAAAAAATACAAACACGAGATGTGTTAATCGCCAGTTAGTCGATATGGAATGCCCCAATCTTTTATCAATTTGACTCCACCAGATTTTAGAATAACTTACAGTAAATGAAAGACCAGATCCAAAGATTTGAAGGACGTTGATAATAGGTATGATCAACATTTTGTTCTTGTGTATATTATGATGTATTGTTGGAGTTACCTGGCCCTTGATATCTGGTGATATGGTAGACAAATTGTATTATCTTCTGTTATACGGATATATCATTGATTGTGAGTATGCCTACAGGAGAAAAAATCTGGATATGGTTAGCAAAGATTATGTGTAATAAATATGAGGGTCATCACGTATTTATGGACTTTAAAATATGAAATTTTTGGAATTGGATGCTTGGTGGGTATGATTGGCTGGTCACCTCTCATGCCAGGTGGACCATCTCTCCGAAAAGAAGTAATTTTATGAATAAGTGAAAAATTTTCATTTTGAATCTCGAGAAATTTATACCCTTAAAATTGTCTCTCTAAGATAAGCTAGTTATTGACGAGGACATGAAGAATATGGCTAGTACAAAGCCATTTCGAGTAATGTCATAAGGCATGCAATTGATTAAAACTCCTGTGGTGAGCTGGTATATTGGAGTTCTTTGATGAAGTATTAAAATTGCTACCTGGACAAGAGATTGATAGCATATAAAACTGATGTCAGTATACTATGTATCTCCATTCCTTCATCTAAAGAGTACCTGAGAAATTGTGAGGATTTAAGGTGTAGGTAAATGTGTTAATGAACAAAAGATTTATTATCCTTTATATGCCACCTTGGAGAGCATTTGTGATAAGATGGAAAGAAGGTATAGTGAAATATGTTTAAGTATGAATTACGGTTAACTGAGCAAGGTACCAATAAATAATGAATATCCTTTACCATGGACAAATGGTCGAATTCGATTAACTATGCAGCCAAATCTTTAAGATCATTTTGAGATCTAGGCACCATCAGTTAAGAATTCGAGAAAAGGGTGTAATGCAGACTGTGTTAAGACAAGATATGGATATTATGAAATTTTGGTAACCTTGATTAATGTGTCAATCACGTTTATAGGATTGATGCAGTGGGAATATGAAGTCTTTGATGATGATCTATGAAATTGTCCCAAGAAAATGAGAGGAGCATGAATAGCACCTCGGAATTATCTTGTAGTCACTGAGAGAACACCGATTAAGTGCCAAGCTCAGTGAATATGAGTTTTGAATATAATTGAGATAAGAATTTTTGGATCACGTGACTAGTTTAAATAGTATCGTTAAGGATGCTGCGAAGGTCAAAGTGATCATAGTACTGTGACAACTGATGTCAATGATGGAAATCAGAAGTTCTCTGGTATTATTTGTATGTTATCGAAAGTGCATGGAAAGATTCTTGAAGCTATCTGTTCCACTCACGAAACTACACCAGACGAATGCTATAGAATGTGTGGACCGTTGTTCATGGGGAAACTCTCACAGTATTACATGTTATTACTAGTGGCAGAACCTAGACGTAATTGTGATTGATGAATATCACGTCCAGATCTGGGTTGTGCATTGATACAAAAGGATAGGTTAATTACTTGTGTCTCCAAATATTTGGTAGTGCACGAGAATAACTATCCTGAGAGTGAATAAAATTTTGTTGCTAGTTATGTTGAAATGATGAGAGCCTTGCCTCTATAATAAATAGATCACATTATCTTCAGATTTTAAGAGTCTGAAGAAATTATTTGAAC
The DNA here is from genome assembly GCA_035771175.1 of Paratinospora sagittata. Lineage (NCBI taxonomy): Eukaryota > Viridiplantae > Streptophyta > Magnoliopsida > Ranunculales > Menispermaceae > Paratinospora > Paratinospora sagittata. The sequence goes on from CM069604.1 coordinate 17,478,672, forward strand.
GGAAAGAAACTGAATATGAGGTAAGAACTGTGGCAAAAAAAAAAATTCCCAAAGGATTTGATTTTATATTGCATTATTATCCTGGGAAAGGCCAATATGTTGCTGAGGCATTGAGCAGGAAACAGGCTGAAACTGAAGTAGTATCTATCAGGTAGCCATAAATGGAGATTGTTGTGAGTGAGAGGTACAGTTATGAGTGTACTCTCTGTTACTCCATGTGTTGATATTTGTGCTCGGATGCATGTTCAGCTGATTGATACTCATATTCAGAGAGTAAGATTTATGATGAGACGAGTATGATATCAGTATGAAAGATTATGAAATTGGTAATATAGATTGTGTTAAATGAAGAGGGGATTCAAATGGTATTTTATGGGTTATGGGTAGATATGATACCATCTGGATGACCATTAGTGGACTGATAAGTCTATGTATTCTTCCAATGAACACCAGAATTCTATTGATAGACTGAGCAGATTGTATATGTGTGAGATAGGGAGATTTGTGGGAGTACTCAGATATTTGTCATGTCGGATTAAGATCCGAAGATTGTGTCGAGATCTGATATATGATGCAGACTCGATTTGGTACTCATGTCCTTCTCAGTGTGATATTGTATTCTCAGACTGGCTGACAGACTGAGAGAGTGACTTTGATGCTTGCGAGCATGCTCGGGTCTGTCATACTTGAATTTTGGGGGAAGTTGTAAAGAATATGTTATGTGTGTAAACAAATGTGAACTTTATTATAAGAACATAATGATGGCACTCTAAAGGTTTTATAATAAGCGTTATAGATCTCCAACTTGTTGACTTGAAAGTATGGAGTTATTGTTATTGGTGCCACAGGATATTATTACATACACAAGGTTGGTATATAGGCCTTGAAATTTATTGTGGCTGACCCAGTTTTGCTAAGGGTCTTACCACAAAAAGGCCAAATGAGATTTGGAATGAAAGGAAAGCTCGCACCGCGATTTGTTGGACCATTAGAGATCCTTGATAGGATAGGTCCATTGGCTTACCGATTTGCTCTACTATCACGGTTGATAGGTGTCCGTAATATTTTCAATATTGATGTTGAGGAAATGTCATTCGGATTCCATATATGTTATGGATCTAACTCAACTCTAAGTTGGGAAGGATACCACGTATCAAGAAGAGCAAACATGGGAGCGGACATATAAAATGCGGGAGCAATTTTCTGGGATTGAGTATCACTTGAGGAATAGTCTTTTATTCTAAATTTCGAGGACGAAATTCCTTAAGTTGGGGAGATTGTAACACCCCGTAATTTTAATTAAATACATACGTTGAAATACACGTATATCGAGATATAAAATACACATATTTTATACGTATGAGCCAAATATACATGTGTAAAATATACGTGTGTATGATTAGTAAAGAAAGAAGATGATACCTATGGGATCATCTTATATGGGTGCTTACAAGTTAAATATTGGAGTTGAATTATGTGGATTGAGTGTATAGAAGAAGAAGAGGAACAAAAAGATTTACTGTTCATTTGCGGGTATTGTTCACCGAACAGTATCGTAAACAAATAAAATAAAATAAAACACTGTTCATAAGCGGGTACTATTCATAGAATAGTACCGTGAATTTAAATAAAAAAAACAAACGAAAGAAAAAAAAGAAAAGAAAAGAAAAAGAAAAGGAAAGAAGTTGCTAGAATGCAACGAAGAAAGAAGAGAAGAAGCAGAGAGAAGAAGGAGAAGAGAGAAAAAGGAATCGCCGGATTTGCGGCCAAATTCGACGTGTCGGTAAGTTATTTTTACTATTTTTCGTCGTAAAATTACTATCTAAGCTAGATGTAACCTTTCTAGAGGACTAATTTAAGCTATGGGAGCCGTTTTACAGCGTTTTCCCCAATTGGGGGTTTTGACCCAATGTGAATGAAAATCCGTTAGAAAGGTAGAACAACGCTCCTTAGACGGTCGGGACCCCGAATATGTGGTTAGATTCAATTTCATGATTTTTGGAGACCGTTTGACAATTTTAATACAATTTACATCTTTCGGATGAATATTGAATAGTGAATAGCGAATAGTGAATAGTACACAGTAAATAGTGAATAGTGTACAGTGAACAGTACATAGTGAACAGCGCACAGTGAATAATGCACAGTGCATAGTGAACATTGACCAGTAATGTGAATAGTACTGTGCACAGTGATGTGACCAGTGATGTGAACCCAATGAAACCCCGGTTTGAGATCATAGAATCGTGAAGAACTGAATTCCGGACGTCAGAACATGATATTTGGATATGCTTTGATCGTTTTAGTAACTAAGTATACAGTGTCGTGAAAATATGATTTGGACATCTATTTTTACTGTTCTTTCTTGTGGAAATATCTAGATTGACCATAGAACCGATTTAGTAGTTTCTTCAACTGCTTATGAGTCCTAAATGGATTTATTATTCATGATTTGAAGTGATTTGAGAAATTAAAGATGTACATAGATATGAATACATGAAATTGAATTATGGAGTGATTGTGACAGGTTAAATTAGTTGGATTTAACTTGGAGCTGGACTCGAAAGCGACGATGATTGGGTTTAAGTTGAACGTGTTGTACTGTGAGTATAGTTTTCTTGCGTTGGTTCTTGTATGGCATTGTACGTATATAAAATGTTTGATTGTATGCATGATATATTTATATATAATGCATTGAGTTTTATGGATCATGCAAATTGATTTTTAGCAATTGGAGTTTGTAATGATGAGGTTTTGCGAATCCTCATTGTCATTTCGTTAGGAATTAGACCCAGATGAGGTTTTGCGAGTCCTCATTGTCAGTAGGTATGTCCTAACAAGGGTTGGGATCCTTGAAATGACTGTGAATTCGGTTATGAGAGGTTGTGGCTACCTTGTAACGGTCATACAAGGGTTAGACCCGCTCTCTTGCCTTGCGGAGGAGGGAGATTGTGCATTGTGTTATTGAAAATCATGCAATTTATGTTGTTGACATGTACAATATATTCGTTGAATGATGCATGTGTTGAATAAGTGTTTGAACTGATTTAAATGTCATATATCTCTAAATGTATAGAATTGTCATCTCAAGAACTATATTCACTGAGCTGTTGTTTGCTCAACCCATTTCCTCCAATATTTCAGGTATTGAGTCGAAGGGAGAAGGAAAATCTATGAGTGATAATCACGTGAGCCTTCGTCTGGTATGTGTATGCAGGCTTGGAGGAAATAGATTATATTTTTGTTATTTTGATATGTATACTTATCACACATTATATATATATATATGTATTATCATCTAGATGGGATGTGTGGGCATATATATAGCTTAATATATTAGATGATGAAATGAAAATGTGATGTGTGAAGGAAGGGAATGATTATAGAGATCTATATTGGATGTGATTTGTGGTATATTAGAAAAAAAAAATTACTGTAAATTTTGGGATTGATTGTGAGACTACGTGAAGGCTGACAGTGTATTATATACAGTATATGGGTATGTACAGTGTATAGTACACTGTGCCGGTCATGACGTCAGCCTACGTCAGGGGCGTCGTGACAGCAAATGGAGTCGGATTCGTCCTCAGAGGATTCTAACTTTTGCTTAACAGATGGTGGTGTAGGGCGCTGGTCGCATCATTTAAGTGGGGTAGGTTGAGCGGTGGGATGTTTTTTCGTGCTGTTGTTCGAATTCGGGCCGCCTAACAATTTTCGTAGAAGATCCTGCCATGATGAGGGCACGGGATTGTTTTGGGCAAAATTGTTACGAAAAAGCCATGCGCGCTCTGGCGATAAGGATCGCTGTCTGTGTGGTGATATAGTTGGTGATGCAAAGTAGTTGTGACTAGACTCAGATTCTGGAGGAGTCGCCACAGGTGGCCAAGGAGGCCATTGCGTGTGTGCGTCACTTTATAACCAAAGTTTCATCATTCTATTGATAAGTGAAATAGAACAATGTATCGCATCATCAGTTATTACTAGAAAACAATTCAGGGTTTTTTTGTTTAATTGTTGCTTCTAGTTCTCATGTTGCTCCCTCTACTCCGTGGTGATCCAAGAGTACCTTCACAAGTGGTATGCTACATCGCCTTAGTTCTTGAGTTTTTCTATCCAAAATCTGTATCGTTCTCTCCTGATACCTATTTCCTTCCTCAACCCGAACCTCTACTAGAGGGATGATTTGCGAAAGATCAGGGCGATACTTTCGAAGCATGAATACGCGAAAAACGTCATGAACCTTAGACATTGAGAATGGAAGGGACAGACGATAAGCAAGTTTGCCAATATGTTCAATGATCTGAAATGGACCGATATATCGTGGGGAGAGCTTTCATTTGATCCCAAAGCGTTTAACACCTCTTGTGGGCTGAACTTTTAGAAAAACCAAGTCCCCTTTATCAAATTCTATATGTTGCCCCTGCTTGTCAACATAGCTCTTCTGTTGACTTTGTGCAACACGAAGTCGCTCCTTTACTAGTGTAATCTTCTCAGAAGTCTCTTGAACTAGTTCAACTGCAGTCGATCTGCCATATCTAACCAGCATACCGGAGATCTGCAAAGTCGACCATAGATAACCCCGGACAGTGCCATGCCGATACTAGTTTGGTAGCTGTTGTTGTATGGAAACTCAGCTAAATGTAAGTACTTTGCCCATCCGTCATGAAAGTCCAAAATGAAACACCGTAACATGTCTTCCAAGATTTGGATAAGACGCTTTGACCGTCCATCAGTCTGAGAGTGAAAGGTTGTGCTCATGGTGATCTTAGAGCCCATTCTACTCTGAAAGCTTTGCCAAAACTTTGATGTAAATCGAGGGTTTCGATCAGAGACGATCGTGAATGGTATGCCATGGAGGCGTACGATCTCTTTTTCATATAGTTCGACAAGTTTGGCGGGGTTATCCGTGAACTTTATTGGCAAAAAGTGTGTAAACTTTGTAAGTCTGTCAATGATAACCCAGATAGCATATTGTCCTTTATTATTTCGAGGCAAGGCCGTAACAAAATCCATTGCGATGTTCTCCCACTTTCATTCTCCAATAGGTAACGGCTGGAGAAGTCCAGAGGGAAGTCTTCGTTCTGCCTTAACTTGCTGGCAAACGAGACATCGAGCAACGAAGTGTGCAATCTCATTCTTCATTCCAGAAAACCAGAATTGTCGCTTTACATCCTTGTACATCTTGTCACCTCCAGGATGCATAGCGAACCTCGAACAATGCATTTCAGTGAGCACTTCTTTCCGAACCTCAGGATCGTTCGGTAGACAGAGACGTTTTTTTATAGAAAACGACCCCGTCTTCAAAGACCGACCAGTGAGGAAGATCCAGTCCACTGAATGGAAGTTCGCGTTTCTCGATTAACATAGGGTCGTTGGCTTGAGCTGCTGAAATCTTTCGAACCAGCTCAGTGTTGGCTGACAATTGAGAAAGCCGTGACCTTGCGCCCTTCTCGATCAGTTGTAGGTTAAAATTCTCCATCTCTATTGTCAACTTTTCCATTTCGAAGTTAAGAGTGCAAGCAACATAAGATTTTCTAGTAGGCCATGATTGCGAAAACCCTGATGGCCAGGGTTAGATGGTTCAGCAGCAGGTGTCGTGGCCTCATTCTTCTTAATAGGGGCTGGGAGTGCTGAGTTTTGATTATAGTAGGGCTTCTTCTTGTTGCCCTGTTGCAAGCCCTGTTGGGAAAACGTTGCAGGCCATTTTTCCCTCCTCAGCTCTGCTCCTGCGCAATCTTCTCCTACTCAAAGCTCATGGCCTTGTCAACGACCTCCCTGTAAATCTTGAGATCCAAGATCGACAAGGCTTGTCGAATGTCAGGAGGAAGGTCAATGTAGAATTTTTTGGTCTTATCTTGCTCCGTTGAGATGGTGAAGAGAGAGTAGACCGATAATTCTTTAAACTTGGCAGCGTACTCCATGACTGTCATGCCGCCTTGGTATAGTTTGGCGAACTCCTGGCGCTTCTGCCTCTTCACAGCGCCGGGGAAGTACTCATTAATAAAGAGTGACTCGAACTGTTGCCAAGTCATGTCCGTAGTGTTGACCCTTGGGTCCTCCTTTACTGTTATCCACCATGTATTTGCTCCACCAATAAGTTGGTAGGACGCAAGTGGAATCTTTCGAGCCTCATCGACTCTCAGTGCATCGAGAGCCTTCTTTGACTCATCCAGCCATTTCTGCACCTCTTCAGCATCAATGGTGCCAGCAAAAGTAAGAGGTTGTAGCCTCTTGTACTTCATAATCTGGTCAGTTTGAGTCTCCGACCCAGATCTCACAGGTGCGTGAACAGTGACAGCCTTATTGGTCGCGGTATCACAGACGACCGTCTGAACAGTTACTTTCATCGCCTCGATAAATCCGGCGAAGAAGACTTTCATACTCAAAGGCAAGGAAAAGGGTGTGGGTTGGGGTGGCACTGCCTGCCCATACGTAGTGGCAGTGTCGGGTGTGGCCTGTGATGTCGTTGGAGGCGGCGATTCCTGATTCTGTATCTCAGGAGGTGCCTTCTCGGTTGGACGGACAGTACGTGGCCTTCCTCTCTTCCTAGTTTGCATTTTCTCACTGGTAAGGAGAAAATAAAACCATGATTTAGGAACTGTAGCCAAGTACAATGTTATGGTATTCTTAGCAACAATTTCGAGAGTACTGCAATAAAAATCACCTATTTTTTTAAGTATAGTGTAAGGATTTTGTTGAGGAATCAAATAATCTTATGTGCCTCGTATGTTTGGCCATGGTGTAAAAATAAGGTTAGAATGTTTATATAATAAGTATAAAACTTTGCAAGTATTTCAAAAGTTTTGGTTCTGGTTTTTGTGAACATACATATATATTTCATTGAAAATCCATACGAATCATAAAAATTCTAAGATTTTCCTAGGTAAGTATCCTGATCTAACAATCTATCGCAATCTTATGTATTGAAACTCTTTCGCTTAGCCTTTTCGATTATTCTCCAAATTCGTGTGTCCCATACCACATGAATTTGATAATAAGGGTGTCAACTAAGTTAAGTTGTATGAACACGGTCATTATAAAACATCGGCTGAATAGTAGTAATGCAACTTTCTCCAAATGTTTCTTTTCACACAAGGTTGTGGGTTTTCTTACTTCCATATTTTATTTAGTATCCTCCAATTTTGTTGTGTCCCATACCACTCCAAAGTTTATTGATACAAAAGAAATGATGGTTGTAAGTCGGCCCACCAAAAATAGTCTTAAACAAAACATTTCATTCATATATAAAATAAATTTTTACAATGCCAGTGATCATTCATAATTTTTCTGCCTACTACCGCTCTTTCTAGACCTCCTGCTAGGTACAGAAAGACTGCTAGAAGAAGGTTGAGAATTTGCTCGTTGTTCTTCGACGTTTTGCATACGTGTTAACAAAGTATTTTGAGTTTCCTCTATCCAAGCAATACTAGCTACTATCACATTTAACTGCTCGAATGGGTTAGTCGATTGCCCCATCGATTGTTGATGGTTTGACTATCCCATAGGTGGAGGGAAGGCCGTAGGTATTGGTGGAAAGTATTGGCCCTACGATTGACTCATAGGTGTGGGGTAGTTATTTTGACTGTACGGGTATTCCTAACTGGAATCCCTTGGACATTTGGAAATGCTTGGGTTGAAAAGTCTTGAAACCATGGGCTCATTGGGATGCCCTATCTTCTAAGATTTGGTGCTGCAAAAATTTTTTGTTGTTGGTTCACAAGAACTTGTGGAACTGGCCGATACGATACTTCAAGAGTTGAAAACCTTTGGTACATAGTATTGCCTTGAGTTGGCATGTTCCAGGAAGGTGGATTTGCTAGAACTTCTTGTCTATCCTGATTTGGTTGAGGTTGATTTAGGTTGGCAAATAAATCTTCCTCAGAGAACAAGTGCTCGGTTGGATCATTATTCGAGGCTGGGTTTGACGTAGGGTTCTGGTTTGGCTCGTTATTTGGTACCTCCCTAACAGGAATCTTGCGTCGACTTTTTCGGTAACAACGTCCATTTTCATCACTAATTCTTTTGCCATTTCCTCCTAAAGTCGCGCTGAAGGATCAGACGGAGGCGGAGATCTCTATTGTCGATACTCCTCATACTCATAATGTCCCTTTTGAAAACTTCCTTGAGTCTGGTGGGAATTGGTTCCCTACTACCTGAAGTCGTTCCTTCACTTGAGGTCATTATTTTGCGGAAAGGAAAATAAACTTGTAAAAGACACAAAATATATTCTTAACATTTTTAAGATTTATGTTTTGTCCGTTGGACAATATTTTCTATATTTTTTTTTCTCTTGATGTTTATGCCATCATTTAATCCAAATTTTCCACTAGCAATATGATATATATATCTCATATATTTATAGATATATTGATATATATATATTTAATCATAACTATATATATAATTTTCATAAATCATAACTATATATATATATATATATATATATTTGAATCTAAACTATATAAAAACTATATAGTTTTCTAGATATGTATTTAATATAAATCTCAACTATATATAATTCATATATATATATATATATATATAGTTCTAGAGATATATATATCTAATAAATAATTTCTTCCCCTAATTTGGTGGACTTGGGCGGGCTGTGGACCTTACACTCTGATACCATTAAATATCACACCCCGCCCGGACGCTCCTAAACCGGCGGAACACTCACGGACGGGGCTCGAATGCATTATAACAAGAGCTGCGAGCGCGAAAACACGATTAAGTACAAGTCTGATTCCATTAATTTCAGAATATAATTGTACATGAAATAGTTAAGGGGACATTCTCCCAAAAATCCCCAATGAATAATACAAAGGGTACAAAATGTGGGCCCAAAAACCTGCACCCAGTCCATGCTAATCTCCTGTGAAAAATTGGATAACAACGGGGTGAGCTACACGCTCAGTGGGTAAAATAGTTCGTGAATATAAAAATTAATAAAGCAAACTTCATAATCAAATATCTTAAATAGACATCAGAGCATCATAATCAATCCAATATGTATGTATGCATGACACTGTCTCGTATTGCTTTGATGACTGTACATCGCCTGAGTTCACGTACAGATGTCCCACCCAAGGAGTAACCGGGTTCTCATTGTACGTCGATCCTCAGGCACGACGCTCTGGATTCACGTACAGAAGTCCCACCCCAAAAGTAGCCAGGTTCTCATTGTACGTCTCTTTCCAGAGAAATATAATGAATAGAGAGCATCGCTTCTAACTATTCTATGAATCATAAACCACATACGTCCCTAGGTGGTGCTATGTATGATGCCAATGCATGAACTGGTACGGTCTTTACTTAACATTTAGACAGGATTTGGCAACGTCTAGTGATCCTTATCAGGGTCGGTATCACTACGTGCAAGGTTAGGACATTCAGTATTACTTGTATAAGCCGATAGCTTTCAAATAAGACCAACCAGATCAGTCTCCAGTTGAGAGGTGAGACACGAGGTCTACTTAAATACCAATCTTCTAGAGCAGCACGCTGCCTCCCGTTCACTATTTAAAGTTACTGAGGACAAGACTGAGTCTGGTTGAGCCAGATTGACCACTAATCTGACATAACAATAGTGTAATACATGCATGAACTCCAAATATAGAGGCATAAGTATGACAGTATGAACATTATACGCAATAATGTTGTGTAAATAAATAGTGGACATAATGATAAATGAATGTAAACTTTAATAAAAGTTATAAGACAAGCAAATCTATTTTTCGTTCCCCACCTTCAGATAAAAACTCCTTTGAAAACTGGCGCCTTCCCTTGGGCAGAACCGTGTTGCACCGCACAGAGAGTCTCAAAAGAGAAGACAAAAATTCAAAATGAGTGAAAGAGAAAAGGAAAATCACAAGGAGGAGTGATTTTGGTGTGAGAAATGAGGACGGGGGAGGGGTTCTTAAATAGAAAAAACGGCGCTTGAACGTTCGGGCAGGCGCCCTAACAAAAACTTTTTGTTTTTGTTTTTTTTGTGCAAACATAGGGTATTACAGAAACAAAAATATTTCTTTAAAATAAAACATCAAAAGTAATAGCTATGGTAGATACAGGAGCAAATAAAAGTATAATACATGAAAGTCTAGTACCCATAGAAGATAGAAATAAATTAAAAATGTCAATTAACATAGGACAATTTGATGGAAAACAAATACTAATAACAAAAATGTATAACTAATATTCCTATAATAATAAATAATGAAAAGCATGATTTACCCCAAACATTTATAACTAATACCCCTTGTAGGTATAAATTTATATTAGGATTAAACTTCTTAATCAGAAATAATGGTGGATTTTTCATAAGTGCAAATGGAGTACATTTCTTTAAAAAGTCAACATTTGTCCAAACTAAATATGAGACTACTATAGTACCCTATACAAAACCCATCAATGTAATAAGACAAACTTCAATGATAATCTAGTAGAAGAAATTACTAGTATAGATGATGACTACAAAAATATTCAAGAACAATTAGAAGTACGTGAATATTTAGAAGAAGTTTTAAATATAGAACCATCAAATATTTCTTTAAATACAAATTTACCCATCAATATTAATAATTTAATAAATCAATTAGAAAAAGAAGGATTAATTGGAGAAAACCCAACAATGTCACACCCCGCCCGGAAGCGCCTAAATCGGCGGTACACTCGCGGACGGGGCGCGCATTTGGAATAATAACAATGGTAATAACAGAGTGCGCAACAGAAATATAATATACAGTACAAGTCTGATTTCATTATATTCAGAATTCATTTGTACATAACATAGTCGAGGGAACATACTCCCCAAAATCCTCAATGAATAATACAAAGGCTACAAAATGTGGGCCCCATGAACCTGCACTCAGTCCACCCTAATTTCCTGTGAAAATTTGGATAATAATGGAGTGAGCTTAACGCGCTCAGTGGGTAAAATAGTTCGTGAGTATAACAATTAATAAAACAAACTTCATAATTAAATATCTTAAATACACATCAAATCATCATAATCAATCAATATGTATGTATGCATAACACCGTCTCGTAATGGTTTGATGAACGTACATTGCTTGAGTTCACGTACAGATGTCCTTCCCCAGGCGTAGCCGGGTTCTCATTGTACCTCCCTCCTTAGGAACGATGCTCTGGATTCACGTACAGATGTCCCTCCCCAGCCGTAGCCGGGTTCTCATTGTACGTCCCTCTCCAGAGAAATATAATGAATAGCGAGCAATGCTCCTAACTATTCTATGAATCATAAACCACATACGTCCCTAGGTGGTGATATGTATGATGCCAATGCATGAACTAGTCTAGTCTACTGGTATGGTCCTTTCTTGACATTTAGACTGACTTTGGCAACGTCTGGTGATCCTTATCAGGGTTGGTATCACAACGTGCAAGGTTAGGACATTCAGTATTACTTGTATAAGCTGATAGCTTTCAATAAGACCAACTAGATCAGTCTCAGTTGAGAGGTGAGACACAAGGTCTGCTTAAATACCAATCGCCTAGAGCAGCCCGCTGCCTCCCATTCACTATTTAAAGTTACTGTGGGCAAGACCGAGTCTAGTTGAGCCAGTATAATACGTGAATTCCAAATATACAGGCATTAGTGTGACAGTATAAACATTATATGATATAATGCAGTGTAAATGAGCAGTAGACATAATAATAAATGAATGTAAACTTTAATAAAAGTTATAAAACACGCAAACCTATGTTTCGTTCCCCACCTTCAGATAAGAACTTCTTCTTTCAGATCAGGCACTTCGTCCTGACAGAACTTCGTCGTATCGCACCGAGAGTCTTGAACAGAGAGTCTCAAATAGAAAAGAACTCAGAATGAGTGAAAAGAGGAGGAAAAATCACTAGAGAAGGTGATTTGGTGTGAGAAAACGAGGAGGAGAGAGCTCCTTATATAGAAAATTTGGCGCTTGAACGTTCGGGCAGGCTGCCCGAACGAAATTTTATTTTTATTTTTTTTGTGAAATACGGGGTATTATACTCTACCCCCTTAAGGGGATTTCGCCCTCGAAATCAATTCAAGTAGTTATGATAGTTATCAGCTTGAGATTCACTGTCGGTGTCATCTCTTGCGAGTTCAGGGTAGTGCTTGTATGGTCCCTGAATAACACTGTGGCCGGTGGAATCCTCATCATCATAAAACCATGGAGAGCAAATGGAATCAGATTCGTCCTCTGAAGATTCCAACCTTTGCATAACAGATGGTGGTGGAGGGGGCTGGTTACATCATTTGAGGGGAGGTAGGTTGAGCGATGGAATACTTTTTCGTGCTGTTGCTCGAATTCGGCCGCCTGGTAATTTTGGTAGAAGGTCCTGCCAAGATGAGGGCACGGGATTGTTTTGAACAAAATTGTTACGAAAAATCCATGTACGCTCTTGCGATAAAGATCGTTGTCTGTGTGGCGATGGAGTTGGTGATGCAAAGTAGTTGTGACTTGACTCAGATTCTGAAGGAGTCACCACAGGTTGCCAAGGAGGCCATTGTATGTGTGCATCACTATATCCATTGGTATTATTTTCAGACATCTGCATAGTTATTCAAGTGAAACGATGTAATAAGATATGTGTAAACAAAGTTCCATCATTTTATTGATAAGTCAAAGTAGTACAGTGTATCACATCACCAATTTGTATTAGAAAACAATTCAGGGTATTTCTATTTAATTGTTGCTTCTAGTTCCCATGTTGCTTCCTCGACGCCGTGGTGATCCCAGAGCACCTTCACAAGTGGTATGGTACGTCGCCTTAGTTCTTGAGTTTTCCTATCCAAAATCTGTATCGCTCTCTCCTGATACTTATTTCCTTCCTGAACCCGAACCTCGACTAAAGGGATAATTTGCGAAGGATCAGGACGATACTTGCAAAGCATAGATACGTGAAAAATGTCATGAACCTTAGGCATGGACGATGGAAGGGATAGACGATAAGCAAGTTTGCCAATACATTCAATGATCTGAAATGGACCTATATACCGCGGGGAGAGCTTTCCTTTCATCCCAAAGCGTTTGACACCTCTTGTGGGCGGAACTTTTAGAAAAAAGAACTCCCCCTTATTAAATTCTAGAGGTTGTCGCCGCTTGTCAGCATAGCTCATCTGTCGACTTTGTGCAACACGAAGTCGTTCATTTACTAGTGTGATCTTCTCAGAAGTCTCTTGAACTAGTTTAAAGCCTAACTACGGTCTATCTTCCATATCTCACCAGAATACCGGAGATCTGCAAGGGCGACCATAAAGAGCCTTGTACGGTGCCATGCCGATACTAGTTTGGTAGCTGTCGTTGTATGAAAACTCTGCTAAATGTAAGTATTTTGCCCATCCTTCATTAAAGTCCAAAATGCAGCATCGTAACATGTCTTCTAAGATTTGGATAAGCCGCTCTGACTACCCATCAGTCTGAGGGTGGAAGGTTGTGCTCATAGTGATCTCAGAACCCATTCTACTCTGGAAGCTTTTCCAAAAGTTTGATGTGAATCGAGGGTCTCGATCAGAGACGATCGTGAGTGGTATGCCATGAAGGCGTACGATCTCTGTGGCGACCTCGCACCCCGGACCACCAACCCCGCACCCCGGACCACCAACCCCGCAGGGAATGATGTGCGGAATGCCGGGGCGGGACGCCCGGCGTAGGCATCTCCGACCACTCCTCAACTCCCGTGAGGTGGTTGAGACCCTACGAGCCTTATCTCAAACAACGACATAATATCAAAAGGTACTAAACAAAACTACCCACCGTATTAATCATCAAAGACAAGAGATAATCTACAAAAATGAACCACAAATAAAATCATAATCCCTACAGTCCATTAAAATTGGCATACACATAAACTCCAAAATTGTGGGTACAAATAAAAATCGTCATATGCCCACATGGTCTATCTAACAAGTCCAAACTCACCCATACTACAATGTGGTAAGTGTTATAATTACATAATCAAAAATATAATACTTCATAATTTAAAACACAGTTCAATCAAAATGCCTCTCAACTCACATCGAGGACTTTGATTCTCTCGCAGGCAAGGCCCTCAAGATATAACTACTCCTTTGCCCTTATTCGGGACAGAAGGACCTGAAAGAGGAAAATGAGGGTGAGCCAACGGTGCCGAGTGAATAGAATTCAAATATGCTATCAATACTCATCAATAAATATCATGTATGCATGTCAATGTGTAGCATGATTAAAAGCTCATAACATATAGATATCAAGCATTTATAATAAGTTCGATGCAAGTAAAAGCTTATCAATTTGGATCCACATTCTACATGCATTGGGTTACTAGTGCACGTCTATTTCACCGTACCGTTGATCCAAATCATGTTTTATTTGGGGTTACTAGTGCACGTCTATTTCACCGTACCGTTGACCCCAATCATTTCCTTTCATAAAACCCTCCTATGACAATATTAAGTCCCCTTATTAGCCAGATAGATGGCCCAACCAAAGTCATAAGGTTTTCTCAAATCAATGCATCATTCAAAACATTAGAACACATTCATGTTTTCAACATACAATATATATAAGTGATATGATGACATAAAAGATATAATCATAAATGAAGTCTACTCACAACCAAGCCTCGCGAGAGTATTTAACCACACACGACCACCAAACCGAATCAACCCAATCAAGATCCTGAAACATACATCAATATCCTACCATACATCAATTTCTATGCTCACTCACATAGACATTACACATCAACCCTAAATCAGCCCACATATAAACAATAGGCCTAAATCCCAAATCATGTCACAACCACCAAATCAGTATCATAATCAACCCTAATCATGCTTAATTAAACATAAGTTGCATCAATTCAATGATTCTAGGCCAAAAGCATCAAAAGCCCCAAAATATGAAAATTTTCATACTTAGGTCATATTGCCGATTTACACTAGGTCACCATGTTCAGCCATGTATATCACTGATTTTGCATCATAGGTTCATCAGCAATGGCAACTAGGTCAACATAGTTGACATGCAAGCTATTTGGAAAGGTCTAAGTTCATATTCTAAATTTAGGTCTAATACAAGCAACCCTATCAATTCTTCATTTAATATTCTGTTCAGATGTATCAATCTACCAACAAAAATATGTAATCACAAAATCAACCGTACAGATTGAATTATGTAAAGAAACAAACCTTCTGTCCAAATATCAGCCCAATCCAACGGTGGACCGAAAAGATAAGTCTCTTTGATGAACAAATCTCTAATAAGACAATTTCTCCTTTCCTGCTACAAATACTCAAACTCAGATGACTATATCACACAAAATACTAAACGCATAAACATCGCCACCGTTCATAATACAAAAATATCAGTTATAAACTACATACCCAAATTTGATATCCATCCAACAGTAGATTGAGGAGTTCTGGAAGTTTGAGCGAAACGGCACGAGAAATCCAGACTTTCCGACCAGCTTTGTTTGAGAGGTTAGATCTCTCAGACGAAACCTCTAATCAAGATCTCCACCATTCCGAATGCAGAACTATCAGTTGTACACTACATACCCAAATTTTATATCCCTCTAATGGTAGATTAAGGAGATCTAGAAGTTTGAGCGAAACGGCGCGAGAAATCTAGACTTTCCGACCAGCTTTGTTTGAGAGGTTAGATCTCATAGACGAAACCTCTGATCAAGATCTTCACCGACCTGCATTAATAACCATAAGCTACAAACTTGCTGACAAAGTTTGAGCTCAATCTGACCATATATACCAAAGATCCAGGTCTTTGATGAAAATGTTGCAGAGATCCTCCTCCTGCAACTCTCTCTTTCTTTCTCTTCTTCTTTCCTTTCTCTTCTTTTCTTTTATTTTTTTTTCCTTTCTCTCCACTCACCTCTTTCTAGCACTTCCTTGATTCCCTCCTTGATTCTCTCCTTGATTCCCTCCACTCATTCTAGCACTTCCTTGAAGAAGAGAAGTGGGCATGGGACACTTGTCCACTTTCATGCACCAACCTTCACATGTGTTGGTCTCATACTACCCATACCAACCACATGTACTTTAACCAATCTCATGCTTCCATGTATTTTAAATGTCCAATCCATTTAATACACCAAATTTTCATTCTCATTTATCCTTTTATTCAATCAATCTTAACCCATATCAATTCATGGTTTAATGTGCCCATGCATAAATAATAACATATGCATTATACTTTAATTTAACATGACCCATATACAATTTATGATACACATATTTATATACATTATCAAGCATCAACTATACAAACATTAAACAAGCATCAAACAAACACCAAACATATCAAGGCAACGCATAGAGTTTGGGCAAAGTGTAATTGGGTTATGGGCTAGATGAAATAATTTTCAGGGCGTCACATCGCACCCACCTTAGAATGAACTTCGTCCTCGAAGTTTTAAGGTTAAGAAATTACCTAAGCCAATGAACTCCGCAAAGTGCTCCATCATGTAGTCCTCACGCTCCCAAGTAACCTGCTCCTCTCCAAGGAACTGTCATCTCACCTTAACCGTCGGAATCTTGCGGTTACGTAACCTCTGGACCTTTCGAGCAAGTATCTGAATAGGTTCCTCATCATAAGTCCCATCCTGCCTCAGTTCAATGTTCCTCCAGTCCAAGACGTGATCAAAATCACTCTTGTACACTCTCAGCATTGACACATGAAAGACATTGTGGACTGTTGCTAACTGAGGTGGCAAGGCTAATTGGTAAGCGACGGGGCCAATTCGTTCTAAAACCACGAACGGCCCAATAAATCTCGGAGAGAGCTTGCCTTTTATCCCAAATCTAGTTTGGCCCTTCTGAGGTGAGACCTTCAATAAAACTTGGTCACCCACCTCGAACTCTACGGTCTTTCGCTTGGCATCAGTGTAACTCTTCTGCTTGTCTTGGGCTACTTTCATATTATGCTTGATCCTCTTAATCTTCTCTGTGTGTTCTTGTACAAACTCTGGTCCCATCACCGCAACATCCCCTACCTCCGTCCAACAGATTGGAGATCTACAGGGTCGACCATACAATGCCACAAAAGGAGCCATGCCAATACTGGACTGATAGTTGTTGTTGTACACGAACTCACACAGATGTATGTACTCCTCCCAGTTACCACTGGACTCAAGGACACAAGCTCGAAGCATATCCTCTAAAATCGATATCAACCTCTCAAACTGGCCCTCCGTCTGGGGGTGAAAAGCGGTACTGAGATCTAGTCTAGTGCCGAGCTGCCTCTGCAACCCCTGCCAGAATACCGATGTAAACCTCAGATCCCTATCTGACACAATCGAAACTGGCACTCCATGTAATCTGACTATCTCCCGCATATAGAGTCTGCTCAGCTTGTCCATTGAATCCCTAGTGTTCACCGGTAGACAGTGAGCGGACTTGATCAAGCGATCAATAATAACCCAAACAGCATTATGTCTCCTCGGGGTGTTGGGTAATCCAACAACAAAGTCCATAGTGAGGTGCTCCCATTTCCACTCAGGGATGGCGAGCGGTTGCATGTGCCCTCCAAGCCACTGATGCTCAGCTTTGACTCTTTGACAAATCTCACACCTCTGAATGAACTGAGCTATCTCCCTCTACATGTCGGGCCACCAATACATTCTTTTCATATCATGATACATCTTGGTTCCGCCAGGATGAATAGCATAATGAGATCTGTGAGCCTCTTGGAGAACACTCTGTCTAAGTCGTGGATCTGCGGAAACCCATAAACGTCCCCTAAATCTCAAGGCACCATCAGATGACAAGTGCCAATCAGTAAAATCACTGCTCTCAGCCCAAGACTTGTACATCCCATGATCAACGTCAAGTCTCTGTTGGTCAATTACCTCCTGGACTTGTGTAGGCTGAGCTTTCATTTGAGCACATATCACAATCTGATCTGAAGGGGTAGCACATATACTCATAACCGTAGCGGCCTCAAGTAGTCTCCACTCATGAGACATCTGGCGTGCTACCATAACTGTTTCTACTCGCTTCCTGCTCAACGCATCAGTCACTACATTGGCTTTACTTGGGTGGTATTCCAATGTAAAATCATAGTCTTTGAAGAGCTCTAACCACCTTCTCTGCCTCATGTTCAATTCCTTCTGAGAGAACAAGTACTTGAGGCTCTTATGGTCAGAATACAAAGTGAATCTCTCACCATAGAGATAATGCCTCAAAATCTTCAAAGCAAAAACCACTGCGGCCAGTTCTAAGTCATGAACAGGGTAGTTCTTTTCATGCACCTTCAACTGCCTCGATGCATAAGCAATGACCCTATCCTTCTGCATCAACGCGCAACCCAAGCCGATACGAGAGGCATCAGTATAGATAACCAACTCCTGATTAGGCTCTGGCTAAATCAACACTGGCGTAGATGTCAATCTTTTCTTCAGCTCTAAAAAGGCATTCTCACACTCCTCGGTCCATACAAAGGACACATCTTTCTGGGTGAGCCTAGTCATAGGCGTAGCTATCTTGGAGAATCCCTGAACGAATCTCCTATAGTAACCAGCTAACCCAAGAAAGCTTCTGACCTCGGTCACTGTGGTAGGCCTAGGCCAACTGATAATGGCTTCAACCTTAGACGGTTCAACTGAAATCCCCTCAGAACTCACCACATGACCTAAGAACTTCACTTCGGTGATCCAAAACTCGCACTTGCTCAGCTTTGCATATAGCCTATGCTCTCTCAGAGTTTGCAAGGTCACTCTAAGGTGTTCTTCATGCTCAGCCTGAGTCTTGGAATACACCAATATGTCATCAATGAAGACGATGACAAACTTATCCAGATACTGCCTAAAGACCCTCTGCATCAGGTCCATGAACATCGCCGGTGCATTAGTCACACCAAATGGCATCACAAGGAACTCATAATGTCCATAGCGGGTTCTGAATGTTGTCTTAGGCACATCCTCCTCCCTGATCCTCAGCTGATGATACCCGGAGCGCAAATCAATCTTCGAAAAATACCTCGTTCCCCTCAACTGATCAAACAAGTCATCAATCCTTGGGAGAGGATATTTGTTCTTGATGGTCACCCTGTTCAATTGGCGATAGTCGATGCACAACCGCAAGCTCCCATCTTTCTTTTTCACAAAAGAATTGGAGCTCCCCAGGGTGACACGCTCGGGCAAATAATGCCCTTAGCCAATAACTCCTCGAGCTGTTTCTACAACTCTCTCAACTCGGTTGGCGCCATTCTATATGGTGCCATGGAGATAGGCTTCGTGCCAGGAACTAGTTCAATAATGAAATCGATCTCTCGCTTCGGTGGTAATCCTGGAAGATCCGCAGGGAACACAACTGGAAAGTCCCTAACAATCGCAATATCCTCAAGTATCACCTCACTAGTCTCTTCCTCATCAGGCACTAACCCAGCCAAAATATCCCTATCTCCATTAGTCACAAATCTACCCCTTGTGACTATCTGGTCTGAAGCTCTACCCTGTAGTGTAAACACTGGGTGTCCGGGGATCTGAAAAATGATTCTCTTCGCGAAACAGTCAACAACTGCATGATAAGCCGCGAGCCAATCCATCCCTAAAATTGCATCAAACTCTAAAAACTCTAGGACTCGAAAGTCAATAGGCATTTCAACATCACCAATCTGAACCAAACACTCGCTACAGATAATGTTCGGGTAGATCCTCTCCCCAGCTACGGTACTCATCACTAACCATGTACTAGCCCTAATGGTAGTCAAATGCAAACTATCTTCCATACATCCAGATATGAATGATAATGTAGACCCAACATCAAATAATACATGCATAGAAGTACCACAAATAATAAGAGTACCTTCCACCAAAGTCCTGGATGTTGTCGGGTCTGGCTTAGTAGCTGCCTTCGCTGTCTCTCTGACACTGGACTGCTGCACAAATCCCTGAGCTCTCTAAAAATTTGGACACTCGAACTTCCTATGCCCAGCCTGCCCACATTGAAAACATAAGAACGGAGCCCTGGGCGCAAATGACCCAGTCTGAGATGTCGTCACATAACTTCATCGGCCTCTACCTCTGTCTCGGCCAGCAGTCTGTGGGAATGGGGGTCTCGTTGCACTCGGTGCCTGAATAGGAATCGGGACAGGAGAGGAAACAACTGGTGAGGCCATTATACCAGTCTGAACTTGGGATGCCTTACTCTAAGCACCATCAGACTGTCCTCTTCCAAAAAAATTTCTCTTCATTTCCCATCTTCCCTTCTTCCACGGAGTCAGGAACTGTCCCCCAGACTCTGCTTGTGAAGTCGGTTCACCTGGAGCTGCTCGTGTAGACATACCATCAACTCGCTCAGCCAACTCATATTGTTTGGCCCTCTGGACCACTATGGTAAAATCAGTCATCTTCGTCACAGACAAGGCCTGTCGGATCGCAGGCCTTAGGTTCAAAGAAAACCTCATAATCTTGTCACTCGGCGTCTGAACTAACCCAGGGGCATAAACTGCGAGTTGCCTAAACCTGAGCTCGTACTCCCTGACTGACATGGTGCCCTGTGCGAGATTCAAAAACTCGAGTTACTTAGCCTGTCTCTCAGTCTCTGGAACGTAAGCCTGTAAGAACAACCGTTTGAAAGTGTCCCAACTCTTCACTGCCCCCTGTGTATCCAACACTGAAAACCACCAGCCCTCTGCATCACTCTCCAGTGTGTGAGCAACACATAGGACCCGAGACTCCTCATCAAGCTCTCAGGAGCGACTGATCTTCTCAACATTCTTCAGCCAATCTTCGGCCTTCTTCAAGTCAACCCCACCAGTGAATTCCTTAGGTTTTAGCTTCATGAACTTCTCTAGCAGTTTGATCCGCCGATCAGTGGGGTTCTCTACAACAATAGGAGCAGGTGTAGGCATAGGCTGAGGTACAGCCATTTGAGGTCCTGCTACCCCTGCAGCTTCATTAGCCTCGGCCCCCCTAGTGCCCGCCTCCTGAGGTATTGTTTGAGGTGACTGTCGAGCAATAGCCTCAACCCGCTGCACTAACGCCTGTATCTGTGAAGTCTGGGCTGCCATCAAGCGGCCCTGTGCCTTAATGATCTCCTCCATCCTCCTCATCCGGTCATCATCGAATGGCCCTGTGTGTGGCTGTCCCAATCTCTCGCTCCTCCTCATGACAATCGAGAAGTAGAAATACGAGCAACCATCACACATTAAAGAATTTAAAACATTAATAAAGCCTCATAACTACCCATATCATATAATACACACAAAAAATATGATAGTAAGGCTTTTAAGTTAGTTCCTTTAAGCTTTTTAATCACCTAAATCTCTCACCCAATTCCTAGGTCAAAGTCATCTAAGTCCAATACATAGACCAAACCTAGTAAAATCAGGCTCTAATACCAACTGTGGCGACCCCGCACCCCGGACTACCAACCCCGTAGGGAATGGCGTGCGGAATGCCGGGGCGGGACGCCCGGCGTAGGCATCTCCGACCACTCCTCAACTCCCGTGAGGTGGTTGAGACCCTACGAGCCTTATCTCAAACAACGACATAATATCAAAAGGTACTAAACAAAACTACCCACCGTATTAATCATCAAAGACAAAAGATAATTCATAAAAATGAACCACAAATAAAATCATAATCCCTACAGTCCATTAAAATTGACATACACATAAAGTCCAAAATTGTGGGTACAAATAAAAATCGTCATATGCCAACATGGTCTATCTAACAAGTCCCAACTCACCCATACTATAATGTGATAAGTGTTATAATTACATAATCCAAAATATAATACTTCATAATTTAAAACACAGTTCAATCAAAATGCCTCTCAACTCACATCGAGGCCTTTGATTCTCTAGCAGGCAAGGCCCTCAAGATAAAACTAGTCCTTTGCCCTTATTCGGGACAGAAGGACCTGAAAGAGGAAAATGAGGGTGAGCCAACGGTGCCGAGTGAATAGAATTCAAATATGCTATAAATACTCATCAATAAATATCATGTATGCATGTCAATGTGTAGCATGATTAAAAGCTCATAACATATAGATATCAAGCATTTATAATAAGTTCGATGCAAGTAAAAGCTTATCAATTTGGATCGACATTCCACACGCATTGGGTTACTAGTGCACGTCTATTTCACCGTACCGTTGATCCCAATCATGTTTTATTTGGGGTTACTAGTGCACGTCTATTTAACCGTATCGTTGACCCCAATCATTTCCTTTCATAAAACCCTCCTATGACAATATTAAGTCCCCCTATTAGCCAGATAGATGGGCCCAACCAAAGTCATAAGGTTTTCTCAAATCAATGCATCATTCAAAACATTAGAACACATTCATGTTTTCAACATACAATATATATAAGTGATATGATGACATAAAAGATATAATCATAAATGAAGTCTACTCACAACCAAGCCTCGCGAGAGTATTTAACCACACACGACCACCAAACCGAATCAACCCAATCAAGATCCTGAAACATACATCAATATCCTACCATACATCAATTTCTATGCTCACTCACATAGACATTACACATCAACCCTAAATCAGCCCACATATAAACAATAGGCCTAAATCCCATCTAATCCCATCATTCAACTCAAATCACATGACTTAGGCCTCTAAGTCATATCAATTCATGCTTTAATGGGCCCATGCATAAATAATAACATATGCATTATAATTTTATTTAACATGACCAATATACAATTTATGATACAAATATTTATATACATTATCAAACATCAACTATACAAACATTAAACAACCATCAAACAAACACCCTGTTGGGTGTCAGGAAAGCTTCCAGATGGGATCAATGATACCCTGTTGGTATTAGTACCGAAGGTTCAGCATCTTGAATTATTGACCCAGCTTAGACCTATAAGTCTCTGCAACGTGGGCTATAAACTGATTACAAAAGCTATGACAAATAGGCTAAAGATGATCCTCCCTAGTCTTGTTTCTCCCAACCAAAGCAGCTTTGTTCCTGGTCGCCAAATTACAGATAATGTCATTGTGTATCAAGAAGTCCTTCATTCAATGAGAACTAAGAAGAGTGGTGTATCTCATATGGCAATTAAGATTGATCTTGAAAAGGCCTATGATCGATTATCTTGGGATTTTATTGAAGACTCGTTGAAGGAGATTGGTCTTGGTGATGAGTGGATCCGAAATGTGATGCATTGTGTCTCTTCCTCTAGGATGTCGATTGTCTGGAATGGGGATCTTTTGGATTGTTTCTCTCCTGAGCACGGAGTTCGGCAAGGGGATGCAATTTCGCCTTATCTTTTTGTTCTGTGTATTGAAAGATTGGGTCACTTGATTAATGGGGCAGTGGAGCGAAAGGAATGGAAACCCATACAGCTTTCTCGTAATGGTCCTTCTATCTCCCACCTTTTCTTTGCAGATGATATGGTTTTGTTTGCGGAAGCATCTACAGAGCAGATAAAGGTTATTATGAAGTGCCTGGATTTATTTTGTGCGTGCTCGGGCCAAAGAGTTAACTACCAGAAATCTCATATATTTGTATCTCACAATGTGGAGCTTGCGGTGGCTCAAGACATATCTACTATCTCTGGTATCCCCCTTACGGACAACCTGGGTCGGTATCTTGGTGCTCCCTCCATTCATGGGAGGGTCCGACCTGCTGACTTTCAGTACATCATTGAGAGAGTGACTACTCGATTGGAGGGGTGGAAGACAAAATTCTTGTCCTTTGCGGGTAGATTGGTTCTAGTTAAATCGGTGCTTAACTCTATTCCCATGTACATTATGCAGACTATGGTGTTACCAATAGGGGTGTGTAATACCATTGATAAACTAGTACGACGTTTTCTATGGGGAGGGTCTAATGAGAAGCAGGGCGTCAACCTCATTAAGTGGGAAATCATCATCAAACCTATGGAGGACGGTGGTCTTGGCATTAAGAGTATGGCTCATATGAACTTGGCTTTTTTGGCCAAATTGGGATGGAGACTAATTACAGATAAGAATAGCTTTTGGGCCAGAGTTGTTTCCATGAAGTATCTGCATCGGGAAGCTACTATTGATAGGTTGCAGCCTAAGAAGGGGGCTTCCAATGCGTGGCGGGGCATTGTTATAGCCTCGTCTATTTTACGTAGCGGGGTGCGGGCTCTAGTTCGTAATGGTAAGGACACTCTTTTTTGGCTTGATACATGGGTAGGTGAGGTGGCATTAATCAATATGAAAATGCGGGATTTGAGTTTGGTGGAGATGTATAGGCCTGTCTCAAGCTATTGGGTGAAGGGCTCAGGGTGGGACTGGAATGCTCTATCAGGTTTACTCCCTTTTGAGGTTGAAAATAAACTTGCTGCTGTGCTCTTATGGGATGAGGAGGAGGTTGCAGATGGCATATGTTGGGGAGCTTCTAAGAGTGGCATATTAACGGTGACCTCTGCTTATACTATTTCTACTGGCACTCTTATGGGAGATCCTAACTCCCTTTGGAGGATGATTTGGAAGCTTAAAGCTCCTCAAAGATGCAAGACTTTTTTGTGGATGGTTGCGCATCGAAAGATCATGTGCAATGCTGAACGGATGAAAAGGGGTTTCACCATGGCATCTGACTGTATTGAATGTGTGGGATGTATCGAGGATGTTGATCATATTTTTCGAAATTGCTCTAGAGCCGTGCAATTATGGAAGTGTCTATTGTAGTCAGTTGAGTATCATCTTCAGAGCAATTTGGATTTTCAAAGCTGGCTTGCTCATAATCTTGCTGGCGTTAATGATTGTAATGTTGACTATGACTGGGCTTCCTACTTTACAGTTGTCGTGTGGGCCCTTTGGAAATGGAGGAATGATTTAGTTTTTCGTAATCTTCGTTTTCACTTCGAGTATCACAAGGCTTGGCTTAAAGGGAAAGTGGCTGAAATCATTCATGCTTTTCGAGCTAAAGTGGCGGTCCATGGTGCTGGACTGATAGAGAGGGTGAAGATGGTAGGCTGGTGTGCTCCCAACCATGGTTGGACTAAGCTTAATACTGATGGATGTCTTAAGAAAGCTTCTTCGCGAGCAGGGGGTGGCGGTCTTCTCCGTGATTATCGTGGTATGTGGTTGAGGGGGTTTGTGGCTAATATTGGATCTTGTACTGCAACTGAAGCTGAATTATGGGCTGCTGTTCATGGCCTACGTCTTGCTTGGGATGAGGGCCATCGTTCTATAGTTTTCGAAACAGATTCGGCTATGGTGGCTGGCTGGTTAAAAGGCAACAGTATGCCGCAGCTTAGCCTTTCCAACTTGGTAAATGAGTGTAGAAGACTCCTTCAGAGAGATTGGATAGTTCAAGTTGAGCATATTTATAGAGAAGGTAATAGAGCAGCAGACTATTTGGCTACTGAGGCTTTGAAGTTCAATCGGGGAGTGTGTATTCTGTCTTTTCCTCCCCGTGGGTTATTCAATATTTTGAGGGAAGATGCAACTGGGGCTACTTGGCCTAGGAGAGTTCGAGATGTAGTGTGCTAGTTGTTCTTGCTGGGTATTCCCCCTCTTTTCCTTTCAAAAAAAAACACCAAACATAACAAGGCAACGCATAAAGTTTTGGCAAAGTGTAATTGGGTTATGGGCTAGATGAAATAATTTTCGGGGCGTCACACTAAATCCCATCTAATCCCATCATTTAACTCAAATCACATGACTTAGGCTTCTAATGCATAGTTCTCATTCATAAACCATTCTATTAATCAAAAATACTGATTTTCAATTTCTTAGTCATAAACATGCCCAAATTGGGTCACTTGATCACAAGTAGGCCTAACCCATGATATGGTCACAACCACCAAATCAGTAGCATAATCAACCCTAATCATGCGTAATTAAACATAAGTTGCATCAATTCAATGATTCTATGCCAAAAGCATCAAAAGCCCCAAAATATGAAAATTTTCATACTTAGGCCATATTGCCGATTTACACTAGGTCACCATGTTCAGCCATGTATATCACTGATTTTGCATCATGGGTTCATCAACAATGGCAACTAGGTCAACATAGTTGACATGCAAGCTATTTGGAAAGGTCTAAGTTCATATTCTAAATTTAGGTCTAATACAAGCAACCCTACCAATTCTTCATTTAATATTATGTTCAGATGTATCAATCTACCAACAGAAATATGTAATCACAAAATCAATCGTACAGATTGAAGTATTTGAAGAAACAAACCTTCTGTCCAAATATCAGCCCAATCCAACTGTCACACCCTGGGTTGCACAGCGTGCCCCTACCCAGGTGCGGGCGCACCCCCTCGGGGCGAACGCCTAGCCATTATTGATCCATAATATTGTCCCATCTCGGCCAGCCACGCCACACAAGGACGCCAGTCACCGAGATCATTTATCCATATTATTCACACTCCCATGAATAATATAGGACCTCCCCCAAGTTCGAATGGCTCAATGGATACTCAAGTTGCGAAATCTAACCTTATGAGGAAGAGGTTGCGAGTTCGAACTTGGGGGAGGCCCTATATTATTCATGGGAGTGTGAATAATATGGATAAATGATCTCGGTGACCGGCGTCCTTGTGTGGCGTGGCTGGCCGAGATGGGACAATATTATGGATCAATAATGGCTAGGCGTTCGCCCCGAGGGGGTGCGCCCGCACCTGGGTAGGGGGCACGCTGTGCAACCCAGGGTGTGACACCAACGGTGGACTGAAAAGATAAGTATATTTGATGAACAAGTCTCTAATCAGACAATTTCTCCTTTCCTGCTGTAAATACTCAAACTCAGATGACTATATCACACAAAATACTAAACGCATAAACATCTTCACCGTTCTGAATATAGAAATATCAGTTATAAACTACATACCCAAATTTGATATCCATCCAACGACAGATTGAGGAGATCTAGAAGTTTGAGCGATACGGCGCGAGAAATCTAGACTTTCCAACCAGCTTTGTTTGAGAGGTTAGATCTCATAGACGAAACCTCTGATCAAGATCTTCACCGACCTGCATTAATAACCATAAGCTACAAACTTGCTGACAAAGTTTGAGCTCAATCTGACCATATATACCAAAGATCCAGGTCTTTGATGAAAATGTTGCAGAGATCCTCCTCCTGCAACTCTCTCTTTCTTTCTCTTCTTCTTTCCTTTCTCTTCTTTTCTTTTATTTTTTTTTCCTTTCTCTCCACTCACCTCTTTCTAGCACTTCCTTGATTCCCTCCTTGATTCTCTCCTTGATTCCCTCCACTCATTCTAGCACTTCCTTGAAGAAGAGAAGTGGGCATGGGACACTTGTCCACTTTCATGCACCAACCTTCACATGTGTTGGTCTCATACTACCCATACCAACCACATGTACTTTAACCAATCTCATGCTTCCATGTATTTTAAATGTCCAATCCATTTAATACACCAAATTTTCATTCTCATTTATCCTTTTATTCAATCAATCCTAACCCATATCAATTCATGGTTTAATGGGCCCATGCATAAATAATAACATATGCATTATACTTTAATTTAACATGACCCGTATACAATTTATGATACACATATTTATATACATTATCAAGCATCAACTATACAAACATTAAACAACCATCAAACAAACACCAAACATATCAAGGCAACACATAGAGTTTGGGTAAAGTGTAATTGGGTTATGGGCTAGATGAAATAATTTTCGGGGCGTCACAATCTCTCTTTCATATAGTTTTGCAAGTTTGGCGGGGTTATCCGTGAACTTTATTGGCAAGAAGTGTGCAGACTTTGTAAGTCTGTCAATGATAACCCAGATAGCATCTTGCCCTTTATTATTTCGAGGCAAGGCCGTAACAAAATCCATTGCGATGTTCTCCCATTTCCATTCTCCAATAGGCAACGGCTGGAGAAGTCCAGAGGGAAGTCTTCGTTCTGCCTTAACTTTCTGGCAAACGAGACATCGAGCAACGAAGTCTGCAATTGGCTTCTTCATTCCAGAAAGCCAGAATTGTCGCTTGACATCCTTGTACATCTTGTTACCCCCAGGATGCATAGTGAACCTCGAACAATGCATCTCAGTGAGCACTTCTTTCCGAACCTCAGGATCGTTCGGTAGGCAAAGACATTTTTTTATAAAAAACGACCCTGTCTTCAGAGACCGACCAGTGAGGAAGGTCCTATCCGCTGAGTAGAAGTTCTCGTTTCTCCATTAACGTAAGGCCATCGGCTTGAGCAGCTGAAATCTTTCGAACTAGCTCAGAGTTGGCTGATAATTGAGAGAATCGTGATTTAGGTCCCTCTTCAATCAGTTGTAGGTTAAAGTTCTCTATCTCTGTAGCCAACTTCCCCATTTCAAAGTTACGGGTGTAAGCATCATACGAGCTTCTACTCAGGGCATCCGCCACAACATTGGCCTTTCCGGGATGGTACTGGAGTTGAAAGTCATAATCTTTCAAGAATTCCAGCCATCGTCTTTTGCGGAGGTTTAGGTCTCTCTCAGTGTATATATACTTAAGACTCTTGTGATCTGAGAAGACCTCGAACCGTTCACCGTATAGGTAATGACGCCATAATTTCAGTGCAAACACAACAGCTGCAAGTTCCAAGTCATGTGTTGGGTAATTACCCTCATGAATCTTCAGTTGTCTCGAGGCATATGCAACCACTTGGCCTTCTTGCATTAGTACGACACCTAAGCCTTGGAGAGAGGCGTCGGTGTATAATGAAAATCCAATTGCATTTCGTGGTGTGATAAGTACAGGTGCCTTCATGAGGCGTTTCTTCAATTCCTGAAATGATGCTTCACAGGCGGGATTCCAGATGAATCGCACGTCTTTTCGAGTGACCTTGGTCATGGGTTCAGCAATCTTTGAGAAGTCTTTGATGAAACTTCTGTAATAGCCAGCCAAACCAAGAAAACTCCTAATCTGAGTAACAGTGGTAGGCTGCTTCCAGTTTAAAACTGCTTTAACCTTAGAAGGATCTACTTCAATGTCATTGCCTGAAACCACATGGCCTAGGAATTGAACTCGCTTCGTCCAGAATTCACATTTACTCAACTTTGAATACAGTTGGTGGCTTCTCAAGGTCTGGAGGACTATCTTCAAATGTATCTTATGGTCTTCCTCGGTTGAGGAATATATCAAGATGTCGTCCACAAAAACTACGACAAATCGATCTAAGTATAACCTAAAGATGAGATTAATCAAATCCATGAATGCAGCAGGTGCATTTGTTAGGCTGAACGGCATGACAAAGAACTCGTAGTGACCGTACCGAGTTTTGAATGTCATCTTGGTAATGTCCGACTCTCGGATCCGGAGTTGGTGATAACCGGACTGTAAATCAATCTTAGAGAAATATTTGGCATCTCTAAGTTGGTCGAACAATTGATCGATCCTGGGCAATGGATATTTGTTCTTGATGGTGACGTGATTTAACTTGCGATAGTCGATGCAAAGTCGTAACGAACCATTCTTTTTGTGAACAAACAGAACTGGAGCGCCCCAGGGTGATGAACTCTTTCTGATGAAGCCATTTAAAAAAACTATTGGGAATTCAAATATGACTGGAACATCATGTACTTCGAGAGGGTACAGTGTTGGTGATTCATTTTCATCACCAAGGGATAGAGCTCGAAGTTGTGCCTTGAGAAGTGCAACTGTTGATTTGTGTAGCCATTTCCTTGTTTCTTGAATCTTGACAAACTTTCCTGTAGGCAAGGTTAACTGAACTTGCTTCTTCATACATTCGATGTTTGAATTCAGTGGTGCTAGCCAGTCCATGCCGAGGATGATGTCGAAGTATTCAATGTCCATCACAAAAAGATCTGCATATATTATCTGTTCTAACATTCGAAGCTCACATCGAGAACACTGTAAACTCATGTCAGTACCAGATCCGAACGGTGATGTGACATGGATTGTGATGTCTGTGGGTTCAGGATGCAGGCCTAAATGTCTTACCAATGCCGACGATGTAAAAGAATGTGTAGCACCTAAATCAAACAAAACATGCACCATTGTATTGAACAAAGGAAAGGTACCTTCAACTACATTGTTTTCTGGGAGGGGTTGTTGAGCGATGGCAAATGCTCTGCCCTGATTCCGTTGTCCCTGGTTCTGCTGGTTCTGCCTGGGTTGGGCATTAGCAGCAGGTGGTGCTTGATGGACTGGAACAACAAGGATAGGTTACTGAAGGTGCAGACAGACATATTCTACGTGGCCCTTCTGGCCGCAGTTGAAACACGTCGGCTGATACTGCGGATGGTTCTGTTGGCCATGCTGATTGTTCTGCTGGCCATGCTGATTATGGTGTCGACCACCACCTCTGCCATTGTTGTTTCTACTGCCACCCCTTCCATAACGACCTCTGCGGCCATGATTACGAAAACCCTGATGGTTAGGGTTATAAGGTTCAGCTGCAGGTGTTGTGGCCTCATTCTTTTTACAAGGCCTGGGAGGGCTGGGTTTTGATTGTAGTAGCGCTTCTTATTGTTGCCCAGTTGCGAGCCCTATTAGGAAAACGTTGCAGGCCATTTTCCCTTATTCATTCTCTGCTCTCCTGTATGATCTTCTCTTGTTCAAAGCTCATGGCCTTGTCAACAACCTCCTTGTAAATTTTGAGATCCAAGATCGACAAGGCTTGTCGAATATCATGGC
The DNA here is from genome assembly GCA_035771175.1 of Paratinospora sagittata. NCBI lineage: Eukaryota > Viridiplantae > Streptophyta > Magnoliopsida > Ranunculales > Menispermaceae > Paratinospora > Paratinospora sagittata. The sequence continues at coordinate 17,509,255 of CM069604.1, forward strand.
GAAGGCCATTATAAAATTTCTCAGTCTTATCTTGCTCCGTTGAGATGGTGGAAAGAGAGTAGACTAATAATTCTTTGAACTTGCCAACATATTCCCTGACGGTCATGCTGCCTTGGTATAACTTAGCGAATTTCTGGCGCTTCTACCTCTTCACAACGCCAGGAAAATACTCATCAATGAACATTGACTCTAACTGTTGCCAAGTCATATCTTCTGTGTTGACCCTTGGGTCCTCTTTCACTGTTATCCACCATGTGTTTGCCCCACCAACAAGGTGGTAGGTTGTTAGGGGAATTTTTTGAGTCTCATCAACTCCCATTGCATCAAGAGCCTTCTTTGACTCATCCAGCCACTTTTGCACCTCATCAGCATCAATGGTGCCAACAAAAGTAAGAGGTTGTAGCCTCTTGTACTTGGTAATATGATCGGTTTAAGATTCCGATCCAAATCGTACAGGTGCCTGAACAGTGGCAACCTGAACAGTGGCAACCTGACTGGCCGCGGTCTCACGAACGGTCGTTTGAACAGTGGCTTTCATCGCCTCAATAAATCCGACGATGAAGGTTTCCATGCTCGAAGGCATGGCAAAGGGTGCGCGTGGGGGTGGTATTGCCTGCCCAGATGTAGCGGAAGTGTCGGGTGTGACTCGTGCTGTCGTCGGAAGCGGCGGTTCCTGAATCTCAGGAGGTGCCTCCACTGCTAGACGGACAGTACGTGGCCTTCCTCTCTTCCTGGTTTGCAATTTCTCACTGGCAAGGAGAAAATAAAAACCAAGATTTAGGAACTGTAGCCAAGTATAATGTTATAGTATGCTCAGCAACAATTTTGAGAGTACTGCAATGTTAAAATCACTTATTTTTCTAAGTATAGTGTAAGGTTTTTGTTGAGGAATCAAAGAATTTTATGTGCCTCGTATGTTTGGCCATGATGTAAAAGCAAGGTTAGAATGTTTATATAATAAGTATAAAACATTGCAAGTATTTCAAATGATTTGGTTCTGGTTTTTGTGAACATACATATATATTTCATTGAAAATCCATACGAGTCATAAGAATTCTTAAGATTTACCTCGGTAAATATCCTGATCTAACGTTCTATCGCAATCTTATGTATTCAAACTCTTACTCCTAGTCTTTTCGATTATTATCCAAGTTCGTGTGTCCCATACCACATGACTTTGGTAATAAGAGTGTTAACCAAGTTAAGTTGTATGAACACGGTCTATAAAAAGATCGGTTGAACAGTTGTTCACCAATGGTATCTTCCAAGTTTACTCGTCCCATACCGTGTAAACCTAGTGATAATGTTAGTACTGCAACTTTCTCTAAATGTTTCTTTTCACACAAGGTCATAGGTTTTCTTACTTCCGCATTTTATTTAGTATCTTACTATTTTGTTGTGTCCCATACCACTCCAAAGTTAGTGATACAAAAGAAAAAATGGTTGTAAGTCGGCCCACCAAAGATAGTCTTAAACAAAACATTCTCATTAATATATAAAAGAAACGTTTACAATGCCAGTAATCAATCTTGATTTTCCTGCCTACTACCACTCCTTCTAGACCTCCTGCTAGGTACAAAACGACTACTACCAAATGGTTGAGAATATGCTCGCTCTGATTCGAAGTTTTGCATACGTGTTAATATATCATTTTGAGTCTCTCTCATTTCAGCAATATTGGATGCCATTTCATTTAACCGTTCCAATGGGTTAGTCGATTGTCCCATTGGTGGTTGATGGGTCGATTGTCCCATAGGTGGAGGGTAGGCCATTGGCATTGGGAGATAGTATTGGTTGTACGGGTGACTCATAGGTGAAGGGTAGTTGTTTTGATTGTACGGGGATCCCCTAACTGGAACCCCTTGGATATTTGGATTTGTTTGAGGTGAAAAGTTTTGAAACAATGGGCTCATTGGGATGTTTTTCCCTCCAAAATTTGGTGCCGCCTAATTCTGTTGTTGTTGGTTCACAACAACTTGTGGAACTGGCCGATACGGTACCTCAGGAGTTGGAAACCTTTGGTACGAAGTGTTGCCTTGAGTTGGCACGTTCCAGGTTGGTGGATTTGCTTGAGTACTTTGTCTATCATGACTTGGTTGAGGTTGATTTAGTGTGACAAATAACTCTTCCTCAGTGAATAGTTGATCGGTTGGATCATTATTCGGGGGCTGGGTTTGATGTAGGATTCTGATTTGGTTCATTATTTGGTACTTCCCTGACAGGAATCTTGCGTCAACTTCTTCGAAGACAACGTCCATGTTCATCTCTCATTCTTTCAGCATTTCCTATCGTCGCGCCGAATACTTCCTCGTCAGTTACCCTTCCCCTCGTGACATATATCTTGAAGATAGAAGATGGTGTGACCGGCTCAGTGATCTACTTCGAAGTCCCATCAAAAGTGTTGATGTTTGCTTCGTATAGCATCCTCATGATCAAGACTCCGTAACCGAGGAATTCCTTTCTCAAAGGGTTTTGAATCACCCTTAGCATTTGTTGGATGATGATGTGTGGTAGGGAGACCTTTATTTCCTTCTCTATGCAGTATAACACAAGAAATTTGGCTCTTGACATAGTGGCTCTAGTCCCCCTTTCTGGCAAGATGTTGCCGAATACGATCTTTCCAAGGCCGCCAAGAGATGGTTTACGATTATTGTTTGGGAGGTTGGTGTACGTCGATTGAGTGTATGGCTCTTGGGCGAGGGAATTGAACAATTGTTCATTAGACTCCGCGATCTCTGCAATTGTCTGGGGTTCATGTAGATCAATAATTCTCTCCTCAATCGGAATCTCCATAACTCGAGCAATAATCTCGATGTTGATAGAAATTTTTATTCCCATGACTGTTGTCTCCAAAACAGGGCTGATCCCCTCTTCTTGAAGCCCCACGCAATTCATGGTTTCGTAGTAGGATCTCACCAAGTTGTAAGAGACATGGCCCTCAACTTTTGTTATGTTCAACCACCCAGAGTTGCGAGTTTGTCATGAAGGAACGGACGGAGGCGGAGATCTCTATTGTCGATGTTCCTCATAGCCATAACCTCCCTTTTGAACAATTCATTGAGTCTAGTGGGAATTGGTTCCCTACTAGTGGAAGTTGCTCCTTCACTTGAGGCCATTCTTTTGTTGAAAGGAAAATAAATTTGTGAAAAACACAAAATATATTCCTAACATTTTTTAAAATTTATTTTTTGTGTTTTAGACAATATTTTCTATTTTTTCTCTTGATGTTTATGCCATCATGTAATCAAAATTCTTTATTAGTAATATGATATATATATATATATATATATATATATATATATATATATATCGTATTCATATATGAATGTATAGATATATATATTTAATCATAACTATATATTAAATCAACTATATATATATATTCGAAATCAAACTATATAAAAATCATATATAATTTTCTTAGATATATATTTAATACAAATCTTAACTATATATAATTCACATATATATAGTTCTAAAGATATATATATCTAATAACATTTTTCATTTAAATTTTTCATCAATAATATGATATATATATATATATATATATATATATATATATATATATATATATACATTCAAACATAACTATACATATAGTTTTTCATAAGTCACTACTATATATATATTTAAATCAAACTATATTAAAATCATATAGTTTTCTAGATATATAATTAATATAAATCTCAACTATATATAATTGACATATATATATATATATATATAGTTCTAGAGATATATATAACTAATAAAAAAAATTTATCCAAAATTTTTCATTAGTTACATGGTATGTATATATTTCCTATATGCATAGATATATAGATATATATATTTAATCATAACCATATATATAGTTTTCATAAATCATAACTATATATATAAATCTAAACTATATAAAACTATATAGTTTTCTTACATATATATTTAATACAAATCTTAACTATATATAATTCATATATATATAGTTCTAAAGATATATATATATCTAGTAACATTTTCTTTCCCTAATTTGGTGAACTTGGGCGGGCCGTGGACCGTATTCTCTAATACCATTAAATGTCACACCCCGCCCGGACGCGCCTAAACCGGCGGTACACTCGCAGACGGGGCGCGCATTTGGAATAATAACAATGGTAATAACAGAGTGCACAGCTGAAATATAATATACAGTACAAGTCTGGCTTCATTATATTCAGAATTCATTTGTACATGACATAGTCAAGGGAACATACTCCCCAAAATCCCCAATGAATAATACAAAGGGTACAAAATGTGGGCCCCATAAACCTGCACTATGGCGACCCCGCACCTCGGACCACCAACCTCGCTAGAAATGGGGTGCGGAATGCCGGGGCGGGATGCCCGGCGTAGGCATCTCCAACCCCTCCTCAACCCCCGTGAAGTGGTTGAGACCCTACGAGCCTTATCCCAAATAACGACATAATATAAAAAGGTACTAAACAAAACTGCCCACTGTATTAATCATCAAAGACAACAAATAATCCATAAAAATGAACCATAAATAAAACTGTCATATGCCCACAAGGTTTATCTAACATGTCCCAACTCACTCATACTACAATGTGGTAAGTTTTATAATTACATAGTCCAATATATAATACATCATAATTTAAAACACAATTCAATCAAAATGCCTCTCAACTCACATCGGGGCCTTGGATTCTCTCACAGGCAAGGCCCTCAAGATATGACTACTTTTTTGCCCTTATTCGGGATAGAAGGACCTGAAAGAGGAAAATGAGGGTGAGCCAACGATGCCCAGTGAATAGAATTCAAATATGCTATCAATACTCATCAATAAATATCATGTATGCATGTCAATGTGTAGCATGATTAAAAGCTCATAACATATAGATATCAAACATTTATCATAAGTTCGATGCAAGTGAAAGCTTATCAACTTGGATCCACATTCCACATGCATTGGGGTTACTAGTGCACGTCTATTTCATCATACCGTTGACCCCAATCATGTTTATTTGGGGTTACTAGTGCACGTCTATTTCACCGAACCGTTCTCATCCCCAAATATTTCCTTTTTAAAACCCTCCTATGACAAGGTTAAGTCCCCCTATTAGCCAGATAGATGGGCCCAACCAAAGTCATAAGGTTTTCTCAAATCAATGCATCATTCAAAACATTAGAACACGTTCATGCTTTCAACATACAATATATATAAGTGATATGATGGCATAAAAGATATAATCATAAATGAAGTCTACTCACAACCAACCCTCGCGAGAGTATCTAACCACACACGGACACCAAACCGAATCAATCCAATCAAGGTCTTGAAACATTCATCAATATCCAACCATACATCAATTTCTATGCTCAATCACATAGACATTACACATCAACCCTAAATCAGCCCACATATAGACAATAGGCCTAAATCCCATCTAATTCCACCATTCAACTCAAATCACATGACTTAGACCTCTAATGCATAGTTCTCATTCATAATCCATTCTATTAATCAAAAATACTGATTTTCAATTCCTTAGGCATAAACATGCTCAAATTGGGTCATTTGATCACAAGTAGGCATAACCCATAATATGGTCACAACCACCAAATCAGTAGCATAATCAATCCTAATCATGCTTAATTAAACATAAGTTGCATCAATTCAATGATTCTAGGCCAAAAGCATCAAAAGCCCTAAAATATGAAATTTTTCATACTTAGCCCATATTGTCGATTTACACTAGGTCACCATGTTCAGCCATGTATATCACTAATTTTGCATCATGGGTTCATCAATAATGGCAACTAGGTCAACATAGTTGACATGCAAGCTATTTGGAAAGGTCTAAGTTCATATTCTAAATTTAGGTCTAACACAAGCAACCCTACCAATTCTTCATTTAATATTCAGTTCAGATGTATCAATCTACCAACAGAAATAATTAATCCCAAAATGAATCGTATAGATTGAAGAATTTTAAGAACCAAACCTTCTGTCCAAAAATCAGCTCAATCCAACGGTGGACCGAAACGATAACCCACTTTGATGAACAAGTCTTTAATCAGATAATTTCTCCTCTTTTGCTGCAAATACACAAACTCAGATGACTATATCACACAACATACTTAATACATAAAAATCTCACCGTTCATAATTCAGAACGATCAGTTGTACGCCACATAACCAAATATCATAGCCATCCAACAGCTGATTCAGAAGATCTATTAGTTTGACCGAAACTGCGCGAGAAATCCAGACTTTCCGGCCAGCTTTGTTTGAGAGGTTATATCTCTTAGACGAAAACTCTAATCACGATCTCCACCGACCAGAATGAATAAGCATAAGCTACGAACTTGTTGACAAATTTGGAGCTCAATCGGACCACATATCCTCAAGATCCATCTCTTTGATGAAAACATTGCAGAGATTTCCTCAAAGCAACTCCCTCTTTCTTTCTCTTCTTCTTTCCTTTCTCTTCTTTTTTCCTTTCTCTTTACTCATCTCACCCTCTAAGACTTCCTTGGGGAAGAGAAGTAGGGCATGGGACACTTGTCCACTCTCATTCACCAACCTTGACATGTGTTGGAGACGGGAAAGGGGGCATGGGACACTTGTCCATTTTCATGCACTAACTTGACATGTATTGGAGAAGAGAAATGGGGCATGGAACACTTGTCCATTCTCATGCACCAACTTGATATGTGTTGGAGAAGAGAAATGGGGCAAGGGACACTTGTCCATTTTCATGCACCAACTTGACATGTATTGGAGTAGAGAACTGGGGCATGAGACACTTGTCCATTCTCATGCACCAACTTGACATGTGTTGGTCTCATGCACCAACTTGACATGTGTTGGAGAAAAGAAATGGGCATGGGACACTTGTCCATTCTCATGCACCAACTTGACATGTGTTGGTCTCATACTACCCATACCAACCACATGTACTTTAACCAATCTCATGCTCCCATGTATTTTAAATGTCCAATCCATTTAATACACCAAATTTTCATTTTCATTTATCCTTTTATTCAATCAATCCTAACACATATCAATTAATGGTTTAACAGGCCCGTGCATAAAAAATAACATATGCATTATACTTTAATTTAACATGACCCATATACAATTTATGATGCACCTATTTATATACATTATCAAGCACCAAATATACAAACATTAACAACCATCCAACAAACACCAAACATATCAAGGCAACACATAGAGTTTGGGCAAAATGCAATTGGGTTATGGGCTAGATGAAATAATTTTCGGGGTGTCACATCACACCCACCTTAGAATGAACTTCGTCCTCAAAGTTTTAAGGTTAAGAAATTACCTGAGCCCATGAACTCGGCAAAGTGCTCCATCATGCGGTCCTCACACTCCCAAGTAACCTGCTCCTCGCCATGAAACTGCCATCTCAACTTAACCATCGGAATCTCGCGGTTACGTAACCTCTGGACCTTCCGGTCAAGTATCTGAATAGGTTCCTCATCATAAGTCCCATCCTGCCTTAGCTCAATGTTCCTCCAGTCCAAGACGTGATCAAAATCGTTCTTGTACACTCTCAGCATTGACACATGAAAGACATTGTGGACTGCTGCTAACTGAGGTGGCAAGGCTAATCGGTAAGCGACGGGGCCAATTCGTTCTAAAACCTCGAATGGCCCAATAAATCTCGGAGCGAGCTTGCCTTTTATCCCAAATCTCGTCTGGCCCTTCTGAGGTGAGACCTTCAATAAAACTTGGTCACCCACCTCGAACTCTACGGTCTTCCGCTTGGCATCAGGGTAACTCTTCTGCCTGTCTTGGGCTACCTTCATATTATGCTTGATCATCTTAATCTTCTCTGTGTGTTCTTGTACAAACTCTGGTCCCATCACTGCAATATCCCCTACCTCCGTCCAACAGACCGGAGATCTACATGGTCGACCATACAATGCCTCAAAAAGAGCCATGCCAATACTAGACTGATAGCTATTGTTGTACGCGAACTCACACAGATGTATGTACTCCTCCCAGTTACCACTGGATTCAAGGACACAAGCTCGAAGCATATCCTCAAAAATCGATATCAACCTCTCAGACTGGCCATCCGTCTAAGGGTGAAAAGCGGTACTGAGATCTAGTCTAGTGCCGAGCTGCCTCTGCAACCCTTGCCAGAATACCGATGTAAACCTCAGATCCCTATCTGACACAATCAAAACTGGCACTCCATGTATTCTGACTAACTCCCGCATATAGAGTCTGCTCAGCTTGTCCATAGAATCCTTTGTGTTCACCGGTAGAAAGTGAGTGGACTTAGTCAAGCGATCAATAATAACCCAAACAACATTATGTCTCCTCGGGGTGTTCGGTAATCCCACAACAAAGTCCATAGTGACATGCTCCCACTTCCACTCAGGAATGGCAAGCGGTTGCATCTTCCCTCCAGGCCTCTGATGCTCAGCTTTGACCCTCTGACAAATCTCACACCTTTGAATGAACTGTGCTATCTCTCTCTTCATGTCGGGCCACCAATACATTCTTTTCATATCATGATACATCTTGGTTCTGCCAGGATGAATAGCATAATAAGGTCTGTGAGCCTCTTGGAGAACACTCTGTCTGAGTCGTGGATCTGCGGGAACCCATAAACGTCCCCTAAATCTCAAGGCACCATCAGATGACAAGTGCCAATCAGTAAAATCACTGCTCTCAGCCCAAGACTTGTACATCACAAAATCAACGCCAAGTCTCTGTTGGTCAATCACCTCCTGGACGTGTGTAGGCTGAGCTCTCATCTGAGCACATATCACAATTTGATCCGAAGGGGTAGCACATATACTCATAACCGTAGCCGCCTCAAGTAGTCTCCACTCATGAGACATCTGGCGTCCTACCATAACTGTCTCTACCCGCTTCCTGCTCAACGCATCAGCCACTACATTGGCTTTACCTGGGTGGTATTCCAATGTAAAATCATAGTCTTTGAGGAGCTCTAACCACCTTCTCTGCCTCATGTTCAATTCCTTCTGAGAGAACAAATACTTGAGGCTCTTACGGTCAGAATATAAAGTGAATCTCTCACCATAGAGATAATGCCTCCAAATCTTCAAAGCAAAAACCACTGCGGCTAGTTCTAAGTCATGAACAGGATAGTTCTTTTCATGCACCTTCAACTGCCTCGATGCATAAGCATCGACCCTATCCTTCTGCATCAACACGCAGCCCAAGCCGATACGAGAGGCAACAATATAGATAACCAACTCCTGATCAGGCTCTGGCAAAATCAACAGGCGTAGATGTCAATCTTTTCTTCAGCTCTAAAAAGGCATTCTCACACTCCTTAGTCCATACAAAGGACATATCTTTCTGGGTGAGCCTAGTCATAGGCGTAGCTATCTTAGAGAATCCCTGAACGAATCTCCTATAGTAACCAGCTAACCCAAGAAAGCTTCTGATCTCGGTCACTGTGGTAGGCCTAGGCCAACTGATAATGGCTTCAACCTTAGACGGATCAACTGAAATCCCCTCAGAACTCACCACATGACCTAAGAACTTCACTTCGGTGATCCAAAACTCGCACTTGCTCAGCTTTGCATATAGCCTATGCTCTCTCAGAGTCTGCAAGGTCACGCTGAGGTGTTCCTCATGCTCAGCCCGAGTCTTGGAATACACCAATATGTCATCAATGAAGACGATGACAAACTTATCCAGATACTGCCTAAAGACCCTCTGCATCAGGTCCATGAACATCGCCGGTGCATTAGTCACACCAAATGGCATCACAAGGAACTCATAATGTCCATAGCGGGTTCTGAATGCTGTCTTAGGCACATCCTCCTCCCTGATCCTCAGCTGATGATAACCGGAGCGCAAATCAATCTTCGAAAAATACTTCGCTCCCCTCAACTGATCAAACAAGTCATCAATCCATGGGAGAGGATACTTGTTCTTGATGGTCACCTTGCTCAGTTGGCGATAGTCGATGCACAACCGCAAGCTCCCATCTTTCTTTTTCACAAAAAGAACTGGAGCTTCCCTGGGTGACACGCTCGGGCAAATAAAGCCCTTAGCCAATAACTCCTCGAGCTGTTTCTGCAACTCTCTCAACTCGGTTGGCACCATTCTATATGGTGCCATGGAGATAGGCTTCGTGCGAGGGACTAGTTCAATAATGAAATCGATCTCTCGCTTCGGTGGTAATCCTGGAAGATCCGCAGGGAACACATCTGGAAAATCCCTAACAATGGCAATATCCTCAAGTATCACCTCACTAGTCTCTTCCTCATCAGGCACTAACCCAGCCAAAATCTCCCTATCTCCATCAGTCAAAAATCTACCCCTTGTGACTGTCTGGTCTGAAGCTCTACCCTGTAGTGTAAATACTGGGTGTCCGGGGATCTGGAAAATGATTTTCTTCGTGAAAGAGTCGACAACTGCATGATAAGCTGCGAGCCAATCCATCCCTAGAATTGCATCAAACTCTAAAAACTCTAGGACTCGAAAGTCAATAGGCACCTCAACATCACCAATCTGAATCACACACTGGCTACAGATCATGTTTGGGTAGATCCTCTCCCCAGCTACAATACTCACCACTAACCATGTACTAGCCCTAATGGGAGTCAAATGAAAACTATGTACCATACGTCCATATATGAATGATAATGTAGACCCAACATCAAATAATACATGCACAGAAACACCACAAATAGTAAGAGTACCTTCCACCAAAGTCCTGGATGCTGTCGGGTCTGGCTCAGTAGCTGCCTTCGCTGTCTTTCTGGCACTGGACTGCTGCACAAATCCCTGAGTTCTCTGAAAACTCGGACACTCTAACTTCCTATGCCCAGCCTGCCCAAATTGATAACATAAGAACGGAGCCCTGGGCGCAGATGATCCAGTCTGAGATGTCGCCACGTAGCCTCCTCGGCTTCTACCTCTGCCTCAGCCAGCAGTCTGTGGGAATGGGGTCTCGGTGCACTCGATGCCAAAATGAGAATCGGGACAGGAGGGGAAACCACTGGTGAGGTCATGACACCAGTCTAAATCTGGGATGCCTTACTAGGAGCATTCTCGAACTGTGCTCTTTCATCCTTCCCATCCGGTCATCATCGGATGGCCCTGTGTGTGGCTGTCCCAATCTCCCGCTCCTCCTCATGACAATGAGAAGTAGAAATACGAGCAACCATCACACATTAAAGAATTTTAAACATTAACAAAGCCTCATAACTACCCGTATCATATAATACACACAGAAAATATGATAGTAAGGTTTTTAAGTTAGTTCTTTTAAGCTTTTTAATAACCTAAATCTCTAACCCAATTCCTAGGTCAAAGTCATCCAAGTCCAATACATAGACCAAACCAAGTAAAATCGGGCTCTGATACCAACTGTGGCGACCCCGCACCCCAGACCACCAACCCCGCTAGGAATGGCGTGCGGAATGCCGGGGCGGGACGCCCAGCGTAGGCATCTTCAACCACTCCTCAACCCCCGTGAAGTGGTTGAGACCCTACGAGCCTTATCCCAAACAACGACATAATATAAAAAGGTACTAAACAAAACTACCCACTGTATTAATCATTAAAGACAAGAAATAATCCACAAAAATGAACCATAAATAAAATCATCATATGCCCACATGGTTTATCTAACAAGTCCCAACTCACCCATACTACAATGTGGTAAGTGTTATAATTACATAGTCCAAAATATAATACATCATAATTTAAAACACAATTCAATCAAAATGCCTCTCAACTCACATCGAGGCCTTGGATTCTCTCGCAGGCAAGGCCCTCAAGATATGACTACTCCTTTGCCCTTATTCGGGACAGAAGGACCTGAAAGAGGAAAATAAGGGTGAGCCAACAGCGCCCAGTGAATAGAATTCAAATATGCTATCAATACTTATCAATAAATATCATGTATGCATGTCAATGTGTAGCATGATTAAAATCTCATAACATATAGATATCAAACATTTATAATAAGTTCGATGCAAGTAAAATCTTATCAACTTGGATCCACATTCCACATGCATTGGGGTTACTAGTGCACGTTTATTTCATCATACCGTTGACCCCAATCATGTTTATTTGGGGTTACTAGTGCACGTCTATTTCACCGTACCGTTCTCATCCCCAAATATTTCCTTTTTAAAACCCTCCTATGACAAGGTTAAGTCCCCCTATTAGCCAGATAGATGGGCCCAACCAAAGTCATAAGGTTTTCTCAAATTAATGCATCATTCAAAACATTAGAACACGTTCATGCTTTCAACATACAATATATATATAAGTGATATGATGGCATAAAAGATATAATCATGAATGAAGTCTACTCACAACCAACCCTCGTGAGAGTATCTAACCACACACGGACACCAAACCGAATCAATCCAATCAAGGTCCTGAAACATTCATCAATATCTAACCATACATCAATTTCTATGCTCAATCACATAGACATTACACATCAACCCTAAATCAGTCCACATAAAGACAATAGGCCTAAATCCCATCTAATCCCACCATTCAACTCAAATCACATGACTTAGGCCTCTAATGCGTAGTTCTCATTCATAAACCATTCTATTATTCAAAAATACTGATTTTCAATTCCTTAAGCATAAACAAGCCCAAATTGGGTCATTTGATCACAAGTAGGCATAACCCATAATATGGTTACAACCACCAAATCAGTAGCATAATCAACCCTAATCATGCTTAATTAAGCATAAGTTTCATCAATTCAATGATTCTAGGCCAAAAGCATCAAAAGCCCTAAAATATGAAATTTTCCATACTTAGGCCATATTGTCGATTTACACTAGGTCACCATGTTCAGCCATGCATATCGCTGATTTTGCATCATGGGTTCATCAACAAGCTATTTGGAAATGTCTAAGTTTATATTCTAAATTTAGGTCTAATACAAGCAACCCTACCAATTCTTCATTTAATATTCTGTTCAGATGTATCAATCTACCAACAAAAATATTTCATCCCAAAATGAACCGTACAGATTGAAGTATGTTAAGAACCAAACCTTCTGTCCAAAAATCAGCTCAATCCAACGGTGGACCGAAAAGATAAGCTACTTTGAAGAACAAGTCTCTAATCAGATTATTTCTCCTTTCCTGCTACAAATACTCAAATTCAGATGACTATATTACACAACATACGTAATCCATAAAAATCTCGACCGTTCATAATTCAGAACGATCAGTTTTACACCACAACCAAATATCATAGCCATCCAACGGTTGATTCAGAAGATCTCTTAGTTTGATCGAAACTGCGAAAGAAATCCAGACTTTTCGACCAGCTTTGTTTGAGAGGTTATATCTCTTAGACGAAAACTCTAATCACGATCTCCACCGACCAGAATGAATAAGCATAAGCTACAAACTTGTTGACAAATTTGGAGCTCAATCGGACCATATATCCTCAAGATCCAGCTCTTTGATGAAAATGTTGCAGAGATTTCCTCAAAGCAAATCCCTATTTCTTTCTCTTCTTCTTTCCTTTCTCTTCTTTTTTCCTTTCTCTCTATTCATCTCACCCTCTAAGACTTCCTTGGGGAAGAGAAGTAGGGCATGGGACACTTGTCCACTCTCATGCACCAACCTTCACATGTGTTGGAGAGGGGAATGGGGGCATGGGACACTTGTCCATTTTCATGCACTAACTTGACATGTATTGGAGAAGAGAAGTGGGGCATGGAACACTTGTCCATTCTCATGCACCAACTTGACATGTGTTGGAGAGGAGAAATGGGGCATGGGACACTTGTCCATTTTCATGCACCAACTTGACATGTATTGGAGAAGAGAAATGGGGCATGGGACACTTGTCTATTCTCATGCACCAACTTGACATGTGTTGGTCTCATGCACCAACTTGACATGTGTTGGAGAAAAGAAATGGGGCATGGGACACTTGTCCATTCTCATGCACCAACTTGACATGTGTTGGTCTCATACTACCCATATCAACCACATGTACTTTAACCAATCTCATGCTCCCATGTATTTTAAATGTCAAATCCATTTAATACACCAAATTTTCATTTTCATTTATCCTTTTATTCAATCAATCCTAACACATATCAATTAATGGTTTAATGGGCCCATGCATAAATAATAACATATGCATTATACTTTAATTTAACATGACCCATATACAATTTATGATGCACATATTTATATACATCAAGCATCAAATATACAAACATTAAACAACCATCCAACAAACACCAAACATATCAAGGCAACACATAGAGTTTGGGCAAAATACAATTGGGTTATGGGCTAGATGAAATAATTTTCGGGGCGTCACATGCACCCAGTCCACCCTAATTTCCTGTGAAAATTTGGATAATAATGGAGTGAGCTTAACGCGCTCAGTGGGTAAAATTGTTCGTGAGTATAACAATTAATAAAGCAAACTTCATAATTAAATATCTTAAATACACATCAAAGCATCATAATCAATCAATATGTTTGTATGCATGACACCGTCTCCTAATGGTTTGATGAACGTACATCGCCTGAGTTTACGTACAGATGTCCTTCCCCAGGCGTAGCGGGGTTCTCATTGTACGTCCCTCCTCAGGAACGATGCTCTGGATTCACGTACAGATGTCCCTCCCCAGGAGTAGCCAGGTTCTCATTGTACGTCCCTCTCTAGAGAAATATAACGAATAGCGAGCATTGCTTCTAACTATTCTAGGAATCATAAACCATATACGTCCCTAGGTGGTGCTATGTATGATGCTAATGCATGAACTGGTCCGGTATTTACTTAACATTTAGACAGGATTTGGCAACGTCTGGTGATCCTTATCAGGGTCGGTATCACCACGTGCAAGGTTAGGACATTCAGTATTACTTGTATAAGCTGATAGCTTTCAAATAAGACTAACCAGATCAGTCTCCAGTTGAGAGGTGAGACACGAGGTCTACTTAAATACCAATCATCTAGAGCAGCACGCTGCCTCCCATTCACAACAATTTGTAAAGCACATCCTTGTAAAATTGAAATAATAAATATAGAATTAAAAATAGATGTTGTAGACTTGGCATATAGTTTAGAATATAGAAAAGATTTAAAAGATCATATTAATGAATTATTAAAGCTAAAAATTATAAAACCTAGTACAAGTAAACATAGAAGCCCGACTTTCATAATAAAAAATCATAGTGAAATAAAAAGAGAAAAAAGTAGAATGGTTATAAATTATAAAAGATTAAATGATAACACGTATGATAATAGCTATAAAATTCCTTATAAAGATGAATTATTAAATAAAATACAAAATTCAACATATTTCTCTAAACTAGACTGTAAAAGTGGATATTGACAAATACCACTAGCAGAAGAATCCATTCCTTAGACGGCATTTAGTTGTTTAGAAGGATTATTTGAATGGTTAGTAATGCCTTTCGGACTAAAAAACGCGTCATCTATATTCCAAGAAAGGATGAATAAAATATTTAAACCATATTCACACTTTTGTATAGTTTACGTAGATGATATTCTTATTTATAGCAAAAATAGAATAAGTCATATTCATCATGTAGAACAAATATTAGAAGCTTTAAGAAAACACAAAATTGTTATAAGCAAAAAGAAAATGAAATTATTTAAAGAACAAATTGATTTCTTAGGAATAAATATAGATAGAGGAAAAGTTAAATTACAACTTCATATAATAACAAAAATAATAGATTTCCCAGATAAAATCGAAGAATCCAAAGAACTTAAAAAATTCTTAGGATTATTAAATTATGGTAAAGAATTTAGCCCCGACTTAAGTAAATTAGTTGGCCCTTTATATAATAAACTAAAAAAGAATGATAAAAGATATTTAAATAAATAAGATGTTAAAATAGTACAAAAAATTAAGGAAATAATAAAAAAATGTTAAACCTTTAGCTTTACCAATAGATAATTTATATAAAATAATACTAACAGACGCTAGTAGTATAGGATGGGGAGCAATTTTAATCCAAAAACCCGAAGAAAAGAGCTCTTCTGAATTAGAAGAAATAACTCTTTTATTATAGTGAAAAATTTTATGAGTCAGAAAGTAAAAAATCAAGTACTGATCTAGAAATATTAGGAATAATAAGAGCTTTAAATGCTTTTCATATACATATTCAAAATGATACTTTTACTATTAGAATGAATTGCAACAATATTATAGAATTCTATAAAAAACTAGAAAATAAAAACTTTTTAAAGAAAAACTCGTTTAGTAGATAGAATTTCTTGATGCAATACAAGGTAAAGGATATAAAGCAAAATTAGAGCATGTTAAAAATAACAATAATTACATAGCAGATTTTTTATCTCTAATAATTTTTAATTAATTATTTTATTCTACAAATGCAGAAATCGAAAGAAAGCCCAAGTACTCAACAAGAGCCTATACAATTTGAGTTCTACAAATTACAACCTTATCCTGAAAAAGTACTTTTTCCAATAGTCAATATAGCCGAAAAAATAAAATTAGAACAAAAATGTCTTTTAAATAATATTTGGACTTTTATAAATGAACAACTGCAGTAGATAATAAATATGTGTAGTCTAAAACACATGTGAAATTTAAGTGATAAAGTTACTTTGTCGTCTTGTAAAGGTGTAGCAACCATATTAAATGAAGTGATGAGGTAGACTGATTATCACGACATGCAAGGTTAGGACATTCAGTATTACTTGTATAAGCTGATAGCTTTCAATAAGACCAACTAGATCAGTCTCCAGTTGAGAGGTGAGACACAAGGTCTGCTTAAATACCAAACGCCTAGAGCAGCCCGCTGCCTCCCGTTCACTATTTAAAGTTACTAAGGACAAGACCGAGTCTAGTTGAGCCAGATTGACCACAAATCCGACATTATAACAGTGTAATACGTGAATTCCAAATATACAGGCATAAGTGCGACAGTATAAACATTATATGACATAATGCAGTGTAAATGAACAATAGATATAATAATAACTGAATGTAAACTTTAATAAAAGTTATGAATTACGCAAACCTATGTTTCGTTTCCCACCTTCAAATAAGAACTTCTTCTTTTTCCGATCTGGCGCTTTCCTCCGGACAGAACTTCGTCGCACCTCACCGAGAGTCTCGAACAGAAAGTCTCAAAAGACTAAAAACTCAGAATGAGTGAAAAGAGGAGGAAAAATCACAATTTGGAGTGAATTTGGTGTGAAAAATGAAGAGGGGGAGGGCTCCTTATATAGGAGTTTTGGTGCCGGAACGTTCTTGCCGGCAGGCGCCCGGACGTTCGGGCGGGCTGCCAGAACGTCCGGGCACCCCCTCTTCTTGAAGTCCCACGCAATTCATGGCTTCGTAGAAAGATCTCACCAAGCTATAAGAGACATGACCCTCAACTTTTGTTATGTTCAACCAACCCAGAGTTGCGAGTTTGTCGTGAAGGATTGGGCGGAGGCGGAGATCTCTATTGTCGATGCTCTTCATAGTCATAACCTCCCTCTTGAACAATTCATTGAGTCTAGTGGGAATTGATTCCCTACTACTGGAAGTTGCTCCTTCACTTGAGGTCATTCTTTTGCTGAAAGGAAAATAAATTTGTGAAAGACACAAAATAAATTCCCAACATTTTTAATATTTATTCTTTGTCTTTTAGACAATATTTTCTATGTTTCTCTTGATGTTTATCCCATTATGAAATCAAAACTCTACATCAAACCCAGCCCCGAATGATAATCCAACCGATCGACTATTCACTGAGGAAGAGTTATTTGCCACACTAAATCAACCCTAACCAAGTCATGATAGACAAAGTACTCAAGCAAATCCACCAACCTGGAACATGCCAACTCAAGGCAACACTTCGTACCAAAGGTTCCAACTCCTGAGGTACAGTATCAGCCAGTTCCACAAGTTGCTATGAACCAACAACAACAGTATTGGGCGGCACCAAAGTTTGGAGGGCAAAGCATCCCAATGAGCCCATTGTTTCAAAATCTTTCACCTCAAACAAATCCAAATATCCAAGGGGTTCCAGTTACGGGATCCCTGTACAATCTAAACAACTACCTTTCACCTATGAGTCACCTGTACAACCAATACTTTCCCCCAATGCCTATGGCCTACCCTCCATCTCTGGGACAATTGACCCATCAACCACCGATGGGACAATCGACGTTAAATGAAATGGCATCCAATATTGCTGGAATGAGAGAGACTCAAAATAATATATTAACGCGTATGCAAAACTCCGAAGCAGAACGAGCAAACTCTCAACCTTCTATTAGTAGTCGTTCTGTACCTAGCAGGAGATCTAGAAGGAGCGGTAGTAGGCAGGAAAATCAAGATTGATTACTGGCATTGTAAACTTTTCTTTTATATATGAATGAAATGTTTTGTTTAAGACTATCTTTGGTGGGCCGACTTACAACCATTCTTTCTTTTGTATCACTAACTTTAGAGTGGTATGGGACACAACAAAATTGGAGGATACTAAATAAAATGTGGAAGTAAGAAAACCCATGACCTTGTGTGAAAAGAAACATTTGGAGAAAGTTGCATTACTAACATTATCACTAAGTTTATACGGTATGGGACGAGTAAACCTGGAAGATACTATTGGTGAACTACTATCCAGCCGATGTTTTTAGAGATCGTGTTCATACAACTTAACTTGGTTAACACCCTTATTACCAAAGTCATGTGGTATGGGACGCACGAACTTGGATAATAATCGAAAAGACTAAGAGTAAGAGTTTGAATGCATAAGATTGCGATAGAATGTTAGATCAGGATATTTACCGAGGTAAATCTTAAGAATTCTTATGACTTGTATGGATTTTCAATGAAATATATATATGTATGTTCACAAAAACCAGAACCAAATCTTTTTAAATACTTGCAAATTTTTATACTTATTATGTAAACATTCTAAACTTGTTTTTACACCATGGCCAAACATACGAGATATATAAGATTTTTTGATTCCTCAACAAAAACCTTACATTATACTTAGAAAAATAAGTGATTTTAACATTGCAATACTCTCGAAATTGTTGCTGAGCATACTATAACATTATATTTGGCTACAGTTCCTAAATCTTGGTTTTATTTTCTCCGGGCCTTTC
The DNA here is from genome assembly GCA_035771175.1 of Paratinospora sagittata. Classification (NCBI taxonomy): domain Eukaryota; kingdom Viridiplantae; phylum Streptophyta; class Magnoliopsida; order Ranunculales; family Menispermaceae; genus Paratinospora; species Paratinospora sagittata. The sequence continues at coordinate 17,528,378 of CM069604.1, forward strand.
TGCCCAAACGAATTTTTTTTTTGTTTTTTTTTGTGAAATACAGGGATTTCACCCTCGAAATCAATTCAAGTAGTTATGATGGTAATCTGCTTGAGAATCACTGCCGGCGTCATCTCTTGCGAGTTCAGGGTAGTGCTTGTATGGTCCCCTGAATAGCATTGTGGTCGGTGGAATCCTCATCATCATAAAACCATGGAGAGCAAATGGAATCAGACTCGTCCTCTGAAGATTCCAATCTTTGCATAACAGATGGTGGTGGGGGGCGATGAGACTCCAAAAATTCCACTAGCGACCTACCAACTGGTTGGTGGGGCAAACACTTGGTGGATAACAGTGAAAGAGGACCCAAGGGTCAACACAGCAGATATGACTTGGCAACAGCTCAAGTCAATGTTAATTGATGAGTATTTTCCCAGTGCTGTGAAGAGGCAGAAGCGCTAGGAATTCGCTAAGTTATACCAGGGCAGCATGACCGTTAGGGAATATGCTGACAAGTTCAAAGAATTATCAGTCTACTCTCTCTCCACCATCTCAACGGAGCAAGATAAGACTGAGAAATTTTATAAAGGCCTTCGCCATGATATTCGACAAGCCTTGTCGATCTTGGATCTTAAGATTTACAAGGAGGTTGTCGGCAAGGCCATGAGCTTTGAACAAAAGAAGATCATTCAGGAGCAGAGGATGAATATGGGAAAATGACCTGCAACATTTTCCCAACAGGGCTCGCAACAGGGCAACAAGAAGAAGCCCTACTACAATCAAAACCCAGCCCTCCCAGGCCCTGTTTTGAAGAATGAGGCAACAACACCTGCGGCTAAACCTTCTAACCCTAACCATCAGAATTTTCGTAATCATGGCCGCGGAGGTCGTTATGGAAGGGGTGGCCGTAGAAACGACAATGGCAAAGGTGGTGGTCGACACCACAATCAGCATGGTCAGCATAACAATCAGCATGGCCAACAGAACCATCTGCAGTATTAGCCAACGTGTTTTCAACTGCGGCCAGAAGGGCCATGTAAAATATCTCTGTCCGCACCTGCAGTAACCTATTCCCGTTGTTCCAGTCCAACAAGCACCACCTGCTGCTAATGCCCAACCTAGGCAAAACCAGCAGAACTAGGGTCAATGGAATCATGGCAGAGCATTTGCTATCACTCAATAACCCATCCCAGACAACAATGTAGTTGAAGATATTTTTCCTTTTGTTCAATACAATGGTGAAGGTTTTGTTTGATTCAGGTGCTACGCATTCTTTTATATCATCGGCATTGGTAAGACATTTAGGCCTGCAGCCTGAATCCATAGACATCACACTCCATGTCACACCACCGTTCGAATCTGGTACTGACGTGAATTTGCAGTGTTCTCGATGTGAACTTCGAATGTCAGAACAGATAATATATGCAGATCTCTTTGTGATGGACATTGAAGACTTCAACATCATCCTCGACATGGACTGGCTAGCACCACTGAATGCAAAGATCGAATGTATGAAGAACCAAGTGCAGTTAACCTTGCCTACAAGACAGTTTGTCAAGATTCAGGGAACAAGGAAATGGTTACACAAATCAACAGTTGCACTTCTCATGGCACAACTTCGAGCTTTATCCCTTGGCCATGAAAATGAATCACCAGCACTATACCCTCTCGAAGTACACGATGTTCCAGTCATATCTGAATTTCCAACAGTTTTTCTAAATGACCTTCCTAGTCTACCTCCAGTTAGGGAATTCGATTTCGAAATCAACCTCATACCTGGGACAGGGCCTATCTCAATTCCACCATACAGAATGTCTAATGTCGAGTAGGTTGAATTAGACATACAACTGAAGGAATTAGAGAGTACTGGCTTCATCAGAAAGAGCTTTTCACCCTGAGGCACTCCAGTTCTGTTCGTTCGCAAAAAGGATGGTTCGTTACGACTTTGCATCGATTATCGCAAGTTGAATAACGTCACCATCAAGAAGAGATATCCGTTGCCCAGGATCGATGACTTGTTCGACCAACTTAGAGATGCCAAATACTTCTCTAAGATTGATTTACGGTCCGGTTATCACCAACTTCGGATTGAAAAGTCGGACATTACCAAGACGGCATTCAGAACTCTGTACGGTCACTACGAGTTCTTGGTCATGCCTTTCGGTCTAACAAAAGAACTTGCTACATTCATGGATTTGATGAATCACATTTTCAGGTTATACTTAGACCGATTTGTAATGGTTTTTGTGGACGACATCTTGATATATTCCTCAACCAAGGAAGACTATAAGATACATTTGAAGATAGTCCTCCAGACCTTGAGAAGCCACCAACTGTATGCAAAGTTGAGTAAGTGCGAATTTTGGGAGAAGAGAGTTCAATTCCTAGGCCATGTGGTTTCAGGCAATGGCATTGAGGTAGATCCTTCTAAGGTTGAAGCAGTTTTAAACTGGAAGTAGCATACCACTGTTACTCAGATTAGGAGTTTTCTTGGTTTGACTGGCTATTACAGACGCTTCATCAAGGACTTCTCAAAGATTGCTGAACCTATGACCAAGCTCACTCGAAAAGACGTGCGATTCATCTGGAATCTCGCCTGTGAAGCATCATTTCAGGAATTGAAAAAATGCCTCACGACAACACCTGTACTTATCACTCCCAGAAATGTAATTGGATTTTCATTATACATCGATGCCTCTCTCCAAGGCTTAGGTGTCGTACTAATGCAAGAAGGCCAAGTTGTTGCATATGCCTCGAGGCAACTGAAGATTCATGAGGGTAATTACCCAACACATGACTTGGAACTTGCAGTTGTCGTATTTGCACTGAAATTATGGCGTCATTACCTATACGGTGAACGGTTCGAGGTCTTCTCAGATCACAAGAGTCTTAGGTACATATACACTTAGAGAGACCTAAACCTCCGCCAAAGACAATGGTTTGAATTCTTGAAATATTATGACTTTCAACTCCAGTACCATCCCTGAAAGGCCAATGTTGTGGCTGACGCCCTGAGTAGAAAATCGTACGTTGCTTGCACTCTTAACTTTGAAATGGGGAAGTTGGCTACAGAGATGGAGAACTATAACCTACAACTGATCGAAGAGGGACCAAGACCACGACTCTCTCAATTATCAACCAACTCTGAGCTAGTTCGAAAGATTTCAGCTGCTCAAGCCAATGACACTATGTTAATGGAGAAACGAGAACTTCTACTCAGCGGACATGACCTTCCTTACTGGTCGGTCTCTGTCTACCGAACGATCCTAAGGTTCGGAAAGAAGTGCTCACTGAGATGCATTGTTCGAGGTTCGCTATGCATCCTGGGGGTGACAAGATGTATAAGGATGTCAACCGATAATTCTGGTTTTCTGGAATGAAGAAGGCAATTGCAGACTTCGTTGCTCGATGTCTCATTTGCCAGAAAGTTAAGGTACAACGAAGACTTCCCTCTGGACTTCTCCAGCCGTTACCTATTGGAGAAAGGAAGTGGGAGAACATCGCAATGGATTTTGTTACGGCCTTACCTCGAAATAAAAAAAGGGCAAGATGCTATCTGGGTTATCATTGACAGACTTACAAAGTCTACACACTTCTTGCCAATAAAGTTCACAGATAACCCTGCCAAACTTGCAGAACTATATGAAAGAGAGATTGTACGCCTTCATGGCATACCACTCACGATCGTCTCTGATCGAGACCGTCGATTCACATCAAACTTTTGGAAAAAGCTTCCAGAGTAGAATGGGTTATAAGATCACTATGAGCACAACCTTTCATCCTCAGACTGATGGGCAGTCAGAGCGTCTTATCCAAATCTTAGAAGACATGTTACGGTGTTGCATTTTGGACTTTAATGACAGATGGGCAAAGTATTTACATTTAGCTGAGTTTGCATACAACAACAACTACCAAACTAGTCTCGGCCTGGCACCATACGAGGCTCTCTATGGTCGGCCCCTCAGATCTCCGGTATGCTGGTTAGATATGGCAGATCGACCGTAGTTAGGTCCTGAACTAGTTCAAGAGACTTCGTATTGAGCAAAGTCGACAGAGGAGCTATGCTGACAAGCGGAGGCAGCCTCTAGAGTTTGATAAGGGGGACTTTGTTTTTCTTAAAGTTTTTCCCACAAGAGGTGTCAAACGCTTTGGGATCAAAGGAAAGCTCTCCTCGTGGTATATAGGTCCATTTCAGATCGTTGAACATATTGGCAAACTTGCTTATCGTCTGTCTCTTCCATCCTCCATGCCTAAAGTTCATGACGTTTTTCACGTATCTATGCTTCACAATTATCGTCCTGATCCTTCGCATATCATCCCTTTAGTCGAGGTTCGGGTTGAGGAAGGAAATAAGTATCAAGAGAGAGCGATACAGATTTTAGATAGAAAAACTCAAGAACTACGGCGACGTAGCATACCACTTGTGAAAGTGCTTTAGGATCACCACGGCGTAGAGGAAACAACATGGGAACTAGAAGCAACAATTAAACAGAAATACCCTGAATTGTTTTCTAGTACCAACTGATGATGTGATATATTGTACTATTCTCACTTATCAATAAAATGATGAAACTTTGTTTACACCTATCTTAATACATTGTTTCACTTGAATAACTACGCAGATGTCTATATCAATGGATATAGTGATGCACACACGCAATGGCCTCTTTGGCAACCTGTGGCAACTTTCCAAGAAGCAGAGTCAAGTCACAACAATTTTGCATCACCACACAGACAGCGATCCTTATAGCTAGAGCGTGCATGGCTTTTTCGTAACAATTTTGTGCCCTCATCTTGGCAGTATCTTCTACCAAAATTGTCAGGCGGCCGGATTCGACCAACAACACGAAAAAGTATTCCACCGCTCAACCTACCTCCCCTCAAACGATGTAACCAGCACCCTCTACCACCATCTGTTATGCAAAGGTTGGAATCTTCAGAGGACGAGTCCGATTCCATTTGCTCTCCATGGTTTTATGATGATGAGGATTCCACCGGCCACAGTGCTATTCAGGGACCATACAAGTACTACCCTGAACTCGCAAGAGATGATGCACGCAGTGAATCTCAAACAGATAACCATCATAACTACTTGAATTGATTTCGAGGGCGAAATCCCTTTAAGGGGGGGTAGAGTGTAATACCCTGTATTTCACAAAAAAAAAATTTGTTTGGGCAGAAATGCCTGGAGAAAATAAAATCGAGATTTAGGAACTGTAGCCAAGTATAATGTTATAGTATGCGCAGCAACAATTTCGAGAGTACTACAATGTTAAAATCACTTATTTTTCTAAGTATAGTGTAAGGTTTTTGTTGAAGAATTAAAAAATCTTATATATCTCGTATGTTTGGCCATGGTGTAAAAACAAGGTTAGAATAAACACATAATAAGTACAAAACTTTGCAAGTATTTAAAATGATTTGGTTCTGGTTTTTGTGAACATACATATATATATATTTCATTGAAAATCCATACGAGTCATAAGAATTCTTAAGATTTACCTCGGTAAATATCCTGATCTAACATTCTATCGCAATCTTATGCATCCCATACCACATGACTTTGGTAATACGGGTGTTAACCAAGTTAAGTTGTATGAACACGGTCTCTAAAAACATTGGCTGAATAGTAGTTCACCAATAGTATCTTCCAAGTTTACTCGTCCCATACCGTGTAAACTTAGTGATAATGTTAGTAATGCAACTTTCTCCAAATTTTTCTTTTCACACAAGGTCATGGGTTTTCTTACTTCCACATTTTATTTAGTATCCTCAAATTTTGTTGTGTCCCATACCACTCCAAAGTTAGTGATACAAAAGAAAGAATGGTTGTAAGTCGGCCAACCAAAGATAGTCTTAAACAAAACATTTCATTCATATATAAAAGAAAAGTTTACAATGCCAGTAATCAATCTTGATTTTCTTGCCTACTACCGGTCCTTCTAGATCTACTGCTAGGTACAGAACGACTACTAACATAAGGTTAAGAGTTTGCTCGCTCTGCTTCGGAGTTTTGCATACGTGTTAATATATTATTTTGAGTCTTTCTCATTTCAGCAATATTGGATGCCATTTCATTTAACCGTTCAAATGGGTTAGTCGATTGTCCCATCGGTGGTTGATGGGTCAATTGTCCCAGAGATGGAGGGTAGGCAATAGGCATTGGGGGAAAGTATTGGTTGTACGGGTGACTCATAGGTGAAAGGTAGTTGTTTTGATTGTATGGGGATCCCGTAACTGGAACCCCTTGGATATTTGGATTTGTTTGAGGTGAAAAATTTTGAAACAATGGGCTCATTGGGATGTTTTGCCCTCCAAAATTTGGTGCCGCCCAATACTGTTGTTGTTGGTTCATAGCAACTTGTGGAACTGGATGATACTATACCTCAGGAGTTGGAACCTTTGGTACGAAGTGTTGCCTTGAGTTGGCATGTTCCAGGTTGGTGGATTTGCTTGAGTACTTTGTCTATCATGACTTGGTTGAGGTTGATTTAGTGTGGCAAATAACTCTTCCTCAGTGAATAGTCGATCGGTTGGATTATCATTCGAGGAGGGGTTTGATGTAGAACTTTGATTTCATGATGACATAAACATCAAGAGAAAAATAGAAAATATTGTCTAAAAGACAAAGAATAAATCTTAAAAATGTTAGGAATTTATTTTGTGTCTTTCACAAATTTATTTTCCTTTCAGCAAAAGAATGACCTCAAGTGAATGAGCAACTTCCAATAGTAGGGAACCAATTCCCATTGGACTCAAGTAATTGTTCAAGAGGGAGGTTATGACTATGAGGAGCATCGACAATAGAGATCTCCGCCTTCGCCCAATCCTTCACGACAAACTCGCAACTCTTGGTTGGTTGAACATAACAAAAGTTGAGGGTCATGTCTCTTACAGGTTGGTGAGATCTTTCTACGAAGCCATGAATTGCGTGGGACTTCAAGAAGAGGGGGTGCCCGGACGTTCGGGCGCCAAAACTCCTATATAAAGTGCCCTCCCCCTCTTCATTTTACACACCAAATTCACTTCAAATTGTGATTTATCCTCCTCTTTTCACTCATTCTGAGTTTTTAGTCTTTTGAGACTCTCTATTGTAGACTCTCGGTGCTGTGCGACGAAGCTCTGTACGGAGGAAAGCGCCAGATCGAAAAAAGAGAAGTTCTTATCTGAAGGTGGGAAACGAAACATAGGTTTGCGTGTTTCATAACTTTTATTAAAGTTTACATTCAGTTATTATTATATCTACTATTCATTTACACTGCATTATGTCATATAATGTTTATACTGTCGCACTTATGCCTGTATATTTGGAATTCACGTATTACACTGTTATAATGCCTGATTTGTGGTCAATCTAGCTCAGCTAGACTCGGTCTTGTCCTCAGTAACTTTAAATAGTAAACGGGAGGCTGCAGGCTAATCTAGGCGATTGGTATTTAAGCAGACGTTGTGTCTCACCTCTCAACTGGGGACTGATCTAGTTGGTCTTATTTAAAGCTAACAGGTTATACAAGTAATACTGAATGTTCTAACCTTGCACGTCGTGATACCAACTCTGATAAGGATCACCAGACGTTGCCAAAGTCAGTCTAAATGTCAAGAAAAGACCAGACCAGTATACTAGACCAGTTCATGCATTGGCATCATAGATATCACCATCTAGGGACGTATGTGGTTTATGACTCATAGAATAGTTAGGAGCATTGCTCGCTATTCATTATATTTCTCTAAAGAGGGACGTACAATGAGAAACCGACTACTCCTGGGGAGGGACATCAGTACGTGAATCCAGAGCATCGTTCCTGAGGAGGGACGTACAGTGAGAACCTGGCTACGTCTAGGGAAGGACATCTGTACGTGAACTCAGGCGATGTACGTTCATCAAACCATTACGAGACGGTGTCATGCATACATACATATTGATTGATTATGATGCTCTTTTGTGTATTTAAGATATTTGATATTGAAGTATGCTTTATTAATTGTTATACTCACAAACTATTTTACCCACTGAGCGCGTTAAGCTCACTCCATTATCATCCAATCTTTCACAGGAAATTAGGGTGGACTGGGTGCAGGTTATGGGGCACACATTTTTGTACCCTTTGTATTATTCATTGGTGATTTTGGATAGTAGGTTCCCTTGACCATTTTATGTACAAAAATATTCTGAATTAAATGAAATCAGATTTGTACCGTATATTATATTTTCTGCATTGTTATTATTGCAAATGTGCCCCCCGTCCGCGAGTGTACCGCCGGTTTAGGCGCCTCCGGGTAGGGTGTGACACTGATGAGGTGTTTTAAATGAATAGTAACTTTAAATAATTGTAAGCTACTATTTATGGATTTAAATGGCTTTGAAAACCGTAGGTTCGTCTATAAATATAGGTTGAAGGCATAACCAAGGGCATAGCAAATAGCTTAGAGTCTAGCTTTTGCATGTGTTGTCCTGCCCTTCTAAGTTTCGTCTTTCAAGAGTTTGTACGGAATAACACTGTAAGTATGTTTAACTACTATGAATAAACTTGATCTAGCTGTAAATTTAGCCAATCCTTATTTTATTCTCTTCTTTATTTTAATAGTTTTATATTATACTAGTTATTTGTGTGGATAGAGAAGAAGGTAATCATGAAATATGGTATTATTTGTAGTAAAAATATAGCAATTAAACGTTAATTTTATAGTAGTTTCGTGATAAGCCACAAAGGAAAATGATGAAACTATAAACAAAAATAATGTCTTTAATAGTAAAAGATATTTGGTGTGGTTTATTTGGGCTCAAAATCAGTTGTATAGTGTTTGACAATAACAGAGTAGTAAGTTTGTTAGCCAAGGTTCAGCGGTTTGAAGTCGTTGATAGGTGTCACACCCCGCCCGGACGCGCCTAAACCGGCTGTACACTCAAAGACGGGGCGCGCATTTGGAATTATCACAATGGAAGCAGAGTACGCAATGGAAATACAATACAGTACAAGTCCGATTTCATTAAATTCAGAATGTATTCGTACATGTAATAGTCAAGGGAACATTCTCCCAAAATTCCCAATGAATTAATACAAAGGGTACAAAATGTGGGCCCCATAAACCTGCACCCAGTCCACTTTAATTTTCTGTGAAAAATTGGATAATAATGGAGTGAGCTTAACGAGCTTAGTGGGTAAAATAGTTCATGAGTATAACAATTAATAAAGCATACTTCATAATCAAATATCTTAAATACACATGAGAGCATCATAATCAATCAATATGTATGTATGAATGACACCGTCTCGTAATTGTTTAATGACTGTACATTGCCTGAGTTCACGTACAGATGTCCCTCCCCGGGAATAGTCGGGTTCTCATTGTATGTCCCTCATCAGGAACGAAGCTCTGGATTCACGTACAGATGTCCCTCCCTAGCAATAGTCAGGTTCTCATTGTACGTCCCTCTCCAGAGAAATATGATGAATAGCGAGCATCGCTCCTAACTATTCTATGAATCATAAACCACATACGTCCCTAGGTGGTGATATGTATGATGCCAATGCATGAACTGGTCTGCATGAACTGGTCCGGTCTTTACTTAGCATTTATACTGACTTTGGCAACGTCTGGTGATCCTTATCAGGGTCGGTATCACGACGTGCAAGGTTGGAACATTCAATATTACTTGTATAAGCTGATAGCTTTCAATAAGACCAACCAGATCAGTCTCCAGTTGAGAGGTGAGACATGAGGTCTGCTTAAATACCAATCGCCTAAAGCAGCTCGCTGCTTCCCGTTCACTATTTAAAGTTACTGAGGACAAGATCGAGTCTGGTTGAGCCAGATTGACCACAAATCCAACATTACAACAGTGTAATACGTGAATTCCAAATATACAGGCATAAGTATGACAGTATGAACGTTATACGAATAATGCTGTGTAAATGAATGGTAGAAATAATAATAAATGAATGTAAACTTTAATAAAAGTTATAAGACACGCAAACCTATGTTTCGTTCTCCACCTTCAGATAAGAACTCCTTTCAAACTGGCACTTTCCTCCGGACAGAATCGTGTTGCGCCGCACAGAGAGTCTCAAAAGACTAAAAAACTCAGAATGAGTGGAAAGGAGAAGAAAATCACAATTTGGAGTGAGTTTGGTGTGAGAAATAGAGAGATTGGCGCCTGAACGTTTGGGCAGGTGCGCGAACGTTCAGGCGTCCTGCCCGAACGTTCTGGCCGTCTGTTCGGGCAGGTTGCCCAAACGATATTTTTTTTTATTTTTATTTTCTTTGTGAAGTCCTAAGGTATTACAATAGGTATGCTGGCTAGTATTGGCGTGTAAGGCATAAACTATTTTGTTGAACATTATATTACTAATTAGGAATACAGAAAAAATGGTATCAAAGCAATTAAACTATTCAAGATATTATTATATGTTTATAGGAGTAGTTCTGTGACGCCCCGAAAATTATTTCATCTAGCCTATAACCTAGTTGCACTTTGCCCAAACTCTATGTGTTGCCTTGATATGGTTGGTGTTTGTTTGATGGTTGTTTAATGTTTGTATAGTTGATGCTCGATAATGTATATAAATATGTGTATTATAAATTGTATATGGGTCATGATAAATTAAAGTATAATGCATATGTTATTATTTATGCATGGGTCCATTAAACCATGAATTGATATGGGTTAGGTTTGATTGAATAAAAGGATAAATGAAAATAAAAATTTGGTGTATTAAATGGATTGGACATTTAAAATACATGGAAGTATGAGATTGGTTAAAGTACATGTGGGTGGTATGGGTAGTATGAGACTAACACATGTGAAGGTTGTTGCATGAAAATGGACAAGTGTCTCATGCCCACTTCTCTAATCAAAGAATGTGCTAGAAAGTGAGGTGAGTGGAGGGAATCCAAGAATGTGCTAGAGAGTGAGGTGAGTGAAGGGAATCCAAGAATGTGCTAGAAAGTGAGGTGAGTGGAGAGAAAGGAAAAAAATAAAAGAAAACAAGAGAAAGGAAAGAAGAAGAGAAAGAAAGAGGGAGTTGCAGGAGGAAAATCTCTGCGACATTTTCATCAAAGAACTGGATCTTCTGGATATATGGTCAGATTAAGCTCAAATTTTGTCAGCAAGTTCGTAGATTACGGTTCTGCATTCTGAGCGGTGGAGATCTTGATTTGAGGTTTTTTCTAAGAGATCTAATCTCTCAAACCAAGCTGGTCAGAAAGTTTGGGTTTCTCGTGCCATTTCGCTCAAACTTATAGAACTCCGCAATCTACCGTTGGATGGATGTCAAATTTGGGTATGTAGTTTAAAATTGATATTTCTGCATTCTGATCGGTGGAAAGCTTGATTAGAGGTCTCGTCTAAGAGATCTAACCTCTCAAACAAAGCTGGTCGGAAAGTCTGGATTTCTCGTGCCGTTTTGCTCAAACTTAAAGATCTCCTCAATTTACCGTTGGATGGATATCAAATTTGGGTATGTAGTTTACAACTGATATTTCTGCATTCTAAACAGTGGAGATGTTTATGAGTTCAGTATGTTGTGTGATATAGTCATCTGAGTTTGAGTATTTGCAGCAGGTAAGGAAAAATTGTCTGATTAGAGACTTGTTCATCAAAGATACTTATCTCTTCGGTCCACCGTTGCATTGGCTCTTCTGTGGCTCTTCTTTTGCAGCATGGTCTCGTCACCGTTTAATCACATTCAAAGCTCTTTATTTACCTACAAAACAAAACATAAAACACAACTAAACGATCTATATTATGTGCAAGTATGTATATGCAAGTAAAATATTGACAAAATTAATATAAAAATGATGCAATTGACTTTAGGAAAAATACCTAAAAATCATTATTATTTTCCTAAACTAACCTAATGTATTTTATTCATGAAAATCACTAAAACTAACTTATAAAACTCTTAAAGATATCTAAATGAACCTAAAACACTAAATGAACTAATTAATGCAAATATGTCTAAAAACTAACTCAATGCACCTAAAAACCTATGAAATTAACATGTAAAATACTAATGTAAAACTCAACTTATCAAATTCCCCCAAACTTAGACTTTGATCGTCCCGAGCAAAGAGAAAAATGAAAGTTGGACACAAAACTTTTCACATGTTCCAGAATGAGCAAAGGTTTTAATTTTCAACGATGGATTTAATTGATCTCAAAAACAACACACATTTTATAGGCATAACACAAGGAAATTTTGAAAGTTTTAAACTTGTTGTCTAGATTAGATTGTAAGGTTTGTATTTCTATTTTTTCTACTGCGTCTACTAGGTCAATAATTTCTCTAGTATTTTCTTTCTATATTATGCTCTAAATTTTGACTAATATTAATAAGTAAATCTACTATACTATTTAATTGAGTATTTTCTTCAGTATGTAGTTAGTGTTTTCCACTAGAAAAGTTGCACGTAATTTTAAAGCCTTTTGTCAGAATTGTTTTTGTCATTTTATGATTTGAAAGTTCTAAGTCTAAGTAATTTGTGGATGTAAAGTTATGAGTTTCCAAGTAGGTTGAATATTTCATATGTTTTTATTTATTAATTTTGTCTTGAATACTATTTCTTATCTTATTTAAGGCACTAGAGATTCGTGCTAGTTCGGTATTTATTTCTACTATTTGATTTGTTAAAGATTGAGGTACCTAATTGTTAGATTTAAGTATTAAGTCTAAAGTTTGATATCTTTCTAGAAGCTTACGCTTTAATTTAGCTATTCTAATTTGAATTAAATATTCTAATTCACTTAATTGTTCTAAGGTATAGTTTTCAAATTTGTTCATATATTTGATTTTGATCTACTGATTCTCTAATTTTTATCACTAAAGTTAGAAAAACTATTGTTGGAACTATTTTATTTATATAATATATAGTCCAATGAAAAGTCCTATAATATTGTAATATTACAGCTAAAGCTTTTGGTTCACTGATAAGTCTAAATACTACAAGAAGATGTAAGAAAATTAAGAAGATAAATACTAAAAGTAATATAAAAATAGGGAAGTAAATAGAGATGATATTAATTGTTGTAAAGTGGCACGTATGAATTTGGACTTGTCACACCCTGGGTTGCACAGCGTGCCCCCTACCCAGGTGTGGGCACACCCCCTCGGGGCGAACGCCTAGCCATAGTACCACATAATATTGTCACATCTAGCCGAATTCGCGATACCCAACAGGGCCCTAGTAACGGACTAGATCATTTACCCCCACTATTCATGAATAGAGAAGGGCCTCCCCCCAAGTCGAACTCACAACCTCCCCCCCACTTTAAGAGGTTAGATTTCGCACTTGGAGTAGCCACTGGCGACCCCGCACCCCGGACCACCAACCCCGCAGGGAATGGCGGGCGGAATGCCGGGGCGGGACGCCCGGCGTAGGCATCTCCGACCACTCCTCAACTCCCGTGAGGTGGTTGAAACCCTACGAGCCTTATCTCAAACAACGACATAATATCAAAAGGTATATTAATCATCAAAGACAAGAGATAATCCATAAAAATGAACCATAAATAAAATCATAATCCCTACAGTCCATTAAAATTGACATACACATAAAGTCCAAAATTGTGGGTACAAATAAAAACCGTCATATGCCCACATGGTCTATCTAACAAGTCCCAACTCACCCATACTACAATGTGGTAAGTGTTATAATTACATAATCCAAAATATAATACTTCATAATTTAAAACACAGTTCAATCAAAATGCCTCTCAACTCACATCGAGGCCTTAGATTCTCTCGCAGGCAAGGCCCTCAAGATATGACTACTCCTTTGCCCTTATTTGGGACAGAAGGACCTGAAAGAGGAAAATGAGGGTGAGCCAACGGTACCCAGTGAATAGAATTCAAATATGCTATCAATACTCATCAATAAATATTATGTATGCATGTCAATGTGTAGCATGATTAAAAACTCATAACATATAGATATCAAGCATTTATAATAAGTTCGATGCAAGTAAAAGCTTATCAATTTGGATCCACATTCCACATGCATTGGGTTACTAGTGCACGTCTATTTCACCGTACCGTTGACCCCAATCATGTTTATTTGGGGTTACTAGTGCACGTCTATTTCACCGTACCGTTCACCCCAATCATTTCCTTTCCTAAAACCCTCCTATGACAAGGTTAAGTCCCCCTATTAGCCAGATAGATGGGCCCAACCAAAGTCATAAGGTTTTCTCAAATCAATGCATCATTCAAAACATTAGAACACATTCATGCTTTCAACATACAATATATATAAGTGATATGATGACATAAAAGATATAATCATAAATGAAGTCTACTCACAACCAAGCCTCGCGAGAGTATTTAACCACACACGACCACCAAACCGAATCAACCCAATCAAGATCCTGAAACATTCATCAATATCCTACCATACATCAATTTTTATGCTCAATCACATAGGCATTACACATTAACCCTAAATCAGCCCACATATAGACAATAGGCCTAAATCCCATCTAATCCCATCATTCACCTCAAATCACATGACTTAGGCCTCTAATGCATAGTTTTCATACATAAACCATTCTATTAATAAAAAATATTGATTTTCAATTCCTTAGGCATAAACATGCCCAAATTGGGTCACTTGATCACAAGTAGGTCTAACCCATGATATGGTCACAACCACCAAATCAGTAGCATAATCAACCCTAATCATACTTAATTAAACATAAGTTGCATCAATTCAATGATTCTAGGCCAAAAGCATCAAAAACCCTAAAATATGAAATTTTCCATACTTAGGCCATATTGTCGATTTACACTAGGTCACCATGTTCAGCCATGTATATCACTGATTTTGCATCATGGATTCATCAACAATGGCAACTAGGTCAACATAGTTGACATGCAAGCTATTTGGAAAGGTCTAAGTTCATATTCTAAATTTGGGTCTAATACAAGCAACCCTACCAATTCTTCATTTAATACTCTGTTCAGATGTATCAATCTAGCAACAGAAATATGTAATCACAAAATCAACCTTACGGATTGAAGTATGTGAAGAAACAAACCTTCTGTCCAAATATCAATGGCTAAGTCCCAGAAACTGAAAAGACCAGATGACATGTTGTCTGGGCGCCACGGCGCCCATCGCGACCCCCAAAGAAAAATTTAAACTCTATTGGTCCATTTCAGATCATTGAACGTATTGGCAAACTTGCTTATCATATGTCCCTTCCATCAACCATGTCTAAGGTTCATGGCGTTTTTCACGTATCCATACTTCGAAAGTATCGTCCTGATCCTTCGCATATCATCCCTCTAGTCGAGGTTCGGGTTGAGGAAGGAAATAAGTATCAGGAGAGAGCGATACAGATTTTGGATAGAAAAACTCGAAAACTAAGGCGACGTAACATACTACTTGTGAAGGTGTTTTGGGATCACCACAGAGTCGAGGAAGCAACATGGGAACTAGAAGCAACAATTAAAGATAAATACCCTGAATTGTTTTCTAGTAATAACTGATGATGTGATACATTGTACTATTTCACTTATTAATAAAATGATGAAACTTTGTTTATACAAATATTAATACATCGTTTCACTTGAATAACTATGCAGATGTTTGAAAATAATATCAATGGATATGGTAATACACACACGCAGTGGCCTCCTTGGCAACCTGTGGCGACTCCTACAGGATTTGAGTCAAGTCACAACTACCTTGCATCACCAACTCCATCACCACACAGACATCGATCCTTATCGCGAGAGCTTGCATGGCTTTTTCGTAACAATTTTGCCCAAAACAATCCTGTGCCCTCATCTTGGCAGGACCTTCTACCAAAATTGCCAGGCGGCCGGATTCGAGGAACAACACGAAAAAGCATTCCACCGCTCAACCTACCTCCCCTCAAACGATGTAACCAGTGCCCTACACCACCATCTGTTAAGCAAAGGTTGGAATTTTCTGAGGACGAATCCGACTCCATTTACTCTCCATGGTTTCATGATGTTGAGGATTCCACTGACCACAGTGCCATTCAGGGACCATACAGGCACTACCCTGAACTAGCAAACGATGACACCGGCAGTGAATCTCAAGCAGATAACCATCATGACTACTTGAACTGATTTCGAGGGCGAAATCCTTTTAAGGGGGGTAGAGTGTAATACCCTAGGTTTTCACAAAAAAAAATAAAAATAAAATGTTCGGGCACATTCTCGAACGTCCGGGCACTTCCCCGAAAGTTCAGGCGCCAAATCCTCTATATAAGGAGCCCTCCCCCTCCTCATTTCTCACACCAAATTCACTCCAAACTTGTGATTTTTCTTCTCCTTTTCACTCATTTTGAGTTTTTGGTCTTCTGAGACTCTCTTTCGAGACTCTCTGTGCGGCGCAACGCGGTTCTGTCCTGGGCAAAACAACAGTTCTAAAAGAAGTTCTTATCTGAAGGTAGGGAACGAAACATAGGTTTGCGTGTCTTATAACTTTTATTAAAGTTTACATTCATTTATTATTATGTCTACCATTCATTTACACTGCATTATATCTTATAATGTTTATACTGTAGCACTTATGCCTGTATAATTGGAGTTCATCTATTACACTGTTGTTATGTCGGATTAGTGGTCAATCTGGCTCAACCAGACTCAGTATTGTCCTCAGTAACTTTAAATAGTGAACGGGAGGCAGCGAGCTGCTCTAGACAATTGGTACTTAAGTAGACCTCGTGTTTCACCTCTCAACTGGAGACTGATCTGGTTGGTCTTATTTGAAAACTATCAGCTTATACAGTAATACTGAATGTCCTAACCTTGCACGTAGTGATACCAACCTTGATAAGGATCACCAGATGTTGCTAAATCCTGTCTAAATGTTAAGGAAAGACCGGACCAGTTCATGCAGACCAGTTCATGCATTGGCATCATACATATCACCACCTAGGGACGTATGTGGTTTATGATTCATAGAATAGTTAGGAGCGATGCTCGCTATTCATTATATTTCTCTGGAGAGGGACGTACAATGAGAACCTGGCTACACCTGGGGAGGGACATCTGTACGTGAATCCAGAGCATCATTCCTAAGGAGGGACGTACAATGAGAACCCGACTATTCCTGGGGAAGGACATTTGTACGTGAACTCAGGCGATGTACAATCATCAAACCAATACGAGACGGTGTCATGCATACATACATATTGACTTGATTATGATGCTCTTATGTGTATTTAAGATATTTGATTATGAAGTTCGCTTTATTAATTGTTATATTCACGAACTATTTTACCCACTGAGCGTGTAGCTCACCCCGTTGTTATCCAATTTTTCACAGGAGATTAGGGTGGACTGGGTGCAGGTTTTTGGGCCCACATTTTGTACCCTTTGTATTATTCATTGTGGATTTTTGGGAGAATGTTCCCTTAACCATTTCATGTACAAATTATATTCTGAAATTAATGAAATCAGACTTGTACTAAGTTGTGCTTCCGCTGACTCTGTTATTATCGTTATAATGCATTCGCACCTCGTCCGCGAGTGTCCCGCCGGTTTAGGGGCGTCTGGGCGGGGTGTGACAAAGCACCTACGTAGTCATAGTGAAATATAATTACTATAAGACAAACAAGTGAGAGAAAGTGAATGAGTAGTAATCTTTGCCTGCAAGAAGCATTAAAAATAGTAAAAGAAATAGTACCAGAAATAGACCTTATAGGCTTTAGCATTATACAATTTCACACCGAGAGCAACTTAATCCCACAGTGTCAAGCTAATACCATAATTCAACTAATACTACAATTAAGCAATAGATTAGAATTATTAGAAGAAAAATTAACAAAATTAAGTTATATAATTAAAGCAAAAGAAATAACTACAGAATAAGTGAAGATAAAGTTAAAATACTTGATGATCAATTAGAAAATTTAACTAAAACGGTTATAATACTAAATAAAGAATATAAACAACCTAAAAATTTAACACAACTAATTAGCAATATTTTAGGACCAAAAAGAATATGGTAAACAAAATATCAGTAAGTGAAAAAGATAATATAATAGAAAAAGTTAGAAATATGTTAAATATAAACGCAAAAGGTAAAGAAATAATAGAAAGAACTGAAGACTTAATACTTGAAACAGAAGCAGATAAAGTCTTAGAACAAGGATTTAATAAAATTAAAAAGAAAAATCGTTAGAATTATAATTTCAAAGATAAAATTAATAATGGAATATATATTTATATGGAAGAATCAAAAATAGTTGTAGTAAATAAAAGAGAAAGTATAACATTAATATGTCCCCAAGCTAAAGAAAAACTATTACAAGAAAAATATTCTAACATACATATAGGAGTAGTAATGATAGGTGTAATAAGTCAAATTAGAGAAGGACTAAATACAAAAGCTCATTTATATTTGACAGAAGATTTAGTGACCATGAACAAGCTCAAATTGCAAGTGCAGAAATAGATTTAAGAAATAAAATAGCAGTAGTAGGATGCTTACCTAACATAGATATAAATGTATGAGAATTTGCGGAAAATATAAAATTAAGTGTACAAACTAGAGGATTTAAAATGAATAGTGAATTCAAGAATATTAGATTAAAAATATTCTTACTAGGAAATCTCTATGATAAATATCATAAAAGATTTAAATTCGTAAATAAAAATCTAGTAGATTGCTTTCAAAGCCAGTATGTCAATATGATAATACAACAAAAATTAACTTATAGTCAACTTAATGGATTAAAATGGCAACTACTGCCCATAGAACCAGAAAAAAGTATTGAACACCCTGAACAAAGTAGAATATATTAGAATAGAAATAATCAAGCTGCACAAAGATTTACTACTTATGAAAGAATAAAAAATTCAGAAATAATAGAAGAAGAAGAAAATGAAATTAATATGTTAGAATATGAAATAAATAAAATAGAAATTATTAAAACTAATAGGAATCAAATAATAGATGAAATATTCCCACTAAATTTATGACAGAAGAAGAATTTGACAAATTGTGTAATGGTGCCTATACAGATGATGAAATAGATGAAATCTTAGCTAAAAAATTAAATTTAGAATTATTTAATATAAATAAAGACCAACATTATAATGAAATTTTCACACCCGCCGGGACGTGCCTAAACCGGCAGGACACTCACGGACGGGGCGCGAATGCATTATAACAATAACCGAGTGCGCAAAAACACGATTAAGTACAAGTCTAATTTCATTAATGTCAAAATATACTTGTATATGAAGTAGTTCAGGGAACATACTCCCAAAATTTCCAATGAATAATACAAAAGGGTACAAAAATGTGTGCCCAAAAACCTGCACCCAGTCCATCCTAATCCCGTGTGAAAAATTGGATAACAACGGGGTGAGCTACACGCTCAGTAGGCAAAATAGTTCGTGAATATAACAATTAATAAAGTAAACTTCATAATCAAACATTATAAATATACATTAGAACATCACAATCAATACAACATGTACGTATGCATGACATTGTTTTGTATTGGTTCCATGATTGTACGTCGCCTGAGTTCACGTATAGATGTCCTTCCCCAAGTAATCCCGGGTTCTCATTGTACGTCCATCTCCAGAGAAATATAATGAATAGTGAGCATAGCTTCTAACTATTCTATGAATCATAAACCACATATGTCCCTAGGTGGTGCTTATGTATGATGTCAATGCATGAACAGGCCCGGTCTTTACTTAACATTAGATAGGATTTGGCAACATCTAGTGATCCTTATCAGGATCGATATCACTACGTGCAAGAATAGGACATTCAGTATTACTTGTACAACCTGATAGCTTTCAAATAAGACCAACCAGATATGTCTCCAGTTTGAGAGGTGAGACACGAGGTCTACTTAAATATCAGTAGTCTAGAGCAGCACGTTGCATCCCGTTCACTGTTTAAAGTTACTAAGGACAAGACTGAGTCTGGTTGAGCCAGATTGACCACTAATCCAACATAGCAACAATATAATACATGAACTCCGGATATACAGGCATAAGTATGACAAGTATAAACAATATATGCAGTAATGCAGTGTAAATGAATAGTAAACATAATGATAAATGAATGTAAACTTTAATAAAAGTTATAAGACACACAAACCTATGTTTCATTCCTCACCTTCAGATAATAACTCCTTTGAGAGGCGCTTTTCCTCGAGCAGAACCGCGTTGCACCTTGAAGAGAGTCTTGAAAAAAGAGTCTCAAAAGAGAGAAGAGAAAACTCAAGGAGAGAGAGAGAAGAAAGAAATCACAAAGAGAAGTGATTTGGTGTGAGAAATGAGGGGGGGATCCTTAAATAGGAAAGAAATTGCCTGAATGTTCAAGCAGGTACCCGAAGTTCAATTTTTTCTTTTGTGTGTGTGTGTGTGTGTGTGTGTGTGTGTGCAATCCTAGGGTATTACACTCTACCCCTCTTAAAAGGATTTCGCCCTCGAAATCAGTCCAAGTAGTTATGATTGCTCTCAGCGTGAGATTTTCCGTCGTTGTCATCGTTCGCTAGCTCAGGGTAGTACCTGTAAGGTCCCTGAAAAGCACTATGGCCGGAAGAATTTTCAACGTCATGAAACCGTGGAGAGTAAATGGAGTCAAATCTGTCCTCAGAAGGCTCCGACCTTTGCCTAACAGATGGCAGTGTAGGGCTCTGCAGGTTGCATCATTTAAGGGGAGGTAGGTTGAGCGGTGGGATGTTTTTTCGTGTTGTTGCTCGAATCCAGCCGCCTGACAATTTTGGTAGAAGATCTTGCCAAGATGAGGACACGAGATTGTGTCGGGCAAAACTGTTACGAAAAATCCATGCACGCTCTGGCGATAAGGATCGCTGTCTATGGGGCGATGGAGTTGGTGATGCAAAGTAGTTGTGACTTGACTCAGATCTTAAAGGAGTAGCCACAGGTTGCCAAAGAGGCCATTGTGTGTGTGAATCACTACTTCCATTGGTATTATTTTCAGACATCTGCATAGTTATTTAAGTGAAATGATGTATTAAGATATTTGTAAACAAGGTTCCATCATTTTATTGATAAGTGAAATAGTAAAATGTGTCACGTCATCAATTATTACTAGAAAACAATTCAGGGTTTTTTTGTTTAATCGTTGCTTCTAGTTCCTATGTTGCATACTCTACTCCGTGGTGATCCCATAGCACCTTCACAAATGGTATGCTACATCGCCTTAGTTCATATGTTTTTCTATCCAGAGTCTATATCGCTCTCTCCTGATACTTATTTCCTTCCTCAACCCGAACCTCGATCAGAGGGATGATATGCGAAGGATCAGGATGATACTTTCGAAGCATGGATACATGAAAAATGTTATGAACCATAGAGATGGACGATGGAATGGACGAACTATAAGCAAGTTTGCCAATACGTTCAATGATCTGAAATGGACCAATATACCATGGGGAGAGTTTTCCTTTGATCCCAAAGCGTTTAACACCTCTTGTAGGCTGAAATTTTAGAAAAACCAAGTCCCCCTTATCAAATTCTAAAGACTGCCTCCGCTTGTCAGCAAAGCTCTTCTGTCGACTTTATGCAACATGAAGTCTCTCCTTTACTACTGTGATCTTCTCAGGAGTCTCTTGAACTAGTTTAGGCCCCAATTGCTGTCGATCTTCCATATCTAACCAGCATACCAGAGATCTACAAGGGCAACCATTGTGAGCCTCATACGGTGCCATGCCGATACTGGTTTGGTAGTTGTTGTTGTATGCAAACTCAGCCAAATGTAAGTGTTTTGCCCATCTGTCATGGAAGTCCAAAATGCAACATCGTATGTCCAAGATTTGAAGCAAAAGCTCTGACTGCCCATCAGTCTGAGGGTGAAAGGCTGTGCTCATGGTGATACTAGAGCCCATTCTATTCTGGAAGCTTTGCCAAAACTTTAATGTGAATCAAGGGTCTCGATCAGAGACGATCGTGAGTGGTATGCCATGGAAGCGCACGATCTCTCTTTCATACAGTTTGGCAAGCTTGGCGGTGTTATGCATGAACTTTATTAGTAAAAAGTGTGCAAACTTTGTAAGTCTATCAATGATAACCCAAATAACATCTTGCCCTTTATTATTTCGAGGCATGGCCGTAACAAAATCCATTGCAATGTTCTCCCACTTCCATTCTCCAATAGCTAAAGCTGGAGAAGTCCAGAGGGAAGTCTATGTTCTGCCTTAACTTACTGGCAAACGAGACATGGAGCAATGAAGTTTGCGATCGCCTTCTTCATTCCAGAAAACTAGAATTTTCGCTTGACATCCTTGTACATCTTGTCACCCCCAAGATGCATAGTGAACCTCGAACAGTGCATCTCAGTGAGAACTTCATTCCGAACCTCAAGATCGTTTGGTAGACAAAAACATTTTTTGTAAAACGCAGCCCCATCTTCAGAGACCGACCAGTGAGGAAGGTTCTATTCACTGAGTGGAAGTTCTCATTTCTCCATTAACATAGGGTCGTCGGCTTGAGCTACTGAAGCAAACCAGCTCAGAGTTTGCCGATAATTGAGAGAGTCGTGATTCTCCTCCCTCCTCGATCAGCTGTAGGTTAAAATTCTCCATCTCTGTAGCCAACTTCCCCATCTCGAATTTAAGATTGCAGCAACAAAAGATTTTCTACTCAGAGCATCAACCACAACATTGGCCTTACCGAGATGGTACTAGAGTTGAAAGTCATAATCTTTCAAGAATTCCAACCATCGTCTTTGGCGGAGGTTTAGGTTTCTCTGGGTGTAGATGTACTTAAGACTTTTGTGATCCGAGATGACCTCAAACTGTTCACCGTATAAGTAATGACGCCATAACTTCAATGCGAATACGACAACTACAAGTTCCAAGTTATGTGTTGGGTAATTACCCCCATGAATCTTCAGTAACCTTGAACCATATGCAACAACTTGGCCTTCTTGCATTAATACTGCATCTAAGCCTTAGAGAGAGGCATCGGCGTATAGTGAAAATCCAACTCCATTTTTTGGAGTGATTAGTGTTGGTGCTGTCGTGTGGCGTTTCTTCAATTCCTGAAATGACGTTTCACAGGCGGGATTCCAGATGAATCGTACGTCTTTCCGAGTGAGCTTGGTCATAGGTTCAACAATCTTTGAGAAATCCTTGATGAAGCGTCTGTAATAGTCAGCCAAACCAAGAAAACTCCTAATCTGAGTAACAGTGGTAGGTTGCTTCCAATTTAAAATCGCTTCAACCTTTAGAGGATCCACCTCAATGCCATTGCCTGAAACCACATGGCCTAGGAATTGAACTCGCTTCGGCCAAAATTCGCACTTACACAACTTTGCATACAACTGGTGGCTTTGCAAGGTCTGGAAGACAATCCTCAGATGTATCTTATGGTCTTCGAGAGGGTGCAATATTGGTGATTCATTGTCATCACCAAGGAATATAGCTCGAAGTTGTGCCTTGGGAGTGCAACAGTCGAGTTGTGTATCCACTTCCTCATTTCCTGAATCTTGACAAACTCCCCAGTAGGCAAGGTTAATTGAACTTGCTTCTTCATACAATCGATCCTTGCATTCAGTGGTGCGAGCCAGTCCATGCCGACGATGATGTCAAAGTTTTCAATGTCCATCACAAAGAGATCTGCATATATTATTTGTTCTAACATTCGAAGCTCATATCGAGAACACTTCAAATTCACGTCAGTACCAAATCCTAATGGTGATGTGACATGGATTGTGATGTCTATGGGTTCAGGATGCTACCCTAAATGCCTTACCAATGCAGAAGATATAAAGGAATGTGTAGCACCCGAATCGAACAAGACATACACTATTGTATTCAACAAGGGAAATGTACTTTTGGCTACATTATTGTCTGGGAGGGGTTGTTAAGCAATGGTAAAAGCTCTGCCCTAGTTCTGTTGCCCTTGGTTCTGCTGGTTCTGCCTGCGTTGGGCATTAGCAGCAGGTGAGGCTTGTTGAACTGGAACAAGGGGAACAGGTTGCCATGGTTGCTGAAGGTGGGGGCAGGCATTTCTTACATGGCCCTGTTGGCCGCAGTTGAAACACGTCAGCCTCTGTTGTTGATGGTTCTGTTGGCCATGCTGATTGTGGTGCTGACCACCACCATTACCATTTTCGTTTCGACGACCACCCCTACCATTACGGCCTCCTCGGCCATGATTGGGAAAACCCTGATAGCCAGGGTTAGACGGTTCAGCCGTAGGTGTCGTGGCCTCATTCTTCTGAGCAGGGGTTGGGAGGGCTAGGTTTTGATTATAGTAGGGCTTCTTCTTATTGCCCTGCTGCGAGCCCTGTTGGGCAAACGTTGCAGGCTTTTTTTCCCTATTCATTCTCTGCTCCTGCTCAATCTTTTCCTGCTCAAAGCTCATGGCCTTGTCAACGACCTCCCTGTAAATCTTGAGATCTAAGATCGACAAGGCTTGTCGAATGTTAGGATGAAGGCTATTGTTGAATTTCTCGGTCTTATTTTGCTCCGTTGAGATGGTGGAGAGAGAGTAGACCGATAATTCTTTAAACATGACAGCATACTCTCTGACTGTCATGCTGCTTTGGTATAACTTGGTGAACTCCTGGCACTTCTGCCTCTTCACAGCGCCAAAGAAGTATTCATCGATAAACAATGACTTGAACTGCTGCCAAGTCATGTCTGTGGTGTTGACACTTGGGTCCTCCTTCACTGTTATCCACCATGTGGATGCTCCACCAATAAGTTGGTAGGACGCAAGTGGAATTTTTTGAGCCTCATCGACTCCCATAACATCGAGAGCCTTCTTCGACTCATCCAACCATTTCTGCGCCTCCTCCGTATCAATGGTGCCAGCAAAGGTAAAGGGCTATAACTTCTTGTACTTCGTAATCTAGTCGGTTTGAGTCTCCGAGATCTAACAGGTGCCTGAATAGTGACAACCTGATTTGCCGCGGTCTCACGAACGGTTCACTGAATAGTTACCTTCATCGCCTATATAAAATTGGGGAAAAAAACTTCCATGCTCGAAGGCATGGCAAAGGATGTGGGCTGGGGTTGCACTGCCAGCCCAGACGTAGCGACACTGTCAGGTGTGGCCTGCGCTGTCGGCAGAGGCAACGGTTCTTGGTTCTGAATCTCAGGAGGTGCCTCCTCTGCTGGACGGACAGTGCATGACCTTCCTCTATTCCTGGTTTGCATTTTCTTACTGTCAAGGAGAAAATAAAATCATGATTTAGGAACTGTAGCCAAGTATAATGTTATGATATTCTTAGCAAAAGTTCGAGAGTACTGCAATATAAAAACCACCTATTTTTCTAAGTATAGTGTATGGTTTTTGTTGAGGAATCAAAGAATCTTATGTGCCTCATATGTTTGGCCATGGTGTAAAACAAGGTTGGAATGTTTATATAAGTATAAGTTTTTGCAAGTATTTCAAATGTTTTGGTTCTAGTTTTATCTTATGTGCCTCATATGTTTGGCCATGGTGTAAAACAAGGTTGGAATGTTTATATAAGTATAAATTTTTGCAAGTATTTCAAATGTTTTGGTTCTAGTTCTTTGTGAACATACATATATATTTCATTGAAAATCCATACGAGTCATAAAAATTCTAAAATTTTCCTTGATAAATATCCTGATCTAACGTTCTATCGCAATCTTATGTATTCAAACTCTTTCGCTTAGTCTTTTCGACTATTATCCAAATTTGTGTGTCCATACCACATGAATTTGGTAATAAGGGTGTCAACCAAGTTAAGTTGTATGACCACGGTCTCTATAAAACATCGACTGAAGATGAGTTCACTAATAGTATCGTCCAAGTTTACTCGTCCCATACCGTGTAAACTTAGTGATAATGTTAGTAATACAACTTTCTCCAAATGTTTCTTTTCACACAAGGTCGTGAATTTTCTTACTTCCACATTTTATTTAGTATCTTCAAATTTTGTTGTGTCCCATACCACTCCAAAGTTAGTGATACAAAAGAAAGAATGGTTGTAGGTCGGCCTACCAAAAATAGTCTTAAAAAAACATTTTCATTCATATATAATTTTTTTTTAACAATGCCAGTAATCATTCCTGATTTTCCTGCCTACTACCGCTACTTTTAGACCTCATGCTAGGTACAGAAAGACTACTAGAATAAAGTTGAGAAGTTTTTCGCTGTTCTTCGACGTTTTGCATATGTGTTAACAAAGCATTTTGAGTCTCCTCCATCCGAGCAATACTAGATTCAATCACATATAACTGCTCGAATGGGTTAGTCGATTGCCCCATCGATGGTTGATAGGTCGACTATCCCATAAGTGGAGGGTAGGCCGTAAGCAGTGGTGGAAAGTATTGGCTGTATGGTTGATTCATAGGTGGAGGGTAGTTGATTTGATTATACGGGGATTCCCTAATTGGAACCTCTTGGACATTTGGATATGCTTGAGTCGAAAAGTCTTGAAACAATGGACTCATTGGGATATCCTGTCTTCCGAAATTTGGTGCCGCACAATTCTGTTGCTGTTGGTTCACAGAAACTTGTGGAACTGGCCGATACGGTACCTCAGGAGTTGGAGACCTTTGGTATGTAGTATTGCCTTGTGTTGGCATGTTCCAGGAAGGTGGTTGATTTAGGTTGCCTAAAAGATCATCCTCAGAGAATAAATGATCGGGTTGATCATTATTCGGGCCTGGGTTTGCCCTAGGGTTCTGGTTTGGCTTACTATTTGGTGCATCCCTAACAGGAATCTTGTGCCGACCTTTTCGTTGACAACGTCTATTTTTGTTTCTAATTCTTTCGCCATTTCCTCCTAAAGTCATGTCGAATATCTCCTCGCCAGTCACCCCACCACTCGTGACGAACGTCTTGAAGATAGAGGATGTTGTAACTGCATCAATGATTTGCTTCAAAGACCCATCAAATGTGTTGACGTTTGCCTCGTATAGCATTCTTATGATCAAGACTATGTAGTCGAGGGGTTCCTTCCTTGAAGGGTTTTGAATCACCCGCAACATTTGCTAGATAATGATGTGAGGTAGGAAGACCTTAATTTTCTTCTCTAAGCAGTATAGCACAAGAAGTTGAGCCCTTGACATAGCACCTCTAATCACCTTTTTTCGGCAAGATGTTGCCGAATACGATCTTCCCAAGGCCGGCAAGAGGTGGTTTCAGGAGATTGTTTGGGAGGTGGGGGCGTACGCCAATTGGGTGTATGGATTTTTGGCAAGGGAATTGAACAACTGTTCCTTTGACTCAGCGATCTCTGCAACTGTCTGTGGGGTTCGTGTGGATCAATGACTCTATCTCCAATAGGGATCTTCATAAGTCGAGAAATAATTTCGACGCTGATAGAAATCTTTGTTCCCCTGACCGTTGTCTTCAAGACAGGGCTGATCCCATCTTCTTGAAGTCCTACGCAATTCATGGCTTCGTAGAAAGATTTCACCAAGTTGAAGGAGATGTAACCCTCAACTTTTGTTATGTTCAACCACCCCAGCGTTGCGAGTTTTTTGTGAAGGATCGGACGGAGGCAGAGATTTCAATTGTTGATACTCCTCGTAATCCTAACCTCCCTGTTGAACAGTTTTGTAAGTCTGGTGGGAATTGGTTCCCGACTACTAGAAGTCGTTCCTTCACTTGAGGCCATTATCTTGCTGAAAGGAAAATAAACATGTGAAATATACAAAATATATTTCTAATATTTTTAAGATTTATGCCTTGTCCGTTGGACAATATTTTCTATATTTTTTTCTCTTGATGTTTATGCCAACATTTAATCCAAATTTTCCATTAGCAACATGATCTATATATATCTCATATATACATTGATACATAGATATATATATATATATATATATTTAATCATAACTATATATATAGTTTTCATAAATCATAACTATATATATATTTGAATTTGAACTATATAAAAACTATATAGTTTTCTAGGCATATATTTAATATAAATCTCAACTATATATAATTCATATATATATTTAATAACACACTGATACAATTAAATGTTTAATGGTCATCACTGACACTCACGCGTGTCCAACGACCATCACCTACAAAGTCACGTGGCACGTGAGCGTACCTCAAAGAAAGTTTTACGGTCAGCCTCTCGACTGCACCAACCACACTGGTGGCAAGCCAATGTGAACATGTCAGGGTAATAGCCGGTGCTTCGCCACCCTCACATCATGAGAACCCCTGATCATGCGTTGAATTTGCCCTCTCAAAACCTTCTCTGATACCATTAAATTGTCACACCTCGCCTGAACACTCCTAAACCAACGGGACACTCACAGACGGGGCGCGAATGCATTATAACAATAACTTAGTGCACGAAAACATGATTAAGTACAAGTCTGATTTCATTAATTTCAGAATATATTTGTACATAAAGTAGTTAAGGGAACATCCTCCCAAAATCCCCAATGAATAATACAAAAGGGTACAAAAATGTGGGCCAAAAAACCTGCACCCAGTCCACCCTAATCTCTTGTGAAAAATTGGATAACAACAAGGTGAGCCACACGCTCAATGGGTAAAATAGTTCGTGAATGTAACAATTAATAAAGAAAACTTCATAATCAAACATCATAAATACACATCAGAGCATCATAATATATACAACATGTATGTATGCATGACACCGTCTCGTATTAGTTCCAAGATTGTATGTCGCCTGAGTTCACGTACAGATGTCCCTCCCCAAGAGTAGCCGGGTTCTCATTGTACGTCCCTCCTTAGGAACGACGCCCTGGATTCACCTACAGATGTCCCTCTCCAGGTAATCCCCGGTTCTCATTGTACGTCCCTCTCCAGAGAAATATAATGAATAGTGAGCATCGCTTCTAACTATTCTATGAATCATAAACCACATGCGTCCCTAGGTGGTGCTTATGTATGATGCCAATGCATGAACAAGTTCGGTCTTTACTTAACATTAGACAGGATTTGGCAACGTCTGGTGATCCTTATCAGAGTCGGTATCACTACATGCAAGGTTAGGACATTCAGTATTACTTGTATAAGATGATAGCTTTCAAACAAGACCAACCAGATCAGTTTTCAGTTTGAGAGGTGAGACGCGAGGTCTACTTAAATACCAATCGTCTAGAGTAGCACGTTGCCTCCTGTTCACTATTTAAAGTTATTAAGGACAAAAGTGAGTATGGTTGAGCCAGATTGACCACTAATCCGGCATAGCAACAATGTAATACATGAACTCCAGATATACAGGCATAAGTATGACAAGTATAAACATTATACGCAATAATGCAGTGTAAATGAATAGTAGAAATAATGATAAATGAATGTAAACTTTAATAAAATTTATAAGACACGCAAACCTATGTTTCATTTCCCACCTTCAGATAATAACTCCTTCGAGAGCTGGCACTTTCCCCCGCGCAGAACCACGTTGCACCGCGAAGAGGGTCTCGAAAAGAGAGTTTCAAAAGAGAGAAGAGAAAACTCAAGGAGAGTGAGAGAGAAGAGAGAGATACCAAGGAGAAGTGATTTGGTGTGAGAAATGAGGAGGGGGGTTCCTTAAATAGGAAAAAAAGTGCCCGAACATTCGGGCACTTGCTTGAAGTTCAATTTTTTTTTTTTGTGAGTGCAATCCTAGGGTATTATAGAAATATTTACAAGAGAAGCTAAAATAGAAGAATGTGAAAGTAGTAAAAAAATACCATAACCAATAATAAAACCTACACCTATAGAAACTTATTTTAATAATAGAAAAAAATATAAGCCACAAAATTTAGAATATAAAGAGGCAAAAAGAATATTCAACTCAAGAAATAGACTAGAAGGATTTGAAAAAGAGGATAAATCCCAAAATTTAATAATATTAAGCTTACACAAGATTAATCCAAAAGATTGGAAAAAACAATTTAAAAATTGGGAAGGAAATTTAATTAGAAAATCAATGGGAGACCTTTCTAACATAATTGATCCAAAATATAAATTATTATATTTAGAAAGTACTATAGGATTTCAAGAAAAAACAAATATATATAGGATGGAAAAGACATTGTGAAGAACATAAAAAGAATTATTAGATGATTTTGATACAAATATTACAGTTCTTAGTTTTATAGATTTAATGAGTAAATTAATTTTAGGAATAGGACATGATAGACAAGATGAATCATTAACACCAATAAATGTCATTAGAAACCTAGAACAACTAAAAATTTGTGATTTACAATATTTTGATGACTATGCTAGTACGTTTTATAACTATTGGAGTCAAACATGAGACCCTTTTAATAAAGACTTAATAATGAAATTTGTTACTAAATTACCAGGAGCTTCAGGAGAAAAATTATATGAAGAAACTATACAATGGTTTCAAGAAAATCAAGATAAAGGCTATATAACTACATTAGCACCATTAATAGAATTAGTAAGAATGAAAATTAAAGACTATTGTATAACAGAAAAAAGTAAGAAAATAAACTAAACAAAGCTTTTATAAAATGTGTAATAATATATTTGAAGTACCAACATTTGGCCGTAATAAAAGAATAACATACAAAACAAAACGAAAGAAAAAATCATATAATACAAAACATAAGAAATTTTATAACAGAAAATTTATAAGATACAATAAATCCAAAATAAGAGAAAAATCTAGAAAAACATTTAGAAAAGGAAAAAGAATAGTGAGAAAAACTTGTAAATGTTTTTTATGTGGAAAAGAAGGTCATATAAAACTCAATTGTCCTGAAAGAAACAATATAAAAGCAAATATATTAGAAGAATTACCAGATTTTTTAGAAGAAGATATAGTTAATATGGAAATGCTAAACTCCGATGATGAAATATACATAGATAGTGATAGTGATAGTGATACTAGTAATAGTGAAGAAGAATAAATGAAGAATCATATGATAATTTATATGTAATTCAAGAAGTATTTAAAATAGGAAGTGAATTAATTAACATAGAAACAAAATTAGTTTTTAAAAATAAAACATCAAAAGTAATAGCTATGGTAGATACAAGAGCAAATAAAAGTATAATACATGAAAGTCTAGTACCCATAGAAGATAGAAATAAATTAAAAATGCCAATTAACATAGGACAATTTGATGGAAAACAAATACTAATAACATAATGTATAACTAATATTCCTATAATAATAAATAATGAAAAACATAATTTACCCCAAACATTTATAACTAATACCCCTTGTAGGAATAAATTTATATTAGGATTAAACTTCTTAATCGAAAATAATGGTGGATTTTTCATAAGTGTAAATGAAATACATTTCTTTAAAAAGTCAACATGTAATACCCTAGGTATGCACAAAAAAAAAAAAAAAAACTTCGGGCAGGTGCTTGAACGTTCGGGCGCGAACCTTCAGGAGCCTGTCCGAACCTTTGGGCACCCTTTTTTCCTATTTAAGGAACCCCCCCTCATTTCTCACACCGAAATCACTTCTCCTTGGGATTTTATTCTCTCTCTCTCACTCATTTTGATTTTTTGTCTTCTCTTTTGAGACTCTCTTTGCGGTGCAACGTGGTTCTGCTCAGGGGAAGGGGCCAGTTCTCGAAGGAGTTTTTATCTGAAGATGGGGAACGAAACATAGGTTTGCGAGTCTTATAATTTTTATTAAAGTTTACATTAATTTATCATTATGTCTACAATTCATTTACACTGCATTATTGCGTATAATGTTTATACTTGTCATACTTATGCTTGTATATTTAGAGTTCATGTATTACACTATTGCTATGCCGGATTAGTGGTCAATCTGGCTCAACCAGACTCAGTCTTGTCCTCAGTAACTTTAAATAGTGAACGGGAGGCAGCGTGCTGCTCTAGAAGATTGCTATTTAAGCAGACCTCGTGTCTCACCTTTCAACTGGAGACTGATCTGGTTGGTCTTATTTGAAAGCTATCAGCTTATACAAGTAATGTTGAATGTCCTAACCATGCACGGGGTGATACCGACCCTGATAAGGATCACCAGACGTTGCCAAATCCTGTCTAATGTTAAGTAAAGACCGGGCCAGTTCATGCATTGGCATCATACATAAGCACCACCTAGGGACATATGTGGTTTATGATTCATAGAATAGTTAGAAGCACAACTCACTATTCATTATATTTCTCTGGAGAGGGACGTACAATGAGAACCCGACTACTCTTGGGGAGGGACATCTATACGTGAACTCTGGAGACGTACAATCATGAAACCAATACGAGACGGTGTCATGCATACATGCATGTTGGATTGACTATGATGCTCTGATGTGTATTTATGATATTTGATTATGAAGTTTGCTTTATTAATTTTTATATTAACGAACTATTTTACCCACTGAGCGTGTAGCTCACCTCGTTGTTATCCAATTTTTCACAGGAGATTAGG
Organism: Paratinospora sagittata; assembly: GCA_035771175.1. Lineage (NCBI taxonomy): Eukaryota > Viridiplantae > Streptophyta > Magnoliopsida > Ranunculales > Menispermaceae > Paratinospora > Paratinospora sagittata. The sequence continues at coordinate 17,560,676 of CM069604.1, forward strand.
GTGGACTGGTTGTAGTTTTTGGGCCCACATTTTTGTACCCTTTGTATTATTCATTGGGGATTTTGGGAGAATGTTCCCTTATGTAATACCCTAGGTTTGCACAAAAAAAGAAAAAAAGAAAAAGAAAATGTCTCGGGTACCTGCTCGAATGTTCAGGCGTAAGGAACCCCTCCCCCTCCTCATTTCTCACACCAAAATCACTCCTCCTTGTGATTTTCCTTTTCTCTTTCACTCATTTTGAGTTTTTGTCTTCTTTTTTGAGACTCTCTGTACGGTGCAACGCGGTTCTGCCTGGGGGAAGGCGCCAGTTTTCAATGGAGTTTTTATCTGAAGGTGGGGAACGAAACATAGGTTTGCGTGTCTTCTAACTTTTATTAAAGTTTACATTCATTTATCATTGTGTACTATTTATTTACACTGCATTATTGCGTATATTGTTTATACTTGTCATACTAATGCTTGCATATTTGGAGTTCATGTATTACACTGTTGTTATGTTGTATAAGTGGTCAATCTGGCTCAACCAGACTCAGTCTTGTCCTCAGTAACTTTAAATAGTGAACGGAAGGCAGAGTGTAATACCCAAGGTTTGCACAAAAAAAAAAAAAATTATCTTGGGTACCTGCCCGAACGTTCAGACGCGTGCCCGGACGTTCAAGCGCAATGCCCGAACGTTCAGGCGCATGCCCTAACGTTCAGGCGCAACGCCCGAACGTTTAGGCACAACGCCCGAATGTTCAGGCACAAATTTTTCCTTTTTAAGGAACCCCTCCCCCTCCTTATTTCTCACACCAAAATCACTCCTCCTTGTGATTTTCCTTCTCTCTTTCACTCATTTTGAGTTTTTGCCTTTTCTTTTGAGACTCTCTTTCCGAGACTCTCTGTGCGGTGCAACGCGATTCTGCCCGGGGGAAGGTGCCAGTTTTTGAAGGAGTTTTTATTTGAAGGTGGGGAACGAAACATACGTTTGCGTGTCTTATAACTTTTATTAAAGTTTACATTCATTTATCATTATGTCTAGTATTCATTTACACTACATTATTTCGTATAATGTTATACATATCATACTTATGCCTGTATATTTGGGGTTCATGTATTACACTGTTGTTATGCCGGATTAGTGGTCAATCTGGCTCAACCAGACTCAGTCTTGTTCTTAGGAACTTTAAATAGTGAACGGGAGGCAGCGTGCTGCTCTCGACGATTGGTATTTAAGTAGACCTCGTGTCTCACCTCTCAACTGGAGACTATTTTGGTTGGATTTATTTGAAAGCTATCAGCTTATACAAGTAATATTGAATGTCCTAACCTTGCACGTAGTGATACCGACCCTGATAAGGATCACCAGACGTTTCCAAATCCTATCTAAATGTTGAGTAAAGACCAGACTAGTTCATGCATTGGCATCATACATAGCACCACCTAGGGACGTATGCGGTTTATGATTCATAGAATAGTTAGAAGCAATGCTCGCTATTCATTATATTTCTATGAAGAGGGACGTACAATGAGAACCTGGCTACACCTGGGGAGGGACATCTCTACGTGAATCCAGAGCATCGTTCCTGAGGAGGGATGTACAATAAGAACCCGACTACTCTTGGGGAAGGACATATGTACGTGAACTCAGGCGATGTACAGTTATCAAACCAATACTAGACGGTGTCATGCATACATACATACTGGATTGATTATGATGCTCTGATGTGTATTTAAGATATTTGATTATGAAGTTTGCTTTATTAATTGTTATATTCACAAACTATTTTACCCACTGAGCGTGTAGCTCACCCCGTTGTTATCCAATTTTTTACATGAGATTAGGGTGGACTGGGTGCAGGTTTTTGGGCCCATATTTTTGTACCCTTTGTATTATTCATTGGGGATTTTGGGAGGATGTTCCCTTAACTATTCATGTACAAATATATCTGAAATTAATGAAATCAGACTTGTACTTAATCATGTTTTCGTGCACTCAGTTATTGTTATAATGGATTCGCACCCCGTCCGTGAGTGTTCCGCCGGTTAGGTTCGTCCGGGCGGGGTGTGACATTTAATGGTATTAGAGCGTAAGGTCCACGGCCCGCCCAAGTCCACCAAAATAAGGGAAGAAATTATTTATTAGATATATATATATATATATATATATATATATATATATCTAGAACTATATATATATATGAATTATATATAGTTGAGATTTATATTAAATATATATCTAGAAAACTATATAGTTTTTTATATAGTTTAGATTTATATATATATATATATATATAGTATGAAAACTGTATATATAGTTCATGATTAAATATATATACCTATATATCTATGTATATATGAGATATATATGTCATATTGCTAATGGAGAATGTGGATTAAATGATGGCATAAATACCAAGAGAAAAATAGAAAATATTGTCCAACGGACAAAACATAAATCTTAAAAATGTTAGGAATATATTTTGTGTCTTTCACAAGTTTATTTTCCTTTCAGCAAAATAATGGCCTCAAGTGAAGCAACGACTTCCGGTAGTAGGGAACCAATTCCCACCAAACTCAAAGAATTGTCGAAAAGGGAGATTATGACTTTGAGGAGTATCGACAATAGAGATCTCCGCCTCCGCCTGATTCTTCACGAAAGACTCGCAACACTGGGGTGGTTGAACATAACAAAAGTTGAGAGTTACGTCTCATACAACTCGATGAAATCCTTCTACGAAGCCATGTATTGTGTAGGACTTCAGGAAGATGGGATCAGCCCTGTTTTGGAGACAACGGTCAGGGGAACAAAGATTTCTATCGACGTCAAAATTATTGCGCGACTTATGGAGATTCTGATTAAAGATAGAATCATTGATCCACACGAACCCCAGACAGTTGCAGAGATCGCGTAGTCCAAAGAACAGTTGTTCAAGTCCCTCGCCAAAAAGTCGTACACCCAATCGACGTACGCCCACCTCCCAAACAATCTCCTTAAACCACCTCTTGTCGGTCTTGGAAAGATCGTATTCGGCAACATCTTGCAGGAAAAGGTGACTAGAGGTGCTATGTCATGGGCTCAACTTCTTGTGCTATACTGCATAAAGAAGAAAATTAAGGTCTCCTTACTTCACATCATCATCCAACAAATGTTGTGGGTGATTCAAAACCTTTTAAGGAAGGAACTCCTCTGATACGGAGTCTTGATCATGAGGATGTTATACGAGGCAAACGTCAACACTTTTGATAAGTCTTCGAAGCAGATCACTGAGGCAGTTAGAACATCTTCTATCTTCAAGAGATTTGTCACAAGTGGAGGGGTGACTGACAAGGAAGTATTCGACGCGACTTTAGGAGGAAATGGCAAAAGAATTAGAGACGAAAATGGACGTTGTAACCGAAAAAGTCGACGCAAGATTCCTGTTAGGGAGGTACCAAATAACGAGCCAAACCAGAACCCTACGTCAAACCCATCCCCGAATAATGGTCAAACCGATTATCTATTCTCTGAGGAAGAATTTTTTGTCAACCTAAATCAACCTCAACCAAATCAGGATAGACAAAGAGTTCCAGCAAATCCACCTTCCTGGAACATGCCAGCTCAAGGAAACACTACAGACCAAAGGTTTCCAACTCCTGAGGTACCGCATCGACCAATTCCACAAGTTTCGGTGAACCAACAACAACAGAATTGTGCGGCACCAAATTTTGGAAGACATGACATCCCAATGAGCACGTTGTTTCAAGACTTTTCAACCCAAGCATATCCAAATGTCCAAGGGGTTCCAGTTACGGAATCCCCGTACAATCAAAACAACTACCCCACACCTATGAGTCAACCATATGGCCAATACTTTTCACCAATGCCTACGATCTACCCTCCACCTATGGGACAATCGACCCATCAACCATCGATGGGGCAATCAACTAACTTATTCGAGCAGTTAAATGTGATCGTAGCTAGTATTGCTCGGATGAAAGAGACTCAAAATGCTTTGTTAACTCATATGCAAAACGTCGAAGAACTTCTAGTAGTCTTTCTGTACCTAGCAGGAGGTCTAAAAGGAGCGGTAGTAGGCAGGAAAATCAGGAATAATCACTGGCATTGTAAAAAAATATTTTATATATGAATAAAAATGTTTTGTTTAAGACTATCTTTGGTGGGCCGACTTACAACCATTCTTTCTTTTGTATAAATAACTTTGGAGTGGTATGGGACACAACAAAATTGGAGAAAACCCACGACCTTGTAAGAAAAGAAACATTTGGAGAAAGTTGCATTACTAACATTATCACTAAGTTTACACGGTATGGGACGAGTAAACTTGGACGATATTATTAGTGAACTACTATTCAACCGATGTTTTATAGAGACCGTGTTCATACAACTTAACTTGGTTGACACCCTTGTTACCAAATTCATGTGGTATGGGACACACGAATTTGGATAATAGTCGAAAAGACTAAGCAAAAGAGTTTAAATACATAAAATTGCGATAGAACGTTAGATCAGGATATTTACCGAGGCAAATCTTAGAATTTTTATGACTCGTATGGATTTTCAATGAAATATATATATGTATGTTCACAAAAACCAGAACCAAAACATTTGAAATACTTGCAAAGTTTATACTTATTATATAAACATTCTAACCTTGTTTTACACCATGGCCAAACATACGAGGCACATACAATTCTATGATTCCTCAACAAAAAACTTACACTATACTTAGAAAAATAGGTGGTTTTTATATTGCAGTACTCTGAAAATTGTTGTTGAGAATACCATAACATTATACTTGGCTACAGTTTCCTAAATCATGGTTTTATTTTCTCCTTGCCAGTGAGAAAATGCAAACTAGGAAGAGAGGAAGGCCACGTACTGTCCGTCCAACAGAGGAGGCACCTCCTGAGATTCAGAACCAGGAACCGCGGCCTCCGACGATAGCGCAGGCCACACCCGACACTACTACTACGTATGGGCAGGCAATGCCACCCCAACCCACATCCTTTGCCATGCCTTCGAGTATGGAAGTCTTTTTATCTGAATTTATCAAGGCAATGAAAGTAACTGTTCAGACGGTCATTCGTGAGACCGCGGCCAATCAGGCTGTCACTGCTCAGGCACCTGTGAGATCTGGGTCGGAGGCTCAAACCGACCAGATTACGAAGTAGAAGAGGCTACAACCTCTTACATTTGGTAGCACAAGTAATGCTGAAGAGGTGCAGAAATGGCTGGAAGAGTCAAAGAAGGTTCTCGATGCAATGGGAGTCGATGAGGCTCGAAAGATTCCACTTGCGTCTTACCAACTTATTGGTAGAGCAAATACATGGTGGATAACAGTAAAGGAGGACCCAAGAGTCAACACCGCGGACATGACTTGGCAACAGTTCGAGTCATTGTTTATTGATGAGTACTTCCCCGGCATTGTGAAGAGGCAGAAGCGCCAGGAGTTCGCCAAGCTATACTAAGGCGGGATGACAGTCAGGGAGTATGCTTGCAAGTTTAAAGAATTATATGTCTGCTCTCTCTCCACCAACTCAACCGAGCAAGATAAGACCGAGAAATTCTACAATGGCCTTCGTCCTGACATTCAACAAGCCTTGTCGATCTTGGATCTCAAGATTTATAGGGAGGTCGTTGACAAGGCCATGAGCTTTGAGCATGAGAAGATTGTGCAGAAGCAGAGACTGAATAGGGGAAAATAGCCTGCAACATTTTCCCAACAGGGCTCACAGCAAGGCAACAAGAAGAAACCCTACTATAATCAAAACCCAACCCTCCCAACCCCTGTTCAGAAGAATAAGGCCACGACACCTGTGGCTGAACCATCTAACCCTTGCCGTCAGGGTTTCCGCCATCATGGCCAAGGAGGCCGTAATGGCAGGGGTGGTCGTCAAAACAGAAATGGCAGAGGTGTTGGTCAGCACCACAATCAGCATGGCCAACAGAACCATCAGCGGCAGAGGCTGACGTGTTACAACTGCGGCCAGCAGGGCCATGTAAGAAATGCCTGTCCGCACCTTCACCAACCTGTACCAGCTGTTCCAGTCCAACAAGCACCACCTACAGCTAATGCCCAACCCAGGCAGAACCAGCAAAACCAGGGGCAACAGAACCAGGGCAGAGCATTTGCTATCGCTAAACAACCCCTCCCAGACAACAATGTAGTCGAAGGTACATTTCCCTTGTTCAATACAATGGTGCATGTCTTATTCAATTCAGGTGCTACGCATTGTTTTATATCGTATGCATTGGTAAGACATTTAGGGTTGCATTCTGAACCCACAGACATCAAAATCGATGCCACATCACCTTTAGGATCTGGTACTGACGTGAATTTGCAGTGTTCTCGATGTGAGCTTCGAATGTCAGAACATATAATATATGCAGATCTTTTTGTGATGGACATTGAAGACTTTGACATCATCCACGGCATGGACTGGCTCGCACCACTGAATGTAAAAATCGATTGTATGAAGAAGCAAGTTCCGTTAACCTTGCCCACGGGGGAGTTTGTCAAGAATCAGGGAACAAGGAAATGGATACACAACTCGACTGTTGCACTTCTCAAGGCACAGCTTCGAGCTCTATCCCTTGGTGATGAAAATGAATCACCAGCACTGTACCCTCTCGAAGTACATGATGTCCTGGTAATATCTGAATTCCCAACAGTTTTTCTAACTGACCTTCCTGGTCTACCTCCGGTTAGAGAATTCGATTTTGAAATCACTCTCATACCTGGGACTGGGCCTATCTCAATTCCACCATACAGAATGTCAAATGTCGAGCTTGTCAAATTGGACAAACAACTGAAGGAATTAAAGAGTAATGGCTTCATTAGAAAAAGTTTATTAACCTGGGGCGCTCCAGTTCTGTTTGTTCGCAAAAAAAGATGGTTCATTATGACTTTGCATCGACTATCACAAGCTTAATAATGTCACCATTAAGAACAGATACCCGTTGCCCACGATCGATGACTTGTTCTACCAACTTAGAGATGCCAAATACTTCTCTAAGATTGATTTACGATCCGATTATCACCAACTCCGGATCCGAGAGTCGGACATTACCAAAACGACATTCAAAACTCAGGTACGGTCACTACGAGTTCATGGTCATGCCATTCAGTCTAACAATTGCACCTGCTGCATTCATGGATTTGATGAACCGTATCTTTAGGTTTTACTTAGACCAATTTATGGTGGTTTTTGTGGACGATATCTTGATATATTCTTCACTTGAGGAAGACCATAAGATACACCTGAGGATAGTCCTCTAGACCTTGAGAAGCCACCAATTGTATGAAAAGTTGAGTAAGTGCGAATTTTGGGCGAAGCGAGTTCAATTCCTTGGCCATGTGGTTTCAGGCAATGGCATTGAGGTGGATCCTTCTAAGGTTAAAGCGGTTTTAAACTGGAAGCAACCTACCACTGTTACTCAGATTAGGAGTTTTCTTGGTTTGGCTGGCTATTATAGACATTTCATCAAGGACTTCTCAAAGATTGCTGAACCTATGACAAAGCTCACTCGAAAAGACGTGCAATTCATCTGGAATCCCGCCAGTGAAACATCATTTCAGGAATTGAAGAAGCGCCTCACGACGGCACCAGTACTAATCACTCCAAGAAATGCACTTGGATTTTCACTATACAAAGACGCCTCTCGCCAAGGCTTAGGTGCCGTACTAATACAAGAAGGCCAAGTTGTTGCATATGCCTCGAGGCAACTGAAGATTCATGAGGGTAATTACCCAACATATGACTTGAAACTTGCAGTTGTTGAATTTGCATTGAAGTTATGACGTCATTACCTATATGGTGAACGGTTTGAGGTCTTCTCGGATCACAGGAGTCTTAAGTACATCTACACCTAGAGACACCTAAACCTCCACCAAAGACAATGGTTGGAATTCTTGAAAGATTATGACTTTCAACTCCAGTACCATCCCGGTAAGGCCAACGTTGTGGCTGATGCCCTAAGTAGAAAATCTTATGTTGTTTGCACTCTTAACTACAAAATGGGAAAGTTGGCTACAGAGGTAGAGAATTTTAACCTACAACTGATCGAGGAAGGAGCAAGAACACGACTCTCTCAATTATCAGCCAACTCTGAGCTGATTTGAAAGATTTCAGCAGCTCAAGTCAACGACCCTATGTTAATGGAGAAACGAGAACTTCTACTCAGATGACAGAACCTTTCTCACTAGTCGGTCTCTGAAGACGGGGCTGTTTTTTATAAAAAATGTCTCTGTCTACCGAACGATCTTGAGGTTCGGAAAGAAGTGCTCACTGAGATGCGTTGCTCGAGGTTCGCTATGCATCCTGGGGGTGACAAGATGTACAAGGATATCAAGCGAAAATTCTGGATTTCTGTAATGAAGAAGGTGATTGCACACAATGAAGAAGGTAAAGCAAAAAAAAGACATCCCTCTGGACTTCTCCAGCCGTTACCTATTGGAGAATGGAAGTGGGAGAACATCGCAATGGATTTTGTTACGGCCTTGCCTCGAAATAATAAAGAGGAAGATGTTATCTGGGTTATCATTGATAGACTTACAAAATTTGCACACTTCTTGCCAATAAAGTTCACGGATAACCCCGCCAAGCTTGCCGAACTATATGAAAGAGAGCGTCTCATCCAAATCTTGGAAGACATGTTACGGTGTTGCATTTTGGACTTTAATGACGGATGGGAAAAGTACTTACATTTAGCTGAGTTTGCATACAACAACAGCTACCAAACTAGTATCAGCATGGCACCGTACGAGGCTCTCTATGGTCGCCCTTGCAGATCTTTGGTATGCTGGTTAGATATGGAAGATCGACCGCAATTAGACCCTAAACTAGTTCAAGAGACTTCTGAGAAGATCACACTAGTAAAGGAGCGACTTCGTGTTGCACGAAGTCGACAGAAGAGCTTTGCTGACAAGTGGAGGCAACCTCTAGAATTTGATAAGGGGGACATGGTTTTTCTAAAAGTTCAGCCCACAAGAGGTGTCAAACACTTTGGGATCAAAGGAAAGCTCTCCCCACTGTATATCGATCCATTTAAGATCATTGAACATATTAGCAAACTTGCTTATCGTCTATCCCTTCCATTATCCATGTCTAAGGTTCATGACGTTTTTCATGTATCCATGCTTCGAAAGTATCATCCTGATCCTTCGCATATCATCCCTCTGGTCGAGGTTCGGGTTGAGGAAGGAAATAGGTATCAGGAGAGAGCGATACAAATTATGGATAGAAAAACTCAAGAACTAAGACGACGTAGCATACCACTTGTGAAGGTGCTCTGGGATCACCACGGAGTAGAGAAAGCAACATGGGAAGTAGAAGCAACAATTAAATAGAAATACCCTGAATTGTTTTCTAGTAATAACTGATGATGTGATACGTTGTACCATTTCACTTATTAATAAAATAATGAAACTTTGGTTACAAATATCTTAATACATCGTTTCACTTGAATAACTATGCAGATGTCTGAAAATGATATCGATGGATATAGTGATTCACACACGCAATGGCCTCCTTGGCAACCTGTGGCGACTCATCCAGGATCTGAGTCAAGTCATAACTACTTTCCATCACCAACTCCATCGCCACACAGACAACGATCTTTTTCGCCAGAGCGCGCATGGCTTTTCCGTAAAAGTTTTGCCCAAAACAATCCCGTGACCTCATCTTGGCAGGACCTTCTACCAAACTTGCCAGGCGGCCGGATTCGAGTAACAACACGAAAAAACATCCCACTGCTCAACCTACCTTCCCTTAAACGATGCAACCAGCGCCCTACACCACCATCTGTTAAGCAAAGGTTGGAATCTTCTGAGGATGAATCCGACTCCATTTGCTCTCCATGGTTTCATGATGTTGACGATTCCACCGGCCACAGTCCCATTCAGGGACCTTACAGGCACTACCCTAAGCTAGCGAACGATGGCGACGACATTGAATCTCATGCAGATAGCATCATGACTACTTGGACTGATTTCGAGGGCGAATTCATTTAAGGGGGGGTAGAGTGCAATACCCTAGGTTTGAACAAAATAAAAATAAAAAAATTTGTCTCGGGTACCTGTCCGAACGTTCCGGCGCAATTTTTCCTATTTAAGGAACCCCTCCCCCTCCTCATTTCTCACACCAAAATCACCCCTCCTTGTGATTTTCCTTCTCTCTTTCACTCATTTTGAGTTTTTATCTTCTCTTTTGAGACTCTCTGTGAGGTGCAACGCGATTCTGCCCGGGGGAAGGCGCCAGTTTTCAAAGGAGTTTTTATCTGAAGGTGAGGAACGAAACATAGGTTTGCGTGTCTTATAACTTTTATTAAAGTTTACATTCATTTACCATTATGTCTACTACTCATTTACACTGCATTATTGCATATAATGTTTATTCTTGTCATACTTATGCCTGTATATTTGGAGTTCATGTATTACATTGTTGTTATGCCGGATTTGTGGTCAATCTGGCTCAACCAGACTCAGTCTTGTCCTTAGTAACTTTAAATAGTGAATGGGAGGCAGCGTGCAGCTCTAAACGATTGGTATTTAAGTAGACCTCGTGTCTCACCTCTCAACGAGAGACTGATCTGGTTGGTCTTATTTGAAAGATATTAGCTTATACAAGTAATACTGAATGTCCTAACCTTGCACTTAGTGATACCGACCCTGATAAGGATCACCAGACGTTGCCAAATCCTGTCTAAATGTTAAGTAAAGACCAGACTAGTTCATGCATTGGCATCATACATAGCACCACCTAGGGACGTATGCGGTTTATGATTCGTAGAATAGTTAGAAGCCATGCTCACTATTCATTATATTTTTCTGGAGAAGGACGTACAATGAGAACCTGGCTACTCCTGGGGAGGGACATCTGTACGTGAATCCAGAGCGTCATTCCTGAGGAGGGACGTACAATGAGAACCCGGCTACTCCTGGGGAGGGACATCTGTACGTGAACTCAGGCGATGTACAATCATCAAAGCAATACGAGACGGTGTCATGCATACATACATGTTGGATTGATTATGATGCTCTGATGTGTATTTAAGATATTTGATTATGAAGTTTGATTTATTAATTGTTATATTCACGAACTATTTTACCCACTGAGCCTGTAGCTCACCCCGTTGTTATCCAATTTTCCACAGGAGATTTGGGTGGACTAGGTGCAGGTTTTTGGGCCCATATTTTTGTACCCTTTGTATTATTCATTGGGGATTTTGGGAGGATGTTCCCTTAACTATTCATGTACAAATATATCTGAAATTAATGAAATCAGACTTGTACTTAATCCTATTTCCGCGCACTCAGTTATTGTTATAATGCATTCGGGCCCCGTCCGTGAGTATCCCGCCGGTTTAGGCGCGTTTCACCACACAGAGAGTCTCAGAAATAGAGTCTCAAAAGAGAAGACAAAAACTCAAAATGAGTAAAAGAGAGAAGGAAAATCAGAAGGAGGAGTGATTTTGGTGTGAGAAATGAGGAGGGGGGAGAGGTTCTTAAATCGGAAAAATGGTGCCTGAACAATTTTTTTTTGTTTGTTTGTGCAAACCTAGGGTACTACACTTTACCCCCCTTAAAAGGATTTCGCCCTCGAAATTAGTCAAGTAGTCATGATAGTTATCTGCGTGAGATTCACTGTCGTCGTCATCATTTGCTAGTTCTGGGTAATGCCTGTATGGTCCCTGAATGGCACTGTGGCCGGTGGAATCCTCAACATCATGAAACCACAGAGAGCAAATGGAGTCGGATTCGTCCTCAGAAGATTCCAACCTTTGCTTAGCAGATGGTGGTGTAGGGTGCTGGTCGCATCGTTTAAGGGGGGGTAGGTTGAGCGGTGGGATGCTTTTTCATGTTGTTGCTCGACTTCGGCCGCCTGACAATTGTTGTAGAAGATCCTGCCAAGATGAGGGCATGGGATTGTTTTGAGCAAAATTATTACAAAAAAGCCATTCGCTCTGGCGATAAGGATCGTTGTCTGTGTGGTGATGAAGTTGGTGATACAAAGTAGTTGTGACTAGACTCAAATCTTGGAGGAGTCGCCACAGGTGGCCAAGGAGGCCATTGCGTGTGTGCGTCACTATATCCATCGATATTATTTTCAGACATCTGCATAATTATTCAAGTGAAACAATGTCTTAAGATATTTGTAACCAAAGTTTCATCATTTTATTGATAAGTGAAATAGTACAATGTATCGCATCATCAATTATTACTAGAAAACAATTTAGGGTATTTCTGTTTAATTGTTGCTTCTAGTTCTCATGTTGCTTCCTCTACTCCGTGGTGATCCCAGAGCACCTTCACAAGTGGTATGGTACGTCGCCTTAGTTCTTGATTTTTTCTATCCAAAATCTATATTGCTCTCTCCTGATACCTATTTCCTTCCTCAACCCGAACCTCTATTAGAGGGATGATATGCGAAGGATCAGGGCGATACTTTTGAAGCATAGATACATGAAAAACGCCATGAACCTTTGACATGGACAATGGAAGGGACAGACGATAAGCAAGTTTGCCAATACGTTCAAAGATCTGAAATGGACCGATATACTGTGGGGAGAGTTTTCCTTTGATCCCAAAGCGTTTGACACCTCTTGTGGGCTGAACTTTTAAAAAAACCTAGTCCCTCTTACCAAATTCTAGAGGTTTCCTCCGCTTGTCAGCATAACTCTTCTGTCGACTTTGTGCATCACGAAGTCGCTTCTTTACTAGTGTAATCTTCTCAGAAGTCTCTTGAACTAGTTCAGGGCCCAATTGCGGTCGATCTGCCATATCTAACCAACATACCGGAGATCTGCAATGGCGACCATAGAGAGCCTCGTACGGTGCCATGCCGATACTAGTTTGGTAGCTATTGTTGTATGCAAACTCAGTTAAACTTAAGTACTTTGCCCATCCGTAATTAAAGTCCAAAATGCAACACCGTAACATGTCTTTCGAGATTTGGATGAGAGGCTCTGACTGCCCATCAGTCTGAGGATGAAAGGCTATGCTCATGGTGGTCTTAGAGCCCATTCTACTCTGAAAGCTTTGCCAAAACTTTGATATGAATCGAGGGGCTCGATCAGAGACGATCGTGAGTGGTATCCAATGGAGGCGTACGATCCCTCTTTCATATAGTTCGGCAAGCTTGGCGAGGTTATCCGTGAACATTATTGGCAAGAAGTGTGCAGATTTGTAAGTCTTTCAATGATAACCCAGATAGCATCTTGCCCTTTATTATTTCGAGGCAAGGCTATAACAAAATCTATTGCGATGTTCTCCCACTTCCATTCTCCAATAGGTAACGGCTGGAGAAGTCCAGAGAGAAGTCTTTGTTCAGCCTTAACTTGCTGGCAAACGAGACATCGAGCAAAGAAGTGTGCAATCGCCTTCTTCATTCCAAAAAACCAAAATTGTCGCTTCACATCCTTGTACATCTTGTCACCCCAGGATGCATAGTGAACCTCGAACAGTGCATTTCAGTGAGCATTTTTTTCTGAACCTCATGATCATTCTGTAGACAGATACATTTTTTATAGCAAACGGCCCCGTCTTCAGAGACCGACCAGTGAGGAAGGTTCTGTCCGCTGAGTAGAAGTTCTTGTTTCTCCATTAACATAGGGTCGTTGGCTTGAGCTGCTGAAATCGTTCGAACCAGCTCAGAGTTGGCTGACAATTGAGAAAGTCGTGATCTTGCGCCCTCCTCGATCAGTTGTAGGTTAAAATTCTCCATCTTCATAGTCAACTTCCCCATTTCGAAGTTAAGAGTGCAAACAACATAAGATTTTCTACTCAGGGCATCAGCCACAACATTGGCCTTACCGGGATGGTACTGGAGTTAAAAGTCATAATCTTTCAAGAATTCCAACCATCATCTTTGGCGGAGGTTTAGGTCACTCTGGGTGTAGATGTACTTAAGACTCTTGTGATCCGAGAAGACCTCAAACCTTTCACCGTATAGGTAATGACGCCATAGCTTCAGTGCAAATACGAAAATTGCAAGTTCCAAGTCATGTGTTGGGTAATTGCCCTCATGAATCTTCAGTTGCCTCGAGGCATATGCCACAACTTGGGCTTCTTGCATTAGTACGACACCTAAGCCTTGGAGAGAGGCGTCGGTGTATAGTGAAAATCCAAGTGCATTTCTTGGAGTGATGAGTACTGGTGTCGTCATGAGGCGCTTCTTCAATTCCTGAAATAATGTTTCACAGGCGGGATTCAAGATTAATCGCACGTCTTTTCGAGTGAGCTTTGTCATAGGTTTAGCAATCTTTGAGAAGTCTTTGATGAAGCGTCTGTAATAGCCAGCCAAACCAAGAAAACTCCTAATCTGAGTAACAGTGGTAGGCGGCTCCCAGTTTAAAACCGTTTCAACCTTAGAAACATCCACCTCAATGCCATTGCCTGAAACCACATGGCCTAGGAATTGAACTCGCTTCGCCCAAAATTCGCACTTACTCAACTTTGCATACAACTGGTGGCTTTTCAAGGTCTGGAGGACTATCTTCAGATGTATCTAATGGTCTTCTTCGATTAAGGAATATATGAAGATATCGTCCACAAAAAACACCACAAATCGGTCCAAGTATAACCTGAAGATGCGGTTCATCAAATCCATGAATGCAACAGGTGCATTAGTTAGACCGAACGGCATGACCAAGAACTCGTAGTGACCGTACCGAGTTCTGAATGCTGTTTTGGTAATGTCCAACTCTCGGATGTGGAGTTGGTGATAACTGTATCGTAAATCAATCTTAGAGAAGTATTTGGCATCTCGAAGTTGGTCAAACAAGTCATCGATCCTGGGCAACGGGTATCTGTTCTTAATGGTGACGTTATTCAGCTTGCGATAGTCGATGCAAAGTCGTAACAAACCATCTTTTTTGCGAACAAACAGAACTGGAGCGCCCTAGGGTGATGAACTTTTTCTGATGAACCCATTACTCTCTAATTCCTTCAGTTGTTTGTCAAATTCGACTAGCTCTACATTTGACATTCTTTATGGTGGAATTGAGATAGGCCCGGTCCCAGGTATGAGATTGATTTCAAAATTGAATTCCCTAACCGGAGGTGGACCAGGAAGGTCATTTAGAAAAATTGTTGGGAATTCAGATATTACCGGGACATTGTGTACTTTAAGAGGGTACAGTGCTGGTGATTCATTTTCATCACCAAGGGATAGAGCTCGAAGCTGTGCCTTGAGAAGTGCAACAGTCGAGTTGTGTATCCATTTCCTTGTTCCTTGAATCTTGACAAACTCTCCCGTGGGCAAGGTTAACTAAACTTGCTTCTTCATAGAAATCGATCTTTGCATTCAGTGGTGCGAGCCAGTCCATGCCGAGGATGATGTCGAAGTCTTCAATGTCCATCACAAAAAGATCTGCATATATCATTTGTCCTGCCATTTGAAGCTCACATCGAGAACACTGCAAATTCACGTCAGTACCAGATCCTAAAGGTGACGTGACATGGATTGTGATTTCTGTGGGTTCAAGATGCAACCCTAAATGTCTTACCAATGCAGACGATATAAAAGAATGCATAGCACCCGAATCGACCAAGACATGCACCATTGTATTGAACAAGAGAAATGTACCTTTGACTACATTGTTGTCTAGGAGGGGTTGTTGAGCGATAGCAAACGCTCTGCTTAGTTTTGGTTGCCCTTGGTTCTGCTAGTTCTACTTGGGTTGGGCATTAGCAGCAGGTTGTGTTTGTTGGACTGGAACAACGGGAATAGGCTGCTGAAGGTGCGGACAGGCATTTCTTACATGGCCCTGCTGGCCGCAGTTGTAACACGTCAGCCTCTATTGCTGATGGTTCTGTTGGCCATGCTGATTGTGGTGCACCACCTCTGCCATTGCAGTTTCGACGGCCACCCCTGCCATTACTGCCATGATTGCAAAAACCCTGATGGCCAGGGTTAAATGGTTCAGCCGCAGGTGTCGTGGCCTCATTCTTCTTAATAGGGTCTGTGAGGTTTGGGTTTTGATTATAGTAGGGCTTCTTCTTGTTGCCCTGTTGCGAGCCCTGTTGGGAAAACGTTGTAGGCTATTTTTCTGAATTCAGTCTCTGCTCCTGCACAATCTTCTCCTGCTCAAAGCTCATGGCCTTGTTAACGACCTCACTGTAAATCTTGAGTTCCAAGATCGACAAGGCTTGTCAAATGTAAGGATGAAGGCCATTGTAGAATTTATTGGTCTTGTCTTGCTCTGTTGAGATAGTGGAGAGAGAGTAGACCGATAATTCTTTAAACTTGCCAGCGTACTCCTTGACTGTCATGCCACCTTAGTATAGTTTGGCGAACTCTTGGCGCTTCTACCTCTTCACTGCGCCGGAGAAGTACTCATCAATAAACAGTGACTCGAACTATTGCCAAGTCATGTCCGTAGTGTTGACCCTTGGGTCCTCTTTTACTGTTATCCACCATGTATTTGCTCCACCAATAAGTTTGTAGGTCGCAAGTGGAATCTTTCGAGCCTCATCGACTCCCATTGCATCGAGAGCCTTCTTTGAATCATCCAGTCATTTCTGAACCTCTTCAGCGTTAATGGTGCCAGCAAAAGTAAGAGGTTGTAGCCTCTTGTACTTCGTAATCTGGTCGGTTTGAGTCTCCGACCCAGATCTCACAGGTGCCTGAACAGTGACAGCTTGATTGGTCGCGGTCTCACGAACGGCCACCTGAACAGTTACTTTCATTTCCTCGATAAATCCGACGAAAAAGACTTCCATACTCGAAGGGTGTGGGTTGTGGTGGCACTGCCTGCCCAGACGTAGTGGCAGTGTCAGGTGTGACCTGTGTTGTCATCGGAGGCGACGGTTCCTGGTTCTGAATCTCAGGAGGTGCCTCCTCGGTTGGACGGACAGTACGTGGCCTTCATCTCTTCCTAGTTTGCATTTTCTCACTGGCAAGGAGAAAATAAAACCATGATTTAGGAACTATAGCCAAGTATAATGTTATGGTATTCTTAGCAACAATTTCGAGAGTACTACAATAAAAACCACCTATTTTTCTAAGTATAGTGTAAGGTTTTTGTTGAGGAATCAAAGAATCTTATGTGCTTCGTATGTTTGGCCATGGTGTAAAAACAAGGTTAGAATTTTTATATAATCAGTATAAAACTTTGCAAGTATTTCAAATGTTTTGGTTCTGGTTTTTGTGAACATACATATATATTTCATTGAAAATCCATACGAGTCATAAAAATTCTAAGATTTTCCTCGGTAAGTATCCTGATCTAACGTTCTACCGCAATCTTATGTATTCAAACTCTTTCGCTTAGTCTTTTCGATTATTATCCAAATTCATGTGTCCCACACCACATGAATTTGGTAATAAGGGTGTCAACCAAGTTAAGTTGTACGAACACGGTTTTTATAAAACATCGGCTGAATAGTAGTTTACTAATAGTATCGTCCATGTTTACTCGTCCCATACCGTGTAAACTTAGTGATAATGTTAGTAATGCAACTTTCTCCAAATGTTTCTTTTCACACAAGGTCGTGGGTTTTCTTACTTCCATAATTTATTTAGTATCCTCCAATTTTGTTGTGTCCCATACCACTCCAAAGTTAATGATACGAAAGAAAGAACGGTTCTAAGTCGGCCCACCAAATATAGTCTTAAACAAAACATTTCATTCATATATAAAATAAATTTTTACAATGCCAGTGATCATTCCTGATTTTCTGGCCTACTACTGCTCCTTCTAGACCTCCTGCTAGGTACAGAAAGATTGCTAGAAGAAGGTTGAGAATTTTCTCGTTGTTCTTCGACGTTTTGCATACTTGTTAACTAAGTATTTTGAGTTTCCTCTATCCGAGCAATACTAGTTACTATCACATTTAACAGCTCGAATGGCTTAGTCGATTGCCCCATCGATGGTTGATGGTTTGACTGTCCAATAGGTGGAGGGTAGGCCGTAGGCATTGGTGGAGAGTATTGGCCGTACGGTTGACTCATAGGTGCGGGGTAGTTGTTTTGACTGTATGGGGATTCCCTAACTGGAACCCCTTGGACATTTGGATATGCTTGGGTTGAAAAGTCTTGAAACCATGGGCTCATTGAGATGTCCTGTCTTCCAAGATTTGGTGCCACAAAATTTTGTTGTTGTTGGTTCACAAGAACTTGTGGAACTGGCCGATACGGTACTTCAGGAGTTGGAAACCTTTGGTACATAGTATTGCCTTGAGTTGGCATGTTCCAGGATGGTGGATTTGCTGGAACTTCTTGTCTATCCTAATTTGGTTGAGGTTGATTTAGGGTCGCAAATAAATCTTCCTTAGAGAATAGGTGCTCGGTTAGATCATTATTCGAGGTTGGGTGTGACGTAGGGTTCTGGTTTGGCTTGTTAATTGGTACCTCCCTAACAGTAATCTTGCGTCGACTTTTTCGGTAACAACGTCATTTTTTGTCTCTAATTCTTTCACCACTTCCTCGTCAGTTACCCCTTCACTTGTGACAAATGTCTTGAAGATAGAGGCCGTTGTAACCGCCTCAATGATCTGCTTCGAAGACTCATCAAAAGTTTTGACGTTTGCCTCGTATAGCATCCTCATGATCAAGACTCTGTAGCCGAGGAGTTCCTTTCTTAAAGGGTTTTGAATCACCCACAACATTTGTTGGATAATGATGTGAGGTAGTGAGACCTTAATTTTCTTCTCTATGCAGTATAGCACAAGAGGTTGAGCCCTTGACATAGTACCTCTAGTAACCTTTTCCGGCAAGATGTTGCCTAATACAATCTTTCTAAGGCCGGCAAGATGTGGTTTAAGGAGATTGTTTGGGAGGTTGGCGTACGTCGATTGGGTGTACGGGTTTTTGGCGAGGCAATTGAACAACTTTTCGTTGGACTCCGCGATCTCTGCAATTGTCTGGGGTTCGTGTGGATCAATAATTCTATCTTCAATCGAAATCTCCATAAGTTGCCTCATTGGTTGATGACAACCCTTACCCCCTAGTAGAGTTGCACGACGAGGGAATTCATATTATTTCTGTTGGGCGACACACTACTCTATGACAAGATTGAAACGCGAGTCCCTGTTGGTTATCTTCAATTGTTAATGCATGTGGACATGATTAGTACATACTCATCGGGCACCGCATGTCTTGCATTTTTATATCGTCAGCTTGGATTTGAAATAAGGACCTCAGTGTGTTAGATTATAGGGTATCTCACCTTGCTTGAGGTATACATCATTTTACATTTAACATTAATACATATCATTTGCTATGGAGATGTTTGGATCATGATTTTAATTTAAAATGTATTTGATAGGGTTGGTTGTATGACCATTTTCTAATAATTCATCCCCGTGTCAACCTTTCTTATTACAATAATCTGCCGTGTGTGCGAATGTTGGTCCCAAAAAAGGAGATGAGATTAGATGGTGATTACGTGCTAGCATTGCATAAGGCAATCGACGCGTTACGCTCTCACGAGGTCAGTCAGAATTTTATGATGTTTACGATTTGTAATACCATTGCATTTTTATAATTAGGACTTTGAATAACATTGTATTGTTTCTGTAATTATTTTTAATGAATTTGTTCAGGTATATTGGGACCCTTACCATGATTTGAGACAAAGTCGTCCCATCTCGAAGTTTGCATATTTTTATGGATGTATTAAATGCATGGATACCATCCTAATAGGGTTCTTCGGCAATTAGACCATGTCTAGACAATTCCTCCATGACCTCTTCGTTCATTACGAGCAACCAGGGGTTCATCAGCGAAGCAATACCATGTGAAGTACATTTTCTATGATCATACATGGGAGAGATGTGATAGCAATGTTCTCTTTGCTCGATAACCTGGTGAGCGTCTAATACATCCATGGGATGCGGCTCCAAACTACCTTGAGTGGTTTACCTCTATATCTCACCTGATTATTGAGAACCCAACACACCAGAATGAGACCACCCCTCAATAATGACATATAGTTGATGATGTGGCCACCTTGGTAATAAAGTTTGCATTTATTTTTTCTTTATAACAAATTGCATATAAATGTTATTCTCATGTACTTGTTTATTTGCATTTACTATATATAACAACGAAACATATGAGCTCTAGAAAATCACATTACTATGGAGGTCCACGCCTGAACTAGAGTTAACTGTTTGTAGTGCGATGGTCTGCGTAGATTCAATTATTGGTGTTTTGTCTGGTGTGAACATTTAGGGCGATGAAGCTAGGCTTCCTTAATGATGGATGAAGAAACTGGGCCATCGAACCCAAGGGGCGAAGAAGCAGGCCCGTCAGTGGTTCGAACATATTTTTGCAAGCATAAAGGACAGTAACTTCATTAGTGGTTGTTTTATGTTTTTTTTTTCTTTTTGTTTTCTGAGTACATGTACAAAATTGATACTATTTTGAAGAAACTTGATGAAGAAAGTTGATACTATTTTGAACATTTTGGTGAATAAAATACATACAAATCTGTTATATTTTTGTATAACGGCGTGGAATGGTGTCACACGTTGTAGATTTGGCCACCCAAATTAGCCTGAAATATTTTTAAACATGTCAAAAATTTCAAGAAATGGATGACCAATTCACAACTGTTAATGAGAAAGTCCAAATGATGGTGAATGGTGTCCAACAACCAAAATTAGCCTAGAATGTCCGTAGACATGTCAAAAATGTCAAGAAATTCATAACAATGCAAGATGAAATGTGAAAATCCAATAAAATTGGGAAAATAAGAGGTTTAGCCACTTCCGGCCGACCCTTAAACAGTGGGTTCGACTCTGTCTAAACGAGCCGAGGCACTTGGTTCGTCCGGACAGTGACGAACCCACTGTTTGGGGTTCGTCCAACCTCGACCGAACCTCCTATTTTTCATTTTTATTTTGATTTTCAGCTTCCATCCTGTTTTCTTGACCATTTTCGAATATTTGTTATTTGCCTACTAACTTTTAGACCTAATTTGGATGGTAGGGTACCATTCCCCACTCATTTTCCTTATGTGGGGTACGGGTGGGGAATGCTACCCCACCACCCAAATAAGGTCCAAATATCCGTAGACATGTCAAAATGGTCAGTCGATGTCTAGAAATACATGTTAGAAACTAAAAAGCCAAATAAAAATGAAAAATAGGAGGTTTGGCAGGGGTCGAACAAACCCCAAACAGTGGGTTCGTCCTTGTTTAGATGAACCGAACGCCTCTGTTTGTTTGGACCCTGTCCAAACCCACTGTTTTAGGGTCGGCCGAAGGTGGCCGAAACCTCTTATTTTTCAAATTTTATTGGATTTTCACTTTCCATATTGCATTGTTATGAATTTCTTGACTTTTTTGACATGTCTACGGACATTTTGGGCTAATTTCGGTTGTGGGACACCATTCTCCACTCGTTTCCCTCATTTGGGGTACAGGTGGGGAATGGTACCCCACTACCCAAATAAGGTCCAAATGTTCGTAGACATGTCAAAATAGTCAGTGGATGTCTAGGAATACATGTTAAAAGCCAAATAAAATTGAAAAATAAAAGGTTCGCCCCCCATCGGGTATCGTATACAGTAGGTTTGTCCCTATCCGAACGAACCGAGTGCCTCAGTTCGGCCAGACAGGGTCGAACCCACTTCACAAGGTTTGTCTGACCCCATCCGAACCTCCCATTTTCCCATCTTTTTTGGATTTTCAGCTTCAACCAGGTCTTCATAGGCATTACTTGACAATTTTGACATGTTTACGAACATTCGAACCTAATTTGGGTGGTGGGGTACCATTCCCCACCCATTTGGTGAACTTTGACATACATACAAAATGTCAAACCATTTCCACATACATACGAGAAAATCAAAACACTCTGAACGTCGAAATAAACATAACAACTCTGTATATATCAGGTAATGAATTAATCAATATCCAAGTCAATTACATCTTTCGGTGTCGACATTTCCAAAATAACAACTATATGTCAACAATTTCATTGTTGTACAAAAAAGGATCCAAAAAGTTCCAATTCTATAGAACCTATACATATCAAATAATAAATTAGTTTTTGTCCAAGTAAATTACATCTACTTTATCATTGTTCCCTACTCTACTGCTTTCAACATTGAAGACAAAAAAGGCATCTCCCATCCATTTGCTTGTGGTGCTCGAAATCTACACCAATCCTCCGATATGGGAGGTATCGGGCACGTGGGGGTGAACAAAATTTGTAGAAAATACAACATTCCAATCATTAACAGTATTTTTCTAAAATTTCAATAGAAACCAAGTAAAAAAAAAGAAAAAAAATCAGTTTTACATACACAAAGTGGTCACCATTAACATAACCAATGCCAATCACACGGCAGGCAGGGATTGGTGGAGCTTCGATTTTCAGTGGCAAAAATGTCAGACATTGTTGTATTGATAAGAGCACCAACACGACTTTGTATGTTGATGCTATCAACAACCCCATATATGGCAAAGTCATCTACTTTTCTAGAAGTGCCAGAGTGTGATTACATTGCAAAGTTTTCATTATCTCCTGAACCCTCTCAACACTACCCAGAATTGTTGTATAATGTTCCTCAAATCTCTAAATCTCTCTCAGCAAGTCCCCTCTGGCTTGGCTCCAACCATCTGTTCCCATACCCATTGCCTCAACAATGATTCGGTACCCACAATGTCCATCTTCCATAACATCTCTGACCTGGTGTATGTGTTGGCCCAACATTAGTCCAAAAAGGGGGGTGAATTGGACTTTACGGATTTTTGCGTTACCTTTCTAATATTTTAATTAAACAAGTAATGGGCAGTCGGTAACAATCCAAATAACAAGTGTAGAAAAATAAATGAACACAAAGGATTTAGAGTGGTTCGGTTCTCCTTGAACCTACGTCCACTACCCAATCACAACGATCAGGATTTCCCAATCCACTATTAGCGAATCACTTACGGGCGAATTAGAAACCATTTACACTAACCAAGACTACGGCCTGGTTAGAAAGCCATTACAACGCTAACCTACACAAGGGATTGGTTAGAAAACCACAGTCTAGTCTACACCAGGGCTTGGCTAATAAGCCACAACGTGCAACCAACTTACGGGCGTGGTTAGGTGCCATACAAATAAGGTAATATCCCGGTTGACTTAACCAAGTCAACAATACATCAAGATTACAAAGATATGGAGAAGTGCATAGCAACACTCTCAACAATTTAAGTTTACAATCTTGAGTGAGACAACAAGCACTATTCCAACCACTATGATTCTGAATGATGCAAAGTGTTGAAATATGTTTTTGTCAAATGCAATCGATCCAAATATATGTAATGTAAAACAGTGAATCGAATATGCACAACTATCAATATATTGATTCTGAATAACAATAAGTTTAGAGCAAGAGAATCAATATATCATGATGATCAAAATGTGATGATTCTAAATACATATGTGATGAAGATCAAGAATCAAACAACTCAAGTATGATAAAAAACTTCGATTCAATAAAATATGATATTAGCATGTGAATCGAAATCTCAAACTATTCATGAAACCACTAAAGAATGAAATATGTTATAAGATCAAGATAGGGTTTCACAAACACAATAAATACGAAATTAGCTTTAAAGATTACAATCTAAGCACAAAAATTGATTTGCATAAACCCAAAATCACAAGAATCTAGATTAGAAATTTATACCCTACTTGGTAAGGTTGAAACACCAAGATTTTTCTTTTGTGAAGTTGGATGCGAGAAATCACGATAAAGACTTAATGGAAGATGTAAAAACACTTGAATCGTCTTGAACACTTGCACAAGAGAAACTCTCCAAGTTTCTCAAGGTTTTGAAAGATGTGGAGAACTATTCGAAAGATTGGATCAATTGATCAAATGTTGTTGAACTTTTGCTTTCAAAGAAGGATTAAATGACTCAAGAACTTGTTGTTTCCTTGTAAAAAGACTTAAACGAAAAATACACAAGTTCTCTAGATTTTGCAAAAGTTTCTCTTCAAACGAGCAAATGTGGTATTTACAGATAAACACCACACCGAGACATAGGAATGCGTTCTTTACCACAAGAGCGCGTTTCTGGTTTGAAATCTGAAAAATTTCAGATTTTCCTCCAATTAAGGAGTGCGTTCCTCAATATGTCCGTTGGGCATAGGAACGGGTTCCTTCAACAAGAACTATTGACTCTTAAATTTTTCCTATTTTACCCTTGGCAACAGGAGCGCGTTCCTTTAAGAAACACATTCCTTTTCCCTGATCAGAAAAATTCTAAGTCTCGGGAAAAGCCACAGGAGCGCGTTCCTTAAACCTTGATAAAAAATCACTGAGTCTCGAGAAAAAGCTCAGGAGCGCATTCCTTCACTGGGAAGTGAAAGAAACTTGATTCTTTATCATTTTAGGTTAAGGACATTGTTAAAAATATAAACTAGCATTTTAAAACATTTTTGACATGATTAAGGTACAATTAACGTAGTTAAACATGAGTGATTCAATCAATTAAACCAATGATTAAAGCAATAAGTACAATATATGTGAAACGGTAAAACCATGCAAAGTTGATGAGATGAATGCATGTTAAACATTGATCAATATATGTATGATAAACAATTATGACTAAGTGACAACATAACTATTAAACTAAATTATGTGCATGTAAGAGAATAGTAAACTATATGAATGATTTTAAAAAGATGCAAATCATGTGTGGTTGGAACAAGTAAAAGTTACTCTACAACACTAAGATTCTAGTAAAGTAATACAACCATGAATCTCTTGAATCTTTATGAAGTACTATTGTTCCTTCCCCATGCTTTGACATTGTAGTTGAATTCATTAGATATATCTAGTTAGCACTGAAACAACTACATCAAAGAGATTAGAAAACACAGGTATGTTGTTTGCAATCATCAATACAAAACTGGGTGAGAGTAGTTACATCAACAGTATGTACTGATGCCACTCAGGAGGGAGTTGATCTAGATATCCTTGAAATATGTGCAAGCATGTCCTATGGACCTTCCTTGGTTCAAATATTTGGACTGATGACATGGGTGAAGGAGTGGAGTGCGCAGACAAAACATGCTCAAACAACGACGAATCTCATTTTGTAGATTAATTTATCACTCTTCCTAGTCGGCCTCCCTTTTGTTTTCTTCTTCCTTTCACGCCCAGTGATAGAATAGGCTGAAGGAGCAATTATCTCTCTGATTGTTTGTATAATTCTAACTCTGGTAGGGGCATTAGAACTATCAAATTTCTGTTCAAGGAGACTTAGCTCAGCTTCAAAATTGTACTTCAGCTAGTTGTCATCCACTTTCGTAAGAATAAAATCAAGTTTTTGCCAATGGGCATCCACATTAGAGGTATGAGCATGCTAGCTTGTTTACACAAAACAAGCTCATGAGCATAAGGCAATCCATGTGTTCTACATAACACACATTCTAACTCCTCCCATATCTTTTCCAATGCAGCTCTAAAGATGAAGCCTCGCAAATGCATTAAAGTAGAATTTTGAAAGTGATATTGTATAGTGTTTAGACTTTTCACAAATGAAGCCTTAATCTCTGTGTGTTGCAGCCTTAACATAGTATTGATTGTTGTCCATGATGTCTCGAAGTTCCCTTGTGATGAACATAGAAATCTCTTCAGCCTTGAATGTGCACTCTCCACCCTATTGGTTGTAGTATTGCCCAAGTGCATAAATTGATTTGTCTATGCCTTCACAAATCGTGCTCTGTGTGGTTCCAACCATATTGTATTGATGTATTTAATCACATCAGGGTGCTCAGCATACTCTCGAAACAATACATTTTTTTTATGATTGTATTCCCCTATTGTTTAAAAAAAATCCAACTCTTTCCATTTTCGAATAAAAGCTTCGAAGTCCTCATTCTTTGCAAACTTGCCCTTTAAGTTGGCCAGTACATTCTTGTTTATGTTCCATGTACATAAAAGAAATCGTTGTATCAGGGAACACACATGAAACAACATTCAAGGCCAAGTCCCTGTTTGTCACAATTATCTTGGGACAAAACCATGCTTCCAACGGCTCCCTCAATTTTTGTAGTGCCCACATGTAATTGTCTTTGTTTTCAGATGCCATATACACAAATGCCACTGAAAAGGTCATATCTGTTGATGTGACACCAACAATCTTTAGTAATGAAAATCTGTAATTATTCATCTTGTATGTACAGTCCATTAACAACGCATATGGAAAGCACCTCAGAAGATCTATTGAAACAGGATGAGCCCAAAATATATCTTGAAAAATATCAGTTCCTTCTTCGCACCTGTGCCACTCGACATACTTCTCTTCTTCTCACTTGTGCAACAATTGTTACATCTGAGATTTGCCTCCATATTCCAACAACCTATGCTTTTGTCTTTCATTGTATATTGTCTTCAGAGTCGATGCATTAGTGTCACTTCTTTCCTTTAATGTCATCAAGATGTCTTTTGGTCTGACATTACTCTTTGACAATTTGAATCATACCTTCAACCTCTTCATTAGTTAACCTTCCGGCATATGAGTGTCGTTCAAAGTACTTTGTAGCTACGTGATTATGGGTGTCGCATGCAACTTTCAATGTTTATTCACTATCTTGAGGGTTCTTGGCGTTTAACAAGAAAGGGAATCCGCACTTTTTCGTGCCAGTTTCACTTTTCTTCACCTTCGTGCCAATTTCACTTCTGTTTCCCTTTTTTCTAGTTGAAGATTTCTGAGCACTGGATTTACAGCGACCATATCTTTCACAAACAAATTGACTCTTGCTCTCCTACCATTCCCATCGGCATTTGAATTTTGAATTATAATCACTAACCCATTCCTCCTCCCAACATTTTGAGCCCATGAAACGAGTTCCTCCCCTGTACTAAACGAAATGTCGGGGGTGAACTGTTCCGTATAGTCCATAACCATCTCTAGACATGGTTCTTCACCCTGAAACTATAGAAAAAATTATAATTAGACAAATAATAACCAAATAAGATCGTAAATGACATCAAATCTATTCAAATACATAACATAAGAATTGCATGCATATATCTTAAAAAAATAATTGAAAATATATGGTTCGGCCACCTAGGGTCGATCCTACTTGTATTGGTTTGACCTTCTGTGACCGAACCTATAGTTTAACGGTAGGCCACGCAGGGAGGGACGTCATAGGCTGAACGCCTGGGAGACTTCCATTGGTAAATATGCCCTTTAACGGTAGAGACATCATCGTCTAGGCGTTTGAAAGACTTCTGATAACAACCAACCATCGGGATAGGAAACCCAGTTGTGGTCATCGAATCATAGGTTTGATACTTCGTAGGTTGGGAAGTATCTAGGATGAATCTATGTGATATGATCGGTGTGAGACATGGTTTTGAGTGACAGATTTTTTGCAAATGTTAAGTACTTTATGGATTAAGTTATTTTCTCAACTTGCACATGTGATGGTTATATTTATGACTTTTATGATGATTGATATGTGCATGGTTTTAAATCTATTGATGAGCATGTGATGGTGGATATATGAAATCATCTCACTGGGTTATAAGCACACTCTACTTATCTCTTTTTCAGGATCCAACAGCGCCCTTAATAAGGGCAAGAACATCACTTACTGACCTTCTCTCTTGCGTGTTGACTCCATCGTTTCTTGTTGGTGAGTGCTAGCTACTTGTTTAAAAGATGTTAAATTTTCATTTGAACATCGAAAAATTACTTGGACATGGATAACTGTAATAACTTCACTTTACTTATCTTTCATGAAATTCCACACTTTAGTTGATTGTTAATGTCTTGTGTGCATTTATGCCTTGTGTGACACGTTCATGGTTGGTTATGTGTGGGAATGGTGATATGAATAAAGGCTGAGGGTTACTAGTACTTTATTGGAAATGGTACTAGCCCGGGCAACCCCCTATTTCCTTGATTGGGAACTAGGGTCATCACACGAGGCACACCATACCTCGACCAAGGCTAAAGCACACCATGCCTGAGAAACACAATGCTTCAGCCAAGCTGAGGCAGACCATGCCTTAATCATGCCCTGGCAAGGCTGAGTTAGACCATGCCTCAACCCCACCTCAGCGACGAATGAGGCACCCTGCCTCGGCCACGATCGAGGTGCCATGCCTCGACCATGATTTAGGCGTTCTCGGATAAGACTGAGGGCTCACCACTGGTCATGGCTGAGATTCACTCACGCGCGATGTACATCGCAAGTCGACTCAAAACATACTTGATCATGATTACACGCACCTAGAGACACATTTTGTCTCATATATCTCTAATTAAGAAAGAGCTTAAACACTATCTTGTAATCAAGAATTGCCATAAATGTAAATGGTCCACCTAGCACTATAAAAGGACCATCATTCTTCAATAAAGAGGTATGCTTTGAACTCTAACTCTTTATGTTTAATATTTTCTCTCTCTCAGATAGTAACTTCTGCATTTGAGTGTCTCTGGTGGAACCCCTCAGTGCCACCATTGTTTTGCAAGTTTCTTGTGCGCCTTGAGTGAAAGGAAGTTGACCATGCGACGGAGAACAAATCATGACCAAGGCAAACACTATAATCCGCATATCCATGAAGATTCTTATTATAAAAAAAGATTAGACATAAAGCGACCGTCCAGGCCCCCAGATGAGGATGCCCATCTCACCGTAAGTGGAGATCACATCAAAGTTGTTCGTCTCGAACCGTTGTTTGTGAAAGGCTTTGTTTGTAAATAATCTCTTTTATGTCTTTTGGCCAAGCTCTACACACCTTGTTCCAGGTGCGATTTTTGGCTGAAACAATAATAGTATTCACATTAATGCCTTCTTTGTTTCTAATTTTTGCAGAAGATCAACGTTATTTAAGTAGTTAAAAAAAAACATCTTGAGACGAAATTATAAAAGCCAACCAATTAACTTAAGTGTAAAACTTACAACAAATTAAGTTATTGTTGGTGTTACATCAAAAATTTGACGAATAGGAAAGTAAGTAAGAGGCGAAGGAAAAAACCAAAATTTAGACAAAACTTAGAAAAAGTCCAATCAAGAATCCCAATAACAATTCGGGACCAAGTATGCCAAACCAACCCCAGAAGACGCCCCACGACCAAGACCAAGGCCAAGGCACATCGCTCATCCATGGCCGAGGGCCCCTCCACGGCCACAATCGAGGACCCCCTTGGCCATGGCCTGCTGATGTAACGACTCTCACCCGATTTTGTTTTGATGATTACAAACAACATTCCTTGTGATCACTAATCTCTTTGACTTAGTTGTTTCAGTGCTAACTAACTATATCAGATGGATTCAACAATATCGTCAAAACGTGTGGATGGAACAATAATGCATGAAGACTCAAGATCTTCAAGTCTATAATCTTTTGTCTAGAATCTTAGTGTTGTAGAGTAATCTTTACTTGTTCCAACCATAGTATAATTTGCATCTTCTGAGAATCATGCATATATTATTATTTCTCTTGCATATAGGTTATCAAATATTCATGCACATATACTTTTATCATATTGATCATGCATGCACGTATATTATCATGTTTATCATGCAATCATATAGTTCAGGTTGATTTTCATGCATATCTATATCATTGTTAATCATGCATTCATATTACCAACTTTGCATGGATTTCATCGGTTTACGTGTATCATATCAAACTCCTTGATCATCTTGTTTTATCTGTATTAATCGATTGCTCATGTCTAAAATATTTTCAAAATTGGTCTATGTATTTGAATATGTGTTAAACTTGTTTTGATCGAAAAATTGTATTTCTATCAATGTAAACTTGAGGGAACATGCTCCTGTGTTTCTGTCCGAAACCCAAATTTTCAGATCAAGGTTTAAGGAACAAGCTCCTCTTACCAGGAACACGCTCCTGCAGATAAAGGGGAAAATATAAATTTTCATAGAAACAGTGGTTCTTAATGAAGAACCTCGCTCCTATGCCCAACGGAAAAATGAAGGAACGCGTTCCTGCATTGGAGAGAAATCTGAAACTTTTTAAATTTCAAACCAAAAACGTGTTTCTATCTTTAAGAACGCGTTCCTGTGCCTTGGACTGATATTTTTCTATAAATACCACACTTTGCTCATTTGAGTACAACTTTTGCAAAAACCTAGAACTTTTGCCGATTTTCATACTTTCGTTCTTCCAAGTTTTAAACAAGTTCTTAAGTGCTTTCAATATATTTTAATAGCAAAAGTTCACCTACATTTGAATCTTTGATTCAATCTTCCGAATAGTTCGCCTACTTTTTCAAAACTCTTTGAGAAAGTTGTGAGTTTCTCTTGAGCATAGATCAAGTTGTTCTTAAGTGAATTCATTACATATCCTGTAGATCTTGATCTTTCTTGAAGGCGAAATCATTCTTAATCACCTTCACACCTTGGAGAATCTTGTGTGCTTCATCCTTCCCAAGAGTTGGGTAAAATCTCTTTTTAAGAATCATGTGATTGTGCTTGTGATTGAAAAACAATTGTGTTTGATTTATCTTTATCTTTAAAAACCGTTTTTATTTAGTGTTTGTGAAACCATCTTTGACCTTTCATATTATATCATCTTGAATAGTGGTTTCATATATCTTGGTTGGTATCAATTCTTGTGCTAAACTTATATTGTTTTGAATCGATTATATTGATCATTACTTGAGCATATTGATTCATGGACTTAAACATATATCTATTTGAATCAATAAGTTTTGATCATTTGTGCATATTGATTCTTGTGCTTCATACATTATCTTTAGAATCAATATTTGAATATACATGTGCATATTCGATTCTTGATCTTACATTATCATTGTTTGAATCGATTGCATGTATTTGCAAACAACTATTTAAACATTGCACTTCATTTAAAATATTGTGGTTAGAATTGTAGAAATTATTCTTTCAAGGTTGTACCTAGAAATTTGAGAGTGTTTTAGAACATCTCTCCATATCATTTGTAACTTTGATGTATTGTTGACTTGTAAGTCAACCGGGCCTATACCTCACTTTGTATGGCTTGTAACCATGCATAAGTTGGTTACTGTACGGCTTTTAGCCACACGCCCGCAAGTTGGTTAGATATACGACTTCTAGTTACGCCCGTAAGTTAACTAGATTGTACGACTTCTAGTCACACCTGTAAGTTGACTAGCCCCTAGTGGATTGGGAAATCCGGATCGTGGGTGATCAAGTAGTAGAGTAGGTTCTAGGGGAACCGAACCACTATAAATCGTCGTGTCTATTTATTCTTGTCCTACACATTATTGTTTTGCTTGTTACCTATATTGCGCATATATGTTGTTTGATTATTTAATCAAAAGGTAACACAAAAATCCGCCATGTCCAATATACCCCCTCTCTGGGACGGTAATACTAGGCCAACATGGCTGAGGAGATCATCCTCAGTCATGATCGAGGCGCTCCTTTCGGCTATTGCCAAACGACCCCCTCCTAAATCTTGATTAAGGAACTGGATCTTACACGTTGATCGTAACTTGAACACCGCACAGAACAGATCTCGAGATATCGAACCACAAGCCGAATCCTGATGAGAACAGGCGTAAATTGCTCCCATTGATGGAACAGTGCATTAAATGCTTGAAGTACTCCCATTGATGGAACCGTCCATTAAACATAAAAATGGGTTCATTCTCAAACATGGGTATGCTCTGAAATCTGAAACATTTTACATTCTTTTATTTTCTTGTTTCATTGTCTAACTTAGGCATCAGAGTGTTTTCGATGACCAAGCCTCACCATCCTTGCATGTCCGGAATGTAGCAGTCGATCGTGGAATTTTGAAAGATCAGATAGCTTTTATCATTCAGTCAACCAACATCGTTTCACGGTCGAACGAGAAATATTTTTGGTTGAAACATTTGGCGCTATCTGTGGGGTAATTGAAAGGTCAGTTGCCTTAAAACCATGAGTGAAAACAACATCCAACTCAATTAAGAGGAAGCTGTGAACCAAGAACCGGTTTGCTAACTCCGTCGCAGTAGACCCCGACTTCACCCCCAGGTCGCCTCAAGATATCGAACAACCCAACTGTGACTTGGAAGCATGGAACGGAGAATGGGGATGGGTGTGGAGAAAATCAATTGAATGGTTGAGATCCTAGAATGGATTGAACAAGTTCATCGCGTAGCGCTTGTAAGAGGTGAGTCTTCAACATTTGGGCAAGAACATCTAGAAGAAAGAGTCGTAGAACCTGACCGAGGATCAGTTGCTTAAGATGAGCGAAGCCATCTAGCTCCGCTGATGATGAAACAATGGACCGCTTCCCATTTTCAAGAATGAAGCAATAAGAAGCTTCTTCCCAACAACAAAGGGGACCAACTGTGGTATCTGCAAGAATAAATCTCGACTCTGGTTGTTGTGTAAAGAGGTCTACTGAACGCAGAGGCTATAAACGCTGCCTACCAACCAAGTGTCACAACAATGAGAACTGGGATCAACTTCAAACTATTCAAGTTGTAGAAGGTTCGAGAGCCCGTTCGTCAGTAAATGCGATTTGAGGATAAGTAGAGTTGCTTTTCGCAGAGGAGATCTAGAATGCCACCTTGCTTGAGCACATCAAGATTCCTCACAAGGACCTATAATGGGAAGAGGGATCCAATCAACCACCTAATTAAATACAATTCATGGATGAAACTGTACGAGGAGATTGATCAAATCCTCTGTCTGGCTTTCCAACACACGTTGACCGATGCAGCCCTAAATTGGTTTCAGGTATTGCCGCCTAAGTCGATCCATTCCTTCGATCAACTTGGGCATTTCTTTGTCAGCCAGTGCGTAGGGTTTCGTGAGATGAGGAAGCCTTCCACACACCTTTTTTTCCTCAAACAAGGAAAAAATGAAGCTCTCAAAGATTACATCTTGCTCTTTGCGCACGAGGCATCTCAGGTAGAAAGGTATTCACCTGACGTAGCACTGACTGCCATTATAGCGGGACTTAGAGCAAGTAGGTTTTCATGGTCTCTGTCCAAGAACTTGGCTAGGACCTATGAAGAGTTGCTCATCCGAGCCAAAAAATACATGAACGCCGAGGGGATGAAGACGGCGAGGAACGTCCAGGTCAAGGAAGAGGTGCCCCTAAAGAAAAGGAAAAAAAGTGTAGAGAAAGGAAAGAACTCGAAGATTGTCGGGCGTCCACAGGGGGAGCCTTGACCTTTACGAGTCAGGCTGGCATACACCCCACTTATCTTCCCCATTAAGCAAGTCCTTACCGAGGAAGAGTGTCAAGACCTCATAGGCCCTCGCGCCCCATGAGGACGAAAGCCGAGCAAAGAGATCAAAGAAAGTACTATTGATATCATTGCAACCACGGTCATAACACAGCCGATTGCTACGACTTGCAGGAGCAAATCAAAAAGTTAGTCGATCGAGGAGAACTGAGAAACTCTGTGGCAAACGAAACCAACATGTCGATGAATAGGGACATGCCTCCCGGACCCCCCACGGCCGATCGTGAAAATTCATACCATTATGGGTGGATCGGTCCTTGGTGGAGACTCAAATAGGGCAAGAAAAACATACCCCCACGAAGAATGGAACCCGCTCCTCAACGCACACTTCACCTTTAGATTAATAAAAGAGCCACGAAGAGACCCACACGTCATCGCATTTAAAAACGAGGATGCCCGTAGATTCCACTTCCCGAACGTAGACGCCGTGGTTGTAACGCCCTGTATGTATAAGTAAAACTTGTACGTTGACCAATACATATTGTCAGGCATATTTGTATGCGTATACGTATGTACATGACCTTTAGATAGTGTAAAGGCGTGTATTTTAGGGCTATTGGTACCCTAGGAGGCTAGTCGTATCATAAAATGCCCAACACTTAGAAAAATTTTAGGTTTGGGTGCAATAAGCGCATTCCCTAAGTGGAAAAGCGCGCTTCTGTAGCTAACCTGAGAGCACCATTTCGGGGAAGTGCAAAGAAGTGCACTTCCTAAGGGAAGAAGCACGCTTCTCTGTGGACTTGCAGTTTTTTTTTAAAAAAAAACAATTTAATCAGTGAGGCGGTTGCATGTTGCAAGCCAGATGTCACGACCAATTTCAGTTATTTAGAGTTGTTTTCAGCTCAGTCTAAACTTGCTGGACTGAGAAAATTGCAGAGCTAAGGAAGAGGAAACGAAAGAGGAAGCAGAGGATGAGCTTGGAAAGCTAAAACCCAAGGTAAGAATGGGTGTTTTGAGTTGAAAGTTCTAGATTTGGATTCCTTTCTTCACTTTGTTTCACATATGTGACATGCAAATGATTTCAATGGTTAGATTGCAAGCTAGAACAAGAGGGTTTCAGCTAGGAATTGAATAAATTGCTAGAAGAAACCTTGGGTAAGTAATTCATGGTTGTTTTGTGGTTCATTTGGTGATAATTGGACTGATTTTTCATGGCTAGAATCATGTTTTCTAGATATTGTTAGGCATGGGTTTGAGCTGGAGAAACTGAGATTTCTATAGTACAATTGTAAGGTATTGTTCTCTTGATTTTTCTAAGTTGATTGATGGTTTAAATATTGATTGTTCATGGTTGAAGTTGATGTTCCATAATTGCTGGGTAGGAGTTTTGGGAACTAAATTTCAATGGTGAAATGTTGTAATTTGTTGTGCTTTATGGCTGGAAATTGATCATGGATGATTGGTGATGGTCAATTGCAGAGAATTGAGGTACAAAATTGATAAATTCTGGGTTTGGTGATGAGCACAAGTGTGCTACTTGTGCTGAAAATTTAAAGTGTTAAGAATGCATTGGTAAGGCGTTTATTAATGCATTGAGATTAATTTAGTGATTAAATTGACTGAATTTCTGTGGATGGAATTCATGCTTAAGTGTTGCAATGTTAAATATGCAGAGAGTTGATGTGAATTGAGAATTGAACAGCACACAAGTGAGGTGCTTGTGTGGTAATTGTTGGTGAAAATTGATTAAGTGTGTATGTTGTGAACTTGGACAAAATCCTGTGTTGGTGAGTATTTCTAATTTGGTTTTTATGTATGACATTATATTAAATAAACTCTGTTTTGATAATGATGTGCGTGTATGATTACCATATTGCATTGTTTAATTGATGCATTTAAATTCTTTGGTTTTAAGATCAAACATACTTAGACATACCCGAAGTAAGGAAAATATGTAATCATTTCCAAGCAGAAAAGTTTGTTGACTAGACCTCAGAATGATCAAGATGATGGTTTGTTAAGATGAATTCTCCCTATAAATGCATAATAGGGATACAGATTCACTTACATACCTGAGGATGATGATTTTATCTTTATGCATTGTATGATATGTATAGAGAGGCGAGAAAACTATTTAAATCATGTATTGATAATTACATTGATTTGCATATTAGTTTATAATGATGAATTCAATGTCATGGTTTCTATTAATGCATATGTAATTCCAATATTAGATTACTCACTGAGCTTGTTGTAGCTCACCCCGCTCCCTTTTTTATTACAGGTGTTGATCACAAGGGCAAAGGCAAGGCTCCAGAGAGTTGATTGAGCTTACTTATTTGCTATGTGAGTATGTTGTGTGTTCAGGGAGATGGGTATATACACTTTTGTTTTTGGTATATGTATATATATATATAACACCAAACAATGTGTAATAGTTAGTGTATTGTTTAAATGTTGTATATGTTTTGGAGACTTAGATGTATATAAGTTTTGTGAGAAAGAAAAATGAATAGTGGTTGTGTATATGAATGGTCACATATTATTGATGTATGTGGGATAATATGGAATGGATACATATAATTCATATGTGATTTTGTATTTGTTTATGTGCGGTTTGTGATTATTAGGAATTTTGTGGAACCTCAGATTTATGGGGAGGTTCTGCCAAATTTTTTAGTGATTTTTGCGTTATTGTCGTAAAGGACGAGACTGACAAAGTATCATATACGTCTAGGTATGGCATATATGGTATTTTGTGCCGGTCATGACGTCACCCTTTGGAGGGGGTCGTGACAAGTTTGGTATCAGAGCGAAGGTTGTTGATTGAGCGTTAAGATTGTTAGGTTTAAAAGCCTTAAAAAGATAAAAGCCTTTTTATGCTATGTTTTTATGTATGGGTATATAGTATGGGTAGTTAGAATATGAAAAATATCATGATCAATTGATTAATGATCAATTCTATCTATGATTTTCTGATTGAAAAGAAATAATCAAGAAAGATCATGGATCCAACTTATCAAGAAAGGATCAGAAAGTTGGAAGAATTATTGGCTGCCCAACTAATAGAACTAGTGGCAAAGGTACAAGCTAAAAGGTAGAGACCTGAAGCACCAGTAGTTCTAGAGATTAGAGCTAGCAGTGTTGGTGTACCAGTAGCAGTAGAGCATGTGGCTAAGGTCAATTCTCCAGCATTGGATGTTAGAGAAAACATCGATTAGAAAAAGAGATATGAGGAAGTTATGAAGGTCTTCAAGAGGCGAGATCCACCTGTATTTATGGGCGGATTAGAGTTAGAAGCTGCTGAAAATTGGTTTTTGAGAATGGAGACAATTTTCGATGGTATGCAAGTACTAAAAAGGGATAAAGTGAGGTTGGCCAAGTTTAAATTTACTGATGATGCTATGAAATGGTGGAAATCTATGGAAAGAGCATATAATGAGATCAATACGTGGCCAAATTTAAGAAAGTGTTCTATGATTCCTTCTATCCCAAGGCTAAGTGTGATAAGAGGAGAAAAGCTTTAACAGACTATATGTTTATGTGCCAGAGCTAGCACAGATTGATGAGAGTAGATTGAGGCAACTTTGTGATGGGTTCAGAGATCCCATTAAGCAGGGTTTGGCATTGCGAAAGTGCCGGGGTGGGACGCCCGACATAGGCATCCACGACCACCTCAAATCATCTCATGAGATGATCGAGACCTTACAAGCCTCAACCAGACTCTCACATAGAGTCCCCCAAATTATTATTTTTGAACCATATCAAACCCTGATAGACTTAACAATTCTGATCTCAAAGACATGCATCCACACAAATCAACAAGATATAATCTCCCAATAAACATACAAGACAATAATCATAAAGATCATAATAGTCCTCAAATAAACCCAAAATAGTCTAAGGCAACATGCCTAGACTCATCATCAAATTCAGGTCCAAGGCCCATGGCCAAATATACATCCATAATACAAAATCCCTCACCATCTAGATTTAACAAGTGTTATATTAATTACATATGTATCAAAATAAATAAACCATATACATATGTAATTAAGGACATCTAACCACAATACATCAAACCTAGACTCACATCAGGATGTCCCTAATTGCTGCAGTGGCAAGCTCTCAAGCGTATGCTATGCCCTTGCCCTTACCCGTATCAGTAGAACCTGAAAAGAGAGTGAGAGTGTAAGCCAACGGTGCCCAATGAATAGTGTTCAATAGTGCCATCATTCATACATCAATAAAATTCATATATGCTCATGCATGAAATTATGCTTATAAGTATGTAAAACATAAAACACATAGTAAAATAAGCATCAACCATTTTCATAAATTTCAAATCCATTTGTCTCAACCTCTAGAGGAGTCAGCTTGGCAACATGCTCTAGCTTCCAAGAAGCATCTAGGAGGACTTAGCCTGGGAACACCCGAGGCTTCTATGGTTTCAACACCATTTATTTCCACCTCTAGAGAAGCCAGCTTAGCAAACATGCACAAGCTTCCTAGGAACACCTACGAGGACTTAGCCTGAGAACACCCAAGGCTTCGAGAGTTTTCAAAAGCATTCAAAATCCACCTCTAGAGAAGCTAGCTTGGCAAACATGCACAAGCTTCCTAGGAAACCTAGGAGGACTTACTTGGGAACACCCAAGGCTTCTAGAGTATCCATGCATGCCATTTCAAATCATATTAAACACATGCATTTCCATAAAACTATTAATGACTTTCAACATACAAGTATAAATGAATATGATGCCACAAGTGATAAACAAGATGAACAACTACTCACAACCAATGCCACATAAGCAAAGCTATCCACACTGTCTACACGAATCCCAATCCAAAACAAGATCATATTGTGGAGACCCCGCACCCTGAACCACCAACCCCGCTAGGAATGGCGTGCGGCAGGCCGGGGCGGGACGCCCGGCGGAGGAATCTCAAACCAGTCCTCAACCCTCGTGAGGTGGTTGAGACCCTACGAGCCTTATCCCAAATAACGACATAATATAAACAGGTACTAAACAAAACTACCAACCGTATTAATCATCCAAGACAAGAGATACTCCATAAAAATGAACCATAAATAAAATCATCATAATCCCTACAGTCCATCAAGATTGACATACACATAAAGTCCAAAACTAAGGGTACAAAAAAACCGTCATATGTCCACATGGTCTATCTAACAAGTCCCAACTCACCCATACTACAATGTGGTAAGTGTTATAATTACATAGTCCAAAATATAATACATCATAATGTAAAACACAGTTCAATCAAAATGTCTCTCAACTCACATCGAGGCCTTGGATTCTCTTGCCGGTAAGGCCCTCAAGATATGACTACTCTTTTGCCATTATTCGGGACAGAAGGACCTGAAAGAGAAAAATGAGGGTGAGCCAACGGTGCCCAATGAATAGAATTCAAATATGCTATCAATACTCATCAATAATATCATGTATGCATGTCAATGTGTAGCATGATTAAAAGCTCATAAAATATAGATATCAAACATTTACCATAAGTTCGATGCAAGTAAAAGCTTATCAATTTGGATCCACATTCCACATGCATTGGGGTTACTAGTGCACGTCTATTTCACCGTACCGTTCTTATCCCCAATTGTGGTGACCCGCACCCCGGACCACCAACCCCGCTAGGAATGGCGTGCAGAATGTCAGGGCGGGACGCCCGGCGTAGGCATCTCAAACCAGTCCTCAACCCTCGTGAGGGGGTTGAGACCCTACAAGCCTTATCCCAAACAACGACATATTATAAACAGGTACTAAACAAAACTACCAACTGTATTAATCATCCAAGACAAGAGATACTCCTTAAAAATGAGCCATAAATAAAATCGTCATGTGTCCACATGGTCTATCTAACAAGTCCCAACTCACCCATACTACAATGTGGTAAGTGTTATAATTACATAGTCCAAAATATAATACATCATAATTTAAAACATAGTTCAATCAAAATGCCTCTTAACTCACATCGAGGCCTTGGATTCTCTCGCCGGCAAGGCCCTCAAGATATGACTACTCCTTTGTCCTTATTCAGGACAGAAGGACCTGAAAGAGGAAAATGAGGGTGAGCCAACAGTGCCCAATGAATAGAATTCAAATATGCTATCAATACTCGTCAATAAACATCATGTATGCATGTCAACGTGTAGCATGATTAAAAGCTCATAACATATAGATATCAAGCATTTATAATAAGTTTGATGCAAGTAAAAGCTTATCAATTTGGATCCACATTCCACATGCATTGGGGTTACTAGTGCACGTCTATTTCACCGTACCGTTCTCATCCCCAATAATGTTAATTTGGGATTACTAGTACACGTCTATTTCACCGTACCGTTCTCATCCCCAAATATTTCCTATTTAAAACCCTCCGATGACAAGGTTAAGTCCCCCTATTAGCCAGATAGATGGGCCCAACCAAAGTCATAAGGTTTTCTCAAATCAATGCATCATTCAAAACATTATGACACATTCATGTTTTCAACATACAATATATATAAGTGATATGATGACATAAAAGATATAATCATAAAGGAAGTCTACTCAAAGCCAAGCCTCACAAGAGTATCTTACCACACACGGACACCAAATCGAATCAACCCAATGAAGGTCCTGAAACGTTCATCAATATCCAACCATACATCAATTTCTATGCTCAATCACATAGACATTATACATCAACCCTAAATCAGCCCACATATAGACAATAGGCCTAAATCCCATCCAATCTCATCAAACTCAAATCACATGACTTAGGCCTCAAATGCATAGTTCTCATTCTTAAACCATTCAATTAATCAAAAATACTGATTTTCAATTCCTTAGGCATAAACATGCCCAAATTGGGCCATTTGATCACAAGTAGGCATAACCCATGATATGGTCACAACCACCAAATCAGTAGCATAATCAACCCTAATCATGCTTAATTAAACATAAGTTGCATCAATCAATGATTCTAAGCCAAAAGCATCAAAAGTCCTAAAATATGAAATTTTCCATACTTAGGCCATATTGTCGATTTACACTAGGTCACCATGTTCAGCCATGTATATCACTGATTTTGCATCATGGGTTTATCAATAATGGAAACTAGGTCAACATAGTTGACATGCAATCTATTTGGAAAGGTCTAAGTTCATATTCCTAATACAAGCAACCCTACCTGTTCTTCATTTAATATTCTATTCAGATGTATCAATCTACCAACAGAAATGTTTACTCACAAAATCAACCGTACAGATTGAATTATGTTAAGAAGAAAACCTTCTGTCCAAAAAGCAGCTCAATCCAACGGTGGACCTAAAGGATAGCGTCTTTGATGAACAAGTCTCTAATCAGACAATTTTTCCTTTCATGTTGCGAATACTCGACCTCAGATGACTATATCACACAAACTACTTACCATATCAACATCTCCACCGTTCATAATGCATAGCGATCAGTTGTGAACCACCTTCTGAAATAGCATATCCATCCAACGGTAAATTAGGAGATCTATTAGTTTTCTCTAAACTGCGTGAGAAATCCAGACTTTCCGACCAACTTTATTTGGGAGGTTATATCTTTCAAACGAAAACTCCAATCAAGATCTCCGCCGACCATAATGAATACCCATAAGACAAGATCTTGGTGACAAAGTGTTAGCTCAATCTGACCTTATATCACTAAGATCCACCTATTTGATGAAAACATTGCTGAGACTTCCCTCAAAGCAACTTCCTCTTTCTTTCTCTTCTTCTTTCCTTTCTCTTCTTCTTTCCTTTCCCTACACTCATCTCA